>JBANSL010000003.1:67901313-69188094 GCA_037127255.1 Persicaria tinctoria
ATACATATATATATACATACATATATATATATACATACATATATATACATACATATATATATATATACATATATATACATATATATATACATATATATACATATATATACATATATATATACATATATATATATACATATACATATATATATATACATATATATATACATATATATATACATATATATATATATATACACATATATATATATATATACATATATATATATTGGTTCCGGTGTACTCATGCCTTATTGTGTATCAAGTACACACATCTAGACCCTTGATTCTATAGAATCGGATGGCTGAGATTAAAAAGGAAAAAGCCCCAAAACACCTAACCACTCTTGACCCCCGCGCGTGAAAGAAAGTCACCCAAACCCTACCCCACTATCGCGACTTTTCGATCCAGGAGAAAGAGAGCGAGGAGCGATCGACGATCGTCGAACTTGAACCCAAACCCAACACCCTGGGATCTCCGTCTATCCCGCACCTGAGATCCCGCACTCCTTCATATTCAACCGCATCCGTCTATCCCACATCTGAGATCTCCGGCCGCCGAAGTCGGATTCCGAGCACGACCCTGGTGGAGGAACTGCTACCGCCGGCGATTTCAACTGCATCCGTCTATTTCTGAAATGGGTAAGTATGTTTTTGTTGTCGATTTTCCAGTTCTTGTTCGTGGTTGACCAAATTTGGGGCTTTGATTATTCCTTGTTGATTTTAGGGGCGTTTTTTAGGTTTTTCTTTCATAAGTATACAATCGATTGTGATGTCGAAATTCAGGTCGAAGTTTATGTGATTGTTCTCGAGCGTGGGTTTGAAATTAAGGTCGAAATTTAGTTTGAAATTTTAGGTTTTTGATGGACGAATCAATCGTTTTAGGGGCAAAACGTTGTTTGTGTTTATTTGTTTGATAGATATGGAATATTTGAATACTTTTCCTCAGTTTGTTGTGCATTCGATGTGATTGAACGAATTTGGATTTGTTTTTAGATGAGGGTAGATTTTTTTAGGGGTGAAATTTTTTTATTTGTTTGATATTTGGATTCTTTGATGAATTTAGTGGATTTGTTTGTGAAAACATTGACATTAGAGAGCAATTGTGTGTATGGTAATGTGAATCAAGTGTTAACGGAAAGAAAATCCATATTATGCATAACCATGTATAGTTGTGATGATAATGTATATTAGGGATGTGGATAAATGGGTGTACTGACTACTGAGGGATCAATTGGGACGGTTTTAATGGGGTTTTAAGGTTTATTCTGATGTAAACCGACTTTATGCAGATGTATGTGGTTGTCTATTCAATAGTATGTGGTTGTTTACGTCTGGTTGTTTATGCATAAGTATGTTTACTTGGGAGGGTTTTGATTGGATTTGAAGCTTTATTCTGGTGTAGACCCACATTATGCAGTTGTATGTGGTTGTTTATGCATATGTATGTTTAATTTGGTTGATAATTGACTACTGATTTATCGATTGGGTTTTTTTTTTTTTGGGATTTTAAGCTTTATTCGGGTGTAAACAAACTTTATGCAGATGCATGTGTCTGTCTATTCAGTATTATGCGATTGTTTACGTCTGGTTGTTTATGCATGAGGATGTTTACTTGAGAGGGTTTTGATTGGATTTGAAGCTTTATTCTGGTGTAAACCACTATTATGCAGTTGTATGTGGTTGTTTATGCATAAGTATGTTTACTTGGGTTGATAATTGAGAGTCTTGATTGTGTCTTTTATGTGAAGTTACCAAAAGCAAGGGAAAGGGGAAAGCCAACCCTAGAGGTGGAAAGAGTTCAGAGTCAGACACCTATTCCGACCGATCAACTAAGAAAACGGTGGTATCCTCGGTTGATAGCAAGGATGACTTTGTGAACGAGGCAAGCAATTTTAATTGTATCCTTAATATTTAGTATTGGAGTTGCAAGGGGAAAAATATCATTGTTGTACCATTGATCCCTCAAGAATTGCCTTCTTTGATTTGAGATTGGAGTGAATGCCTTTTTCGATTTGTGTAAATCATTCATAGAGATGATTCAAGAGATTGCAAATCAATCATGCCCATATCTTCCTTTTAGTTTTATTAGTTTGTATGGATAATTGTTAGAGATGAATTATGGGTGATTGGGACCAAATTTGTTAGATACGAATGATCGATTTTTGATATGGTGGGATTAGGGTTATTCTATTGAAAAGAGTTTTGCGTGATAATTAATCCAATTAATTGGAGAAATTGAGACCTAAAGTGCTCTTTCATTCTTCAATATCAAATGTATTTGGGGGAAAAGAGTTTTGTGTTTAATGAGATGTTTTTTTTTAATATTGGCGGTCAGATTAATGAAAATGCATCAATACTATCAAATAATCATGTGATACCATCGAATAATCCAGCGATACCATCGAATAATTTTTAGTTATTTGTTAAAATGACATAAATAACCGAATAATATTGTAACACCATCGAATAATTAAGATATACCATCGAATAATCAAGTGATACCATCGAGCGAATAATTTTTAGTTCAAAGTTCTAGGCGTTTTTAGGGTGCCAGCCGATTAGAATAACCCATCTATATCATCGCATAATCCGTCGATACGATCGAATAATCTAGAGATACCATCGAATAATTTAAAGTCGATAGGAATCTATTACCAATGTCAAGTCAGTCGTAGCAATGAATAATCCTTTAATACAATCGAATAATCTTGCGATACCATTGAATAATCCCTCGATATCAACGAATGATCGACCAACCTTCAAATAATACTAATAATCGACCATTGAATATGTTGTAATACAACCGAATAAAAAAATTAGTTAAATAATCTTAACAATTCAACATATATATATATATAGTCTAACAACAACAACAACAACAATAATAATAATAATAATAATAATAGTAATAATATATAATAATAAAAAAAATAATAATAATAAAGGGCTAGGCTTCTTAAAAAAATACACCCCAAAATAATACAATCCGTCCATTTCAAAATAAAAGGCTAGGCTAGGCTTATCAAAATAAATGGGTAGGCTTCTCAAAATAAAATAAAAGGCTAGCCTTTTCAAAATAAAAAAAGCTATTAATGGGGCCCACAAATTCAATTACTCTCAAAATTCAGTCTGTCGTACCCTGCACGCGGCTCCTCTTTGCAAGTCAGCCAACCAATCCTATGAGCCCCACCGTTTTTAAATTTAAAAAAAAAAGAGAAAAAGTGTCAATTAATCATAGCCACTTATTCCATTTAATCAACGGTGTAGATCTGTGTAGTTGATACTCAATAAGAGGTGAGTACATATGATCCATACTATATATATATATATATATATATATATATATATATATAGGGAAGCTTTAAAATGTAAAACATCCTTAACGTGTAAAATTTGCTTAACGTGTAAAATTTAATTTTTTTAATAAATCAACACGCGCTTCACATGGACAACATCCCGCGCTAGCACCGATCAGGCCAGCATCGGCTTCTCTCTCGGCCTCCCACACCCACCTCGAGCCACCTCCGGCCACCAACCCCTAGCCGCACTCGAGCCCACCCCTGTGCGCACCTACCGAGCCCAGACGTGGCCCTGTTCAAGCCACTTGCTGCCCCGGCGCGCCCACCAGCAATGTGCAGCGCTTCTCGCTGTCCACGCCACGCCACCCAACGCGCAACTTCTCTCCTCGCTGTCCACGCCACCCACGAGCCACCTCCGGCCACCAGCCCCCACCCGCTCGAACCCCCTCACTCAGGCGCACCCCCCGACACCGGAACCCCCTTGGTTCGTGCCCAGCCGAGCCCACACCGAGCCCATCTTCCCCAACAACGCTAATCGGTTTTTTGGCTCGATACATTCGAAATCCCGATTTTGCTCCTTGTTTCCACTCGAATTTAGTATGATTTCTAACTCTAAACTTGTTTATCCCGATTAATGCACATTATGATCTTACATTTGCACAATTGTATTCTTAATCTGCACAATTGTATCTTACTTTTGCACAATTATAGTTTAAATTTGCACAATTGTATCCTACTTTTGCACACTTGTATTCTAAATTTGCACATTACAATTTTATTTTCACACTTTATGTTCTTATATTTGCACTTTAAAGTTGCACAAATACACTTTACAGTTGCACAAATGCACTTCACAGTTCCACAAATGCACTTCACAGTTCCACAAATGCACTTCACAGTGCACAAAAGGTATCGAAAATGAGAAAAAGTGCATTTACCCATAAAATTAGACATATTTACCAATTTACCCATAAATTAAACATATTTCAATTATAAATTTTTATAACTGAAATAGGCACATTTACCTATTTACCCCATAATGAATTATTATGTCTGTACAAAATAAACTTATATTTGCACAATAAGATGTTATATGTGCACAAAAGCAAGTTATACTTGCACATCAGAAAGTGTTAACACGAAAAAAAAATTCAGGGACAAAATTTTTTTTTTTAAAAAAAAAAAATCTGGTCCGAGAAGGGGGGGGCAGGGGGGTAGATATTCTACTAATGAAATTAGGCCCATTAGTAATTAAATTAGGCCCATTAACAAATTTTACACGATAAACAAATTTTACACGTTAAGGAGTTTATATATATATATATATATATATATATATATATATATATATATATATATATATTACGTAGTGTCACTGTGGCAGGGCAGGGCAGGGCTGATCTGAGCAGTGAATGTTCCCCAGACCACAGCCACCTACAGTCTGAAAACATATACTCGGAACGAAAAGCAACATTCTTACATCCAATATTCCACCAATACAGTGTTGTGCACTAATTCCTTCCCTATTAATTCCTTTTGAAGAAAGCTGACAGAACCAACCTGAAGAAGAGGGTGACTTTGGCAAACCCGCCTCGAGTTTTGTTTCCACACCACCTTCAACTTCTGCCGCAGGGGAGCCACCCAAATCTCCAGAAGGTTTAATTATGCCCACAAGCAGTTTTCCTATCCTAACGGATCTAATTGGGAACACAATCCCGTGGCCACTCGTGTTGGTGGAGCTCTCTTGCTCCTCCATGTTTGTTTTGCTTGCTTTGATGGGGTTATCTATCCCTCTACTGATTTTTGTATAATCATTGTTATCTACTTGCCAAAGGATTGCTTCTTGTCTCTGATTAGCTTCGGTTGTTGCTTCTATGTTCCCTCCTTTTGCTGCTGGCTTTTGTCTATGTGCAGGTCTCCTACCACTGTTTTCGTTTGGTGTGGACAGCTCTTGCTTCTTTTGAACTCTCATGTCATGGTTTGTGCGTTGCTGTGGCTTGCTTGTCTCCTACTCGTTCAGATATGGCTATCTGATGCTGCTGCGTTTGGCTCACAAGCGTTGAAATGCTTTTATCAAACTGCTCACAAGCCTTACAAGGCACAATTTCTACCTAAATGCTCAAATGCCCACAAGCATTACAAGACTCAATTACTAAAGAATTGTTCAGTTACAAACTTGATTAATTGGTTAATTTGCTTTTATTACTTGCTATTAATTCTCTATGGTTTCTACTTCCATGCTCTCTCCTCTTGCTGTTGTTTGTTGTCTCTGTGCAGGTTTCCTTCATCAGCCTTCATTCGGTTTGGACCGCTCTGGTTTCGTGTGCTCTCTGCAGGCTGGTCTTGTGCCTGGCATTGGTTCACTTGTATCATGGGTGTTCATATTAGGCTTACTGCTGCTATGTATTATGGCTCACAAGCCTTCCAAAACTTGTACCAAATTGTTCCCAAGCCTTACAAGGCAAAATTTCTAAAAAATCCTACAAATGCTAGCAAGCCTTGCAAGGCTCATCTACGAAATAAATGTTGTATTACAAGATTGATTAATTGTATTACTAAATTCAATTTATATATTTCAAGCTATAACCGGCCTTGGCGGTTTTCAACCGCTCGTACGTCGCTCTTACATCCTCAGGCTTTGCACCTGTCACTAGCACCAACACTTAATCCTTACAAGGCCAAGACATAAATGAACGCTTTAGCGCCCATAAGGCCTTACAAGGCTAATCTCTCACCCTGCAAACAGATAATCTATATGTACACACTCAATTCCAGATTGATTAGTCTCTACATGTGCATTATAACTTGCAGTTTCCAAAATTTCGATTGGCATATGTCTCTTCTTCTCTCCAAGGAGTTTCTTTACATTCAGTTAGGTTGGCCGAACAAGGTACAAATCTACATCCATGAAAGACAAACACACACCATTTCGTCTACAAACAAACATTATGGGAACCACAAAGACATTATTGGTCTTAAGCACTTACAAATTAATGTTCAACACATTGTAAAGTTTCAAACATCATGTTACTTTCGGTTATTCCATACTACATTGCAAACTATTTTTCATTTGGGTCCCCCAAACTATGTAAGTAGTGTACAAACGGGTACCATTAAAAAAGGTTTTCCATGAATATGTGCTCTTGGAATTGCCGTGGAATTAAGAGAAGAAACTTCTGGACTGATACAGAACTTTTTTGCAGAAACAATTACATCAATATTCTGGCACTGCTTGAGACAAAAACAAATAAAATACCTCACGAAAATGTTTGGAAAAAATGTGGTTTCAACAATATTGCTTTTGACCCGGCTACTGGCTTCTCCGGGGGAATTTGTTTGCTTTGGAAAGATCTTCCTAGTTCAGAGGGTGAAATCACTCTTGTTGCGGTTCAAAAGAGATTAATCCATTTCGACTATGTCGACCGGAGGAATAATAAAACAATTGCCTTTCTTGTAGTTTATGCTCCCCCAAACTATAACTCTAAGGATGCCTTTTGGGAATTTGTCGTACAATACGCAACAACTATACAAAAACCTTACTGCTTATTAGGTGATCTAAACGAAATTGCGATCCCTAATGATAAATTAGGGGGCATCATCCCACGACACAGACGCTTTATTCGGTCTCAAGAGATCAAAAACTCACTTGCACTACTTGAGATTCCTACTTACGGTGGATCCTATACCTAGCAGAAAAGAAAAACTGGTTTACCAAACAACTGTTACGCTAAGCTCGATCGTTTGCTAGCACAGAACGAGGTTATTTCTATTTTCGATGGCATTCGGGCTAAGATACACCCTTTCACTACGTCTGACCATGCGCCGATCACAATCGACTTTCGTTCACCAACGCATGATAATAAGAAACCATTCCGTTTCGAATTGGCTTGGACGACGAAATCCGAATTTTCAAACATTGTTAAACAAGCTTGGAGACTGAACCCTGCAGGTTCGCTTATGTTCAAACTGGTCAAGAAAACATCCTTGCTTAAAAATCTGGCTAAAAAGTGGCAAAAAAAAACATTTCACAACATTCATAAACAAATCTTTGAAGTTGATAACAAGATTCTGTCACTACAGAATGAGTTGATCACCTACAACAACCAAACAAACTACGCTCTGCATAAGAGATTACTAAACAAAAGAGAAAGGATGCTTGATTTTCAACGCCGCTACTGGAGCCAAAGAGCCAAGGCCAAACATATAAGACTTAATGATACAAATTCGAGATATTTCCACCGAGTCGCATAAGCTAAACGGAGGCGAAAAATGATCAAGTTCCTTACATCGGATTCAGGTCTCAACCTCTCGGACTACGCCCTCATTAGAAATGAGTTCGCCAGTAGTTTCACAGAACGATTTCGGTCGTCTTACAATCATAACATTGACTTTGAGTCGGATCTGACAGTCATAGATAATGAAATCAGCCCACAACAAAATGATATGTTAACGGCACCAGTCACAAACAATGAAATCAAATGTGCCCTATTCTCTATCAAACCTGACAAAGCGCCCGGCCCTGATGGAATGCCAGCCGGTTTCTACCAAACTTATTGGAATATTGTTGGACCCTCGGTTACAAAAGCGGTAAAGGCCTTTTTCTCTAGTGGGAAGATGCTACAATAAGTCAATCACACATTTATAACTCTAATACAGAAGCGGGACAACCCCCAAACAGTTAATCACTTCAGGCCTATCAGCCTCTGCTGTACAATTTATAAGATTATTTCGAAAATCCTAACTGCTAGATGATCCAATCTTTTTGACACTCTTATCGATCCTTTACAGAGTGCCTTTACAAAAGGAAGATCCATTCAGGACAACATTCTTATCGCCCATGAAATATTCCACTCCTTCAGAATCTCCAAGGCTAAAGAAGGATACATGGCTGTTAAACTAGATATGGAAAAAGCGTATGACAGGGTTGAATGGCCCTTCCTCTTCGAGCTTCTCAGTCGATTCGACTTTTCAAACAAGTTTATCCTTTGGATCAAGGAATGTGTGCAAACAGTCTCGTACTTAGTGCTCGTGAACGACGAACCCTCTACTCCTTTCATTCCTTCCAGGGGATTGAGACAAGGGGATCCTTTATCTCCTTTCCTCTTCATTCTAACAGCAGAGGTTCTAGCCAGAACGCTTGACCGAAACGCGGCTATAAAAAAGGACATGGGATTCACAGTGGGTCAAAGAGGAGTTAAGATTCCTTTCTTAGCCTTCGCTGACGACATCTTGTTGTTTGGTAAAGCAAATCACGGCACTTGCACGAACCTGTCGAACATCATCGAACGTTTCTGTTACATCTCGGGACAAAAAGTAAATCTACATAAATCGAGCGTCCAACTATCTCCGAATACTTCACAGACGGCCATCCACAATGTAACAACAACTCTGGGCATCCCCCAATCAAACAACTTGGAAAAATATCTGGGTTGCCCGATCATAAATGGTAGGTTTAATCCAGATACTTTCGCTGACATCATTGTAAAAACTAAACAACAATTGTCAAAGTGGAAAGCTTCCTCTCTCTCCGCGGAAGGCAGGAAAGTTCTGATCATATCCAACTTAAGCGCCCAACCCTTTTATATTATGCAAGCCTTTATGGTGCCTTCGTCAATTCTGCATGAGTTAGACAAAATTTACAGACAGTTCTTTTGGAACAAACAGGAAAAGTACACACCGCTAATTAGTTGGGATAAAATCTGCACGGACACTCTATCCGGGGGTCTAGGAATATACAAAGCTGAGACGATGAACATCGCACTGCAGATGAAACTACTGTGGAAAATTATAGCTCAACCAGATAACATCTGGGTGCGACTGATTACGGCTAAATATCTAAAAAATGAAACTCTGCTAAAGTATGTTAAAAAGGGGAACACATCCTGGCAGTGGGCAAAACTTATGAACCTTAGAACGGATTTCAAGATGGGCCTCAACTGGTCAATCGGAAATGGGCAATCAGTTAGCTTCTGGGAAGATAACTGGGCGCTAAATACCCCTCTTACAAAGGTGGCTATACGACAACCGGAAGATCAGGAGCTGACTTGGATGGTTGATCGCTTCATAAACTTCGACAATAGTTGGGATGTTGGAAAACTACAAACAGATCTACACGGTCTACTGGATCAAGCTACCATAGCAAAAATTGTATCCACACATTTACCACAACATCAATTTCAAGACCGTCTGGTCTGGGGACAAAGTAGAAACGGTTGGTTCTCCACCGCTTCAGCAGTAAAACTCGGCAATCAACACACTGGAGACCCTCAGTTTGGCTGCCAGTGGATTTGGAAGTTAGACATTCCATACAAAATTCGGCATTTTATTTGGAAAATCGCAAGAGATGGGCTACCTACATCTAACAGACTGCAACGGTCTCATGTGTCGATCCCATCTGGATGTCATTTTTGTAACTCTACACAGGAGTCTACTGCTCATCTGCTACTCGAGTGCGCTTTGACTAGAAGGGTAATTTCGGAAGCGGGCATCAAACACCCAAAACCTCCGAACGGTTATACTAATTATCGGCCAAATATTCTGCTTAACGATATCTACTCTGATTTGGGAAAAGCAGAGTTTGCCAGGTTAGCGACAAATTGGTGGGCCATCTGGTTTTTTCGCAATCAGCTGACGTTCCAACACATAAACACTATATCTGCTCTATTTATTGTGGTTTTCTACCAAACCAATTATACTACTTGGAAGACTAGGTCGGCCTCTTTGGAGTACAATCAATCGATTTCGCCGCCACCTTCGAAAGGCAGCAACACAAGCTTAATATTTATCCACTTTCGACTACAGCTCGGTCTATAGGGTGGACTAAGCCACCATGTGGCCACTACAAACTAAACTTCGACGGTTCTTGCCTACCTACACAATCAGGCGCTTACGTCTTCGTTATACGAGACCACAATGGCACGGTAATATCCACTGGCTCTGGTATTTGCTTTAACAAACCAGCGGTGTTTTGCGAGGCTTTGGGCCTACATATGGGTGTGGTTAAGGCCCTCCAAATGGGTCTCGATAATTTACTTATCGAAGGCGATTGCTTAGTCGTTATTAAATCTCTACTCGGGGATTGGCAACCGCCGTGGATTATTGAGTTACTGATGGCTGATACTACGACTTTTCTCCGCTCATTCTCTAATGTTGCTATTCGTCATATTTTCAGGGGTTCGAACGCTGTGGCTGACAGGATTGCACGTCTGGCTTATAGCTCCCCTGCCGATGATAGCTTCAGCACTGATCCAGAACTTCCGGTTCTCGTCCGCTCGGACGCGCTAGGGCAGAAGCTGGGTCGCCGACGTCTTTCCTAACTCTTATCATGCTTAAAAAAAAAAATTATTACGTAGTGTATAATTAGTTGTCATCACGGGCAATCTAATATAGCTCGGTTGATAAAAAAAAAATTTATACGCCATACCACAGGATTACTAACTCAATATATAGAGAAGAGATATATGACATATCGTTTTAGTTATTTAAAATATCTGCAATTAATTTGGATATATACGGCAATAAGGATATATGGCAAAATTCACGGATAAGATACGACAATTAGATATAAATATAGCCATATGGGATACGACATTTAGGATAGATATCGGCAATTACCCCAACAAATATAGATATAGGATACGACAATTAGGAGGTATATCAGTAACAAACGGATTACCCCAACAAATATAGATATATAGATACGACAATTAGGATAAGATTGGTTAAGATTTTTTCATTAATTTTTTTTTTGTTTTAGCAAATATATATATATATATATATATATATATATATATATATATATATATATATATATATATATATATATATATATATATATATATATATATATATATATATATATATATATATATATATACTCGGAACGGAAATCATAATTAATTTTCTAATTTAAAAATCATAATTTAAATTAATTTTGTGTAACTTAAAACCCTACATTAAAGGAGAAGTTGTGACATGGGTTAGACGGCTTCTCCTTTAGTATTATTAATTGATTTAACGCAAATAACCCATTAGTTTCAACTATCTCATCAACTGCTCTTTTACCAAATAACCTAGATCAAAATAGGTTGCAAGTGAATCCTCAAGATTCAATCGTCAAATTAGACTTCCATCCCTCTTATTCTTGGCAATTGAACTCCGCCTAGTGTCTGAAGACCCCTTCACTCCAAAAATATTTCCAAACGAACTTGTAGAAAGAATCTAGAAAACCAAATACGACCCCCCTAGGGGGACATAATGGAGTGGCACTCAATGCAGGAAATGAGCATTTATAGTATGGTTGATTACTAAAAAGGAGGATTCAAACAGGGAAGATTGAAAGTCAAGCACTGGTGGGATGCAGAGGTGGAGGAGTGGTGCTCGTCGTGTGGCATTGAGGGGGAAACCAAAGACCATCTTTGGTTTAGGTGTGGTCCGATGGGCGTAACAAGGAAGCTGGTTTGACAATGGGTTGTGATCTCACATATAGAGAAAACGGTTGAAAGTTTGCTACAGTGGTTCACTCAAGAACCGAATAGAGTGAGGAAATTAGGCCCCTTCCAAGGGAAACTTCTAGCTCTCTCTGGTACATCTACTTTACTTCGATTACTAGGAATATGAAAGTGTTCCATGATAAGAAATTTGATTCGAAAGTGTGCACGTTGTGTATTACAGATAGGGCCGGGCATCCAGTCTGGACCGGACCGGACATTCCGGTCCCGGTCCGATATGGTGGACCGGAATTTTTAAAAACATGGACCGTGGATCGGACTGGGACCGGGATATATGACCCCGAGTTTTCCGGTCCATGGACCATTAGGACCAGTTAAACCGGAAAAGTGAATCTATTTTTTTTTGTAAAATCTGAAAATTCCTCATAATTCTTCAATCTTTAAATGTACAATTGAAAATTCTCCAAGATCTAGATTTGAAACAACCTACACACAAAACTACAGTAGCTCTGAAAATTTCTATTTGTACTTCAATTTGAAATTTGTATACACCTAGGTCTGAAAATGGAGAGTGGAGAGAGAGCAGAGAGGTCTACGGTTGGGTGGTGGGCTGGTGGCGATGGACAGTGGCCGACTCGGTTGGCCGGTGGTGATGGCGGTGGCGACAGGCGTGGGCGAGAGAGTTGAGCGGTGGCTATGAGGTTCTACGACTCTGCGAGAGTGTGAGGCTATGAGCGTATGTGAACAATGTGAGAAGAGAGTGAAGACTGAAGAGAGTTGAGAGTTGCCTATGCGATGACCGATGAGCGATGGGGATCGGGCGAAGGCGGCGGCGAGGGGCGGCGGCGACTGGGTGAGGCAAGGGCTGTGGCAAGGGGCGGAGGCGACTGGGCGAGAGTTCTGAGAGAGTTAGGACCGGCTCTGTACCCGTGACCTTTGAAAAGAAAAAAAGAATGAAAGAGGCAGGAAGGAGGACTGAGGAGGCCGGTCCTGCACAAATTTTTTTATTTTTTTAATAATATGGATTCCGGTCCAATTCCGGTCCGGGCCGGAAATTCCGGTCTGGTCCCGGGTTTGGACCGGAACCCGGAAATCAGAACCTCTTAGACCGTGGATCAGACCATAATATCCTGGTCCGATCCAAAGACCGTAAATTCCGGTCTGGTCCCTGTCCGGTTACGGTCCGATCCACATTTTGCCCAACCCTAATTACAGAAGCGTGCAAAAGTCGAATCTCATTCAAGTGCAAGTGCAAGTCACTAAATGAGAAGAGGTGGAAAGCACGAATGCTCATTTAGAGCATGCACAAGAGAAGGCCCGGATCCATGCCCTTAACTTATTTTTACTATGTCACATCAACTTAAGGGTCTCATTCCAGTTTTTTATTATTTGCACCCTCATTCGAGGGCCCAACTGTCGGGCTCTTAAGTTACTTTTTACTATTTACCTTTTTAATCTACTCGATTATTATTATTATTATTATTATTATTATTATTATTATTTTTGTTTTTGTTTTTTTTTATTATAAAATATTATTATTATAAAGATGGCTTACATAAAGTTGGTTGGAAGCCTCGTAACAAATTGAGCTCCAACGCCTTTTTGAATAGTGAAACCAACTCTATGAAAAACAAAATCGCCGTTAACAAACCCCGTACCATGACTTTTCGTAACCAACTGAACCCGCTTCAAAAAACCAATAGCCTTATCTCCCAATTCCCCCAAAGTAGAAAACGCAAATGCCATGAAGCAATACCCTTTAGCAGCACAAATATCTGCATACTTCTTCTCCTTCCTTTCCGTGGCTTGAGAGACTGCCTTGCCTGGTAAAAAGGAGTTATTGGCTCTAGTTGTGAACGGCGAAGCCCCAACTACGTCAACACAAGTGTCTCTACCCCTATCCCACCCATAAACCAATAGATCACCCGGCCTCAGCTCAACACCATCGTCGCTGCTCATACCTGTATGCGCTTCCTTTTGAACTGCAATGCCTGCTTTATAGCATATGTCTGCCAAAACATCTCGGACCATGTTGTGTCGGTGCTTGGCCCCAATTCCTCGACTACAATGTAGAGCATGATCTCCAAATGGGTCCATCCTGTCAAGCTCACAACTAGGACAAGTCGGATAACCACTAAACATAGGGATCGAGAGATGGTATTGGAGCACAGAACGAAACTGTCTGGATGGCATGGTTTGAGAAAGGCCCTCAATGGGAGTAGCCAACAAAAAATCATGTGCTCTTTCCCCTCTCCCTGCTTGCAGAATGTGTAACTGTCTTGGCGTCGGATTGTGTGTGGACACTAAGGTGTCATCAATGAACTTGAAGTATCGATCCGCCAATACTGACATAAACTTTTTGGGGGCGGGGGATACAAACAAATCATCAATATCCGAACCAACACAAGTGACATACCTCGAGATGGATTGGGTGAGAACACTGTCCAGGCTATTGTCAGATCGTTTAGATGGTGATGACACTAAATTGCCCAAAATAGATGCTTGAAGCTCAGCCGTTTGGAGACGAGATGCGATGAAAGCATACTGACTAACATCATGAGCCGTGAGCACACCAAAACCTCCAAGCTTTAAGGGAAGAGTGGCTTGCCGCCACTGCCATGTACCAAACCCAGGCCCCCCTGTAGTAATAACATGCTCAAGCGAAGCCCGAAGCTCATCATCAAAATAACTAATAACACCAGGGAGGGCATGAGGAGGACAAGTTCGAAGGGCAAACATCAACCTTGAGACCCCGATACAATTTCTTAGAAGGAGTAGCTCACACTGGGGATCCTCTAGCTTTCGCACAGCCTTTAAAACCTCTATTGACTTGTCAACCCTTTTCATAACCAAGCTACTGCAGAATGTATCACTGGTGCTGGCTGGTCCGCCTAACAACTTCACACCCAATTTGGGTCTAGAAATGTCAGACGGGAACAAACCAACTTCAAAACTCCTCGGATCTTCAGTCGGCCAAAATAGTTCAGTTTTCTGCATGTTAATGAATAGCCCCAACTTCGGACCCTCTGCAACCACAATCTCAAGAGCTTTCGCAACCTCATAGGTGTCGCCTGAAAGGGTACCGTCATCTAGATACCAAGCGTTGATATCAAGAGTACACGAGGTATTAATTTTGGTGACAAGCGGATGTAAAACTAGAGCAAACAAAAGCGGACCTAGAGGATCACCCTGTTGCACACCTTGACAAGAGCGCAAAGGAACATCCTGCCAATAAAGACGAGCAGGTTGGGCATAGCAGAATTCAACCCACGGAGCAATGGAGGGGCAATGGGTACGCACTTCATGAATCAAAGCACTTCTATCAACGAGATTAAAAGCGTTAGATAAAATTAACATTAATTATTATTATTATTATTATTATTATTATTATTATTATTATTATTATTATTATTATTAACATTAATTATTAATAGTATTAAAAAATTGTGAAAAGGAAAAAAAACTAGTTTTTTATGTGGTAAAAATAATAGTATATTGGTATTGTTGGCAAAATATTAAAAAAAAAATATGCAAAATGAGTGTCTACGAGTAGATAAAATTAATTCACACTTGAATATAAATTTTATTTTATTTCTTAGTTAGAAAAAATGACTAAAAATCAATTTTTGGGGGGTTAATTAAGCGCTAGATGGGCTTTCTTTTTCCTTTCCTAGGCAATTGCCTCCAAACGCAACGATTTGTCCTCGTGTGACGTGCTAAGAACCTTTCTTTTTGGGTCTTCTGCATAAGGGTCTCTTTGGTTGGGCTCTTACCTCTTTTGATTTTTTTTTTTTTTTTTTTTGCTTATTTGGCAATGGTAAGGGCATTTGTGTCCTCCATTGATCATGCTCTTAGAACGCTAGCAGTTTGTAGGTACTTTGAAGGGTGGTCGTATAGATCGAAGTCTTGTATAGGGATTATTTTGGGACCTTGGCTATGTGTGGTCATTTTTCTTTTGTTTTACACTAGACATTTGGTATATATGGTCAATATCTTTTGTAACTATGTTACATCTCTTGAAATATATTACCTTTTCACGAAAGACAATTTTGGGGTCCTCAAGTGGAATTTTAAGTGGAAAATCCAAAAGAGGAAAGATATCTAGACGTGAAACTGAGATATGAAATGGCACGTTAGTCCGCATTCAAGCGGTGTGGCGAAAACATACTCGACTCGAACCAAAGCCAACTGAACCTGCAATATACCCAATATATCACCAGACTCGAGATATGACCTTACCCAAATGGGTATGCCTAGGCGTGGCCACGGGTCAGACCCGCCGGGTCAAGGGGTCGGGGAAGGGCGACACGAACCCTAACCCGGGAATTCCACGGGTTGGCGGGTTCGGGTCACCCGGCGGGTCGGACCCGGTGGGTTGACCCGACGAGTTTGGCCCGGGTTGGACGGGTTTGCACTTGTTCGGAATTGTCGGAGTTGTTGAGAACGGGTATTGATTGCATATATGTTTAAAAAATATCCTTTCATGTTCACAAATCAGAGCTTTAGGTACAAAATACAATATTACATCTTATAATTTTCAAGATTACAAGTCTACAACTATAACTCTATAAGTTTTACAATACAATTGTACAATTTTTGTATTAGTGAGTGTGGGGGGGGGGGGGGGGGAAGAAGAATGGCTTGAATCGGTTTCCCGATTGCCTACGTATCCTCCCGGGGGTGAGGAATCAAAGCCCACATAGTTCTTTTACCTGTGTATGTCTGAACCCCGGCCCGGTTACCTACTCTTCTAGTCTTTTTGATCGTCGGACCCTCCAACGGACTCTGTATCTACTCCGTCATCATCCTCGGAATCAGTCCCCAAGATGTTCTTCTGCATCCGCATATCCGCCTTCTTCCAATCTGCAAGGCAAACTTGGGCTTTGAGGTTCTCGGGAAGCAACCTTGATCTCTTCTCCGAAAGAATCCGACCTCCGCGACTGAAAAGCTGATCGACAGCTACGGTGGAGCAAGGTGCCCCAAGTATTTGTTGGGCGATTACCTACAAAGTCGGGAATCTTTGTCTTTCGGGATGGCTCCACCACTCAAGGACATCGAAATCTTCTTCTTCATCGTTGAGAAAATCAAAGTTAGTGGACAAATATTCGTCGAGATCCGAGTGTGGGCTCGACGAAGATCTCGACCTCTTTAACCTAAAGATATCTCGGGAAAGTGCCTTAGTTCTAGCGGTGATGCTAGTTCGTGACCCGCTTGAACTGGAAGGAACGGGAGGACGACCGGAGGGCGCTCTATCGCCCGTCGAATATTCAGTATATAATTGTTCTAATAATCCTTAACTCTAGCAACTATAATTGGAACATTGCAATTGGGATCTTCCTCAATTCCTAAAGTTGGAAAATAGTTTTCTAAAAACTTTTGAATCCCGTTTAATTTATATTTAGGGTCGAAACAACACGCTACGAGGAAAATGTCAGGTATAACTTTGTAATATGCGACCCGTCTTGAAGGGCTATTGCTACATTCATTGCAATAACAACAAAAAAGGTTTGATGTAGGCATGTAAACGTGGCTGAAAGTTCGAGTTGCGTCGTAAAAAACTTTGAAAACCTCCACAACATCTCGGACCTGAGTCCAAACCTCCGCAAAGATGTTTGACCCTTCGATGTTTTGTGTTCCAAAACCAGAAAGAAGTTCCTTGTAAGCGGTGGAATCATAAATCATTTTGTAAGTCGAGTTCCACCGAGTGCAAACGTCCTTGGAGAACTGTTTTGGGCGAGTTTGGTAAGAGCGACAATAAGCGCTTCACTGTTGGCGAACCTGTTTGCTTCGCCAAAGTGCCCCCAAAACAAATCGAATTGGTTCAACAACACCTTGTAAATAGTTTAAACCATCTTGCACATATAAGTTTAAAATATGAGGGGCGCAACGGATGTGGAAAAACTTATCACCTATCCCGGGCTGACAGTTTTGGATTAATTCCGGGATAGATGCGGTGTTGGCAGAAGCGTTGTCAAAGCCGATACTAAAAACTCTTTTAGTCAATCTATATTCTTGTAAAACGTTTAAAATGACATGTGCTATGTTTCGTGCGGTGTGGGCTTCGTCGAAAACTCGAAAAGCTAAAACACGTTTGTGCAATTGAAAACGTTGATCAACCCAATGACAAGTAACACCCATGTATGAGTGATGTTGCCAATGGCCGGTCCAAATGTCACTACAAATCGAAACATGTAAATCATGGTTTTTGTGAAATATTCGATTAATTCATTTTTACGGGTGTTATACCGTCTAAGTATTTTCCTCTTAATCATGTTTCGACTAATACCTTGCCATGCAGGTTGAACATTTTGTGTAATAAAATCATTGAAACATAAACGTTGGGAAAACTATAAGTTAAACCCTCGACAGCTATCATTTCCGCACAGTTATCATGACAACTACGATAATCATAAGACCATAAACCAGCGGGTTGAGAGGAAGAAGATGTGTACCCGGTTAGTTGAGTTTGTCCTTTGGCGAGGCCGAGCTTTTCGGGATGCTTCGACCGGATATGGCGACCGTAGTTCCCATATCCGCCTCCCTTCTTGTGCTTGTAGACCGTGCCGCAGAAGTTGCACTTGGCAGCGCAACTCGTTTCCTCCCAAGACCGCTCCCTAGGCCCCTTCGTGAACCAATACTTGAAAGTAGCGGCTCGAACTTCCGCCGTAGTAATAGGGTCGCCATCGGTCGGAGTTCCTTGGCTCCCTTCGGCGGGGAACCCGGACTCTTGGGTCGGAATCATCGGAGTTCCGGCTTAGTGGGGTCCCCTCGGGCTCGGCCTCCTCCTCCTCCATGATCTCGTCGACGTGGTCGGCTAGAAGAGCATCATCTCGACGACGTCGGGATCCGCTCGCCACCGAGACCGATGCACTTCGCCGAAGGCTTGGTGCCGCCGCCGGTTTCGAGCCGCCGGCTCCGCCTCCAACACTTGGGGTCGATGAAGATGGGGCTCCACTAACACTCTTGCGACCCCGGGTAATTCGGTTGAAGACACCCGACATTTTGAATTTTAGAGATTTAGGAGATTTAAGAGAGAGATTAGAAAACCGGGACTACCAGAGACAAGATCGAGTGATTAGAGAGCGATTAGAGAGATGAAGATGAGATTAGAGGAGATGAGTGAGGTGTGGGTTGAAAGTGGGAGGGAAAAGGGGTATTTATAGGGCCAAACCGAGCCAATTCGGCTCGTTACCGACCGTTGGGCAACGGTCGACCCGCTGGGTCCAACGTTCGACCCGGCGGGTCGACCGTTGGAAAGTAGCCGTTGCTCGAATTTTTATTTTATTTTTATTTTTTATTGGTGTTGTTTGGCTTCGTACTAACTATCTTAACTTGTAATTAAATTTATATGACAAGTTTCCAATTAATTTTATTGAGTTTTTTATTTTTTTTTAACATTTTAAATTTAATATGTAATGTTTAGGTGATTTTTTCTAAGTTGCTATGTAATTACTAAACAAATTATCTTATAAAACACTATTCTTTGAATCATTCAAACACAAGTTTATTGTAAACCGACATACGAATACAAGTTCACAAATCACAACTCACATTCACCAATTCACATCACATAAAAAGTTAAAAACATAAAACATAAACTTACTACATAACTACAATACTCACTACTTAGGATTAGGACTTAGGACTTAGGAATACTAGACTAGTTACCACCACTCGTCTGATCGGTCTAAAACCAACACCCCGCAAGCGTACGGTGTCAATTGTAGTAATCGAGTGTCGAATCTCAGGGACTGTGTGAATACCGATTGCAGAACCTCAACTAGTTTACTAAGCCAAATCAGAGAAGTGATTTTTGATGGAATGAGAAAATAAGAAGAAGAAAAATGACAAATTGCAAATGTTTATGAATATATGATGAGAAACATTTCAGAGTCAGGGTTTACCACAACAATGCATCTTCGATAGACTATATAATTTTCATGCCTGAACAAATTGAAAAGAGATATTTGAAGGTAAACTATCTAAATTCATTATCGCTCAGCCTATGCATCTCGTAATAACTATGTCCGATTCAATCAATTACGTACCACTCAGCTTGCGCATGTTGCAGATTAATCAATCAAATTGGACTCATTAAGCATTTATACCCTAGTGAGCAAATCGATCAAACAATCGCAGACGCGATCTGCATAACCAACTCAAACCTAGGTTGTCTACAATAGTTTATTATCCTCAAGAGAATTAAATAGATTGCTCATAAACAATTCTCAAGTTCAATTCATGTTTTCCAACAACTTTGTCTATGTATCCAATCTCAATTCGCAGCTGGCGCATATTGAACATTAAAAGGATTCCAATCAATCATAGGATTAATCGGACTAAGCACTCATGGATCGAATAAAACAAACAATAGAATTCATCCAGGCAATCATACGCACATGTCTATCTCAGCATCGTTGGGATCACCCCAACCCCAGAACAAGAAAGTTAGCCAGACATAGATTCGGACAAAATCAAGGAACTCATGATGAAAGAATATAAAACTAGATTAAAAGAACTTATTCTTGAATCCAGCACAACAAACCTTCAAGAAGAAATCTCTGAAAAGGCCTAAAGCTCTCAATGTCTGCAACTATCGTTTTTGACGTGAAAATTTGGATGTCCTTTCTCTAACCCTAATTCTCTATCTATATTCTTCCCGAAAAATCTGAAAATAATCCTAAAATAATAATAATTATAATAAAAAAGTCGTTCAACAAAATATAAAACCGAACAAATAATCCCAATGAACTGGCGCTGAGGAAAAGTATCGACTCGATACTTCTGAGTATCGACTTGATACTTCACTACTGTAAGGCAATCTTTCACTCGAAAGGCTCAGGTACCGAGTCGATAGTTGAAAGTATCGACTCGATACTTCGTGGTTTCCATCTCTGCTCGTTGTTTCGACTCGGTACTTCTAGGTTTCGAGTCCGAGTTCGCCTTGCTTCTTTGATTTTGAACTTGAAGGCTCTCTTGCCTCGACTCATGTCTCTCGAATGCTCTCTATGGACACACTCCGACTTCAAGGATCATCCTCGAACATGACTCATTCCTTGCTCATTTTCCTTGGCTCGTTAGATATTCCAAAATATGCACCGAAACACCTGAAATTTCACACACACCATTTGTAGACCTCTATACTCGAAATAACACATAAATAACATAAAAACACATATAAAGTGACACTTAATAAACATAAAACCTACTCACAAGACACCTAAAATCACATAGAATAAGATGATATCATCGTCCCACTCGAGCCCGATGCGCCATCGTTCTTGATCTTATCGGGGTGCTTCTTGGTGATGTGAAGCTTCAAATTACCATATCAAAGGTTATTTGTCACCTTGTACTTGTGACTGCAATGACGACAAACGACTTCGAACTTTCCACCGGCTTGCTCCACCTTCTCGTAATGATCCCGGAACAACGCCGCCCGGATCTAGTTGTGTCGGACATGATTACGACTTACGAGCTTATGAAATAAAATTGATAGGTGATTGATGGATTGGATGGGAATATATGTGATTTGTGACATGAAGGAGTCGGCTATTTATAGCCCCGAGCCTAAGCTCCCACTCAGCTAGCCATTACAACGGCTAAATTTTTTATAAAAAATCTTCCGACCAGTGGGCCCCACGGCAACGGTATTTTTTTTCAAAATAAGTCGACCCGGTGGGTCACCGGGTTACACCCCCCGCCTACCCGTCAACCCGGACCCGTCGAGTCAATGACCTGCCAGGTGGTTGACCCGTACGACCCGCCGGGTCACGGGTTGACCCGTAACCCGTGGCCACGCTTAGGTATGCCTGAACCCGACTCAATCAGTCTGATTGCCACATCTAAGTTCTTATATGACATTTTTTGTTTCAAAATATATGAGTTTTTATGTTTTGTAGGTAGGGGATTGTAATGATTTGTATTGATTTTTGTGTGTTGATTTTTTAAAAGATTATGATTAGTTAAAATGTGTAATGGGTATTAAAAAATAATAATAAAATTTATGGATAAGTTAGTGAAATAATCAATTTTTTTAAAAGTGAAATTTATGGATAAGTTAGTGAAATAATAAAATTTATGGAGTACAATTTATGCAAATGGCTAAAAGGCTAGGCAGACCCGTGCAACTGGGTGTTCAGGTGGACCTTACGAACAGGGCCTCCAAGTTTTAGGTGCCCATATATATTTCTGGGTATGTATATTATTATGTAACAGACCCATTCTTTTTTTTTTATCCGTTGACTTTCAGCCCAAAAACCCAAGCCCATGGAATTAAAGTCTCTTTATAAGATAAGAAAAATAAAAGAAAGCAACTTTACCCAAAACAAAAAAAACAAATTAAATTAAAAGCAAATGACATAAAACTCTTCACCCAAATTGGAAATCAAACTAAAGAGAAACATTTTATTGCAGAGACTCTTCATCTTCTTCATATTCTCCAATCTCCAAGACTCCATCAATGGCAACCGGCAAGTGTGCAACTCATTTTAATTTCCCAAAATCTATTGATTATAGTTGTGAAAAAATCGAACGGGAAGAAGATGATGATTCCAATTATAAATTTCGGCCTCCCCCTTCACTTCCTCCATACCCTTCTCTCTCCCTCTCTCTCTCTCTATCTATCTATCTCTCTATCGAAAAGTGCCTCTAAATTTTAGGGGTCCATATATATTTATGGGTATGTATATTAGTATGTAAAAGACCCATTCTTTTTTTTTTTTATCCGTTGGCTTTCAGCCCAAAAACTCAAGCCTATGGAATTAAAGTCTCTTTATCAGAAAAGAAAAATTAAAGAAAGCAACTTTACCAAAAAAAAAAAGCAAATTAAATTAAAATTAAATGACGTACAACTCTTCACCCAAATTGAAAATCAAACTAAAGAGAAATCCTTTATTACAGAGACTCTTCATCTTCTTCATATTCTCCAATCTCCAAGACTACATCAATGGCAACCGGCAAGTGTGCAACTCATTTTAATTTCCAAAAATATATTGATTATAGTTCTGAAAAAATCCAACGGGAAGAAGATGATGATTCCAATTGTAAATCCTCCCCCTCACTTCCTCCATACCTCTCTCTCTCTCTCTCAGGCACCTTCACTCTTAGATCTGGCTGAGTTTCATCTATTATTACTCAATTCGGCAGATTCAGGCTACATCTATCTCCAAATTCAGGTAATTCGTTGATAATTTCGTATGAAATTGAGATTGATTTTATTGCTCAATTCAAATTACAGTTCATTCTCTTATATTGGGTGATGAATTTTTTTCCAGGTGATTTTATTTTACTATTTTAAGAATCTAGCCTCTAGAAAATTGAAGATTAATTCTACTTTGACAGAAGCTTCTAACCCAGTACTCCGATCATTCGACCCAACCGTCTAGTCCAGGTTGTTTTGTTTCCTTCTATTTACTGTCTTGTGTTATTTATTTTTCACTCATGTCTTTTAGAAAACACCCTTCTGGATTTCAAAAGCGTAAAAGAAAAGAAAAAGATGAAGAGATGATTCGATCAGAAAAAGGGGCGCTCGATAATTTTTTTTTAAAAAGAATCACAAAATTCGGTTGAAGTTGATGTTAACGTTGCTAGTTTGAATGATACTCATGTTGATGTCATTGCTTCCAATAATAATCCAAATCTTATTGAATCTATTGATGTTGTTGATGTTAATGATATTCATGTTGATCTCATTGCTTATAATGTTAATCCAAATCCTATTGAATCTATTGATGTTGTTGATGTGGCTATTGATGTTGATGCTAGCACACTTACTTGATAGCCTAGAAAATGACATAGATGATTCTAATGATGTTAACGACACTTTTCATGGTGTTGATATATTTGATCCAAGAATTTGGGATACTCCGTATTTTAAGATTGTTGATTTTTTAGTTATAAAGGGTTATAAGAGAGATTTGTCTATTCAAAAAGGCCCTAAAGATAAGTTTTCTAGACGATTTTCTGCAACATGTTATACTATAGAATCTTGTAAAATGGTGAGAAATGTGACAGAGATTTGCTTGTGTATTCAAAAGAGCTTGATAAAAAAATTTGTTTTTGTTGTAAGGTATTTAATAAATCTCATACACAAAGTCAATTAACAAGTGAGGGTTTTTCAGATTGGTCACATCTTAGTGCTAGACTAAAGGAACATGAAACAAGTTTGGAGCATGTTAAGAATATGACAACTTGGTATGATTTGCGTCAAAGACTTCAAAAGAATCAAACTATTGATAAAGTGGCTCAAAGCCTTTTAGAGAAAGAAAGAAGTAATTGGAGGCAAGTCTTAGTAAGAATTGTTTCAATTGTCAAATTTCTTGCAAAACATAATCTAGCTTTTCGTGGCACTAATGGAAAATTGTATCAAAATAGCAATGGAAACTTTATAGGGTTGATTGAAATGCTAGCTGAATTCGACGCAATTATGCAAGAGCATGTTCAACGTATTGCAAAGGATGAGATTCATGTTCATTACCTTAGTAATATAATTCAAAATGAATTAATTATTTTGCTTGCTTCAACTATTAAATCAGAAATCATTAAGAACTTAAATTGGCCAAATATTTCTCAATCCTTCTTGATTGTACTCCTGATGTAAGTCACCAAGAGAAAATGTCCTTGATACTAAGATATGTGCAAGTCTCATCTTCAAATTCTATAAGTATTGAAGAATCTTTTTTAGGGTTTTTGGATGTGAATGATACAACCGACCTAGGCTTATTTGATGTGTTGCAAAATGAATTAAAATCTCTTGATCTTGATATAGATGATGTGCCAGGTCAAGGCTATGATAATGGATCGAATATGAAAGGCAAGAACCAAGAGTGCAAAAAAGGCTTTTTAGATATAAATCCTAGAGCCTTTTATTCGTCTTGTGCTTGCCATACTCTTAATTTGACATTATGTGATATAGCTAACACTTGTGGCAAGGCCAGAGATTTCTTTGGGATCATCCAACGTATTTATACAATATTTGCTAATTCTACTAAGAGGTGGAAAATTTTCAAAGATAATGTGAAAGAGTGGTTAACAGTTAAATCATTGTCATCTACTCGGTGGGAGAGTAGGATTGATAGTGTCAAGGTTATAAGATTTCAAGTGTTTCTCGGTGGGAAAGTAGGATTGTAAATGCCTTAGAAGAATCAAAGAAAATTGCATCTGAACTGAATATCGATCCAGTGTTTCCTCGAAGACGTGAAATTCGAAGGAAAAAACATTTTGATGAAAATCCAAATGAGTCAAGTGCACCAATGTCAGCAGAGGAATAATTTAGAGTAAATTATTTTTTATGTATTGTTGATCAAGCAATTGGTTCCTTAACTAAGAGATTTGAACAATATCAAGATTTTTGGGTTTTTATTCACTTCTGATAAGTTGCGATCTTTGGATGATGCATGTTTAAAGTCTTCTTGTAGTCATTTTGAAAGTGCACTTGAGAAACATGGACAATCTGATATTGATAGGAATGATTTATGTGTAGAGCTTAAACTACTTCAAGACTTTTTGCCTAATCGAAAGATGGGACCTCTTGATATTTTGGAGTTTTTGAAGCATTATGATTGTTTTCCTAATGCTATTATTGCTTATATAATTTTGTTGACTATTTCTGTGATAGTTGCATCTGCGGGAAATTTTTTTTCAAAGCTGAAGTTGCTCAAATTCTATTTGCGTTCTACAATGACACAAGAAATGATCAATGGATTAGCCTTAATAGCAATTGAGAGCGATCTTTTGAAGAATGTTGACTACAATGAGCTTATCGGAGATTTTGTTTCTAAGACCATCAAACGGATGACACTTTTTAAGTGAATTGTTCATGTTATCTTTTAATTTCAAGACCCTTTTGGTACTTCATATGTAATCGTTAAAATTATTTTGGAATTATATCATGAAAACTTACTTTTTCCTATTGTCCATCACTATATGAATTTATTGAACTTTGCTTATTTTTATGTCTTGTCATTTTTAGAACAGAGCCTCCCAAATCGTTGGCACGTCCAGAGGGTATGTATTTTTGAAAAAGATAGTGTATATATATAAAATTTTCATAACCATTAAATCTGACTCGATAGGTGACCACAAATTAATTATCCAACCCAAAAATTCACGGATCGAACAAGTTCGGATGATTTTGAATTTCACATTAAAACATTTACACCAAACACCATGTTTTAGGAGGGTTTTCAAATCGAGTTGTATTTTAACCGGTCTAGTTGCAACTAAAATATCTCATTTTACAAGTAGACAGGTTTGACAAGTAAGAACGTTCCAATCAAAAGAAAGTCAAACTCCTCTCAGCTCCTCTTTATATAATTTCCGATACATCTCACACTTTTGAACTCACCAAACCCGAAGCTCAATTCCGACGAAATTGACACTTTAAAATAAATGCGTTCCTCCACCTCCCTCCGCCGGCGGCTGGCGGCTCATCTCTTCCATGCGGTGGTCGTTACGCTGCTATCATGCGCGGGGTGCGTACTCTCGTTCAAGTACTGCCCACCCTGCGGCAACACCACCGTGCCTTACCCATTCAGCACGTCTTCCGACTGTGGAGACCAGGATTACAAGATCCAGTGCGACGCGGGCACACTCATGTTCCCTACATCCAACAACACCTACCCCATCACTTCCATCTCCCCCTCCATCCAACGGCTGGTGATAAGCCCGGCTCCTTTCCTTCCCAACACCTGCGTCACATCCGATATCTCCACCATCGGGCTGGAGCTCAACCAAACGGCGCCGTTCAACATCACCAGCTCCAATACCGTGATGTTCCTCAACTGCACCCCCATCCTCCTCTCCTCTCCGCTCAACTGCACCTCCAACAGCCTCTGCCACGTGTACGTCAACGCCTCTCAAGAAGCCTCCGCCTGCCTCAACGCGCCCATCTGCTGCACCTTCAGGGCCGGCGGCTCCACCACGTCGTATCAGATCCGCGTCAGGAACGCTGGCTGCCGCGCCTACAGGAGTTTCGTTAACTTGAACCCGGACCTCCCGGTGTCTAGCTGGGGCCAACCCGGGGTCGAACTTCTCTGGGTGGTCCCTCAGGAGCCGGTGTGTGTGACTCAGACGGACTGTCACGGGATCACCGGCAACTCCACTTGTTCGGCCGATGCGAACACCCCGGGGATCAGTCGGTGCTTCTGCGACTCTGGCCTGTTCTGGGACTCGATCAACGGCCTCTGTGCTCGAAGTATGTTTTCCTTTTTTTATCTTTATTTTTTTGGACGTATATATCAATTAATTCAAAATTCACCTGTGCTAATTTAGTTATCTTTTGTATGAACATATTTAAAATCATGACCGATGTTAAATTTAATTATTTTTAATAGAATTTTATATTATCAAAATTATATTTATATAAAAATATTTTTAAACTTTTATTATGGAATTCTATGTTTACAAAAATTGAAAATTTATTTTCTCACATGATCAATTTTTAATTATTAAATGAAACATATTTTTCAAAATAAAAGCTTATAAAGATGTAAAATACATATATAAAATATAAATGTAATTTTAATAATATAAAATTATATCTAAGTAAAACGGAGAAGTCAGAACCATTGGTCAATTGGTACCTGGGAGGCTGGTACTCATTACAGTATTTACTTATTTAGTGGGAATTTTATTGACCAAATAAAACTGAGAAGTCGGAACAATTGGTTTTTTTTTTGGTAAACTTGCTTGTTGGTTTGTGTTGATGAACGGTTGATTTTGCGGTACAGATATGACGTGTCAAGATCCTGACGGCTGTGGAGGGTCAAACAAAGCACCTCTCATAGCAGGTGAGTGCGTTACATATGTTACTGGTCGTCTTCTTATGTCAAGTTGTTTTTGATAATTTTTTTCTATTTATTATTTAATTATTAAATTGATTTCATTGATTATTGCCCCCGGCCTTCCTTTGATCAGTTGGGGTAGTCCATAGATATATATATTTCCCTCCGGAAAGCCCATAGATTTTGAAACCAAACACTAAAGTCAAAACTAGATTCCTCAAATAAAATCATAAAAATACACGAGCCCTTATCTAGTAATCCGATGAGTAGTATATTTTAACGTTTACTTGTATCTTTCCGCATTTTTTTTTTATTTTGAAAAATAGTGATAATTTAACATATTATAAAAAAAATAAAATAAAATATAAACGTTAAAAAAATTTGATAATTTGAAACTAGGTACCCTTAAAGGAGAAAAATGTGTGTAGATTATAATTGTTAAATTCCCCACCTATATTGAAAGGTCTTGATTGTGGTATGGAAATGAGGGTGGGCATAGGTAAAAAGATAAATATATAATTTTCGAGATGAGGGGCACACGACTACACGAGTCCATGAACCACATCAGATCTAGCATTCAGAGTTGCATGACGATGAGCCTAGAAAAGGCCCTGTTGAGGTGGTCCGGTGAGCAGGGGAGCCGGGCCCAAGATCTCGTTTTGCTGGTTGAGCTGGGTACCAATGGACTATTGTAGACGAGGCCCACTAGGTTGGGCTTTGATGGGCTAACTCATTATTAAGCCTGTATAGTTCGGGTTTCTGTAGATGGCAGCCCGTTGATGGCAAGAGAGGTTGTCCAACGGCCCAATTTTGGACCTAGTGCCTTGCCCAAGTATGGGTCCGGCTTTAACCAAATTTTCAGCGACTTGAGTCAGGGCCGATTTAGGACCTAGTGCCTTGCCCAAGTCCGTCCTCATTGCCGGGCGAGACCGTCCAACGGCCCAATTCACGTTTCCCTGATTGAGAGGGTCAATGGGAGTAGATATTGAGAGGGAGTTTCCCTGATTTTTATAATATCAGGTAAAATTTCAAATGCAACGTTTTTCATTATCATAGAGCTTCATACAACTGGTGACTCAGAGGTTAATTCAACCCGATCAAAGAATTTGCGAGTTGAATGGGTTAGCATCATTTCGGATTTCGAGTTGAAATAATTACGCCAAAAACTCACATTTTACGGATCGAGTTGCGTCGGTTGCATTTAGGATGTGTATCTTTTGTCAGCATTATCGATTCCTATGTCTCCTATGAATAACTCTTTCACTTTTCCCTTTTGTGTCTTTCATACTCAGTTCTTCGAATCGAGTAGTTTATTGTTCCTTCATTGTTGTATTTCCTTTCAATTACATTTGTTTTAATTCCTTTCACAAAATATAGTAATTTGTCCTCATTTATCTTTTGATCTCAATTTCTATTGCTAAACTTATTTCTTATTTATTTGATTATTATCATCAACACACTTCGGGTCTATTTACACATTTATAGAATCTCCAACACGGCGGGTGGTGGGCAAGGAACATTTCGGCCCTCTAGCATGTGCGTGGTGGACTATCTGGTTCTTTAGGAACCAACTGGCTTTTGACCACACGACGAAAGTATCCATTACTGAAATGGAAATTTTCCATACTACTTTTACACAATGTTGGAAACAATCGAAACTGCTTGACGCTGAGTCATCTTCAGGTACGCCTTTGCCTCCTAAGGTAATCCATCCCGGCTGTCGCTTTACGTCAACCGCAGCCAAGGGTAAGGGTCGAAGTCGTTCGGGCCTTTGGGATAAACCATCGATGGACTGCTACAAGCTTAACTTTGACGGTTCTGTAAGAGCGGGTATTTCGGCTTCTTACGGTTTCGTCATTAGGGACTGGTGCGGCCGAGTGGTTGCCATGGGGCGAAACTCGTGCATCAATGTCTCAGTTGTTTTTGCCGAGAACCTCGGTCTAAAAATGGGAATCCTTCGGGCTAAACAGCTGAATATTCGTAACCTCCTGATCGAGGGCGATAACCTTCTGGTTATTAAAGCTCTGCTAGGGGACTGGAAGTGCCCCTGGAATATCGAGCTCCTACAATCTGATATTCTGTTAGATACTTTGTCTTTTTCTTATGTAGCTATCCGTCATATTTTCAGGGAATCGAATGCAGTGGCTGACTATCTCGCGCGCAGTGCACATGCTTCCCCTGCCGACGCCTGCTACGACGACGATCCAGAGCTCTGTGCTCTCATCCGCAAGGATGCGCTAGGAAGGAGTCCTGCTACGGCCGACCCAACCTAATTTTTATTCTGCGTCAAAAAAAAAAAAAAAAAAAAAAAAGAATCTCCAACACTTCAGTTTTCAAATTTCAATTGGTGAGTATAGTCACATACTCAACCGAACTCATTTGATCGAAATTATTGATGCAGGGGTGACATCGGGCGTAGGAGCCGCCCTGCTGGTGGCGGCCATTGGGCTGTTCTTCTACAGGCGGCAGCAGCGGATAAAGGAGGCTCGAGAGCGGGTGAAGCGGGAACGGGAGGAGATCCTCAACTCCGGTGGCGGCAGGTCGGCTAAGCTATTCAGTGGGCGGGAGATAAAGCAGGCAACGCGGGGGTTCTCCGCGGACCGCCTCCTTGGGGCGGGAGGGTACGGGGAGGTCTACAAGGCGGAGATGAACGACGGGACGGTGGTGGCTGTCAAGTGCGCCAAGGTCGGGAACGCCAAAGGCACCGACCAGGTCCTTAACGAGGTGAGGATCCTCTGCCAGGTCAACCACCGCAGCCTCGTCCACCTCCTCGGGTGCTGCGTCGAGCTTGAGCAGCCCCTCCTCGTCTACGAGTACATCCCCAACGGAACCCTCTACGACCACCTCCACGGCCTTATGCCCGGAGCTACCCACGTGTCCCTCTCGTGGCCCCACCGACTCACCATCGCCCACCAGACCGCCGAGGGCCTCACCTACTTGCACTCCTCCGCTGTGCCCCCCATTTACCACAGGGATGTCAAGTCTTCCAATATCTTGCTCGACCACAAGCTCAATGCCAAGGTAGAGCACCGTGATTGATTTTAATCGTATTATATCATTAGTATTTTACACATCAATTAAAGGATACTAATTCCTTCATTTGGATTAATCTGGTTTGAAGGTGTCGGACTTTGGGCTATCGAGGCTTGCTCAGACAGACATGAGCCATATCTCGACGTGTGCACAGGGGACGCTAGGCTACTTAGACCCGGAGTACTACAGGAACTACCAGCTAACGGACAAGAGTGACGTCTACAGCTTCGGAGTGGTGTTGCTAGAGCTGATGACCTCCCAGAAGGCCATAGACTTCAACAGGGATGCCGACGATGTCAACCTAGCTGTGTACGTCAAGAGGTTGGCAGATGAGGAGAGGTTGTTGGATGCAGTGGACTCGACGATCAAGTCCAAAGCCACCTCTCTAGAGCTTGACACCATGAAGGCATTGGGCTTCCTGGCATTGGGATGCTTGGAGGAGCGCAGGCAAAACCGCCCTTCCATGAAAGAGGTCACCGAGGAAATCGAGTACATCATCAGTATCGCGTCTTCCAAACAAGATGACAAGATCACAAGCGATACCTAATATGCAGTGGCAGATTCAAGATTCTCACTATGGGCGATGGAAACACAAACTAAAGAACGATAAAATGTTTTGTTTACATAATATGTAGTGGTGATGATGAAAAAGTTAAGATGACAAAGATGTAATATTATAAGTGTTATAACGAGAATGATAAAGTGAAGAACAACACAGAGATTTACGTGGTTCAGTAACGGTGTGTTGCCTACGTCCACGGGCAGAGAACCAGTTTTCTTATTAGAGGAAGCGAAACAGATTAGGTTACAGGGGTCGGCGTTACATGAGTATATGAAGAGACTCATGGAACCCTAAACAGACAATGGACTGAAAGCCCAAAATAGACAGACGATAGGCTCGTTTACAATAAACATCGCATACCGTAAAGGCGGAGTGGCGCTGCCCCCCTAGCCCCCCGCCAGGGACGCCCCCGATACGTCGCCGGTCAACAGTCGTTCAAGACACATTAACAATAAGCGAGTTCAATAGTGCAAATTTTTTTGGGAATAACTTCATTCCCAAAGTTCTTCAAACATCTCTTGATATAGCAAAGTAGAAAATCATTTCATTTTCCTAACCTCATTGTATTAATTAATCTACACATCTAATTCAGTACGTAACAAGCATCGATTTACATCTGATAAGTCTTATTGATATAAACCTATATAAGTATCGATTCCATTCCTAGGGTTGGCAAATGGTACGGATATTACCATACCAACTACTACCAATTAACCACAAACTGACTATGTTGGTAGCCACACTTGTGGTAACCAACTTGGCGGTAACCATCATGGTGGTAACCACGTGAAGGTGGTACGATTAACCACAAACTTGCGGTAACCATCATGTTGGTAGCCACACTTGTGGTAACCAACTTGGCGGTAACAATTGGTGGTAACCAATTAACCACAAACTGACTACGTCATTTTATGGCTCAATTAGCCCATATTTGTACTCTCAAGGGAAAAATAAATGTTTTTTCCTAGAATTGGTAAATAAAGAGCGGTCATTCTGGGGTTCGAACCGCGAACCTATAAACACTACCCACAAGTCATTTCTGGTGAGCCATTCCGGAATGGTTTAATGAACTCTTTTTCCATTTACCTATACAATGCATTTAATCTTAGTGTAATTCCTCACCATTTACCTATACAATGCATTTAATCTTAATGTAAAAATGGAAAGATTTACTAAAATGGACAATTAATTTGTTACAAGAAAAATGGTCCAAAAAGACAATTATTTTATTACGAACGGAGTATTGATATAAACCAATATACGGATGGGGAGTACTCCCCATCCTTTCACCCAAGCTAATGACAGCTTTTAAGTTTTTAAGAACTAAATTTCCAATACCAAGTGAAATTCGAAGACCATAAAATCAACATTATATTCTGACCAAATAACAAATTTATTCATATTTAATCCAATAACAAACAATTTACAAATCACAAAATCAACACTCTATTAAGAAATTAATGACTTCTTGAAATTGAAGACTCAACACAAGGCGAGTCCAAAATTTAGGACATTATATATTCGTCTAAACTGTAAGCTATATATATAATACCACTTGATGTACCCAAAGACTGAGACCGACCAAGGCTCAAACTTTCAAATACTTATAAGGCTAATTTTTAGATTTATGAAAATTATGAGCGTGTTTGGTTTATAATTAAAAAACCTAGGAAGTGGAAATTTTCAGGAAGTCGGAGAAATACATGCGTTTGGTTAACATTTTTTAAAGATGAAAATCCATGAATTCCACTTCTCAGAAAGTTGAATTCCTCCAATTTGGAGGAAGTTCACTTACCTAGTTCCCCCAAGTAAGTTCAACTTCCACCCTTTTATATTTGTAAATTTTTCAATTCCCCTTTTATTCCTCTAAAACAAAAAAATCAACCAAACACATTTTCATAATTCCCATCAATTAGACTTTCCGGAAATTTAATTCCCATAAAGTAATTTCCTGAGAATTTCAATTCCCACATTGAACCAAACGAGCCCTAAATTAAAGACTAGAATATTTGAAACAATATTGGTATGCTTCTCAATCACCTTTGGACCTCCTGCCCTCGATCTCAATTGTCTCAGAATCACACTCTAAGGTTCTAGACCTTTTGTCACATTTCACCTCTCATATTAGGGTATCACCCTCGACATCTTTCTAAAGAATTCACTCTTAATTTCTTACCAAGAATTCGATTTTTAACTCTAAGTCATAGAAATCTATTAATGACTCAAACTTTAACTCAGCTCAACTTGATTAAAAGTGAAAAACACTTACAGATATTTATGAGTTTATTGCTATCTTCCTGTTTTTACAATCGATGTGGATGAAAATTACACTGAAAATTTGTCCAACTTTTGCCTGTTGTAAAGAACAAGAATTCAGACCATCTTTGGGGCAGAATGAGCAAATGATTCATGAAAAAAATCATACCCGTCAAAGTCAGCTTTCCAAAGAGTTCTCATGCATCTTTGTTGGACCAATGCAACACGTACTAGTTAGAGTCAAAACACCTAACAAGTGTTAGTCCGTAAAGAGAGGTTGATTCACTTACCATATGGTAGACTTACCCAGGGGTAAAAATGTAAACTTCTTCTGGTCAAAAGTAAGTCATACTTTAAAGAAAAAAGAAATGAAAATGGAGAGAATAGGGTAATTATTACTGGCAGCTTTAAACACAACCTTGAATCTAACAACATTTAATGTCGGATTAAGCATGGTAATCCGTCTCTCCAACGACAATTTCAAATTTTAATCTTTATCTGAAAGTTTACCTTTTAAACGATCGGAAGTGGAGTTGAAAGTGTAGATTGCTGCTCAATTGAAGGGGGCAAGAAAGGATTCCGATGATGATCGCTAATCGACGGTACTAAGGTTTAAGGTTCCAGCATCAATTGAGATCGAACAAGCTTCAATTGATCATTTTTTGATCACTGGACTCACTAGACATCGAAGGTTAGCCATACATATATTCTTCGATCGATATTCTTTAATTAAGGGATTGCCGTTAGTATGCATTTTCAATCTGATTAGAGTGTAATTTTAGTCGAGGAAGCCGCTGATCAAGGCGACGGTGGGGAAGTGCCTTTGTCCGACGGTGCTGATCCTCTCGAGAATCCCACTCACCCGACAATTCAGCCTCCCCATGTTAGGACGTCGGTGGAGCAGGAAGCAGATTTTTTTCTGTGGTAAGAATTCGGGGTTCGAAATTGTTACCCCTCGAGGAAAGAGGTAGTGGGGCTACGGAGGACAGGTACAAGGTCATTAGGATGTAATGTACACGGGGGGGGGGGGGGGGGGGGGTTATATCGAAGTAAAAAAACCCGAGCAAGGGATTTACTTCAGCTATAATAAGTGTTGTTGTGCTTGAGTATAACCACGAGTATATGTCGGAGCATTCAAAACACCTCACAAATTACAGATACATCACCGATGACAACAAGAAACGGATCTTGGATATGGATAGGGTCGACACACCTATAGCTAAGAACTTGACATCATTTGTGCTTGAGAAAGGGAACCATGATAAAATGGAGTTTATTGAGCAGGACCTGCGGAACCTGGTTTCCATGCAGAAGGCGGGACATGAAGCTAGGGGACTTCACTACAATGATGAATTATTTTGAGGAAATGTCTTCATGCAACTCAAATTTCTTCTACGCTTATGATGTTGACGTAGACAACAGATTGAAGAATGTGTTTTGGGCTGATGGAAAGAGTCGTGCAACATACTTGGAATTTGGCGATGTCATCACATTCGATACGACATACATCTCAAACATATATAAGATGCCATTTGCACCATTCATCGGGGTCAATAACCATGGACAGAGTGTGTTGTTTGAGTGTAGCATAATCGTCGGAGAAGAAATCAAGCACTTCGTGTGGTTTTTTTTTTGCACTTGGCTCAAGTGTATCTCATGGACGAATCCAACTAAGCCAAATCCATTGGTAAGTTGTTACCCATTCAAATAAGAATTAAGGTCATTAGTGTACACGAATTTATTAACTATATATATATATTTCTAGTGTGTGTATCTATGTAGTTAATAGACTATTTGATGAGACCCGATAACTGGGATCGACCAAGGCTCGAGCTTTCAAAGATTCTTTTTGCGGGGCTAGCTATTTTTTTTTTGGATTTTTGGAAACTAAAAAAAAGGGATATGTGGAGCAAGATTCGCAGACCTCTCACCCTTGAATCCCCTACATTCGATCTCAATCCTATCGGAATCGCACTACGAGGATCTCAACCCTTCGACACCTTCGTCTCTCACTAGGGTGTCACCCTCAGCCTCTCACCAAAGGGTTCGCTCTTAGCCTCTCACTAAGAACTCGATTCTTAACCCGGAATCATAGGAAGCTATTAGTGGCTTAACCTTTAACTCAACTCAACTTGACTTTATTTAAAATGAAGGTTTTACAAGCAATATATAGGATGAAGATATAAGCCCCAAACATCTCTAAGCGATGTGGGATAATTAGAATAGAAAAATTCAAGGAAAATTCGTCCAGACTTGAGCTGTTGAAATAAACGTCAAATTTGAGCATCTTCGGGGCTGATTCTGAATAAATGTTCTTCATCAAAGTTGTAGCGACTTAAAATAGTTTTCCAACAAGTGCTCACCAGCTTCAATCAGAATTTTATACAGCCCAAAAGAGCCAAAGTACCACGGAGTCGCCATGCTGTTTTCTCAAATGACAGTTGAGATTCGGCTCCATGGACAAAGCTTTGTAATATAAATAAGTCAAGCTTATTAATCACTAGGATCACATCACTATTGATCGATAATGTTGATTTGTTTTCAGGCAATGCGGTGATGCAAGTGTTTCTCAATGCTTTGGATTGTTGGTGCATATGACACGTGATGTAGAATGCTCAAAGCATTTCATGGCCAACCCCGCTTGAAAGGACATAAAATCATACATAACTAACTGATTACAAACATAACGACTTACCAATTCGGAGATTGAGTCACGGTATGTGGTGTAACCCGTAGGAGACGTCTGGCCCGAAAGACGATTGTGGTTTTCAATTGGGAGATACACAATTTGATTGTCCCCGTGTGGATCCGGGGAGACTTGTGTTTTGAAGTTGAAAGACGTCGTTGAGACTTGAGATGGAGGGAAGAATTTGGGAGAGGGTTATTGTCTTACAGTTTTCAGTTTTTCACATAGAAACTCCAACATCTCTAAGCACTTTTGAAGTGCATCAGGGTGAAGCAGATGAAGTAGGGTGTTGTACTAGGTTGAGTAATTGGGCTGGGCCGAGTTCGCAATTGGGCCGGATTATTTGATTTTTTTTTTAGAAAGGAGTAGTTATACGAGTTAGGTATATATTATGCAAGTCTATAGTCTATAAATATGGAAAGAATCATTTCTTTAAAACATAATGAGTTTTTTTTAGAGGAAAAATTGGGTGAAAATCACATTCCGTCTTTATGAAAGCTAATTTAGGGCTTGTTTGGTTAAATGTAAGAATTTCAATTCCTGGGAACTTATGAAAATCACATTCCGTCTTCACGTGAAATAGTATTTCGATCATTCTACTTCTTGGGAAGTATGAAAATTTTGTTTGCAAATAAATTCCCATGAACTCAATTACTGCATTTTGTTTGGTTGTACACGGCCGATATTTGACAGCAATTTATTTTAAATTACTTTTATAACCTTTTTATATATAAATAAATTCATCTTATTAATATGGACAAATTAGAGATTTTCTTTATGGAAAGAATAAAATAAATAAAAGATTTAGAGAAGAAAAAGGGGAAGTAGATCATACCCACTCCCACATGGTAAGTTGAATTCTCCTATTTTGTAGGAATTCCAATTCTTAGGATCGAGTTCTAGCTAATTCTTGTGTTTTTAATTAGTTTAAAAATATTATACTAAACGCATATATTGTAATCCAATTTATGGGAATTTGTACTTCTCGAGAAGTAAAAGTGTAACCAAACGATTCCTTAGTGAAGCAAGTGCTTTCCGACTTTATATTATTAATTCATATATCATGTTTGATTTCGACCTCGATCCGGGTTAACGAGAGCTCGAACTAATTACATTTCAAAGTATAAAAAATAGGAGCTCGAACTAATTAATAAAATTGCACAGTATGAACAAAGTCTAAAATTTATTTAATTACATAGTATAAATAGGCAAATATAAACAAAGTATAAAAATACTCCAAAGACTACTTAGGAAGAAAGTAGCCGGAGTACTAATTACATTACAAAGTATAAAAAATAGGAGCTCGAACTAATTAAGATGTATAGTATAAACAAAGTCTAAAAATTATGTAATTACAAAGTATAAATTGTTGCTCAATAGGAGCCCTAATCTAGAGAGAAAAGGTTGCTCAATGATCATCCGAGAAGATAATGGTACAAAGATCCCTGTTGTAGGGAATTACAGATCTATCATTGATTGCTCCTTTGGTAGCAATGTAATCTGATGCTCTATTTGCTTCTCTGTAGCAGTGATGAACTGTAGTTGAATCAAACTCGGGCCTTACCTTGTTTATCTCTTCTATCTCCCGCAAAATCTCCCATCTAGTGTAGTCCTTCTGGTTGATGGCCTTGATCACTTCCAAATTGTCACCTTCTATGATGATTCTTCGAAACCCCTCCTCTGAGCAAGCTGTATTCCAAGAACAATCGCCCTAGCCTCAATTTGTAATACTGAGCATATGTAAATCTCATGATGAAAGATATCCACAATCCTATCTGCAGAATCACGAACAATCCCACCCACACGGCAATCGCCCGTGGGTCTAACAGAACCATTCACATTGATTTTGTAGACAGTTCCTTGTGGTCTTTTCCATTTGGCTTTGATCCTCTTTTTATTCATTTTGCTTCCGGATTCTCCTTCTTTCGTGTGAGACTAGTTTTTGATATTATTCCTATTTCTTGTGACAATTTCATCTTTGTTTCCTGGTTTCTTGTTCCTAAAAATGTTGCCATTTCTAATTTCCCAGATAGCTTGCCAAATGAAAACAATAGCTAAAGTGTTATTATCAATTCTAATTTTATCAATCTTCTCCCTCAGTGGGTCTGTGGCAGACAGATTCAAGAAGTATATGTTCATGGATCGTTCAAATCTAGCAATGATTTCTTTGGTAAAAGAGCAGTTTATAAAGAGATGACCCTCATCTTCATCCTCCTGGTTACATAGGGAGCAAGTATTTGGAACTCTGTTAATATATCTATTTAGTCTTTTTGCTGTGGGTAAACCGTCTACCCTTAGTTTCCACACTAGATTTTTTAGTCTGGGGGAAGATTCGGCTTCCAAATCCAATTGAGGTTATCACCATTATTAGAGTTCCAATCTAGAATAGGTTTAACAGATTTAGTAGTAAAGGAGCCCGACTTCTCTAGATGCCAAATGAGTTTATCTTGCGGGCTCCATCTAGGGATTTGAATCTTGAGTATGAGATTAACAATATGAATTGGAAAAAGGTTAGTAATCATAGAAAAATTCCATTGCTTGCCTGAGGTGATCAGTTGACTAACTTTCATCTTTGGGTCATTTGTCCCCTTGTACCGAGTTAACTTTTCATCAGGGATCCAGGGGTCATCCCAGACATTGATCGATTCACCATTACCTAGAATTCAACGGATACCATTTTCAAATTTATTTCTAAGGGACAAGGGTCTTCCAAACTACTAGGAGGTGGCTTGATTTGATCTTTCTTTAATAGAACATTGATTTAGGTATTTTTCCTTGATCAACTTGACCCAAATATTTTCTTCGTTGGAGTAGAGTTTCCATAGGAGTTTCATCTGGAGTGCTATATTAAGCTCCTCATCCTTTTTGATGCCAAGGCCGCCTTGTTCCTTACATCTGCAAATTTTGTCCCAACTCACCATAGGAGTATATCTCTCAGAATGAAGTTTGTTCCAGAAAAAATTCTTGTTAACCTAGTCAATTTGGTCTAGGATTCCTTTTGGAAGAAGGAAGGTTTGCATAAGATAGTTTGTTTTGGAACTAAGATTAGCTTTGATCAGGACAGCCCTATCGGCCTAGGACATGGTAGAAGCTTTCCATTTTGAGAGAAGTTTCTTTAAGTTTTGGATGGCTTCATCAAACACACAGTTTTTTACTCTGCCATTTAGGATAGGAATTCTGAGATATTTTTCCAGAGTTGTAGAGATAGGGATTCCCATATGAGTAGCCAGGTCATGAGCTAGATTTTGAGAGACATTCTTTGAGAATCGGATAGAGCTTTTGCTATAGTTAATAGTTAGTTCAATTAGGTTGGAAAAGTTATTTTATCATGTTTTGGATAGTGTTGAGGCTAGTGTGAGCTGCATTAGAGAAAATAATGGTGTCATCAGCAAAGGTTAAGAAAGGAATAGGAGTACCATTGTTAGTCAATTTGATTCTATTTAGAGCGTCTTCCTGGAGAGCTTCTTTATGTAGGTCTCTAGCTAATCCTTCCATCACCAAGACAAAGATGTAGGGGGCTAATAGATCACCTTGTCTTATGCTTCTATTATGCTTGAATTGTTTTCCCGGGATATTATTCACTAAGACTGACATAGAGGTATAAGTAATACATTTCATTACCCAAGAAACCCAGGTTGGGTGAAAACCAAATTTTGTAAGAGTAGCTCTGATATAGGTCCAGTTAATCTTGTCGTAAGCTTTCTCCATATCTAATTTAAAAGCCATCCAGCCCTTTCTGCCTTTGCGTTTACTAAAGCTATGAAAATTTTCGTGGGCTATAAGGGTGTTATCTTGGATAGATCGCCCTTCAACAAAGGCTCCTTGGAAAGGGTTGATTAGTTTAGGAAGAAGAGGTTTCAGCCTGTTAGCTAAGATTTTAGAAATGGTCTTATAGATAGTATTATAAAGACTAATAGGTCTATAATGGTTTATGTTGGTAGGATTATCAATTTTAGGAATAAGGACTATGAAGGTGTTATTTAATTAAGAAAGGAGTTGGCCAGAGTGAAAGAAGGCTTTAATTTCTTTACATCAGGATTAACCTACAATATTCCAGTATGTTTTATAGAACTCTGGTGGGTATCTGTCTGGACCTGGGGATTTGTCATCTGCCATTTTAAAGATGGAGTTCTTGATCTCACCATCTGAGGGGATTCTAACGAGAATAAGGTTTTCAGAGTTAGTGATTTGAGAAGTGATATTGTTTACCTCTTCTGGGGTAACAATCCTTTGTTGCTTACCAATAAATCTTTCCGTCAGTTCTTCTGTGATATGATCATGGATTTTAGAGGGTTCATAAAGAGCAACACCTCTATTTGTGATGAAGAGAGAAGTAGCTTTCTTGAAGTTTTTAAATTTGGTAATAGATTGGAAGTATTTGGAGTTTCTGTCAGCTAGAAGAAGGTGTTTGGATTTGGCTCTTTGTTTCCAGAAGTGATATTTATAATCAAGGAGTCTGAATTTTTTGTGCTTTAGTCTACACAGTCTCTCTTTTTCCTTGTGGCTAATGGCAGCCCAGGGAAACTTAAGTTGGAGCTCACTGATTTGGCTTTCAACCAAGGATAGCTGCTTAGAGATATTGTCACCTTTAGATTTGTACCATTTCTTTGTGTTGTTTTTTAAAAGCTTTTGCTTCTGGATTAGTTTGAAGCCAAAGGAACCCTTCAGCTTGTTACTCCAAACTTGCTTGACCATTTCTTCATAGACCTTGTTAGTAGTCCATGCCATCTCAAATCTAAAGGGTGCACCTTTATGATTAGGTTGGTTGCCTATTTGAATAGAGATGGGGCTATGGTCTGAGAAGGAGAAATGATGATGCTTAGTTTTGAGATTAGGAAACCATTGGATGATGTTTTGATGTCCCAAGGCTCTATCTAATCTTTAATAGGTGTTATTATTAACCGTTTTGTTTTTTCTCCAAGTGAAAGGAGATCCATAAAACGGTATTGTGTGGAGATCAAGCTCTTCTTTAACCTCTCTAAGCATTCTAAATCAAGGGAAGGCGTAGCACCTCCTAGCTTTTCTGTATCAAGTTCTATGTCATTTAAATCACCAATAATCATAACAGGGAGGAGATTTTTGTTAGTTGCATGAAAGATTTCATTCCAGAAGCTAGATTCTTCATTCTCAGTAGAGGGAGCATAAACAAAGATGAGAGCTAAACTATGGCCTTCAATTACAACTTTACACATTACAAACCTGGTGTTAGATTCCAAAAGTTTACAATTATCAGCAACAAAGGATTTGTAAAGGATCCAAATTCCACCTTTTAGTCCCACAGAGGGGATAGTGATGCCTTTGTGAAAGCCAGAAATTCTAATTTGAGCATCAGTTGGTGGTTGGGAGGATTTTGTTTCCGAGAGAGCAAGCACATGAAGATGATTAGTTGAACGAAGTTGATTTATTTCTTGCCAAAGGAGGGGTCTCTTTGACCCCCTTATATTCCAATAACCGACTTTAATCATTCACATACTTTATCTTATACAAAATAAAGCAGTTGTTATATATGGAGTACTAATTACCGCCTCAAAAGTATAAAAAATAGGAGCTCGAACTAATTAAGTTGTATAGTATAAACAAAGTCTAAAAATTATTTAATTACGATAGAGTGTTAGGATTTCGGATTAGTGATTACCCCTAGAAATTAGTTAAACAAAATACATTTATTAGGGGGAGAAGTAATATAAGGGTATTAATTATATATGATCGGTTTTTCTATCCTATGCCCTAAGGACAGACCTGTCAAAACACAAACCGACCCGGACGACCCGACCCGAACGCCTGGTAATTTTAATTTCCGACCTGAACCCGTAAATTTTAACCCGAAATTTTTTTCCGACCCGAACCCGATAAACCGAAACTTTTCTGGGTAATTTGGGTTTCGACTCGACGACCCGATTGACCCGGTAATTTTGACCTGATTTATCCGATTGACCCGGTAATTTTGACATGGTTTATATTATATATGATTAATTTATTTTATGGAGATTCCAATTTATTACATTTTATAATTACAATCACTTGATCTTTCATTTTCAAATCAACTTTTATATATTTTTTTGAGATCAAGACCATCAGGTCATTCCATTTCTTTAGTCAAAACCATAGCTACAGAGTCTGGAAGCGACTGAATAGAGAAAAACAACGAGTGAAAAATAGGTCTAATGGCCGCTAATTCATGGGCCGCCTTATTGCCTAGTCTACTAGCAAAGGACCAACTAATAGAATCAAGGCCGATTTGCATAACTAGACCAAAAAAAAAAGTTTACACAACTAGACATGTCCTTGTTTTTTTTGCTAGGGGTAGAAAGTGGTCTATTTTTGCAAATAAAAAATGCAACCGGGAGAGGAAGTTGCAGGTGAAGGGGAGGGACACTGTAGCTGTCAGTAGCTATCAGTGATATGTGGCACCAAAAGGCATCCTCCGTTCATTTCAGAAAACTGTAGACCGCCCATCTTATAACCAATAGAATTAATTGGTCCTACCAATAGGCTAAACCTACCTTTCCATACCTGGAAATATTTTGGAGAGAATCTGGATGGGATTCACTGTAGCTGATTTGGCGAGCCGTCAGTGTAGTTTTGGCGCCAAAACAGGGTTCCTCATTTGGGGAAAGGGGAGAGCATTTATGAGGGAAAAATGCAATGATTGCATTGATGGGGGTCCCCCAAGAACATATATAAGCTTGAGAGGAGGATCTGAAACACCATAACATGCTCTGCAAAAAGTGAGGCAGAATATGAGAGAAGCGGAAAGGACGGGGAAAAAGTTACCCGTTCATTCCAGGAAACGATACAGTCCCCATCCTACCAATAGAATATTTCTGTCCTACCAATAGTGTACAACTGTCCTTTCATACCTGAAAAAGTGAAAGAAGTTTGTCCGATGATAGTGGTAGCGATGGGTAAGTGATCTTGTACCTATCCTTTGTAGTTGTTTCTTTTTCTTATAACAGAACTACCCCAAGGTGACGGTTTCACGAGACCAGTTGCAGAGAGTTCGTAATTTATACTCTCTCTTTTTGATCAATTGCATAACTTGCAAATTAAGATTACAAATTCAAGCGCTATTTTTGCTTCATGCAAAATTATCACTTCTTGATGCCTAGACGATCATAAGAATCCATTGAAAATAGTCTATTAGCTCAATTGGTAGAGCGTTGTGTTTGCACACAAAGATGTGAGTTCGACTCTCACATAGGCTAATACGGAGTATGTGTTCATGAATCTCTCTAAACTTATACAATTATGAACCTGGCAGAAAATATATATACTAATGGTAGGACAAATTTACGAACATGTTAGGACAAATTCATAAATCTCTATGAACTTATACGATTATGAACATGACAGGAAATATATACATTGGTGGTAGGACAAATATGTGAACATGGTAAAACAAATTCATAAATCTCTCCAGACTAGGTTTTACTCAATTTTCTTTCTCCACATGATGATCATGAACTTGTCAGCAATGACTGGGTACTTCTGAGTGTCAATATTCACTACTTGGATCTTGTCTCTCAGTGCAGCACTAACTTTATCCAGGATAGGGACCATAGCTTGAGATTCATCATCACACATGATATATCCATGTATAGCTTTTGCATCTGTGGTTCATATAACTTCAGTCTCTTCCTGTGGAGCCTGCCTTCTCTTTTTGCTTTTTTGAGATTCATGTGGAAGTAATTTTTTTTTTTGTAAAGTCAATTATGCATTTACATATTTCCAACAGTATAAATATATCGTACCATCAGTGTGCATCTATCCTACCGTTGGTGTCAAGTTATACATGAATTACTGGGTTTCCATTATGATCCTACCAATATCGTTGTTTTCTCCTACCATTAGTTTCCATCAATCCTACCATTCTGATCCTACCGATATCGTTGTTTTCTCCTACCATTAGTTTTCATGTATCCTACCATTTTTGTGCATCTATCGTACCAATTTAAATAGCTTTCAAGGAAAATCAAGCTACAAACTGTAGCAAATTATGTTCCACATTTTTCAGAAAAACAATAAAGGGTAGAGGGTTTCCAGTGTACAACAGAAGATGAAGGAAACCTAAGTAACATTATATCCAAGGGTAGAGGCTCTAATTTAGTCGTTCTAGCATTGAATTAGATTGGATTCATGAACTTTGACTGATAGAAATTGGATTGAGATTGAGATTGAGATTTATGGACTGGTAATTGAGATTGAGATTAGGGTCAATTCACGCATCACTGATTACTAGTCTGAGATTTGCGGATTGGTCAATATTAATTCTACTTCTTTGCCAATAGTACAAATATATCTTACCATTCGTGTACATCTATCCTACCATTAGTGTCAAGTTATACACTTAGGAATTTCGGTGATTACATTTTTATCATACCAATATCGTATAGTTATTCTACCAGGTTCACAAATTTGTCCTACCACTAGTCTATATATTTCCTACCAAGTTGATAATGCATATTTTAGATAGGCATTATAGGCATTTTTTAGTTTAGTTAGGTTTCACTTCTTTCATACTTTGTTGCTAATTTGCATCTTGTAATTATTTTAGAAGAGTTCGGATTCTGCGCAAATTTGTGTTTATCTTGCAGATTGAATCGGAACACATTTGGGAGATGCAATATCTCGAAGAGGAACACAAGAAACATTGGAAGGAAGCAAGGAAGGAAAGATGCAAGACAAGTGGAGATACCCGCGAAGAAAGGCAAGAAGAACCGGCAAACAGCATGTCGCGGCCGCAGCAGAGGCCGCTGCAGCGGCCATAAGAATGCAGCATGTGCTGCGGCCGCGACATATGCCGCGGCTGCATCATTGTTCGTCAGTGATTATGCGCTGCATTTTGAATAATTAAAAACCCTAGATCTATTTGCTTTGTTTCATGGCCGACTTTGGGTCATATTTAAGGCCAAATTTAGTTATTTTTCCAGCACTTCTATTCTATTCTTTCATCAGACACTTTAGAGATTTTGAGCGATGTCTTCCATATATGAGGAACTAAACTCATCTATTCTGCCTGCAATTTGAAGCTTTATTTGGATTGATTGTGAGTTTCTAATTCTCGTTCCTTGTTTCTTATATTTGAATGCTTCAACTTCTTTGTGCTTAATTGTCAATTGTTTTATTCTATATAGCACGCGCAACTAGTTAGAATCAATTCAATTGCTAAGGTTTTGTAAATTTCTGATTGTGAACCTTAACCTAAGTGGCAAACTTGTTCCTTTAGGGCTGATTGAACTAATTGAACAAGTAGGAAGTTGAATGTGTTGTTAAATCCCTCTTTAGGGACTGCAAATACCTTGGCTAATCTCTGAACTTAAAGCTATCAATTGGGTTAAATCCTTCTTTAGGGACTGTTCGATTGATAAGGGTTTCTAAGACTGATTGGACTAGTAACTATATTAGGTCGGGACAAGGGCATTCATAGGAAACTTAATAGGACGAGAAGAAGTTACAAGGATCGATTCAATCGAATAAAGTTGAAAATCGTAGGTAGAATTGCTTCTCCTAATTGTCCAAAACAAATCCATTTACTTTGCTTTCTTTACTCCGCTTTGATAAAAGGCGGAACTTTCACACACAAAAACCCCCCAAATTGGTTACTTTGATTGACACCTGAATTACACTTGAGTTATAACTTTCCCTGTGGATCAACCTCTTGCTTATTGCTATACTTGCTATAGGTTTGAGTTTTCTTTGACGGATCAACGACAGGTTTTCCCTCCGTCAAATTTGGCGCCGTCGCCGGGGACTTTTATTTAATTCTCGTGTGTTTTTAGTGTTGATCTAGGTGTGGACCATCTTATATGGTCCATATCCGTGCTACTAATTCTTCTTTGTTGCCGTTTGATTCAAAGATTGAAAGGACCCTTGCCGCTCTAAGGCGAGAAACTCGTGATCGCTTTCGCGAACTCCCTTTTGATCAAGAAGAACCTACAACAGAGATGGCTAACAACGCGAACCGCACTCTTAAGAAGCTTTCTGCTTCTGATCTGGCACAACAACCCCTGGCAATCCAATTCCCTGAGCTAGCAGAAGGAGTCAACTTTGAGCTGAAGTCAAGGGTAGTTCGTCTTCTACCTAAATTCCATGGGTTGAGTGGGGAGGACCACCACAAGCATCTGTCTGAGTTCCATACGGTGGTTGTTGGGATGAAACCAGAGAACGTAACTGAAGATCAGATCAAGCTGAGAGCTTTTCCCTTATCCTTGAAGGATGAGGCGAATGAATGGTTCTTCTATCTACCACCTGGATCTATTTCTACTTGAGTTGAGATGAAGAAAGTCTTCCTAGAGATGTACTTCCCTGCAACAAAGCTCAATGCTTTGAAAAGGTCAACCAGCAACATTGAGCAGTACGCGACGGAGTCGATACATGAGTACTTTGAGCGCTTCAAGATGCTCTGCGCCAACTGCCCATGCCATGGGTACTCTCAAAAGGATCTGGTTCTCTTTCTTTTCAATAGGCTGACTGATATAGAGCGCAAAACAGTGAATTCTGCTTGTGGAGGAAACATGCTGAACATAACGCCTGCCGCAGCTTGGGATGTGTTTAAGGAGCTATCTAAGGGATCTAGACAGTTCAACAAGAACCCTTGTGCTAGGGGAGTACTCTCTGTTGATGCCCCTGTGGCTGCACTTCAGACTGATATGGCAGAGGTAAAGGAGATGATGAAACAATTGGTCATTGATAGAACTCCTCAACAACTGAAGGCATGTGGTATTTGCAATCAATACACTCATCCTATGGACATGTGCCCGCTTCTACAAGATCCTAATTTTGATTTGAATGCCATTGGGAATTTCGCTCAACAAAGGCCTAGGCAAGGCAATTATGGAAATCCTGGGTATTTCAACAACAACAATTACAACAGAGGCTATCATCAAGGCTATGGGAACTACCAAGCCTCTTTCAATCAGCAAGGGGGGCAACAGGCAAGGCCTCAACAACAATATGAACCTCGATAGGGAGGTCATCAACAATCAAATGAGGATAATGAGGACCCACTACAGAAACTGTCACGATTGGTCTTGAAGAATGATAAACAACAGTTAGAGTCAGCTCATTCAAATCTTAAGTGCTAAGGAGGCAAACAATTCAGGAAAGCTTCCATCACAGACCATCGAGAATCCAGCGAAGGAGAATGTCAGTGCTGTAACCCTTAGGAGTGGCAAGGAACTGGTTGTCACACCTCAAAAGGACGATGAAGAAATAATGGACGAGGAGATAGAGGTGATAGAAGGAGAAGACAGAACTCACACCGTGCGGCGGCCGCAACACCCTTGTGGTGCCCGCAACCAATCAAAAGAGTTGCGCCCGCAACATAATGCGGCGCCCGCCGCCAGTGAGCCCGCCAACCCTTTAGCTTCAGGTACGCATATCCCACCTGAAGGTTTGATAAAGTATAACAAAGTAATATAAAGATACTCTAGAAGGGGGGTTGAATAGAGTATGCAGGTTTTTTGCAGATAGTCTCAAGACTTTTGAAGCTCGTGCAAAACCCTTTGAGATTAGACTTAGTCTTTTCTATGAAAACCTGAATCACAAAGTTAAATAATTCGAACCAAGTGTGGAAATAAGGTGAAGCAGTAAGTAAAGGACGCAATAAGTTGTTTATGAGGTTCGACACGAACTTGGCATACGTCCCCGCATAGGGTTCTTCCACAACCCTAGGATTCCCGAATTTTATTGATTCACAAGACTTAGGATCCTAATAGCTCACCGAGAAGCCTCTCTCCTATACAATTGCAATCTAGTCAACTCACGTTCCCTTGGAGTCCTAGACCAATCTAGAAGAGCCTCACCTCTCTCAGCTATCTAGTACAATCCTCTTACACTTCGTGAATCAATCGGCTAGTGTCCACTCCCTGAGTTACAAACTCTCGAGTATAACACTCTCTCGAAATATATCCTATAAGCTCACTGTGTATCTCTCAAATGCTTTGAAACAAAATATAAGACTCTTAAGAACAAGCAGAGAGAACACGCTGAAGAGAGATCGTAAACTTGAGAGCTGATTGTGCAATGATATTCGTGAATGTACGTCAGTCCTCTCTCTCTTCTTCATCTCCTTTATATACGTGAAGATCATCGGCGCCACTTGAGGAAGGAATCTTCTCCAACGGCTAACTTGGATTATGGCTTGCGGGTTGATCTTTGAGATCTTCTAAACGGGAAAACTCTGAAACCACAATCTTTCCGATTTGATCTTCTAATATTTTCGTCTTTGGAAGGAGATATAATTCGAAAAGCTTCCTGAAATGTTAGTGAATATATAATAATACCTGGAAGCATATATTAACACATAATAATATTCATACATAATATAATAAAGAACAGGTTTTGTGTTTCATCAACACAGCTGTAGCTTCAAGACATTTGACACAAACTATCTGTCAAAGCCTTTGAAACTAATTCCGATTTTCATCAAAGGGGGTGGAGTTATCAATCTCCCCCTTGATGAAAGATAAAACTTGTGCATCCCTGCAACTTAGTCAAGCAGATATATCATAAGCAAAATCGGACTAAGTACCTGCATGGGTTAGACAAATGTTGGATCATAAGTTTTTAAAGTCAAAGAGAAACATCCAACAAAGTAAAACAAAACAAGGTCTTCCAAGACCTTTGGTTCACAGCAGTTTTAAAGTTTTAAAGTCTAAACCACAACAGATCATCTCCCCCTTTTTGTATTTCAACAAAGGGAGGAGGTAAAACAGGCACCAAAAGTTTAAATTTTAAAAAGGTCCTTTCAATTCTAAAAGGCAAGAAAAGATTTATCCGATTTTAAAATAATTTCCACAAATAAGATATAATCGGCTAATGTTTCATAAAAAGATTTTCCCGAAAATAAAATAGGTAATATATAAAGAAGGTTAAAATCCATTAAAACCATATTTGATCAAATATCTAATAAGATATCAACCAATTATCTGATCTGTTATGTGTACTCTCCTGTTCAGTTCATAACCTTTGAAATGAGGTTCAAGGATCTTGACACCGAGTAGAATTTATCTTTCGTAAAGGGAAAGCTCCCCCTACGAAAGTGCATCCCTGTTAAGCATTCCAATCTCACGTCTAATGAAGGTGAACCTGTCCTTTGCCAAAGGCTTAGTAAAGATGTCAGCCCATTGATAATCGGTTGAAATAAAAGATATGGACACATCACCTTTTTCGACATGGTCTCTAATGAAGTGATGCCTTACATCACTATGTTTGGTCCTTGAATGTTGAACATGATTCTTTGTGATTGATATGGCACTTGTATTGTCACACTTAATGGGAATGCCTTTGAGGTTGATGCCAAGATCTCTCATTTGTTGAGCTATCCAAAGGATTTGGTAGCAGCATGCTCCAACTGCTATGTATTCGGCTTCAGTAGTGGATATAGCAACTGAGTTTTGTTTCTTTGAATGCCAACTGATCAAAGATGCTCCTAAGAATTGGCAGCATCCTGAGGTGCTCTTCCTATCCACTTTATAGCTTGCAAAATCTGCACCAGAATGCCCGATTAATGTAAAATCTTTTTGCTTTGGGTGCCATAAGCCAAACTCCTTAGTGCCATTTAGATATCGAAAGATCCTCTTCACAGCCACGAGGTGAGATTCTGTAGGGTCATCTTGAAACCTAGCACACATGCAAACACTAAACATGATGTCAGGTCTACTAGTCGTAAGATATAATAAAGATCCAATCATCCCTCGATACTTCTTTTTATTGACACTCTTTCCGGTCTTGTGTTGATCTAGAGACAAGGTTGAGCTCATGGGTGTCTTGGCTGCTTTGGATTGATCCATCTTGAACTTCTTCAAGAGATCCTTAGTGTACTTGCTTTGGTTGGCAAAGATGCCTTTCTTAGATTGATGAACTTGTAACTGTAACACCCCTTTTATATCCAAGGAAATGCTACAGCGCCGGTAAATACGCAGACTTTAATGTCTTTGTATTGACCTTAGGCTTACAGGGACATGTACTCATGCTCCCATAGACAAGATGATAATAAAATAAATACAAAATAATATTTAGCGGAAGACTTGATAATGTTATAATTGAAAATAAACCGTTAAAAGTATCTCATAAATACCTAAAATAATCCCTAAATTCCACTTAGAAATATAAGAGTAAACAAAGTTTTAAAATGCAACCAAGTTTTTATTAGCGATAGTCCGTCTCCTTATCCAGCTCCAGCTCCTCTGCTCTTACTAGACCTGTGGAATATGGTCTGGTGTTTCGTGATTACGAAGGACACCAGCCATCCAATAAATAAGATGGTTAGCACATTAAATACTAGCAAGCGATAAGAAAAAAAATGTTCAACTTTAACTACAACCAGTGACCCTGAAACGGTATGATAATAGTTAAGGGAAAATTAAGAGTATTTAATGTGGAAATCTGAGAATAGAATAAAATAAAAAATGACACATGACTCGGATGATCACGGGGATCGATTAAGAATACGATATAGGAATTATACTCGAATAGCAGGAAGTATAATATGCGCAGAATTGATCACCTTACATAACACAATATACTATAATGATAATAGCGATAATAATAATAATATAACACGTGGTACCAGTCGGGCCTCTATAAGAGAGGATTGCGACCTACAACACTATGGAAGTTTACCATTCCGCGATGAATGCATTCCGGAATGGGTCGTTTCATGAAACCTTTATAGGGTAAGGCTTAACGAACCTCAACCTGCAAGTTAGTCTTACTAAAGAAAACTCGCATTGACTAGAAGTCAACTCGCACTACAAAGTACGCATATTCAATTATATCATAATTTAATCGCTTTAATTTACACTAGCTAGGTGATCATGTACACGGTATTAACCACAAAAGACAAGCATGGATATTTCAAAGGTCTTAATATCACATGTTAACAATTTGCATGAAAGAACCGAACAGAAATTCATGCACTTAGGAATATGGGCTTATTACTCTAACTCATAAATTATACCAATACACATTATATTTATAATTGCCCATTTATGTACTCATGCCAATTTAGAATGAAAATGATAAATCACATCAAGCAGGCAGATATGTAATCTATCAAATTGGCATGGAAATTGGCCACAGGGCCGCATTCGACACGATAGAAATGAAAGGCACTACAAAAGTCACGAAACATTGCAAAGTGCAATATGAACGAAATCAATTGCCTCCGAATTGGGTGCGCTAGTGTTGATAACAATGAAATCCGATTACGGCTGAGCACCTAAATAAACCGATCACCAGTTAAAATCAATAAATTAATTAATAGATAATTAATTTATTACACTTTTTCCTCATTCGACACTTACCTTTGACAGTAAGCACCGTAGTCCGAATACGATACCGATCGCCTTCTACTCCTCGCACAACCTTTGAACGCCAAACACACACACAAACGAGGTAAGTTCGGTATTCATTATATGCGGTTTCGGACCTCTGAAATAAGTTGCTTTCAACTTACCAAGTGTAGTCGGTAGTGCACAGATCGGCTCGGTCAAGATCACAACTGGAATCGACCCTTAACAGCTGCAGAAAATATACCCAAAAGTTACTTGACAGTACCCTCACCATGTCCAAGTATGTATGTTTGTCCTTCATTCGATGTAAGTTCGACTGACCGAAACAAGTCAGAGTTAACTTACCAATCGGACTCAGCAGTGCCGCACTCGATTCGTTTCAAACTCCGGCTTGAAACAAAGTCAGATCGCTGCAGAATTTAATCACAAAGGCGACTCCCTGGTCAGTGTAACAACAAGACTTCCAGTTTGGTTAACTCCAAAAAGGTGGCAAGTTATGCCTTACCGCAACACAGGGACGTCGAGGGGTGTGAGGGGGACGTGATGTGGCTAGAATCGGTGATTGATGAGGTCTGAACAGAGATCGAGAGAGGTCGGAACCTGAGTGCAAAGCATACATCAAAACATAAGTTTTCACACGAACTCAATCGACCAACAGTATGTATGTATGTTCGACCATGATTCGACCTGATTTAGAGTTAACGAAACTAGTTCGTGTAACATACCAATCGAATTCGGAGTGAGTGCGTACTGATTGGTCCCGACGTCTGACCCAAAAGGCCCCTTGAATCTGCGGGAGAGCAACCGAAACATGGCTCATTAAAGGGCTCGATTTGAATAGAGATGGAAAGAATAACTTGAATTGACGGGAGAATGTGAACATCTTACTACTCTGCAGGGCTGCTGGAGGACTTCTTACGGCTTCTTCCTGGTGCAGGAGGTGGTCTTCGGCGTCGGCCCCGTACTGGAGCGCTGGCAACACGCAGGAGGAAGAGGCGAGACTGGATGCGAGGGTGTGAGGAAATTGGAAAACTTAACCTCTACTTAAGAGGGAGATTAGCGCCTGTGAGGAACTGATACGGTGGAGAGGATCTGGAATCCAACAACCTGATAAGATTGCGAGATTGCCGGAGATGGTTGCTTGCGGCTCACTTCAAATTTGATCTGGATCTTCTTGTTAAACCGGCTAAGTCACCTTCTTTGATCTTTTACTCCACCTAATTACCCCTCTTTAATTGTGATCAATAACCTATTTTTTAAAGGTTGTTTATAATTTTTCTCCAAAGGTTAATTATTGAAATGCAATTTTTAAAATATAAATAAATAATTTTAATATTATTTTAACTTTATAAATTGAAATTATTATTTATAATCATATTATACTTAAAAAATAATTTAAAATGTTTACAAAATTGTTTTAAGACATAAACCGGAAGATATTTTTAAGTTATATTTATAAGTTTTTTTTTTAAAATGACATCTATAACAATCCAACCCCTTCAATTCAAATTTTAAATATATTTATACATAAATTTTGAGTTTAAAAATATTAAAATATAATATATTTAAGGATGGCTTAACAAAAATAGTCCAAGGGTGGTGATTTGTTGATGAGTATCATTTAAGGGGTGGTTTACTGTAATTTTAAATTTAAGGGGTGGTTAAGTGAAAAGATCAACATTTAAAGGGTGGTTTTCTGTAAATTACCCTAACTAAAATGTCATTTCCTTTGGTTTTGATAAAAAGAGTCTCGTCGATCAACCACCTTTTAAAATCATTTTCTAAAAGATATTTTGACAAGCGCTCATACCGAGCTCTTGGGGCTTGTTTCAAACCATATATCGCTTTGTCTAGTTTGTAAACATGATTAGGAAATTCCGAACTTTCAAAACCCGAGGGTTGAGCCACATAGACTTCTTCCTCTAAGAAACCATTAAGAAAAGCACACTAGACATCCATTTGATAAAACTTTATGCTCATAAAAGATGCAAATACTAATAAAATGTGAATGGCTTCAAGCCTGACAACGGGAGCAAAAAGTCTCCTCGCAGTTAATACATTCCTCTTGATTGTAGCCTTGAGCAACAAGCCTTGATTTGTTCCTCACGATCTTACCATTCTCATCTAGCTTGTTTCGAAATACCCAACGTGTGCCAATGACTGATTGATGCTTTGGCCTAGGCTTCAAGGTCCAGACTTTGTTTATTTCAAATTCGTTAAGCTCACTTTGCATAGAAATGATTGTTGTTGCAGAAGGATGGTCAAGTATGAAATAAATATAAAACAAAGTTCAGACTGACTTCCCTGTCTCAACAAATAAATACAAGACTTCCTCCCGTTGTAGTAAGAGAAAGTCAGGATCGAATCCACGAGGAAGCACGTCAGCAGTTCTTAGGTAGCTGTAAATTTTCACATAAAAGCAGAAAAGACAGAAACAAAGGAACAAAGAAGGAAAGACGAAGCAAAGCAGAACACAAAGCAAAGCAACAAATAAAAGACAGAAAACAGGCAACTCGACGTTGACAAGCCAACTCGATATCGAGTAGAGGCTACTCGAGATCGACTACAGCCTACTCGATCTCGACAAGAACCACTCTGTATCGACTAAAAGACAGAAAACTTAAATTGCAATTTGCGAACACAGAACTCAGAAATTCAATGAAATAAATCAATATATAAAAGACTCCCAAGACCAGGGTATCAACACCGCAACGATAACCATGCAAAGTAACACAAAAAGGCATAAAAGATCATGCTTTCCATCAAATAACTTTCGTTATTAACAAATAGGCATATAGAGGCTTTCGCATAAACCCTAATTGTTACTAACCCTTTTCACATAATTAACCCAAGTTGTATTAAGATCACTTTCGCTTCAATAACACAAACAAGGATCACTTTAACTCTCGCAAAAGAATCATGCTTATAGGGATAGAAGACGAATTGCATAACAAGATCTGACCTTTACCGCATCGCCTCACATGGCCACCGCCGGGCTCACCCCAGCCCCAGAAGTGGGTGGACTACTCACGCCTCATCGCAATCACAGATATTGATGTATAAAAAGAAACTTGCATTAAAACTAAATTCAAAGCTTTTACAATCCTGGCAATCAACCTTCGCAGAAAGCCAAAACCCTAAAAACCTTAGAACTCCTAAACTATATGTGTAATTGTGTCTCTGAATTGGAATGAATGAAAAACCAGCCCCTATGGCTTTATTTATAGCCTTCTATTCCTTGCTAATCAAGGATAGAACCTTCTATCTATATCTAAATTTATATCAAAAAGCATAAAAGATAAATAAATTGCTTAAGGGAAATAAATCTAAAAGGGAAAAGATAAATCTAAATAGGTAAGTCTTCATGTCTTGATAGATCTCCCTTCCATGGATAGAATTGATCAAAATGGATAGATCTTCGGCTTCCTTTGGCCCCAAGGAATCCCAACTCTACTCGGATTGCTCTTCGTCGACACGTTACTGGAAACTGGTCTACTCGACATCGACAAGGGCTTCGTCGACCTCGACTAGGATCCATCGTCGACTGGACTTCTCGGCTAGATCTGCTCGACATGCTCAGATCTGGGTTCCTGGAGCTCGTCGATCTCGACCACGTCTACTCGAGATCGACTAGGATTGTCGTCGACTTGGTCTGGCTGGGTGACTCTGCTCGACAAGCTCGGACAAGGCTCGTGGGTCTCGTCAATCTCGACTAAGGTCTCCTCGAGATCGACTAGAGTGTGGTCGAAGACGGCTCTCTGGTGGTGTCGAGGACTCCTCCTTGGCAAGGACTCGGACAGGTGCTCTGGGCTACTCGACCTCGACAAGGATCTCCTCGAGATCGAGTAGGGTTGCTCAGTGTCTTCGTCCTCGGCTTCTCGGTCAACTCCTCTCCTTGTCGACTCCGGGTGTGGCACTGGGCTTTGTCGATCTCGACTAGGTCTTTGTCGAGATCGAGTAGACTTCCGGAGATTGGTTGGTCTGGCTCTCGACGTTGCTCCTGGTCGACAAAGCAGTGCTCGGACATGCTAGTCGAGATCGAGTAAGGTCTACTCGAGATCGAGTAACCTGGGTTCTCAGCTCGATTCGACTGGTTCTGCTGCTTCTTTGACCTTGGACTTCTGTAGTGGATTTCCGAGCTTTTTCGACCTTCCTTAGGATTGCTGTAAAATGCCTCGAATTCTGCGAATTTAAACAGAAACTGGTGTAGATTCCATAATTTGGCAAATAAACACAAACTACATAGATTCTGTACTTTCTTAGCCCAAATGCATGAAATGTATGCAGAAATCGATATAAACTTAAGTGTAAAACATGGCAGAATCAGTTCACAACAAACACCCCATACTTAAGCTTGCTTGTCCTCAAGCAATACTTTTATTTGTCATTCAGGGGAAGAATTCAAACTCTCAACATCTTAGATTCATTCTCATATAACCCTGTAGTCAATTACCATCCTCGAAAAGGTACTAGTGTCACAGATCCATGCATGTGCAAATATATAAAAGCAACATCTACTCACAAAAGAAGGGTTATGCAAAAAACAATTTATGTGTGACAAAGCATTAATAATCAAGAGGACTTTAATTCAGCTCAAATAAGAAGTAGAATTGGTAAAAGGCTAAAAGGTGGGCAATTTTTGGCAATGTGGTGCTTTTGATCCGGGGAAATGGAGTACTTTCCAAACTTGAGTTTCCACATTCTTTCTCATAAGATTCATCACCTTCCATACTGCTTTTATCAATAATAATGCTTTTACCTCTCTGACCTCAGCACTGCTTTCTCGCGAGTCGCAAACATGGGTGTCATGAATGGCCCCGGATACTTAGTGCTTTGGACTCCTCACAATGTGTCCCATCTCTCCAAACTATTATCTCAGAGAGCAGGGTCAATCTACCTTTATATCCTGAGGTGATTGGATTTTCTTTCACTCATTAAATTTTCCATACATTTCAAACAATTTCCTTCCAAACTCCAATAATGATAATAATCACAACACAAATACCATATGACATTTCCATAATGTAACATCATTCTCAACATAATCCCCGGATAAGGTAAAGAATGGCAAATATTTAGATCATGTGGAGCAATATTTGAAATAAAGCATATTATGGCTTTTGTGTAATGCATAAGCATAGGTAAGGCTAGGATTATAACAATATGAGCATTATATGGAAATACAAAGTCCTCCATCATCTTATCATGCAACATGTCAAAAGCAACTTCAAATTTTATATCCTTTCATGGTTTTCATCTAAATAATGCGCTTCATTGTGACTTCCCTTTACCAGGCAATTTCATGCTATATCTCTAATGAATCCAATTTTGCATCGTCGAGTTCAATTAAAGCTTCCATGACATTATCAAAAAATTTCAATGGGGGTCATTTTTCTCAAACTTTTTTGGAAAACATGCATATAAGCTCATAAATCAATAATGAATTCCAAAATAGCCATGTAGCAATTCAAAGAAATAAATTCTAAATATGCACAAATAATGTCAAATATGGAAAATAATGCATAAAATTAGCCCTTCCCCCACCCCATACTTAAACATTACAGTGTCCTCACTGTATAAAAACAAGGGTAAAGAAAGAAACTCACTAGACAGGTGTGCAGGGCCTCTTAATTTCGAATGAAAGGAACCGCCTGGGCCGAATCTGAAAATAGCTTGCTTCTATCCATGGACCTGAAAAGTGTGGAAGACATATACCCACAACTAATAATGTTCAAAACCAAAAACAAAACAAAACAATGTCCAAAAATGTCTCAAAAAGTCTATGTACAAGCTCTAGATTTTATAGTCGCTAGGCCGACTTTCCATTTAGCTCAAGGTGGCATCTGTAGAGCCCATGTAGCTTGGGCCTCAAATAAGACTCCATTCTTGTCCATCAGCTGTAATCCTCCAGAATGGATTTTATTCACCACGAACGGTCCCATCCGCTTCTTGTTGAATTTGTTAGGGAACCAATGATCTTTTGATTTAGAGACATAGAGCTTGTCTCCAACTTCATACTCCTTGGGCTCGTCATTGGATATCCTACATAAGCGCACATACCAAGGCAAACCTCTCCCATGTATAGATAAATCTTTAATGGAAATAGGAGAAGAAAGATCCATACCTTGGCTTACCTTTGCAGAGACGGAATCGGGGACCACTGTGTTTGGTCGATCTCGACTAGGGCTAGTCGATCTCGACAAGGCTGCAGGTCCTGGTGGTGGTCTGCTCGAAGATGCAGGAGTCGACGAAGGGCAAGGCTTGTCGATCTCGACAAGGCTACTCGATCTCGAGTAGCTTTCTGCTCCTGGTGGCTGCAGCGTCGAGGAAACAGGATCTGGTGGAGCCGGGTGGTGGTCGATCTCGACAAGGCTGGTCGAGATCGAGGAGGCTGGGTTGTCGGGTGGTTTTTGTGTCGAGGAAGACGAAGCTGGGACATCAAGGTCGTGGTCGACATCGACTAGTCTGGTCGAGATCGAGGATGATTTTGGGTCTGGCGTCGTCAGCGTCGAAGACGGCGAAGTCGAGTTGGCCGAGTGGTGGTCGATCTCGAGTAGCTTACTCGAGATCGAGTAGGGTTCCACTTCTGTCTAGCTGCTCGACGAGGCTGGTACTGGTGGAGGTTCCTTGGTCTAGTCGAGATCGACTAGGGTCCTCGATGTCGAGGAGTCTTGGTCGATCTTGACCCCATACTTGGTTCCTGTCAAGGCATCCGAAAAATAATTAATCCATAACGACTTACCTTGGTCCGTGTCGATTGGATTCTTTGTGTTCTCCTTGAAGATTGCCATGATCTCCTCCACCTGGGCCTCCATGTCCCTCTTTTCCAGCTCCTCATGGGTCATATTTCTGACCTTGGGTTCCCCGCATGTGATGTAGCCAGCTGAGATAGATTTGACTTCTTCCATTGGACCTGTATGCCTTTCAGTTTTATTAAAGGAATACTCAATTACCTCATCGCTGATGTTGAAGGTGAGCACTCCTTTCCTTACGCTTATGTTGGCATCCACCGTCGCCAAGAAGGGTCTTCCTAGAATAATTGGACAAGCAGGATCCTCTTGCATATCAACAACTAGGAAATCAGCAGGGACAAAGAATTTACCTACTTGTACTGGCACATTATCCACCATGCCTGTTGGAATGACCACCGTGTTGTTGGCCATGTAAAGTCTAGCATCCACATGCTCTAGGGCACCTATCTTAATCTTGGATCAAATCATTAAAGACATTATACTCACACTAGCTCCAAGATCACAAAAGACATTAATTTTGTATGGACCAAACCCAATAGTTATAGCAAACTTACCTGGATCCGGCCTCTTCTCCAATATGTCCAGATGGCTGCACTCCTCTGTGATTTCCGCCATTGATCGCTTTTTGCTCAAAATCTCCTTCAGAAACTTGACATAAGATGGCATTTCATTGAGAGCTTCTGTGAAGGGGATGGTGACGTTGAGCTTCTGAAGCATCTTGATGAAGCGCTGAAATTTCTTTTCTGCCGGGTCCTTTGGAGATTTTGTGGGGAAAGGCAGCTTATTTTTCTGAGCCAGAACATACGTCGGAGGTGCTGCAGGCTGCTCTATGTCGACTAGGGGCTCCTCAACATCGACTACACCCTTGTCGATCTTGACCAGATTTGGCGATGTCGAGTTGCTGTTCAGTGCATACGATGGTTTCTGAAGTTTCTCCCCGAGGTCGACTAGACCCTCCTCGAGATCGACTAGGCCCTGGTCGATGTCGACTTGCTGTTCCTCGTTGTTCTGCTGCTTTCCGACATCTGGCTCTTGTAATTGATGGCCGCTTCTGAGTTTTACAGCAGCGATGTGTCCAGTCTTTCCCTTAGGATTTGGTTCTGAAGATCCAGGGAGCGTACCCGACTGTCTGGAGATTCCTGCTGCTAGCTGACCAATCTGTGTATCAACTGATTTTCGCCATATATCAATTTCCCCAAGCCTAGAGTTGACACCTTGCATCTGAGTATAGACGGAGTTGAAAGATTGCCTAGTTTCTGAGTGGTTTCTCCGTATTTCCTCCAGGACTGTCTGTATATCATCCTTTTTCTGGTCCCTTTCCGGATGTCCTGGAGCTCTGTAGGGCGGGGGGTTCCTAGGGACACCTTGGTTCCATTGTGGTTGCTGAAACCTTTGGTCCCCCATGTAGCGATTGGGACCCCCTGCATAAGCTACCTCCTCATGATGCTCTGCCATCCTGACTTGTTCTGCGTGTGGGCACTCAGGAGTGGTGTGCCTTTGCGATCCGCATTCAATACAAGGCTGGTTGACAGAGAGATACTTTACTTGTTTGATGAGCTTCTTATTCTGGTTTCTGTAGTACTGCTCCCTAACATCTGGATCAATCTCCTTAGGGGGATCATAGAGGGGCATGGATGGTGCTGGCCTGGCGTATGGGTTCTCTTCATAAGTTGCAGTAGACCCGTACTTGTTGTCGTAGTTGGTGAGTTTCTCCAGCACACCCCATGCGTCACTTGGCGGCATTGTCAGATACTCATAGCGAGTATAATGGTTGATTCTGTCCTTAGTGACTTGATCAAGAGAGTTGAAGAAGATCTCCTGAATGACGTAGGGTGGCTGTCCATGAGTAGGGCAAAATCGCAGAAGTTCCTTGTAGCGCTCCCATGCCTTTGCCAGCGGTTCCCCTTGCTTCTGTTTGAAGGCGGTGATTTTCTGGCGGAGATGTGCTGTTTTGGCGGGTGGAAAGAATTTGTTCAGAAACTCTTGCTCTACTTGGGCCCAGGTTGTGAGTGATCTTGCTTTCAGCCCTTCAAGCCATTTCAGTGCAGGCCCAGCGAGAGACCAGCGAAAAGATTTCATCTTGACATAATCCAGAGTTGTACCTTCAGCAAGAGTACAACACATGTCAGAAAAGTTTGTAATATGTTCAAGAGGACACTCATTAAATCTACCATAAAAGGCATTATTTTTAAGCTCTATAAGAAATTGAGTGCGAATTTCAAAAGAGTTATCAGGGATTAGAATCGCCGATTCAGGCACGACAAGAGTGGGATGCATATAATCCTCTGCAATGGTTGGATATTGGGCAAGCTCAGCTTCTGCTTGCCTTGCGCGCTCATTTGCTTGTTCCCTTGCTGTCCTCTCATTGGCGATAGTAGTATCCTTTGCGGCTAGTTCCCTGGTAAGCCTCTGTATCAGCTGCTCCTGTGTTTCAGCGGCTTCCATGGCTCTTTGCAGTCTAGCTCTGATGTGTAGGAGGCGTTCCGGTTCGTCTAAGGCGTCAAACTCAGGTGGGATACCAGAACGGCGCATACACCTGCGAATTCACTCAAGAGAAAAGTGAGAACTGACTACCTAAGGCGCGAATGATTGCTTCCCCGGCAACGGCGCCAATTTGTTGTTGCAGGAGGATGGTCAAGTATGAAATAAATATAAAACAAAGTTCAGACTGACTTCCCTGTCTCAGCAAATAAATACAAGACTTCCTCCCGTTGTAGTAAGAGAAAGTCAAGATCGAATCCACGAGGAAGCACGTCAGCAGTTCTTAGGTAGCTGTAAATTCTCACAGAAAAGCAGAAAAGACAGAAACAAAGGAACAAAGAAGGAAAGACAAAGCAAAGCAGAAGACAAAGCAAAACAACAAATAAAAGCAAAGGCAGAAGCTACTCGATCTCGACCACAACCTACTCGAGATCGACCACAGTAAGTCGACAACAGGAAAACAGAAAACAGGCAACTCGACGTTGACAAGCCAACTCGATATCGAGTAGAGGCTACTCGAGATCGACTACAGCCTACTCGATCTCGACAAGAACCACTCTGTATCGACTAAAAGACAGAAAACGTAAATTGCAATTTGCGAACACAGAACTCAGAAATTCAATGAAATAAATCAATATATAAAAGACTCCCAAGACCAGGGTATCAACACCGCAACGATAACCATGCAAAAGTAACACATAAAGGCATAAAAGATCATGCTTTCCATCAAATAACTTTCGTTATTAACAAATAGGCATATAGAGGCTTTCGCATAAACCCTAATTGTTACTAACCCTTTTCACATAACTAACCCAAGTTGTATTAAGATCACTTTTGCTTCAATAACACAAACAAGGATCACCTTCAACTCTCGCAAAAGAATCATGCTTATAGGGATAGAAGACGAATTGCATAACAAGATCTGACCTTTACCGCATCGCCTCACATGGCCACCGTCGGGCTCACCCCAGCCCCAGAAGTGGGTGGACTACTCACGCCTCATCGCAATCGCAGATATTGATGTATAAAAAGAAACTTGCGTTAAAACTAAATTCAAAGCTTTTACAATCCTGGCAATCAACCTTCGCAGAAAGCCAAAACCCTAAAAACCTTAGAACTCCTAAACTATATGTGTAATTGTGTCTCTGAATTGGAATGAATTCCTTTGGCCCCAAGGAATCCCAACTCTACTCGGACTGCTCTTCGTCGAAACGTTACTGGAAACTGGTCTACTCGACATCGACAAGGGCTTCGTCGACCTCGACTAGGATCCATCGTCGACTGGACTTCTCGGCTAGATCTGCTCGACAGGCTCGGATCTGGGTTCCTGGCGCTCGTCGATCTCGACCACGGCTACTCGAGATCGACTAGGATTGTCGTCGACTTGGTCTGGCTAGGTGACTCTGCTCGACAAGCTCGGACAAGGCTTCTGGGTCTCGTCGATCTCGACTAAGGTCTCCTCGAGATCGACTAGAGTGTGGTCGAAGACGGCTCTCTGGTGGTGTCGAGGACTCCTCCTTGGCAAGGACTCGGACAGGTGCTCTGGGCTACTCGACCTCGACAAGGATCTCCTCGAGATCGAGTAGGGTTGCTCAGTGTCTTCGTCCTCGGCTTCTCGGTCAGCTCCTCTCCTTGTCGACTCCGGGTGTGGCACTGGGCTTTGTCGATCTCGACTAGGTCTTTGTCGAGATCGAGTAGACTTCCGGAGATTGGTTGGTCTGGCTCTCGACGTTGCTCCTGGTCGACAAAGCAGTGCTCGGACATGCTAGTCGAGATCGAGTAAGGTCTACTCGAGATCGAGTAACCTGGGTTCTCAGCTCGATTCGACTGGTTCTGCTGCTTCTTTGACCTTGGACTTCTGTAGTGGATTTTCGAGCTTTTCCGACCTTCCTTAGGATTGCTGTAAAATGCCTCGAATTCTGCGAATTTAAACAGAAACTGGTGTAGATTCCATAATTTGGCAAATAAACACAAACTACATAGATTCTGTACTTTCTTATCCCAAATGCATGAAATGTATGCAGAAATCGATATAAACTTAAGTGTAAAACATGGCAGAATCAGTTCACAACAATGATCCAGTATGGCTCTTGAAGGGCCTCATCTATCTTCTTTGGTTCTATAAGAGAAACAAACGCGTGAAAAGCACAAAGATCTTTAAGTTTAGAACGAGTTTGAACACTAGATGTAGGGTCAGAGATGATACCCTTTAATGAGTGTGATGAGGAGTATTTGAACTTTCTCTTGCTAGTATCAGCTCCTTGATTCGTCACACCAATATGATTGATTTGTGGTACATCCGACTCCGTAGATCTGTTAGGCTCGGTTACAACAGTTTCTGACGTTTCAACACTGTTGGATTGGACACCAAGGGCTTTAGACGAATCTTCAACACCTTGGGCCAATTCTTCAGTGCTGAGAATCTTATCTTGCATGTTCCTCTTCTCTATATTCTTAGTAGCAATGTCATCACCATCCTCATTCTCTGTATGGATGTTAAGATCTAGATCTGCAACACTTTCACTTAAAGAGCCGTCATTGCATTCATCAAATATAACAACAAGCATGTACTTTTTACCATTGGGAGATTGGACCCGCATATGACCACATAAATCCATATGTAAAAGTTCAAGAGGTATCGAAGTACTTACAACCTTCTTGGGTTTGAAAGAGCTACGTGTTTGTTTACCTCATGTGCATGCCTTGCACATCTCAATACCTTTGAAGTCCATCACAGGTAGCCCTCTTACAAGCCCTTTGGACACAAGCTTCTGTAGTGTATGTGAACTCACATGACTGAGTCTCCTGTGCCAGAGCTTTGGATTGTCTGTCAAAGCCTTTAGACAGGTTAAGCTTCCTTGTGCCACTTGCTCAGCATTCACAACATAGATGTTGTTATAACGATAGACAATTAGAACTATTTCACCTGTATCTTCTCTGCGCACTAAACATCTTTTCTTGTTAAATCCAACATCATTACCATTATAACATAGTTGAGAAACATTAAGAAAATTATACTTCAAACCATTAACAAGATAAATATTTTTAATACAGTGGTTAGGATCACTCCCAACACTACCAATACCAACGATGTCACACTTTCCTTTGTCACCAAGAGTGATTGTTCCAGTGGATTGCTTCTTTAGATCATGAAAGAGAGAACTCCTTACACTCATATGCCTCGAGCATCCACTATCAATAATCCATTTTTGCTCCTTCACCTTGGTGATCTCCTGCAAAAACAAACATCAACCTTTGTGGCTAGACCAGTGAGCAAATTTAGATCCATTATTGGGATAAACCATATTTAGTAAAATAGTGCCTTTGGGGACCCAAACTTGCGTTATCCGTTCTTTTCTCAAATGAACAGGAAATGTATTGCGAATAATATGAGGATCCTTTCTTCTATAGGGGCAGGTCTCTCTTACATGTCCCTTTCTCGCAAAGTGGTGACATATAGGAGAGGTTCTGCTTCCTTTTGCATTCACAAAAGTGGTAATGTGTTGCTTCTTTAAAAACCTCGGGTTGTAACCAATACCACTTCTGTTTAGAGAACTTTGTTGCTCACCCAACATCCTATCAAGAGTGCCCTTGGACTTAGTAAAACTTATGAGGGTTGTCTGTTGGTCTTGAATCTTATTATTCAGGGAGATCTTCTCGTTCTCTAAGTCATGATGTTCACTTCTCAGAGACGAGAGATCTTGCTTGAGTTCAGATTTCTCTGAGTCAAGAGTCTTGACTTTAACGTCAAGACCAGAATAAGAAGTTTCAAGACTTTTGACCCGCCTAGACAGTTCCTCAATAGTTCTTTCCTGGTCCACGGTTTTCTTGATAAGAGTGTTAGTTTGGGCAATAAGTTTCTCTTCATTGGCAATCATATTAGAAAGGAATTCTGATAGTACCTCTTTTGGACTTGTCATGAGCTCTCTTACAGTTACCTCCAGTTTCTCATCATGGGATTCATCTCTTGTGGCCATGAGACAAAGTTTGGCCTTTTCATCATCGGAATTTGAGTCACCTGAGTCGGAATCACTCCAAGCTGCCACCATGGCATTCTTTTTCCATCTATCACCTTTCTTGAACTGGCTCTTCGTCTTTTGAGGGCAATCTTTCACTAGATGGTCTGTTTCACCACATTCAAAACAAGACAAAGGTTTAGTCTTCTTGTCATATTTGTTGTATTGAGACTTACCTCGAAATTTAGAAAACTCTGATACATCTTTGTTGTTGAATTGCTTCTTCATCTTGAGGATTCGAGAAAGACCGCTTGTAATGAGATCAAAGGGATCATCCTCATCATCATCGTCATCTTCAGAGTCAGACACATCTTTGGGCTCATCCTTCTTAGACTTGAGTGCCAAGTTCTTAGTGCTTGATGGGAGTTCACCATCGTCTTCATTTAGAATCATCTCATGTGTGATCAGCTTCCCAAGTAAGTCATCAAGGGGCAGAGTGGTGAGATCTTGGGCTTCTTCTATGGCTGTCACCTTAGGACCTCATTTGTCTTTTGGGAGGCACCTCAATATCTTCCTCACTTTTTCAACGTTCTTAAAGCTCTTGCCGAGAGAGTCAAGGTTATTGTTGATCTCTGTGAACCATGCGAACATTGCCTTAATAGACTCATCAGGCTTCATTTTAAAAAGTTCATACTTTCGAAGGAAGATGCTGATCTTGGTGTCCTTCACTTGGCTAGTTCCTTCATAGGTGACAACCAACTTGTCCCAAATCTCTTTAGCTGACCTACAAGATGAAATACGGTTAAACTCATCAGTGCTAAGACCATAATATAGTAAGTTAATAGCCCTGTATTTTTTGGAGATGAGTTCAAGATCCGCTTGGATTAATTCAGCCTCGGTCTTTGCAACTTTGATTCCATTTGGTCCGTCTTTCACTGGAATCTTTAGACCATTATCTATAATGTTCCAAAGTTCCAGATCTTGATCTATAATGAACATTTTCATCAAGGACCTCCAGTGGACGAAGTTGTTTCCTACAAAGAGTGGTGGTCTAATGGTAGACCTCCCTTGTGCAAATCCTCCGCTTGCTTCACCAAACATGATTAAAAACTCACAAGATTGTTAGATCAAAAGCAGCGAGTAAAGCTCTGATACCAATTGAAGGTTCGATAAAGTATAACAAAGTAATATAAAGATACTCTAGAAGGGGGGTTGAATAAAGTATGCCGGTTTTTCACAGATAGTCTCGAGACTTTTGAAGCTCGTGCAAAACCCTTTGAGATTAGACTTAGTATTTTCTCTGAAAACCTGAATCACAAAGTTAAATAATTCGAACCAAGTGCCAAAATAAGGAAAAGCAGTAAGTAAAGGACACAATGAGTTGTTTACGAGGTTCGGCACGAACTTGGCCTACGTCCCCGCCTAGGGATCTTCCACAACCCTAGGATTCAACCGGCTTTTATTGGTTCACAAGACTTAGGATTCTAATAGCTCACCGAGAAGCCTCTCTCCTATAAAATTGCAATCAAGTCAATTCACGTTCCCTTGGAGTCCTAGACCAATCTAGAAGAGCCCCACCTAGGAGCATCTATTAATGTTTTACCTTATAATGTTTATCATGCTTTGGGGTTGGGACCTCTGAATGATACTAGGGTAGTAATTCAACTTGCTGATCGATCTACTATCTACCCGAAAGGGATTGTTGAAGATGTCTTGGTTATGGTTGACAACTTGATATTCCCTGCTGATTTCTTTGTGATTGACATGGGTCCTGGTAACAATGAAGACCATATTCTGTTGGGCAGACCTTTTCTGAAAACTGCTAGGACTAAAGTAGATGTCTATTCAGGATTTCTTACTATGGAATTTGATGGTCAAAGAGTTGAATATAATATTTATGATTCCATGAAATTTCCATCTAATGATCCTTCTCTGTGCTTTGTGGATATTATTAATACTATGGCACAAGATTGCTTTGATTTGGAGTGTATTGATGAGATGGAAGTCGCTTTACAGGCTCCTATAGATGAAATTGCTAGAGATTATGTATTGTCATCTAATCTGCAGGAAGCTATAGTGGCTTTAGACCATCGATCTCCCACCTATGTGCCACCAAGGGGAGACTGCATTGAGCTGACCATGCCTACTGAAAAGCTCCTTCCATCTATTATCCAAGCGCCTGATGTTGAATTGAAACAACTTCCTAATCACCTTAAATATGCTTTTCTTGGTGAAAATGATACTCTGCCTGTCATTATTTCTAACAAATTGACCTTTGGACAGAAGGAGCGATTGGTGACTGTTCTAAAGGAGAACAAGGAGGCGTTAGGATGGACGATAGCAGACATTAAGGGCATCAGTCCTACCCTCTTTATGTATAGGATACTATTGGATAATGATGCCAAGCCATCTAGACAACCTCAGCGGTGACTCAACCCACCAATGATGGAAGTAGTAAAGAAGGAGGTGCTGAAGCTTCTTCAGGCAGGTATGATCTTTTCCATATCTGACAGCAAATGAGTGAGTCCTACTCAGGTTGTACCTAAGAAGGGAGGTATTACTGTTGTTGAGAATCAGGATGGTGTATTGGTCCCTAGCAGGGTACAAACTGGATGGAGAGTCTGTATTGATTATCAAAAATTGAATGCAGTTATTCGCAAATACCACTTCCCCCTTCCCTTTATTGATCAAATGCTTGAGCGCCTTGTCGGCTGCTCCTTTTATTGCTTCTTAGATGGCTACTCAGGATATTTTCAAGTACCAATAGCACCAGAGGATCAAGAAAAAATGACATTTACATGCCCCTTTGGCACTTTTGCATATCGTAGGATGCCTTTTGGGTTATGTAACGCACCTGGGACTTTCCGACGGTGTATGGTAAGCATATTTTCTGAGTATGTAGAGCTCTTTATAGAAGTATTTATGGATGACTTCACTGTGCATGGAGATGATTTTGATACTTGCTTGCATCATTTGTCACTTGTGCTTAGGCGGTGTGTATAGACACCAACTTAGTTCTTAACTCTGAAAAGTGTCATTTTATGGTTGAACAAGGCATTGTTTTGGGTCATATTGTGTCTAGCAGGGGTCTTGAGGTGGACAAGGCTAAGATTGATGTCATTCAGTCTCTGTCTTACCCCACCAATGTGCGCGAAATTCGTTCCTTTTTAGGCCATGCAGGGTTCTACCGCAGGTTTATTAAGGATTTTTCTAAGATTTCTGCCCCTCTTTGTGATTTACTGAAAAAGGAAGTAGCTTTTCAGTTTGATAACAGGTGTAGAGCATCCTTTGATGAGCTTAAAGGTCGCCTGACTAGCGCGCCTATCATTCAAGCACCCATATGGTCTCAACCTTTTGAGATTATGTGTGATGCTAGTGACTATGTTGTGGGGGCTGTTTTGGGACAAAAGGAAGGAAGGGGCTCTCATGTCATCTACTACGCCTCCATGACTTTGAATGGAGCGCAAAGGAACTACTCCACCATTGAGAAAGAACTCCTGGTTGTGGTCTTTGCACTAGAGAAGTTCCACTCCTATCTCCTAGGAGCTAAGGTAATTGTCTTCACTGATCATGCTGCTCTTCGCTATTTATTGACTAAGAAAGAAGCGAAACCAAGATTGATTCGTTGGATTTTACTCTTAAGTGAATTTGACATTGAAATCAAAGATAAGAAAGGTGCAGAAAACTTAGTAGCGGACCACCTAAGCAGACTTGTCCAAGGAGAGGACAAGCCAGAAGATCAAAGACCCATTCACGGTGAGTTCCCTGACGATACATTATTTTATATAACTCACACCTTCTCTTCACAACTGCGAAAGTACAAAAACGGAGGATGTTGCGGCCGCAGCAACCATGCCGCGGTCGCGGCCAAACAATCATGCTGCCCCCGCAGCTTACATGCTGCACCCGCCGCACTCTGTTCAGGCCCCCGTTTCACCTTTTTCCCTCCTATCTGACGAGGTAAGTCCTGGTATTCCTGAATTGTTGATGGGTGTCCATACTCCTCGACCTTGGTTTGCCAATATGGTGAATTTCTTGGTCACGGGAGAATTTCCACCGAACATTACAAAAGCTCAGAAGGACAAGATTCGACATGACTCTCGCTTCTACGTTTGGGATGACCCCTACCTTTGGAAACATTGTGCTGATCAGGTAATCAGGAGGTGTCTGCCGGACAATGAGGTACAATATGTCCTTACTTTTTGTAATGCTCATGAATGTGGAGGCCACTTTGGTCCTCAAAAGACTGCTAGGAAAGTTTTAGAAGCAGGTTTCTTTTGGCCTTACTTGTTTAGGGATGCTAATGGTTTCTATAAATCTTGCGATAGATGCCAAAGGATTGGGAACATATCAGCTAGAAATGAAATGCCACAAACTAAAATTATATTTTGTGAAATTTTTTATGTTTGGGGTATTGATTTTATGGGTCCCTTTCCTAGTTCTTTTGGGAATGTCTATATTTTGCTTACAGTGGACTATGTCTCCAAGTGGGTGGAGGCAAAGGCCACCAGAACTGATGATTCCAAAGTGGTTGCAGAATTCCTAAAAGATACAATTTTCGCAAGATTTGGGGTGCCTAAAGCTCTAGTCAGCGACAGGGGACACATTTCTGCAATAGGACCATCACTGCCCTGCTAAAGAGATATCATGTCACGCATAGAGTGTCCACTGCTTATCATCCTCAGACCAATGGTCAAGCAAAAGTATCAAATAGGGAGATTAAGAGTATTTTGGAGAAAACAGTTGCTCCTAATAGGAATGATTGGAGTCTAAGGTTGAATGATGCTCTTTGGGCCTATCGGACGGCCTATAAGACTCCCATTGGTATGTTTCCATATCGAATTGTGTTTGGGAAGGCTTGTCATCTTCCGGTGGAACTTCAGCATAAGGCATACTGAGCTGTAAAGAACTGCAATATGGCAATAAATGAAGTGGGAGAATTCAGGAAACTTCAATTGCAAGAGCTGGAGGAACTGCGTCTGGATGCCTATGATAGTGCAATGATCTACAAGGAGAAGACAAGGGCTTGGCATGACAAACACATCCTGCGGAAGGAACTCAATGTAGGAGACAAGGTTCTCCTATACCAATCACGTCTGAAACTCTTTCCAGGAAAGCTTAGATCAAGGTGGGAAGGACCCTACACCATCTCAAGGATATTCCCTCATGGAGCAATTGAACTTTATGACCCTAAATCTAATGAGCTCTTTAAGGTCAATGGTCATAGAGTTAAGCCGTACCTTGAGAACATCTCACATAATGAAGAAGAGGAGTTGGTGCTTGCTAAACCAACCGACTAGGCCACTCAAGGGCCATCACATCAAGCCAACGACTTGAAACAAAGGCGCTTCTCGGGAGGCAACCCGAGGTAAGTTCTCCTTTCTTTCTCATCTTTATTATTTCTTAGGTAGTTTTCATTAGTTAATTACTTTAGGATTAGTTGACATAGGTAGTGGTAATATTAAAAAAAACGAAGTATAGAAGGCCACCTCACTGGCGGCAGCCGCAGCATCCATGTGGCGGCCGCCACACATCAATCCGCGGCGGGGGCAGATGCGGCGGCCGCAGCATATGCTGCGGTCACAGCACATTAGGCCCGTGATTTTCCCAATTAAAAAAATAAAATAAAATATATTAGATACATGATATGTCACGGGATAGCTCATCAAACCCTACCTTATTCATCTCCTACCCCTGCCGCCACATTCAAAGACCCCCAAAACTCCATTGTTGTCTCATTTCCTCCCCTTCCATAACCTCCCAAGCCGGATCTTCTTCCTCGCCGACCTCCCCCCTCGTCGGATCCAGGCAGCCACCTAACGGAATCGGAGTTATCTTCTTCCTCACCGACCACCGCGAGCCACCTGCACCAGATCTCCGCTGAAGCCTCTGCTGCGGTCTCCGCAGGTCCCGCCGCCAACTTCTGTTGCTGTTGGGTTGCTTTGGAAAGTTGTGTGTGTTTTATTCTTCGATTATTCTTGTTTGTTTTGTGAACTTGGAGTTGGAACTTTGGTTTGAGAGTGGTGATTTAAAAGAGTTGGGGTGTGATTGTTGATAATTGTTTGGAGTTCTTGAATTTGGGATTTGTTTGAAGGATTTAGTTTTGGTGGTTGGTTTGAGATATATTTGTGTTGGGGAGTTGAGTTGGTTTTGGTGGATTACTTGAGTTTGTGGAGCTTAAGGTGGAATTTTAGATCTATTTGGGGTATTAATCTACTGCTGAGATTTGATAAAAAAAAAATGGTGCGCCGATTGAGGAATGTGTCTGACGAACAGAGGAAGATATTTAAGAGCTTCGATTCAAAACGATTCCTACAGACGAAGTTTTTCCATATCCATGCCTTACAGACATTGGGCATGTTAGATGTTACAAGGTGGATGCTTAGCCATGGCGGTTTGGGGGGATTTATAGACTGCGGTGCCCCCACGTACCCTGAGCTGGCATGGGAGTTTCTGGCCACGTTGCAGCGTGTGGATAACTTGAGGATTAGGTTCAACTTGTTGGATCAATCTCACACTTGCTCATATGACCAGCTGAGACATCTTTTTGGGATCTCTCGGGCACCCACCCCAGATTTGTATTTCATGGCGACAGAGCAGCAACGCCATGATGTCTGGTTCGCGGCGACTAGAACCAGATTTGACGGACACAAGTAAGAGTACAACTACAATTTCGTCCACCCATGCCTCCGTCTAGTTCACAAGATCTTGGCCATGTCTTTCAGCGGCCAAGGCGACGTGAACAAAGTGCATGCTGGTGATCTATCCTCGTTGTGGAGCCTTGCTCCCCAGTCCCGTGGTACGCCGGAATGGGTTGAGATCTTTGTGGACAGCTGCCTGAAGATTCAAGGGAAGAAGTCCGGGAGGTTTGGCTTGGGAGGCATGCACAATGCGGCGCACCCATGACTGGTGGGTACACCTATACGACAGAGCAGCTCCGGATGGCTTTCGTGCTTGAGGGCTCTGATGACTCGGGCTGGATTTGGAAGTCGGGGAAGCGTGGAGAGCACCGACTGAGCCTTCCTAGGCCCTTACCTTATGGCCCTTCCAACAACACCATATACATCGCAGTTGATCCGGTCCAGGTAGAGGATGATGACGAGGATGATGATGAGGATGATGATGACGAGGTTGAGGAGGACGCCCTGTTGTGAGCGGAATCTGCCATGTTTTACAGTAACTTTTATATCGATTTCTGTATACATTGCATGCATTTGGGTTAAGATAGTACAGAATCTGTATAGTTTATGTTTATTTGCCAAAATTATGGAATCTACACCAGTTTCTGTTTAAATCGCAGAAATCGAGGCATTTACAGCAATTCTACAGAAGGTCGGAAATGCTCGGAAAACCACTACAGAAGTCCAAGGTCAAAGCAGCGGAACAAGTCTGAGAGCCAAGGCTACTCGATCTCGAGTAGGCCTGGTCGACATAGACAAGCCATGGCCGACCAGCCTTGGTCGAGCAGACCATGATCGAGAGCCAGACACCTAGACTCCGGACCCTACTCGACCTCGACAAGTCCTCGTCGAGGTCGACGAAGCCCAGACGCCCACGTCCGGAGTCGACAAGGAGAAGCTGTCCGAGGACGTAGCCGAAGACGACCAGGAGACTCGCTGCAGCGGAAAGGACCAGTCGCTGCCGCGGATCAAGCCACTCGCTGCCAGCGGAAGAGCCAGCTCGCGGAAGCGGAAGCAACACCCAACTCGACCTCGAGGAGCCCTTGTCGAGGTCGATGAGAGCTTGACTCCTTGTCCGAGCCAGTCGACTAGACTTACCCGAGCAGAGCCAGTCGACAAGACCAACCTTACTCGAGATCGACTAGGCGTGGTCGAGGTCGACAAGCACCCAGGAGCCCAGGTCCGAGAACATCGAGCACCAGCGAGCCGAGACGACTAATCCTACTCGAGGTCGACAAAACCTTGTCGAGGTCGAGTAGAGCCGCTTCCATAATCTTCTCGAATTGGCTTGTCCGAGTAGGATTGGAGTTCCTTGATGCCGAAGGCGGAAAATTCTATCCAAATCCATCGAAGATCTATCCGATCTATCAAGTCTATCCATCAAAGAGCAAGATCTATCAACATGAAGACATACTACCCTATTTAGAATTATCTTTTTCCTAGTTGATTTAATTCCATTATGTCATTTATTTATCTTTTAAGCAATTTAGATATAGATAGATATTTTCTTTCCTAGAATAGCTAGGGAATGAAGGCTATAAATAAAGCCTATGGGGCTCAGTTTTAATCATCATCGAAGACACAAGTAGTTAGTTCCATTCAGAGATACAGTTTAGGAGTTTAAGGTTTTTAGGGTTTTGGCTTACAGCGAAAGTTGATTGCCAGGATTGTAAAGGCTTTGAATTTAGTTTATGCAATTCAGTTTCTTTCATCAATCAATGTCTGCGATTGCGATGAGGCGTGAGTAGTCCACCCACTTCTGGGGCTGGGGTGAGCCCGACGGTGGCCATGTGAGATGATGCGATAAAGGTCAGATCTTTTGTGTGATTCATCTTCTATCCCTATGAGCATGATTCTTTTGCGAGAGTTGAAGGTGATCCTTGTTTGTGTGATAATGGTCAGATCTTTTGTTTGCATTTGCTTTTATTTTCTGTTTCCTGTTACCTTCGTCGACCTAGAGGACAGCTTGTCGAGATCGACTAGCTTCTGTGTCCTCGAGTTACTTTCTGTCTTTAGTTTGTTCTTGCTTTTATTTTAGTTGCCCTTGCCGGGTTTATTTGTTTCTTTCATGCTTCTGTGTTTCTGTGCTTTTCTGCTGTGTCTGTGAGAATCTGATAGCTACCTGAGAACTGCTGACGTGCTTCCTCGTGGATTCGATCCTGACTTTTCTCTTACTACAACGGGAGGAAGTCTTGTATTATTTGCTGAGACAGGGAAGTCAATCTGAACTATATTTCATATTTATTTCATACTTGACCATCCTCCTGCATAGTCAACAAATTGGCGCCGTTGCCGGGGAAGCAATCAATCGCGCCTTAGGTAGTCAATTCTCACTGTTTCTTTGAGTTAGATTGCAGGTGTATGCGTCGTTCTGGTCAAACACCTGAGTTTGACAGCTTAAACGAACCGGAGCACTACCTACACATCCACTCCAAACTCAAAAGGATCATGTCGGCTGCGGAGACACAGGAACAACTGATCGCTAGGCTTACCAGGGAACTAGCCGCAAGGGATGCCGCTATCAACGCTAAAGATGCTGCTATCGCCGCTGAGAGAGCAGCAAGGGAACAAGCACAGGCTGAGCTTGCCCAGTATCCAACCACGGCAGAGGACTACATGCACCCAACTCTCGTCGTGCCTGAATCGGCGATTCTAATCCCTGAAAACTCTTTTGAAATTCGCACTCAATTTCTTATAGAGCTTAAAAATAATGCCTTTTACGGCAGATTTAATGAGTGCCCTCTTGAACATATTACTAATTTTCATGATATGTGTTGTACTCTTGCAGAAGGTACAACCTTGGAATATGCAAGATGAAATCTTTTCGCTGGTCTCTTGCTGGGCCTGCACTGAAATGGCTGGAAGGGCTGAAGGCAAGATCACTCACAACCTGGGCCCAAGTAGAGCAAGAGTTTCTGAACAAATTCTTCCCACCTGCCAAAAGAGCACATCTCCGCCAGAAAATCACCGCCTTTAAACAGCAGAAAGGGGAAGCGCTGGCAAGGGCATGGGAGCGCTACAAGGAACTGCTGCGATCTTGCCCTACTCATGGACAACCACCCTACATCATTCAGGAGATCTTCTTCAACTCTCTTGATCAAGTCACTAAGGACAGAATCAACAATTATACTCGCTACGAGTATCTGACAATGCCGCCAAGTGACGCATGGGGAGTGCTGGAGAAGCTCATTACTTACGACAACAAGTATGGGTCTACTACAACTTATGAAGAGAACCCATACGCCAGGCCAGCACCATCCATGCCCCTCTATGAGCCATCTAAGGAGATTGATCCAGATGTCAGGGAGCAATACTACAGAGACCAGAATAGGAAGCTCATCAAGCAAGTAAAGTATCTCTCTGTCAACCAGCCTTGCATAGAATGCGGATCGCAAAGGCACACCACTCCTGAGTGCCCACACACAGAGCAAGTCAGATTGGCAGAGCACCATGAGGATGCAGCTTACGCAGGGGGTCCCAATCGCTACATGGGGGACCAAAGGTTTCAGCAACCACAATGGAACCAAGGAGTCCCTAGGAATCCCCCGCCCTACAGAGCTCCAGGACATTCAGAAAGGGAACAGAAAAAGGATGATATACAGCTGGTCCTGGAAGAAATACGAAGAAACCACACAGAAACTAGGCAGTCCTTCAACTCCGTCTATACTCAGATGCAAGGTGTCAACTCTAGGCTTGGGGAAATTGATATCTGGCGGAAAACAGTTGATACACAGATTGGTCAGCTAGCCGCAGGAATCCCCAGACAGTCAGGCGCACTCCCTGGATCTTCAGAACCAAATCCTAAGGGAAAGACTGGACACATCGCCGCTGTGAAACTCAGAAGCAGCCATCAACTGCAAGAGCCAGAGGTCGGAAAGCAGCAAGACAGCGAGGAACAGCAAGTCGAGGTCGACAAATCTCTAGTCGATCTCGACCAGATCCCAGTCGATCTCGAGGAAAGCTTACTCGACCTCGACAAGAATCTTCAGAAATCTTCGTCTGCGCCGAAAAGCAACTCGACTGGGCCCAATCTGGTCGACCTCGACAAAGGTCTTGTCGATGTCGAGGAGCCCCTGGTCGAGAAATCTGCAGCAACTCCGACGTCTGTTCTGGCTCCGAATAAGAAAAAGAAGCTGCCTTTCCCCACTAAATCTCTAAAGGATCCAGCGGAGAAAAAGTTTCAGCGCTTCATCAAGATGCTTCAGAAGCTGAACGTCACCATCCCCTTCACAGAAGCTCTCAATGAAATGTCGTCCTACGTCAAGTTCCTGAAGGAGATTCTGAGCAAAAAGCGATCGATGGCAGAAATCACAGAGGAGTGCAGCCATCTGGACATATTGGAGAAGAGGCCGGATCCAGGTAAGTTTGCTATAACTATTGGATTTGGTCCATACAAAATTAATGCCCTATGTGATCTTGGAGCCAGTGTTAGTATTATGCCTTTAACAATTTGGTCCAAGATTAAGATAGGTGCCCTGGAGCCTGTGGATGCTAGACTATACATGGCCAACAACACAGTGGTCATTCCAACAGGCATGGTGGAAAATGTACCAGTACAAGTAGCTAAATTCTTCGTTCCTGCTGATTTCTTAATTGTTGATATGCAAGAAGATCCTGCTTGTCCAATTATTCTAGGGAGACCATTCTTGGCGACTGTGGATGCCAACATAAGCGTACGGAAAGGAGTGCTCACCTTCAACATCAGCGATGAAGTAATTGAGTATTCCTTCAACAAAACTGAAAGGCATACAGGTCCGATGGAAGAGGTCAAATCTATCTCAGCTGGCTACATCACCTGCGGGGAACCCAAGGTCAGGAATATGACCCCCAAGGAGCTAGAAAAGAGGGACATGGAGGCCCAGGTGGAGGAGATCATGGCAATCCTCAAAGAGAACACAAGGACTAAGTATGGGGTCAAGATCGACCAAACCCTAGTCGATCTCGACCAGACCAAGGAGACTCCACCGAAGCCGGCTTCGTCAAGCAGCGAACCAGACAAGCCGAGTCTACTCGAGGTCGACCACACCCTCGTCGATCTCGACCACCGATCGAGGAGCCCAGATCCTGCTTCCTCGACGCCGCAGCAACCAGACGGACAACCCTCGTCGATCTCGACAAGGCTTGTCGAGGTCGACCAGCACTCAGCACCACCAGAGCCATCTTCCTCGACGGCACCTTCCTCAACGATGGTGACTCCAGGACCAAAGCCCTACTCGACCTCGAGTAGGCTTGTCGAGGTCGACCACCAAGCGGCGCCACTAGACCCTGTTTTCTCGAGGAGCAAGCCACCAGAGCCAGAGCCCTACTCGACCTCGAGTAGGCTTGTCGAGGTCGACCAGAATTCTTCGTCAACTTCTGCCTCTTCGACCAGGACACCACCAGAGCCTGCAGTCTCGTCGATCTCGAGGAGCCCTAGTCGAGATCGACCAAACACCGTGGTGCCCGATTCCGTTTCCACAAAGGTAAGTCAAGGTATGGATCTTTCTTCTCCTATTTCCATCAAAGATTTATCTATACATGGGAGAGGTCTGCCTTGGTATGTGCGATTGTGCAGGATTTCCAATGATGAGCCTAAGGAGTATGAAGTTGGAGACAAGCTCTATGTCTCTAAATCAAAGGATCATTGGTTTCCCAACAAATTCAACAAGAAGCGGATGGGACCGTTCGTGGTGAACAAGATCCATTCTGGAGGATTACAACTGATGGACAAGAATGGAGTCTTATTTGAGGCCCAAGCTACATGGGCCCTGCAGATGCCACCTTGAGCATTAATGAAAGTCGGCCTAGCGACTATAAAATCTAGAGCATGTACATAAACTTTTTAGGACATTTGAGACTTTGTTTTTGTTTTTGCTATTATGGGTATATGTCTTCTACTTTTTCAGGTCAATGGATAGAACCAAAACTTACTCGGACTAAGAGGTGCTCCATTCGAAATTTTGCAGCTCTGCACACATGTCTTGTGAGTTTCTTTCTTTACCCTTTACATTGTTTTTTTTTATACAGTGAGGACACTGTAATGTTTAAGTATGGGGTGGGGGAAGGGCTTACATTATGCATATTTTCCATACTTGACATTATGTGTGCATTATTTCTTGGAATTGCTACATGGCTATTTTGGAATGCATTATTTATTTATGTGCTTATATGCATGTTTTCCAAAAATCTTGAAAAATGACCCCCATTGAAATTTTTGAATAATGTCATGGAAGCTTATATTGGACTCGACGATGCAAAATTGGATTCATTAGAGATATAGCATGAAATTGCCTAGTAAGGGGAAGTCACAATGAAGTGCATTATTTCTTGAAAACCATGAAAGGAGGTAAAATTTGAAATTGCTTTTGACATGTTGCATGATAAGATGATGGAGGACTTTATATTTCCATATAATGCTCATATTGTTTATATCCTAGCCTTACCTATGCTTACGCATCACAAAAGCCATAAAAATGCCTTATTTCATATATTGCTCCACATGATCTAAATATTTGCCATTCTTTACCTTATCCGAGGATTATGTTGAGAATGATGTTACATTATGGAGATGTTATATGGTGTTTTGTGTTGTTATTATCATTATTGGAGTTTGGAAGGAATTTGTTTGAAATATATGGAAAATTTAATGAGTGAAAGAAAATCCAATCACCTCAGGAGATAAAGGTAGATTGACCCTGCTCTCTAAGATAATAGTTTGGAGAGATGGGACACACTGTGAGGAGTCCAAAGCACTAAGTATCCGGGGCCATTCATGACACCCATGTTTGCGACTCGCGAGAAGGCAGTGCTAAGGTCAGAGAGGTAAAAGCATTATTATTGAAAAAAGCAATATGAAAGGTGATGAATCAAAGAAAGAAAAAATGTGGAATGAAACTCAAAATTTGGGAAGTACTCCATTTCCCCGGATCAAAAAGCACCACATTGCCAGAAATTGCCCACCTTTTAGCCTTTTACCAATCTACTCCTTCATGAGCTTAAATTAAAGTCTTCTTGATTATCAATGCTTTGTCACGTATGAATTATTTGTGCATAACCCTCCTTTTGTGAGTAGATGTTGCTTTTACATATTTGCACATGCATGAATCTGTGACACTAGTACCTTTTCGAGGATGGTAATTAATTGCAGGGTCGTATAAAAATGAATCTGATATGTTGAGAGTTTTAATTACTTCCCCTAAATGACAAATAAAAGTATTGCTTGAGGACAAGCAAGCTTAAGTATGGGGTGTTTGTTGTGAGCGGAATCTGCCATGTTTTACAGTAACTTTTATATCGATTTCTGTATACATTGCATGCATTTGGGTTAAGATAGTACAGAATCTGTATAGTTTATGTTTATTTGCCAAAATTATGGAATCTACACCAGTTTCTGTTTAAATCGCAGAAATCGAGGCATTTATAGCAATTCTACAGAAGGTCGGAAATGCTCGAAAAACCACTACAGAAGTCCAAGGTCAAAGCAGCGGAACAAGTCTGAGAGCCAAGGCTACTCGATCTCGAGTAGGCCTGGTCGACATAGACAAGCCATGGCCGACCAGCCTTGGTCGAGCAGACCATGATCGAGAGCCAGACACCTAGACTCCGGACCCTACTCGACCTCGACAAGTCCTCGTCGAGGTCGACGAAGCCCAGACGCCCACGTCCGGAGTCGACAAGGAGAAGCTGTCCGAGGACGAAGCCGAAGACGACCAGGAGACTCGCTGCAGCGGAAAGGACCAGTCGCTGCCGCGGATCAAGCCACTCGCTGCCAGCGGAAGAGCCAGCTCGCGGAAGCGGAAGCAACACCCAACTCGACCTCGAGGAGCCCTTGTCGAGGTCGATGAGAGCTTGACTCCTTGTCCGAGCCAGTCGACTAGACTTACCCGAGCAGAGCCAGTCGACAAGACCAACCTTACTCGAGATCGACTAGGCGTGGTCGAGGTCGACAAGCACCCAGGAGCCCAGGTCCGAGCACATCGAGCACCAGCGAGCCGAGACGACTAATCCTACTCGAGGTCGACAAAACCTTGTCAAGGTCGAGTAGAGCCGCTTCCAGAATCTTCTCGAATTGGCTTGTCCGAGTAGGATTGGAGTTCCTTGATGCCGAAGGCGGAAAATTCTATCCAAATCCATCGAAGATCTATCCGATCTATCAAGTCTATCCATCAAAGAGCAAGATCTATCAACATGAAGACATACTACCCTATTTAGAATTATCTTTTTCCTAGTTGATTTAATTCCATTATGTCATTTATTTATCTTTTAAGCAATTTAGATATAGATAGATATCTTCTTTCCTAGAATAGCTAGGGAATGAAGGCTATAAATAAAGCCTATGGGGCTCAGTTTTAATCATCATCGAAGACACAAGTAGTTAGTTCCATTCAGAGATACAGTTTAGGAGTTTAAGGTTTTTAGGGTTTTGGCTTACAGCGAAAGTTGATTGCCAGGATTGTAAAGGCTTTGAATTTAGTTTATGCAATTCAGTTTCTTTCATCAATCAATGTCTGCGATTGCGATGAGGCGTGAGTAGTCCACCCACTTCTGGGGCTGGGGTGAGCCCGACGGTGGCCATGTGAGATGATGCGATAAAGGTCAGATCTTTTGTGTGATTCATCTTCTATCCCTATGAGCATGATTCTTTTGCGAGAGTTGAAGGTGATCCTTGTTTGTGTTATTGAAGCGAAAGTGATCTTAATGCAACTTGGATTAATTATGTGAAAAAAGGGTTAGTAACAATTAGGGTTTATGCGAGAGCCTCTATATGCCTATTTGTTAATGACGAAAGTTATTTGATGGAAAGCGTGATCTTTTATGCCTTTATGTGTTGTTTTGCATGGTTATCGTTGTGGTGTTGAAACCCTGGCCTTGGAGGTCTTTTAATATATTGATTTATTTCGTTAAATTTCTGCATTCTGTCTTCAATCCTGCAAAGTTTTAAGTTTCTGTCTTTTTTCTCTTCTTAGTCGACATAGACGAAGCTCTTGTCGATCTCGAGTTGCTATAGTCGAGGTCGAGTGGGAGGTTGTCTAGGTCGAGTTAGTTTTCTGCTGTTTTCGTCGATTTCCAGTTTCTGTCTTTACTTTTCTTCGTCGAGATCGAGGACCTCTTGTCGAGGTCGAGGAGGACTTTGCCTGTCGAGTTGTTTGCATTTGCTTTTATTTTCTGTTTCCTGTTACCTTCGTCGACCTAGAGGACAGCTTGTCGAGATCGACTAGCTTCTGTGTCCTCGAGTTACTTTCTGTCTTTAGTTTGTTCTTGCTTTTATTTTAGTTGCCCTTGCCGGGTTTATTTGTTTCTTTCCTGCTTCTGTGTTTCTGTGCTTTTCTGTTGTGTCTGTGAGAATCTGATAGCTACCTGAGAACTGCTGACGTGCTTCCTCGTGGATTCGATCCTGACTTTTCTCTTACTACAACGGGAGGAAGTCTTGTATTATTTGCTGAGACAGGGAAATCAATCTGAACTATATTTCATATTTATTTCATACTTGACCACCCTCCTGCCTAGTCAACACGCCCCTGCACAGACAGACTATCATATGGGGGATGCACAGCACGTCCCTGGCTCTTCTACGGGGCCTCGCTTTTCTTCTGCTGAGGATAACCCCTGCGGGACTACATGCTCACCGAGTTTCACCGTATGTCCTTGTGTCAGGACTCCTTCGAGTTCACTCTCCACGACATCGACCGCAATGTGCGAGAGACAAACTATCACATGGAGGAGATGCGGAGAGAGAAGGCTTACTACTTCCGTCAACAGTACCCACATATCCCGCCGTACCAGTTGCCACCATACCAGCCGCCGCCTCAGTGAGTGGTTAGTTCTACCTCCTTCACCCTGAATTTTTATGTTTTATTTTGGTTGTCTGTAATGTCTCAGTGAGGACACTGAAAACTCTAAGAGTGGGGGAGGAGAATTATATGTATATTATGTCAATTCTGTCATTTCTAGGATCATATTTAAATTCTGTTTAAGTTCTGTAATAGTTACATGTTTAAGTTCTGTAATAGTTAGTTTATTTAATTTCTATTAAGTTTATTTTTTGTCTAATTTAAATTATTTATTTTTCTGCATTTTCGGAATTAAAAAAAAATCAAAAATAAAAAAATAGAGCATGCATTGCATACATATGTGTTATTCAAATACCCATCTGGCTTAGTTTGTCCTCTATTTTAAATTTCAAGCATGATTCATAAAAATCACATGGAGTTCTGGATGTTTTGATTATTGTCTTTATTTGATTTTTGTGGAACATGAGCTAGCAAATATAATTGAGCATGCATGTATGATTGAGCTAAAGTATGATTGATGTCCTAAAAACATGACCATGTGAGAATGTTTGGCCTTATTTGAATTCTTTTGCTCAATTGTGTGAATTACTCTCCTAGTGTTGCTACATCTTGGCATTGACTGCAGTATCTATTTTTAAAGACCGATGCACATGTTTGATTTCTTGTGGAATTTATGTTATATTTTGAGTCTTTTGTTTGAATTTGTACATATTTATTGAATAAGGTGGCAATGGTTGATGCGCTTAGTAACCGGATCTATGCATGACACCCATGGGTATGATTCGCGCAAAAAGGTGTCGAAAACTATCCACTAGGAAAGAAAGCTTGATCATTGAGTAACCAGGTTCATTCATGACACCCATGTTTGCAGCTTGCGTCAAAAGATGTTCAAGTGGACTTCATATTAGTAGGTTGAGGTGTTGATAGACCGGGGCCATTCATGACACCCATGTTTGCGCCTCGCGTAAGGAAAGCACCAAGACAAGAAAAAGAAAAAAAAAAAAAGAGGAAAAGAAAAAAAAAAGTGTCACATTTTATTTTGTTGTCTTTATTGTGTCCCGTAAATAATGACATTTCGATAGATAGTTGGTGATATGGTGGTCAATGTCTATGAGCTTAGTGCATTTTGGATCGAGTTGAGAGTTGTACCTTAAAGCCTAAACACATGAGTGGAACACATATTTCTGGTGAGGTTAGATGATGTCTACTTCTAAGCTTTGATCATTTGAATACATGCTATGACGTTTGTTTACTTGGCTTATGTTTTCACTTGCTATGATGTTGCTTTTTGATGAGGTTGAAACTTGAAGGGATTTCCTGTGGGATACATTGATTCATGTTCATTCTATCATGGGTTGAGGACAAGCAAAGGTTAAGTGTGGGGAAATTTGATAATGCATATTTTAGATAGGCATTATAGGCATTTTTTTAGTTTAGTTAGGTTGCATTTCTTTCATACTTTGTTGCTAATTTGCATCTTGTAATTATTTTAGAAGAGTTCGGATTCTGCGCAAATTTGTGTTTATCTTGCAGATTGAATCGGAACACATTTGGGAGATGCATTATCTCGAAGAGGAACACAAGAAACATTGGAAGGAAGCAAGGAAGGAAAGATGCAAGACAAGTGGAGATACCCGCGAAGAAAGGCAAGAAGAACCGACAAACAGCATGCCGCGGCCGTAGCATGCATGTCGCGGCCGCAGCAGAGGCCGCTGCAGCGGGCATAAGAATACAACATGTGCTGCGGCCGCTGCAGCGGGCATAAGAATACAACATGTGCTGCGGCCGCAGCATATGCCGCGGCCGTAGCATTGTTCGCCAGCGATTATGCGATGCGTTTTGAATAATTAAAAACCCTATATCTATTTGCTTTGTTTCATGTCCAACTTTGGGTCATATTTAAGGCCAAATTTAGTTATTTTTCCAGCACTTCTATTCTATTCTTTCATCAGACACTTTAGAGATTTTGAGCGATGTCTTCCATGAGGAACTAAACTCATCTATTCTGCCTGCAATTTGAAGTTTTATTTGGATTGATTGTGAGTTTCTAATTCTCGTTCCTTGTTTCCTATATTTGAATGCTTCAACTTCTTTGTGCTTGATTTTCAATTGTTTTATTCTATCTAGCCCGCGCAACTAGTTAGAATCAATTCAATTGCTAAGGTTTTGTAGATTTCTGATTATGAACCTTAACCTAAGTGGCAAAATTGTTCCTTTAGGACTGATTGAACTAATTGAACAAGTAGGAAGTTGAATGTGTTGTTAAATTCCTCTTTAGGGACTGCAAATACCTTGGCTAATCTCTGAACTTAAAGCTATCAATTGGGTTAAATCCTTCTTTAGGGACTGTTCGATTGATAAGGGTTTCTAGGACTGATTGGACTAGTAACCATATTAGGTCGGGACAAGGGCATTCATAGGAAACTTAATAGGACGAGAAGAAGTTACAAGGATCGCTTCAATCCAATAAAGTTGAAAATTGTAGGTAGAATTGCTTCTCGTAATTTTCTAAAACAAATCCATTTACTTTGCTTTCTTCACTCCGCTTTGATAAAAGGCGGAACTTTCACACACAAAACCCCCCCAAATTGGTTACTTTGATTGACACCTGAATTACACTTGAGTTATAACTTTCCATGTGGATCGACCTCTTGCTTATTGCTATACTTGCTATAGGTTTGAGTTTTCTTTGGCGGATCAACAACAAGTTTTCCCTCCGTCACAAGTTCATAATTTTATAAGTTCAGAGATATTCATAATTCACAAATTTTTCGTACCAGATTAACAAATTTTTCCTCCTATTAGTGTATATATTTCCTACCATGTTCAATCGTATAAGTCTATAAAGATATGAACGCATACTCCGTATTAGCCTATGTGAGAGTCGAACTCACATCTTTGTGTGCAAACACAACGCTCTACCAATTGAGCTAATAGGCTATTTTCCATCTATCTTCATTATGAATGCTCAATGCATATTAAGTTATTAACAAGCATGTTTCTTTACCTTCACAAACTTTATAACTCTGATAGCATACACACCTGGGATATTAGGTGTGTGATTTTTTCATATTTGGACTCTAATATCACGGGCCTATATCATTTAGAATCTTCCGGCTATTTGTTTATAGGTGTTTTGACAAAACCAATAGCAAGAAGACCATTAATCAATAATCATTTAAAGTGGCTAAATTTACTTGTAAACACATATTATGCTTCAATATCTACTTCAATTCCAAGGCATTTCATTAAATGCATTGTATCTAACAATCCACCTCCAACATAGTTTGCCTCTACGAGAGCTTCAACACATTGGGAAATTATTTTGGAACCCAACCACTCATGACCCTTGTCACAACTCTTCGCAGCCATTACGTTTTCTTCAATGTTGTGAACATGATGCAATCTGATGGCACCTCGAGGCAAACACAGAACAGGATGAATAGAAAGCTATCCAGGTGCAATCCAGCGACGAACGTCAAATGCATAGTCTTGTATGCATTCCTGTCAAAGACATTAGTTTCACAGAGCAGTTGACACATAAATTTTGAAGAAAGAACAAACAATGATAAATTTGCAATTGATATGAGTTTCATAATATGGTTCCTGCTTGGAATTGATGCTTTTCCTCTATGATGATTCTCATTATCAGGCTACTGATTTGGGATTCTTCATACAAAAAAAAAGGAATATAGCATAGGGATGCAATTGCCTCCTATTGACACAAACTTGCTTAACAAATCCAGAGAAGAGGCCCTTGCTAGAGTAAGAGGATGAACAATCAAAAGATCTCAGAAATGGATAAATCTCCACTACATTCGTAGGGGAAATTCCAGAAAGAAAGAGTTTCTTTCCAGGACAATCCCTAAGAGAACAAATCAAAGGGCCAAAGGCACAAGCCTCAACTCAACTATGAAATTGGATAAATGACAGAATAACAAACAACCTTGTCAATTGGTAGAGCGTTGTGTTTGCACACAAAGGAGAGCATTTGGCCTCATGTACGATAAAAGCTGAAGAATATATTTTATGCTCCTCAAAGATAAAAGCTGAAGGTTATAGGTCGTCCGTTCCCCTTATCCAATCATAAAACAACATTGACAAAATGTGAGGCCTAACATAATATATTTTATGCTTCTCAAAGACAAAAGAATATTCATTCTCAATTAAGATGCATCAGGAATGACTATAGCCTTCTGTGCTATAAACCATACATGATTGAAGACCCAACTCAGGGATCCTAAATTCATTCTCAATCATGCATGCGGTCGTTGTTAACCTAAAAGAGAGTGCGTGAGCATGCAAATTAATTCAAGAGGAATCCTAAATTAATCCAATCCACTTAAATTTTCTCAAAATCTGAAACCAAGATAAGCAGTAGAATAAACACTAGTTGGCGGCTGCATTTGCACAAAGTAGAACGATGAACCTGGTCTACCAGAAATAGTAGAAAAATATTGGAACTTGCCGTTTCAATTGCCTATATATTTAACGTAATTAGATAAGTTGTTTACACAACTGAGCATTAATTCAACATGTTTTATCACACTTTATTCGAGCATGAACAACAATCACAGTTCAGAAGAAAAACACATGACTTGCACAATGATTATGGATCGATCTCAGATCCAAGAATATGCAGACAAAATATCACATATATTAAGACAGAGAACAAAATGAATGAATCAAGCTTTCAGATTTGGCTTGTTGCAATTTGCTAAAACACAAGCATTCATGTCTAGTCTACAGCTAAGCAAATCGGTATCAATTTCAGCAAGATGTTTAATAACCTTTATTAGCTAAAATCTATTATTAGAAACTCTAGGGAGAAAAAGAGAAACATACCAAGAGCCATGAGAGCGGCAATGGCGGACATCTCCCCAATAGCCAGCGGCAAATTAGACCAAATACACAAAACCTTTCTCGTCACTCTCTTCAACCATCCAACTTCCGTTCCAGAAACCTTAGTCGGAGGCGAAGGAGGCGCTTCTTTCTCTCTCCTCTTACATCCATTGAAATGTCGAAACTGATCCCATTTTCTTCTTCGCTTTCTCCAACAGCGAGGAGTGGGAAATCGATTTTCTGGAGATATGCCCTCATCTTCATCCTCAATCTCTGCTCCCATGGAGGACGAAGCCCTAACCCTAATCACAGGCCTCCCCAACCACCTCGTAGCCCTAATCCTTGCCCATAGTTGCGGAGCCAGGGGGGTGCTTGGGGGTGCTCGAGCACCCCCCGGCTCGGAAAAAAAATACAAAAAAATAATAATTTTTTTTGCATATATTTAGTATTTTTAAGGTAATATAACATCTTTAAATGATATTTGAAACAAGATTGCTATCTAGCTCAAGTGGTAAAAGAAGGAAGGAAGGAAGTAAGAGGTCTTGGGTTCAAATCCCAACTTTTTCACTTTTTTATTTGTTTTACTCTATCATTTATTTTTCTTTATTTCTCTCTATATTTTTTTTATCAACTATTTCATTAAAACAATGTCATTTATGTTTGAAATTAAATGTTTAAATTAAAAAAAAGTCAAAATCTTAGTGTTTTTTCAATATTTTTTTTAAAAATCTTCTTAATAAATATACACCAAAAAATAATATTTCACACAAAAAGAAATTAGCACCCCCTAGCCAAATTCCTAGCTCCGCCACTGCTTGCCCACATCCCCACCCCCCACACCCACCGCCTCCAATCCACCTCCAGTTCATGGCAGATCGTCCTCTCCTCCAAAACCCTAATCCCTCCACTCGCTCCGCCGCCGCCATCCTCCACAGGCAGCACCGGCTGCCACGGCCTAGGGTGAAGCTGCTCCCACGCCATCTCCCTCGCCGCCTCCCTGCTCGTGCCGATTATGATTTTCCCAACGCAGTGACCTGATATGGCCGTCTCTCTCCCTCCTCTGGTTTACCCTCTACAGCCGGTTCCAAATAGTTCCAAAAAACTGAAAGTTTTATTTGCTTGGGGTAGAAGGGTTATTTTGGCCCATTTTTTGACCTTGTGGTCTAATTGTGCAAATAGGCCCAATTTTTTTGTCTAGTTGCTACCATTTTCTCTAGAATCAAAGTAACTGGAAGAAGCTAAAATGTATGAAATAAGATTAAAAACGAAGCCAATCCCCTTGCTTCCGCTGATAGCTTTGTAACCAATGCTTGACAATCAGATGCAATTTGGATGTGTCGAATCCCTCTCTCCTTTGCTAACTACACTGCCCATCGGACTCCTTCGGCCTCAGCCAACTCGACAGACCTGGTGGGTTCTATTTCCCTCTGCCCAGCGAAGATGAGCTCGCCCTCTTGATCTCGACAGATCACTCCTATAGTCGGTGACTGATTTGAAGGCACACTAGTATCATAGTTGATCTTCAACCTCCCGTCAGTTGGCTTGATCCACTTCTTCTCGGCATTGTTGCTTCGCTGCACGACTTGTGAAGTGGTCGTCACGTCTCTTTATCTTTCGGCCTCACCAAGCGCAACCTTCGTGTATCGGATAATCTCTTCTGCCTCCTTAAACACTCCTTCAAATATTCTTTGATTTCTGGCAGTCCATATTTTCCACACTAGCATAGCCCACTTCTGTCTATCACCACTCGATGCCTCATTGAATACATGTACAAATGTGGAGTAGAAAGAAGTGTACCTCCGCTAGTAGCTCTCCAACTTCGGTTCCTCTTTCCAAGCCCCTCTGGCAATGCTGCATTCGAACAAGACATGGTAGCACGATTCCTCCCGGCCACACAAATCATAGCTAGAATCCTCAGTGATTCGTCTCCTGTGCAGGTTTGTTTTGCAAGGCAAGACCCCGGCAGCAACTCTCCACACAAAAGAAGACACCTTCGGACATGTCCGGAGCTTCCACAATGCCTTCCAAGCCCTGTCAGCCGAAGACACTCCCGAAGTTCCAGCCGCTGCTCCCATCTGCATGAGCTTCTCCACAATCGCATGGTACGCAGACCGCACAGTGAAAATTCCGTCCTTAGTGTGGCACCACATGAGCTTGTCCTGAACCAGCGGGTCGACCAGTCTAATGTGCAGGATCTCCTCTACGTCACATGGTGATAGGAATCTCTCCAACTGTGTACCATCCCATCGTTTCGCTTCCCACTCAATAAGATCGACCACCCGTAGCTACGGATCACCCCCGTAGAAGTTTCCCAAAACCTTGAAGCTTGTCGGGCGATTTATCCATTTATCCTCCTACACCTTTATGTTCACCCCATTTCCTACACACCATATAAGTCCTTCCTCTAGCGCCTCCTTACCGCTGATGATACTCCTCCAGATGTAGCCCGAATTGTGCCCGACATCGGCTTGTAAGAAGGACTTGCGAGGGTAGTATCTAGCTTTATTTCAACACTCTAGCAAGGAGCGAATCAGGATCTTAATTGCAAAATCCTCCACGCTTGCCTAGCTAGCAGAGCTGTATTGAAAGCCTCCAAATCTCTGAAACCCATTCCTCCTTTAGCTTTCGATCTACACATCCATCTCCAACTCATCCAGTGGGTCTTTTTCTTCCCATTAGTTTCACCCCACCAAAAGTCACACAACAACATCTCGATCTCCCGACACAGTCTAGCAGGCAGACGGAAGCAGGACATGGTGTAGGTAAGGATAGCTTAGGCAACTGATTTGATTAGGACCTCCTTTCCCGCTCTCGAGAGTGTTTTTTCTTTCCATCCTTTCATCTTTTTCCACACTCGTTCCTTCAGCTGCTCAAAAATGATCTTTTTCGATCTACCAACCATCGTGGGTTATCCCAAGTATCGGTCATGTTTGGATACCTCCCGGATACCTAGTAGCTCCCGAATGTCCTTCCGCAGATTCTCCCCCACATTCCTGCTAAATGATAGCTCTGATTCTCCCCCACCTTCCTGCTAAACTTTTATATTTATTACAACCCGATTGACTCGATTGATTTATTATATTTTATTAAAAATTACGAGAAATAAAAATCAAATATTTTAGATCTGATATAGTATATAATTACTAGCACTAGAACCTATGAACAACGTCTTTAATTTTAGAATTTTAAAATTATCGCAAAATTATGAAATCGTGATTTTTTTTAATTTAAAAAAAGAAAAATTTGACAAACCCGAAATCGAACCGAAATCCGGTCAAACCCGGGTTCGAGTCAACCCGGATATACCTGGGACCCGTTTTACCCGGGACCCATTTTATCCGAAATCCGAAGTGACTCGACCTGAACCCGACCCGACCCGAATGACCCGTTTGACAGGTCTACGTAAGGGTATAAGATAAGACCCTAAATTGGAAAAGATTCTCTACAAAAAAGGCAAGCGACCATAAGAATTTAATTAAAAAAATGCTAAACTAATTAATTTTTTTTTTCAAATTTAGGATTTTATTATATATCATTGGGTATATTCAGCTAAAAAAAACAAGCCTGTTTATCCTCCGTTAAAACCTTTTTTTATTCGTTTTTTCTCATTCGACCTAGAAATACCTTTGCTAAACCTGCTAGAGGATTAGTGAATATTTTCCTCTATAAAATTGTAGGCTTCGAAGTGGGCGGCCTTTTCAAGTTTGTAGCGCCAAGGCCATGAGCACACGATACGTTGTCCTTGTCTGCCCTCGCTTGCCCTTATTCACTAACGTCACTTCACTTGTAAAACTTTCTTCGTCTTCAACCTCTACCGATTGAAGACACCGTATCTACCTCCCCTGAGGCCTGAGCTATTTGATTTTCCAATCCATCGCTAGGCCTTGTGCTTGAAGATCTGTTTTCCATATTATTAAAATTACGAGATATTCGACTGATTTAAGGCCTTTTTCTAATCTATACCTTGATATTAGACCTATTAAAATGTAATCCAACTAGAATATGTAACCTGAATGTTAGCAAGAATTTGGGTCAAAATCAAAACAGGGGATTTTGTTTTACCCAAACGGGCCAAACCTGATCAAAATTTCCGGGAAAACCGGGTCTGGTTCGATCCGGCCGGGTTCTAATTATTGTTTTTTTAAAAAAAAAACTGCTGCTCTCGTCTTATTTCCATGGCAAATTCCCAACCCTGGCGCGGCTTCATCATCTTCCTCCTCTCCGCTTCATCGCAAATCCGCTCCTCTTAATCCTCTCGACTGGTTCCGCAGAATCAACTCAATCGTCCCCTTAACCGCTCCTCTTCAACTTCTCAGCTCAGGCTGCCGTCTCTCTGCTGCTTAGGTATACGTTTGGCTTTGGATCTCTAAATTTTCCAGAAATATAATAGCTAAATTTTCTAGCTGTTTGAACACTTGAATTCTCTGGCCCGTTCAGGCGACTGATTAAATTCCTGCTCTTAGGCTTGAATTTATTTTTATTTTTTTTAAATTGTTGGAATTTTAGGGAACTGCATGATCACTGTGAACAAATCTTAGTCTTGAGTTCTAAATCCTAGGCATGGTGAGCTAGTGGCCGCTTAAGATGGAGTAATCAAAGCTATGACTTTGGGGAAGGCAAATCTAATTTGCCTTTGCTTCAAGGTATTTGAGCAATGAGAGGAAGAAGCAGAGGCCGGAACCAAACCCTTCTCCTCAGTCGGGTAAAAGAAGCCTGCCAAAGGGGTGGCTGCAGGCAACGTACACTGATTACTCTCGTTTGAAGCAACAATCCTTGGCCTACAATGTCCGCCCAGCTTACATCAAGCTGCTCCATCAAATGAATAACAATCCTCCTCCTAATGACAAATTGACAATCCTACTGAGGAGAACTGACTATCCGCATAGGGATTTGGTTAATAGGTCTGAATCAGAGATTGAATCTGGGTCAAATTTCTACGGTGGTCTCACTACTTGTTCATCTTCAGATGCCATTCACGAGGACAAGGTCGAACAAGAGTCTGATTTGTTCAAGTCGGTTCTCAGGGAGTGCTATGGTGGGTGCAAGGTTGAGAAGTTGAAGGCTGTGGATAAAAAATCCGAGGTGGAAGATGTTAGGAAGGAGAAGCTGTTGCCAACTAATGAAGATGACAAGAAGGGAGGGCCGAGGTTCAGGGACCTTGGTGGGATGAAGGGAGTTCTTGATGAGTTGAGGATTAAAGTGCTGTTGTATCTTTGTCAGCGGGAGATTCCTCCTTGGCTTGGAGTACAGCCAATGTCTGGGATTCTACTCCATGGCCCTCCTGGTTGCGGAAAGACGACATTGGCACATGCAATTGCGAATGAGGCCGGTTTACCTTTTTACAAGATTTCAGCTACCGATGTTCTCTCTTCTGTTTCCGGTGCATCTGAGGAGAACATTCAGGAACTTTTCTCCAAAGCACGAAAGACGGCCCCATCGATTGTGTTCATTGACGAGATTGATGTCATAGCTTCCAAGAAGGAAAACCTGCAAAGAGAGACGGACCGTAGAATAGTTACTACACTAATGGCTTGCATAGATGAATGCCAGAGTTCTTTAAGGAGTGATCTAACTGCCGGATATGTTTTTGTTATTGGAGCTACGAATAGGCCCGATGCTCTTGATCCGGCTTTGAGGAGACCGGGACGTTTCACTCGGGAGTTTATATTGGCTCCACCGGATGAAAATGCAAGGGCTGAGATACTAAAGGTATTGACGAAAAATCTGAGACTTGAAGGTCACATTGATTTAGAGAAAGTAGCCAAGGCCACATCTGGTTTTGTTGGAGCTGACCTCTCTGACCTAACTATTGAGGCGAGTTACTCTGCTACAGAGAGGGTTGCAGTCCATAGGAGGTTAGAGCTCTCTAAGGAGCCTATTGATGGGAAAGACGAGGAAGATTGGTGGAAGAAACCTTGGCCGCTTGAAGATGTGGAGAAGATTAGCATAACTATGGCTGATTTTGAGGTAAGTTTTTTACTTAATTAGCGTCCACTTGGTACGGTTTCACTTCTTGGAGTGCTCTTTGTGTTTTAATTTGAAGTAAGCTCTTAAGGAGCGAATAATTTGTATATGTAACCATAGATCCTTGTCAATAACATAATCTAATACTGTTGGTGTAGGAGGCAGTTAAAAAAGTCCAAGCTTCTTCTAAAAGAGAAGGTTTCTCAATGACTCCGAATGTGAAATGGGAAGATGTTGGAGGCCTTGATACATTAAGGCAAGAATTCGAGGAGTGTATAATTCGACCAATAAAGCACCCTAAATCTTACGAGGTAACATGTCTAGAATCCACCATCTTGTAGATGGTTAAGATTATGGAATGGAAACATTTCGTGTTTGTGATTTCTCAATCTTTCAAATCTGGATTATTGTGTTAAAGGGTATTCACAACCACAAGGTTCCTATAGGCATAACTAGGTGCAAATCACAAAGAGAAAGTGTGCCTCACACTGTATATAACTCGTATAGTTTTATGTTGTAATTCTGAGTGTGTGATTTATTTTTCAGATTTCTGCGGTAGAATTGAAGGCAGGTATTTTGCTATTCGGCCCCCCTGGTTGTGGTAAAACTCTAATTGCCAAGGCCGTTGCTGGTGAAGCGGGTGCCAGTTTCATACATGTTCAGGTTTAATTTCCCTTAAAAGTTTCTGTAATTGTATTTTGAAACTAATATGAGATATGATTTGCATTTGATACATCACTTCTTGTTAATTCTGCTGTATACACTTTCTAAGGGCCCTGAACTTTTGAGTAAATACGTGGGAGAGAGCGAACTGGCCATCCGTACGATATTGCATAGATGATGCAAAATCTCAGTGGGACGTGTACATAGTTCTGTTTCGTTGGATGTCTCAAGTGCTTATACTGTCAGTTTCATTTTGCTCCTGCGATTGCCCCTTTCTCTTGAATCAACTAGCGAGTCATTTTTGTTTCTCAAATGAGTTTCGTAAATACCAGTAGCGTAGTTATTGACAACATGAAGGTTTGTGACCTTTTATGCAGGTTGATGCTCTGACAACAGAGCGTGGAGACGAAGGGGCTCGGGTTGTAACAAGTTTGCTAAATCAGGTTAGCATAATGCTATACACCTCAAACTAAGCATGTATCTCGCAGTTTACTTAATTGATGGATATTGTATGGATACTCTCGGGTCATGTATGCAGCTTTTGGTAGAGCTGGATGGTGGAGGTTCAAGCAAGGGGGTGTATGTGATTGGAGCAACCAATCGGTAGGGCTAACTGTCCATCTTTTGGTAGAGCTGGATGTGTGCAGCTTTTAGCATTCCTTTTTTTTTCCCCTATTTTAATGAAGCCCTCTTTTGCAATCGAATTTTAGACCTGATGTGATGGATGGCGCTTTAGTTCGTCCTGGCAGACTTAAGCGGGTCTATGTGTCATTGCCTAGCTCCGATGGGCGGCTATCAATCTTGAAAGCGCTAGCTAAGAAGAAATACATAGACCCAAGTGTGGATTTGCTTGATATTGCCGAGAGTTGTGAATATTTCAGTGGCGCTGACCTCAGTCAACTGGTTTGTTTAATTTTGCCTGTGTTTACATACATCTATATATTATATACACAAACATACTGTTAAGAGGCTGTTTCGTTGCAAAGTATTTATATGCATAGTAATTGCTTACCAGATGAATGAAGCGGCCAGGGCTGCCATAAGAGAGCAGGTCTCATCAGGGAGTGGCAGCTCGGAATCAGAATCTGATGCCCCACCCATCATTAAAGCGAAGCATTTTGAGGAAGCACCGGGCAAAGTCACTCCTTCAGTATCAGCAAAGCAAAGGAGATGGTTTGATCGTTTGGCTCGTAAGTGGGGATTGTCCTGAAACTACTTTCATTTTCCCACGGACAATGACAGCTTTTATTTTTGAGGAATCTATATAACTAGAACTAGGTTATTTTGTCTTAGGTGCCTGGGTGTATGGGTTTTCGATCTAGGCAAAGAGAAAACACACAATTTTCATCACCCACAATGTCCTTAGGGGGTTCCCATTCTTGGTTGGTTTAGTAGTACATGGTTACGCGTGATTCCAACTCTTACAGTTTCCTAGGAAGATAATCCACCATTTCGATGTACAACCCACAGATTGACCACATTTCATGTCGTAAAATTGCCTCAAGTCTGCAATTGGATTTGTTCGAGGCTTTTCAATCGTATTTAAACATATGATTCAGTTCATTTATGTATATGAAACGCTGTTTGATAACTTACCGAATTTTTGCAGTAGTTTTTTTTTTTTTTTTTTGAAACGTAAAAAATTTGAGGCCGATTTGCAGAAATACACCAAATCGGTGTTCGGTTTGCAAAAGTATACTCATTTTGTGAGAATAGCAAAAATAGGATAGGTAGGTCATTTGTGCTAAAAAAATATGTCATTTGTGCTAAAAAATAATTACTGATTTTACCTTTAAATTTAAATGTAAAAATCTTTAAAAGGAGAATTATGAATTAAAAAAAAGAAAAAAAAAATTTAAAAAATGAAATATCGATTAAAATAATGTTTTTAATATTTTTTCCCAAAAATTTAAAAATAATAACACTAGCCGGGTGAAAATCATTGTCGTAGTAAGAGAAATAATACTGACAGGATTGACAGGATTGAAGCTATAATCGGTGAGAGATTCACTAAAGATACGGTAGTTCTCTAAACCATCGTGTTCCAACACATGAAGTGAGAGGGCCATTTTGATCATCCTCTTTGTCCTCCGTCTCATAAGTGTCGGAACCCTTGAACAGATCATCGCCCAATTCACTCGTTGTACATGTAGCGAGGCAGGAAGTATCTCCATCGGGGACATAAGAGTCCTTATCACATTCATCCATTGCATGATTTCTAGCATTTCGCTGAACCTACTCTCTGAAGAATTCTTCCTTACTGCCAAATCCTTGTTCCTAGTTCATGAGATCCATACTAGAACTATCAATTGGACAAGGGCTTTCAGGCAGCCGAGACGTGTCAACCATATCAGTAGTTGGGTTGCTTGATATGTCTGCTTGCAGGTCGTATGGAGGAGCAACAAAATCCAAATCTAGGAGAATCCTCGCCTACAAACAATAAGAAGGCGATAGATATTAAAACACCCACGTGATGATATCATAATAAACTAAACATATGTATGCAGATTTTAGTCCCAACACAAGCCAGGTCGGGTTTACAAGGGTCCTCCTATAAAGTGTGCTGAGATTAATTCCATTCGAAAGTTGGAAGCTATGTTACACGGAAATGGATACAGAAACAAGAAACCGATACGATAAGGACATAAGAAACATCCATTCCGGTTGATGTTGTCATGGTTTTACAGAAGTACATTTGTGTCCAACGATCTTTTTTTGGAGTTTCTGAGTAACATGGTTTGAAAATGAAGACAATTACCAACTACTAATAAGAAATTGTTCCCAATCCAGTAATTTCTAGCCCGTGTTAGTGATATGATTGATTAAATATGAATTTCAAGCACAACAAAAGGAAATGTAAACAATGAATTCAACACTGATGCAATTACTTCTAGAGATAAACTCAAATTAGATTCAAAAAATTCATTCAACAGTCGATTATAAATTGATCAAGAAAATCCAATCCTCAAACATTACCTAGCCAAAATCAGCCAATTTCAGAACTCCGTCATCCGAAATCAACAGCTTCGAAGGCTTCAAATCCCGATGAACGATGGAATTCCGGTGGCAAGGATCAACACCGTGCAAAATCTGAATCATCAACCTCATTCTTGATCTCGCCGGATGCGATCCCTCCCTCCCGTGAGCACTTCGTAACCTCGATCAGCAAGGACGAGCACGACATCTTCGTCGTCCTACGAGACGTGATCGTGCAAAGACGACGTATGTTTGGGCAGTTTTGAAGCATTCGGAGAGCCTCGATCTCTCGGAAGGCGCTCTGGTGATCGTGGATCTACTTAAGCGCGACGAAGAGGCCGTCAAATCAACTACGGTCGTGGTAGACGTCCCCAAATCAGGGCGACTACGAGAGAGCAACGATGGCGCATGGTAAGGGTCGCGACGCAATTGACTCGACACATGCCAGGAGGGTGAGGGCGATGGCCTCGGAGGCTGAGGGCGACGACCCAAAGCGGGAGGGTGGAAGCGATCGTCGACCGGGAAATACGAATCGACACAGCGCTGAGGAGTGAGGGCGACGAGCCGAAATTGGAGGATAAAGGCGGACTAGGGCGGAGGATCGGTGCAATGTGAACTAAGGATTGGGGATTGTACGGATGAGATTTTTATACGTTTTAGATTTTAATTCTTTTTATTTATTTATTTATATATAATTATTTAATATAATTTAAATATAATAGGAAAAAAGATAATTACAAAAAATATTTTACTTTTTATTTTCTGATGTTTTTGGGTGGTGGGGTAGTTTTGCTAATTGAATAGGGTATTTTTGCAAATTTTCATATCTGGGTGCAATTGTTTTCAAAAGTAGGTATTTTTGCAAACCGATTATGAAAGTGGGCTATTTACTAATAATTCCCCAAAATTTGACCATAGAGCTAAGCTCTATCAGTCAAGAGCATCCTTGCGGATGAAACTGTGCAACAGAGAATCATCAGGAGTCCAGATACCGTTGAAGGTTGTAGTGATACGGGACAAGCGATCGGGTACCAAATTTGCCTCGCGGAAGACATGACGAATCTCAACAGAACCAAAAAAGCCCAGCGAGACTAGACTGTCCGAGACAATCATTTCAGAGTCTCCAGTAAGCTTCCTCGTACCTTTCATACTTTTTTATTATTGTTAAGTTGTCTCCTTCAATAATAAGATTGGTTATTTTTAGTTCTGTAGCAGCCCGAAGTCCCATCCAGAGACCCAAACTTTCACAGCCACACACTGAACTGATCGGTGATGGTCCATTACCAGAGTAAATCGGGGACCCTACAGAATCACGAATGATGAATCCATAGGAGCCCAAACCGTCCACTGATAGCGAACCATCAAAATTTAGCTTATGAGTTCCAATTGGTGGAGGCACTACTACAAATACGACTTTTAGCGGCGGTCAAAAACCGCTGCCTAAAGCCCTGAAACCGCGGCCTAAAGTCTATGGCGGCGGTTTTTCGACCGCACCATCTGCTAGCATGGCTATAGACTTATGGCAGCGGTTTGGTCACCCTAGGGCAGCGGATAGTGGAAAATGATGAGACCGCTGTCAAAGATCAAGGAGAACCGCTGTCAAAAAGTCTAAGGAAACATTTACGCTAGAGAACAATGGAAGCGGTTAAATGTGGTTAGGGCAGCGGTTTAAACAAGATTATAGAAGCAATTAATGGACCTTATAACAGCGGTTTAACATCTAAGGAAGCGGTTATTCTGATATATGGCAGCGGTTAACACAATTTGGCTGCGGTTTACTAATAAGGAATAATACTCACATTCTATGGAAGCGGTTATATGTATCTATGGCAGCGGTTATTACTCTTGTGGCAGCGGCTTTCTTACCCTATAGCAGCGGTTATATTGTGGTGACAACAAAAATAAGAACCTATGGCAGCGGTTTTATATAGTATAAAAATGAAATGATTTGCCAGCGGTTTATTCACAACACAAACAGTACCTGTGTAATATATTATGAGATATTTATATACATATTGAAATCATAAATTGAAAATTAACCACAAAATGAAGAATAGAAATTCAAAATGTTGAACTTTCATTGTGTCATAATAGTAATCACCAAAGTTTCATTACAAATGTATAATACAAATACATATCCAAAATTTGGGTTTGCTAAGAGTTAGTTGTAGCATGTATATATTAACAAAAGGCTAAAAGCATGTGAACTATATTGAAAATAGAATAACCACATGATAAAGCATAGTTAGTAACCTAGACAAAAAGTGGAATGCGAACAAAAGTATAGCAACATTTGCAATATGGACATGGTATGCCGACCAGCAAAATGTCATCGAGAGACTTTTCATTTTTATTTTGTTCATGAACTTGTTTAATCACTGCAAGTATGCATGTGTATGACTATGCAACAATAAAAAATATAACTTTAAGAAAAGTAAATTAGACATCAAAACACAAATTGTAATTATTAGGATAAAAATCCATATGAGCTAATGGACATCAACATAGAAACATTAAGAGAATTCATAATCTCCGCTAAAAAGAAACTGACAGGCATCATGAATTAATACTTCTAAAGGCTGAAAAATTAGTAAGCTAACTTCAAAGACGTAGTATTAACAATAGCCTCTCACTGGTTAACTTCAAAAAACTCAGAAGAACTACCTCAATAAAGTCACACCATTCCTGGTTAATGAACCGAAACCTCCCGGATAGGACTAGTCCCCATGCAGCAATAACCCTGCTTATAGTAGAAAATACGTACGTAGTATTAACAATTGCCATCAGAAATAACAGCCTTGCGAACTTTCTCATCGGCAAAATAACAATAACACTCAGTTACTTACTGGTATTCTTCTGACCGATTTCAAGGCATATGAAGAAAACGAATTTGTAGAATTAAGTTGAAAAACTCACTGAAATCCTCCTGGAAATGTGCAAAGGAATACTATAAAATACCAAACAATTGTTGCACTCATGAAGCTGCAAGGCATGAAAGCCTGTGACACAAAGTTCTAAGTAAACATAAGGGCCAAGAAAAATTACCTCTGCATTTAACCGTGGCATAAGATGTCAATTGCTCAATCTCTACCAGAAGATGATTACAATAAGACTACATGGCTCAGCTCAAACAACTGCATCTTTTTAAAGACTAAATTATTATCTTGAATACCTATGAAGATGCAAGTGTGGCGTCATTGATGCACTTACCTGAGAGGTTATCATCAGATGTGAATAGCTGGCTCTCTGAATCCACACCTACAAACTTGAACAGAAAATCCCCTGATATGACAGAGAAGATGTTATGACTTTAAAATAATATGAAAAAGGATCTTGTTACATACCTTCAGAATCATACCCTTGTAGATATTCATGAAAAAGGATCTTGTTACATACCTTCAGAAGATGTTGAGAAAGTTGTTGCTGAAACCCTTAGCATTCATGACTGCAGGCATTAGACTCCACTCTTTTCAACTTGTTAAGAATTAAATGTGACATACAAATCAGCAAATATTTGGTGTAAAACATAGATATCTTGGAGATAATCATGTATATATGAATCAAATCATCGATAAGAAGGAAATATACATCACCAATTAAATCCTAATATCATGATTTTTGAACCTAAACCTAGTTCAGGTAAGAGCATAAAATCATAAAGATGTCATGCCACTTGTACATAGAAATCAATGAATAAAGGATTCACAAATCAACACAAAACCTGCAGATTTATCACTCAAGAGTAAGATAAACAACAAGGTTTAAGTTACAAAAGTGCAAGCATCAAAATCATGGTTTATGCAGAAAAACAAGATCAAGCAAAGCTAAACTGTACCAGCTTTAGCAAAGGAAAAACACAATCTTTATCACTAAGGCTTAACTAGAGAACACAAACTAAGAGAGACATATGCAAGAGACCAAACAAACTTAAAAGAAAGGAGGTAAAAGGTGCAAGAAAGACTCCCTTTGGTATTCTTTTAACAAATCTTTGATGAAGCAAGCATCTCCAAGGATACCATCACCATGGTTTCCTACTCATCTTTGACATCCGCTGCTACTTCCATCTTTAAGGAATATTGCCTGGCTGATTCCTGATTTGAACACCATCCCCTTTCAGTTCCTCTAAGATCTTGACATCACCTTTTAAGAATTCCCTTGTAAAAGAAAACAAAGAGTTAGTTCTCATATAATAAGCTACGTGAAGATCATGAGGTTTTTCCTATAAACTGGACCAGATAAACAACCATGGAATTAAATTCCACACATTCAGAACTTCATTTCATCTCGAATCATGTAAAAATGAGAGGGGAAACAAATTGGAACTAATGCCTATAAAACACATGTAACTACCAATGAAGAGCATGAAAACTTATGCATAAATACATCATGAATGTGTATAAAAATGCAGCAGTACAAGACAGCTCAAAATAATACTCCAGTAGTTATGCAAGGAATGAACCAATTTTAAGGCAAGTAGGAATTTCGCACAATATTTTAAAAATATTAAAATAATACACAATATATATATATATATATATATATATATATATATATATATATATGATTCCCATATGCCAGAATGGTAGGTTTAAGCATTTGATTTAAGCATTTGTTTACAATCAATCATCATCAACTGCACGACCTGCAAGAATAAATCATGAAAAAATAAGCTATATGATTACCTTTAAGCATTTGATTTGTGAATAAAATAATAACAAAGGGAAATTGCACGTGTACATTAATTAGAATGGTAGGTTTCAAATAGAAATATTAGAAAACTTGACTGACTACGTACTTTTAACACCAAAGAATTTTAGTATTACAATTAAACGCCATATATTGGTGGTGGCCATAATTTCACAGCTGATAAGTGATAACAGATCCTTGTGATATGTTGGGTCTGTTGCAAGGGTTCCAAGAGCCAGCTGCATAATGGCAGAAAAGAAAAGTATGACCATAAAAAAAGAGGTAAAAACAATATGATTATATAATAGGCAAGCACACTATTAGATCACAAACCTCATATGTAGTATTACTCGGTCTCGGATTTTCTGTTGGCATATATGGCAGTAGAGCTGGTAACTGCCAAAGCTAAGAAAAAAAGATGCCCATCTGCCAGAAACAAAGTCAACCATATTTTCTAGTGAAAAGAAGTGAAAATTTTTTATTGCCTGAAAACAGAAGGTACCTTTCCCATGCTGGAGCAGATGCAGATCCTCTTAACACTTTAGGACATAAAGATGCAGCTTCAGTTTACTTTCTCTCGACGATCGAATGATCAAGATACCTCGTCCCAACCTATAAACATCCTAAACTATTAATAGATGTCGTCTGTAGCAACACTTAATGAGCAGTAAACTTGCAACAGAAGCCATATAAAAGTTTAAGATGGTGCCTTCACCGCAAACTAAGTGGTACCAATGAACTTAGTATATAAGAGAAGCCTTTTCGTTGGGTTCTTTCAGTTGCCCCTATAAAGTGTTATTGAGTTTCATAAAAGAAAGACCAAAGCATAAGAAATTGACAAGGCACTCATTAGGTTTTTTCAATACTCGATATGATATTCACTACAAGATTCATTTTGGAACAGACAAGAGTAAGGAAGCAGCAAGAGAGTTTAGCCTGGATGACTCTAAACTGCAAATCCTGCATGGATTTAGCATCTGTAACTCTGATATCCATGTCATTAAACTAAGCAAATGCAGGAAGATAGGCAAAATCAACTCTTTATAGGTCTTTTCATGTTTTCAGCTTTCATCATATCGACCAAAAGAGATAATTCTCTCTATTTTTTATGGGTTTCAGATGCACATTCACAGTTCCCACCCTTTAACACATAAAGAGAAAAAATTGAAGGACTATATTCATTATACTATACTATATATAAACAATGTTGAGTGACAGAAGAGGCTATTGGCTATAGCTAACTCAAACTGATCTAAATCCTGGGTTTGTAGAGGATTATATTCATTATACTATATAAATAAAAGTTTAGCCCCTTTCCAGAACATTTTGATGATGAAGAAATTTAAATATAAAAATTAATAACTAGCTAGTCTATCTCTTTATCTATACTTAATTTGCATAAGAGAACTAGATAAAGAATCGATGGATCAGATGTTGAAATCCAAAGTCATGGACGACTTGCCTTTGTCAAGAAATTCGATGGCCTGCATCGAATTAGAGGTGGTGGAATCAGCAGAAGAAGCACTCCCATCGCCATAAAGCCTCAGCTGGAGGCTTCCGACTTCGAACTCGGGGGAGGATGAATTAGGTACATTCATGGGAAAAGACGATGACGATGAAGAGGACCAACCATTGGATTCGGTGGCTGTACAATCATGCTGAAGAACCGGAGCCACTTGGCTGCGGCGAATTTGGGGCCGTCATGGGCAACCGGGACGGAGTCGAAAACCATGAGGAATCGTCATGAGTCCCATGGGATGTACTACTACCAGCCAAATCCATCTGCATCTGCATTTGCTACTGGGTGAATGTTTCCGCTCCTCCTCCTCCTCCCCCTAAAATCCTTCGCCAAATCGATTTACTTCAAATTGCTTCGCCCTAAATTCTTCGCCCAAATCGATTAGCTTGAAATTGCTCCCCAAATCGTTGTTTGAGCGCTAGTGAGACCTCGCTACCCCAAATCGATCGATTCGCTCATCACTTTTTCATCCAAAACTCCAAATCGTCTAACCCTAGATCTTCATGTGTTTTCCCCCAAATCCCCCAGATCCGCGAAACTGAAGGGTTTTATTTTTTTTCGCGGGCCCTTCAAAATTTTGGGAAAATAAAGCCGGGCCGAAAATATTAAACCCGCCTTTGATAAACCGCCGCCTCAAATATTTTTTTTTAGCGGGTTTTGGTGAACCGCCGCCATAGCAATTATCACTTAAAGGAACCGCTGCCAAAAGATACTTGAACAGCCTCCATAGGCATATCTTTTAAAAACCGCTGCCTAAACTGCCCCCATAGATGAACCCAATTCTAAATTCGTAAAATTCTCATAAACCGTTGCGGCGAACCGCTGCCTTACTGAACCGCTGCTCTGAACCGCCTCCTCTGCTCGGAATTGTAGTAGTGAGGTTCCCATTTAGTTCTCTTTCTCTTTGATATAGATCTATGTTTGCCCACTTTTGTGGGTGTATTTTTATTGTTTTCACAGTAGTCCGGGCAATTCAAATTTGATGTCTTCCAGACATATATTTGTTCCTTTATAAAGGATAATATACGTCTTATGTCCGGGTTTATGTTTTCAAAGAGTGTTTTGTTTCTGAAGTACCAGATACCCCACCAAGTAAAGGCGAGATCTTCAAAGCATTTTGTTCCAATTGTATTTTTGATTTCCCATATCGTGGTGTTCAAGTGCTCGTCTTTGCTGAAACAACCATTCATTTTTCGAAATGTTCCCGGGTTGTTTGCAATTAATGTATCCCTCGTAATAGGACAGTTCCGTAATAAATGGTTTAGATCTTCATAGCAAGAGTCGCAGTGGGGGCAGTTTGTCGGAATCCCAAGGTGCCGAGAAGCTAGTCTGACATAAGTGGGCACTCCATTCTTAAGGATTTTCCATAGGAAAGATTTTATTTTTGGGGGGATATCTAGTCCCCAAACCCGATTTGCGTCTGATGTTTCATGTTTCTTGTGTTTGTATATCATATCAATAGCAGACTTGGTGTTGAACCAGCCATTTTTGCTCCATTTTCAATAAAGTTTGTCAACTTGGATGTGTTGTGGAATTGGTATTGTCTTGATAGTTTCAATTAGGTCGTTTGGAATTATGTTTTGTAGTTCTGTGTGTAGTTTATCATGGTTCCATGTTTTGTTGTTTTTTGAGAAAATGTTTTACGTTGATTGTATCGTCTATATGATGTGTTCCTAAGATAGATGAATTTATAGGTGTTTGGCCTAACCACTGGTTTTGCCAAAACTTGATAGAGGCGTCGTCTCCAATAGACCAGCTAAGGCCTTGTTTAAACAGCGGTATTAGTTTTATTAACTGGGTCCATTGCCAGGAAGAGGTACCCTGCTTTTGATATGTGAGTATATTTTTGGTTTTTAAGATATTTTTCTTTAATTAGTTTGACCCATGGGCTAGTTGGTTCTGCTAATAGTTTCCAGAGTAATTTCATCTGAAGCGTTGTATTCATATCCTCTGAGCTACGCAAGCCCAGTCCCCCATTTTTCTTGGTTTTGCAAACCTCATACCAACTGATGAGAGGCTTATGGTTCGGTCCTTTGTTCCAGAGAAAGTTCCTGTTGATCTTATCAAGTTCCGTATGGACAGATTTTGGAAGCATAAAGCATTGCATTATGTGAAGAGGTTTGGCTGCTAGCGTTGTTTTGATAAGAGTGCAACGGGCAGCTTGTGAAAGGCAGTTCGCCTTCCATCTGTGAAGTTGTGATTTTGTGTTTGTTAGGAGTTCCGTGAATTCTTCTTTTGTCATTCTTCCTTCTATAAGGGGGCAGCCCAAATAGGTAGCTCGTTTCTGATTAGATTTTTTGTGGTTGTTGTGACGTTTTTGGATGTTTGGAACTGGGATTTGTGCCTATTTACCTTCTGACCTGAAATAGCTGAGTATTCGGTTAAAAGTTTGTTAATTTGGTCACAGCCAATTTTGGTTGCTGAAGCAAAGATGACAATATCATCTGCGAAGGCTAAAAACGGAATTTTTGTTCCCCCTCGCGTCAGTTTGACTCCTAGGTGGCTTTGAGGTTTTTCTGATTCATGATGTAATCCTCGTGCCAAAATTTCCGATACTATTAAGAATAGATATGGTGAAAGTGGGCATCCTTAGCGAATACCCCGCTCAAGAAAGAAGATTTCAGTTGGTTCGTTGTTTACTAGCACTCTATAAGTGACAGTGGTTATGCATTCATTGATCCAAAGATTGAATTTGGGAGAGAATCCAAATTTAGACATTATGGAGAGTAAAAAATTCTAGTCTACCATATCGAATGCTTTTTCCATATCAAGTTTTACAGCCATCCAACCAGACTTCCCATTTTTCTTTGAGAAAGAGTGGAACATTTCGTTTGCAATTAAGATGTTATCTTGTATTGATCTTCCTGATGAGAATGCGCTTTGTAGCGGAGTGGTTATTTTAGGGATTACCCTTTTGAGTCTTGAAGCTAGAATTTTGGATATAATTTTATATGTTGTTGAGCATAGACTAATAGGTCTATAGTGAGATGTTGTGGTTGGGTTTTCTATCTTTGGTATTAATGCTATGAACGTATGGTTTGTTTGCTTCAGGATCCTTCCGCTCAGAAAGAAACTTTTAACTCCTTTGATGACTGATGGTTCCATAATATGCTAGTACTTTTTGAAGAAACCAGCAGGAAAACCATCAGGTCCTGGTGATTTGTCATTGGCAAGACTGAAGACAGCATTTTTAATTTCAGAGTTCGTTACTTGGCGAGTTAGCCATTCATTATCTTCGTTTGAGATTTCGTTCCCTATATGGTGAAGTAGGTTGTTTTGTGTTTGTTGTCTAGCATGTTATGTAAATCTTTGGCTAAAGTCGTGTTTGATTAGGTTTCTAATATCTTCTTCATTGTTAATAGTTATACCTGCCGTGGTTTGGAGGTGTTTTATTATGTTTCTATTTCGCCTTCCTGTTGCTATTTTATGAAAGTATTTAGTGTTGGCATCTATAGATTTTATGTGCATTCTTTTCGCCCTCTGCCCCCAATATTTCTGTTGGAAGGAGAGGAGGGAGGAATGCTTTGAAGTGAGCCTTTTAATTTTATTATCCAGGTTTTGGTTGTAAGCGTTACAAAGATTCTTTTGTGATTCTAGAAGATCAGTTTCTACTTGTTTAATTTGGCGGAAAACATTTCCAAGTGTTGGCATCTATAGGTTTTGGTTGTAAGCGTTACAAAGATTCTTTTTACCTCTTGTAGTTTTTTCGTTAGTTTGAACATTTTCGAGCCTGGGGTGTCTAGCCTCCATGCTGATCGCACAATTGATTCATAGTCTGGTTTCGTTGTCCATGCCATTTCAAATTTGAAGGGCTGCAATTTTGGTTTACGGTTATCCATGAGGTCCAAGGTGATTTGGGCGTGGTCTGACTTAAGAAAAGCATGGTTTTTGGTACTAAGGTTCGGGAATTGTTTTAGGATAGGGTGACTAACCATCGCACAGTCTAGCTTTTCAATTATGTTGTCATTACCATGTTCACGTTTTCTCCAAGTGTATTCGTTTCCACAAGTAGGGGAATCTATTAGATTGAAAGTTCTAATAGTGTCTTGGAGCCTTGCAAATCTATTTGTAGATGGGATCCTGCCCCCTAATTTGTCGGTAGGTTCTAAAATTTCATTAAGGTCTCCAAGAATAATCAACGAGTCCTTAGCATTGCGAATATAGTCTGAAAGTGAGACCCAGAAGTTGTTTTTTTCCCTTGCGTAAGGGGTTGCATAAACGAATAAGATTTCGACGTCTATCTTAAGTGTCGTGTTTATGTAGTCTGCCTGGATGATACGGTCCGTCGAGTTTCTAATTATGAAGGTTTCATTATGGAATTGAGATTCTTTCCAAAGAAGACAAAGCCCCCCCGCAAGACCATTGGATGGAATAAAATGCATTCTATCAAATCCTGGTTTCCTCCAGCAGTTGTCTGGCGGAGGGTTTTTTAATTTTGTCTCTGCTAGCATTAGGATTTTTATGTGCTCCGCTTTAGTTGTAGCTTCAATGTGGGTCCAAACATTCTTTCTGCTAAGGCCTCTTATATTCCAAAAGCTAAACTTCATAAAAACCTTTTGAGGGAGAGATGGTAGTTTTCTGGTTGGGAACCTTGTTAATAGGAGTAGAGATCCTCCAATTAGTGGTTGTTTTGGTTTGTTCATGGTTCGTGTTGTTTGTTTCATCAATCATTGTGAGATTAAGTGTGGAATTTTGCTTGAGGATAACCAAAAGCAAGGATACTTTGTTTTGGATATGAAGTAAATTATTTTTGTTAAAAGTTGCGTTATACTTGTAGAATTTGATATAAACCTTAGGATAAATGAAGCCGAGGTTTATGGTGGTAGATTGAGTCTCCGAATAGTGTTTTAAAGTCATGCTATAGTTGATTGGAAGCCAATCAAAACAAGCAAAAATGGGAAACTTAATCATGTTCGTTGATTTGGGAGGCCTACTGAAAATATTAGAAAGTCCATAATTTAAAATGTGGTTACAAGAGTTTGATGATGGGTAAATATACATCAGATTGGCTATTAAATAAAAGGATCGTGGACCATAATATCTGAATTTTGCTTTATGAAATAAAGATTTGTAACACTGAAAAGAAGGAACACCCCAAGAACAGCATAAGAAAGCAATCAAAGCTACGCAAGAGAGCTCACTTAGGCTGAGACGTGGATTGGTGTAGTTGCCCTCCCGTTTGGTGCTATTGATCGATTTTGGTAGTGCTGGGCACCTTAGAGTCGTGCATTCCTGAGCATGAACCCAAGAACCAGCATAACAGCAACCATGAAGCCAAGATCGAGTCACAAGCTGCAAGGTATGTAAATAAATGTGTTGATCAAGGGAAAGACTCCCTCGAGCCAGATTAGTATTGTATATCATAGTAAAATCATCTTTATAGTTAGATAAATAGGCTATTTTAATTCTATCAGTTAAAGGGCACTGGTGCAGGTGTATGTGGTGAGGTAATATGGTAATGCAACTATCAAGCAGGAGACAAGTATGTCTATACTGAGGTAGAGATTCTAGACAGATGAGGTAAGAAGCCAGAGACCAAGCAACTGAAAATTCCAGTGAGAAGCCCTCAAGATCAAAACCAAAGCACATTAACAAGTAGTGGATAGTGCTAAATTTGCATCTAGCTATGCAGCTATGATTGAGGTTATCAGTGTAGTTGATATGTGACCAACTTATTGGTAAAAAGATATAGATCAGTTCAAAAGTAAGCAATGAAGTCCAATTCGGGTAATACTCAAGTTCATAACATATGTTTTCATTTATGATTTGAGATAGTTGACAATCATTTGAATGAACAAGTTGAATATGATTGTAGCAATCTCTAGGAAACCATAACCAATAGTAATCAAAATACAAGAATTTGTGATCAACCAAGTTACCAGAAATAATGGATTCTTGATGATTCAATTCAAAGTTTTGCCAGCAGATAGAAATTAAGACTTTACCAATTATAACAGGGTTGCTGATGTATTTTACTGATGCTTTTTTTGTTGATTCTTGATTTGATCCAAATAGTGTAGCATGTTTGGCTTTAAAAATAGTTAGACAGTAGTGAAAGGATTCATAGTTATAGCTAGATAAATGGGTTAGATTAATTCTAGTAGTAATAGTATAGTGGAAGATAGAGGTTATGTGGTAGCAAGGCAATACTCATTTTCATTAGCTTATAACAAACCACAAAGAAAAGAGATGAGAAGACATCAAATTCAAAGTCCAAGTATATTATCAAGTGGTAAATAAGGTTGAGGCTGTAACACCCCCTTTTATAACCCGAGGGAATGCCACAACGCCAGTGATTACTCGGACTTTAATGTCTTTGTAACCACCTTAGGCTTATAGGGACATGCAACCATGCTCCCATAAACAAGATGATAATATTAAATACATAAATAAAATACAATTAAATAGCGGAAGACTTGAAATATAAAAATAATTCTTTATTAACATGTCCTCTCAAATTGAGGATTTAACTTTACAACTTGATAATATTACAGCGGAAGACTTTTAAATAAAATATTTAACACCTATACAATATATCAATAAAATTTAAACTTAAAATCCAACGTCAAAAGTAACTTAAATATCTTCTCAACTTTTCTTCTCTTCTCTTCTGAGACTCGACATAAACCTGCGAAAACTGGTCTGGCATCCGGAATGAAGGACACCAGCCATCCAAATAAAGGACGGTTAGTTCGCAAGAACTAGCAAATGACGGCTCGAAAACTGGGACTTCTCTGGACTCAAACTCAGTGACCATAATACGGTATGAATCTAAACCCAAATGCGATTATTAAGAATATTTTATGTGAAGGCTCAATATTTTAAAACACGACTCATGAGACACGGATAATCCAAAAGGATTGAGTAACAAAGGATGCGAGCGACAAGCACTCTTAGGAACCATACTCCGAGTACGAATGGAATATGATACAACGCTAATTGTAATCACCGAAAAAGAAAACACTTTTTAAAGTATTACTTCACTCACTTCCTCACATTGAATAGTTTAAACACGATTTATATAACACACACTTCACTCACTTTCTCACGTTGAGTAGCTTAAACACAAAGTTAAATACTTAACACAGTTACCACTTTTAATATAAGTTGAATGATTTACATCACACACTATTGGTTATAATATGATACCGGCCCCGCTCTCACTAGCAGATAGCAGCCTACTACCGGAGGTAGTGTAACATTTCTCCACGGAAATGTGTTAGTTTCATGAAACCTTTAGACCGAGGAGTAACGGCCCCGACCTGACTCTACAACATCACTTTCACTTGACTTCACACATTATTACGGTTCACATTGGTTTACGTTGATTGATACGTTTTACTTTGTTTGATCTTGATTCAATTGAGTTCCAATCGTAACACACAATCCTCACGTTATTACTATTTACTTTTACTTAACAACCTAGGTGATCACACAACACAAAATAACCCATGTTATTTATAGGTAACATGGATGCCAAATGAAATAAAAACAATTAAAATAAAAGGATGGAAACATCAAAGAAAAGGGAATGTTCCATACCTAACCAATTAGCATGAAAGAACATAAATAAATCATGCTTTAATAAACATGTGGGTATCTATGTCATTATTATATATATATATATATATATATATATACGTCGAATAATAACATTACCCAATTATACTTGCCAAATTCGAGCTAACGGATAAATAAATCACACAAGGCGGATGAATTGTAATTTATTTTAATTAATTTGGCAAGCATTTCAAGGAACGAAAACAACAAGACACGAAGGCACCGAAATGAGCGGAAAAGCTCGGAAAGTCACTTGCCTTGATATGAAGTCGCAAGCTTTGACTTAAATGGTTGGGTTGACTCGAATTCCCTCATACACGTCTAGGAATTGACGGAGCACTGCGGAATTAAAGAGATTGAAAACGTTTAAATCAACCCCGAAAAGTATGGGATTTTTCCTGAAATTAATTATGCTGAAACAGGGGCATATTTTATAAAAACGGAAATTACGGGAGGTTTTGCGTAATTACCCTTCTTCAACCTCACTCCCGACAACAACTCAACGGGAGTTTCCGGCGGAGCTCCGACAGCACTTCGACGAGGCGTAGCGGATTCGATTGTACTCGGAATGATACGCGATCGATGGCTACGGATTCGTGGTAAAGAGGCGCTCCTCCCTGGTGGTCCTGGCGGCATCGGCAACGGTTGGAAGCGGCGGACGAGGGCGGCTCCGGCGAGGGGTGATTTCGAAATTGGGGGTTTTGAAATCGGGATGCTTTTGTGAAAGATTTGTGAAGGGAATTGTTGGTAGAAGTATTTGGAACGTAATGGGATAGGTTTAGAGCTCGGATAGATGCTTCAATGGTGGTGTGAGCTTGAGAACCGAAAACCTCTTGTATTTATAGGGGATGATTCGGAACGAACTGGATGAAATTGATCCCTTGATTAGCTCGGATAAGATCATTAGAAGCTATCCTTATGTTCAATTCGTTCAGATAAGGCCGTTTCATGACCGGATTTCAAGGAATCTCGATTTGGGGCGAAATCCGATCGGGTTCGTTTGAGATCGTTTCTATCCGAAAGCTCAAAATTGGTTAAAGATATTCAGATAATAACACGTGGGGAACATTCTAGAAGCATTTCGGTTGAGCTTTGGGCGAGATTTGAGGGAGGGCAAAACTAGTTTTGTTCAACAGTGAATCGACAGGGGAGGAAGGAAGGGGACGGGTCTGGTGAACCCGGTTCACCATTTTTTTTATTTGATGGTTCGGTTCACTTGAACCAAAAGAAAACCGGTTCAAACTCTTTTTCAATATATATGTATATCCGAAAATTTATTTATTAAAACTCTACATAAATTAAATAATAAAAATAACAAAACACTTAATGAAATACATTTTATTTTGCATAACACAATTTTCTAAAACATTATATTAAATACCTTTCATATATTAAACTAAGTTAATTATAAATCCCTCTTTATTTTTGAAGGAAAATATATCACATTAACTTAAAACAATATAACAATAAATAAATTTATTTATCATAAGTGCACATAAAAATAAAAAATAAAACATATCAAACTAGCTATAAAACTTTATATATCATTAATTTAAAAATTTTCTAAGTTCAAAATAAAAGAACTTTTATTACCAAAATTATATTTACTTAAAAAGAAATACCCAAAGATAATTTGGGGTATTTCATATCCCCCCCCTTAAAAATAAGTTTCGTCCCGAAACTTAGAAAACAAAAAGAAGTAGGGAGAAGAGGTATAGAGGAATGAGAATACGGTATTGAGATGTTTTAACATTGATCACGTATGATACTAAGATTAACGAGCAAAAGCTTAGAATTGAATGCGAATGGATCTCTATAGATAGAGAAGGAATGACATCATTAGCTCTCTTTGCACATCGGTCTTCTATTGCTTGAACTACCACGAATATGAAACTCGGAACCGATATACTTTGAGTGGTTTTGGGGGATTAAACTCGATATCTATGGAATTAGGAGTAATCACGTACATCGATATATATCCATCTCTTTGCTTAAGAGCAAAACAACTCAATTACATCCAACGTAATTAGTTGTCCACCGAACTCATCATTGGTAGAGTCTAAGAGTTATTTCTCTTACGATTACCTCTTAACTTAGGGTTAACCACATACGACGGAGTTGTTTTACAAAAAAAACATGTACGATGATATGTTAGACATTAGCGCAAGTTAGTCAACTCTTATCACACAATGAACATGGTATTCTAGACTACCATTGGCTTTCTTCTCAACCCCACTTGGCTTCCTTTTCCAGGTTACCAAATGGTCCGCGGTGGTTTCAAAGGCAGCCACTATAGGCAGAACTGATATCCTATTCAAGTGTAACGAGTGCTCCCGTATGAAACGGGCTCTTATTTGGATCTCTTTCGCGTTCGCTGGATAACACATTGTCCGGTGTCTTGTCTTCTTCCCGAAAGCGAGCATGATATCGAATTTATTATTTTATTATATAGTTTGATTGTATTTCACTTTTGTACTATCTCAGACGTTGACCAATGAGAGTTCAGATCATTAACGAATTAATGTTATCAAGAAATTACACCTAGTTCGGATAGAGAAGTTATGGAGTCGTCATTAAGACATGACCGAAGGAACACATTGAACGATTAAAGTTTTATCTCTTCACACGGGATAGAAGGTCCTTCACGACACACACGATGCATCACGATGAGTCACGATTAGTTCACCTCTTCACTATCGAAATTTCAAGAATCTCCCATTGATCGTACCACGCACATTGAACGCTTGTATTAATTTATAAGGTATCTATCGCATATGCTTATAGTAGCAGATTACTAGGGCGCAGAGATGCTAAGGACATATCACTTGAGGTTCTTTACGGTAGTTTAAAGTCGATCTCGAGAAGTTTAAGTTGAGACGCTGAACTAACACACTTAAATCCGTCAAGATCATTTTACCTTTAGAAATACTTAGAAACTTGGTACACTACTTTATCCCAAAAGAATTTATATGAAATGCCAACTTTTTACTTGTGAAATTCCTTTAAGAATGGTTTGATGTCCATTTTATCAAATACGAATAATCAAACGATATATATTACGTATGATACTTGAGAATTCATATGAAGTAATATATAAATATCTAAACACGTGAAATCCTTTTTAAAATATTCTAACATGGGTTCAACATTCAAAATTTTAAAAGGAAAGTTTACCGTTATATATTTTTTTTAAAATACTACCCACACTTTGAAAATACTTGATATAATAACAACATATATATTTGAATAAACTTTATTTTATTATAATTAATAATTTTGACTTACATATTTAAAACTATTTCTAAGATAAATACTTTATGAAAATATAATTCGTGATTTATGACCCACATTGTAAATTGTTATAAGGGGAAACTTTCACTAGGTTTTTGAAAAACTTGAGATTTATATAATAGATGATTTTTTTTTTGAGACGCGAATATCACAAAGTTTATTTATTCATTCATTTATATTTTTTACTATATGTTGGTTTTCACTATAGAAAAATCAAAACTATACCTCATACTTTTAAGAGAATATCAAAACTAAATTCATTTTAAAATCCATTTTTTTGAAAACATTTAGAAAATACTTTTCGATGTTCAAAACGTTAGAGAAAAAAAAACCATTAGCTCTGATACCACCTGTAAGACCCGAGGTCTTAAGAGGCGCCAGCCCATGCCACCTAGCCCTCTCAAGTCCGTTGTCCTCACTTGGAGCCTGAAAAGGAAGAGCTCTTGTGACATAGGTAGGGCTTGAATCACTTATAAACCACTCCCAACATCCTTATGATATCCGATGTGGGACGGGGGTGTTACAATCTCCCCCACTTAAAGCACTGACGACCCCGTCAGGCCCAAGGGACTGCCCCCCGGGAGGAGCGTACTCGAGCATACTGTCGGCGCACCTCCGAGCCCGGAGTCGGCTCTGATACCACCTTCTGTAACACCCCCTTTTATAACCCGAGGGAATGCCACAGCGCCAGTGATTACTCGGACTTTAATGTCTTTGTAACCACCTTAGGCTTATAGGGACATGCAACCATGCTCCCATAAACAAGATGATAATATTAAATACATAAATAAAATACAATTAAATAGCGGAAGACTTGAAATATAAAAATAATTCTTTATTAACATGTCCTCTCAAATTGAGGATTTAACTTTACAACTTGATAATATTACAGCGGAAGACTTTTAAATAAAATATTTAACACCTATACAATATATCAATAAAATTTAAACTTAAAATCCAACGTCAAAAGTAACTTAAATATCTTCTCAACTTTTCTTCTCTTCTCTTCTGAGACTCGACATAAACCTGCGAAAACTGGTCTGGCATCCGGAATGAAGGACACCAGCCATCCAAATAAAGGACGGTTAGTTCGCAAGAACTAGCAAATGACGGCTCGAAAACTGGGACTTCTCTGGACTCAAACTCAGTGACCATAATACGGTATGAATCTAAACCCAAATGCGATTATTAAGAATATTTTATGTGAAGGCTCAATATTTTAAAACACGACTCATGAGACACGGATAATCCAAAAGGATTGAGTAACAAAGGATGCGAGCGACAAGCACTCTTAGGAACCATACTCCGAGTACGAATGGAATATGATACAACGCTAATTGTAATCACCGAAAAAGAAAACACTTTTTAAAGTATTACTTCACTCACTTCCTCACATTGAATAGTTTAAACACGATTTATATAACACACACTTCACTCACTTTCTCACGTTGAGTAGCTTAAACACAAAGTTAAATACTTAACACAGTTACCACTTTTAATATAAGTTGAATGATTTACATCACACACTATTGGTTATAATATGATACCGGCCCCGCTCTCACTAGCAGATAGCAGCCTACTACCGGAGGTAGTGTAACATTTCTCCACGGAAATGTGTTAGTTTCATGAAACCTTTAGACCGAGGAGTAACGGCCCCGACCTGACTCTACAACATCACTTTCACTTGACTTCACACATTATTACGGTTCACATTGGTTTACGTTGATTGATACGTTTTACTTTGTTTGATCTTGATTCAATTGAGTTCCAATCGTAACACACAATCCTCACGTTATTACTATTTACTTTTACTTAACAACCTAGGTGATCACACAACACAAAATAACCCATGTTATTTATAGGTAACATGGATGCCAAATGAAATAAAAACAATTAAAATAAAAGGATGGAAACATCAAAGAAAAGGGCATGTTCCATACCTAACCAATTAGCATGAAAGAACATAAATAAATCATGCTTTAATAAACATGTGGGTATCTATGTCATTATTATATATATATATATATATATATATATACGTCGAATAATAACATTACCCAATTATACTTGCCAAATTCGAGCTAACGGATAAATAAATCACACAAGGCGGATGAATTGTAATTTATTTTAATTAATTTGGCAAGCATTTCAAGGAACGAAAACAACAAGACACGAAGGCACCGAAATGAGCGGAAAAGCTCGGAAAGTCACTTGCCTTGATATGAAGTCGCAAGCTTTGACTTAAATGGTTGGGTTGACTCGAATTCCCTCATACACGTCTAGGAATTGACGGAGCACTGCGGAATTAAAGAGATTGAAAACGTTTAAATCAACCCCGAAAAGTATGGGATTTTTCCTGAAATTAATTATGCTGAAACAGGGGCATATTTTATAAAAACGGAAATTACGGGAGGTTTTGCGTAATTACCCTTCTTCAACCTCACTCCCGACAACAACTCAACGGGAGTTTCCGGCGGAGCTCCGACAGCACTTCGACGAGGCGTAGCGGATTCGATTGTACTCGGAATGATACGCGATCGATGGCTACGGATTCGTGGTAAAGAGGCGCTCCTCCCTGGTGGTCCTGGCGGCATCGGCAACGGTTGGAAGCGGCGGACGAGGGCGGCTCCGGCGAGGGGTGATTTCGAAATTGGGGGTTTTGAAATCGGGATGCTTTTGTGAAAGATTTGTGAAGGGAATTGTTGGTAGAAGTATTTGGAACGTAATGGGATAGGTTTAGAGCTCGGATAGATGCTTCAATGGTGGTGTGAGCTTGAGAACCGAAAACCTCTTGTATTTATAGGGGATGATTCGGAACGAACTGGATGAAATTGATCCCTTGATTAGCTCGGATAAGATCATTAGAAGCTATCCTTATGTTCAATTCGTTCAGATAAGGCCGTTTCATGACCGGATTTCAAGGAATCTCGATTTGGGGCGAAATCCGATCGGGTTCGTTTGAGATCGTTTCTATCCGAAAGCTCAAAATTGGTTAAAGATATTCAGATAATAACACGTGGGGAACATTCTAGAAGCATTTCGGTTGAGCTTTGGGCGAGATTTGAGGGAGGGCAAAACTAGTTTTGTTCAACAGTGAATCGACAGGGGAGGAAGGAAGGGGACGGGTCTGGTGAACCCGGTTCACCATTTTTTTTATTTGATGGTTCGGTTCACTTGAACCAAAAGAAAACCGGTTCAAACTCTTTTTCAATATATATGTATATCCGAAAATTTATTTATTAAAACTCTACATAAATTAAATAATAAAAATAACAAAACACTTAATGAAATACATTTTATTTTGCATAACACAATTTTCTAAAACATTATATTAAATACCTTTCATATATTAAACTAAGTTAATTATAAATCCCTCTTTATTTTTGAAGGAAAATATATCACATTAACTTAAAACAATATAACAATAAATAAATTTATTTATCATAAGTGCACATAAAAATAAAAAATAAAACATATCAAACTAGCTATAAAACTTTATATATCATTAATTTAAAAATTTTCTAAGTTCAAAATAAAAGAACTTTTATTACCAAAATTATATTTACTTAAAAATAAATACCCAAAGATAATTTGGGGTATTTCATATCTCCCCCCTTAAAAATAAGTTTCGTCCCGAAACTTAGAAAACAAAAAGAAGTAGGGAGAAGAGGTATAGAGGAATGAGAATACGGTATTGAGATGTTTTAACATTGATCGCGTATGATACTAAGATTAACGAGCAAAAGCTTAGAATTGAATGCGAATGGATCTCTATAGATAGAGAAGGAATGACATCATTAGCTCTCTTTGCACATCGGTCTTCTATTGCTTGAACTACCACGAATATGAAACTCGGAACCGATATACTTTGAGTGGTTTTGGGGGATTAAACTCGATATCTATGGAATTAGGAGTAATCACGTACATCGATATATATCCATCTCTTTGCTTAAGAGCAAAACAACTCAATTACATCCAACGTAATTAGTTGTCCACCGAACTCATCATTGGTAGAGTCTAAGAGTTATTTCTCTTACGATTACCTCTTAACTTAGGGTTAACCACATACGACGGAGTTGTTTTACAAAAAAAACATGTACGATGATATGTTAGACATTAGCGCAAGTTAGTCAACTCTTATCACACAATGAACATGGTATTCTAGACTACCATTGGCTTTCTTCTCAACCCCACTTGGCTTCCTTTTCCAGGTTACCAAATGGTCCGCGGTGGTTTCAAAGGCAGCCACTATAGGCAGAACTGATATCCTATTCAAGTGTAACGAGTGCTCCCGTATGAAACGGGCTCTTATTTGGATCTCTTTCGCGTTCGCTGGATAACACATTGTCCGGTGTCTTGTCTTCTTCCCGAAAGCGAGCATGATATCGAATTTATTATTTTATTATATAGTTTGATTGTATTTCACTTTTGTACTATCTCAGACGTTGACCAATGAGAGTTCAGATCATTAACGAATTAATGTTATCAAGAAATTACACCTAGTTCGGATAGAGAAGTTATGGAGTCGTCATTAAGACATGACCGAAGGAACACATTGAACGATTAAAGTTTTATCTCTTCACACGGGATAGAAGGTCCTTCACGACACACACGATGCATCACGATGAGTCACGATTAGTTCACCTCTTCACTATCGAAATTTCAAGAATCTCCCATTGATCGTACCACGCACATTGAACGCTTGTATTAATTTATAAGGTATCTATCGCATATGCTTATAGTAGCAGATTACTAGGGCGCAGAGATGCTAAGGACATATCACTTGAGGTTCTTTACGGTAGTTTAAAGTCGATCTCGAGAAGTTTAAGTTGAGACGCTGAACTAACACACTTAAATCCGTCAAGATCATTTTACCTTTAGAAATACTTAGAAACTTGGTACACTACTTTATCCCAAAAGAATTTATATGAAATGCCAACTTTTTACTTGTGAAATTCCTTTAAGAATGGTTTGATGTCCATTTTATCAAATACGAATAATCAAACGATATATATTACGTATGATACTTGAGAATTCATATGAAGTAATATATAAATATCTAAACACGTGAAATCCTTTTTAAAATATTCTAACATGGGTTCAACATTCAAAATTTTAAAAGGAAAGTTTACCGTTATATATTTTTTTTAAAATACTACCCACACTTTGAAAATACTTGATATAATAACAACATATATATTTGAATAAACTTTATTTTATTATAATTAATAATTTTGACTTACATATTTAAAACTATTTCTAAGATAAATACTTTATGAAAATATAATTCGTGATTTATGACCCACATTGTAAATTGTTATAAGGGGAAACTTTCACTAGGTTTTTGAAAAACTTGAGATTTATATAATAGATGATTTTTTTTTTGAGACGCGAATATCACAAAGTTTATTTATTCATTCATTTATATTTTTTACTATATGTTGGTTTTCACTATAGAAAAATCAAAACTATACCTCATACTTTTAAGAGAATATCAAAACTAAATTCATTTTAAAATCCATTTTTTTGAAAACATTTAGAAAATACTTTTCGATGTTCAAAACGTTAGAGAAAAAAAAACCATTAGCTCTGATACCACCTGTAAGACCCGAGGTCTTAAGAGGCGCCAGCCCATGCCACCTAGCCCTCTCAAGTCCGTTGTCCTCACTTGGAGCCTGAAAAGGAAGAGCTCTTGTGACATAGGTAGGGCTTGAATCACTTATAAACCACTCCCAACATCCTTATGATATCCGATGTGGGACGGGGGTGTTACAATCTCCCCCACTTAAAGCACTGACGACCCCGTCAGGCCCAAGGGACTGCCCCCCGGGAGGAGCGTACTCGAGCATACTGTCGGCGCACCTCCGAGCCCGGAGTCGGCTCTGATACCACCTTCTGTAACACCCCCTTTTATAACCCGAGGGAATGCCACAGCGCCAGTGATTACTCGGACTTTAATGTCTTTGTAACCACCTTAGGCTTATAGGGACATGCAACCATGCTCCCATAAACAAGATGATAATATTAAATACATAAATAAAATACAATTAAATAGCGGAAGACTTGAAATATAAAAATAATTCTTTATTAACATGTCCTCTCAAATTGAGGATTTAACTTTACAACTTGATAATATTACAGCGGAAGACTTTTAAATAAAATATTTAACACCTATACAATATATCAATAAAATTTAAACTTAAAATCCAACGTCAAAAGTAACTTAAATATCTTCTCAACTTTTCTTCTCTTCTCTTCTGAGACTCGACATAAACCTGCGAAAACTGGTCTGGCATCCGGAATGAAGGACACCAGCCATCCAAATAAAGGACGGTTAGTTCGCAAGAACTAGCAAATGACGGCTCGAAAACTGGGACTTCTCTGGACTCAAACTCAGTGACCATAATACGGTATGAATCTAAACCCAAATGCGATTATTAAGAATATTTTATGTGAAGGCTCAATATTTTAAAACACGACTCATGAGACACGGATAATCCAAAAGGATTGAGTAACAAAGGATGCGAGCGACAAGCACTCTTAGGAACCATACTCCGAGTACGAATGGAATATGATACAACGCTAATTGTAATCACCGAAAAAGAAAACACTTTTTAAAGTATTACTTCACTCACTTCCTCACATTGAATAGTTTAAACACGATTTATATAACACACACTTCACTCACTTTCTCACGTTGAGTAGCTTAAACACAAAGTTAAATACTTAACACAGTTACCACTTTTAATATAAGTTGAATGATTTACATCACACACTATTGGTTATAATATGATACCGGCCCCGCTCTCACTAGCAGATAGCAGCCTACTACCGGAGGTAGTGTAACATTTCTCCACGGAAATGTGTTAGTTTCATGAAACCTTTAGACCGAGGAGTAACGGCCCCGACCTGACTCTACAACATCACTTTCACTTGACTTCACACATTATTACGGTTCACATTGGTTTACGTTGATTGATACGTTTTACTTTGTTTGATCTTGATTCAATTGAGTTCCAATCGTAACACACAATCCTCACGTTATTACTATTTACTTTTACTTAACAACCTAGGTGATCACACAACACAAAATAACCCATGTTATTTATAGGTAACATGGATGCCAAATGAAATAAAAACAATTAAAATAAAAGGATGGAAACATCAAAGAAAAGGGCATGTTCCATACCTAACCAATTAGCATGAAAGAACATAAATAAATCATGCTTTAATAAACATGTGGGTATCTATGTCATTATTATATATATATATATATATATATATATATATATATATACGTCGAATAATAACATTACCCAATTATACTTGCCAAATTCGAGCTAACGGATAAATAAATCACACAAGGCGGATGAATTGTAATTTATTTTAATTAATTTGGCAAGCATTTCAAGGAACGAAAACAACAAGACACGAAGGCACCGAAATGAGCGGAAAAGCTCGGAAAGTCACTTGCCTTGATATGAAGTCGCAAGCTTTGACTTAAATGGTTGGGTTGACTCGAATTCCCTCATACACGTCTAGGAATTGACGGAGCACTGCGGAATTAAAGAGATTGAAAACGTTTAAATCAACCCCGAAAAGTATGGGATTTTTCCTGAAATTAATTATGCTGAAACAGGGGCATATTTTATAAAAACGGAAATTACGGGAGGTTTTGCGTAATTACCCTTCTTCAACCTCACTCCCGACAACAACTCAACGGGAGTTTCCGGCGGAGCTCCGACAGCACTTCGACGAGGCGTAGCGGATTCGATTGTACTCGGAATGATACGCGATCGATGGCTACGGATTCGTGGTAAAGAGGCGCTCCTCCCTGGTGGTCCTGGCGGCATCGGCAGCGGTTGGAAGCGGCGGACGAGGGCGGCTCCGGCGAGGGGTGATTTCGAAATTGGGGGTTTTGAAATCGGGATGCTTTTGTGAAAGATTTGTGAAGGGAATTGTTGGTAGAAGTATTTGGAACGTAATGGGATAGGTTTAGAGCTCGGATAGATGCTTCAATGGTGGTGTGAGCTTGAGAACCGAAAACCTCTTGTATTTATAGGGGATGATTCGGAACGAACTGGATGAAATTGATCCCTTGATTAGCTCGGATAAGATCATTAGAAGCTATCCTTATGTTCAATTCGTTCAGATAAGGCCGTTTCATGACCGGATTTCAAGGAATCTCGATTTGGGGCGAAATCCGATCGGGTTCGTTTGAGATCGTTTCTATCCGAAAGCTCAAAATTGGTTAAAGATATTCAGATAATAACACGTGGGGAACATTCTAGAAGCATTTCGGTTGAGCTTTGGGCGAGATTTGAGGGAGGGCAAAACTAGTTTTGTTCAACAGTGAATCGACAGGGGAGGAAGGAAGGGGACGGGTCTGGTGAACCCGGTTCACCATTTTTTTTATTTGATGGTTCGGTTCACTTGAACCAAAAGAAAACCGGTTCAAACTCTTTTTCAATATATATGTATATCCGAAAATTTATTTATTAAAACTCTACATAAATTAAATAATAAAAATAACAAAACACTTAATGAAATACATTTTATTTTGCATAACACAATTTTCTAAAACATTATATTAAATACCTTTCATATATTAAACTAAGTTAATTATAAATCCCTCTTTATTTTTGAAGGAAAATATATCACATTAACTTAAAACAATATAACAATAAATAAATTTATTTATCATAAGTGCACATAAAAATAAAAAATAAAACATATCAAACTAGCTATAAAACTTTATATATCATTAATTTAAAAATTTTCTAAGTTCAAAATAAAAGAACTTTTATTACCAAAATTATATTTACTTAAAAATAAATACCCAAAGATAATTTGGGGTATTTCATATCTCCCCCCTTAAAAATAAGTTTCGTCCCGAAACTTAGAAAACAAAAAGAAGTAGGGAGAAGAGGTATAGAGGAATGAGAATACGGTATTGAGATGTTTTAACATTGATCGCGTATGATACTAAGATTAACGAGCAAAAGCTTAGAATTGAATGCGAATGGATCTCTATAGATAGAGAAGGAATGACATCATTAGCTCTCTTTGCACATCGGTCTTCTATTGCTTGAACTACCACGAATATGAAACTCGGAACCGATATACTTTGAGTGGTTTTGGGGGATTAAACTCGATATCTATGGAATTAGGAGTAATCACGTACATCGATATATATCCATCTCTTTGCTTAAGAGCAAAACAACTCAATTACATCCAACGTAATTAGTTGTCCACCGAACTCATCATTGGTAGAGTCTAAGAGTTATTTCTCTTACGATTACCTCTTAACTTAGGGTTAACCACATACGACGGAGTTGTTTTACAAAAAAAACATGTACGATGATATGTTAGACATTAGCGCAAGTTAGTCAACTCTTATCACACAATGAACATGGTATTCTAGACTACCATTGGCTTTCTTCTCAACCCCACTTGGCTTCCTTTTCCAGGTTACCAAATGGTCCGCGGTGGTTTCAAAGGCAGCCACTATAGGCAGAACTGATATCCTATTCAAGTGTAACGAGTGCTCCCGTATGAAACGGGCTCTTATTTGGATCTCTTTCGCGTTCGCTGGATAACACATTGTCCGGTGTCTTGTCTTCTTCCCGAAAGCGAGCATGATATCGAATTTATTATTTTATTATATAGTTTGATTGTATTTCACTTTTGTACTATCTCAGACGTTGACCAATGAGAGTTCAGATCATTAACGAATTAATGTTATCAAGAAATTACACCTAGTTCGGATAGAGAAGTTATGGAGTCGTCATTAAGACATGACCGAAGGAACACATTGAACGATTAAAGTTTTATCTCTTCACACGGGATAGAAGGTCCTTCACGACACACACGATGCATCACGATGAGTCACGATTAGTTCACCTCTTCACTATCGAAATTTCAAGAATCTCCCATTGATCGTACCACGCACATTGAACGCTTGTATTAATTTATAAGGTATCTATCGCATATGCTTATAGTAGCAGATTACTAGGGCGCAGAGATGCTAAGGACATATCACTTGAGGTTCTTTACGGTAGTTTAAAGTCGATCTCGAGAAGTTTAAGTTGAGACGCTGAACTAACACACTTAAATCCGTCAAGATCATTTTACCTTTAGAAATACTTAGAAACTTGGTACACTACTTTATCCCAAAAGAATTTATATGAAATGCCAACTTTTTACTTGTGAAATTCCTTTAAGAATGGTTTGATGTCCATTTTATCAAATACGAATAATCAAACGATATATATTACGTATGATACTTGAGAATTCATATGAAGTAATATATAAATATCTAAACACGTGAAATCCTTTTTAAAATATTCTAACATGGGTTCAACATTCAAAATTTTAAAAGGAAAGTTTACCGTTATATATTTTTTTTAAAATACTACCCACACTTTGAAAATACTTGATATAATAACAACATATATATTTGAATAAACTTTATTTTATTATAATTAATAATTTTGACTTACATATTTAAAACTATTTCTAAGATAAATACTTTATGAAAATATAATTCGTGATTTATGACCCACATTGTAAATTGTTATAAGGGGAAACTTTCACTAGGTTTTTGAAAAACTTGAGATTTATATAATAGATGATTTTTTTTTTGAGACGCGAATATCACAAAGTTTATTTATTCATTCATTTATATTTTTTACTATATGTTGGTTTTCACTATAGAAAAATCAAAACTATACCTCATACTTTTAAGAGAATATCAAAACTAAATTCATTTTAAAATCCATTTTTTTGAAAACATTTAGAAAATACTTTTCGATGTTCAAAACGTTAGAGAAAAAAAAACCATTAGCTCTGATACCACCTGTAAGACCCGAGGTCTTAAGAGGCGCCAGCCCATGCCACCTAGCCCTCTCAAGTCCGTTGTCCTCACTTGGAGCCTGAAAAGGAAGAGCTCTTGTGACATAGGTAGGGCTTGAATCACTTATAAACCACTCCCAACATCCTTATGATATCCGATGTGGGACGGGGGTGTTACAATCTCCCCCACTTAAAGCACTGACGACCCCGTCAGGCCCAAGGGACTGCCCCCCGGGAGGAGCGTACTCGAGCATACTGTCGGCGCACCTCCGAGCCCGGAGTCGGCTCTGATACCACCTTCTGTAACACCCCCTTTTATAACCCGAGGGAATGCCACAGCGCCAGTGATTACTCGGACTTTAATGTCTTTGTAACCACCTTAGGCTTATAGGGACATGCAACCATGCTCCCATAAACAAGATGATAATATTAAATACATAAATAAAATACAATTAAATAGCGGAAGACTTGAAATATAAAAATAATTCTTTATTAACATGTCCTCTCAAATTGAGGATTTAACTTTACAACTTGATAATATTACAGCGGAAGACTTTTAAATAAAATATTTAACACCTATACAATATATCAATAAAATTTAAACTTAAAATCCAACGTCAAAAGTAACTTAAATATCTTCTCAACTTTTCTTCTCTTCTCTTCTGAGACTCGACATAAACCTGCGAAAACTGGTCTGGCATCCGGAATGAAGGACACCAGCCATCCAAATAAAGGACGGTTAGTTCGCAAGAACTAGCAAATGACGGCTCGAAAACTGGGACTTCTCTGGACTCAAACTCAGTGACCATAATACGGTATGAATCTAAACCCAAATGCGATTATTAAGAATATTTTATGTGAAGGCTCAATATTTTAAAACACGACTCATGAGACACGGATAATCCAAAAGGATTGAGTAACAAAGGATGCGAGCGACAAGCACTCTTAGGAACCATACTCCGAGTACGAATGGAATATGATACAACGCTAATTGTAATCACCGAAAAAGAAAACACTTTTTAAAGTATTACTTCACTCACTTCCTCACATTGAATAGTTTAAACACGATTTATATAACACACACTTCACTCACTTTCTCACGTTGAGTAGCTTAAACACAAAGTTAAATACTTAACACAGTTACCACTTTTAATATAAGTTGAATGATTTACATCACACACTATTGGTTATAATATGATACCGGCCCCGCTCTCACTAGCAGATAGCAGCCTACTACCGGAGGTAGTGTAACATTTCTCCACGGAAATGTGTTAGTTTCATGAAACCTTTAGACCGAGGAGTAACGGCCCCGACCTGACTCTACAACATCACTTTCACTTGACTTCACACATTATTACGGTTCACATTGGTTTACGTTGATTGATACGTTTTACTTTGTTTGATCTTGATTCAATTGAGTTCCAATCGTAACACACAATCCTCACGTTATTACTATTTACTTTTACTTAACAACCTAGGTGATCACACAACACAAAATAACCCATGTTATTTATAGGTAACATGGATGCCAAATGAAATAAAAACAATTAAAATAAAAGGATGGAAACATCAAAGAAAAGGGCATGTTCCATACCTAACCAATTAGCATGAAAGAACATAAATAAATCATGCTTTAATAAACATGTGGGTATCTATGTCATTATTATATATATATATATATATATATATATATATACGTCGAATAATAACATTACCCAATTATACTTGCCAAATTCGAGCTAACGGATAAATAAATCACACAAGGCGGATGAATTGTAATTTATTTTAATTAATTTGGCAAGCATTTCAAGGAACGAAAACAACAAGACACGAAGGCACCGAAATGAGCGGAAAAGCTCGGAAAGTCACTTGCCTTGATATGAAGTCGCAAGCTTTGACTTAAATGGTTGGGTTGACTCGAATTCCCTCATACACGTCTAGGAATTGACGGAGCACTGCGGAATTAAAGAGATTGAAAACGTTTAAATCAACCCCGAAAAGTATGGGATTTTTCCTGAAATTAATTATGCTGAAACAGGGGCATATTTTATAAAAACGGAAATTACGGGAGGTTTTGCGTAATTACCCTTCTTCAACCTCACTCCCGACAACAACTCAACGGGAGTTTCCGGCGGAGCTCCGACAGCACTTCGACGAGGCGTAGCGGATTCGATTGTACTCGGAATGATACGCGATCGATGGCTACGGATTCGTGGTAAAGAGGCGCTCCTCCCTGGTGGTCCTGGCGGCATCGGCAGCGGTTGGAAGCGGCGGACGAGGGCGGCTCCGGCGAGGGGTGATTTCGAAATTGGGGGTTTTGAAATCGGGATGCTTTTGTGAAAGATTTGTGAAGGGAATTGTTGGTAGAAGTATTTGGAACGTAATGGGATAGGTTTAGAGCTCGGATAGATGCTTCAATGGTGGTGTGAGCTTGAGAACCGAAAACCTCTTGTATTTATAGGGGATGATTCGGAACGAACTGGATGAAATTGATCCCTTGATTAGCTCGGATAAGATCATTAGAAGCTATCCTTATGTTCAATTCGTTCAGATAAGGCCGTTTCATGACCGGATTTCAAGGAATCTCGATTTGGGGCGAAATCCGATCGGGTTCGTTTGAGATCGTTTCTATCCGAAAGCTCAAAATTGGTTAAAGATATTCAGATAATAACACGTGGGGAACATTCTAGAAGCATTTCGGTTGAGCTTTGGGCGAGATTTGAGGGAGGGCAAAACTAGTTTTGTTCAACAGTGAATCGACAGGGGAGGAAGGAAGGGGACGGGTCTGGTGAACCCGGTTCACCATTTTTTTTATTTGATGGTTCGGTTCACTTGAACCAAAAGAAAACCGGTTCAAACTCTTTTTCAATATATATGTATATCCGAAAATTTATTTATTAAAACTCTACATAAATTAAATAATAAAAATAACAAAACACTTAATGAAATACATTTTATTTTGCATAACACAATTTTCTAAAACATTATATTAAATACCTTTCATATATTAAACTAAGTTAATTATAAATCCCTCTTTATTTTTGAAGGAAAATATATCACATTAACTTAAAACAATATAACAATAAATAAATTTATTTATCATAAGTGCACATAAAAATAAAAAATAAAACATATCAAACTAGCTATAAAACTTTATATATCATTAATTTAAAAATTTTCTAAGTTCAAAATAAAAGAACTTTTATTACCAAAATTATATTTACTTAAAAAGAAATACCCAAAGATAATTTGGGGTATTTCATATCTCCCCCCTTAAAAATAAGTTTCGTCCCGAAACTTAGAAAACAAAAAGAAGTAGGGAGAAGAGGTATAGAGGAATGAGAATACGGTATTGAGATGTTTTAACATTGATCACGTATGATACTAAGATTAACGAGCAAAAGCTTAGAATTGAATGCGAATGGATCTCTATAGATAGAGAAGGAATGACATCATTAGCTCTCTTTGCACATCGGTCTTCTATTGCTTGAACTACCACGAATATGAAACTCGGAACCGATATACTTTGAGTGGTTTTGGGGGATTAAACTCGATATCTATGGAATTAAGAGTAATCACGTACATCGATATATATCCATCTCTTTGCTTAAGAGCAAAACAACTCAATTACATCCAACGTAATTAGTTGTCCACCGAACTCATCATTGGTAGAGTCTAAGAGTTATTTCTCTTACGATTACCTCTTAACTTAGGGTTAACCACATACGACGGAGTTGTTTTACAAAAAAAACATGTACGATGATATGTTAGACATTAGCGCAAGTTAGTCAACTCTTATCACACAATGAACATGGTATTCTAGACTACCATTGGCTTTCTTCTCAACCCCACTTGGCTTCCTTTTCCAGGTTACCAAATGGTCCGCGGTGGTTTCAAAGGCAGCCACTATAGGCAGAACTGATATCCTATTCAAGTGTAACGAGTGCTCCCGTATGAAACGGGCTCTTATTTGGATCTCTTTCGCGTTCGCTGGATAACACATTGTCCGGTGTCTTGTCTTCTTCCCGAAAGCGAGCATGATATCGAATTTATTATTTTATTATATAGTTTGATTGTATTTCACTTTTGTACTATCTCAGACGTTGACCAATGAGAGTTCAGATCATTAACGAATTAATGTTATTAAGAAATTACACCTAGTTCGGATAGAGAAGTTATGGAGTCGTCATTAAGACATGACCGAAGGAACACATTGAACGATTAAAGTTTTATCTCTTCACACGGGATAGAAGGTCCTTCACAACACACACGATGCTCAGGTGATACCATGGTTTATAACAAGGATTTTGATACATGGATTTAGATATTATGCAAACATTAGGAGTAGCTAGTATAGCAGTAAAGAGGCTAGACCAAGAAACCCAAAGCCAACAGCAAGTAAAGCATAAGGATATAATACTAACCAGATAAGATATTATTACATTATAGTTTCTCAAATAAGGAACCAGCCAGCAGTTGGAAGTTAAAGAATCAAGACAGTTGTGGAGTTCCAGGTTATATGATAGAAGAACTAAAAGAGGATTCTGAATTAAATTCTTATGGTTAATATGAGAATATGGTTTTGGAAGGATATGGTGGAATTTCAGAAAATCAACAGTTATGGAATTTAGAAAGAACTCTTCATAGTAAAAAGAGTAGTATTCATGCATAGAAGGAATATGGTTAGGAATATAGTTAGGTGTATGGTGAAGGTAGGAAACAGTAGTTGTTTTGTGATGTTCTTGTAAGAGATTTTTAGTAAACAAAGTTGCATTCTGGTTTACCAAATACCATAAAAACATGTTCAGATAGTTTGGTAATTCATAATATATATTTTGATTCATATCCAAGGACAAATTACAAGCATTAGGAAAGGCAAGAGTAAGGCACATCTGGTTGTGAGATGTATTGTAACTTCTGTTCAATATTCTTTTGCTTATGTAAGGACTGGGTTGTTTGAGCAAAGTCACAGTTAAGTTGCTGATGCATTGGGTGCAAAATACACGAGGATGATACAATATGAGATTTATAGGGCAAATTAAACAGCAAGTACGAGGGACCAATGATATGTAGTCAGCTCGACTAAGTTGGTTGAAGAAAGAACTGAGATCAGTTTTTGCTCTTCCTTTATCACTTTTCTGTGATTTGGATGGTGTTTTAGGTTTAAGGGTGTCACCCGAAGGCTTCCCATTAGATCGATTTTCAGTGGGTGTCGGTGGAGCCCCGGAGAGGCTCCCCTTCCCTTTAGGTGGTTTGTTGCTCGCCATTATAGCAAAGCAAAGGTGGAGTTTAGATAAGAAGATGTAGGATAGGATACCATACCTGTAATGATTTGAAGCTTTACCCATTGGATCTATGTAAGTATGCAGTCCTCGTTGGAGAGGGTTAGATATGGGATCAACCTCATATACATATATATATATATATATAATCACATATTAGATGACTAAGATAGATAAGCCAATGTTGAGAATAGAAGTAGTGAAAGGGAGCAAACCTGGCCGAGCGCTTCAAAGGCAAAGAAACCGCGCTCCACCAGAAAACAAAACACCAGGAACGTAAGCACCAGCAGGCAGCGCTAGGGGAGAAGCCAACCGCATGTCTTGATTGATGAAGGTGGAGCAGTCGAAGAAAACGCAGAGGACGAAGACGACGAATCCCCAGCCCGCCGACACGCCGACACGAAAACCCGAGGGAAGAAAGAGGCCAACCATCAAGTATAAGCCAACGAAGAAGTAATAATTTCAAGGTATCGATCCGAAAGGAGGCACAGCGAGGGAAAAAGAGAATGAAGAACCCCCAAACCCAGGCTAAAGAAGTTAACACTTTGAGATGGGGAACGATTCGAAGGAGGATGAAAATCCATTTGAAGAAGAAGGGGGTGCTGATTTTGTGAAGCAAATCCAAAATAGGGTGAGGGCTATTGCTATAGGGTTCAAAGGGAGAGGAAACCCAAATCCAGAAACAGAGGGCAAGTACAGAGATCGCCCAATTCGTTCGATGGAGGTCAGAGGTGCGGGGAGAGAGACGGATTTCGACTTTGCATTGAGAGAGACAGAGATCAAGATTTTGAGTAGGACTTTTGCTAATTTTTTGGATATAGAGTTGATCAATGATGAGGAAAGTCAATGGATTGAAGAATTTGTGCAGGTACCAACAATCAGATCTAGGTTTAGGGTGTTCTTCAGTTTTGGGTTGGGGATGAAGCGACGCGTGGATGAGCGCGTTCATTTGGGAGGATTTGGGTTTTGGGTAAGTTATCAGTTCTACGGCCTCTTCCTCATGCCAAATTTTTGCAGTGGTTGTAAGGATGAGTTTGTGATTTTTGTTTCGTTTTGTCCAGGAAAAGGTTGGTTTTTCAGTTTTGGTTGTGTTCTGTTTTGGATGATTCTGTGTATTTACTCCATCTGTCCAAAAATACATGTCATTTTATTTTTTAACACGTATTTTTAAGACTATAAACTATATAAAATATTAACTTAATTTTTTTTAAATAATTATAATACCTCATGCCACAACACTTCGCAATATAATGTCGTCACATGAGTTACGAATATCTACAAAAACTCACCCGATCCTAGCTCTCACTTCACTTGTCAAGCGATGATAATGTTCTTCGTGTAAGTATTCAAGAAACGCACTCAAATATATATAGTCACATGATCATTCAACCTACTTACAAGTTACAACAATGTCTCCTATAACGTCAATCGACCACCTAATCTTCGCCGCTTGAATGATTTGGTTGGTCACAGTACATTTCAGGCAACGAGTAAATATGGTCGCCATAATCAAATTGGTGGTTTTCAGTGGCATTCCTAATAGGGGTGGGCATAATTACTTATAATTGAAAAACTGTTTTGAAAAACTGAAAAATTGCTAAATTTTCCAGTTAATTGATTTGAAATAATGAGATATTTCAATACAGTTAACTGATTTGATTTTATCCACCAATTCAAAGCAATTACAATTAATTGCTACAGTTAATTGATTAATTGCTTTATCCATTAAAAAAATATTTGTACTCCGTAAAAACTGTTCTCCCTAGTCTCTTCATCGCTTTTTCTCTCTCTCCTCTCTCTCTCTCTCTTTCCCCGATACCCTCTCTGGATCTCTCCATAGCCCCCATTCGCCTTCTCCTTCACACAGTCACACCATCACCGACCGTGGTGTAGGGATCGTACTTGCAAGAACTGCAAAAGATCAGACATGGCGGACTGGAGATTTACCGACGGCGATTTACCAGATCTGGTTCCGGACGCCGACCATCAGGTCGATTCCAGTCTCTCTCCAGTCTCCATCAGCCCTAGACTCGATCTTCCAGTCTCTCTCTAATCTCCATCAGCCCTAGCCTAGATCTCGGAGCTCCTCTATTCCTCCGATCGTTGTTGTCGTCGTCATCGTCATCGCTCTTTATCGTTATCGGCGTCGCCTCTCCTCTCAAATCGATTGAGGTGCGTTCTTTTATCCTCCTCTCCCCTAAAATCGCTTGCGGATTCAGAGCTCCAATTGCACATCACCGATGGGAATTAGTGTTCTTCTCTTCGTTCCCTGTAATTGAGGTCAATGGAAGCTTTCCCCTGCTTGCAGTCTAGTTCTTTCGCTGTAATTGGCAGTTTCAATGGAAGCTTTCCTTTGCATGAGTCAATCGTTGTAATTGCTTGTCGATTTGCTTGTAATTACTTGCCAATTTAAGTTGCTGAATTACAGTATGGTTTTTCATCTATTATATGTTGTTGACTGTGCAAGTGGAAAATTGAATGGAAAAGTAATATTATTCAGTATACGGGGTTTGTTCATCAAGGCCACAATTGCAGATACAATTACCAATTAATTGAAGAACTGAATTGAAAAGAGCAGTTAATTGTGTTTCAATTAATTGCTCTTTTCAATTCAGTTACATTATTGAAATTTTGGTAATTGAAATATCAATTAATTGAATCAGCAATTAATTGAAAATGCCCACCCCTACTTCCTAATACAGTAATACCAAGTGACGAACACATAGTTCGTCGCCTGAAGCCGCTGTAGCGATGAATGTACAGATGTTCGCCGCCTAAATACACTGGGGATGGACGGGTGGCGTCCAAGTGACAACATCGGGTTGCAGGCGACCCAATGGTACTCAGGAGACCAAAATTATATTTGTCGCTTAAAATGCAAACAAGCGTAGTGTATATAAAACTATATCTGACACAAGTCCCAACCAAAGAAATGTGTGCTGAATCCTCGCATTTTACTAGTCCACCAGAATTTATAATTTTTTTTCCCTTCCTTAAAAGGCGCTTATAAAACCGTACCCGACACAAAAAACGAGTTGGATCAAACATTGGCAGTCGGAAGAGGACCACACATGCAGGGCCGGTCCTATCATTTTATAGGCACAGGGCGAAGTAAAATTTAAAGGGCCCGATAAATATTACTCCGTAAAAAAAATGTGTATAACTTCATAAAAATTTCATATTATTTTTACATTTGAATTATTTTTCAAATTTAAGAAAATAAAAGTAGGTCAATGAATAAAAAATAATATACATTAAAAAAATTCAAAAATATAATTGTAGTGAAATCTAGTTATTTTTGCTTAGTATCCAATATAATATGTCCACAAGTACATAAGTTGTTGTGTAGAGGAATATTAAAATATTGTCTAACAATACTAAATACTCCTAATAGTTTTTGTTTTAATTAAAACATCACATATGTAACCTCCTATGACATCACCTATGGAACTAAAACAAAAATAAATAAATAAAGAGATTTTTTTATAAACAAAAATAAAAGGGTAAATTAGATACATCGAGCATATATAAAGAAATAAAAACAATACATTTTTCTCAAATAAAATAGAAAGAGTTATATATGTAAACAATATAGCGTCATTTGTCACATAAAAAGGGGTCTACTATTGTGTTGAAATGGAAAAGGTACAAAGAATTGTGTCTAAATTAAATGGATATAGGCTTCTCTATAAAAACATAAAAATGCAAAATTTAATGGATATAGGGCCTCTCGATAAAAACATAAAAAATGAAAATAGAGAGATTTGAACTCTACACGTTTGGGAATTAAATCCAAATTTTGTTAAGATTTAAACTTACCATTAAACTAAACTTGTATTTTTTGTATTTTGTTATATTTTTTTTAAATATACATATATATAACATATATTTTTAATGGGCCCCTACCGAAAATGGGCCCCTGGGCGGTCGCACACCCTGCCCATGCCCTTGGGCCGGCCCTGCACACATGAAGCTACCAGTTTCCGTCAGTTTGGAATCTTTAGTGGCTGAATTTGATCGTCAAACCTGTGAGTGCATAAATCTGCTCTCAATAATCGTTGATGGAGACCGATATTGATGATGATCTCAACACGAACCCTAGCATGTGAAACAAGAACAAACGAGGTCGGGGCGAGGCTTGTCTCCCCTGGAAGACCCTTCGACGCTCAAGTTAGTGTTGTTCTCATTCATCCTCTCTGATGAAGGCATATTTTATGTTTTATAATCAAAATTAGGGTTTGAAGGTTACCGTAGGAAAGACAATAATGCCCTTGGGCCTTAATGACCTCGCTTAGTTTTGCTCTCTCAATTGCCCCTCGGGCTTCTTTAGCACTTATCAGTGGTGAAGAAGGCCCATAATTTCCGATCCTTGGGAATCTTTATGCTTATACTTGGATTTCCCCCTTTATCACTTAGTTGATCCTTGATCTCGTAGATGGGTACTTGGATAACAAGTTGGGTAAACTCTCTTGATTGCCAATGGTTGAATAATATTGACCATGATTGGTGCCGAGATTCTGGCCTATAAACGGCGACTATAGACCTTAGTTGGTGTCCACTAGTTGGCCTGTAAATGGAGACTATTCGCCTTACACGGCGTTCCCCATTTGGCATGTAAATGGCGACTATTGGCCTTAATTGGCGTTTATTATTTGGCCTGCAAATGGCGACTATTGGCCTTAATGGGCTTCCATCTTGATGGCATGTGAGCGGCTACTATTGGCCTTAATTAGCGAAAGCAATCGGCCCCTATCGGTGACGGATTATAATTGCCCTTTGACGGCTTCTACGCATTTGGCCTGTGATTGACTTCCATTGGTCTTTATTGACGAACTCCTTATGGCATGTGATCGGCGACTTTTGGCCTTAATTGGCGTATCCATGGCCTAATATGGCTTAAATTGGCTTTAAAGCTTACTCCTTCTTGGCCTATAATTGGCTTGTTTTGGTCTTAATTGACGAACTCCTTATGGCATGTGATTGGTGACTTTTGGCCTTAATTGGCGAACTTTTGGCCTTGATTGACTATTTTTTTTTTGGCCTTGAATGACGATCTGTTGGCCTTGGTTGGCTACTTTTTGGCCTTGATTGGCGATATGTTGGCCTTGATTGACGATTGTTGGCCGTAATTGGCTACCGTTTACTTTCCTCTTATTTTCTTCTTTTCCAACGCCATTCTTGACATTCTTGAATAATTTCTATAGCTTTGATGTCGTTCTTGACTTCCAAGTTGACAGTAGTTAGGGAACTTTTTTCCCCTCTTAGGTTATGAGCTTGATGCTTTGATGTCAACCCTTATGCCTCACACCTCCTTGCTAGTTCGTGCCATATGAAAGTGCTATACTTTAAACAAAAGTTATTAAGTAAATAAATGAACAATAAAGCCATATTTGGTAAGGAGAAAAACAAAGGTCTTCGAGCACTTCCTGATCTCGAACTTGGGGGCTTTAATTAGGGCTGTGCATATTTCGGTTTGGACCGGAAAACCGACCGGAACCGAACCGAAACCGGATTAAATTCATCCGGTCCGGTTTTCGATTTTCAATATTTTAAAATTACGGTTCCGGTTAAAACCGGTGGTTTTCGGTTTCAACCGAAAGAAACCGGAATCATATAACCTTAATCATAATTATCGTGCAAACACTACATTAAATTAGTTTTTTTCAATTAAAAGAAGACAAGATACATCATCTACAACTTTTATTTTTTTAACGATGACAAAAATTTCATGACCTTCACACTGCATTTGAAAGAGTTTACATATTTTACCTATTTTATTAATTTCTCTAGTAACTTTTACAAGTTAATTGTATTATATTTTTAATGAAGACATTAATGTATAACTTTTAATTGGAAAAGAGAGCAAACGACATACAAAAAAAATAAAATTTAATTAATTAGTTTAAACATTCATGCATGTGAGTGCAGTAATTTAATATTCCGGTTCGGTTCCGGTTTTAACCGAATTATCCGGACCGGTTCGGTTGAAAACCGGAAATATTCCGGATCGGTTTTCGGTTTGCACTTTCCCTATATTCCGGTTCCGGGCTGGTTCCGGTCCGGTTTGAACCGGTGAACACCCCTAGCTTTAATGCCATGCGCCTATGCGGTCTTGTCCCTTGTAATCCTCTTTTTTGGATCCATTGGAGATAGGAGTCTGCAGGGACAAAAACATGCAACCTTGAAAGTTTGGATAGCTCGCTGTAATTACTTAGAAAGACTGGGACAATTTCACAGTTTGTGAGAACTCCGGGCCAAATTTGTAATTCAGCCCTAATTTTGCATCTTCCCCGTTTAGCTTTCAGCATTGCAGATGACGGCGACGGTGAGGGACTCCACGGGTGCGCCTGATGTTTCGACTCCGACCGTGAACCGATAAAGGCTCGATGTACTGCGGTGATGGTGAGGAGGTTGCAAACCGCAGGAGGTGCAGTACTTCGCAGCGGCGCAGTGTACCGGGCGCCCGCTTGGAGAGGCGGCAACGGTGAAGGAATATAGTTGGAGGTGGTCTCGGCGTGGTTCGACGGTCTTGTAGAGACCAGTTTTAGGCCTAGAGGGCAACGCGAATTGGAAGATGATGCCGTGCTGCTCGATTGTGACTCGATGACAAAGGCGATCGAGGTTGAGTAGGTGGAGACGCTTCTGGTTGTTGGTTGCGATAAGACCAATGAACCTTGATCGATCTTGTTTCGCAAGCAGATCAATAATCTCATATATGTATATATCAGATTTGTTAAGGAAACATATGAATAATGAAACCACATTCATCAAGGAAATAAAGATCATATTTGTTAAAGAGAAGGGCAAGGGTCTTAGGCACTCCCTGGTGTCGTGAAGCCTTGCGACGCCTCTCTCGAGTCGGCACTGCCTATGGACGTGGGAGTCTTACCATTGACGTGGAAGCTTGAACGCGCGCCTCTTCTCCCCAAAACCATGTCGAAGATGAAGCATTTCTTTGGAAATTCCAAATCGGGATTGATGCCGCAATCGCCGAAATCGTCATCTCCTTCCCCATCATCGGGACCGCTGTTGTAGGGTCGGCTCGGAGATTTAACCGACCAGCCTTCTGGTGGTTCTTCGCAGGTGAAGCCTCCGGAGGGCTTGAGAAGTGAACCCTAGCGTTTTCGCTTTCGCTTGCAACGTTCAGTTGGCTTTGGCGTTGAGCGCGGATAATCAGAAGAGCAAGGATCCCGAATCGGACCAGATCAACGCCGCCAGACAATCTGTTGGTGGCGGACAAAGGCTTGGCAACCGGTGACGTCCTCATGGCTCAGTGAAAGGAGATGCCCCATAGCAGCGGCTATGGCGCAATGCCCGTTGTACTTGGCCCCAAAGACCGACGACGCCCCCGCTAGGGTTTATGGGCGAAGGCGAGAGGAGGACAATCGACTGATGTGCTCCTCCGGGTCCGCCGCTTTCTGATTTGTGGGTGAAGGCTAGAGGAGGGCAGTCGACGGATGCACCCATCAGGATCCATCGCTTCATCTCACCTCACAAATAATCGACGTTGCTTTGCTCATTGAGAGATCCGATCTCATGACTTTTTGATCGAATCCCCACGGACGGCGCCAATTGTGAGTGCATAAATCTGCTCTCAATAATCGTTGATGGAGACCGATATTGATTACGATCTCAACACGAACCCTAGCCTGTGAAACAAACAAACGAGGTCGGGGCGGGGCTTGTCTCCCCTGGAAGACCCTCGACGCTAAGTCAGTGTTGTTCTCATTCATCCTCTCTGATAGAGGCATATTTTATGTTTTATAATCAAAATTAGGGTTTGAAGGTTACCGAAGGAAAGACAATAATGCCCTTATGCCTTAATGAGCTCGCTTAGTTTTGCTCTCTCAAAACCTTATTCATTTCATCTCTAGTATTCAGAGAGAGGTAGGTGTCCACCGGATATGATCAGCAATTTGTTAGATACACCGTTGCTTAGTTAAGCCACAAGATCAGTTCATGACATGTTTATATATACAGAAGAGGAGCAAGATTAAATTATTTAAAACACCAGTACAATTTCTACAATTAATCTTTTTACTAACGTTGGTAATTAAGGGTGGGTTTGGGTGTAGGATGCAAGGGGTTTGGGGGATGACAATGTTGCCTCGGTTTTCCCGCCGGTGTGTTTGGGTGTAGGGTTTTTGGAGATTTGAAGGGTGGGAAATGGGGGGTTTGGGGGATGGATTTGGATGAGAAATTGATCCTCCTCATCCAAGGTTTGGTGGATGGGGATTCGGTTTCCCCCCGTTTTGTCCCTTTATCAAAATTTCCAATTTTTTCCCTCAAAAACCCATTTATATATTAATCAGTTTCATGCTTCAGCTGCTTCCTTGATTTCCTCTCTCGCCTGAAATTTCCGCCATTGAAACTCAATTCAAATTTCTTCCAATTTCTCCATTCCAGGTCAAATTGCCTCCCTTCCATAGCAGAGTAAGCTATGTCAGCGTGCACGCGCCGAATCACCTCAGTTGCCTCCGCATGGCGGCCGCTTCCCCGCTGCTCCATCGACCGGTATTTGCCATAGGCCGTCGATTTACGACGGCGAGGTCCTGACATTCTAACCGACAGTAATCAGTGGAGAACGATCGTTCTCCGATCTCTAGGCCGACTGAAAATCTGGGGTATCGACTCGGTGGCTCGTCAGAACGAGGTTTCCTTCAAATCGAGCGGCAAAGATGGCGATGCGAGCGAGAATATCTCCGCCGCCAGCGCGAGTCCTTGCGCGGCGGAGGACATCAAATTGAGAGCGAAATCGGTGGAGGAGAAAGTGGTTGTTAGCGGTGGAGGGAATAAGAGGATGGAGGTGCTGGTGGCGGCGGCGACGACGGTGGTTTTAGGGGTTGGAAATCGGGTCCTTTACAAGCTGACCTTGGTTCCGTTGAAGCAGTACCTGTTCTTCCTGGGACAGCTCGCCACATTCGGAAAGGTCAAAATTAGTGCTGAATCTATATAACTACTTAAAAGCAAAGAGTTTTTTTACACGTGTCGCTCTCTCCATCATTTTCGCATTTCCGGCCAATTAGCTTTTTTTTTTCCTTTTAATTCATCTTTTACCTTTTTTATTTCCCACTCTTCACACACGCCACCCTAGCCTCTAGGGTTGCTACCTCCTCCTCCTAATTTACCGCCTCCCCTAAATCCGGCGATTCAATTCACAGTACCTCCGCCTATTTGAGATCTTCTTCCTTGCCTCTGCCGATTCGAGGACTTCGTCCTCCTCCTCTGCCGAGGTTCTATCCCCTCCACTCCTCCATCTTCCTCCGTTTTTTAGCCTCCATTTCACGGATTTTCGCCTATTTGTTTCAGGTGTATCGTGGGTGAAGATCTGCCATTTGCTCGGCCTTGTGGCGGTGGTTTGTTGTGCTTCGGTTGCGTCCTTTATTGTTGCATTATGGCGGTGGTTTGTTATGTCTGCTTCGGCTTCATGGCTCCTCCTCCGCCGAGGTTAAGCCGCATCCTCCTCTCCATCTTTCTCCTATGACTAATTTTTGCCTAATTTATCCAATAAGAAATAACAGTGGCAAGGGTGATGCCCTATTGAATGTTAACAGGGTTATATCGACATCACTTATCCTTTATCCAACAACAAATCAAGACTTCCCTTCTTAATTTCCTCCAGTTGCAGGTTAGAATATTGTATCCTCACTTATTCTGGTGGCTCTGTAACTGCTTTTTTTTTAATTTGATGAATTTCATTGTTGTTGTCCTGGTTATTCGATTATTGGGCAGTTCCGAATTGTGACCTATTATAATTTGATAATTTCCTCCAGTCCCAAGTATGCTTATGCAGTGCAAGCTTTTGGTAGTTTAACCGATTCTAATTCACACAATAAACCTTGAATTGTGATGTTATTTTAGACATTTTTGTCCATGTTATGCTTACTCCATTTTCTTTAGTGATGCTTCAACATGTTTTAATTGATTTATGAATTTGTGGATTGCAGATCGAGTGGAAGGTTAAGTTGAGAGGGGAATGCAGGTTGCAGGTGGACAGTTCAGCAAGTTTGTCCATGTAATGCTTACTTCTTTTTATTTATTAGTGCTTCTACATTTTCTAATTTCTTTCTAAATTTGTGGATTGCAGATCGAGCAGAAGGTATTCTCAGACACGAGTCAAACTTTTTAGAAGAACATTGCAGAGTTATTGAATAGAATAGAAGAAGAGCATACTCATCGACAACGTGCCGATGAACAAATTTTATCACTAAGGAAACTCCTAGGCGATCAAAATTCAATTCAGGTACATTTGTCTTAACCTTTTTTTTTTCTTTTAGAAATTTCTTTGGACACTTCTTCAGGTATCAGTCAATAGGGATTATGCACATAACAAGGAAGGAAACTAATTTCAACTGCCTTAGAATTAGCAAATCTCCAGATGTAGTAAAATACCTTTTTTTTCAAAGAGAAGAAGAAATTGTGATTGTTGAATTGAGGACACAGTTAAGAGGAAATGAACTTGAAGGAGCAAGATGAGTTCATCAATTTTTCGGTCATCCTAGGTGTATCTGATGAGGGATTCAAAATAGGTTTTGTCGATTCAAAAAAGGGCTTCATCCTTTGCTTGTGCCCGTTGTTGATTACAGATCTTATCTTGCTTGAGGTTGATTTTCCATCTCTTTATTTTTTTTTCTGATTTTGATTTTTCATATTGATCTCATTCTAATGTGTCAAATGTTTCAAATGTGGAGGAATTAGCTATATAGAGATTATGAAAATTCACAAGAATATGGAAATTCTTGAGTTGCATATTGAGCAGATTCACATACTTCATTTGATTGTCAGCAATATGTTAGGAACTCTTTTGACATAGTTTATGCCATCCTTCTACTTCTGTGTGCAAGACTCAAGAGAGGCTGGCATCGGGGCAATGTGAACTGGTCGCATTTTCCTGACAGTTCAAAATGGCTCGAACAGTCTGGCAGTAATTCAATAAAAGTGATCCAGATCATAGCTGTTATGTCAGTGATCAGCTTGCGAGGGAATTGGTATTTTCCAGATCAAAGCTAGCTAAAAATATTATCCTATTGGTCAAGTTATTTTTTCTAGCATCAGCTTTGTTGGTTGTGCAGCATGTCATGGTATATCAGACTGATACGGTATTGTCATCTGCTCATGGTGCTACTATAATGGCTCAACTAATTTATGTAGTTCTGGGAGTTCTCGCTTCTGTTACTCTCTTGGTCTCACCATGGTTTGCTACAATTGTCATTTCTAAAGAACTTTCAATTTCTAGAGATTAGCTTTCTGATATTCATGTCATTTCAGAAACTCGGTGGTTGTTGAGAAGTGTAAAGGCTTCACTGCACTTGATTTATTTTAATAATAATGGATTACATTATAAGAAGTGGATTGATGTTAGTTAAATTCTCCTTCAAACTCAATCCAAATTATTTGGAGAGATATGTCTTAAACATCAGCTTCATTTTCAATTGATCAATCAGCTCAAATGTGTATTTTGAAATTTCCTATTTTCTTTCTCCTTTAAGAGGATATTTTTTATTGTATTAATTTGTGGTAAACTCCTTTTTTTAGGTTGCTACTTTGCACTTTCTGGGTATGACATGCCATTTTAGTCTGGGGAATACGAACACATTGGCTATTATTGATGTGGTTGGCGCTTTCATTGTATTCCATCTTCTACCTGGATATATATCACCTCAAGCAAGGTGTGCAAGAATCTCACTCAACAGGAATAAGGCAAGGAAAAAAGTTTTCGCAAATTCAATTAGAATATAATGTTTTTAAAACTCTTGCTATTTGCTAATAAATTCCTAATAAGCAAGATGATAACTGAACTGAATGTGCATGGCTAACAAATTGTTATAAGCAAGATGTTAACTTAACTGAATGCGCAGGGCTAACAAATTGCTAATAAGCAAGATGTTAACTGAACTGGAAGTGTTTACTTAATGGCCTTATAACTAGCAAATGGAAATGTGGAAATTGAAGCACAGGTGGAAACGGAAAGGTGTTAAGAGTAAGTAAGTGTACGTAGGAAATTTTGAAAAATGGTGAAATGAACTAAATGTATTTCAAGTTTGAATGTTCATGATACTTTATGTTTTTCTGCGGTTCTGCATAGTTTATCTAATTTTGGTTTTCACAATTATTTCAGGGCATCTCAACTCATTCGACTTTGCTTTTTGGTGTTTTGATGTTCAGCATCACCTATACTTTGCGGGATACATTACTCATATTCATATTGTAATTAAGTGTTTGTGGTTATTCCTTATAATAAATATTTTATATTATATTTTTCTTTTTTTTTTGACCTCGCAAACGCGCCATGGCGCGGGTATTGTACTAGTTAAAATTATTTACTTCAATTTGCCTAATTTCCTTAACACCAATAATGTCGACAACCATGATTGAAATGAATTTCAAAAGGGATATGAATTGGGGGCAATTTCGTCTTTTCTTGTGAGTAAGTGGGGTAATTCAGTCTTTGCCCGTCACTTCATCCACAAAAAATCAAAATACAACCAAACACAAAACCCAAAAATTTGGATGTTGAGTTTTCATCTTTTACATCCCAAAAATCTCCCTATCTACCACAATCCCTAAAATCCACCAAATCCACTAAAATCCATCCCGTTCCCAAATACACCCTAAGCTTAATCATTTATAAATGGCAAACTAGGCATCAAGGGTCTCTTATTAATTCGTTTGAACGATTTATAAATGGCAAACTAGGCATCAAGGGTCTCTTATTAATTCGTTTGAACGAGAATGCATCTTCACCAGTAAAGTCACATGGATAACGATCCGGTTTCAACGCATCAAAGATAACTTTTTTTCTTTCTTTCCAGTTCAAGTGGGTTTAGCCCACTCTACATCTGAATTGGGTTATTGTAGGCTCATTTAAGGGACTGACCCTCCCACTCACAAGCGTCTCCATGTTTCCACGGGGATTCGAACTTCGAACCTCGAGGCATGGGATGTAGCCCCATAACCACTACACCAACTTGTGATTGGTCGCATCAAAGATAACTTAAAACAAATTGGACGATGATATATATCATATATGGTCTCAAATACAGATGTAGATTTTATTTTAATCAGCTATCCACGGGTGAGAGATCCAACCCAAATGTGTATCCAAATCATATCCTAGTAAGTACGAATGATGATCTAATGCGCTACTTGCTAGTGATGAGAGCGGATACATTGTTTGTTTGGTTGGTACGAAACTGCTTCCCGAGCCCCAAATGAACCATGAGCAACCACACTAGCGTGAGTAGCTCCCCGCCCTGCTTGAGCTGCCCAGCGTGGGCGCTGGCCCTCGTATGGCTGGCCGCGTAGCACATCAACTCCACCCACACCTTCGCCATTAACTCCCACATCCCTACAGTTTCATATTCATATTCTCTCCGATATTGTATCTTGTTCACCTCTCTCAGCCTCTTGGCCAGCTGGACGGCATCAAACAACACTGACTTGCTCCTAGTGCCCTTCACCTCTGTCGGGGGTGTTGTAGTGTTCACCTTCAGAAGCTCCCAGCAAGCAGTCATGAGCTTCTGCTCTTTCGTCTCCCCCTTTTCAGTCTTAAGTGCATCGGCAAAGAAGATGGTTGCCTCTGCACAAGTGTCTCGAAATCTAACGTCACTGATACCCGCCAACAAGTTTAATATGTACGTTTTCAAGACCGCCCGTCCAATTTTACAAGGGAAACGAAAATAGTACCCCCGCTATATATATGTACCTGAAACTGCAATCATCATCCCTGGTTGGCGATTCAGGAGATACATCATGTAATCGGAGAGAGTCTTGCAGTACTTTCTGTATTCTTTTTCAATAGTACTGGTGCAAGTGCAATCATCTTCAACTTGGTATAAAATTTCAGTAGCAATGTGCCATGTCAGCAAGGACTCATCATACTCAACGTGTTTGGTCCACCTGCTGAACAGAAATGGTTTGACATTCAATCTTGCCAATGAGCGGAGGACCCACATCCCCCTGGACTCACAGATTTCCTCGGTGTAATTGGCTTGTTCAGCATATATGGCTTTGTGCTTGATCTCATAGAATATGAAGTTCCTGAAGTTATTGGCAAACCACTTCCTGGACACATACTTGATCCCTTCACACTTATCCTTAAGCGGTGGTAAGATCTTGAAGAGCAGCTTATTAGTCCACTTGGAGGACCACGGGTTAACGCAGTAATTGAGCAAGCTGAACTGGAATACAGACTCTGACCATCTTCGGAAGAACATCCGCCTTAGCCATGGCCGGAGTGGGGACTCGTTCTGTCCCCAGTAGCTGCCCCATGTCCGGCAGCGAGCAGATAGCAGTTTGTTGTACAAGGAGGCTCTTATTTCAGACTCTTTGTTAAGCATGACCAGCTGCCAGTCGGACAGGACGAGCCTCAGAAACGCGATGGAATCAGTGATGACGGATCCGGCGAGGAGGGTGTAGGTGATCCAAATGTCAAACTTGTGAAACTGTTGCTGGTCGATGAACAAGATCCATATCAGAAGAGACACCACCTCCAAGACGAAAGAGGTGTACCGTATGGTAACCCCAAACTTTTGGTGGACCACAATCATCTTGGTGAAGAAAACCTCGTAGGTGAAATTGAGCTCGATCGCAAGCACCGTGAAGGCATCCTCCGGGGTCAGCGATCGATGCAGGAAGTAGGCTCGGCTCTTTTTCCTATCGTAGATGCTGTATGTCAGATCTACGTACAACCCCTTGTACTTATTGAAGAACTCGAATGCGTCCCTCACCAGCTTGACGCGGCTCATAACCCTCGCCTCCTCGCCCTCCGATTCGATATCAATCCTTATCTCATTGGTATCATAATTGTACCCTGCAGTCGGAGAGGGGTTGGTGTCGAACCTGGTAGGCAAAGAGGAGTTGAGGTAGGAGTCGTAGGATTCCATTATCTTGGCGTAATTGGGACCAGGATCAGGATCCGTGAGCATAGATGACTTGAATTGGGTTAAGCGTGCAAAGTAGAAAGACGAGGCACGCTCCAAGTACTTGAAGAAGCCGGCGAATAGCATGAGGATGGTAGGAAGAGCCAGGATGTTTGCTGGGAGGGACTGAAAGAAGACGCGCCCAGTGGCGGACATGTAGGTGAAGAGGTGCAGCACGGTACGCATCCACAACTCATTATCTTCGAGGGCGAGGGCGGTGATGGTGTCAGGGCCGCCGAGGTGGACCAGAAGGAAGGGGGCCCAAAAAGCGAGGAGATCTGAGTGAGTTGCATAGGCGGAGGTGGTAGTTCGAACGGAGTAGTTAGGGATGAGGCCGATGGCCAGGATGGCTATGTAGTCGGCGAGGAGGTAGGAAGCCCAAATGGTGAAGATGACGAGGCCGTTGCCGGTCTTCTTGCGGAAGGGGGCAATCAGGATAAGGGTGATCTGGAGGCCTAGGCTCAACAGAATCAAGGTGCGGAGGTCCCATATATTCCACAGAGCCTTGAGGTGGCCCAGGAAGGTTAGGGTATTCACTTTGGCCGTCGACAGCCATGGCATGTTTACTTTGAGAGGCAACATCGCCAAACGCAACGGAAGACGATGGAGATGATCGATATGGTCAACGTTAAGTTCATAAGTTGGGCTGTTAATTAGCTAGTCTGTCACTCTTTTTTTTTTTTTGGGTAGAAGTAACCTGTCACTCATTGATGGAACGTGCAACGTGCAGATCTCGATGGAGTATTATTATTACTGTATTACGGAGTACTCCCTCCGTTCTTTTATAATTGTCGTTTTGAGATTATGCGCACTAATTAAGGAAACACTAGTTATAAGTACAATGACTCTGTAGCTTCCAAATTGACTCAAATCTCAGAGCTAGAATTTGAAAACGGGGGAGTATTAATTAGTGAAATTGGAGGAGTATTAATTAGATGGAGGAGATTGGGGAGTATTGATTGGACAGAGGAGTACAAAATTGGGGGAAGTGATCAGACTGTGTCATTACTTTATTTTAAAACTGGATGAGTATTAATTAGAGAAATGACAGTATATTAAGAAAAGTGGTGGGATGAACTGATAATGTCAAATATTTTGACAAACACAAAATACCTCAAAACGACCATTATTTAAGAACGGAGGGAGTATTTAGTAGGAGTAGTTGATAATAAAAAAATCACAAATTGCTGAGTAGAGTTGGAAAAGAAGTTATTAGCCTTTAACTCCTGTTCCCCAAATTTCTTGTCTTTCTCATCGATCTACTGCTTGCTTTTCTCTCATCCTTGTACTACTCTCAGGTATCTCTATCTCTCTCTTGAGACTTCATTAGTGCTTTTGCTTTTCTTGTCTTCCTCTATTCATCTTTTGCCGCGTAGTATGAATTTAGTAGACATCAACTGAATTGGGTTGCTAATAAATTATTTTCTCTAGGCTCTAGCTAACATCACTCCACAATTTGGAGTATGAATCGATAGTCATCGTGTTGATGATATTGAGCGTGGATTCGAGGAAGAATCTCCAAGTCTGATGAAATTATTATGTTGTTTCCACTGTTATTTAGGAATCAGGTTTCCAAATTGGGAAAAACTGGAACAAAGATGAGCGCAGCTGATGGATTTAAAGCTAAATACATCCTCCTCCGTGATTTTATTTTACAAATTCAGGAGAGTGTCCGCACCGACGTCTGCACTACCAACGATGTCGCATATGATGTGTTCAGTGAGATCAGGCGAGTTGGAAGAATGTGTACTGATTTGAGGTACATTAGCGATGACATGGACTGGAGCATCACCTCTGAAAACTCCATCCTTAGAGATAATCTGTTGTGTATGCTCATGGATGTACTAAATCATCACCCACCAGCTGAATTCCCACTTGGTTCACACAACTTAAATCAACTCCTCCTGCTTATTCTCAAGCTGAAGCTCTTAATCCCTGATCGAGATGGGTTAGATGGGGATACCAAAGATACGTTTCACATCATTAGGAGCATGGAGGAGGAGGAGAATGTTGAGATTGTCAACGACACTCAAGGAAGGATAAACCTCCTGAGCTCTTATCAGACTTTGACCGCTATCCAAAGGGATTGCTTGTTGTGCTTTTCAATTTTCCCATGTCATGTGTTGAAAGAATTAGGGATCAAGAAGAGGACCTTAATACACTGGTGGGTTGGTGAAGGATTCATTGACCCGAGTCCCAATTCAAACCTGGGGACCAGCATAGACAGTTGTTCAACAGCTAATGATGTGAATCAAGTCTCCCAACGGGTTAATGTTTCTGCTTCCGAAAGGCCGGAGAAGCAGCCCAGCACCATTAAGGAGGTCGGAAATGAAATTCTCAAGGTCCTAGAAGAGAAGGGATTCATTGAGCCAGTGATAAAGAACGGCCAGGAATCAGGATTTTGTCGCATGCAACCTTCCAGGTACTCTTTCGTGACTACACGTGCAAGGGAAGATGGTTTCTTTGATTTCAACGAGAACGACAAGCTTACACCATGTTTCACTCGCTCTAAGAGGGCTTGTTTGTTGACAACCAAGGGCAACATCCCATCCTCTTACAGCCTATGGGCTAGCCATACCCATTTTCCTAAAAGGCTGAAGAGTTTCAAAGCTGTGCGGACTTTGTTCAATGTCAATGAGGCAGTAATTGATATCAATGTTGAATGGTTCTCAAGGATGAAGTATTTGTCTGTGCTTCATCTTGGTGTTTGGCAACCTGAAATGGTGGGTGGCATTGAGGTGGTGGACCCGAGTTTCTTGGATGAACTGAAGAACATGAAGCAGCTGAGGCTTCTCAACCTGCAAGGCGTACAACTAATCCTGAAACTTCCAGATTCAATTTGTAAACTCATCGATCTCAGAGGGTGCAGGTATCTGGAGGGACTTCCTGCCAACATTGGAGCTCTCAAGAATCTTATCCATTTGGATATAACAGACTGCCCACTCCTTTCTAAGCTTCCAAAAGGAATCAGGTTGCTGTCGAAACTTGAGGTGCTTAAAGGTTTCATAATCATTCATCCGGATGGTGGTGGAATATACAGAAAGATGCTCATCCTTGAAGATTTGTTGAATTTAGGGAAGTTGAGTAAATTAAGCCTTTTTGTGAAGATTGGGGGATTTCCAGGCAGTCAAGATCTTCTGGTGCTGAAGAGAATGAAGAATCTTTGTAAGCTAAACCTTACTTGGGAAATATCTACATCTGCAATTAGAACTACATCAGGAATTAGAAGAAGTCAGGATCAGGAAGCACCAAAGGGTTGTGTGTGGCTGAAGCGGAGTCGCAAGGCAGATCAGTTAAACCCATCGGTCCCACGTGAGAATGAGGCATCAACAATCCAGCAGCAGAGCAATCTAAGGAAGTTGGTGCTGCGTTGTCTTCCCCTTGAAACAGCACCATCTCTGTTGGATCCCAGCGCATGGGAGAAGCTTGAGGAGCTCTACATCAGTGGAGGTGTGCTAAGAGAATTACCCAACGACAAGGATGAGTGGAATGTCAAGACTTTGCATTTGAAGTATTTGCCCCGCCTAGAAATCACTTGGCCCGACTTGAGAAGTATGTTTCCACAAATGACGTATTTGGAGAATTGCTGGTGTGACAATCTCTCTTCCTTTCCCTGTGAAGCTGAAGGTGTTGAGATAAATAATACGGGTGATGAGTTTACTGGACAACCTTCACAGCAGTCCATTGATGAGCCCAATCCAATAGATGAAGACAAGCCCACATGAAGAACACTTGCTCTCCAAGAATACAGCTGTAGCTAGTTGCACAATTAGGAAGCTTCCTCTGCCTTCTATTCTGTCTCTATATATTGTATTGTTTGTCACTATACAAGACTATGTGGGGGATCACACAATTGTAACCGCTTCTGATATTCAAAATACATATTTGAGCAGAGTGAAATGTGGGTTGAAACTGGAATTGCCCAAATCAAAGGGTTACGACTTACGGAGTCTTGAATTTTAGGTGAAAACAAGAGGGGAGTTGAAGAATTGGCAAGCCATTCTGCATGTTTGTGGAAATTTATTAGGATATGTTTAAACTTGATCCTACCTACTTGTGTCAAAGCAAGCTACAATTCTGGTGTTGATGATCAATCAACCGACATACATAGTGGCCTAGTTGTATTGAGTGGAGTGGGGCAAGTGGGGGTGTCATTCTCATAGTGAGTGTAAGAGCTAATGTATATATGGAGGCGTCGGTATGAGTAAGTTGGTTCTCATATGAGATCGATTGAGAATGGATTGGAGCCTCTTGATCACATATATGTATGTGAGGGTGTCAATTAAAGTGTGCCCGCGCGAGTCTTGATCACATACGTGTTGTTGCCTAGCTCCGATGGTGATGGGCGGCTATCAATCTTGAAGTGAAAGCGCTAGCTAAGAAGAAATACATAGACCCAAGTGTGGATTTGCTTGATATTGCCGAGAGTTGTGAATATTTCAGCGGCGCTGACCTCGGTCAACTGGCCAGTTTGTTTAATTTTCCTGTGTTTACAATTACATACATGTATATATTATATACCCAAATATACTGTTAAGAGGCTGTTTAGTATTTATATGCGTAGTGATTTCTTACCAGATGAATGAAGCGGCCAGGGCTGCCATAAGAGAGCAGGTCTCATCAGGGAGTGGCAGCTCGGAATCAGAATCTGATGCTCCACCCATCATTTAAGCGAAGCATTTTGGGGAAGCACCGGGCAAAGTCACCCCTTCAGTATCAGCAAAGCAAAGGAGATGGTTTGATCGTTTGGCTCGTAAGTGGGGATTGTCCTAAAACTACTTTCATTTTCCCAGGGACAATGACAGCTTTCATTTTTGAGGAATCTATATAACTAGAACTTAGGTTATTCTGTCATAGATTATGGGTGTATGGGTTTTCGATCTAGGCAAAGAGTAAGCACACAATTTTCATCACCCACAATATCCTTTTTTGGGTTCCAATTCTTGGTTGGTTTAGTAGTACATGGATACGCGTGATTCCAACTCCTACAGTTTCCTAGGAAGCTAGATAATCCACCTTTTCGATGTACAAACCATAGATTGAAAAGGGTCTGAACTATACTCCCTCACATTTGATGTCGTAAAATTGCCTCAAGTCTGCAATTGGATTTGTTCGAGGCTTTTCAATCGTATTTAAACATATGGTTCAGTTCATTTATGTATATGAAACGCTGTTTGATAACTTACAGAATTTTTGCAGTGGTTGTTGTTGAGTCATGATCAGTTGTAATCAAGCTGGACTTGAGTGAGGTTACATTGCACATGTGTGCACCTCACCTGTAGGGAAGCAATCCCCTTGTAACCGACCTCCCTCTCTACATAAGGGAAGGCGGGAAGATGTATGAAACAATCAAGAAATGCAAACTATCACATTCACTCTCAATCTCTGCATTTCTCTCTTTGCTTCCGCCATTACTGCACATCAAAACCTTCACTTCTGCACTCAATCACACACTCTATCATGGTATCAGAGCCCGAGAATAGCTCCGACGATCGGAGGACTGAGATTGGCGTCGTCGATCCCATGAGCGAGCTGTATCTCCATCATTCCGATCATACAAGCTGCGTTCTCTCCACACGTCTTCTTGATGGACGCAATTTCAGCCATTGGAGGAGATCAGTCGAAGTATCGCTTATGGAAAGGAACAAATTCGGATTCGTCACTAGATCATGTCAACGGCCGGCGACAGATCCAATTCTCCAGCAACTTTGAGACAGATGCAACCACATGGTAATCTCTTGGTTAATCCATTCAGTAGAAAAGGATATCGCAGAATCCATCATCTATTGTCGAACAGCAAGTCAAGCATGGCGCCAATTGACAAATCGATTTGGATCTGCCAATCGAACAAGATTGTATCAAATTCAGAAGGATCTTGCTGCAGTGGAGCAAGGTACCTTGGGGATTGCTGAGTATTTCACCAAGTTTAAGCGCCTATGGGATGAATATGTGCTTTTGGTTGAAGGTGAATTGTGCGATTGTGGATCTAATGTCTCTGTAACAAGGTTGATCCAGAATCAACAAGTAATTCAATTCCTTATGGGATTAACAGAAGCCTATAGCACTGTTCGTGGTAATATTTTGATGATAAATCCTCCACCAGACATTGATGAAACATACAGGTTCTTGATTCAGGAAGAGCAACAACGAGGAATGAGTAAAGGAGCTTCGAACGAGAGTGATGGTGCTGCGTTTGCTTCACAATCCAGGGGAGGTAATTCTGGAATCAAGAAGCCTCTCTTCTGTGAGCATTGCAAAGTAACTGGACATGTTGTGGACAAATGCTGGAAGGTCCATGGATATCCCAACAATGGGAGCACATGAAGCTTTTGTGATCACTGCAAGATTGGTGGCCACACCATGGAGAAGTGCTGGAAACTCCATGGCTTCCCAGGATCTTCTTCTACCTCAGCTCCTAACAACAACAACAATAGCTCAAGGCCTTTCTGCACTCATTGCAAGTCTCTTGGCCATGTCATGGAGAAATGTTGGAAGCTTCATGGCTATCCAACTGATGCATCTGCTACTGGAAGAGGAAAGAAGATTGCAGCTACAACTAGTTCTTCAGCAACCATCACTCAAGAACAGTATCAACACCTGATCAAAATCCTACAGAAGCATGAAGTCAAGGATCCCACGACTTTGCTGGCAGGTAAATCATCTTGTTTCTTTTCTACATTGCTAAACACTAATTGGATTCTTGACAGTGGAGCAACAGATCACATGCCCCCAAACATAAACCTTTTTCATTCATATACAGCCATTGACAAACCTTCTTCCATAACCATGCCAAACAACAAAAAGGCCAACATATCCTACATTGGTACCATCCACATTACCCCTGATATCTCCTTACAAGGAGTACTTCATGTGCCTGATTTTCATTACAACTTACTGTCAATCAAGAAACTTATCCGTGACACTCAATCTAATGTCCTCTTTACCCCCATCATCATGCATACTTCAGGGCCCTTTGATGAGGAAACCTATGGTCATTGGAACTGAGGATAAAAGTCTCTACATTGCACACAAGTCTCATGAGCTGGACTCTTTCCCTGCCTTAACAGCTGTGTTACAACATCATTTTCCTAGATGTAATATTGCTTCTAAAGAACCATTTACTACTGTGTCTGCTACTGATAGTTTTACAGCTTCTTGTAAAGCTGAATTGTTGCATTGTCGAATGGGACATATACCTTTTCATCAAATAAAATTCATTGATGCATCTGTGAATTCTTATTCTGGTTCTGTGTGTCAGATTTGCCCACAAGCTAAATTGCATCGACGTCCCTTTCCCCTTAGACAACACAGATCTGATTCCCCATTTCAATTAGTTTACTTTGATACCTGGGGTCCCTATAAGCAGCACACTCACAATGGTTTTAGATTCTTCCTTACCTTGGTTGATGACTATACCAAGTGTACTTGGACCTATCTCATGGCCTCCAAATCAAACACATTATCTGTCATACAAAACTTTGTTTCCCTTGTCCAAAATCAATTCCAAACCTCCATCAAGGCAATGAGATCTGATAATGCTTCAGAATTTTGTGATCAACACATGAAAGATTTCTTTGCCAAGCATGGTATTATCCATCAAACATCATGTGTTGACTCTCCCACACAAAATGGGGTCGTTGAAAGAAAGCACAAACACTTGTTAGAGGTGGCTCGAGCATTGAAATTCCAATCCAATGTTCCACTCAAATATTGGGGAGAGTGTATCTTAACTGCCACTTATCTCATCAATCGAAGTCCTTTGCCTGTCCTCACAAATAAAACTCCCTATGAAATGTTATTCCTCAAACCACCCTCATACACACATCTTAGAGTCTTTGGATGCTTGTGTTTTGTTAGCACACTGAAGAAGGGCAGAGATAAGTTCCAACCCCGTGCCTCACCTTGTGTGTTTTTTGGGATATTCATATGGCAAGAGTGCCTATACTGTTCTCAGTATTCAAACCAATGTTGTCTTTCAGTCAAGGGATGTGATATTCTTTGAAACACACTTTCCATTTCATGTTTCACCCAACCTTTCCTCATCTTCTGTTGCATTACCCATCCCAGCCTCTTCTTTTCCAGATCACATTTTCATCCCTTCTACCACAACCAACCCTCTTGTTACTCAAACCACAAATTTACCTCACACAGCAGACACAGATATCCCATACTTTGATACTCCAAACACAGATTCTCCAAACACAGCTTCTTCAAACACAACACCTACAAACACAAGTTCTTCAAACACAGATCTTCCAAACACAGATCCTCCAAACACTTCTCCTATTGTTACTCTCAGACGTTCTACTAGAACCAGGCAAGTTCCAGCTCATCTACTTTACTTTGTGTGCACATTCCCTCAGGCTCATTTTGCCACCACTTTACCCCCTCATTCCCATGCCTTTTTGTCCCAAATTACTTTCTATGTTGAACCCGCTACCTACAAAGAGGCTGTTAAGGATCCAAATTGGATTTTAGCAATGGAGAAAGAAATAGATGCATTAACTGCCAACAAGGCATGGGTTCTTGTCCCTCTTCCTGCAGGAAAGCGAGCTATAGGTTGCAAATGGGTCTTTAAAGTCAAACTCAAGACAGATGGGAGTCTAAAAAGACATAAGGCTCGCTTAGTTGCAAAGGGGTTCACACAAGCTGAAGGTATAGATTATCATGAGACTTTCTCTCCTGTGGTGAAAATGTCCACAATCAGGACTGTCATTGCAGTTGCAACATCTCAACAGTGGTCTATGCATCAAATGGACGTCAATAATGCATTCTTGCATGGTGATCTTTATGAAGATGTTTATATGCAGCTTCCTGAAGGTTTTCCAGCCAGTTCTAATATGGTTTGCAAATTACAGAAGTCCCTATACGGTCTCAAACAGGCCAGCATGCAATGGTTTCATAAGCTCACCACAGCCTTGCTCTCTCTCAAGTTTGTTCAATCCAAACTTGACTATTCCCTCTTCACCAAGCACTCAAATGGACACCTCACCATTGTAGCAATATATGTTGATGATCTTCTTGTCACAGGATCAGATCAGGCAGAGATAGCCAGACTCAAAACATACCTTGATCATCACTTCAGTATCAAGGACTTGGGCCTTCTCCACTACTTCCTAGCTAGGCTTGGAAGTTTCTTACAGCAGTAAAGGTGTTCACTTATCTCAACACAAGTTCACCAAAGACATTCTACAAGAGTCAGACATTGCAGATTCCCAACCAATATGCACTCCTCTACCACTGAATTGTCGATTGGATGATTCTTCTGGAGAGTTTATTCAGGATCCATCTTACTACAAACGTATGGTAGGAAAGCTCAACTTCCTCACCAACACTCGGCCAGATTTATGTTTTGCAGTACAGTCACTTTGCCAATTCATGAAGTCTCCAAGAGAGTCTCACCTTCAGGCTCTTCATCACACTATTCGATATCTTGCAGGCACTGCCACTCTTGGAATTGTCCTTAAAGGTTTTGACACTCCAAAGGTTGTTGCTTACACTGATTCTGACTGGGCTTCATGCCCGATAAGTCGTCGTTCAGTCACTGGGTTTGTTGTTCTTCTAGGCAGTACCCCTATAAGTTGGAAGTCAAAGAAACAAGGTGTGGTCTCCCGCAGTTCCTCTGAGGCTGAGTACAGGGCAATGGCGCAAACATCAGCTGAAGTAACTTGGTTGATTCGTCTACTAGAGGAGCTTGCAGTCTCTCCTATTAAACCAATCACTCTTTATTGTGATAGTCAGTCTGCAATACAGATTGCCCGCAATCCAATCTTCCACGAGCGCACTAAACACATCGAGATTGACTGCCCTTTCACCCGTGAGAAAGTTCTAGAGGGTTTGATCGATCTCTGTCATGTGCCTACTGCATCCCAGTTAGCTGATGTTCTTACGAAAATTCTTCCTTCTCACCAGCAAAACCATTTATTGTCCAAACTTGGGTTGTCACCACCCCAAGTTTGAGGGGGGGTGTTGAGTCATGATCAGTTGTAATCAAGCTGGACTTGAGTGACGTTACATTGCACATGTGTGCACCTCACCTGTAGGGAAGCAATCCCCTTGTAACCGACCTCCCTCTCTACATAAGGGAAGGCGGGAAGATGTATGAAACAATCAAGAAATGCAAACTATCACATTCACTCTCAATCTATGCATTTCTCTCTTTGCTTCCGCCATTACTGCACATCAAAACCTTCACTTCTGCACTCAATCACACACTCTATCAGTTGTAAGGCTGAGTTTGTGATTTTTGTTTCGTTTTGTCCAGGAAAAAGGTTGGTTTTTCAGTTTTGGTTGAGGTTCTGTTTTGGATGATTCTGTGTGGCCTTGTGTATTTATTGTTTAAGAGTTGTCATGTTGCAAGGATGTGTGTGCAATTTTTGTGAGGGCGATTTGAGTTGTGTTTTAACGAGTGATATAGTTTTTGAGCTATTGTTTTTTTTGTGTTATCTAGTTTATGTTAATAGGATTAAAAGTGGTGGATATGGTCGTGATTTTGGGTTAAACAGGGAAGGACAGGTGCCCTGTAGGTGTGAGTGCAATTGTATGGATGTATGTGTGCTAATATGTTAGGAATCTAAAGGTGCAAGATCATGTGATGGTTAGCGATAGTCATAATTCCCATTTTTATTTCATACCTGCCTCTTGTTTCTTTGGAGCACATTATATTGTGGTGCTTTCAATCCTTTCATTGCTTAGTGGGTACAATTTCCTTTACTTACATCCCAGATTCTAGAATAATTAGTAGATGTTTAGGAAATAATACTAAGTTGATAATATATTACTTCCTCCGTCCCACAAATGTTGTATTTAGACCTGTCAAACGGATCATTCGGGTCGGGTCATTTCGGATCTCGGGTAAAACGGGTTCCGAGTCAAACAGGTTTACTAGAACCCGAGTTTGACCGGGTTTCGATTCAATTTCGGGTTTGTCCATTTTTTCTTTTTTAAATTAAAAAAATCATGATTTGATAATTTTGCAATAAATTTTAATTATATATATAAAAAAATAATTATATTTAATTATAAATCAACCGGGTCAGTCGGATCACCGGGTCAATCGGGTCACCAGGTTGAAACCCAGATTACCCGGAAAATTTTCGGGTTTTCGGGTTCAGGTCGAAAAAAAATTTCGGGTCAAAAATTTCGGGTCTTGACCAAAAAAATCTCGAGCGGTCGGATGTTAGTAGGAGGAGATCGAGTTTAAAATATAATAAAATAAATCAAACCGGATTATGCCCACGCAAATGATTACAAGACTTCCTCCCGATGTAGCAACAGGAAGTCAGGATCAATCCTCGAGGAATCGTGTCAGCGGATCTCAGGCGGCGGAAGAATTTCACGTAGATTTCGAGCTCAGGGAATCTACTCGATATCGATCTAAGGGTAGTCGATATCGACCAAATCCAGCCGATATGGGGTTCTGCAAAAGGTAGTCGATTTCGGTTAAAGTCACTCGATATCGACCTAGGTGGCTCGATATCGACAAGTCTTGTCGATTTCGACCTGTTCCTACAAAAACACAAACAAGCAGCGATCTTTCTGGATCGAGAGTCAGAAGTCGATATCGACCAGTAGGTGGTCAATATCGAGTGGGGGCAGTAACGAAAATAAAAGACAAAGCTTGCGGATTTCGGAATAAACTACTGTATGAAAGAAAACTTCCAAGATCGGGGTTTACAACAACGATAACCAAGCATGCATAAGGCAAGATAAATAACAATAATCATGCAATTCGCATCGAAGGATCAAGCTTTCGCCTTTTCCAACAATTAGACAACTCTTTCAAGAAACCCTAATTGTATCTACCGATTTTATGTTTATAATTCAAGTTGTTAACCTGAATCTCTATTAAATAGGTGATAAACATATAAAAGGTAGTGGATGCCTAAAACATAATAAAGGTCGGATCTTTACCTCAAACACGCATGGTCATCGCCGGGCTCGCCCCGACCCTAGAAGTGGGTGGACTACTCGCTCTTCATCGCAATCGCAGACATCATTGATGGAAAAGAAACTTGCATTAATAAAACTAAACAGAGCTTACAACTGATCGAATCCAACTTATTCTCGCTCCTTTACTCCTCTCGGCCTCCATTCTCTCTCTCTCTCTCTCTCTACTCTCCTATAGACTTTATTTATAGGCCCTATAGACTTTATTTATAGGCCTTAATCCTTAGTAATCAAGGTAAGGAATATCTATCATCTATCTAAAGATATAATTCTACTTAGAAATAAATAAATCTAAATAAGTAAAACTAGATAAATCCTAAAGGGTAATTAGATGTTTGATGTGATCGTAGTCGCCCATGAGCTCCATTCTTTTTTCCTACAAAGGTTTGTCTTCGGAGCTGAACATCAACTTTTATTTGTGAAGACTGTTTGGCGACACCTCGGTATTTTGGCTCGTTCTGGCTGTATAAAATTCCGATTGAAGCCGGTGAGAACCTGTTGGAAAGATATTTTAAGTGGCTACAACTTTATTGAAGGATGCAATCGTCAATTCAGATGGGAAGATGTCTTAAATTTGGGATCTTTACAGTAGTTCGAAAATCTGGCAGCTTGTCGGAAATGCAATAAATGAAGACGGAAAGCATTCAATAAAGTCGGAGTAAATGATGGAACATTAGAGATTCTTCATTCAAGGAATAATGGAAGACAAGACCATTCGTTTTCCCCATTATGGTTGCTCATCTCTTCGTCATAAATATCGGAAACCTTTAATATTATCCGTCATTAGTTTATCGATTTATTTTAATTTCTTTTATTTTTCATAGCATCAACATTTTCCTATATAAAGGAATGTAAGAACTTCATTTGGAGACAAGTTGAATTTGAGAAAAAAAAGTGAGCTTTTTAGCTTCATGTGATTCGGGTTAAGAATCTCGTTCTTAGGTGAGAGGCCAGGAACAAAACCTTCGGTGAGAGGCTAAAGGAGATTCCTTAGTGAGAGACGACGGAATGAAAGGGTCGGAAACACTCGGAGTGCGAGGCCGAGAGTGTGGAAGATCGAGTGTTGGAGAGAGCTCGGAGTGCGAGGTCGAGAGCGCTCTTGCATCACATATCCTTCAACCACCATTCCCTTATTTACCACCATTCTAAGGCCTTCCACAGCCCCATTATATCCTCAAATCACCCCCAAAACGTCACTCCAAAAAGCCCTTTTAATCCCTCGCAAACAAGCCCCGTTCGGAATCGCCTCTACACAGGCGACGTCTCGGTAAAACGCGATTTCCTGCTCCGTGTGACATCCGATTGACGAGATCTGGCCCAATCCGCGACCGAGACTTCAAGATCTACAAAAGTAGTACTCGCACGTTTCCAGAAGCCTAGCCAATCGACGGGAAATTGGATTTCTTTGACGACTGATCTGCTGCTCCAGAACTGCCAACAACTTCCCGACTTCTCGTAACTCTCGTCGCTGGTCCTTTTGACGTGCTCGGACCCGGGATTGAGCAAAAGGACCGGCGACGAGAGTTCCGAGAGGTCGGGAAGCTTGGACAATTTTTGGAGCAGCAGGTCAGTCTTCAAAGATTTCCAATTTTCCGTCTATTCGCTTGGCTTCTGGGGATGTGCAAGTACTACTTTTGTATATCTTGAAGTCGCGTTCATGGGTTGGGGCAGATCTCGTCAATCAGAGGTTAGACGAAGCGGGAAATCACGTTTTACCGAGATGTCGCTTGTGTAGAGGCGAGTCCAAACGAGGCTTGTTTGAGAGGGATTGAAGGGCTGAATTTGGGTGATGTTTTGGGGATGATTGAGGGTGATAAGGGGGCTGTGGAAGGCCTTAGAATAGTGTTAAATAAGGGGATGGGGGATGAGGGATATGTGATGCAAGATAGCTCTCGGCCTCGCACCCCGAGCTCTCTCCAACACTCGATCTTCCGTACTCCCGGCCTCGCACTCCGAGTGTTTTTGACCCTTTGATTCCATCGTCTCTCACTAGGGAATCGCTCTTAGCATCTCACCAAGAGGTTTTATCCGACATCTCACCAAGATAGAGTTGTTTCTTAACCCGAAATGAAGGAAGCACAAAGCTTAGTTTTTTCTCAAATTCAACTTATTCAAAAAAGTTCTTACATCCCTTTATACAGGAAAAATATTGAATCTATGAAAAATAAAAGAAATTAAAATAAATTGATAAACTAATGGCGGATAATATGAAAGGATTTCCGAGCTTTATGATGGAGGGATGGACAACCATAATGAGGGAAAATTAATGGTCTTGGTTGCCATCAAATAAATGGAAGGTTGGAAATCCCTAAAGCCTCGTCATTTAATCCAACCTTATTGAATTCATTCCGCCTTTATATATTGCATTTTCGATGAGCTGCTAGAATTTCATGCTGTTGCGAAGATCCCCTATTTCGGCCATCTTTCAAGCTGAATTGACGGTTGAATCCTTCAATAAAGTTGTAGCAACTTAAAATATATTTCCAACAAGTGCTCATCGGCTTCAATCGGAATTTTATAGATCCATAACGAACCAAAATACTATGATGTCATCAAACAGTTTTCAGAAATGAAAGTTGATGTTCAGCTCCGAAGACAAACCTTTGTAGGAAACAACAGACGAGCTCATGGGCGACTACGATCACATCATCCTACTCCCGTTGAAAAGGATTCGTCCTCGAATCCGTGATGGAAACAAGCGACTTCTTCGAACATGTTTCTTCTTCCTTGGACGGATCTTGAATGCCCTGTTCTTCTTGAATCGTGAAATGCAAGTAAGACGAAAGGAAAGGGGTAACATCCAACCACTTGGTCAACATGGTGTTCAGAAAGGTAGACTTCCCGGTTGGCATACATTTCTCCCTCATGGAAAGCGCTACCTTGGGAACTTGGATGATTTCCTCATCCTTCTTAAGCTCGGGCTTGACCTTCGCAATCTCAGTAGAAACATCTTTGGACTTGCCTTCTTTAATCGCAAGTGTCTCGCCCATGGCCGTAGAAGATGTCGTCTTTGAAGAGGGAGGTAGGGCTATTGTGGGCTTCGATAGCATCGACCCCAATGAGTTGACAAGATTTCGAATTTCCTTTACTTGTTGCATTGAATCTTCCGCGAGCTTGCGGATCTCCTCCCAAGGTGGTTCAACCTTCTTCTTACGCCGAGCCTCATCCTCTCGAGTCCTTCTCTTTCGATATCTCCTCCGGATCTCTTTATCAACTATGATAACTCCCTCCCTTGATGAAAATCGGAAAAGATGTTCCAAAGGCTTTGACAGGATATTTGTGTCAAAGGCCTTGGAACGTTAACAGTTGATGAAATACAAAACCTATCTTATTGTTCGTATATTATTTTATCTTATTATATACTTCCATTATATTATATATATATGAATGACTAACCATTTCAGGAAGTATAAATCAGATTACATCCTTCCTTTTACTTGTTAAGAAGATCGGTTCAAAAATAGATCATGGCTTCGAAGTATCCTTAAATAGAAGATCCAAGATCAACCTGTTTGGAAAGAGCCGTTGGAGATCTGGTGATGAAGATCCTCACGCTCCAGGCTATCTTCATGCTATTATATAAAGGAAAGGAAGGAGAAGACAGAAGTACAAGTGCTATACACGAGCTTCAATTCATTCAAGCGATCTGTCTTCCAAGTGTCTCTCTGCAAAGCGCTCAAATAGTTTGTTGTTTATTTCAAAGCTTTTGAGAGTCACTGTGAGCTTATAGGATATATTCATTACAAGTGTTACTCGAGATTTTATAACTCGGGAAGTTGCACTAGGCTATTGATTTGCGAGAGTTAGAGGATTGTACTAGATAGCTGAGAGAGGTGGGGCTCTTCTAGATTGGTCTAGGACTCCAAGGGAACGTGAGTTGACTAGATTGCAATTGTATAGGAGAGAGGCTTCTCGGTGAGCTATTAGGATCCTAAGCTAAGCGATCAATAAAGCCTTTGAATCCTAGGGTTGTGGAAGAACCCTAGGCGGGGACGTAGGCCAGTTGTGCTGAACCTCGTAAACAATTACTCGTGTCCTTTATTTATTTGTTTTATCTTATTTTCGCACTTGGTTCGTATTGTTTAACTTTGTGATTCAGGTTTTCTCAAAGGATTTGGCACGAGCTTCAAAAGCTTTGAGAATATTTGCGAAAAACGGGCATACTCTATTCAACCCCCCTTCTAGAGTATTTCTATATTACATTGTTTTATATTATCGAACCTTCAATTGGTATCAGAGCTTTACTCATTGTTTTTGATCTAACAATCTTGTGAGTTTTCGATCATGTCTGGTGAAGCAAGCGGAGGATTTGCACAGGGAAGGTCCACAAGCAGACCGCCACTCTTTGTAGGAAACAACTTTGTCCACTGGAGATCTTTGATGAAGATGTTCATCATTGACCAAGATCTAGAGCTTTGGAATATTATAGAGAATGGTCCGAAGATTCCAGAGAAGGAAGGACCAAACGATACCAAAGTGGCAAAGAAGAAGTCTGATTACAACCAAGCAGATCTTGAAACCATCTCCAAAAACTACAGAGCTATCAACTTACTTTATTGTGGTCTTAGCACTGATGAGTTTAACCGTATTTCCTCTTGTAGGTCAGCTAAAAAGATTTGGGACAAGTTGGTCGTCACCTATGAAGGAACGAGCCAAGTGAAAGACACCAAGATAAGCATCTTCCTTCGAAAGTATGAGCTCTTCAAGATGAAGTCTGATGAGTCAATCAAAGCCATGTTTACACGATTCACAGAAATCACCAACAACCTTGACTCTCTCGGCAAGAGCTTTACCAACGTTGAGAAAGTGAGGAAGATACTGAGGTGCCTTCCAAAGGAGAAATGGGGTCCAAAAGTAACAGCTATAGAGGAAGCCCAGGACCTCACCACTCTACCCCTTGACGACCTCCTGGGAAAGCTGATCACGCATGAGATGATCCTCAATGAAGACGATGGAGAACTTCCAGCTAGCACCAAGAACTTGACACTCAAGTCTAAGAAGGATGAGTCCAAGGATGGATCTGATTCTGAAGATGAGGATGACGATGAGGATGATCCTTTTGCTCTTATCACAAGAGGCCTTGCTAGAATTCTCAAGATGAAGAAGCAATTCAACAACAAGGATGGATCAGAGTCTTTAAAATTTCGAGGTAAGCCTCAATACAACAAGTATGAAAAGAAGACTAAATCGTTGTCTTGTTTTGAATGTGGTGAAACAGATCATCTTGTAAAGGACTGTCCTCAAAAGAGAAAGAGCCAGCCCAAGAAAGGTGACAAATGGAAGAAGAAAGCTATGGTGGCTACTTGGAGTGATTCTGACTCTGACTCCGACGATGAGAAGGCCAATATTTGTCTTATGGCCTCAGAAGATGAATCCCACGATGAAAAGCTTGAAGCTACTGTAAGAGAACTTATGGAAAGTCCAAAAGAGGTATTATCGGAATTCCTTTCAAATATGATTGCCAATGAAGAAAAGCTTATTGCCCAAACTAACATTCTTATTAAGAGAACTGTGGACCAGGAAAGAACTATTGAGGATCTGTCTATGAGGGTCAAAGGTCTTGAAGCTTCTTATTCAGGTCTTGACATTAAAGTCAAGACGCTTGACTCGGAGAAATCTGAACTCAAGCAAGATCTCTCCTCTCTAAGAAATGTGCATCATGACTTAGAGAACGAGAAGATCTCCCTGAATAATAAGATTCTAGACCAACAGACAGCCCTCATAAGTTTTACCAAGTCCAAAGGCACTCTCGATAAGATGTTGGGTGAGCAACAAAGCTCTCTAAACAAAAGTGGTATTGGTTACAATCCAAAGTTTTTAAAGAAGCAACACATTACCACTTTTGTAAAGGCTAAAGGAAGCAGAACCTCTCCTATATGTCACCACTGTGCTAGAAAGGGACATGTAAAAGAGACCTGCCCTTATAGAAGAAAGGATCCTTATATTATTCGCAATACATTTCCTGTTCATTTGAGAAAAGAACGGATAACACAAGTTTGGGTCCCAAAAGGCACTATTTTACCTAATATGGTTTATCCCAACAATGGATCCAAATTTGCTTATTGGTCTAGCCACAAAGGTTGATGTCTGTTTTGCAGGAGATCACCAAGGTGAAAGAACACAAATGGATTATTGATAGTGGTTGCTCGAGGCATATGAGTGGGAAGAGTTCTCTCTTTCATGATCTAAAGGAGCAATCCACGGGAACAATCACTCTTGGTGACAAAGGGAAATGCGACATTGTTGGTATTGGTAGTGTTGGAAGTGATCCCAACCATAGTATTAAAAATGTCTATCTTGTTAATGGTTTAAAGTATAATTTGGTTAGCGTTTCTCAATTATGTGATAGCGGTAACAATGTCAGATTTAACAAGAAAAGATGTATAGTGTGCAGAGATGATACAGGGGAAGTTATTCTGACTGCATACCGTTACAACAACATATACACTGTAAATGCTGATCAAGTGGCACAAGGAAGCTTAACCTGTTTAAAGGCCTTGACGGACGATCCAAAGCTTTGGCACAGGAGACTCGGTCATGTGAGTCCACATACACTATAGAAGCTTGTGTCCAAAGGGCTTGTAAGAGGGCTACCTGAGATGGACTTCAAAGGTATTGACATGTGCAATGCTTGCACACGAGGTAAACAAACACGTAGCTCCTTCAAACCCAAAAAGGTTGTAAGTTCTTCTAGACCCCTTGAACTTTTACATATGGATTTATGTGGTCCTATGCGAGTCAAATCTCCCAATGGTAAAAAGTACATGCTAGTTGTTGTCGATGATTTTTCAAGATATACTTGGGTTGCTTTTTAGAAAGAAAAATCAGAGGCCTTATTTGAGTTTTCAAGACTTTGTAAGGAGTTGCAAACTTTAAGAAATGAGCCCATAGTGTCTATTCGGAGTGATCATGGTAGGGAGTTTGATCAACTTCAATTTGATTTGTTTTGTGCTAAATATGGCATCTCCCATAACTTTTCTGCTCCTAGGACACCTCAACAAAACGGGGTTGTGGAACGCAAGAACCGCACCTTAGAGGATATGGCCAGGACTATGCTTTTAGAAAATGCATTACCTAAAACCTATTGGGCTGAAGCTGTTAACACAGCTAACTACATTTTAAATCGTTGTCTTATACGTTCTATATTAAAGAAAACTCCTTATGAACTTTTCAAAGGCCGCAAACCACTTATATCTTATTTTAAACCCTTTGGCTGTACTTGTTTTGTTCATAACAATGGAAAAGATAACCTTGGGAAATTTGATGCGCGTAGTGATGAAGGTATATTTCTTGGCTATTCCACGAGTAGCAAAGCTTATAGAATCTTCAATAAAAGGACCCAGGTAGTTGAAGAAAGTATACATGTTATTTTTGATGAATGCAATGATGGTGCTTTGAGTGAAAGTGTTATAGATATAGATCTTAATATCCATGAAGAGAACGAGGAAGGTGATGTTACTGCCACCAAGAACACAGAGAAGAAGAACATGCAGGAACCGATTCTTAACACTGAAGAATTGGCCCAAGGTGTTGAAGATGCGTCCAAAGCCCTTGGTGTCCAATCCAACAGTGTTGAGACGTCAGAAACTGCTGTATCTGAACCTAACAGGACAACGGAGTCAGATGTACCACAAATTGATCCTGATGGTGTGACGAATCAAGGAGCTGAGACTACCAAAAGGAAATTCAAATACTCCTCATCACACTCATTAAAGGATATCATTTCTGACCCTACTTCTAGTGTTCAAACTCGTTCTAAACTTAAAGATCTTTGTGCTTTTAACGCGTTTGTTTCTCTTATTGAGCCAAAGAAGGTAAATGAGGCACTTCAGGAGCCAGACTGGATTATAGCTATGCAAAGTGAACTCAATGAATTCGAGAGGAACAAAGTCTGGACTTTGAAGCCTAGACCAAAGCATCAATCAGTCATTGGCACTCGATGGGTGTTTAGAAACAAGCTAGATGAGAATGGCAAGATTGTGAGGAACAAGGCATGACTTGTTGCTCAAGGCTACAATCAAGAGGAATGTATTGACTACGAGGAGACTTTTGCTCCCGTAGCCAGGCTTGAAGCCATTCGCATTTTATTAGCATTTGCATCTTTCATGAGCATAAAGTTATATCAAATGGATGTCAAGTGTGCTTTTCTTAATGGTTTTTTAGAAGAAGAAGTTTATGTTGCTCAACCCCCAGGTTTTGAAAGCTCAGAATTTCCCAATCATGTTTACAAACTTGACAAGGCGCTTTATGGTTTGAAACAAGCCCCAAGAGCTTGGTACGAGCGCTTGTCAAAATATCTTTTAGAAAATGATTTTAAAAGGGGGTTGATCGACAAGACTCTTTTTATCAAGACCAAAGGAAAGGACATTTTGGTTATTCAAATTTATGTTGATGATATATTATTTGGTGCTACTAACACATCTTTGTGCAAGGAATTTTCTGACATTATGTGCAGTGAATTTGAGATGAGCTTAATGGGTGAACTAAACTTCTTTTTGGGGTTACAAGTTCATCAATCCAAGAAAGGAATCTTCGTCAACCAAAGCAAGTACACTAAGGATCTCTTGAAGAAGTTCAAGATGGATCAATCCAAAGCAGCCAAGACTCCCATGAGCTCAACATTGTCTCTAGATCAAGACAAGACTGGAACAAGTGTCAATCAAAAGGAGTATCGAGGAATGATTGGATCTTTATTATATCTCACGGCTAGTAGACCTGACATTATGTTTAGTGTTTGCATGTGTGCTAGGTTTCAAGCTGATCCCAAAGAATCTCACCTCGTGGCCGTGAAGAGGATCTTTCGATATCTCAATGGCACTAAGGAACTTGGACTATGGTACCCAAAGCAAAAGGATTTCACTTTAATTGGATATTCTGGTGCAGATTTTGCAGGCTACAAGGTGGATAGAAAGAGCACATCAGGATGTTGCCAATTCTTAGGAGCATCCTTGATCAGCTGGCACTCAAAGAAGCAAAATTCAGTCGCTCTATCCACTGCAGAAGCCGAATACATTGCAGCTGGAGCTTGTTGCTCCCAAATCCTTTGGATAGCTCAACAAATGCGAGATCTTGGCATCAACCTCAAGGGTATCCCAATTAAGTGTGACAATACAAGTGCCATATCCATCACTAAGAATCCTGTTCAACATTCAAGGACCAAGCATATTGATGTAAGACATCATTTCATTCGAGATCATGTTGAAAAAGGTGATGTGTCCATATCTTTTATTTCTACTGATTATCAATGGGCTGACATTTTTACTAAGCCTTTGGCAGAGGACAGGTTCACCTTCATTAGACGAGAGATTGGGATGCTTGACAAGGATGCACTTTCGTAGGGGGAGCTTTCCCTTTACGAAAGATAAACTCCACTCAGTGTCAAGACCTTTGAGAGTTATGTCAAGGTCTGCCAACTGATCAGTGGAGTACATATATCGGATCATATATTTTTGGTTAATATCTTTTTAGATATTTAATCAATTATATTTGTTTTAATCGGATTTCAAAAATTGCCTATTTTCATGTTTTCCTTAACCGTTAAGATATTTTATTTATGGAACTAAATTGGTTTGTGTTTAGTCCGATTTTTATGGTTATTTGAATTCAAATTTGAATTTGAAAATCCTTCAACTTGGCAAGGTAATGATTTCTTTCCTTGGAACCCTAAACCCATCCCATCAATCCGTCACCCTCTCTCTCTACTTAAACCCATTCTGTACCCAACTACTCTCACACTCAGATTTTTCCCAAAACCTTTCCACTCCTTCATCTTCAACCTCTCAAAGAAACCCTAAACGATTACCTTCATGGCACCCAAAACCAAGAAAGCCGTCACTCCCAAAAGACTTGGCGCCACCCCCAAGGGACGCCAGGCCACTGCTACTTCTCCCACACCAGAACCGACTACTCAAGCCATCATCCCAACCGTTGTCCAGAGCACCATTGCTGAGAGCTCGGCCATTGTTCCCAAAGGCTCTCAAAAGCGCTCTGCGAAGAAGCCGATCAGTGCTAAACAGAAAGGGAAGAGAAAGATCTTGGCTGAGGAACCTGACGAGGAAGAGGAGGAAGACGACCTTGATGCCGCCCTGGAAAGAGACGTTGCTAGGGAAGCCGAGGAGGAGGCCCTAAGGAAGAAAAAGGCCGATGAAGAGGCCGCCCTTGCTAAGAAACTGGCCGAGGAAGAAGCTGAGCGGATTCGGAAGGAAGCCGAAACCGTGGAGGCTCAGTCCGAGGAGGATCCTGAGGAAGAAGAAGAAGAGGAAGAACAAGAGAGCTCTGAAGGGGATGAGGAACCAGAAGGTGACGAAGCGGGGTCCGATGAGGACTCGGGATCTGAGGAAGAGGAGGAAGAAACTCCCTCTCCCTCTCCTCCTCCTCCCCCGTCTCCAAAGAAGCGGAAAGCCCCTGCTCCCGTCAAGCCTCCCTCCCCTAAGCGTACCAGGAAGGGCCCGGTCAAGAGTCTTGTAGCGCCTGCCAAGAAAGCTGCTCCAACGGTTGCACGCAGGAAGAACGCTGAACCCCCGGCCTATATCCAGGTAAATCAATCCTTGCCCTCCTCTTGGTTTTTAGATGCTGAGACTGCTGGTAAGTGGGTAGACGAGTTTCGTACTCGTAAGCTTAGCTGTTCAGATTTTTTAGATTTCAATTTCTTTGAAGCTTTGAAGATGCCCTGCATTGAGCTCCTAAAAAATTCCCCAGCCTGGACTCTTCTTAACCGAGAAACTGTTTACTACCCTGAGCTTACGCGACTCTTCTACATTAACCTCAAAGCCAAGAACGACACTGATGGTTGGTCTTTGGAGACTGTTGTCAAAGGGGTTAGAATCTCTCTCAACCCCAATGATTTTGCAGATCTCCTAGGCTTACCTACCCCTGTTCCACCATCTGAAATCTACCCCTCCAAAGAGAACTGCATCATCCTAGCCCGAGCCAAATATCTCCTACCCGAAGCAGCCAACAACACCTCAAAGCAACTCACCCACTCATCCCTAACCCTTGAGGCAAAAATTATCTTTAACATCATTGTTAGATGCCTCTTACCCCGTCTCAACTCTGGCTCACTCCTAACCGACAATGCCATGGTCCTGCTCTACCGCATTCTAAATGGCCTTGATCCTGATCTGGCCAACACCATCCTTGGAACCATGGCCCATGCCAGAAAAGCTCGAAAAGGCTCTCCCCTCCCCTTTGCTACCCTTTTGACCCCTATCTTCAAAGCTTTTGGAATTGATCTCAAAAATGAAGAACAGCTGCGTCATACTGGTATGTTCGACTCTAAAGGCCTTGAAAAGATTGGCATCACTCGGTCTCCACAAGGGACCTTGAGTCTTGCCACTCCTTCAAAAGCCTTTCCCACTGCTCCAGCTTTTGATGAACGCATGGACAACCTAGAGTTGGGCTTGGAGGAAGTTCGCCTGGATATTAAGGAGCTGCAGACGGAGGTGATGACGAAGATGAGCGGGATTTCAACGTTGCTGGAAGGACTATGGACGAGGCTCACTGATGATGCTCTGGATTGACCAAGCCTAAACCTTAACCCGCCCTATTTCACCCTGAAACGTGTTACTTTGCTGGTTGTTGGAAACATTTTCAAAACTTTTGGTAACTTTTGGTGACTGTTTTACCTCCGCCCTTTGTTGAAAGACAAAAAGGGGGAGATGATCGTTAGACCTTGAAAACCCCTGATGAAAGGTCTTGGAAGACCTTGCCTTTTGATTTCTGGTTTTCAGTTGGATGTTTTCTTAAAAATTATTTGATCCAACATTTGTCTAACCCTTGCAGGTACTTAGTCTGTTTTTATTATGATATATTTGTTTGACTAAGTTGCAGGGATGCACAAGTTTTGTCTTTCATCAAGGGGGAGATTGATAACTCCCTCCCTTGATGAAAATCGGAAAAGATGTTCCAAAGGCTTTGACAGGATATTTGTGTCAAAGGCCTTGGAACGTTAATAGTTGATGAAATACAAAACCTATCTTATTGTTCGTATATTATTTTATCTTATTATATACTTCCATTATATTATATATATATGAATGACTAACCATTTCAGGAAGTATAAATCAGATTACATCCTTCCTTTTACTTGTTAAGAAGATCGGTTCAAAAATAGATCATGGCTTCGAAGTATCCTTAAATAGAAGATCCAAGATCAACCTGTTTGGAAAGAGCCGTTGGAGATCTGGTGATGAAGATCCTCACGCTCCAGGCTATCTTCATGCTATTATATAAAGGAAAGGAAGGAGAAGACAGAAGTACAAGTGCTATACACGAGCTTCAATTCATTCAAGCGATCTGTCTTCCAAGTGTCTCTCTGCAAAGCGCTCAAATAGTTTGTTGTTTATTTCAAAGCCTTTGAGAGTCACTGTGAGCTTATAGGATATATTCATTACAAGTGTTACTCGAGAGTTTATAACTCGGGAAGTTGCACTAGGCTATTGATTTGCGAGAGTTAGAGGATTGTACTAGATAGCTGAGAGAGGTGGGGCTCTTCTAGATTGGTCTAGGACTCCAAGGGAACGTGAGTTGACTAGATTGCAATTGTATAGGAGAGAGGCTTCTCGGTGAGCTATTAGGATCCTAAGCTAAGCGATCAATAAAGCCTTTGAATCCTAGGGTTGTGGAAGAACCCTAGGCGGGGACGTAGGCCAGTTGTGCTGAACCTCGTAAACAATTACTCGTGTCCTTTATTTATTTGCTTTATCTTATTTCCGCACTTGGTTCGTATTGTTTAACTTTGTGATTCAGGTTTTCTCAAAGGATTTGGCACGAGCTTCAAAAGCTTTGAGAATATTTGCGAAAAACGGGCATACTCTATTCAACCCCCCTTCTAGAGTATTTCTATATTACATTGTTTTATATTATCGAACCTTCAAACTACATCATATGTAGTACCATCCATGTCACTCCAAAGAAGATACCCATCATCATAGGCTCGAATAGCCCATCGGATGTACTCTTCGGACAAAGGCTTGGAACTCGATTTCTTGAACATTTTGAACCAAAAGCTTGAGGAAACCTTGTCATTGCTCTGATACCACTTGACGTGCTCGGGCCCGGGCTCGAGCAAAAGGACCGGCGACGAGAGTTCCGAGAAGTCGGGAAGTTGTTGGCAGTTCTAGAGCAACAGATCAGTCGACAAAGAAAGCCGATTTTCCGTCGATTGGGTAGGCTTCCGGAAACGTGCGAATACTACTTTTGTAGATCTTGAAGTTGCGGTCTCGGATTGGGGCAGATCTCATCAATCGGATGTCAGACGAAGCGGGATATCGCGTATTACTGATACGTCGCCTGTGCAGAGGCGATTCCGAACGGGGCTTGTTTGAGAGGGATTAAAAGGGCTTTTTGGAGTGACGTTTTGGGGGTGATTTGAGGGTGATAATGGGGCTATGAAGGCCTTAGAATGGTGGTAAAGAAGGGGATGGAGGTTGAGGGATATGTGATGCAAGAGCGCTCTCGGCCTCGCACTCCGAGGTCTCTCCAACACTCGATCTTCCACACTCTCGGCCTCGCACTCCGAGTGTTTCTGACCCTTTCATTCCGTCGTCTCTCACTAAGGAATCTCCTTCAGCCTCTCACCTAAGGTTTTTTTCCCGGCCTCTGATGTGATCGTAGTCGCCCATGAGCTCGTCTGTTGTTTCCTACAAAGGTTTGTCTTCGGAGCTGAACATCAGCTTTCATTTCTGAAAATTATTTGGCGACATCATAGTATTTTTGGTCGTTATGGATCTATAAAATTCCGATTGAAGCCGATGAGCACTTGGTTGAAAGATATTTTAAGCGGATACAACTTTATTGAAGGATTCAACCATCAATTCAGCTTGAAAGATGGCCGAAATAGGGGATCTTCGCAACAGCCTGAAATTCTAGCAGCTCATCGAAAATGCAATAAATAAAGACGGAATGAATTCAATAAGGTCGGATTAAATGACGAGGCTTTAGGGATTTCCGACCTTCCATTTATTTGATGGCAACCAAGACCATTCATTTTCCCTCATTATGGTTGTCCATCTCTCCGTCATAAAGCTCGGAAACCCTTTCGTATTATCCATCATTAGTTTATCAATTTATTTTAATTTCTTTTATTTTTTATAGATTCAATATTTTTCCTATATAAAGGGATGTAAGAACTTTTTTGAATAAGTTGAATTTGAGAAAAAACTAAGCTTTGTGCTTCCTTCGTTTCGGGTTAAGAAACAACTCTATCTTGGTGAGATGCCGGATAAAACCTCTTGGTGAGATGCTAAGAGCGATTCCCTAGTGAGAGACGACGGAATCAAAGGGTCGAAAACACTCGGAGTGCGAGGCCGAGAGTGCGGAAGATTGAGTGTTGGAGAGAGCTCGAAGTGCAAGGCCGAGAGCTATCTTGCATCACATATCCCTCAACCCCCATCCCCTTCTTTACCACTATTCTAAGGCCTTCCACAGCCCCCTTATTACCCTCAATCATCCCCAAAACGTCACCCAAACTCAGCCCTTCAATCCCTCTCAAACAAGCCTCGTTTGGACTCGCCTTTGCACAAGCGACATCTCGGTAAAATGCGATTTCCCGCTTCGTCTGACCTCCGATTGACAAGATGTGCCCCAATACACGACCGCGACTTCAAGATATACAAAAGTAGTACTTACACGTCCCCAGAAGCCAAGCCAATAGACGGGAAATTGGAAATCTTTGAAGACTGACCTGCTGCTCCAGAAACTGTCCAAGCTTCCTGACCTCTCGGAACTCTCCTCGCCGGTCCTTTTGCTCGAGCCCGGGTCTGAGCACGTCAAGTGGTATCAGAGCAACGATAAGGGTTCCTCAAGTTTTTGGGTCAAAATGTTGAAGAAAACGAGTTCCAAGCCTTTGTCCGAAGAGTACATCCGATGGGCTATTCGAGCCTATGATGATGGGTATCTTCGTTGGAGTGACATGGATGGCGCTACATATGATGTAGTTGATCAAGAGCTCCGTTGGAGACATCGAAAGAGAAGGGCTCGATCGGATGAGGCTTGGCGTAAGAAGAAGGTTGAACCACCTTGGGAAGAGATCCGCAAGCTCGCGGAAGATTCAATGCAACAAGTAAAGGAAATTCGAAATCTTGTCAACTCAGTGGGGTCGACGCTATCGAAGCCCACAATAGCCCCACCTCCCTCTTTAAAGACGACATCCTCTACGGCCATGGGCACGACACTTGAGGTTAAAGAAGGCAAGTCGATCCAAGGATGTTCCTATTGAGAATCCGAAGGTCAACCCCGAGCTTATGAAAGATGAGGAAATCATCCAACTTCCTAATGTTACGATTTCCATGAAGGAGAAACGGACGCCAACCGAGGTACCTATTTTTCTCAATTCCATGTCAACTAAGTGGTTGGATGCAACCCCATTCATTTCGTCCTGCTTGCCTTTCACGATTCAAAAAGAATAGGGGATTCAAGATCCGTTCAAGGAAGAAGAAGCATGTTCGAAGAAGTCGCTCGTTTCCATCACGGATTCGAGGACGAATCCTTTTCAAGGGGAGGAGGATGATGTGATCCTAGTGGTCAATGAGCTCGACTTATTTATCTTACACATCTTTGTCGCTGGTGCCGAACATCAACTCTCGTTTGAGAAAACAACATGGCGACACCGTGGTATTTTGGCTCTTACGGGTTGAATAAAATTCCAATTGAAGCCCATGAACACTTGTTGGAAAGCTATTTTAAGAGGCTACAACTTACATGCAGAACACTTCTCCTAAATCAGCCTTGAAGATGCTCGAATTCGACATTCTTTCCAGTAGCTTAAATCTGGACGATTTTCATGTGTTTATTTCTATCAAAATAAATCCCACATCGATTAGAGATGTTTGGGGGCTTCTATTTTCATCTTATATATTGCTTATAAAACCTTCATTTTAAATCAAGTCAAGTTTAGTTGAGTTAACGTTTGAGCCACTAATAGCTTCCTATGATTCCGGGTTAAGGATCGAGTTCTTGGTGAGAGGCTAAGAGCGAACCCTTTGGTGAGAGGTCGAGGGTGACACCCTAGTGAGAGGCGAAGGTGTCAAAGGGTCGAGATCCCCGGAGTGTGATTCTGAGAGGATTGAGATCGAGTGTAGGGGGTTCAAGGGTGAGAGGCCTGCGAATCTTGCTCCACATATCCCTTTTTTTCAGTTTCAAAAAATCCCAAAATTTAGCCCCACAAAAAGAGTGTTCGAAAGCTCGAGCCTTGGTCGATCCCGGTCCTCGGGTCTCATCAATATTCCACCCTTAGGATAGATAAAAAGATAAAATATCTAAAGTCTTCATGTGTTGGGAATCTTCTCTCGGAAATATCTCCATTGAATTTTGGATAGAACTTTAAGTAAAACTCGGAATCGACCTCGACTTCGTCACTGGGTGTTGGTCGATATCGACCAACTTCGGTCGACATCGAGTCACTTTCTCAGGTCCAGCTTCTGTTGCTCGATTTCAGCTTCTGGGTATCTTGAGTCGATCTGGAGAATTTCGACCAAAATCTGGTTGATATCGAGTTGTCTTGGTTGATATCGACCTCTTTCTCAACTTCCTGCTATGTTCTTAAAATGCACTTTTCCGAGTCCTCGTTTGTCGGATTGACGTATATGAGCATGCGTTGGAAAGCTATTTTCGAGGGCTACAACTCTAATGAAGACATCAAAGCTTGATTCAGAATTATGTGTGTTGAAAAATGGTCTTTTCTCCGGTTGCACCATTCTTAGCTTCTTCATGACTTTCCATTAAGCTCCAAAGTGCGACTGATTTCTGCGAAATTAAACAGAAACTAGTGTAGACTCCATAATTTGGCAAATAAGTGTAAACTACATAGATTTCGTACTATTCTAACCCATATGTATGAAATGTATGCAGAAATCAATTTAAAAATAAGTATAAAACATGGCACAAAACATATGGAAATCAAATTACCCCATACTTAGAATATACAGTGCCCCTAATGTATAAATAAAATAAAAACAAGAGTAAAGGAAGGAACTCACCGAATAATGCGTTGTAGGGTCGAAATTAGGCTGCAGTAGATTGCCAGGAGTCGATATCGACTAGGTAGAGCTCGATATCGACCTCAATTCCTCAGATTCCAAGTCTGCTCAACTGGTCAAAATTGGGGGTTTTGGTCGATATCGACCATCTTCACTCGATATCGAGTAAGTTTGGTCGAAATCGACCCGCTTCGTCTTCTCTGCTCCTGGTCAAAATTGGCCTTAAAGGTCGATATCGAGTTGTGTAGGTCGATATAGACTAGGTTCTTCCGACAGTTCTGTTCGCTCCCCGTGTTCTCGACCTGAAAAAAATGTTAGTTTCTGCACAAAGACTAGACTTTCCACATGAAGTATTTAAAACCAAAACCAAAACCAAAAGTTTTAAATTCCTAAAAATTTAAAAGTTTTATATACATGCTCTAGATTTTAGAGTCGCTAGGCTGACTTCTCCGTTTGTGCTTAAGTGCCCTCAATGTTGGGCCCTCCCGTGCTTGGCCCTTCTCCTGGATCATCTAGGTCCTGTTTGTAGTATGCAAGCTTAGCTGCTAGGTGGTTGCTTGCATAGAGTCCTTTGCCTTCCTTCTTTCTCTTTCCAGTCCTAATCCTGCGCAGGTTAGCTTTCCAAGGGGCCTTGTCTCCTCTAATAATATTTTTATTTTTATTAATGGATGGAGGAGATGTAGGGATAGTACCTGATCTTACCTTTTCGTGCCCAAAACAGAAATCTTTGGGCTGGGGGATCAGTCGATATCGAGTGATAGGGGTCGATATCGAGTGCAGGGACCCCATACTTAGGCTTTTGGCAGGCTCGGAGCTCAACAGTGGAGGTCGATTTCGACCAGGTTTGGTCAATATTGAGCTCTCTGGTCGATATCGGGTAGGTGCAGTCGATATCGAGCTGTGTTCTGGCGCCGTCCTCCATTGTTGTTTGCTTGTCCTCGTGGTTAGACATGAGCACGGGTCGGACCCGTCGAGGGGTCGGACCCGCCGGGTCGATGGGTCTGACCCGCCGGGTCAAGGGTCGGGATATCCCTGACCCTAACCCTGACCCTTCCAACCGACGGGTCAACGGGTTGTGGTGACCCGCTGGGTCAAGGGTCGACCCTTTGACCCGTCGGGTCATGACATATGATTTAATTATTTTTAAAGTTATTTAAGTTTAAAAAAAAAGAAAAAGAAAAGGGAAGAAGAGTATGGACTGGTTTTCCAGCTAGTTGTGTACGCATCTCTCGGGAAAGAGGAATTAAACATCACGTAGTTTTTTACATTCGTTCCGATCCCTACTTACCTTATCCTATGCTAGGACTCTTCTCCTTCCTTTTCATCTGAGCTCTTGACCATTGTGTCATCGTCGAGTTCTTCATCCGAGTCTGATTCGATTAAGTGGTCTTATTTTGATATCACATCTCCATCCTTTTCCAATCATTTAGGCAAACTTGATCTTCCAGAGTCTCGGGCAAGCATCTTGATCTCTTCTCACTTAATATTTGACCACATTGGCTAAAGCGTTGCTCCACCGCTAGTGTTGAGTAAGAAACGGCGAATATTTGACGAGCGATTGCCTATAGAGTAGAAAATTGGGATCTCTCTAGATGACTCCGTCATTCTATAATATTGAATTCCTCTTCCTCTTCGCCTCGATTTTTTGAAGAAAATAGATGACCCGGTGGGTTGACCCTACGGGTCGACCCGCCGGGTCCGCGGGTCAAAATCAGCATGACCCTAACCCTAACCCTTGACCCGCCTCGACCCTGATCCTTTTCGACCCTAACCCTCTGGGTTGTCAACCCTTCGGGTTAAAACCTGTCGGGTCTGGGTCGACCCTTGACCCTTGCTCATGTCTACTCGTGGTTGCCTATGCTTTTCACTTCCAGCCATGGAACTTCCTTCTTTGCAGGGCCAAAGGAGAAATCTAAGACCTCATTACCTATCGTGAAGGTGAGCACAATCTATTACAAGGAAATCAGCGGGGATATAGAACTTACCAACCTGGACAGGGACATTATCAGTCATACCTGTAGAGATTACCACTGTATTGTTTGCCATGTATAGTTTGGCATCCACATGCTCTATTGATCCTATCTTCACCTTTTTCCAGATTGATAAGGGCATGATGCTCACGCTTGCACCTATATCACAAAATGCCTCATATCTATATTGTCCAAATCCCACAGTAATAGAAAACTTACCAGAGTCAGGTCTCTTATCAAGGAAATCCATATAGCGATTGGGACCCCCTGCGTAAGCTATCTCCTCATGAGTTTCTGCTAGCCTGACTTGCTCCGTATGTGGGCACTCTGGTGTGGTGTGCCGTTGTGAACCACATTCAATGCAATGTTGGTTAACAAAAAGATATTTAACTTGTTTAAGAAGCTTACAATTTTGATCTCTGTAGTGTTGCTCCTTGACATCAGGATCAATCTCCTTAGAAGGCTCATAAGGGGCATGGATGGGGCTGGCTTGGCATAGTTGTGTTCATCATTATTTGCAGCAGCCCCATAGGTGTTGTCGAAATTGGTGAGCATTTCAAGAGTAGCCCATGCGTATGCTGGTGTCATCATTAGATACTCCTATTGAGTATATTGGTTGATCTTATCCTTGGCGGCTAGATAAAGAGAATTGTAGAAGATCTCTTGAACGACATAGGGTGGTTACCCATGTGTAGGGCAGGATCGCAGCAGATCTTTGTATCGATCCCATGCTTGTGCTAGCGGCTCCCCAGACTTTTGTTTGAAACCTGTAATCTTCTGGCGGAGGAGTGCTGTCTTGGCAGGATGAAAGAATTTATTAAGAAATGCATTCCTTACCTCATCCCATGTTGTGAGGGATCGTGGGGTCAGTCCTTCAAGCCACTTCAATGCTGGACCGACAAGAGACCAACGAAAAGCTTTCATCTTGACATATTCCAGAGTAGTACCTTTAGCAAGAGTATGACACGTATCAGAAAAATTGGTAATATGTTCAAGAAGGCATTCATTAAACCTTCCGTAAAAAGCATTATTTTTAATTTCAATAAGGAAGGCAGTGCGAATTTCAAAATTATTTTCAGGGATTAGAATAGCCGATTCAGGCACGACAAGAGTCGGGTGCATGTAATCCTCAACAGTGGTAGGATAATGGGCAAGCTCAGACTCTGCCTACCTCATTTGTTCAGCTTCCTGTACAGTGCGTGCTCTCTCAGCGGCGAGAGCAGCATTGTTGGCTTCTTTTTTACTCTAGAGTGGATGTGTATAAAACGTCCCGGATCGTCTAAGGAGTCAAACGCAGGTGGTTGACCAGAACGACACATACACCTACAAAAAAAAACTCAAGGCAAACGTGAGATCTTACTACCTAAGACGCGAATGATTGCTTCCCCGGCAACGGCGCCAATTTGTTAGTAGGAGGAGATCGAGTTTAAAATATAATAAAATAAATCAAACCGGATTATGCCCACGCAAATGATTACAAGATTTCATCCCGATGTAGCAACAGGAAGTCAGGATCAATCCTCGAGGAAGCGTGTCAGCGGATCTCAGGCGGCGGAAGAATTTCACGTCGATTTCGAGCTCAGGGAATCTACTCGATATCGACCTAAGGGTAGTCGATATCGACCAAATCCAGTCGATATGGGGTTCTGCAAAAGGTAGTCGATTTCGGTTGAAGTCACTCGATATCGACCTAGGTGGCTCGATATTGACCAGTCTTGTCGATTTCGACCTGTTCCTACAAAAACACAAACAAGCAGCGATCTTTTTGGATCGAGAGTCAGAAGTCGATATCGACCAGTAGGTGGTCAATATCGAGTGGGGGCAGTAACGAAAATAAAAGACAAAGCTTACAGATTTCGGAATAAACTACTGTATGAAAGAAAACTTCCAAGATCGGGGTTTACAACAACGATATCCAAGCATGCATAAGGCAAGATAAATAACCATAATCATGCAATTCGCATAGAAGGATCAAGGTTTCGCCTTTTCCAACAATTAGACAACTCTTTCAAGAAACCCTAATTATATCTGCCGATTTTATGTTTATAATCCAAGTTGTTAACTTGAATCTCTATTAAATAGGTGATAAACATATATAAGGTAGTGGATGCTCAAAACATAATAAATGTCGGATCTTTACCTCAAACACGCATGGTCATCATCGGGCTCGCCCCGACCCTAGAAGTGGGTGGACTACTCGCTCTTCATTGCAATCGCAGACAACATTGATGGAAAAGAAACTTGCATTAATAAAACTAAACAAAGCTTACAACCGATCGTTTCTTTACCGAGTGGTTCCGCTTTCCCTTTCTCTCGCTCCTTCAGTCCTCTCAGCCTCTCTCTCTCTCTCTCTCTATATATATATATATATATATACTCTCCTACTTCTCTCCCGAAAGGTAAATTTGCATTTTGATGAGAATGATGTTCGATCTTGCACGTTCTTCATTGAAAATGAGCCCAAGTTTTGCAAAGTTCGCTATGCCCTTGGTCATAATGCAAATGTGTGTAAGCTAAGTGAAAAAAGGTTCAATACTAGCTTGAGCGGTGAAGGGAAGAACATGGAGAATGCAACCCCTCCTAATGCTAGCAATATGGGGGTTAAGGAAGACAACGGCACATCTTCGGGCTCTTCTACAAACCCCTCGAACAACAATGCCCCTATTGGTCCTAATGGCTCCCATAAGGCCGGTGAAGAGCAAAATTTGAGGAAAGAAAACAGCCCACCAAATGCTACACTACTAGAAAACTTCAATTAGACATCTGTTGACAACAGATGTCTTTAAAAAAAAATTCCGATCTCTTTGTGCGTGTAGTAAAAGATCAAATTTTCCACATCGGTTTTAAGCAGATGTGTTTTCTTCGCTAAAACATCTGATTTATTTTGAATATAGATATAAATCAGCCCCTCAAATTTATTTTTGACATGTTCACGTATTATTATAGCCTTATTATTTTTCATTTATAAGCTTTTGAAGATTTTCACACCAAGCCTAAATTTTACATTTACATCACTATTTTAAAAATAATCAATGTATTAAAACAAAATAGACATCTTTTTTTATTATATCTATCGCATTAAATATGTATATAACCGATGTATATAACCGATGTATTAAATATGTATATAACCGCTGTATTAATATCATATGAACATCATTTTAGATTTTTATAAAGATGTTGTTAGCAATATATATCAATCTATATTAACATTATGATGTAAAAATATATGTTACACGCTGATTTAGATTATTTAAACGATGTCTATAATGATACTAGCATCTGTGTTTGTGCTATGGTTCGGTGTCATATCTATTAAGATACATCACTTTTTATTTATAATCCGATGCTTTTTAATTTGATACGTAACACCATTTGCTCGATGTAATGTAATTTTTTATATATAAATGAAAGGATTGGTACTTTGATTAACTCAAAGTACAATATACATATATTAACAACCTACAAAGGCCATTTTGAATGTTAAAGTGATTAACAAAGAGAATCATGTGTAAGTGTAACATCTACACAGACTGCCAAAAAAAAAAGGACAAGTACTTATTCATCCATCTCAATCACATCATTTCAGACACGGATAAGTTAACACAATGCTTGCAACTGCCTTGGCCAAAACCTCCCCCTAGCTCAGCATGAATGCAGCCCGACTCGACTCCAAAATCTCACAAGAAGACACATGAGTCATAGCCAAATAGACAGCCCCCGATGAGGCACTACTAGAAATTTGTTATTTAACAATGGGTAATAGCCGATGTCTTTAAAAAAAAATCGATGTCTATGTGGGGGATGTAAAAAGTCAAAAGTTTTTCACATCGGCCAGAACCCGATGTCTTTGTATGTTATAACGTCGTTTATATTTTTAAATCCGATGTCTTTGTTATCCTAAAACATCGATTATAAAATATAACCGATGTTATAACATACAAAGACATCGGGTTCTGGCCGATGTGAAAAACCTTTGACTTTTTACATCCCCCACATAGACATCGATTTTTGTTTTTGAAAGACATCGGCTGTTACCCGATGTGAAATGACATATTTGCGGTTTTTTTTTATTATCGTAGCGTATGCGGGATTTGAACCTGCATCTTTGTGTTTGAACACAACGCTCTACCATTTGAGCTAATATGCTTTAAATTAGATATAATGTTCTTACATAATAGCAAAAAGAGCATGTGAAACTTAAAACATTTATTAAGCATGTGAAACTTAAACCATTTGAGCTAATAGGCTTTATTAAGCGTTGTTATTAAGCTTCAACACATATAAGTTGTTCAAATGTAAGCTTCAACGCATAAACAAAAACATGAACCAAAACTAGCATCAATTCACATCCAGGTGAATCAGCAATTAATTGTAGGAACACTCAAGTCATGAACACTTGGTACCAATAGCTCAAAAGCTTGAGCTAAGCTTAAACCTTAGCCAAATCAAACCTCATACTAGACAAAATCAAGTAAAATTGCACTAGAGTTTGTATGTCTAAGTACCTTTAATATTAACCAAATTTAGCATCAGGCCCATGGAAACACAAACCTTGCATGAGATAAAATTGCATGATGGAAACACAAACCTTGCACGAGATAAAATTGCATGAAATCAGTCCTTTGAACCTATATAGCAAGCTTTTATTGAGGACATGAGTTCATTCACTGCTACCACTTTTAAAGGAATGTAGTCAAAAAATCTACATTCTATAGTTCCTTTACATAGCTATATACCATCTTAAAATTGACCTTGCAGAGAACACTCTGTTTGCCAAACCTTGACTGAAGAGCAAAAACTAGTATATGTACACCACAGAGAACATATTTAAATTTTGGGTTTTTTTTCTCAGCATGTAAATCATAATGAGGGGAATCAAAGGGAATCAAGTCAACGAGAATGCAAGATCAAGTGAAATCGCAGAAAAAGTAAGCAATATCTAAGGCATAATTGATATTTTTTTCTCAAGTAAGAAACACCTGAGATCAGGCAGGCATTCATAAAATGCCCTGGTATCTTCATCATCCCATATTGGTTTAAGAGCAAGGGGCTCTTTACCAGCCGCGATGTTCAAAGAATCATCTCCACTTGTTACTCTAGTAATGGAGGCTGCACTTGGCTGCATGTCAAGTGCTTTTGCTAACCTATAATGTAGGAAAGAAATAATGAAGGATGAAAATGAGGCAAACAGTGATAATCGTTTCAATGCTAAAGTAAAATAGATAAAGAACTTATGATGAGACACCTCGGTAGAACTGCTCAAGGGATTTTCGCAATCTTTCATAGGAAGAAACATTATCTTCACTCTACTCTCCTTTGGCATTAAGTATGTTTGAGTTGTCATGCTGCATTTGAAGAAGTGACTGAAATATTTATATCAATACAAAAAATGAAAACTATGGACAATATTATTATAGATTAGAAGTTCACAGTGTCAAATATGAACCTATTACAAGCAAGAAAAATAATAACTCAAAGACCGTTAATAGAGCTTACAGCATGTTCAGCCTGCAGAGCTTCAACTGTAGCTTCATAAAATGCATTAAGTTTCTTCTTCAAAATTTTCTTTTAATCTGATGTCATATTGAGGTCCTTATAAAATTGCAAATACATGTCAAAGAGAATAAGTGGAATGCAACAATGAGTCAACTAGAACTGGCAGGAAACTATGACAAGATATTTTAATTTGTTTCTTTGTAACGAAAGCCAACTGGAAGAATAGCCTGAACTTAAATGGGCCAACTAGAATTTGTTACATCTAGTAGTAGTGTTCTGAAATCCAGCATACATGGAAAAATATAACTTTATAGTGGTTGCCTCATCCAATACATCCTTTGAATCACTTAAGAAGGGACATAATTCTCTAACAGTTGACTAATAATCTGATTTACAATCCTGTAGTGCAGCATCATCTTCCAAGAGTAGTTTATTACTCTGAAAATACAAAGAATGTTATAAAATGATACTTCGTATAAAAAATGTTGACTTTCTCACATTCTCTCAGAACTACACTTAATTTTGAATCACACGACCAACATCAACAATAGCAAATAAAATAAAGACCATCTAAATAAGAGCTAAAACAGAAAAAGTAAGAATAACGTGAACTTACCAATTGCACTGATAGCGTCAAGATAATCTGCATCTTGCAAAACTCCAAACTCCATTGAGTGTTCTCTATTCACTGCTCCTTGAAATTTCTTCCTAGAAATCCGAAGGGTACAAATGCACAGAAAAATCTTATTCCATTTCAGGTACAGTATCATATATCATTCATCTAAATCTAAAGAAAGATTTTTTATCTCAGAAAACTACATGTTTTTGAAAGCTAGGTTTGTTATGGTACATGAAATATTAAAGTTTTGTTTACCCCATTCAATATATCATCATTTAATATTTCATCATATGGAATAAGACTAACATATTTTAATTGGGGAGAATTCATTTTTATTTTTATTTTATTTATTTATTTTCTACTCTAAATAAGGGGCCTTTTATCATTTAACACAACCATCATCAAGTTCGAATATCTTTTAGGCTAAAACTTGAAAATAGTAAAGCTTATTTCAGTCAAATGGAAGTGTGCAAAACTTGGATCTAAATGCTTTGTTGGTTCTAGTACAGAGCAAAGAATGAGGTACGTGTGATGCATACATATATTTATGCTGCAGAGCTGAAATTTCAGATTGTACACATTTCAGATTTTTATTTTCCTTTTCATATGCTGAAATTTCAGCAAAGATATGAGTATAGAGCTTTCATTTGGGATCTGCAAAGAGGTACTGAAATTTTAACAACCATCACACAACAAACAACAATAAAAACGCACAATATCATATGTAAATCGCAACAAACAACAACAAACCCTAGATTTCGAAATCGGGATTAAACATAGATTCCTCTCTCTCCTTCCTTCGAATTGGCTCCTCCTCTGTAACGATTTCAAGGTCTGGTTCACTAGATTTCGGTCGAACCTTTAAATGAGATATATCCTTCGGATTATCAATCTACGGTTTTCCTTGACACAGAACCCCTAAAAAACAAAAATAACTAAAATGCAAGTTCAAGACTTACAAGAGGTAGGCAGTGCAAAGGAGCAACGCAGAAGGCAAGACGTCGGCGTAATGGCACTACAAGGAGCCGACGGAGAGATGGAAATGTCGATGTTGTATAAGGTAGGGCAAGGGAGAGGGAACCCGGTGCGAGCAGCAGCAGAAACGACCACCAAATGGATGAGGAAAAAGTGGAGGACGGAGGAAGGGAGACACCGATGAGAATCAGGTGGAGCGCCGAGGAGAGGGAGATGCCGGCGTGGAGGAGACGTGGCTGCTCGTTTTGCTATTGGGAGAGAGAAGATGAAGATTTGAGGGTTTAGTGTGAATGGGCAGATCTGGAGATGGAACGGCTGTATAAGCCAAATAAGAGAGCGAAGATAGGGTTTTTCTTTTCCCTTAAGTGGTACGGTTTGCTTAAGCAGGGTTTTAAATTATTCAAGATTTCAATTCCGCGCTTTTGCGAATTTTTGTTGAAAAACTTTTAACATCGGTAAAAAAAAATACACTAATGTCTGTTTTATTTTACACATCTCAGGGATGTTAAAAAGTTATTTAACATCACGTGTTTTTCTTACTGATGTTAATCCACCGATGTTAAATGATAGAATTCTAGTAGTGAGGCTTCGAAATAGCTCCACAACCCCCACCAAAAATTCATTTATAAATCAGTCCAAGAGGGGCCATAAATCTGCAGAAATAGGAGCTGAAAGTACCCATAAATAAGTGTCAATGAGGCCTCTAACCTCAGCTGCAAAACCAGTACCAATTCAACAAACTCAGCAGCATTTAAACACATCGAACCATCAAAAACTCAGCCCCACAACATCCCCCATCTATGCAAAAACTCTAGTTACAGCAATACCACCAATCCCCATCATGTTCAACTGTGAAAAGCAAATCAGTCCATTAAGATGTGAGCCTCGCTCACAAAAAGGCTGTACAATGCAAGAAAGCTAATTAAGCCCTTCTTTTGGGCGCCTAGGTTCCTCCCTAATACTACACCTATGCTTGTAAATGTTTCCTAAATATATTTTAACCTTAAAATTAAAAAAAATTAAAGATAAATAAACTAAGGAGTATATCAGCTTCAACATATTCAAAGCATTCCCTCATAGGGAGAGTAAAAAATGAACATTTAACACTAATGCAAAAGCTATACATTATCTTATATTGTTAGGAAGCATATCATAGTACATCAGCACGAGACTTTTATTTATTGATTCAAATACAAATTTAACAGAACATTAGACTCCATTTTATGCTCACCTTTTTGAGAGAGTCATGTATTGATTCCACAACATCCTCACATGATCTGTAAGAATACAAGTGTGGTCAAATTTACCATAGACAGAATGCAATTAAACTCAGTTTTGTTATAGCTAATAACTGTCCAAATAATCTTTTAGTGATAAAGGGAGTAATACCCTCTAGATAAAATTTGACTCATGCAGAAATGTCCCATTTCCTTGGTTAAATGAATTTGGACACCAGTCACGGGCTCACTGAAAGATTAAATACCTACAAAGTGTTTCTTGAGATCTTCACGGCCTGAGCAAGATGGTAAGACTGGTGCTACAACATACGTAGGGTCTGAAACCAAAACATGAAAGAAACATGAAAAATGGAAATATGTACACTAAAATAAAAGCTCAACTCTATCTTAAGATGAGATTCATTTGATTTTCTACCTTTTAGCGATGCAGCTACATAATATAAAGAACCAGTCAGGGCTGCAGTGAACACAGCTGCAAAAGCTTGGGCAAATGACACAAATGGAGGCAACACTCCAGTCTATAATTTGAGAACAGAGATCAATCAATTATGTAAGCCTCTAATGAACAGAAAGCTACATTATGGTAGGTGAGAATCGGTAGGGTGCTTACAAGTGATGCCATTCCCCGTGCATCTGTAACAAAGTCGCTGCCTCTAAGGAAAATGTCGGACAGAGCTCCCTGCAGTTTCATCTTTTCACCATTAAAATTCCAGAAGAAAAACAACTTGAATACTAACCTATTAAGGATATGTTTCAAGATGATGATGGTTTCCTAGAAAGTAATGCATACAATACGCACCTGTACTGGGGCCCTGTAGAAGAGTTCCTCACCAACTGAACTTGCGGCAACAATAATCATAAACTGTAAGAAACAAATGAGATATCACAAGCACGAACTTATGGCAACAACTCTTGCAGAATATCTGAAAGCAGGAATAGACAATTTACCTACCATGGATACATTCCATAGAAGAAGCTCCGGAGCTCTTCATCCTCCACGTCTCTTATTGCACGAGCATGAGGGGACACCTTAACAACCTCATCCTGTAACATGGACATGATTTAACTATTAATTCAGTAGTTCAGCCCAATCAACAAAAGGACTATGAATGAAGCTAGTGTTTCCATCAACAAGACCATGAATTAAACTTAACTAATCTCGCTCTCACCATGAGGAATTCTCATAGTTCTATTTAGGAAATAAAATGAATGAAGCTTAACAAATCTCAGCATGAGTAATTCCTAAACACTATCGTCAAACATCTCTTCTCACCCAAAACTACCAGATCTACATCCTCCACCACCCTGTAAACCGAGAACAATAGGAACGGAGAGAGATATACCTTACAACAACAAGAACCCCGACTCAAACCATCACCAAACCGCCTTCTCCATATCGTAACCCTTCTAAGCTTTTCTTTTCCCCTAGATCTAGCCTTGCTAGATCAAAAGCTTCCCAATTAATTGGAGCTTCATTAAGATCTGGTGCTCGACATCCATGGTAGAAACCCTAAATTCAGACATAGAAATGAAAGAGAAACGAAACTTTAAGAACATTAGAAATATAGATCTGTAAAAAACATGAGCAAAACAAGAAAGGAAAAAACCTGTTTCAGTTTTAGAGCCCCCAAATCCCAATTCGAACCCTAACAATAAATTCGAGGCCCCAATTACCTGCTCAAGTGCACAAGCAAACAAATCAATAACATATCCTTAATTTACTAGTTGCTTTGAAAGGCCTTCATAAAATTTGACAGCTTTGTGATAATGAGGATCAGAATCCTTGTCTAGTTCCTTGTGAAAATGAATTGGCTTAGATAAAAAATTTGATACAATCTGCAAAAAAATATTTCAAGGATAACAAGTAAATAATGAATTGATATCCTTTTATCATGCACTTAAAAGTACACCTGGACACTGTATGTACAAAGAAATTTTAAACTACTGTGTATAATTGATAGAAATGTTGTAAAACATTACATAAGCAATAGGAAGCCCTTTGAATTCCTTTGAAATGCTTTGATTACCAAATAGAGCAAGCATTCATTAGAGCAAGCATTCATTGATTGATCTAACTTCCGATCTTCAAATCATGGTTAGCATATATTTCAACATATAGAATTTAAATTAATAGAGGCTTATCATGATAAACAAAGACTGAAATTGGCATTCCATATATTCTGAATTTTCAAACAAACACCAGATATCATCAGCAAAAGCAGATTAGGAAGACAATACCTTCTAAGAAGTTGGTTGCTTTCTATGGAGAGTGCCTCAACCTCCTTCAATTGATTGCTTATCTTATCATCAAGACTCCATGATTTCTCCTCCTACTCGGTTCTCACTGATTTCTCCAGTGATTTGCAGTATGTTTTGAATGCCAGGTAAAAACTTGCTCCCAATACCCTATAATAAACACAAAATTAGTGGAATCTCAAAGAAAAAGTTTATATATCCCACAAAGAAACCCTAAATTGAAGCCTTAATCTCAATCATGCAAGAGCAAATATAGATTTCAAAATCACAAACCCTAAACAAGTTGAAATCAACGAAATGGGAAGGAGAGTAAAGCATCTTACCATAAATAACTCGATGAAGCTGAACAAAGTAAAATGAGAAGGAGAGTAAAGCATCCTACCATAAAGGCAGTCGGTGATGAAGTGGTGGTCCTGATGGCGGTCGGTGATGCGTCTGTTGTTTGGGAGGTTGCGCCGTAGAGAGAGATCGAGTGAGAGAGAGAGAGAGTAAGAGAGGAAATAGAAGAAGATCGAGAGAGGGAGAGAAAGAAAGAGGGGCGAGAGAGAAATATCTCAGATCTGTGGAGAGAGGATGAGAAGCCGAGTATGAAAGCCGGAAGAAATAGGAGAGATGGCGGTGGCGGCGGTGTTGGTGGCGACGACGGGGAGGCAGTTGCGGGTGCGAGTTAGGGCAGAGGCGGGGAGGCAACCACGTATGTCTAGGTTTAAGATCTGTAGAGACATGAGGACAGAAGGATGGCGGCTAGGTTTTATCAGAGGAAAAGAGGAGCTCTTAGATTTGTAGAGACATGAGGAGAAGACGAGGATGAAAGTTAGGAGAAAGAAGAGAGGTGGTGGTAGCCGCGGCAGCGGCGGTGGAGGGCAGTAGTGGCGGCGGTGGCGGTAGGGGGGGGGGGGGTGGTGGTGGTGACATTCAGGCGAGGTGAGCCAAAGAGATTTCGGAGAGAGGGTCAAGCGTTGTTCTCGATCTGTTCAGAGAAGTGCGGAAAGGAATTAACTCCTATTTTCACTATGGGCGGGTGTTTAAAAAAATATTCTAAGTATGGGCGGACATTCAAACTTCAAACACTTACAAAATTCCATTGGTCGCGCGTTTATTTGTTTTTTTAAATTAATAATTTAACATCTGTCAAAAAATTGAACAGTTGTTTTAAGCGTTTTTAACATCACAAATTTATTATCCGATGTAATAGCTTAATTTAACATCGGTTACTTTTTTGACAGACTTAAATCATATGATGTCTAATTGCAGTATTCTAGTAGTGCTAGCACTAGCCCCATTGTGACGACGAATGAAGGGGCAAATGGTGAGACCCTTGTTCCTCCGAGTACATCCACACCTATTGTAAGTTTTTCTGGCTCTCCCATTCCTACATTCTCTACTATGGATACCTTTGCTCAAGGCACAACTAGCTCGGGAAAAAGGAGGAAGAAGAGAAGGAAGAGTTCGACAAAGAAGGCCAAAGGAGATGAGCAAGCTTGTCCTAACACACGCTTTGAGCAAAATGAGGTACGTATTCCTTCCCCTCCCCTAGATATTCCTATTGAAAATGAAGTGAATGGTAAAAAGCTATAAGGGAAAGAGGAAAGGTGTCGGGCTTGGTGATGATCCAAGTGACCTTGACATCTCATCTTCGGAGAAAAGCTCTAGGCATGCCAAGAGTGAAGATGGACATGATGCGGATTCGGAGGACTCTACCACCTTTACAAAGGTCTTGTCCAAGGCTCAAAGGAAAAAAGGTAAGTCACCCATCAACAAATGGTCCCCAAAGCCACCGCAAGGTAGTACTATGGTGACTAGGAGCAAGGATGGTGGAGGAGGTAAGAAAAAGACCTACAATAGGTCTTGATGAGAATAATAACATGGAACATAACGGGGTTGAACCATCCCCGGAAGCAAAATGGCGTGCGAGATCTCGTGAGGAATAATGATGCAAAGGTTTGTGCTATCCTTAAAACTAAACTCCATGAGGGTAGTTTAAATCTAGACCATTTTATGAATAATTGTTTCCTTGGTTGGAACTTTGTTTCTAATTTCCAACTTGATGAAAGAGGTAGAATCCTTGTGGTTTGGGATCCCTCCTTTGTGTTGTTAGAAGTCATTGAGATAGGTGTCCAACATATAGCTTGTTTTGTGACTAACAAAGCTACCGGTGAGAAAGTTGGGGTTTATTTTGTCTATGGGCTGCACTCGGTCGTCCATAGAAGAGCTATGTGGCTGAACATCACTAACATCTTATGCAACCATATTTTTCCTTGGATGGTGCTTGGAGACTTCAATTGTGTCATGAGAAATGACGAGAGGATGAATGCGGAGCCGGTCAGCATGTATGAATGCCGCGACATCCTTGAGGCTTGTGAGAACCTTGGGCTTGAGGATGCTCCTTACACAAGAAAGAATAAATTCACTTGGTCAAAGGGAGGAAACTGGAGCAAAATTGACAGGGTACTTCTAAACCATGAATGGATCAATTGTAATATTTTTTGTCATGTGAATTACCCCGACATGTGGAGCCTCTCGGACCACAAGCCGGCTATTGTGTCTCTTTAGAGGAATGAAGGAAAGAAGAAGCACACCTTCAAGTATCTAAACATGTGGAGTGAGCATGGTATGTTTGGTGACCTTGTTAAGGAGAATTGGTGTGGATCTTGGAGAGGATCCTACCAATTTTGACTTTGCAAGCTATTAAAAAAGCTGAAAGGGCCGTTGAAATCTTTGAACGTAGAGGAGTATGGACACATATCGGCTATGGAACGCAAATGAGGCCCTCAACATTGCTATGGAAGAGGCGAGGCTAAACCCGAAAAATTCAGCAACTTGGGATGACTTGAAAAGGGCTAAAATGAAGGCGGAAAGGCTCAACAAGGCCGAGTATTCCTTCCTTAGACAATGCTCCAAAGCTAAGTACACTCTCCAAAGTGATCAATGCAATAAATATTTTCATTCCCTTATGCGTTTCAATAAACATAAGAACCACATTGTGTCAATCCAAAAAAGGGATGGGACTATTTCTAAATCTCCTAAGGAGGTGGCGAATGAATTTGTTGGATACTACAAAGAGCTTCTTGGTTGTGTAGATTTTACAAATAAAGTTGATCCATCCATGTTCGCTATTGGAGCTAAAGTGAAGAACGAGGACAGAGAAATGCTTGTTGCCTTGGTGTCAAACGAGGAGATCAAAACAGCCCTTTGGGCGATAGGTGAGGACAAGGTACCCGGGCCGGATGGATACTCTTCGAATTTTTTCAAGAAGACTTGGGACATCACCGGGGGTGAGCTTTGTGCAGCCGTGAAGGAGTTCTTCCGTAACGGAGTTCTCCTCAAGCAACTTAACCATACGGTGGAGAGTTTGATCCCAAAGGTAGATGATGCTAACCAAGTAAGTAACTCCCGACCTATCTCTTGTTGTAATGTGGTCTACAAGGTTATATCTAAGATCATTACTACTAGACTTGGGTCTTGTCTTTCTTACTTGGTTGATGATGCTCAAGCAGCCTTTGTGCCGGGTAGACTCATGTCGGATAATATCTTCCTAGTTCAAGAGCTTCTCCGTAGATACAATGTGAGAAGGGATACTCGTAGGTGTTTTTTGAATGTTGATCTTCCTAAAGCCTATGACACCCTATCTTGGAAGTTCCTTGAATTTTCTTTGTATGAGATTGCTTTGCCTCCTATATTTGTGCATTGGGTCATGGAATGTGTGTCCACCACTTCCTTTTCTATTAAGGTTAACAATGAGATGCATGGTCTTTTTGAGGGGAAGAGGGGTCTCCGTCAAGGGGATCCCTTATCTCCACTCCTATTTGTTATTGCTATGGATCGATTTCTTTTCTAGGCTTGTGAAGGCGGAAACAAGTAAACCGGGTTTCAACTTCCACCAAAATTATGGCAATGTTAGGTTAGCACACCTTGTGTTTGCCGATGACATTGTCATGTTTTCTCGTGGAGATGAAGCTTCGGTCCAAGTCTTGATGGGATGCCTCAAAAGTTCGAGAGTGTGTCCGAACTCAATAAGAGCAAATCGGCCATCTTCCTTGAATCGGTTCCACAACATGAAACGGTTGCACTAAAGGAGATCACCGGATTCAAAGATGGAGAATTTCCCTTTCGATACATTGGTGTGCCCATTAGCCCCCATGGGCTCCGTGTGGCACACTTCACCCCTCTCTTGGAGAAAATTGGTAAGAATCTGAATTTTCGGGCTAGTAAACACCTCTCCTATGTAGGTCGAAGGGAGCTCATTGCCTCGGTCATCCAAGGGATTGAGGCCTTTTGGCTCTCAGTCTTACCGGTCCCCGAAGCCATCATCCGTGCGCTCACTAGCCTTTGCGGCTCTATCCTTTGGAAATCACCAAGAGTTAGGTGGAGTAAGGTGTGCCTTCCTAAGCAAGAGGGTGGGCTCGGCATCCTTGATACTAAAACATGGAACTTGGCCTTCATGGCTACGCATCTTTGGCACATTTTTAGAGAAAGGATAGCATATGGGTGAGGTGGTTGCACCACAAGTACCTTGTCGTGACACATGTGGAGGATTGGGAAGCTCTTAGGAGGGACTCTCCTCTCATCAAAGCTCTTGTTGAGGTAAAAAACAAAGTTTGTTCTTCTTCTAACCTTGATGAGAAGTTTGATGAGTGGTGTAGCGAGAGCAAGTTCATGGTAAAAAAGGCCTATGAAGATTTTCGGCACAAGGAGGACAAGTTGAGATGGCACAAGGAGGTGTGGGCGAAGGGGAATACCCCTAAACATTGCTTCATATTATGGTTAGCTACCTTGGGTAAGCTGCCTACTCTTGACAGGTTGTTTTTCTTAGATACTAACCATTGTTGCAAGCTTTGTGATGAGGATGAGGTGCTTGAGACACATGAACACTTGTTCTTTGAGTGCCATTACACTAAGGAGATTTGGAGAAGAACCCGGGCTGTTTTTAACATTCCGGAAGAGGTTAACACCTTGGCAAGAGGGCTCAGATGGTTAAGGAGGCATAAGAAGAAAAAGAGTTGCAACATGAGGGCAAAAAATTACGCCTTCTCGGCGGTCGTCTACTTCATTTGGCATGCTAGAAATGCCAAGATATATGATGCAAACTTCATTCCGGTTGAGGTTGTGACTGAGGTCATTGACACACATGTCTTTCGTGTGCTCCATGCTGCCTTTCCGTCCCATGAAGTCGATAAAATTTGATGAATCAGCCCCCTTCCTCCCAATGGTCTTTTCTTGGTTTGTGCTACATGTTTTTGGGGTGTGTCCTAGGGCATGCGAGGCTTCCGGGAACACCCCTTAGGTCTTTTTTGGGTTTTTGTGTCTTTCAGGGGCTGCATACCCTTGGAACAAAACCCTTTGGATGTTTTATAGGTGTGGCCTACGAGACCTGCGTGTCTTAAGCACACTCTTGGTTGTTTTCTTAGCACCCTTGTATGTGTCACAGAGGCTTGTATGTTTAGCGGAACATGCACTTTTGACACTTAGTTTTGGTTGAACTTTCTTGAGAGTCTAGGCTTAGTCCTTGCTTTCAAGAGTTTGACATAATCGTTGTATGGTCTTTGGACCCCCCCCCCCCCCCCAATTTTTCATTGAATTTACATAAACCTCCCCTCACCTAGACTTAGTGCCGGGGGGGTTGGCTTAAAAAAAAGTTGAATGAATGAAAACCAGCCCTATATGCTTTATTTATAGGCCTTAATCATTGCTAATCAAGGTAAAGAATATCTATCATCTATCTAAAGATATAATTCTACTTAGAAATAAATGAATCTAACTAAGTAAAACTAGATAAATCCTAAAGGGTAATTAGATGTGTCACCCTTAGGATAGATAAAAAGATAAAATATCTAAAGTCTTCATGTGTTAGGAATCTTCTCTCGGAAATATCTCCATTGGATTTTGGATAGAACTTTAAGTAGAACTCGGAATCGACCTCGACTTCGTCACTAGGTATTGGTCGATATCGACCAACTTCGGTCGATATCGAGTCACTTTCTCATGTCCAGCTTCTGTTGCTCGATTTCGGCTTCTGGGGCAATATCGAGCTGTCCTAGGTCGATATCGGCCAAGTTAGGTCGATATTGACCTGTCTTCTTCCCTGTTGGTTATCTCGAGTCGATATGGAGAATTTCGACCAAAATCTGGTCGATATCGACCTCTTTCTCAGAATCCTACTATGTTCTTAAAACGCACTTTTCCGAGTCCTCGTTCGTCGGATTGACCTCGTTGACGCATATGAGCATGCGTTGGAAAGCTCTTTTCGAGGAATATAACTCTCATGAAGACATCAAAGCTTGATTCAGAATGATGTATGTTGAAAAATAGCCTTTTCTCTGGCTGCACCATTCTTAGCTTCTTCATGACTTCCCATTAAGCTCCAAAGTCCGACTGATCTCTGCGAAATTAAACAAAAACTAGTGTAGACTCCATAATTTGGCAAATAAGTGTAAACTACATAGATTCTTTACTATTCTAACCCATATGTATGAAATGTATGCAGAAATCAATATAAAAATAAGTATAAAACATGGCACAAAACATGGACATCAAATCCCAATTTGACGAGAGGGTTTCTCGACCAAATAAATTTTCAGTCAAGACCCCGCTATAGGATAGTGGAGTCAGGTTCGTCCTCATGAGAGAAGTCAGCGGTTCTAGGTTTAGTCGGTTTAGGAGTTCTAGGTTTTGTCGAGGGATGGATATGGAATGGTGGTTGGTGTCGAGTAAAATGTGGGCAGAATGTAAATAAGGAAATAAAGTAATAAAGGTGCAAACTTCCAAGGTAAGGGATCACCGCAACGATAATCAAACACACAAAAGATAAGATAGAATAGTTATGTAATCACATCAATGGAGTATGCTTTCACCTTTTCCAATAATTAGATAACCCTTTTAAGTAACCCTAATTGTATCTACCAATTTTATGTTTATAATTCAAGTTGTTAACACGAATCTTTATTCTTTCGAACGTTCCTCCTCCTTTCTCTCTCTCCTCCTCCTTGCGTCCTCTCTCTCTCTCTCTCTCTCTCTCTCTCTCTCTCTCTCTCTCTCTCTCTCTCTCGCCTATCTCCTTGCGCTCGAAGACAACTTGACTTGAATGTCTGAAAATCAGCCCCCTAGGGCCTTATTTATAATGTTCCATGTAACTATTCTAGGAATGAACAATTATATCTAAATCTAAAACTTTCTATCTAAAAAGACAAGATAAAACATTATTGGTAAAGGAAATAAATCTATATGGAAACTAGGACTAATGTGGATAAATTCCTTCCATCTTGATAGATATTGATGTGGATGGATAAAATTCCACATCTCTTCTCTTGCAAGTAACTCTATCTTCTTGGACACAACTCGATTTCGGACTCGGACTCTTCTGGATTGTCCTCGACGTCGACCAAATTCCTCGATATCGAGTAGGATTTTTCTCCCGGGGTTGCACTCGAGCTCGGGCAGGATTCGGGCTCGTCGGGTGTAGTCGACGTCGACCAAACTTCTCGACGTCGAGTAGAGTTGTTCTCTCGAGTGTTCTAGTGCTCGTTCTTGACTTCAGGAGGCAAGTCGACCAAAAAAGTACTCGACGTCGACCAGTTTGGTCAACGTCGACTAGTTCTGTGCGCTTTCAGCATTCTGCTCCGTTCTTGAAACGCACTTTCCCGAGTCCTCGTTCGTCGGATTGACGCATATGAGCATGCGTTGGAAAGCTCTTTTTGAGGGATACAACTCTCATGAAGACATCAAAGCTTGATTTAGAATTAGGAATGTCGAAAAATGTCCTTTTCTCCGGTTACACTATTCTTAGCTTCTTCATGACTTTTCTTTAAGCTCCAAAGTGCGTCCGATTTCTGCAAAATAAAATAAAACTTAGTGTAGATTACATAATTTGGCAAATAAGCATAAACTACATAGATATTGTACTATTCTAACCCAAATGTATGAAATGCATACATAAATCGTTATAAAAGTCAATATAAAATATGGCGAATTAGGCACACATCAAACACCCCATACTTAAGCTTACTTGTCCTCAAGCAATACTTTTAATGGTCATACATGGGAAGAAACAAACTCTCAACATCTTAGATCCATTGCCATATAACCCTGCAATCAATTACCATCCTCGAAAAGGTACTAATGTCACAAATCCATGCATGTGCAATAAAAGCAACATCTACTCACAACAGGAGGGTTATGCAAGACAATTCATACGACAAAGAATTAATAATCAAGAGGACTTTAATTCAGCTCAATAAGGAGTAGATTGGTAAAAGGCTAAAGGTGGGGTATTTTTGGCCATATGGTGCTAATAATCCGGGGAAATGGAGTAATTTCAAAACTTTCATACCACATTCCTTCTTCCTTTGATTTTTCACCATTCTCTCAGCCCTCAATGCTTTTTTCAATATTATGCTTTTACCTCTCTAACCTCAGCACTGCCTTCTCGCGAGTCGTAAACATTGGTGTCATGAATGGCCCCGGATACTTAGTGCTTCGGACTCCTCACATGTATGTCCCATCCCGTAGAACTAACATCTCAACGAGCAGGGTTGATCTACCTTTATCTCCTGAGGTGATCGGATTTTCTTTCACTCATTAAATTTTCCATATATTTCAATTTCCTACCAAACTCCATATATAATAAAAACAACACAAACACCATATAATAATCTCCATAATGTAACATCATTCTCAACATAATCCCCGGATAGGAAATAAGGTAAAGAATGGTCAATATTTAGATCATGTGGAGCATATATATGAAATAAGGCTCAATATGGCTTTTGTGATGCATAAGCATATGTATGGTTAAGGAATATAAACATATGAGCATTATATGGAAAATATAAAGTCCTCCATCCTCTTATCATGCAATATGTCAAAAGCAATATCAAATTTTTACCTCCTTTCATGGTTTTCATAAAAATATGCATTTCATTGTGACTTACCTTTACTAGGCAATTTCATGCTATATCTCTAATGAATCCAATTTTGCATCGTCGAGTTCATTTAAAGCTTCCATGACACTAATCAAAAAATTTCCACGGGGGTGCTTTTTCAATACTTTGGAAGACATGCATATAAGCACATATATATCAAATATGAATTCCAAAGTAGCCATGTATAAACACTTCAAGAAATAAACTTTAAATATGCACACATAATGTGAAATATGCACAAAGTAAGCCCTTCCCCCACCCCATACTTAAACATTACAGAAACAAGGGTAAAGAACGAAACTCACTAGACATGTGTGCTGATCGTCGGAATCAAGTGCTGATATGGCTGCATAAGTGGTCGATCTCGAGGAAGAGTAGTCGACGTCGACTAAAGCTACTTGACATCGAGTACAGTGAAAGACTCCAGGGTGATCCTTGTCGACCACAAGCTCGTTTCCTCGTAATGGGTAGTCGACGTCGAGTAGAGTACTCGACGTCGAGTACTTCTGCATCGTCTTTTACCTGCAAAACATGTTAGGAAGACAATATCCACAATAGAAAATCCAAAAATAATGTTTCAAAACAAAAACCAATAGTATCTAAAATCTAAGAAATAAGATATAGCGGGTTGCCTCCCGTAAGCGCTAAATTTTAAGTCTTTAGCTTAATCTAATTCCCTTTAAGACTTAGCCTTACTCATCTTTGTCCAGAGGTATAAGTGGATCTGGTGGTTCCTCCGGTGGTGGGAAGCGTGGGATGTCATCTGGGGGCATCGTATGAAGAAGCTTGAATCTCCCCAAGTGAATGCTTCATGGCTCCACCCATTCATCTTCCCTGGCTCCAGCTAGCATATATAAAGGAAGATATAAAGAAAATTCACACACCTCATAATTGTCTCTCTTCCGCTTCATATGTTGACTTGGTTGTGTATCTCCACCACAGTAGAACGGTGGAGCGGGAAGAGATATTTCCTTCTCATCTTGCGGAGCTTCATGCCACTTTGCTAGGACCCCATACTTGAATACGAACATCGGCTGCTCAAAATCGTCAGGGATGGCCTTCACCTTGTAAGGTAAAAGCGACCTTGGAACACCCTGGGCAACAATGTCCGCTTTCTTCTCTTCTATTGCGATTTCATCATGGGATCCTTCATATGATTCATCAACAATAGGTAGCAAAGTACGAATGAAATTCGAGAAAGGACATACCTTGTTGTTGACATCGAGTGGGTCAATTGGCTCATCGGGAGGAGGGCATGGTCCTTTAGACTGAATGGAAGCCTCAAGCCTTCATATTTCGTCGTCTAGCCAGGCTATTTCCCTTAATCGTGCCTCCTCCATTGCAAGCCTATTTCTCCATCTCAAATCTTGGAACCATTCTTCGCATTCGGGATTCCCTTCGACAAAGTCTTCCATCTTTGTACCTAAGCTTTGGAATCAAAATCAATAAAGCACAAATTAGTAGCAAAAGTGTGGCACCTAGTTGGTATCGGTGAGGCGGGTGGTGGTAGGGTATGTGATAGTAACAAGAAAAAGGGATGGGCCATCATAAACCGTAAACACAACTAAGCTAGGCGCGATTGATATCTTCCCGGCAACGGCGCCAATTTGACTAGAGGGTTTCTCGATCAAATAAATTTGTAGTCAAGACCCCGCTAAAGGATAGTTGAGTCAGGTTCGTCCTCAGGAGAAAAGTCAGCGGTTCTAGGTTTAGTCGGTTTAGGGGTTCGGGAATAGCGGGAAAAGGTGATGAGGGTTGTTGTCGACGTCGGCTAAGATTGGATCTATATCGAGGGATGGATAAGGAATCGTGGTTGGTGTCGGCTAAAATCTGTGCAGAATGTAAATAAAGAAATAAAGTAATAAATGTGCAAACTTCCAAGGTAAGGAATCACCGCAACGATAATCAAACACACAAAAGATAAGATAGAATAGTTATGTAAGCACATCAAAGGAGTAAGCTTTTGCCTTTTCCAACAATTAGATAACCCTTTTAAGTAACCCTAATTGTATCTACCAATTTTATGTTTATAATTCAAGTTGTTAACATGAATCTCTATTCTTTCGAGTAGGCAATAAACATATAAAAGGCAGTGGATGATCAAAACATAATAAATATAAAAACTTTACCTCAAGTGTGCATGACTATCGTCGGGCTCACCCCGACCCTAGAAGAAGAAAATTATAAAGCAAACATCATAAAAGAAACTAACTTTAACATTAAAAATAAAACTTAAACTTACAAAACCTTCCAAACGTTCCTCCTCTCTCTCTCTCTCTCTCTCTCTCTCTGGCCTATCTCCTTGCGCCCGAAGACGACTTAGCTTGAATGTCTGAAAATAAGCCCCCCTAGGGCCTTATTTATAATGTTCCATGTAGCTATTCTAGGAAGGAACATTTATATCTAAATCTAAAACTTTTTATCTAAAAAGACAAGATAAAACATTATTGATAAAGGAAATAAATCTATATGAAAACTAGGACTAATGTGGATAGATTCCTTCCATCTTGATAGATCTTGATCTGGATGGATAGAATTCCACATCTCTTCTCTTGCAAGTAACTCTATCTTCTTGGACACAACTCGATCTCAGACTCGGACTCTTCTGGATTGTCCTCGATGTCGACCAAACTCCTCGACGTCAAGTAGGATTTTTCTCCCGGGGTTGCACTTGAGCGCGGGCAGGATTCAAACTCGTCGGGTGTAGTCGACGTCGACCAAACTCCTTGACGTCGAGTAGAGTTGTTCTCTCGAGTGTTCTGGTGCTCGTTCTCGACTTCTGGAGGCAAGTCGACCAAAAAAGTACTCGACGTCGATCAGTTTGGTCGACGTCGATTAGTTCTATGCGCTTTCAGCATTCTGCTCCGTTCTTGAAACGCCCTTTCCCGAGTCCTCGTTTGTCGGATTGACACATATGAGTATGCGTTGGAAAGCTCTTTTTGAGGGAGAAAACTCTCATCAAGACATCAAAGCTTGATTCAGAATGATGAATGTAAAAAAAAGGCCTTTTCTCCGGCTGCACCCTTCTTAGCTTCTTCATTACTTTTCTTTAAGCTCCAAAGTGAGTCCGATTTCTGCAAAATATAACAAAAACTAGTGTAGATTCCATAATTTGGCAAATAAGGAAAAAAAATTCATAGATATTGTACTATTCTAACCCAAATGTATGAAATGCATACAAAAATCGTTATAAAAGTCAATTTAAAACATGGCGAATTAGGCTCACACCATCGGGTAGGGTTTTCGGGTCGGGCTATGTTTTGACAGGTCTAGTTGTATTTGTGTAAAGACTGAATATATTTTATATTATTTTATTATTATTTTAAATTAAGTATATATTATACCAATCACAAGTTGGTGTAGGGGTTGTGGGGCTACTGTTGTAAGGAGGAAATCGAGTTCAAAATATAAAATATATCAAACCGGATTATGCCCACGCAAATAATTACAAGACCTCCTCCTGATGTAGCAGTGGGATGTCAGGATCCATCCTCGAGGAAGCTGGTCAGCGGATCTCAGGCAGCGGAGAAATGTCACGGATGATGATCGACCACAGTGGTACTCGACCTCGACTAGGTGGTAGTCGACAGGGGTCAGTACAGTCGATTTCGAGCAACAGAAGACGCTGGGTGGTGGTCGACGTCGACTAGCCGTACTCGACGTCGAGTAGGTTGGTCGTAGTCGAGTAACTGGTCGAGTACTGCAGAGACACAGAAGCAACAACAATCTTTATCGATCGAAAGTCAGTGGCTGACGTCGACCAAGGGGTGGTCGAAGTCGAGTAGCAATAGTAACGAAATAAAAGACAGATCTTTGCGGAATTCTGAATAAACTATGTAAAAGAAAACTTCCAAGATCGGGGTTTGCAACAACGATAACCAAACATGCATACGGCAAGATAAATAACGATAATCATGTAAATCGCATCGACGGATCAAGCTTTCGCCTTTTCCAACAATTAGACAATTCTTTCAAGAAACCCTAATTGTATCTAACGATTTTATGTTTATAATCCAAGTTGGTTAACATGGATCTCTATTAAATAGGTCATAAACACATAAAAGGTAGTAGATGCTCAAAACATAACAAAGGTCGGATCTTTACCTCAAACACGCATGACTATTGTTGGGCTTGCCCCGACCCTAGAAGTGGGTGGAATACTCGCTCTTCATCGCTATTAAAGACATTAATAATAAAAGAAAACTAAATTGCATTAAAATAAATCAAACAGAGCGTACAACCGATTGAAGCCAACTCCGCTCTCGCTTCACAACCTCTCTCTCTCTCTCTCTCTCTCTCTCTCTCTCTCTCTCTCTCTCTCTCTCTCTCTCTCTCTCGCTCTCGCTCTCGCTCTCTCTCCCTTACTTATCCTCTCTAAGCTTGACTCGTCTCTAAACTTGAATGAATAAAAACTAGCTCCATGGGCTTTATTTATAGGCTTCCAATCCTTGCTAATCAAGGAAGGAAATTATATCTAATATCTAAATATAAAACTTTAAATAAATGGTACATTTATCTAATAAGGAAAACTATCTAAATATCTTCATGTGGATAAATCCTTCTCTTCCATAGATAGATCTTGATAGAATTGGATGAAATCAGCCTTCCTATGCTAGGAATGGCCCAATAGTCTCGCGGCCCAAAACACTGTAGTCGACTTCAAGTAGTTCGTACTCGACTTCGAGTATGTGTCACAGCTTCTCGATCAGCTTCTCTTCCTCGAGCTCTGGTATGGTTCAGTTCTGGTCGACGTCGAGTAAGGTGTACTCGACGTCGAGCACGGCTCGTGCTCGAGTTGTCTTCTTCTTCCATCCTCGATCAAGTCTGCTACAGCTGTAGTCGACTTCGAGTAAGGCCGGGTCGAAGTCGAGTAGTTGTGTCAGCTCTCAGCATTCTGCTCTGTTCTTGAAACGTACTTTGCCGAGTCCTCATTCTTTGGATTGAAGCATATGAGCAAGCTTTGGAAAACTCTTTTCAAGGGCTACAACTCTCATGAAGACATCAAAGCTTGATTCAGAATGATGGATGTCGAAATATGGTCTTTTCTTCAGCTACACCATACTTAGCCTCTCCATGAGTTTCCTTTAAGCTTCAAAGTGCGTCCGATTTCTGCGAAATTAAACAGAAACTAGTGTAGACTCCATAATTTGGCAAATAAGCATAAATTATATAGATTCTGTACTATTCTAACCCAGATGCACGAAATGCATACAGAAATCGGTATAAATGTCAGTGTAAAACATGGCACAAAACATGGACATCAAATCACCCCATACTTAAGCTAACTTGTCCCCAAGAAATAACTTGGATGGTCATTTAGGGCAAAAATTCAAAACTCTCAACATCATAGATTCATTCTCATATAACCCTGAAATCAATTACCATCCTTGAAAAGGTACTAGTGCCACAAATCCATACATGTGCAAATAAAAAGCAACATCTACTCACAAAAGGAGGGTTATCCAAAACAATTCAAGTGACAAAGCAACAATAATCAAGAGGACTTTAATTAAGCTCAATAAGGAGTAGATTGGTAAAAGGCTAACGGTGGGCAATTTTTTGCAATGTGGTGTTAATGATCCGGGGAAATGGAGTACTTCCAAATTGAATTTCCACATTCCTTCTTCCTTTGATTTCTCATCTTTCTCTCATCGCTCAATGCTTTTTTTTTTCAATATTATGCTTTTACCTCTCTAACCTCAGCATTGTCTTCTCGCGAGTCGCAAACATGGGTGTCATGAATGGCCTCAGATACTTAATGCTTTGGACTCATCACCTGTGTTTCCCATCTTGCCGAACTATTATCTCAGCGAGCATGGTCGATCTACCTTTATCTCCTGAGCTGATCGGATTTTTTTCTCACTCATTAAATTTTCCATAATTTTCAAACATTCCTACCAAACTCCAATAATGATACAACAACACAAATACCATATAAAATCTCCATAATGTGACATCATTCTCGACATAATCCCCGGATAGTGTTGTTGCAGGAGTAAATCAAGTATAGATATCAAATATAGTTCAGACTGACTCCCCTGTCTCAGCAAATAAATACAAGATTTCCTCCCGTTGTAGTAAGAGAAAATCAGGATCGAATCCACGAGGAAGCATGTCAGCAATTCTCAGGTAGCTGTAAATTCTCACAACAGCAGCAGAAAGACAGAAAAGACAGAAACGCAGAAACAGAAATAAACCCGGCAAGGGCAACTAAAACAAAAGCAAAGAAACAAACTAAAGACAGAAAGTAAAGCAAACAAAGAACAACGCAGTAAATAAAAGCAAAACAGAAAGCAACTCGAGGACACAGAAGCTACTCGATCTCGAGTAAGCTGTCCTCTATCTCGACAAGACAGTAATGAAAACAGAAAACAGAAGACAAAAGCAAGCAACTCGACAAACAAAGTTCTCCTCGACCTCGACAAGAGGTACTCGAGATCGACAAACACAACTCGACAGAAAGTAAAAATCGATGAAAACAGAAGCAAATCAACTCGACACAGACCAACTTCTCCTCGAGATCGACCACGATGCAACTCGATCTCGACCAAGCTTTCGTCTATCTCGACTAGAAACAGAAAACGTAAACTTTGCAGAATTAAACACAAACGCAGATTTTTGACAGAAATTAACTCAATATATTAAAAGACTTCCAAGGCCAGGGTATCAACACCACAACGATAACCATGCAAAACAACACATAAAGGCATAAAAGGTCATGCTTTCCATCAAATAACTTTCGTTATTAACAAATAGGCATATAGAGGCTTTCGCATAAACCCTAATTGTTACTAACCCTTTTCACATAATTAATCCAAGTTGCATTAAGATCACTTTCACTTCAATAACACAAACAAGGATCACCTTCAACTCTCGCAAAAGAATCATGCTCATAAGGATAGAAGACAAATCGCATAAAAATCGGACCTTTATCGCATCGCCTCACATGGCCACCGTCGGGCTCACCCCAGCCCCAGAAGTGGGTGGACTACTCACGACTCATTGCAATAAAAGACATTGATTGATGAAAAGAACTAAATTGCATAAAACTATATTCAAAAGCCTTTACAATCTCGGCAATCAACTTTCGCAGAAAGCCAAAACCTTAAAAACCTTAGAACTCCTAAACTCCTCTTGTGGAACTAACTAATTATGTGTCTTCGAATGATTGAATATGATGCCTAATGCTCAGCCCCATGGGCTTTATTTATAGCTTTCATTCCCTAGCTAATCTAGGAAAGAAGATATCTATCTATATCTAAAATTATATCTAAAACTTGAAAGGATAAATAAATGTTTTAAGGAAATAAATCCATAAGGAAAGGATAAAACTAATTATGGTAGGTCTTCATGATGTGATAGATCTTGTCTCCTTTGGATAGAACTTGATGGATTCGGATAGAATCTTCTGCCTTCGCGCCCAAGGAATCCCAAGTCTAGTCGGACAAGGCTCGTCGAGAAGCTTCTGGACACTAGTCTAGTCGACCTCGAGTAAGGCTTGTCGACCTCGAGTAGCAGGGTTCGTCGACTGGACTTCCTCGGCTAGATCTGCTCGATGTGCTCGGACTTGGTCACTGGTGCTTGTCGACCTCGACCACCTTTTGTCGATGTCGAGTAGGATGGGTCATCGACAAGGTCTCCTCGGGTTGGTGTGCTCGACTGGCTCGGACAAGGACTTAGGTGCTCGTCGATCTCGACAAGCCCTAGTCGACTTCGAGTAAGGTGGCTTGCCGACTAGGTCTTCTCGAGTGACTCTCCTTGATGGGCTCCGGATCTGGACTCAGCGTCTCGTCGACCTCGACAAAGGCTCCTCGAGATCGAGTTGGTTGGTGTCCTTCCTTTCCGCTCCCGCGAGTTGCTTCATCCGCTGGCAGCGAGTTGCCTCTTCCGCGGCAGCGAGTGGTCCGTTGCAGCGAGTCGAGTCGCTGGCAGCGAGTGCTCCTGGTCGTCCTCGGCTTCGTCCTCGGCTCCTCTCCTTGTCGACTCCGGACATGGCGTCTGGGCTTCGTCGACCTCGACCAGTGCTTGTCGAGGTCGAGTAGAGTCCGGAGCTCGGGTTGGTCTGTCTTGCTCGACCAGCTCTGCTCGACAAGGCGATGCTCGGACAGGCTCGTCTAGGTCGAGTAGGCCTACTCGAGATCGAGTAGCCTCGACTCTCAGACTTGTTCTGCTGCTTTGACCTTGGACTTCTGTAGTGGTTTTCGGAGCTTTTCCGACCTTCTGTAGAATTGCTGTAAAACGCCTCGATTTCTGCTAATTAAACAGAAACTGGTGTAGATTCCATAATTTGGCAAATAATCATAAACTACATAGATTCTGTACTATCTAAGCCCAAATGAATGTAATGTATACAGAAATCGATATAAAAGTTACTGTAAAACATGGCAGATTCCGCTCACAACAGATAGCAAATAAGGTAAAGAATGGCAATTTTTGGAACATGTAGAGCAATATATGAAAGTAAGGCATAATATGGCTTTTGGGATGCATAAACATAGGTAAGGCTAGGAATATAACAATGAGCATTTATATGGAAATATAAAGTCCTTCATCCGCTTATCATGCAATATGTCAAAAGCAACATCAAATTTTACCCCCTTTCATGGTTTTCAAGAAAATAATGCACTTCGTTGTGACTTCCCTCTACTAGGCAATTTCATGATATATCTCTAATGAATCTAATTTTGCATCGTCGAGTTCAATTAAAGCTTCCATGACACTATTTCTTTAGACAATTTACAAGCATTGGGAGATGTCTCATAGAACTTTGAGTTTAGCAATTAAGCACAAAATTTTAAAATTTTACTCAAAATTCACCATCTTAAACCAAAAGCAAGAATAAAACATATAATAATGATAATGAGCTCTTCCCTAACCCCATACTTATTATATACAGTGTCCCCACCGTATAAAATCAATATAAAACATAGGTAAAGGAGGGAGTTCACTGAATAACGCGTCGAGGAGGCAAAACAGGGGCTGTCGAGGAAAAGATTTGGTCGAAGTTGGGGAATTTGGTCGATATCGACCAACTTACTCGATATCGAGTAAGCTTGTCGAAATCGACTTGCTGCTTTTCCTCTTCCCCTGGTCGATTTCCACCTCAGGAGTCGATATCGATTAAGGTTAGTCGATATCGACCAGATTGGTTGACTCCAGTTTCTTTCGACCTGCAAATTTGTTAGTTTTTCCGAAGACATGATTCCACATGAAGTATTCAAAACCAAACACTACTAAAAAAACAGGATTTAGCAACGAAAAATAGCAACGGATTTGGCAACGAATGACCGTGGCTAACCGGTTTTGCCACGGACTCGGCAACAGTCGGGTTATCCGTAGCCATATGCCTCGTGACTAAATTTGGGCCGATGTAGCAACGGAAAATAGCAACGAACTCATACCGTCGTGGCTAATTCCATGGCTTAGTATGACTTATGAATGCCGTGGCTGTGGCGACGACAACAACGTCGAAAATGCTCATCGCAAATGTCGTGGCTAATTTTGTGGCTGAGTTCGTTGTAGGGAATAGGTCATCGCAAATGTCATGGGTATTGCTGATTCCGTGGATGAGTCATTGCTATGGTCGTGGCTAATGGCAATGCTTAGTTGGATGCTACCTTTGAGGCTAGATTCGTGGCTTACGTTGTTGCGATTATTTGAATGCGCTATTTATACGATAGAGAATACAAAACACAACATCATGCACAAAATGCACAACTAATGAGTCCAAATACAAATTACAAAACAAAACATCATGCACATGATGTACAATATCCAGAAATACTACACCTAAGAAAAGGTACCAACCCACTTATGAATCTAGACACTAGTTTGAGAACTTCTGCCTTGTTCTTACACCCAATGCTTCACACTGGACCATCTAGAGATTGAACTGCAACGAGGGCAAGATTCCATTTTTTATGCCCAAGCATGAAATTAAATGGCCCTGTTCAATTACAAAAATATAAAATACAAATCAAATACTAAATTTCATAAATGGCATATTAAATAAGTAAATATTTTTTTTAAAAATAACAAGTTCATAGATAAAGCCATCAAAGATATACAATGCATTGATTCAAAATAACCTAGATCCAACCTCAATTAGACTTAGCCTAAATCCAAATTAAATATGCCCATATAATATAAGTAATAATAAAATCACTGTCAACTTATAATCACAAACACGCATTCATAAACACAAAGTGAAACTTCAACTATCAACTTCAATTCTCAAAGCAGAATTTGACATTAAACAGCTGCATTCAAAAACTTATTAAAAACCTACATTTCAAATCCTAATTTATATTTTATAAAAAATATGTACAGACCTTTAATGAGTTTTGGAGATTCTCCAAGTGATAGAACTCAAAAATCATTAACCAATAATTCATGAAAATTGCTCAAAGTAAGTGTCGCACAATTTGTACACTGTTTTCATTAAATTCATCAAATATTACTATGACCTTTAAAAATCACGAAACCAGTGCCAAACACTTCTAAACTTTCAAATATAACTTTTCTCAAAAGCCCTAATTCAGATTCGAATCACATAATTCCCAGTATCCAAAACAACACGATGTCCTGAAGCTGACAGATTTCAAACACTCTTCAATTAGGTTTTAACACACATTTTAATAACAAATCAAAATGGAAACAACCATCCTCAACCACCAAAGTTCAAAACCCTAAAACCCAGATTGTCACAAAATAAAGCAACCCTCTCAGATTTGAAGCATCAAACATGGAAGCAAAAAACAACAAGTCTTCAATGTCTCAAAATGTTTCTGACTTTCTGGACAGCAACATTATTGCTTGCATCTACACCGAATTTCAACATTATTGTTATTTTGAAGCATCAAATAAACTGAAATTTTGGACAACATAATTATTGTTATTTTGATATTTCTGGACAGCAACTCAAAAATGTTTCAGAAATTAAACATCGGCATTATTGTAATTTTTTCAAATAAATTGAAATTTAGTGAAGACGCATACCGGATCTGGAAGCTTGATGAAGGGGAGAGTGTTTGACCTGGCCCAACCGCCGTTGGTGGCCAAAAAGGCCAGGAATCTGAGCACAAAACCGCCGAACGGTTGCGGGTTTCCTTTCAAGTTTTCATTTCAGATATGTGGGAGAATGTGTTTAAGGGACGATATGCAGGAGACAATAGTAGAATAAGGGGATAGGGGAGCAATGGGGACTGCTGAAGGCGACGCTCCCTCCAGGCTCTGCCAGATTGGAGTCTCCACCGGTGTCGTTCTCCATGGTGGTATGTCGGCGTCGTTCACCGTGGTTGGAAGACAGGGGGCGAAGGGGCTAGGACAAGAGTGGATGAGAGGAGTATGAGAGATCTGAAGTTTTGGGGAGACATAGATCTGGAATGAAGAGGGAAGGGCGAGGGGCGAGAGGCGACGAAGATAATGTGAGAAAAGAGGCGGTGCCCAAAAAGTGAATTTGTAACGGCCCAGAATTATGATTTCCGGGTTACGTTTCAAGGGATGAAAACCCATGTTCGGATCTTGCAATCCAGGTACGGGTCGAGGTTTCAACTCATTTCAAAGGTCAGTAATAAAGAGGGATATGCCAAGTGGCATATCCCTCTCCTACCTCCACCCCTTCCGACAGGCGGAGACTGGCCAGCTCGTGAATGCATTCATTCATAATAGGGAGGCACGCATGCCTAACCCGCTCCACAATAAAGCCCGCAGGCATATCATAATATAAGGAAGTACTCGATTGACTCAGGGTACCCGATGAGGCTGGGCTACCCTATGACCCTAGCAAAGACTCTAGGACTATCACAGATAACAACCGTTCTGTTTACATGCACATAGAGAAATAGAATGCTCAACGATCAATGCAACCTAGCATGGTACTACATGGCATGTTGATCATGAATGCAACACCTAGTATATCATGCACCTAAGGCAGGGAATAGCTCTATTCAATCTGAGTAAGCTCCGAAGAGACTTACCTGAAGATGCAGAACAACAATATAACACAAGCAAGGGTCCAATGCAAGTCCAAAGCAATCCAAAAGCAACACACACCTATCATCAAGTCATTTCCATAAGCTACCAGACCGATAGTAAAACCGTTTTCCAAAACCTTTCCGATATGATCAACATCAACCAAAATCATTTCATTTCCAATAAAAACCATCGATAAAATCGTACCAACCACATTTTCCAACTCTTAAATCCCAATTTAAGTCAACTCATTTCCAAGACAATTTCTCAAATCGTACTTAGTCAAATTCCGACATTAATCATTAAATCCTTAACCAATTTCCCAAAGTCATATAACAGAAGCAATTCCGGCATTTTTCATTTCAAAACCTAAACCCTTATTAAATAATTTAACCAACAATATTTATCTAAAATAGCCACCAGAATAAGTCCAAGCCAATAAGTCATTTCATAATTCCAAAAAAATTGACATATTTAAATCCTCACAAATATATGTTCCAAATAATATCACTTTTAAGACTATTTTATAATATATAATAATTTCCGCTATACATATATATCAAAAAATCAGGATGACATATAATGTAAAATATTAATATTTCATGAATAATCTAACATAATATAACCCATATCCCATATACTAGCATAACACTAATAACCTCTTAAAATAAAGTAATCATAACAACCCAACAATTTCCCAACAAGCCCAACCCATGGAAGAATGAAAGGAGACCCGGATCTAATACCTGGCCCAACCCGGAACTGAGATCCGACCCGAGCCCAAAACCCGGACAAAATAACAAAAGAAAAGGGGAACCCGGTTGAGGCCCTTCTTCCCCAATTCAGAGCAGACACTGGCAACGACAGAATCGAAGGAGGAAGAAGAAATCCAAGTGCTCTCTCTCTCTCTCTCTCCGACGGACCTCTTTCCGACCCCGACCAATCCCCATCGGACCGACGCACCATTCCGAACACTACCCACCCCGAGAGCAGAAGGCGACGCCCAGAAGAAAGGAGAGAAGGAAGACTCACCGCGCGTCTCCGAGGAAGGACTCCGGCGTCAATGGCGGCCGTCCGCCTGCGAGAGCCTGAGAGAGGTTCGATTGAGACCTGGGTGAGGAGAGGAATGAGCAAAACCGGATTGGAGATCATTGGAATCGAAATCGATGTGAAACCGAACTACACCTTGACGGGAGAGCAGATGCGCAGAGCGGCTCGCCGGAATCATGGTTGTCGGGGTTGAATTGAGCTTCGTCGGAGTCCGATTGGCCGCATCGAAGTCGGAATCAAGCGAGTCTGGGCCATCCCTTGACGGAAGACAGGAAAGGAGAAGCCGAGAAGAGGGAGGCGTTGGTGGTTCCGAGGGCTGCTTCTGGGCGCCTACTCGGCTCGGCCTCGCTGTGCACGTCGGAAGTGAAGATGGGGGAGCTCGATGTGACTGGGGAGTTGTTACTGGCGGTGAAGAATAAGGGAGAAACAGGAGGTTTGGGTGGCTCGGTTTGATGGGGCGGTGGTGCTCAAGAGAGAAAAAGAGGGAGCTTGGACAGTAGCTGGGCTGCTGTCGCTGCTCAGTTGAGGGAGGAGGAATGCGGAGCTGCTGGCGGCTCGGTCTCGACTCCGGTGGGGCTCCTGGGCGCTGGTGGCTCGGCCTCCAACAGAGGTGAGACAGAGGTGGGAGGCTTGGGTTGGTGTTGTCTCGAAAATCAGAAGGAAGGGGAAATGGAAAGTGAAGGGAGGAAGCTTTGTTTGAAATTAAAAAGTGGATGAAGTTGCTACAGTAGGGGGCTTTGTTTTGGTCAAATTGCAGCCTTTGGAGGGGTTTGTTTGTTTGCCAAAACAATTGAAATCAAGAAGGGTAGGAGAAAGCATAGATAAGATTTTACCTGAAGGAGATGGTATGAGTTGGAAAGGATAATGATGGGAGAAGATAATATAATTATGTAAGTGGTCCCATATGAGAAAATACCCGGATAATAAATCTCGAAACACGTTCTCTCGACCTTAACCCGATTCGATTAACTTGAAAGCGGAATCAAATTCCGTTAAAATCAGAATTCTAAAACGAGGCCGGAAGAATTTTAAAATAAGATTTTTAAGGTGAAGATGAGGATTTTCAAGTATCCGAATATATATATATACAATTTTTTTTTGACCCAAATCGCTTTTTTTATTTCATTATTTATTAAAATTTATTATTTAAAAAAAATCCGAGTCTTTACATCATCCACCTCTAAAAACAAGTCTCGTCCCCGAGACTAAAACCAAACTAAAGTAGGGGATGAAGTTGAAATTGATGAGTCCAGGGACCATGTCCAAAGATCTTGTAATCCTCTCGGTTGCGTCTTCCGGGATTCTCACAACATCCTAGTCACGGTCATGACATCTCCAATTGGCCTTGACAAGTATGCGATAAGCGCCCCTATCACATCCTTGCTTCGACTTTTCGGAAGTACCATAACTCTAAAAGTTCTACAATAGCATCACTAGGTCTTAGCAAGCACCCTATAGGCGCCCCCATAAAATGCATGTATCCACTTCGTGAAGTATCATAGAGTTGCCCGGGTTGGAAAAGTTTCCAAATGGATTCCACAATTGAAAAAGATTGGCCTCAAAATCGTTGAAATTCTCGGTAACATTTATTCTTTAAAATTTCAAGTAAGACCTTTTTAAACCGCTCAAAATCTTCAAATAAGACGTTTAACCAAGCGACCTTACACCAAAACAAGTAACATCTTTTTGACCAAAATTTCATCAAGATCCTCCAACCAAAATCAGTTTCACACATTTCAATCAATCAATTTCAGAAATCAAGAGGTGGAATCATCCACCTCTAAGGGCTAATCCCACATTCTCTTCCTAGTTTCCATAATTAAATCAATCCATCAATCTCCATTCAAACAAGATTCATACGCCATAACAAATGCATAACAGCTTAAACCAATCAATCTCCAACCAACACATCATACGACAAGTCGCAACCATGTACCCACACAGTGCCACAAGGCCACATCAAGCATCTCCAAATCATACTAAGGGTTATAATGTGCATCTCAACAACATATCAAAATCATAACAACGTCTCGACATCACACCATAAATCATAAAAGGTATCTCACCATCGCATATCAACACCGCAATCATAGTATGGTCAGTCACAACAAGGGATCTCATTTAGCGCATAAATTCACATAGCCATCCTATCCAATTTCTACCCAACATTATCATACCGATTTATCACATCAAATATTTGCATTTGCAAGGTTAGCCACAACGGAATTTCATCATGAGTCAATGAAACAAAACTAATTATAACCACGTCAATACAACAAGTCATGCCGTTAAGATTCAACAAGAAGGGAAGATCAACCAATATATCAATCATCAAGGTGTCAACATGCTCGAAAGACATTACTGTAACTCATCACAATATCATATAACATTCATCTAGTAATTAGGCACCATTATTTTACATATACAAGTCATATTTATACCCTAAGTCATATTCATTATTGAACATATCCTTAATCATGCTTAATGACCATATAGCATAACATCATTCTTTCACATAATAACACATTATTATCTTATGTATCATGACACAACATACCCTATCATGCTCCTAAAACAACATAGCAGAGCGGCAATATGTCATGATAACATTTGTCACTACCAACTAGATTTCAATATTGCACAACAACATGTAATATCATTCTGTATCATATTCATCATGGTTGCTATCTAAAATCATGCCAACACATATTAATATATCATGTAAGCAAGAAAAATCCTCACGTCATCACCACTCAAAACGAAACGCAATCTCCACTTGCCCGATTCCAATTCCCAAATCAAAATCAGTCTCATTTAAATTCACCAACATTAGCTCAAATAATATCCTCTAGAAGAAGTCACAATCCATCTCGATACTCCAATCTCGCTCCTCATTCCACCAAGCACTCTCACTAGCCATCCACCTCTAAGAATCCAACTCCTATCTCTAACATCACACCCGAGTACCCTTTCATACTATATTTCACTTCTCTTAAGGCCATTTCTTATACTTCCCACACTTCCCAAGATATCACCAGCATCATGCCCTGCTAACCGAATCTCCACTAGCAATTCCTCGATCTCCGCCTAGGCGGCCTATTGCTAACCATACCCCCATCCGAGTTTCACCTAAAACCTCATCGAGTCACCAAGCATTTCTTCTCATAAATCCCAAAACTCACTTGGTCTTACCCACGCCATGCCAACACTCCTCTCTCGCGACTTACCTCATAATACCGTCGATCATCCTAACCGCTCACATTCTCCCATCATACTCCAATCACTCTACCAAATGAACTCACCCACAGGTTTAAAGAAGAAGCAATCATGAAAATCATCAAACATAAGGTCTACATCATATCAACTAGCATTCAGAAGCACAACATCATGGGTTCAAAAAGTCCCAGTTTACCATCATGCCCAATAATCATTGCAAACATCATATACGAACATAATGAAATCAAGCTAACATGTTGCATTATAACCTTATCCGATACAATTCATGCTTCTTAACATATATAGTTCACATTTTACAGGCAAAGGAATTCAAATCATGCTTAGCAACTTAGAGTAGCAACACGTCAAGACATCATGGTACACGAGATCTATAAGTCATCAGATCATATCATCATACACAACAGATAATCAGGCAACGGTCATTTTCAATTCAGCCCATCAACACATAAATCTCATCGCTATGTCAGTGCAATATCGTCGTCAACAATTTCAAAAGGGTTAGCAATTCGAACGGAGAACAATCCCGCTTGCAAATCATATCGTACACAATAACCGTAGTCCTCGATGCGTGCCCGTTCCGCCGACATCATAGATCCTGAGGCCCGTGTGTTATGGGCCCACGCTTCCGCCACACTGCTCTATCGCTATGCAACTTTCTTTCTCTTTCCCATGCGGTCGCTATCGCGGGTGAGTCCAAGTTAGCGGAGATAGGGGAGTGACAAGAGTGAACAACCCGATGTTCCTCTCGGAAACAACCACGAATAAAGCTAAGGATGACAAGACTAGGGACTAGACTCTGACCCGAGAATAACAACAATGCCCTTATGGAAGTCTATTAGGTTATAATCACGACAAGCAACACGAATTCATCATGGAGCATATCAATTTCATTAACCCACACTAACATGTACCTATCTCAAAGGAAAAGAACATGCGTATTCATTCCAAAAGACACAATCAAGTCCTACACGGATGCATGTGAGATAAACTAGTAGTATGTGATTCCATGGAAACAGATATGCTCAGCAACTTTAAACAGGATATGTGGGATTTATTGAGCATCACAATTATCACATATATGAACAACGCACGAGCTTGGTGTATGCACCATACGAGAACATATAATAGCAACATAGTAACTACCTCATCTAACACAATGATCATATAATAGGTCAATCATGGCATGTAATCATATGACGAGATACATTTAGAAATCATGAGTCCCACACGATACTAGCGATACATGATGTAATACAAGCATAGTCAAGAGTCATTAAGAGGAGCTCAACATAATATTCACGAAACATGAGGCATCATCAAAATAACAAGAAGGGCATCATTGGCGACATATTATAATCATGTTAAGAGCGAACCATCATAGAGCACATATATAGTACAATAGTCATCACATCATAGAACAAGTGCAACAAGTGATCCCTTTAGTTAGTTATATTGGAAATCATGAGCCCTACCAGACACTACTAGCATTTATCAATCATTAACACAATCAAGGTAACTCGATTAAATCCATTCTAACATTCGTGCATCATGCGTATGCGAAATCATGATATAGCGTGGTGTGTGATCATGTGAGGTGTCCAGTCATACATTCATGCAGGCACGAGAGAATATCATAGGGTAATAGGGAATCACTACCAAGAGGTAACATGTAAGCATGCCAAGATAACCATCACGAAAAGCAAGTCGCTCATCGAATTCAACATCGGTCTAATCATGAGTAAAACACCTAAGAAGATATGAAAAAGGAGAATCACACTATCAGGGACCTAGCTCAAGAGAAAATCAGCAACAGTGTAGGCAAGATACAAGTTCGCACAAGTCACCACCGAGGATCCTACATGATGCTAAAAGCTCAACATAACACGCGATACATACATGCAACTAATCATGGCGGCACGTAAGAAATCACTTCAATCACATTCAAGCAATCTAGAAACATGAGGAAGGTTTTACGATGTATAACACGAGTTTAAGCAAAAATAATTAACCCGATGTATACGTAACAAACAAGTATGCTATTGATTATTGTCACAAAAGGGATAATAGGCATTGACACGTCATCATCCAACATGCTAAGATGATCATCTATCAACATTCATACAAAGAGGAATTGATCACACTATCATGGACCTAATCCAGGGAAAGCAACATTCATATAGACCCATATCATGCCCTTCATGTTTCTATCCAATTAGTAGTACGATCATTACAACAGGTCAATTAGACACGCGAACCAAACATAATCATGACAAAAAGCGAGATACAACACGAGACCTAAACAATGTGACTAGCATGGATACGGAATGTTATACAATCACGAATTTACATGAAGGATCATCACAACAACATGTACTAGAAATTACGTATCATATAAGGCATGGTGACATCAAGTTGTAGCACGTATCAATTAAGGAACTCGCTTCATCAGGGTATCAAAATTTAACGATCACATTACCATGAACCTAGTAGAGTAAAATCATGCAGATTCATTTCATGCAACTCACCCATCAATTCAATCATACGATCAATAGGGCAAGTAAACATGCTTTAACAACATATAATCATGGTTGAAGCCAAGACATAACACAAGACCTAAGCAAGGTACCCAATCATAGATGCAACAACATGAGTAGCTTTTTACCAATGATCATTCGCAGGGTACATGCCAAAGATTACAAAATTATACCATGCAATTCAGAGAGAGTCACAATTACAACCGGACAGGGGTTCCTAAGGGCATCCACTGACTTTTCCCAACCGACTCATCACCCCTCTTTCCCGTGGGACTCTAGTACAACTCATGTGGTGAGAAGACACTAGTTGGTCGTCATAGGAATCAAGAAAGACAGCATCAAAAACACCTTACTCTCGAATCAAAATGACATCAAGAACTACCTTCCAATACTCACTCAAACCACCTTCATATCCATACATGTTTCCGACACAATGTGTTTACCGACCCGATTCCCCGTGGAAGACACTGACATCTGGGAGGGAGAGTCGATAGAACATAGTTGAAGAGGTTGTTTCACACAAGCTGGACTTGACCATATAGAAATAATGGTACTCCCGCTATCCCGTTTACACAGATCAGTCAGTACACATTTAATTGTTAGGCATACCAATTAGGCCTTATCATATCAAGCACCCAGCATAGAATCAGTTAACAACACTCATAATGACCTCCTTGGAGTCTCCCAACCCATCTGTAAAGAACAAGCTGATATTTTGCCTACCCATTTCCAACTACACCCAATAAGGGGGATCTATCGCCTTTACTACCCACTCGTGTCACCGTTTGGTCGGTTTTCCTCTTTTATTACAAGTCGAGTTCATTACATAGTCCAATTTCGGTTAGGCATCTTAAGTTCATTTTGCCCCTTTAAATACTTTCAAATCCTTTGAAATTCATGGGCGGTTTTCCAAAACATACACTCGACCCTTGTGTACCCGAATTGCACAACCTCGGCTCTGATACCATCTTTGTAACGGCCCAGAATTATGATTTCCGGGTTACGTTTCAAGGGATGAAAACCCTTGTTCGGATCTTGCAATCCAGGTACGGGTCGAGGTTTCAACTCATTTCAAAGGTCAGTAATAAAGAGGGATTTCAAACCCTAAAGTATCGTAGGGCCGTTGGGTACCCTTAACCTGTCCTAAGACTATGTCGCGGAAACCATTTCAAACGGAAGTAAAGCGGAAGTAAAGTACAGATACAAGTGCCACGGCGGAGCCGGGTCAAAACGGGGTCAAAAGTATAAATCCAAAACAATATAATCAGAGTCTGGTGAAGTCTATAACTCCAGCGCTCACTCTCCGCCGACAAAATGACCCGCGCAATAAGCAAACACCACCGATAGGATGAACATAAATAATTCCTAAAAAATTTGATTTGGGGCGGGATCAGATCGATGCCCACTTAACTCTGCATCCCAACCATAAGCACACATATACGCTATACCTAATAAAGATGCTCTAATGCAGTACGAAATTCAAACACACTAGCATGCTCCTAGTTCATAATATTGTGCAGAAATACTGTAAAGGGCCCAAGACAATGCCAAGTGGCATATCCCTCTCCTACCTCCACCCCTTCCGACAGGCGAAGACTGGCCAGCTCGTGAATGCATTCATTCATAATAGGGCGGCACGCATGCCTAACCCGCTCCACAATAAAGCCCGCAGGCATATCATAATATAAGGAAGTACTCGATTGACTCAGGGTACCCGATGAGGCTGGGCTACCCTATGACCCTAGCAAAGACTCTAGGACTATCACAGATAACGACCGTTCTGTTTACATACACATAGAGAAATAGAATGCTCAACGATCAATGCAACCTAGCATGGTACTACATGGCATGCTGATCATGAATGCAACACCTAGTATATCATGCACCTAAGGCAGGGAATAGCTCTATTCAATCTGAGTAAGCTCCGAAGAGACTTACCTGAAGATGCAGAACAGCAATATAACACAAGCAAGGGCCCAATGCAAGTCCAAAGCAATCCAAAAGCAACACACACCTATCATCAAGTCATTTCCATAAGCTACCAGACCGATAGTAAAACCGTTTTCCAAAACCTTTCCGATATGATCAACATCAACCAAAATCATTTCATTTCCAATAAAAACCATCGATAAAATCGTACCAACCACATTTTCCAACTCTTAAATCCCTATTTAAGTCAACTCATTTCCAAGACAATTTCTCAAATCGTACTTAGTCAAATTCCGACATTAATCATTAAATCCTTAACCAATTTCCCAAAGTCATATAACAGAAGCAATTCCGGCATTTTTCATTTCAAAACCTAAACCCTTATTAAATAATTTAACCAACAATATTTATCTAAAATAGCCACCAGAATAAGTCCAAGCCAATAAGTCATTTCATAATTCCAAAAAAATTGACATATTTAAATCCTCACAAATATATGTTCCAAATAATATCACTTTTAAGACTATTTTATAATATATAATAATTTCCGCTATACATATATATCAAAAAATCAGGATGACATATAATGTAAAATATTAATATTTCATGAATAATCTAACATAATATAACCCATATCCCATATACTAGCATAACACTAATTAGATATGTATATGTTTTTATAAGAATCTACCAAACATCATTAAACTAATCAGCCCGTATCTTATATGAATTTTTTAAATATGAATATTAAAATATATGGATTTGGTATAAAAAATCATATAAAAAATTTGTAATTGCATAATATTCATAAAAGAATTAATTTATTTACTAAAATAAGTTTTTTTCAAATCTTATTAAATGGAGTTGTTTTTTCCTCGTTAGATAGTTTTATAAAATTCATATATAAAGTTTGGACTTACATATAAAATTTACGTTTTCCTCAAATCTAACTTATATACGGTTTTATTCAACAATTATTAGTTACTTATATGAGTACGTTTTCTTGAAAACATACTCTTATAATATTTTAAAAAGAATTTTTAAAGCTAATGTAAGGTTTTATTCAACACTTATTACTTACTTATATGTGTTTTCCTCGAAAAATACCCTTATAGTAATCTAATAAGAATTTATTTGTTAATATAAGGTCTAATTAAACATGAGAAAATTTGCGCCGAAGGCGCAAATTTTAGGTCAAACTAATTAATTGTCTCCCACCTCTTCTAAATTAGTAAAAAGGCCACGACCTAAATCTTGGCCCCCCTCCCCTAAAACTCGCTCACCAGTTATCTGCTGGACAAAACAATCACTGCCTTCCTCCTGCTCGATCTGATCGACGCCGCCGCCATGACTCTGTCCACGGTGGAATCCTGCTGGCCGATGTCGGTGAAGGAAGGGAGAGACGGTGGCGTGGAGGCGGAGGTCGGAGACGGAGGTGTTGATGATGGCGATCTGGATCTGAATCGGCCTCTCGCAGCCATCGATTCCGATCCGAGGAGCGCCCCTTGCTCTTGGATGATGCCGATCTGGATCTGGATCAGAGGTCGCTTGGATCGACCCCATCATCGCTGTCGGAACTCCTCGACCACTCCCTCGCTTGGATCTGTCTGATCTGTCGGTCGAAGAACAGCGGCGAACGAGAATCTGGAGACGAGTGACTCCAATGGCGCGCGCTTTCTGTCCGACGGCGCAGTTGCAGCAGGTTTCCCCTTAGCCAGTCGACGACGCCTCTACGAGCCACCTTGGAGCCAGATCTATCCGACACCGTTCTAGACAGTCTCCCTCGTTCTAGACGGCGTCGCCACTTGCTCCCCGGTGGTGTTTCAGCAAATTCTCCCTCTTAGGCGTTCGAAGGTGGCTCACAATCGGGCTCTTGGTGGAGTGTGAGTCGGATCTGTACATTGTTTCCAGGATCTGTTCGCCGGAGATTGTTAATGGTCTGCCCGACGTTTCCAGGATCTGTTCGCCAGAGATTTGTACATGGTCTCAGATCTCAGATTTTTGCTGCGGTGTTTCAGCAAGGTCTGCCCGACGGCGTCGCCACTTGCTCCCCGCCGGTGTTTCAGCAAGTTCTCCCTCTTAGGCGTTCGACGACGACTCTGAATCGGGCAATTTCAGCATCACCGCCTTCCTTGCGCCGTCGACCACGGCGTCCGTGAACAGGTACGCACTCCACAACCAATTTGCTGTCTATATTCATTGGTTTTCACTCGATTTTGTTCTCGTTTGGTGGTCTCGATTTCATCGATTTTCATGTTATGCCTTTGGTGATCTCGATTTTGTTCTCGTTTGGTGGAAACTTATGGGATCTCCATCAGACTCCATGTGTGATTGCGGAGGCATTTCAACATTTCAGAATTGAGGTTTGGTACAATTTCAGCATTTCAGCAGTGAGGTTTGGTACAATTTCAGCATTTCAGCATTTTCTGATTTGAGATTTGATAGTTTTTTTTTTATTGAATGAAAATGATCCTTTCTGAAATATATGATTCGCATAGTTTTATAGATAGGTAATAAAGAGTATGAGTGCTGAAACCGTGGTTTCGGCATCAACAACAATGCTGAAATCGGGGTTTCAGCATCAACAAAAGCAAATTTTTTTGCTGAAATTGTTGTTGCTGAACTTGCTTTAAAACTAGAATTTGCTGAAATTGTTTTTGTTGAACTTGCTTTAAATCTCCTTTAAAAGCCTCTTAGCTCAACGGTAGAGCAATGTGCGGTGCACAAATACGTGGGTTCGAATCCCGCATAGGCTAAATTTTATATTCCGTAACACGGTTTCAGCAACAATTTCAGCATCAACAACGTTGCTGAAATTGGGGTTTCAGCATCAACAACGTTGCTGAAACCGTGGGCTTAGCATCAACAACGTTGTTGAAACTGGGGTTTCAACATCAACAATAGTGCTGAAATCGGGATTTCGGCACCAACAACAGTGCTGAAATCGGAGTTTCAGCAATTCCGTTTCGGCAACATTGGAAACGTGGTATTAAAAAAAAAAAAAGGATTGCTGAAACCGTATGTGTTGAAAAAGAAGTTTCAGCAATTCCGTTTCAACAACTTTGGAAACGCGGCAAAAAAAAAAACTGGAAAAAAAAACTGGAAAGAAAATTAAAAAAAAAAAAAAAAAAAAACTTGCTGAAACTTGATGAGGCGGGAGGGGGGCACAGGGGGCACGGGACAGGGGCCAAGGGGGGCGGTGGACATTTTCCAAATTTGGAGGAGGTGGGATCCTTTTTCCTAATAAGGCCCAAATTTTAGGACATTCTAGTAATCACCCCATTAAACATTTATTGGTTACTTATATCATTTTTCCTCAAACCATACTCTTATAGTGTTCTAATAGGAATTTATTACTTAATATAATGTTTTATTCAACACTTTTAGTTACTAATATGAGTTTTCCTCAAAACATACTCTTCTAGTGTTTTAATAAGAATTTAGTACTTAATATAAAGTTTTATTAAACATTTATTCGTTAATTGTATGAGTTTTCCTCAAAACATACTCTTATAGTATTCTAATAAGAATTTATTAGTTGAAAAGAGATACTATACAAAACGTAAATGAATATTAAACAACATATTTAGCTAAACGAATAGAGAGAGTAGTAAATTTTAACATGATTGGGATAAATGTGATATAATAAACAAATATTTAAATGAATTCAATCCGTTAAGATAATGAATGCATGCAATCCGATTACATCTTTGATTAATTTATTTGAAAATGAAATACTTGCATGGTTGGTGAGAAAATATGAACATATGTGAAAGTTAATTTATACTCCGTAGCATTTTATAAATTGACAATCGGATATGGGTATATGTAGAGTATAAATTTCCAAAAATAAAATATTCGATTTCAAATATCAATTATAAAAATAAATTATAGCCAAAAATAAACTATACCAAGATTCAAATTTAAGTTCAATGTATGTAGACGAATTATGAGAATATTGCAATCCGAAAAATATGGAAACATGTCTCAATATTAACGGCAATATAACCGGAAAAAAAGGGAATGGATTGAAATCATATTTAAAATAGGAAACAAATATTTTAAAGTTTCCATAATAATATTGACCAATAAGAAAATCTCATTTGAATAAAAAATTCAACTTTAATTGTTGGCGTGACACGTCAGCAAAATGCTAGCAGAATTAGTAATATATTGCAATCGGAAAAAAAAGGAAACATGTCTCAATATTTACAGCAATATAACCGAAAATAAAAAAAAGGAATGGATTCAAATCATATTTAAAATAGGAAACACATATTTTAAAGTTTCCTTAATAATACTGACCAATAAAAAAATCTCATTTGAATAAAAAATTCAACTTTAATTGTGGGTGTGACACGTGACACACGTCAGCAAAATACTAGCAGAATTAGTAATATTAATGGATAGATAGATAGATAGATAATAGATTAATAGATAGATAGATATTGCAATCGGAAAAAAAAACGGAAACATGGCTCAATATTTACGACAATATAACCGAAAAAAAAGGGAATGGATTCAAATCATATTTAAAATACGAAACAAATATTTTAAAGTTTCCATAATAATATTGACCAATAAGAAAATCTCATTTGAATAAAAAATTCAACTTTAATTGTGGGCATGACACGACAACAAAATGCTAGCAGAATTGGTAATATATTGCAATCGGGAAAAAAATGGAAACATGTCTAAATATTTACGGCAACATACTCTTTTAATATTCTAATAAGAATTTATTAGTTAATATAAGGTTTTATTAAACATTTATTCGTTAATTATATGAGTTTTCCTCAAAACATACTCTTCTAGTGTTTTAATAAGAATTTAGTAGTTAATATAGACTTTTATTCAACATTTGTTCATTAATTATATGAGTTTTTCCTCAAAACATACTCTTTTAGTATTCTAATAAGAATTTATTAGTTATTATAAGGTTTTATTAAACATTTATTTGTTAATTATATGAGTTTTCCTCAAAACATACTCTTCTAGTGTTTTAATAAGAATTTAGTAGTTAATATAAAATTTTATTCAACATTTGTTCATTGATTATATGAGTTTTCCTCAAAACATACTCTTTTAGTATTCTAATAAGAATTTATATATTAGTTGATATAAGGTTTTATTAAACATTTATTGGTTAATTATATGAGTTTTCCTCAAAACATACTCTTTTAGTATTCTAATAAGAATTTATTAGTTAATCTAAGGTTTTATTAAACATTTATTCGTTAATTGCATGAGTTTTCCTCAAAACATACTCTTATAGTGTTCTAATAAGAATTTATTAGTTAATATAAGGTTTTATTAAACATTTATTCGTTAATTATATGAGTTTTCTTCAAAACATACTCTTATAGTATTTTAATAAGAATTTATTAGTTATTATAAGGTTTTATTAAACATTTTTTAGTTACTTATATGAGTTTTCCTTAAAACATACTCTTCTAGTGTTTTAATAAGAATTTAGTAGTTAATATAAAATTTTATTCAACATTTGTTTATTAATTATATGAGTTTTTCCTAAAAACATACTCTTTTAGTATTCTAATAAGAATTTATTAGTTATTATAAGGTTTTATTAAACATTTATTTTTTAATTATATGAGTTTTCCTCAAAACATACTCTTTTAGTATTCTAATAAGAATTTGTTAGTTAATCTAAGGTTTTATTAAACATTTATTCGTTAATTATATGAGTTTTCGTCAAAACATACTCTTATAGTATTTTAATAAGAATTTATTAGTTATTATAAGGTTTTATTAAACATTTTTTAGTTACTTATATGAGTTTTCCTTAAAACATACTCTTCTAGTGTTTTTAATAAGAATTTAGTAGTTAATATAAAATTTTATTCAACATTTGTTCATTAAATATATGAGTTTTCCTCAAAACATACTCTTTTAGTATTCTAATAAGAATTTATTAGTTAATATAAGGTTTTATTAAACATTTATTCGTTAATTATATGAGTTTTCCTCAAAACATACTCTTATAGTATTCTAATAAGAATTTATTAGTTGATATAAGGTTTTATTAAACATTTATTCGTTAATTATATGAGTTTTCCTCAAAACATACTCTTATAGTATTTTAATAAGAATTTATTAGTTATTATAAGGTTTTATTAAACATTTTTTAGTTACTTATATGAGTTTTCCTTAAAACACACTCTTCTAGTGTTTTAATAAGAATTTAGTAGTTAATATAAAATTTTATTCAACATTTGTTCATTAAATATATGAGTTTTCCTCAAAACATACTCTTTTAGTATTCTAATAAGAATTTATTAGTTAATATAAGGTTTTATTAAACATTTATTCGTTAATTATATGAGTTTTCCTCAAAACATACTCTTATAGTATTCTAATAAGAATTTATATATTAGTTGATATAAGGTTTTATTAAACATTTATTGGTTAATTATATGAGTTTTCCTCAAAATATACTCTTTTAGTATTCTAATAAGAATTTATTAGTTAATCTAAGGTTTTATTAAACATTTATTCGTTAATTGCATGAGTTTTCCTCAAAACATACTCTTATAGTATTCTAATAAGAATTTATTAGTTAATATAAGGTTTTATTAAACATTTATTCGTTAATTATATGAGTTTTCCTCAAAACATACTCTTATAGTATTTTAATAAGAATTTATTAGTTATTATAAGGTTTTATTAAACATTTTTTAGTTACTTATATGAGTTTTCCTTAAAACATACTCTTCTAGTGTTTTAATAAGAATTTAGTAGTTAATATAAAATTTTATTCAACATTTGTTCATTAATTATATGAGTTTTTCCTAAAAACATACTCTTTTAGTATTCTAATAAGAATTTATTAGTTATTATAAGGTTTTATTAAACATTTATTTGTTAATTATATGAGTTTTCCTCAAAACATACTCTTTTAGTATTCTAATAAGAATTTATTAGTTAATCTAAGGTTTTATTAAACATTTATTCGTTAATTATATGAGTTTTCCTCAAAACATACTCTTATAATATTTTAATAAGAATTTATTAGTTATTATAAGGTTTTATTAAACATTTTTTAGTTACTTATATGAGTATTCCTTAAAACATACTCTTCTAGTGTTTTAATAAGAATTTAGTAGTTAATATAAAATTTTATTCAACATTTGTTCATTAAATATATGAGTTTTCCTCAAAACATACTCTTTTAGTATTCTAATAAGAATTTATTAGTTAATATAATGTTTTATTAAACATTTATTCGTTAATTATATGAGTTTTCCTCAAAACATACTCTTATAGTATTCTAATAAGAATTTATTAGTTGATATAAGGTTTTATTAAACATTTATTCGTTAATTATATGAGTTTTTCTCAAAACATACTCTTTTAGTATTCTAATAAGAATTTATTAGTTAATCTAAGGTTTTATTAAACATTTATTCGTTAATTGCATGAGATTTCCTCAAAACATACTCTTATAGTATTCTAATAAAAATTTATTAGTTAATATAAGGTTTTATTAAACATTTATTCGTTAATTATATGAGTTTTCCTCAAAACATACTCTTATAGTATTTTAATAAGAATTTATTAGTTATTATAAGGTTTTATTAAACATTTATTTGTTAATTATATGAGTTTTCCTCAAAACATACTCTTTTAGTATTCTAATAAGAATTTATTAGTTAATCTAAGGTTTTATTAAACATTTATTCGTTAATTATATGAGTTTTCCTCAAAACATACTCTTATAGTATTTTAATAAGAATTTATTAGTTATTATAAGGTTTTATTAAACATTTTTTAGTTACTTATATGAGTTTTCCTTAAAACATACTCTTCTAGTGTTTTAATAAGAATTTAGTAGTTAATATAAAATTTTATTCAACATTTGTTCATTAATTATATGAGTTTTTCCTCAAAACATTCCCTTTTTAGTATTCTAATAAGAATTTATTAGTTATTAGAAGGTTTTATTAAACATTTGTTTGTTAATTATATGAGTTTTCCTCAAAACATACTCTTCTAGTGTTTTAATAAGAATTTAGTAGTTAATATAAAATTTTATTCAACATTTGTTCATTAAATATATGAGTTTTCCTCAAAACATACTCTTTTAGTATTCTAATAAGAATTTATTAGTTAATATAAGGTTTCATTAAACATTTATTCGTTAATTATATAAGTTTTCCTCAAAACATACTCTTATAGTATTCTAATAAGAATTTATTAGTTGATATAGGGTTTTATTAAACATTTATTCGTTAATTATATGAGTTTTCCTCAAAACATACTCTTATAATATTTTAATAAGAATTTATTAGTTATTATAAGGTTTTATTAAACATTTTTTAGTTACTTATATGAGTTTTCCTTAAAACATAATCTTCTAGTGTTTTAATAAGAATTTAGTAGTTAATATAAAATTTTATTCAACATTTGTTCATTAATTATATGAGTTTTTCCTCATAACATACTCTTTTACTATTCTAATAAGAATTTATTAGTTAATGTAAGGTTTTATTAACCATTTATTCGTTAATTATATGAGTTTTCCTCAAAATTAACATACTCTTATAGTATTCTAATAAGAATTAATTAGTTCATATAAGGTTTTATTAAACATTTGTTAGTTACTTATATGAGTTTTCTTGAAAACTTACTCTTATAGTATTCTGTTAAAAATTTATAAGTTAATTTGAGATTTTATAAAACATTTATGTATTACTTATATGAGTTTTCATCAAAACACACCCTTATAGTATTTTAATAAGAATTTATTACTTAATATTTGGTTTTATTCAACACTTAGTAGTTACTTAAATGACTTTTCCTCAAAACATACCCTTATAGTATTCTAATAAGAATTTATTACTTAATATAATGTTTTATTAAACATTTATTAGGCACTTATATGAGTTTTCTCAAAACACACCCTTATAATATTCTAATAAGAATTTATTAGTTAATATAAGATCTTATTAAACTTTTATTAGTTAATTATATGAGTTTTCCTCAAAACATACTCTTTTAGTATTCTAATAAGAATTTATTAGTTAATCTAAGGTTTTATTAAACATTTATTCGTAATTGCATGAGTTTTCCTCAAAACATACTCTTATAGTATTCTAATAAGAATTTATTAGTTGATATAAGGTTTTATTAAACATTTATTCGTTAATTATATGAGTTTTCCTCAAAACATACTCTTTTAGTATTCTAATAAGAATTTATTAGTTAATCTAAGGTTTTATTAAACATTTATTTGTTAATTGCATGAGTTTTCCTCAAAACATACTCTTATAGTATTCTAATAAGAATTTATTAGTTAATATAAGGTTTTATTAAAAATTTATTCGTTAATTATATGAGTTTTCCTCAAAACATACTCTTATAGTATTTTAATAAGAATTTATTAGTTATTATAAGGGTTTATTAAACATTTTTTAGTTACTTATATGAGTTTTCCTTAAAACATACTCTTCTAGTGTTTTAATAAGAATTTAGTAGTTAATATAAAATTTTATTCAACATTTGTTCATTAATTATATGAGTTTTTCCTAAAAACATACTCTTTTAGTATTCTAATAAGAATTTATTAGTTGTTATAAGGTTTTATTAAACATTTATTTGTTAATTATATGAGTTTTTCTCAAAACATACTGATTTAGTATTCTAATAAGAATTTATTAGTTAATCTAAGGTTTTATTAAACATTTATTCGTTAATTATATGAGTTTTCCTCAAAACATACTCTTATAGTATTTTAATAAGAATTTAATAAGAATTTATAAGTTATTATAAGGTTTTATTAAACATTTATTTGTTAATTATATGAGTTTTTCTCAAAACATACTCTTTTAGTATTCTAATAAGAATTTATTAGTTAATATAGGGTTTTATTAAACATTTATTCGTTAATTATATGAGTTTTCCTCAAAACATACTCTTATAGTATTCTAATAAGAATTTATTAGTTGATATAAGGTTTTATTAAACATTTATTCGTTAATTATATGAGTTTTCCTCAAAACATACTCTTATAGTATTTTAATAAGAATTTATTAGTTATTATAAGGTTTTATTAAACATTTATTTGTTAATTATATGAGTTTTTTCTCAAAACATACTCTTTTAGTATTCTAATAAGAATTTATTAGTTAATATAGGGTTTTATTAAACATTTATTCGTTAATTATATGAGTTTTCCTCAAAACATACTCTTATAGTATTCTAATAAGAATTTATTAGTTGATATAAGGTTTTATTAAACATTTATTCGTTAATTATATGAGTTTTCCTCAAAACATACTCTTATAGTATTCTAATAAAAATTTATTAGTTATTATAAGGTTTTATTAAACATTTTTTAGTTACTTATATGAGTTTTCCTTAAAACATACTCTTCTAGTGTTTTAATAAGAATTTAGTAGTTAATATAAAATTTTATTCAACATTTGTTCATTAGTTATATGAGTTTTTCCTCAAAACATACTCTTTTACTATTCTAATAAGAATTTATTAGTTAATATAAGGTTTTATTAAACATTTATTCGTTAATTATATGAGTTTTCCTCAAAATTAACATACTCTTGTAGTATTCTAATAAGAATTAATTAGTTCATATAAGGTTTTATTAAACATTTGTTAGTTACTTATATGAGTTTTCTTGAAAACTTACTCTTATAGTATTCTCTTAAGAATTTATTAGTTAATTTGAGATTTTATTAAACATTTATGTATTACGTATATGAGTTTTCATCTAAACACACCCTTATAGTATTTTAATAAGAATTTATTACTTAATATTTGGTTTTATTCAACACTTAGTAGTTAGTTAAATGACTTTTCCTCAAAACATACCCTTATAGTATTCTAATAAGAATTTATTACTTAATATAATGTTTTATTAAACATTTATTAGGCACTTATATGAGTTTTCTCAAAACACACCCTTATAATATTCTAATAAGAATTTATTAGTTAATATAAGATCTTATTAAACTTTTATTAGTTACTTATATGAGTTTTCCTCAAAACATACTCTTATATTATTCTAATAAGAATTTATTACTTACTATAATGTCTTATTAAACATTTATTAGACACTTACATGAGTTTTCCTCAAAACACCCTTATAATATTCTAAAAAGAATTTATTAGTCAATATAAGGTTTTATTAAACATTTATTAGTAACTTATATTAATTTTCCTCAAGTATAGTATTCTAATAAGAATTTAATACTTAATATAAGGTTTAATTAAATATTTATTAGTCACTTATATGAGTTTTCCTCAAAACATATCCTTATAATATTCTCATTATAACTTATTGATTAGTTAATATGTTTTTGTTTCAACACTTGTTAATTTTTATATAAAAAATTTCATAGGCATATTTGGGCCCATCAACGGGCCAATCTGGAAAAACATATTTGGGCTGATATAGCCACGGATTTAGCCACAGATTCAATCGTAGCTAAATCACCACTTTATTCAATGGGCTGAAATAAGATAATTGGGCTTTTACTAATTTCTACTGGGCCGAGCCCAGAAATTTTGGGAGAGGTTGTACCCGGATTCAGCCACGGATCGAGTGTCATCGGATAGCCCATTCTCGATATATATCCGGCCCGCCTACAATTAGTGACCCAAGGCCCACTCACCACATATGTTCACTTGATTTCTGATGATTAATAGTCACGGATTTAGCGACGGATATTATGTTGTGGCCATATCAGCATCGAAAACAGCCACGACATTCCTATTCGTGGCTATGTTCATGGCTATTTACTGACACTGACACATATCGAGCCACGAAATCAACTACGGACATCTGGGTCGTTGCTAATAGCCACGAATGTTTTGGCATGTCATACCATGATGAGTATTAGCAACGAATATAGCCACGGTCAGGAACAGTCGTGGCCAATGTCATCGCTAATGGCCATGAATACAGGGTCGCCTATAATCCGTGGCTAACCATTCGTTGCTAAATCCTGTTTTTTTAGTAGTGAAAAACAAAAACAAAAATCAAAACCAAAAGCTTCAAAGTCCCAAAATTCAAAAAGTTTTATGTACATGCTCTAGATTTTAGAGTCGTTAAGCCGACTTTCTCCATTAAGCATTAGCCTGACTCATCTTTGTCCGAAGGTATAGGTGGGTCTGATGGTTCCTCCTGTGGTGGGAAGCGTGGAATGTCATCCGGGGGCATCATATAGAGAAGTTTAAATCTCCCCGAGTGAGCGCTCCATGACTCCACCCATTTATCTTCCTAGGCACCGGCTACCATGCATAAAGGAAGATATAAAGAAAATATACATACCTCATCGTCATACCTTTTCCGCTTCATATGTTGATTTGTTTGTGCGTCTCCACCACAGCAAAACGGTGGAGTTGGAAGAGACATTTCCACCTCATCATGCGGAGCTTTATGCCACTTTGCGAGGACCCCATACTTGAACACAAACATCGGTTGTCCGAAATCGTCGGGGATGGCCTTCACCTTGTAAGGTAAAAGCAACTTTGCAACACCATGGGCAACTACGTCTAGATTTTGCATTGGTAGCTCTTCTTCTTCTTGGGATCCTTCAAAAGATTCTTCAAAGATAGATGGCGAAGTAGATATTGAAATAGAGGAAGGACACACCTGGATTTTTGTGGTACAAATGATTTCGGCTGGTGTTTCTGGATCAGTTCCTCCAGAATGTGTATATGCCGAGTCCAGGTAGTCGATACCGACTGTCTCATAGAAGGGGACGTTGTCGAACCAACTTGTCATTTTCGGTTTGGGCGATTCAGTGTGATGTTCCCTTCTACGCAAGACATCCAATTGCTCCCTGATCCGGCGGGTTTCGACGGCATCGACATCTGCGCGACGGGTTAATTCCGCATTCTCTCGTTGTTTCTCCGCTATTTGTTGGCGAAGCTCCGCTATCTTAGCCTCCATATCATATGCGCTTTGCATTCCAGATTATTGCATACACCTGCAAAGTAACTCAAAACAAACGTGAGATCTGACTACCTAAGGTGCGAAAGATTGCTTCCCCGACAACGGCGCCAATTTGTTGTAAGGAGGAAATCGAGTTCAAAATATAAAATATATCAAACTGGATTATGCCCACGCAAATAATTACAAGACCTCCTCCTGATGTAGTAGTGGAAAGTCAGGATCGATCCTCGAGGAAGCTGGTCAACGGATCTCAGGCAGCGGAGAAATCTCACGGATGATGATCGACCATAGTGGTACTCGACCTCGACTAGGTGGTAGTCGACAGGGGTCAGTACGGTCGATTCCGAGCAACAGAAGACGTTGGGTGATGGTCGACGTTGACTAGCCTTACTCGACGTCGAGTAGGTTGGTCGTAGTCGAGTAACTGGTCGAGTACTACAGAGACACGGAAGCAACATCGATCTTGCTCGATCGAAAGTCAGTGGTCGACATCGACCAAAGGGTGGTCTAAGTCGAGTAGCAACAATAACGAAATAAAAGACAAATCTTTGCGGAATTCTGAATAAACTATGTAAAAGAAAACTTCCAAGATCGGGGTTTGCAACAACGATAACCAAACATGCATAAGGCAATATAAATAACAATAATCATGTAAATCGCATCAACGGTCAAGCTTTCTTCTTTTCCAACAATTAGACAATTCTTTCAAGAAACCCTAATTGTATCTACCGATTTTATGTTTATAATCCAAGTTGGTTAACATGGATCTCTATTAAATAGGTCATAAATACATAAAAGGTAGTAGATGCTCAAAACATAACAAAGGTCGGATCTTTACCTCAAACACGCATGGCTATTGTTGGGCTTGCCCCGACCCTATAAGTGGGTGGACTACTCGCTCTTCATCGCTATTAAAGACATTAATAATAAAAGAAAACTAAATTGCATTAAAATAAACCAAACATGGCTTACAAACGATTGATGACAATTCCGCTCTCGCTTCATAACCTCTCTCGGCCTCTCTCTCTCTCTCTCTCTCTCTCTCTCTCTCTCCTTCTTCTCCTCTCTAAGCTGGAATTGTCTCTACACTTGAATGAATAAAAACTAGCCACATGGACTTTATTTATAGGCTTCAAATCCTTGATAATCAAGGAAGGAAATTATATCTAATATCTAAAGATAAAACTTTAAATAAAAGGGACATTTATCTAATAAGGAAAACTATCTAAATATCTTCATGTGGATAAATCCTTCTCTTCCATAGATAGATCTTGATAGAATTGGCTGAAATTAGCCTTGCTTCGTGCCCAAGTAAGCTAGGAATGGCCCAACAGCCGACCTCGAGTAAAGTGTGGTTGACTTCGAGTAGTTCGTACTCGACTTCGAGTACGTGTCACAGCTTCTCGACCAGCTTCTCTTCCTCGAGCTCTGCTATGGTTCAATTCTGGTCGACGTCGAGTAAGATGTACTCGACGTCGAGTACGGCTCGTGCTCGAGTTGTCTTCTTCCTCCTTCCTCGATCAAGTATGCTTCAGTTGTAGTCGACTTCGAGTAAGGCCTGGTCGAAGTCGAGTAGTTGTGTCAGCTCTTAGCATTCTGCTCTATTCTTGAAATGCACTTTCTTTAGTCCTCGTTCGTCGGATTGGCGCATATGAGCATGCGTTGGAAATCTCTTTTCGAGAGCTACAACTCTCATGAAGACATCAAAGCTTCATACAGAATGATGTATGTCGAAATATGGTCTTTTCTCCAGCTACACCATACTTAGCTTCTCCATGAGTTTCCTTTAAGCTCTAAAGTGCGTCTGATTTCTGCGAAATTAAACAGAAACTATTGTAGACTTCATAATTTGGCAAATAAGAATAAACTATATAGATTATGTACTATTCTAACCCAGATGCATGAAATGCATACAGAAATCGATATAAAAGTCAATATAAAACATGGCACAAAACATGAACATCAGCTATATCCCATACCAAGAGGTTTGAAGTTCGAAACCCTTGGAAACATGGAGTCGCTTGTGAGTAGGGGGGGCAACCCCTTAAATGGGCCTTACAGTACCCGATCCAGATGTAAAGCGACTGTGTCGATCGAACTAGACTAAGATAAAAAAAAAATAATTAAGTATATATTATTTTATGCAATTTGTAAAAATTGGAGAAAACTCGTCCCTAGAGCACAAGTTTCGCTTTTTAAGTCATTCCCACATCGCTTTAAAATTTTGGGAATTTAGCAGGTTTCAATTCTGTTCTCGAGTTTTGAATGTTGATAAAACTATTTTAATTTCGATAGTAACTCGAAATTCGAATTTAATTTCTAGTGTTGGGATTTGCGGGTTTTAAATTTTGGGACGTCAGGATTTAAATTTGTTTTGTGGGGCCAACTCTCTCCCTTATTTTCTTTTCCTTTTCTCTTCCTCTCTCGATCTACAGAGGCAGTTGGGAGCCTGAATTCCTCACCCCTTTCCCACTTTCTTACCTGCAACCAGCTGCCTATTTTGTCCTCTTTAGTGATAGTCATAGTGAAAATTTGCGATGTATCAACCCCATTTTTATTTCATACCTGCCTCTTGTTTCTTTGGAGCACATTATATTGTGGTGCTTTTAATCATTCCATTGCTTAGTTTGTACAATTTCCATTACTGACATCCCAGATTCTAGAATTAGTAGATGTTTAGGAAATAATACTAAGTTGATAATATATTACTCCCTTTGTCCCACAAAGGCTGTCTTTGGACTATTTATGCACGCTTTTTAAGGAGCTAAAAACCATATAAAATATTTATTTTTTAATTAATTTTTTATTCTATACTTAATAGTAATATGTATGATGTTATTTAAAAATATTTAATAAAATATTGATATTTTATATATTTTTAAGGTTCTTAAAAAAATGTGCATGAATAGTTAAAGAAACCTATTATGGGATGGAGGGAGTAGTTGATAACTTTTCAAGTAACCAAAGGGGTTAAGGGATTGTCATGAATAAATCAAGGTAGCTCATAATGTTGCCCTCTGGTAACAATGTAAAGTAACTCCTAAAAAAATATTTAGACTTTTTATTTATCTGATGGCTTCTCTTCTAAAAATGTTTCTTTTTTTTTTTGGTAGAAGAAGAGCGGAGTTCTTGAAAATTCATAACATCCTGCATAAATTATACAAAGAAATAATCTGAGGCGTAGAAACACCTTAATATCCTTGTAAAGGGTAAAACACCCTGAGACGGTAAAATTAAATGAAAATCAACTGGGAAAAAAAATTCAAATGATGCAAGGGAGTCGGCTATCGATTTGCTTCTTTGAAGACACGGTGGAGTTGGATATCTCGGTCACGCTGGAGAAATCATTGGCATTGCTGAACCAAGCTATAGAGGGAATGCCTTGCACAAACCAAGCCTTTCACAAGAGAAACTATCAGTAATGGATTCGACTCCACAATGAGCTTCTACTGCTGCTCTTGAGAAGCTTATGAAAATAGTCTTCTAGTCCCATATTATAAGCATTGCAACCTTTTCATCTATCTTTTGATCAATAAATATCTTAGATTGTGGTAAAAGAATTACTTTGTTTTGGCTGACTTTGTTGTGCTTGCTTTTTTTAGGAGGGTTGTATCTTTTAGACGCCTAGTTGCGAGTAACATACATGTTCTCTTCAACCCAAAGCATGGAATTTTTTTTTATTTTTTATTTACAGTAGACAACCATTAGAATATCTTTGGAAACAAAGATCATTCTTGATCTTTTGGTTGACTTTGTTGTGCTTGTTTTTTTAGGAGGGTTGTATCTTTTAGATGCCTAGTTGCGAGTAATATACATGTTTTCTTCAACTTCAAGCGTGGAGAGGGTTTTTTTAGTAGACAACCATTAGAATGTCTTTGGAAACAAAAATCATTCTTGATCATCATGTCGGATGATGTTACAAAGCTTAATGTTCGAAGGGAGAGTGAAATGATTACAATTAATGTCATACTTAGCTATATAATTAGTTGCAACATTTGCTTCTCTAAAGAAGTGTTGAACTTTAATAGATGTAAATTCGTTCATCATCTTTTTGTTCTTTTCAACTACTTTGAGAATCTCCCATGGTGTTGTGGTAGTGCTTTCAATTGCCTTGATCACTTCCAGACTATCACCTTCAATGATGACATTTAGCTATCCTTGTCTGTGAGCTAGCTTTATCCTAGTGCAGAACGTGAGGGATTCCGTATGGATAACGAATCCCTTAGAAACATTTTCATGAAAAATATCAACTACCTGTCCATGTCAATCTCTGACAATACCCCCAATTTGGCATTTCCCGGAAGGTTTGACTGAAACATCTACATTAATTTTGTAGATGGCCATAGGGGATTTTTCCCATTTTAGGTGTTTACCCCTATGTTTATTCGTTTTTGTTATGTCCTTCCTCCGAGCCTCCTCCCAACCTATAATACATTTTGTTGCTTTTCTCACAATTGTATCAATGTTTTTCATCTTGATACCTTTGAAGATGATTGAGTTTCGGACTTCCCATATTGTTTTCTATATTATACATAAATGCTCAAAATGCATGTTGTTCCTTCTTATTTGTTCTATGTCTTTTTATTAAAGCAACTGTTTCTCTAAGACCAATAAAGGTCTTTCCCGTCATATATTCGCACTTACTAGTGATTGATTTAGAGATCATATATCGTAGTAGAAGATGGTTTATGTCTTCTTCGCCACTATCACACAGACATCATCGGGATGGAATTCTATTGAAGAATTTGTTTAATCACTTTTTTTTATTAGGTAAAGATTTGGATGAGCAAACCCTATCCAAAAGCATCTTGACGGATGAGGTCGAGTAGACCTGTATCATTGTATAAATTTGGTCCCCTGGTAGAGTAGCAAAGGTGTGCAACTCTATCCGCTACCCGGTTACCAATGCGGGGAATGTGGGAAACTCCAATATTTGTTAGGCCGGTAATGATGGATTGAATATTGGACATTATAAGTTCTATTTCCCAAGGGCAGTTTGCTTGGGTACGTAAGAAATCTGTGATTATGTTTGAGTCTCCTTCGATGATTAGGTTATTTGATGCGTTGTTCTCTTGCTTTATCCACCCCCAATCTTAGTGTTAAAGCTTATGCCATTAATGGAGATTGGCCTCCAATCACTTTCCCTCCTATACTAACTGGGTTACCCAGCCAATCTCGGATAATGTAGCCTATCAAACTTTTTGTGGACGATATAAATGATCCGTCAAAATTTAGTTTGTATTTTCCCCAAGGGGTCTTCTTCCATTTAATGGTCTTTATTTTGTTCCTTGTTTGTCTTTTCGCCCCTTTATGGGTAGGGGACTCCTCATCGCCAAAATTTTTTGAGCCCATCGAGCATGCTCTTGCAGAATTTTTCGAGCCCCTTTATGGGTAGAGGCACTTGCGGAATCAACGGCATGATCCTCGTACTCATCAATTTCTAACTTCCTCCCCTTGCTTTAGAATGATTTTAGTCTCGGGGACGAGACTTATTTTTAGAGGTGGATGAATGTAAAGACTTAATATATTTTATATTATTTTATTATTATTTTAAATTAAGTATATATTATTTTATGCAATTTGTAAAAATGGGAGAAAACTCGTCCTCGAGCACAAGTTTCGCTTTTTAAGTCATTCCGGCATCGCTTTAAAATTATGAGAATTTAGCAGGTTTCAATTCCGTTCTCGAGTTTTGAAGGTTGATAAAACTATTTTAATTCCAATATAACTCGAAATTCGAATTTAATTTCTAGTGTCAGGATTAGAGGGTTTCAAATTTTGGGACGTCGGGATTTAAATTTGTGTTGTGGGGCCACTCTCTCCCTTATTTTCTTTAACTTTTATTTTCCTTCTCTCTTGGTCTGCAGAGGCAGTTGGGAGCCTGAATTCCTTATCCCTTTCCCACTTTCTTGCCTGCAACCAGCTGCCTATTTTGTCCTCTTTAGAAACCCACCAATAAGGCACTCCCTTGCCCTCACTTTCACTCACCGAAACATACAAGAGGAATCCTACCCCTCTCTTCCCAATTTCTCTCTGCACAACCCAGCCAGAACCTAGAAAAACTCTTTCTCCCATTGTTGCTTTGAACAATCTCTCCCTTCCTCCATTCCTCTCGTTTTCCTTTTAGTTTCCCTCCAATAGCTAGTCGGTGTTGCAGTCCTCCCATTCCAGGAGCCAGGAAGAACATCGAAAGGCTCTTGGAGCCATTATCGCCGTCGTGAACTGCCTCCTCTACATATCGTCCCGTTCCATTCCGAAATTGGTAAACCGTGTCCATTCTCCCTTTTCCGCTTTGAATCCTTGCAAAGTTGCTCTTTTACTCGTTCTCCTCCCTCCCTAGGCCAAGAAGGAGCATTTCCAATCTCGATGGAGTACTCTGGCGCCATCGCGAGCATCGCTCCCCTGTTCTTTCCGATTTGGCCTCGGTAAGATTTTTCCTTCGATTCCGACTCGATGACATGTCAATCTTGGCCTTTAAACCTCTTAAAAACTCCACAGGATAAGAGCAATCTCCTCCTTCATCGCCCTTGCAGTCGGAAGCCACCGTCGAAGCCGGAAGATTTCTCTCGGAGACGCTCGGTATGTAACGGCCCAGAATTATAATTTCCGGGTTACGTTTCAAGGGATAAAACCCCTTGTTCGGATCTTGCAATCCAGGTACGGGTCGAGGTTTCAAACTCATTTTAAGATTTGTAGAAAGAGGGATTTCAAACCCTAAAACCTCGAAGGGCCGTTGGGTACCCTTAACCTGTCCTAAGACTATGTCGCGGAAACCATTTCAAACGGAAGTAAAGCGGAAGTAAAGTACAGATACAAGTTCCACGGCGGAGCCGGGTCAAAACGGAGTCTAAAGTATAAATCCAAAACAATATAATCAGAGTCTGGTGAAGTCTATAACTCCAGCGCTCACTCTCCGCCGACAAAATGACCCGCGCAATAAGCAAACAGCACCGATAGGATGAACATAAATAATTCCTAAAAAAATTGATTTGGGGCGGGATCAGATCGATGCCCACTTAACTCTGCATCTCAACCATAAGCACACATATACGCTATACCTAATAAAGATGCTCTAATGCAGTACGAAATTCAAACACACTAGCATGCTCCTAGTTCATAATAATGTGCAGAAATACTGTAAAGGGCCCAAGACAATGCCAAGTGGCATATCCCTCTCCTACCTCCACCCCTTCCGACAGGCGGAGACTGGCAAGCTCGTGAATGCATTCATTCATAATAGGGCGGCACGCATGCCTAACCCGCTCCACAATAAAGCCCGCAGGCATATCGTAATATAAGGAAGTACTCGATTGACTCAGGGTACCCGATGAGGCTGGGCTACCCTATGACCCTAGCAAAGACTCTAGGACTATCACAGATAACGGCCGTTCTGTTTACATACGCACAAAGAAAGCAGATGCTCATTCAATTAATGCAACCTAAACAGGATACTACATGGCATGCTGATCATGAATGCAAGCACCTAGTATATCATGCACCTAAAGCAGGGAATAGCTCTATTCAATCTGAGTAAGCTCCGAAGAGACTTACCTGAAGATGCAGAACAGCAAGATAATACAAGCAAGGGCCCAAATGCAAGTCCAAAGCAATCCAAGAGCAAACACACCTATCATCAAGCCATTTTCATGAGCTACCAATCTATCATTCATACACACGGTCCCCACATTCTCAACATGCTCAAAACCAACCGATGGTAAAACCATTTTCCAAAACCTTTCCGATATGATCAACATTAACCAAAATCATTTCATTTCCAATCAACCCATTGATAAATCTTACCAATAATATTTTTCAAGCTCTTAAATCCCAAATTAAGTCAACTCATTTTTAAAACAATTTCTCAAATCATATTATAGAAATAATTCCGGCATTTTATTTTAAAACCTTATCAAAATCAATAAATTATTTTACAATTTCCAATATCGCATGAAATACTTATATAATATAACATTCCAATTATATTTATTATAAAACTCTAAAATTAATAATACTAGAATTACCAGTCATAATACTTAATATACCATTTGTAAAAGAATAAATGGTAGCAACATAACATGACATAACACATTACTTGAAATCTTAACACAACACAAAGACGCAACTCCCAAACCCATGAAAGAAATCCGGATCCAGCCCATGTCCAAAGCCCCAACTCGGAAATAATAGGCCCAATCCCAAAGAATAGAAGGAAAAGAAGAATAGGCCCAACCCTTGCCTTCTTCCCCAAAAGCGACAGCAGGGCTCAGTTTCAATCGCCAGAAAAACGGAAGAGAGGCGACGAAGAAAGAGTCTCGCCGGGACGGCTCGTCTCCAGTCCGGCCACTCCCCCTCGCCGGCGACAAGCAATCCCGACCCCCAATTGACAGAAAACAACCCACACGGACAAGGAAAGGGAGAGAAAGAGAGGTTCTCACCGAGATTCGAAGGGCTTCGTCGGAAACTCTTCGTCGGAGGCACGATTTGGCTGCGTCGGAGTCAGAATAGAGCGAGCTTGGCCTGAGACGAACGAAGGGGTCATAAAGGGGGATCTTTACATTGTTTTCGAGCGAAAGTAGGAGGAGAGAGCTCACCGGATGCGTTGGACGGAAAGATAGGGCAAAGAAGAGGGAAGGAGCTCGGCGGTGTCCCTCCAACGACGGCGGCGGAGATTTGGCGGTTGCTGGTGGCCCCGTAAGGTGGTGCTGCTGCCTCGAATTCGAAGAGGGGAGGAGCAAGGTAAGGCGGGGTTGGGATTGGTGATGTCGGTTCTTGGGGAAGGAGAACAGAGGTGGCGGCGCTCGACCTCTCAGTTTCGAAAGCAGAGGTGAGGGGGGGGCGTTCTCGGCTTTGTTACGGCGGTGGCGCTCAGGTGTTTTGGGGTGGGGTTCCTCATGGCAACAACAGAGAGGGGAGATGGAACTGGGGTGTGTTTGGATTCCTTGTTTGTATGAGAGAAAAGTGTGGTCAAAACCTGATTTTGGAAAAGAAGGATTTGTTGTTTGTTTTCCATTAGAGTTGTCTCAAAGAAGGGAGGGAGTGAAAGGAGAGATAGAATTTTACCCAAATGAGAGGGATGACATGGAATGGATAAGAATGGGAGAAGGTGACGGAATTGGGGTCCCGAGTCGGGAATGTGAATTTCCGACAATTGATATTTTAAATCCCGCTCTCTCGATTGATTAAATATTTAATATTGAATATGATATCGCTGACGGCATGAATTTTCGAATCCCGGGCGAAATAAAAGACGGATTCGATCTTTAAAATTAAAAATTGGCCCGGAATTCACTTTAGATTCATTTTTAAATTCTCTTTTTCCAAAAATTAATATTTGAAAATCCGGGCCTTTACATCATCCACCTCTAAAAACAAGTCTCGTCCCCGAGACTAAAATATACAAGTAGGGGATGAAGTTTGAAATTGACGAGTCCAAAGACTGTGTCCAAGGATCTTGTAATCGTCTCGGTTGCGTCTTCCGGGATTCTTACAACATTCTAGTCACGGTCGTGACATCTCCAATTGGCCTTGACAAGTATGCGATAAGCGCCCCTATCATATACTCGATTCGACTTTTCGGAAGTATCACAACTCTAAAAGTTCTACAATGTCATCACTAGGTCTTAGCAAGTACCCTACAAGCGCCCTCATAGAATGCTTGTATCCACTTCGTGAAGTATCATAGAGTTGCCTGGATTTGACAATTGAAAAAGATTGGCCTCAAAATTGTTGAAACTCTCGGTAATGTTTATTCCTTACAAATCAAATTTAATCCTTTTCAAAATCGTTCAACTCTTCAAATCCAACGTTTAATCACGCAACTTTACACCAAAACCAGTCAAATCATTTCAAATCAAGATTTCGTCAAAATCTTCCAACAACCCAATCAGTTTCCCGCATAACAACCAATCAAATTCAGAAGCTCGGAGGTGGAATCATCCACCTCTAAGGGCTAATCCCATATTCTCTTCCTAGTTTCCAGAATCAAAACAAACTATCGGTCTCAATTCAAGCAAGCTTCACAAGTCATAAGAAATGCATAACCGAATAACCAGCCAATCTCCAATCAGTACATCATATGACAAGTCTCAAACATATGCATGCCAACACAGTGCCACATGGTCACATCAAAATCTCTACATCCTACTATGGGTCATAATATGCATCTCAACCACATAACAAAATCATAATAAACGTCTCGACATCACATCAGAAGTCATAAAAGTATCACCTCATCATAGAGTCAACGAACCAAACTCATTGTCAACACATCAACACAACAAAATCATGCCATTAAGATTCAGCAAAAGGGGAGGTCAAGCAGCATATCAATCATCGAATGTCAGCACACTCACCGGACATCATATTAACTCACCACAACGCCATGTAGCGATCATTTAGTAATCAGACATCATTATCTCCTATATATAAATCATATTCATTTTGAAAGCCATATTCGTGATGCAACATATCCATAAGCATGCTTACTAAACATATAATACAACATCATATTTACTACCACATAATATAACATCATGTTTTCACCCCATAACATAGCATCACACTTTCACATAATAACACATCATTATCTCGTATATCAGATCACAACACATCCTAACATGCTCCTAAAACAACATAGTAGAGCATCAATATATCATGATAACCTTTGTCACTGCCAACTAGATTTCAATATTGCACAACAACATGTAATATCATTCTGTATCAGATTCATCATGATTGCTATCTAAAATCATGCCAACACATATTAATATATCATGTAAGCAAGAAAAATCCTCACGTCATCACCACTCAAAATGAAACGCAATCCCCACTCGCCCGATTCCAATTCCCAAATCAAAACCAGCTTCATTTAAATTCACCAACATTAGCTCAAATAATATCCTCTAGAAGAAGTCACAATCCATCTCGATACTCCAATCTCGCTCCTCATTCCACCAAGCACTCTCACTAGCCATCCACCTCTAAGAATCCAACTCCTATTTCTAACATCACACCCGAGTACCCCCTTATACTACGTATTGAATACTCTCAAGGGTCATTTCTTACACTCTCACACTTTACAAGACATCTCAAACATCATGCCCAGCTAACCATACCCCCACCGAAGACTTACCCAAAAGCTTAATAGAATCACCCAAGCATTGCCTCTCATAAATCCCAAGACTCACTCTGTCTCTCCCAAGCCTACATCTCTCTTGCGACTTACTTCGAAATACCATCGATCATCCTAACCGCCTAGAATTCTTTTACCACCCACCAACCACTCAACAAGAGAACCTTCAACCACAAGTTCAATGAAGAAGCAATCATGGACAATATTACACATAAGGACCACATCATATCAACTAGCATTTATAGCATCACGGGTTCATCATCAATTATTGCAACTATATCAACAGTCTCAATGTGTCGGCATGCTTAATAATTATTGTAAAACATCATATACGAGCACAGTCAATCCAATCTAGCAAGTTTCATCATGACCTTATCAGATAACAATTCAGGTTCTCAGCAATTGCAGCTCACATTTTATAGGCAAGGAATTTAGATCATGTTTTGCAACTCAGAGTGTCAACACATCAAGGCATAAGGCACATTAGAACTATAAAGCATCAAATCATATCATCATAGACAATCAGACAACAATTCATCACCAAATCAGCACATCAACACGTAATTCTCATCGCCAGGTCAGTGCGATATCATCAACAGATTCAAAAGGGTTAGTAATTCGAACGGAGAACAATCCCGCTTGCAAATCAGTGTCTTCCACGGGGAAACGGGTCGGTAAACACGTTGTGTCGGAAACATGTATGGATATAGAGGTGGTTTGAGTGAGTGTTGGAAGGTAGTTCTTGATGTCATTTTGAGTCGAGAGTAAGGTGTTTATGAGGCTGTCTTTCTTGATTTTTATGATGATTAACCAGTGTTTTCCTACCACAAGATTCGTACCGGAGTCCCACGGGAAAGAGGGGTGATGAGTCGGTTGGGAAAAGTCAATGGTTGCCCTTAGGGATCTCTGTCCGGTTGTAATTGTGACTCTCTCTGAATTGCATGACTTGATTCTGTAATCTTTGGCATGTACCCTGTGAATGATCATTGGTAAAAAGCTACTCATGTTTTTGCTTCTATGATTGGTTACATTGCTTAGGTCTCGTGTTATGTCTTGGCTTCTACCATGATTATATGTTGTCGTAGCATGTTTGCTTGGCCTATTGATCATAGGATTGAATGGAAATGAATCTGCATGATTTTACTCTACTAGGTTCATGGTAGTGTGATCGTTAAATTTTGATACCCTGATGAAGCAAGTTCCTTATTTGATACGTGCTACAACTTGATGTCACCATGCCTTATATGATACGTAATTTCCAGTACATGTTATTGTGATGATCCTTCATGTAAATTCGTGATTGTATAACATTCTGTATCCATGCTAGTCACATTTTTTAGGTCTCGTGTTGTATCTCGCTTTCTGTCATGATTATGTTTGGTTTCGCGTGCCTAATTGACCTGTTGTAATGATCGTACTACTGATTGGTTAGAAACATGAAGGGCATGATATGGGTCTATATGAATGTTGTTTTCCCTGGATTAGGTCCATGATAGTGTGATCAATTCCTCTTTGTATGAATGTTGATAGATGATCATCTTAGCATGTTGGATGATGACGTGTCAATGCCTATTATCCCTTTTGTGACAAGAATCAATAGCATGCTTGTTGTTATGTAAACATCAGGTTAATTATTGTTGCTTACTCTGCAATTTATACTGTTGTGTGATACTTGCACTGAAATTGGATTATGTTGGTGTAAATGAGGCTTGATAAATGCATGTTTTATCCCAGTATGTGTTGGATTGAACTCACGTTCCCGTGTTCCAGCTATATTGCCCTGTTGCTTAAACTCGTAGTATACATCGTAAAACCTTCCTTATGTTTCTATATTGTTGGAATGTGATTGAATTTATTTCTTACGTGTCGCCATGATTAGTTGCACGCATGTATCGTGTGTTATGTCAAGCCTGTAGTATCATGTAGGATCCTTGGTTGTGACTCGTGTGAATTATATCTTGCCTGCATTATTGTTGATTTTCTCTTGAGCTAGGCTCCTGATAGTGTGGTTCTTTCCTCTTTCTATTACCATAACATGTCTTACTCATGCAAGTTAATTGATGTTGAATTCGATGATTGATTTGCTTTCCGATATGGTTAATCGTAGTGTGCTTACATGTTGTCGCTCGGTGGTGTTCCTCTATTACTCCATGATATCCTCTCGTGCTTGCATACATGTATGACTTGGCACCTCGCACGATCACGCACCACGCTAAATCATGTCTTCACACACGTAGGGCGCATGAATGTTATAGTGAATCTAGTCGAATTACCTTGACTGTATTCATGCTCGATATGTGTTACTAGTATCATGTAGGCCTATGATTTCCAAAATGACTCACTAAATGGTGACTTGCCATACTTATTCTATTACATGAACATGCTTGTCCTATAATGTGATCGTTGTTATACCATTTTATGTGCACTATGACAATTTGTTCCTAGCATGCTTATAATTTGTCGCCCGTGATGTTTCCCTTGTTACCCTGTGGTGACCTCTCTTGCTTCATGAACACTAGGTTGAACTCATTAAATGGCTCTTGACTATACCCCTGCCTTGTCGTGTATCGCTAGTATTGTTCAGGACCTATGATTTCTAAATGTATCTCATCGTAGGATCACCTGTCGTTCTTAACCTACTATATGATCATTGATGTCAGATGTGATAGTTACTATGCTGCTTTTATGTGTTCTCGTATGATGCTTCGGCTGATTGTCATGATATACCTCGTTATGTTATGTTTGATCTCAATTGTTGATGAGTATACCATGTTGTGCATTGTTCATATACATGATGTTTGTCATTCTCGTTAAGCTCTTCATGACCATTACTGGCTTCGCATATCTTACTTGGATTTGCTAGACATATCTGCTTCCCTGGAATAGAAGGCTATTAGCTTATCTCACATGCATCCGTGTAGCATATGAATATGTCTTTTTAAAATGAATACGTATGTCGTGCTCCTCGAGATAGGTACATGTTAGTGTGGATTAAAATGATTGATATGCCCTTATGATGAAATTGTGTCTGCTTGTCACCATTGCAACCTAATAGACCTCCATAAGGGCGTTGTTGCTATTCTCGGGTTAGAGTCTTGTCTCTAGTATTGTCGTCTTTAGTTGTGGTCCGTGTTTGTCCCCGAAAGCAACATTGGGTTGTCCGCTCTTGTCACTCCCCTATCCATGCTAACTTAGACTCATGCGCGATACGTTGAACAAGCGACCATACGAGAAAGAGAAAGGAAGTTGGATAGCGATAGAGCAGTGTGGCGGAAGCGTGGACCCATAACCCACGGGCCTCAGGATCAATGACTTCGGCGGAACAAGCACGTATCGAAGATTACGGTTACTGTGTACGACATGATTTGCAAGCGGGATTGTTCTCCGTTCGAATTACTAACCCTTTTGAATCTGTTGATGATATCGCACTGACCTGGCGATGAATTTTCGAATCCCGGGCGAAATAAAAGACGGATTCGATCTTTAAAATTAAAAATTGGGCCAGAATTCACTTTAGATTCATTTTTAAATTCTCTTTTTCCAAAAATTAATATTTGAAAATCCGGGCCTTTACACGGTAATCCTCTCTTATCTCCCTCTTCTCTTACCGTGTTTCGTCCAGGGTGTTTGGGTTGTGCTCGGAATGTTGAGTTGGTCAGGTGGGGGAGGTCTGGGTCGGAATTGTGGTCGTAAGAGGCCTGGGTTTTCTTTCCCCTTTCTCTTCTGTTTTCCGGCGATGAACAGAGCTCTGTGTTGATCAGTTCAATCTAAATTGAATCACAATACTCAAGAACACTCAGGTTGAAGGAAAGGGAGAAAACGGAACTCTCAGAAATTCAAAATTTTTATTCTTTGTAAAACAGTTCAATATAATGTAAGTGTTGGTGTTTATAGAGAATGAGAAAGCTATGCATGTAAGCAAGTGTAAGGCAGTTACATGTTCTGTTACACCACTTGCAGCTTCTCAAACAAGCTTAAGTGAGCTCGAGCTGAGCTGTAATAGCTTCAACACCCCCCCTCAAGTTAAGAGTTTGAATCTATTCACAACTCCTAACTTCATCATCATCTTTTCATAAGCATCTTGATTCACAGTCTTTGTGAATTTGTCTGCCGGTTGCTCTTTTGTTGAAATGTAGCCTAGAGTGATTTCTTTCCTTAGAGCCTTGTTTCTAACAATGTGGCAATCACCTTCTATGTGCTTAGTTCGATCATGATATACAGGATTTGTTGCAATGTACAAGGCTGACTGGTTGTCACAGTGTAGCTGTACTGGTTCCATAGTAACTCCCAAATCAAATAATAGATTTACAAGCCAAGTTACCTCACTACATGTCATAGCCATTGCCTTGTACTCTGATTCGGCTGTTGACATGGCCACATATGATTGCTTCTTTGTTCTCTAGGAGATTAAGGACTTGCCCAACAAAATGCAAAACCCAGTGAGAGACTTTTTGGTCATTGGGCAGCTCTGCTAGTCAGCATAACAAAAAGCTCTCCTCTGCAGTGTATTCTCTTTTGCATGTAGAAGTTCTTGTCCTGGAGCTTTCTTAAGATACCTCAGAACATGTTTAGCAGCTTGCCAGTGATCCATGCTTGAAGAGTGCATGAACTGACTGAGCATATGTACAGCATAGCACAAGTCAGGTCTTGTGAGGGTTAAGTAAATCAACTTCCCTACAAGTCTTCTGTAAGCTATAAGATCCACATCCTCTCTACTTCCTTCCAAGCTCAGCTTGACTCTAGGATCTAATGGGGTTGCTACTGGTTTAGAATCAGTCATTCCAGTCTCAGCCAGCAACTCAAGAGCATACTTTCTTTGATTTAGAAGTATTCCCTGATCATTTCTCTCAACTTCTATGCCCAGAAAGTACCTTAGCTCACCCAATTCTTTCATCTGAAAATGTCTATGCAGATGAGTCTTGAGTTTGCTTATCTCACCCATATCATTCCCTGTGATGATCATGCCATCCACATATACCAGTAAAGTTGTGATTGTGTTGCCACTTTTCTTGACAAACATTGAGTTATCATACTCAGATTGCACAAATCTTGCAGATATCAAAGACTCGGAGAACTTTGCAAACCATTGTCGTGGTGCTTGCTTCAGACCATAGAGAGCTTTCTGCAATTTACACATCATGTCTCCCACATCTTGATGCTTCTTTCAATAAGGAATTGAGTGCAAATTTCATAGTTGTTTTCAGGGATTAGAATGGCCGATTTAGGCACGACGAGAGTTGGGTGCATATAGTCCTCTGCAGTGGTTGGGTATAGGGCAAGCTCAGCTTCTGCTTGTTCCCTTCATGCTTTCTCAGCGGCAATAACAGCATCTTTAGCGGCAAGTTCCCTTGTAAGCCTCGCAATCAGCTGTTCCTGTGTTTCTGCGGCCGCCATGGCTCTTTTTAGCTTAGCTTGGATGTGTAAGAGGCGTTCCGGATCGTCTAAGCCGTCAAACTCAGGTGGTTGACCAGAACGGCGCATACACCTGCAAAGTCACTTAAAAGAAAAGTGAGATCTGACTACCTAAGGCGCGAATGATAGCTTCCCCGGCAATGGAGCCAATTTGTTGTAGGAGGAAATCAAGTTCAAAATATAAAATATAATTCAAACCAGATTCGTTCCCCAGCAAATAATTACAAGACCTCATCCCTATGCAGTAGTGGGAAGTCAGGATCGATCCACGAGGAAGCGTGTTAGTGTATCCTAGGTAGCTGTAAATCTCACAGAAAAGAAAACAAAAGACATAAACAAAGAAACAAAGACAGAAATAACAAACGAAAGCAGAAATAAAAGCAAAGACAGAATCTGCTCGATCTCGACTACAACTACTCGAGATCGACAAAATATAGCAATGACAGAAACTTCAGAATCGACAAACAGAAACTCGATCCAGACAAAACCCTACTCGATCTCGACTAAGCAATACTCGAGATCGACTACCACTGCTCTAGATCGACTAAAAGACAGAAACTTCAAAATTTCAAACTTCGAACTCAGAATCGCAGATTTCCGACAAAATAAATCAATATATTAAAAGACTTCCAAAGTCAGGGTATCAATGCCACAACGATAACCATGAAAAGTAACACATAAAGGCATAAAAGATCATGCTTTCCATCAAAATAACTTTCGTTATTAACAAATAGGCATATAGAGGCTTTCGCATAAACCCTAATTATTACTAACCCTTTTCACATAATTAATCTAAGTTGCATTAAGATCACTTTCGCTTCAATAACACAAACAAGGATCACCTTCAACTCTCGCCAAAGAATCATGCTCATAGGGATAGAAGACGAATTGCATAAAAAGATTGTACCTTTACCGCATCACCTTACATGACCACCGTCGGGCTCACCCCAGCCCCAGAAGTTGGTGGACTACTCACTCCTCATTGCAATAGCAGACATTGAATTGAAAGAAATAATTTGCATTAAACTAAATTCAAAGTCTTTACAATCCCGGCACTCCAACTTTCGTTGAACGCCAAAACCCTAAAACCTTTGAACTCCTAAACCGTCTCTGCGAACTACTTCTCTAACTTGTGAATTGAATTGATCCTAAAATCAGCCCCATGGGCTTTATTTATAGCCTTCTACTCCTTGATATTCAAGGATAGAAATATCTATCTATATCTAAAAGCTTTAAAGATAAATTAATGCAATAAAGGAATTAAATCTAAAAGGAAATTCTATCTAAAATAGGTAAATCTTCCATGTGTTGATAGGTCTTGATAGATGTTGATAGATCTCGGCCAAACTTGGATTCCTTCGGCTCCAAGGACTCCCAAAGCGCGTAGGACAGCAAACCGCGTAACGCGGCTCCTGGACAGCGTTCCTCGATCTCGACCAAATTTACTCGAGATCGAGTAAAAGTGACGTCGACTTCGGCTTGGCTGGGCGTCTCGGGTTCCTGCTGCTCGATCAAGCTCGGACAGGCGCTACTGGGTTCCTCAAGATCGAGTAGGATACTCGAGATCGAGTAACGTTGGCGTCGAGTATGGCTAGCTCGGTGATGTCGGGCAACCTCTCCTCGACAGGCTCGGACATGTGGTTTCTGGAGTTGTCGAGATCGAGTAGCTTGGGTGCTCGGTGTCTTCAGTCCTCGGCTTCTCGACTAGGCACAGCTCCTCTACTTCGGACATGACATCAGGGTTTTTCGATCTCGACTAGTATACTCGAGATCGAGTAAGGCTCCGGAGTCGGATTGCTTCGTCTTCAGTTTCCTCGATCATGCTCTGATCGACCAGGTGTGCTCGGACAACTTTTGCCGAGATCGAGTAAAGCTGGGCTCCGACTTGATTCATCTGGTTCTGCTGCTTCTTGACCTTAGACTTCTGTAGTTGATTTCCGAGCATTTCCAACCTTTCTCAGAACTTGCTGAAATTTGCCTCGAATTCTGCGAAATTAAACAGAAACTGGTGTAGATTCCATAATTTGGCAAATAAGCATAAACTACATAGATTATGTATTATCTTAGCCCAAATGCATGAAATGTATGCAGAAAACGATATAAAAGTTATTGTAAAACATGGCAGATTCAGCTCACAACAAACACCCCATACTTAAGCTTGCTTGTCCTCAAGCAATACCTTTATTTGTCATTCAGGGGAAGAAATCAAAACTCTCAAGATATTAGATTCATTGCCATATGTCCCTGCAATCAATTACCATCCTCAAAAAGGTACTAGTGTCACAGATTCATGCATGTGAAATTTTAAGAGCAACATCTACTCACAAAATGAGGGTTATGCAAAAACAATTCATGTGTGACAAAGCATTAATAATCAAGAGGACTTTAATTTAAGCTCAAATAAGGAGTAGATAGGTAAAAGGCTAAAGGTGGGCAATTTTTGGCAATGTGGTGCTAATGATCCGGGAAAATGGAGTATTTCCAAATTGAATTTCATACCACATTCTTTCTCATAAGATTCATCACCTCTCATAATGCTTTTTCTCAATAATAATGCTTTTACCTCTCTAACCTCAACATTGCCTTCTCTCGAGTCGCAAACATGGGTTTCATGAATGGCCCCGGATACTTAGTGCTTTGGACTCCTCACAATGTGTCCCATCTCGCCAAACTATTATCTCAGCGAGCAGGGTCAATCTACCTTTATCTCCTAAGGTGATTGGATTTTTTCTCACACATTAACTTTTCCATATATTTCAAACAATTTCCTACCAAACTCCAAATATGATAATAACACAGACACCATATGATAATCTCCATAATGTAACATCATTCTCAACATAATCCCCGGATAGGAAATAAGGTAAAGAATGGAAAATATTTAGATCATGTGGAGCAATATATGAAATAAGGCATATTATGCCTTTTGTGATGCATAATCATAGGTAAGGCTAGGATATAACAATATGAGCATTATATGAAAATATAAAGTCCTCCATCCTCTTATCATGCAACATGTCAAAAGCAACTTCAAATTTACCTCCTTTCATTGTTTTCAAGAAAATATGCACTTCATTGTGACTTCCCTTTACTAGGCAATTTCATGCTATATCTCTAATGAATCTAATTTTGCATCGTCGAGTTCAATATAAGCTTCCATGACATTATTCAAAAATTTCAACGGGGGTCATTTTTCTCAAACTTTTGGAAAACATGCATATAAGCACATTAATCAATAATGAATTCCAAAATAGCCATGTAGCAATTCAAAGAAATAAATTCTAAACATGCACAAATAATGTCAAATATGGCAAATATGCACAAAGTAAGCCCTTTCCCCACCCCATACTTAAACATTACAATGTTCTCACTGTATAAAAGCAAGGGTAAAGAAAGAAACTCACTAGACAGGTGTGCAGGGTTTCAAAATCTTGAGTGTAAATGCTTGGGCCGATTCCGAATATAGCTTATCCCATAGACCTGAAATACGGATTACATATACCCAAAATAGAAAAACTAAAAATGTTCAAAACCAAAACAAACAAAACAATGTCCAAAAAGTCCCAAAAAGTAAATGTTTATGTACAAGCTCTAGATTTTATAGTCGCTAGGCCGACTTTCTCCATTAAGCTCAAGGTGGAATTTGCAGGGCCCATGTAGCTTGGGCTTCAAATAGGACTCCATTCTTGTCCATCAGCTGTAATCCTCCAGAATGGATCTTGTTCACCACGAAAGGTCCCATCCTTTTCTTGTTGAATTTGTTAGGGAACCAATGATCTTTAGATTTGGAAACATAGAGCTTGTTTCCAACTTCATACTTCTTAGGTTCATCATTGGATATCGTACATAAGCGCACATACCAAGGCAAACCTCTCCCATGTATAGATAAATCTTTAATGGAAATAGGAGAAGAAAGATCCATACCTTGGCTTACCTTCGTAGAAACGGAATCGGGGACCTCGATGTTTGGTCGATCTCGAGTAACTGTACTCGATCTCGACAACTCTTCAAGTTCTAGTGGTGGACTGTTGTTGCTCGAGGATGCAAGAGCTGGGGAAGGTGGGGCTTGCTCGATCTCGACCAACTTGGTCGATCTCGAAGAGTCTTGTCCTTCTGGTGGAGTCAGTGTCGAGTAAGGCGAAGTCGATGCAGCGGGTTCTTTGTCAATATCGAGTAGCGTACTCGATCTCCAGGAGTGCTGCACTTCAGGTTGGTTGCTCGACGACGCTGGTGCTGGTGGAGGTTTCTGGTTTTGGTCGAGATCGACCACAATCCTCGATATCGAAGAATTCTGGTCGACTACGACCCCATACTTGCATCCTGTCAAGGCATCCGAAAATAAGTTAGTCCATAACGACGTACCTTGGTCTGTTTCGAGTGGATTCTCTGTTTCCTCGTTCAAGATGGCCATGATCTTCTCAACCTGGGCCTCCATATCCCTCTTTTCCAGCTCTTCAGGAGTCATATTTCTTACCTTAGGCTCCCCACAGGTAATGTAGCCAGCTGATATGGATTTGACCTCTTCCATTGGACCTGTATGCCTTTCAGTTTTATTAAAGGAATACTCAATTACCTCATCGCTGATGTTGAAAGTGAGCACTCCCTTCCTGACGCTTATGTTGGCATCCACCGTTGCTAAGAAAGGCCTTCCTAGAATAATTGGACAAGCAGGGTCTTCCGCCATATCAATAACTGTTGTGAGCTGAATCTGCCATGTTTAAAGTAACTTTTATATTGATTTCTGCATACATTTCATGCATTCAGGCTAAGATAGTACAGAATCTGTGTAGTTAGCACTTATTTGCAATATATGGAATCTACACTAGTTTCTGTTTAATTTCGCAGAATTCGAGGCAAATTACAGCAGTTCTGAGAAAGGTCGGAAAAGCTCAGAAATCAACTACAGAAGTCCAAGGTCAAGATACAGAGGAACCAGTCGAATCAAGCTAGGAGCCTAGCTTACTCGGTCTAGAGTAAGCCTACTCGACCTCGACAAAGGCTGTCCGAGCACACCTGGTCGAGTGGAGCTGATCGAGGACACTGAGTCAGAGACAACCCGATTCCAGAACCCTACTCGATCTCGAGGAGGCCTTGTCGAGATCGACGACACCTCAGTGCCATGTGCGGAGTCGACGAGCTGTCGAGAAGCCGAGGACGGAGAATCCGAGCCAACTCTACTCGATCTCGAGTACAGCTAGTCGAGATCGAGGAGCCAAGGAGCACCAGTCCGAGCCTTGTCGAGCAGAGCTACCAGAGCAAGCCAGCCCAAGTCGACGCTTGTCCTACTCGAGATCGACTAGCCCTAGTCGAGATCGACGAGCGCCGTGTCCGAAGCCGCGTTACGCGGTTTGCTGTCCGACGCGGTTTGGCTTTCCTTGGGGCCGAAGGAGTCCGAGATATCTGAGATCTATCAACATCTATCCACACCTATCAACACATGGAAGATTTTGCTCTTTAGATAGAATTTCCCTTTTTTGATTTAATTCCTAATTTTTTTTTATTTATCTTTTAAGCCTTTAGATATAGTTTTAGATATAGATAGATATTTCTATCCTTGAATAGCAAGGTTTAGAAGCCTATAAATAAAGCCCATTTGGCTGATTTTAGATTCATTCAATTCCAGCCAGAGACAAGTAGTTCCAAAGAGAAGTTTTAGGAGTTCGAAGGTTTTAGGGTTTTGGCATTCAACGAAAGTTGGAAGGCCGGGATTGTAAAGTCTTTGAATTTAGTTTAATGCAAGTTATTTCTTTTCAATCAATGTCTGAGGTTGCGATGAAGCGCGAGTAGTCCACCCACTTCTAGGGTTGGGGCGAGCCCGACGATAGCCCTGCGTGTTTGAGGTAAAGATCCGACCTTTATCATGTTTTAAGCATATGCTCCTCGTTATGTGTTTATTACCCATCTAATGGAGATCCATGCTAACAACTTGGATTGTAAACATAAAATCGGTAGAGACAATTAGGGTTTCTGCCTTATGCATGCTTGGTTATTGTCGTTGCAAACCCCAATCTTGGAAGTCTTTTACATAAAGTTTAGTTCGATTCCCCAAAGCAATTGCCTTTACTTTATTTTCTTTCGTTTTAGTTTCTGTCTTCCTCGAGATCGACTAGCACTACTCGATCTCGAGCACTGATCTTTGACCCAGGTCGCTGTTGCTTCTGTGTGCAGGTACTCGACAAACCAGTCGTCGACGTTGACAAGGACCCTATTCGATCTCGAGTAGTCTTTGTCGAGATCGACCACCACCCTGTGCTTGCTGCTGCGCTGTGTTCGACTGTCCGATCTTCTGTCGAGTAACTGTACTCGAGATCTAGGACCCCTGTTGTCGACTATTGTGAGATTTCTCTGCTGCCTAGGATCCGCTGACACGCTTCCTTGTGGATCGATCCTGACTTCCCGCAGCTACATCAGGAGGAGGTCTTGTAATTATTTGCAAGGTACGGAATCTGGTTTGCTGTACTATATTCATATTTTTATATTTGCATACTCGATTTCCTCCTACAACAAATTGGCGTCGTTGCCGGGGAAGCTATCATTCGCGCCTTAGGTAGTTAAATCTCACGTTTCTCTTGAGTTAATTTGCAGGTGTATGCGCCGTTCTGGTCAACCACCTGAGTTCGACGGCTTAGACGACCCAGAACGCCTTCTACACATCAGAGCTAAACTGCAAAGAGCCATGGCGGCCGCAGAAACGCAAGAACAGCTGATTCGCAAAGGATACCACTATCGCCAATGAAAGGGCAGCGAGTGAACAAGCAGCTGAGCACGCAAGGCAAGCAGAAGCTGAGCTTGCCCAATATCCAACCACTACTGAGGATTATATGCATCCCACTCTCGTCGTGCCTGAATCCGCGATTCTAATCCCTGAAAACTCTTTTGAAATTCGCTCTCAATTTCTTATAGAGCTTAAAAATAATGCTTTTTATGACAAATTTAATGAGTGTCCTCTTGAACATATTACCAATTTTTCTGACATGTGCCGTACTCTAGCTGAAGGTACTACGCTGGAATATGTCAAGATGAAAGCTTTTCGCTGGTGTCTCGCTGGGCCCGCACTGAAGTGGCTTGAAGGGCTGAAACCAAGATCACTTACAACATGGGCCCAAGTAGAGCAAGAGTTTCTGAATAAATTCTTCCCACCCGCAAAACACCACTTCTCCGCCAGAAAATCACCGCTTTCAAACAGAAGCCCGGGGAACCGCTGGCAAAGGCATGGGAACGCTACAAAGAACTGCTGCGATCTTGCCCTACACATGGACAACCACCCTACGTCATTCAGGAGATCTTCTTCAACTCTCTCGATCAAGTCACTAAGGACAGGATCAATCAGTATACTCGCTATGAGTATCTGACAATTCCACCAATTGACGCTTGGGGTGTGCTAGACAAGCTCACAAATTATGACAACAAATATGGGTCTACTATGAACTATGAGGAGAACTCCTACGCCAGGCCAACACCATCTATGCCACTCTATGAGCCAGCAAAGGAGATTGACCCAGATGTCAGCCTTGCATCGAATGCGGATCACAGAGGCACACCACTACTGAGTGCCCACACACTGAGCAAGTCAGAATGGTATAAACACATGAAGAGGTAGCCTACGCTGGGGGTCCCAATCGCTATATGGGAGATCAAAGGTTCTATCAACCGCAGTGGAACCAAGGTCCTCCTAGGAATCCCCCACCCTACAGAGCTCCAGGACATCCAGAAAGGGATCAAAAGAAGGATGATCTGCAACTGATCCATGAGGAAATGCGTAGGAATCAGGGCACCATCAATAACCAGTTCCAGAACATCACTACAAAATTTGGAGAACTGGATATCTGGAAGAGGGGAATAGAGACCCAGATGGGTCAAATCGCTGCACAGATCCCAAGATCGTCCGAACAGCTCCCTGGGCAAACAGAACCAAATCCTAAGGGGAAGACCGGACACGTCGCAGCTATCAAACTCAGTAGTGGGCATCAATTAAACGAGCCAGAGGTCGGAAAACAGCAAAGCCAAGCTGAACAGGAACTCGAGACAGAGCAAGATCAACTCGATCTCGAGAAGCCCGTACTCGATATCGACAAGACCCTACTCGACACAGACCAGAAGCTAAGCTCGGACTCGACTGCGAAGCCCAGCAACTCGAGGTCGACAACCCAAGTCGAGATCGACAAGCCCCTGGTCGAGATCGAGGAGCAGCATCTGGCCGACATCGACAACTCTGCAACACCTCCGACATCTAATCTGGCTCCGAAGCAGAAAAAGCCACTGCCTTTTCCTTCAAAAACACAGAAAGATCCCACTACAGGTAGGTTTAACATATTTGTTAATATGTTGCAAGAACTGAATATTTCTATTCCTTTTACAGAAGCCCTGCAAGAGATGCCTGGATATGTCAAGTTTCTGAAGGAAATCCTGAGCAAGAAGCGATCCATCTCAGAGATCGCAGGCGAATGCAAAGTACTCCACTTCTGTTGATAGGAGGAAATCGAGTATGCAAAATAGAATGGAAATAAACTAAGGCAAACCAGATTCCGTCCCTTGCAAATAATTACAAGACCTCCTCCTGATTTAGCAGCGGGAAGTCAGGATCGATCCACGAGGAAGCGTGTCAGCGGATCCTAGGCAGCTGTGGAATCTCACGGACAGGAGTCGACAACAGGTGTTAGATCTCGACTAAGGTTAGTCGACAGGAGATCGGGCTAGTCGAACAGGGCAGCAGCAACTCGGCACAGGCTACTCGATATCGACGAGGGGCTACTCGATATCGAGTACAGTCCTTGTCGACTTCGGGTTGGATTGTCGATTTCCTGCAAAAATAAGCTACGACGATCTGGGATCGGGAATTAGTAGTCGAGATCGACCAGGCTTGGTCGAGGTCGACGAGGGCAGAAAGTAAAACGAAATAAAATAAATGCAAAGGCCTTGGGATTTCGAACTAAACTTAATGTAAAGGACTTCCAAGATTGGGGTTTGCAACAATGATAACCAAGCATGCATAAGGTAGAATGAAACAGATAATCATGTGAATCACATCAGATGACTAAGCTTTCGCCTTTTCCAACAATTAGACAACTCTTTCAAGAAAGCCTAATTGTCTCTACCAATTTTATGTTTATAATCCAAGTTGTTAGCATGGATCTCCATTAGATGGGCAATAAACACATAAACAAGTAGGAAAATGCTCAAAACATGATCAACAGTCAGATCTTTACCTCAAACATGCATGGCTATCATCGGGCTCGCCCCAACCCTAGAAGTGGGTTGACTACTCGCGCTTCATCGCAATCGCAGACATCATCGATTGAAAGAAAACAACTTGCATTAAACTATATTCCAAGACTTTACAATCCCGGCAATCCAACTCTCGTTGAATGCCAAAACCCTAAAACCTTCGAACTCCTAAAACTTCTCTTTGGAACTACTTGTCTCTGACTGAAATTGAATTGTGTGTGATGGAATGAATGAAAAACCAGCCCCTAGGGCTTTATTTATAGCCTTCTAATCCTTGCTACTCAAGGATAGAATATCTATATCTAAATCTAAAACTATATCTAAAACTTTAAAGATAAATAAAAGACATAACATAATTAAATCTAAAAAGGAAATATATCTAAAGGTCTTCAATGGATAGAACTCTCTTCTTCCTGATAGATCTTGATAAATCGGATAGAATCAGCAATCTTCGCGCCCAAGCAATCCCACACCGAGTAGGATTCGTCAAACCGAGTAACGCGTCTCTGAAAGTCTACTCGATCTCGACAAAGGTCTAGTCGATCTCGAGTAGGAAAGTTGGTCGATTGGCTCAGCTTCGTCGTCTCGGCTAGCTGGTGCTCGAGAAGCTCGGACATGGCTCCTGGGCGTCGTCGAGGTCTAGTAGGATTGTGCTCGTCGTCTTCGTCCTCGGCTTCTCAATCAGCTTTTCTTCTCGACTTCGGGTGTGGCGCTGAGGCGTAGTCGATCTCGACTAGTGGTACTCGAGATCGAGTAGGTTCCGGAAGTCGGGTTGGTCAGGCTCAGCTCTCTCGACCAGGCTTTGTCGACCAAGGCTGCTCGGACTTTCTACTCGAGATCGAGTAAAGTCCACTCGAGATCGAGTAGCCTGGGCTTCAGCTTGGTTCTGTATTCTCGGATCCTGGACTTCTGTAGTTTCTTTCCGAGCTCTTCTGACCTTCCTTAGAATTGCTGTAAAATGCTTCGATTTCTGCGAATTAAACAGACACTGGTGTAGATTCCATAATTTGGCGAATAATCATAAACCACATAGATTCTGTACTATCTTAGCCCAAATGAGTGAAATGCATGCAGAAATCGATATAAAAGTTACTGTAAAGCATGGCAGATTTAGCTCACAACAACTTCCCTGAAAAGAGACCTGACCCTGGTAAGTTTTCTGTTACTGTGGGGTTTTGGACAATATGAATATGATTCTCTGTGCGATTTAGGAGCAAGAGTAAGCATCATGCCTCTATCAATCTGGAGGAAGGTAAAAATAGGATGCATAGAACCTGTGGATGCTAAATTATACATGGCGAACAATACGGTGGTCATCCCTACAGGTATAGTTGAGAATGTCCCCATCCAGGTTGGTAAGTTCTTTGTTCCAGCAGATTTCCTTATCATAGACTGTGCTGAAGATCCTACTAGCCCTATTATTCTTGGTAGACCATTCTTAGCTACTGCAGATGCCAAAATTAGTGTCAAGAATCGCTCGCTCACCTTCACCATAAGCGATGAGGTTTTAGATTTCTCTTTTGGCCCTACAAAAGAGGAAATTTCCTGGCTGGAGGTGAAAAGCATCAGCAACCACGAGACCAAGCAAACATCGGAGGAGGGTGCCAACACTGTACTCGAGATCGACAAGGGCTACTCAATCTCGACAAGGGCTCTACTCGATCTCGACAAGACTTTGTCGATCTCGACAACCACTACTGAGCCAGAGACTTGCCCAAAGCCTAAGTATGGGGTCCCTGTACTCGAGGTCGACCAGCAGTACTCGATCTCGACTAGCCCTAAAGAAAATTTTCAATAATTTAAGGGGAGGTAAGGCCCCATGGCGAGAGAATCTGCGGAAACTAAGGGCTGAAAGGAAGAAAAAGAAAGAGAAGGGAGATGATGCAAGCAACCACCTGTCAGCTGAGCTTGCATACTACCATCGGGATCTAGATGATCCAGGAGAATGGCCAAGCATGAGCGGGCCCCACACTAATGGTCCTTGAGCGCAAACGGAGAAGTCGGCCTAGCGACTCTAAAATCTAGAGCATGTATATAAACTTTATGAATTTTTTGGACTTTTTAGTTTTTGGTTTTTTGTTTTAGGTTTTGGGTTTATGTCTTTTAGAATACTTTATGTGGATAGTCTTGTTTTTGTGTGAAATCTAACACTTTTAAGTCGGCAAAGCATATAAGGATCGCGAAAGGTGGAAGGAAGAAGTCCCTGAAAAACAGTCAGAATCGACGAAGGCCAAGTCAACGACGACAACGAGGAGAAGCCCAGAAGTTACTCGATCTCGAGTAGACGTACTCGACATCGACCAAGCCAGACGATCCTCGACTTCAGATTCCACCAGACGCTGAGAAGCCTACTCGATATCGAGTAAGAGTACTCGATATCGACAAGCCAGTAACTCGACCTGCCCAGTTTTGTCCTCCTCGATGTGTTATCCTGTGAGTTCCTTCCTTTACTCTTGTTTTTTTTTTGATTTTATACAGTGAGGACACTGTAATATTTAAGTATGGGGTGGGAGAAGGGCTTACTTTATGCATATTTGATTTTTATTTGACATTATGTATTTTTAAGAATTTATTTCTTTGAATTGCTACATGGCTATTTTGGAATGCATTATTGATTTATGTGCTTATATGCATATTTTCCAAAATTTGAGAAAAATGACCCCTATTGAAAATTTTGAAATAATGTCATGGAAGCTTATATTGAACTCGACGATGCAAAATTGGATTCATTAGAGATATAGCATGAAATTGCCTAGTAAAGGGAAGTCACAATGAAGTGCATGTTTTCTTGAAAACCATGAAAGGAGGTAAAATTTGATGTTGCTTTTGACATATTACATGATAAGAGGATGGAGGACTTTATATTTCCATATAATGCTCATATTGTTATATTCATAGCCTTACCTATGCTTATGCATCACAAAAGCTATAATATGCCTTATTTCAAATATTGCTCCACATGATCTAAATATTTGCCATTCTTTACCTTATCCGGGGATTATGTTGAGAATGATGTTACATTATGGAGATTATCATATGGTATTTGTGTTGTGGTTATTATCATTATTGGAGTTTGGAAGGAAATTGTTTGAAATATATGGAAAATTTAATGAGTGAAAGAAAATCCAATCACCTCAGGAGATAAAGGTAGATTGACCCTGCTCTCTAAGATAATAGTTTGGAGAGATGGGACATAGGTGAGGAGTCCAAAAGCACTAAGTATCCGGGGCCATTCATGACACCCATGTTTGCGACTCGCGAGAAGGCAGTGCTGAGGTTAGAGAGGTAAAAGCATTATTATTGATAAAGGCATTATGAAAGGTGATAAATCTTATGGAGAAGGAATGTGGAAATTCAGTTTGGAAATACACCATTTCCCCGGATCATTAGCACCACATTGCCAAAAATTTCCCACCATTAGCCTTTTACCAATCTACTCCTTATTTGAGCTTAAATTAAAGTCCTCTTTATTATTGATGCTTTGTCACATGAATTATTTGTGCATAACCCTCCTTTTGTGAGTAGATGTTGCTTTTGTATATTTGCACATGCATGGATCTGTGACACAAGTACCTTTTCGAGGATGGTAATTGATTGCAGGGACATATGGTAATGAATCTAATATGTTGAGAGTTTTGATTTCTTCCCCTGAATGACAAATAAAAGTATTGCTTGAGGACAAGCAAGCTTAAGTATGTGGTGTTTGTTGTGAGCTGAATCTGCCATATTTTACAGTAACTTTTATATCGATTTCTGCATACATTTCATGCATTCGGGCTAAGATAGTACAAAATCTGTGTAGTTTACACTTATTTGCAATATATGGAATCTACACCAGTTTCTGTTTAATTTCGCAGAATTCGAGGCAAATTACAGCAGTTCTGAGAAAGGTCGGAAAAGCTCAGAAATCAACTACAGAAGTCCAAGGTAAAGATACAACGTTACCAGTCGAATCAAGCTAGGAGCCTAGGTTACTCGGTCTAGAGTAAGCCTACTCGACCTCGACAAAGGCTGTCCGAGCACACCTGGTCGAGCAGAGCTCATCGAGGACACTGAGTCAGAGACAACCCGATCCCGGAACCCTACTCGATCTCGAGGAGGCCTTGTCGAGATCGACGACACCTCAGTGCCATGTCCGGTGTCGACGAGCTGTCGAGAAGCCGAGGACGGAGAAGCCGAGCCAACTCTACTCGATCTCGAGTACAGCTAGTCGAGATGGAGGAGCCAAGGAGCACCAGTCCGAGCCTTGTCGAGCAGAGCTACCCGAGCCAGCCAGCCCAAGTCGACGCCAGTCCTACTCGAGATCGACTAGCCCTGGTCGAGATCGACGAGCGCCGTGTCCGAAGCCGCGTTACGCGGTTTGCTGTCCGACACGGTTTGGCTTTCCTTGGGGCCGAAGGAGTCCGAGATATCCGAAATCTATCAACATCTCTCCACACCTATCAACACATGGAAGATTTTGCTCTTTAGATAGAATTTCCCTTTTTTGATTTAATTCCTAAATTTTTTTTATTTATCTTTTAAGCCTTTAGATATAGTTTTAGATATAGATAGATATTTCTATCCTTGAATAGCAAGGTTTAGAAGCCTATAAATAAAGCCCATGGGGCTGATTTTAGATTCATTCAATTCCAGCCAGAGACAAGTAGTTCCAAAGAAAAGTTTTAGGAGTTCGAAGGTTTTAGGGTTTTGGCATTCAACGAAAGTTGGAAGACCGGGATTGTAAAGTCTTTGAATTTAGTTTAATGCAAGTTATTTCTTTTCAATCAATGTCTGAGGTTACGATCAAGCGCAAGTAGTCCACCCACTTCTAGGGTTGGGGCGAGCCCGACGATAGCCCTGCATGTTTGAGGTAAAGATCCGACCTTTATCATATTTTAAGCATCTGCTCCTCATTATGTGTTTATTACCCATCTAATGGAAATCCATGCTAACAATTTGGATTGTAAACATAAAATCGGTAGAGGCAATTAGGGTTTCTTGAAAGAGTTGTCTAATTGTTGGAAAAGGCGAAAGCTTAGTCCTTTGATGCGATTCACATGATTATCTGTTTTATTTCTGCCTTATGCATGCTTGGTTATTGTCGTTGCAAACCCCAATCTTGGAAGTCTTTTACATTGAGTTTAGTTCGATTCCCCAAAGCAATTGCCTTTACTTTATTTTCTTTTGTTTTAGTTTCTGTCTTCCTCGAGATCGACTAGCACTACTCGATCTCGAGCACTGATCTTCGACCCAGGTCGCTGTAGCTTCTGTGTGCAGGTACTCGAAAAACCAGTCGTCGACGTCGACAAGGACCCTACTCGATCTCGAGTAGCCTTTGTCAAGATCGACCACCACCCCGTGCTTGCTGCTGCGCTGTGTTTGACTGTCCGATCTTCTGTCGAGTAACTGTACTCGAGATCTAGGACCCCTGTTGTCGACTTCTGTGAGATTTCTCTGCTGCCTAGGATCCGCTGACACGCTTCCTCGTGGATCGACCCTGACTTCCCTCTGCTACATCAGGAGGAGGTCTTGTAATTATTTGCAAGGGTTGGAATCTGGTTTGCTGTACTTTATTCATATTTTTATATTTGCATACTCGATTTCCTCCTACAACAATAACTAAGAAATCAGCAGGGACGAAAAACTTACCTACTTGCACGTGTACATTGTCCACCATGCCTGTTGGAATGACCACAATGTTGTTGGCCATATACAGCTTAGCATCCACAGGCTCTAGGGCACCTATCTTAATCTTGGACCAAATTGTTAAAGGCATTATACTCACACTGGCTCCAAGATCGCATAAAGCATTAAATTTATATTGACCAAATCCAATGGTTATAGAAAACTTACCTGGATTTGGCCTCTTCTCAACGATGTCTATATGGCTGCAATCCTTTGTAATCTCAGCCATTGATCTCTTTTTGCTCAGAATCTCCTTCAAGAACTTGACATAGGATGTCATTTCATTGAGAGCTTATATGAAAGGGATGGTAACATTGAGTTTCTGAAGCATCTTGATGAAGCACTGAAATTTCTTCTCTGCTGGGTCCTTTGAAGATTTTGTTGGGAAGGGCAACTTCTTTTTCTGATTCGGAGCCAGAATAGATGTCGGAGGTGTAGCAGCCTTCTCGATCTCGATTTGATCTTCCTCGATCTCGACCAAGTTCTTCTCGATCTCGACCACTGTAGTCGATTTCGAGTTGTTGTTCAGTGCAGACAAGGGTTTTCCCAGTCTTTCCTCGATATCGACTTGTCCTTGCTCGAGATCGACTAAGTGCTGGTCAATATCGACTTGCTGCTGGTCGATATCGAGTTGTTTCTCAGCTTCTCCGCCCTACTGCTTTTCGACCTCTGGCTCTTGAAGTTGATGGCCACTTCTGAGTTTTACAGCGGCGATGTGACCAGTCTTTCCCTTGGGATTTGGTTCTGAAGATCCTGGGAGTGAACCTGTCTATCTGGGGACTCCTGCTGCTACCTGGCCAATCTGTGTATCAACTGATTTACGACATATATCAATCTCCCCAAGCCTAGAGTTGACTCCTTGAATCTGAGTATAGACGGAGTTGAAGGACTGGTTAGTTTCTGAATGATTTCTTCGTATTTCCTCTAGGACTGTCTGTAGATCATCCCTTTTCTGATCCCTTTCCGGATGTCCTGGAGCTCTGTAGGGTGGGGGGTTCCTAGGGGCACCTTGGTTCCATTGTGGTTGCTGAAACCTTTGGTCCCCCATGTAGCGATTGGGACCCCCTGCGTAAGCTGCCTCTTCATGGTATTCTGCTAGCCTGACTTGCTCTGTGTGTGGGCACTCAGTAGTGGTGTGCCTCTGTGATCCGCATTCTATGTAAGGCTGGTTGACAGAAAGATACTTTACTTGTTTGAGGAGCTTCTTATTCTGATCTATGTAGTACTGCTCCCTTACATCTGGGTCAATCTCCTTAGGGGGCTCATAGAGGGGCATGGATGGTGCTGGTCTGGCGTACGGGTTCTCCTCATAGGTGACTGGAGTCCCATACTTGTTGTCATAATTGGTCAGCGTGTCGAGAGCAGCCCATGCATCAGCATGCGGCATTGTCAGATACTCATAGTGAGTATATGTGTTGATTCTGTCCTTTGCAGGGTTGTTGTCCATGTGTAGGGCAGGATCGCAGTAGATCTTTATAGCGTTCCCAAGCCTTTGCCAGCGGCTCCCCAGGCTGCTGTTTGAAAGATGTAATCTTCTGGCGAAGGAGCGCTGTCTTAGCAGGAGGAAAGAATTTGTTGAGAAATTCTTGCTTAACTTGAGCCCATGTCGTGAGGGATCGTGGTTTCAGTCCCTTCAGCCACTTCAATGCAAGACCAGCCAGAGACCAACAGAAAGCTTTCATCAGGACGTACTCCAAGTTGGTACCTTCAACAAGAGTACGACACATGTCAGTAAAGTTGGCAATATGACGCAGAGGGCATTCATTAAATCTACCATGAAAAGCATAAATTTTAATTTCAATAAGGAATTGAGTGCGAATTTCATAGTTGTTTTCAGGGATTAGAATGGCCGATTAGGGAACGACGAGAGTCGGGTGCATATAGTCCTCTACAGTGGTTGGGTATAGGGCAAGCTCAGCTTCTGTTTGTTCCCTTCCTGCTTTCTCAGCGGCGATAGCAGCATCTTTAACGGCTAGTTCCCTTGTAAGCCTTGCAATCAGTTGTTCCTGTGTTTCTTGGGCCGCCATGGCTCTTTTTAGCTTAGCTTGGAGGTGTAAGAGGCGTTCTGGATCATCTAAGCCGTCAAACTCAGGTGGTTGACAGGAACGGCGCATACACCTGCAAAGTAACTTAAAAGAAAAGTGAGATCTGACTACCTAAGGCGCGAATGATACCTTCCCTGGCAACAACGCCAATTTGTTGTAGGAGGAAATCAAGCTCAAAATATAAAATATAATTCAAACCAGATTCGTGCCCCAGCAAATAATTACAAGACCTCCTCCCTATGCAGTAGTGGGAAGTTAGGATCAATCTACGAGGAAGCGTGTTTGCGTATCCTAGGTAGCTGTAAATCTCACAAAAAAAAGAAAACAAAAGACAGAAACAAAGAAACAAAGACAGAAATAACAAACGAAAACAGAAATAAAAGCAAAGACAGAATCTGCTCGATCTCGACTACAGCTACTCGAGATCGACAAAAGATTGCGGCGACAGAAACTTCAGAATCGACAAACAGAAACTCGATCCAGACAAAACCATACTCGATCTCGACTAAGCAGTACTCGAGATCGACTACCACTGCTCTAGATCGACTAAAAGACAAAAACTTCAAATTTGCAAATTTCGAACTCAGAATCGCAAATTTCCGACGAAATAAATCACTATATTAAAAGACTTCCAAAGCCAGGGTATCAATTCCATAACGATAACCATGCAAAGTAACACATAAAGGCATAAAAGATCATGCTTTCCATCAAAATAACTTTCGTTATTAACAAATAGGCATATAGAAGCTTTCGCATAAACCCTAATTGTTACTAACCCTTTTCACTTAATTAATCCAAGTTGCATTAAGATCACTTTCGATTCAATAACACAAACAAGGATCACCTTCAACTCTCGCAAAAGAATCATGCTCATAGGGATAGAAGACGGATTGCATAAAAAGATTGTACCTTTACCGCATCACCTTACATGGCCACCGTCGGGCTCACCCCAGCCCCAGAAGTGGGTGGACTACTCGCTCCTCATTGCAATAGTAGACATTGAATTGAAAGAAATAACTTGCATTAAACTAAATTCAAAGTCTTTACAATCCCGGCACTCCAACTTTCGTTGAACGCCAAAACCCTAAAACCTTTGAACTCCTAAACCGTCTCTGCGAACAACTTCTCTAACTTGTGAATTGAATTGATCCCAAAATCAGCCACATGGGCTTTATTTATAGCCTTCTACTCCTTGCTATTCAAGGATAGAAATATCTATCTATATCTAAATCTATATCTAAAAGCTTTATAAATAAATAAATGCAATAAAGGAATTAAATCCAAAAGGAAATTCTTTCTAAAATAGGTAAATCTTCCATGTGTTGATAGGTCTTGATAGATGTTGATAGATCTCGGCCAAACTCGGATTCCTTCAGCTCCAAGGACTCCCAAAGCGCGTAGGAAAGCAAACCGCGTAACGCGGCTCCTGGACAACGTTCCTCGATCTCGACCAAATTTACTCGAGATCGAGTAAAAGTGACGTCGACTTCGGGTTGGCTGGGCGTCTGGGGTTGTTGCTGCTCGATCAAGCTCGGACAGGCGCTGCTGGCTTCCTCGAGATCGAGTAGGATACTCGAGATCGAGTAACATTGGCGTCGAATATGGCTAGCTCGGTGATGTCGAGCAACCTATCCTCGACATGCTAGAACATGCGGTTTTTGGAGTTGACGAGATCGAGTAACCTCCTCGACATCGAGTAGCTTGGGTGCTCGGTGTCTTTAGTCCTCGGCTTCTCGACTAGGCACAGCTCCTCGACTCTGGACATGGCATCAGGGTTTGTCGATCTCGACTAGTATACTCGAGATCGAGTAACGCTCCGGAGTCGGATTGCTTCGTCTTCAGTTTCCTCGATCATGCTCTGCTCGACCATGTGTGCTCGGACAACTTTTTTCGAGATCGAGTAAGTTAACTCGAGATCGAGTAAAGCTGGGCTCCGGCTTGATTCATCTGGTTCCGCTGCTTCTTGACCTTAGACTTTTGTAGTTGATTTCCGAGCATTTCCAACCTTTCTCAGAACTTGCTGTAATTTGCCTCGAATTCTGCGAAATTAAACAGAAACTGGTGTAGATTCCATAATTTGGCAAATAAGAATAAAATATATAGATTATGTATTATCTTAGCCCAAATGCATGAAATGTATGCAGAAAACGATATAAAAGTTACTGTAAAAGATGGCAGATTCAGCTCACAACAGGCTAAAACCACGAGCCACAAGCCTGGCCTTGTGTCTATCTAATGACCCATCTACCTTTAGTTTGAGTTTGAATAGCCATTTGGAAGTTACCACAGATTCATGCTCAGGTCTAGGCACAAGAGTCCATGTGCTGGTACTTTCAAGAGCCCTCAACTCAGTAAGCATTGCTTGGCACCACTCTTTAGAGTGTAGAGCCTCCTTTATAGTAGAAGGTTCAGATAGTGATGCGCTGTTGGCAAGGAAAGTTGTATAGGCAGTAGGACAGTCATGGTACGAGATAAAAGAAGATATACGATAAGGTGAGGTGAGCTTACTGTAGGAGAAGTCTCGTGCAGAGGTAGATTATTGATGGATAGTACACACATAATCTTTCAACCAGGTTGGAGGTTTGGGATTTCAGGTGGACTGTCTGGTAGGTGTTATCTGTATTGGTTGAGTAGGTTGTTGAGGTTGGGCAATTTTCTGTGGGGTGATGATCACATCAAAGGTGGGTGATATAGGTGATGGGGAGTAATCAGCCACAGATTCAGTGGTGGTGACTGGATCCAGTGAAGGAAGTGAGGGTTGCTCAAGGCAGTCAAGTGGGACAAAAGGCCAGTCATCCACAAATGTATCTTGAGAGCCACCAGAAGATGGTGTAGGTGTGACAGTAGAGGGTATCTGATGTGGATTGGGAGAAGAAAAAGGGAAATAATCTTCAACAAAGTTTACATCTCTGCTAATGTAACATTTATGATCTTGCAAATTATAAACTTTGTAGCCCTTGAACCCAAACGGATATCCAATGAAAACACAAGGATCAGCTCTAGGTTCAAACTTCTTTTTGTTTTGAAATTTTGTAGACATGAAACATAAGCATCCAAAAACTCTAAGTGTGAAGTAATCAGGAGGTTCATGAAACATAATTTCATAGGGTGATTTGTTTTGGAGAAGAGAGGTAGGTAATCTGTTGATGAGGTGAGTTGCAGTGTGGATGAAATCTCCCCAAAGTTTTAAGGGAAGAGATGAATGAAATCGAAGAGCACGAGCTGTATCTAGAATATATCTATGTTTCCTTTCCACTCGGCCATTTTGTTGGGGTGTGGCAGTGCAAAAGCTCCGTGAATAATGCCTTTTGAAGTGAGGAAATTTTGCAAACCATGGTTGAAAAACTCAGTACCCTGATCTATTTTAAGAGTTTTAATAGAAACAGAAAATTGCTTTTCTATTTTTAGTATGAAATCTTGCAAGACAGAAGGTGTTTCAGATTTGGATGCCAACAGATGAGCCCAAACACTTCTACTCTTGTCATCAACAATAGTAAGAAAGTACTTTTGCCATTATAACTTTGGGTTTCATAGGGGCTCCAAAGGTCACAATGTACAAGCTCAAAGATGTTACTAGCATGAGATGTACTTTTGTTGAAGACATTTCTAGTTTGTTTAGCAAGAGGGCAAATAGCACAAGTAAGATCAGTGGATGTATTCATACTAGAAGAAATGTTAGGTACATGAAGAAGCTTTTCAATAGGAGCATGGCCTAGTCTGAGGTTCCAGAGGGCATTAACATCAGACTTACAACTAGATTTAGGAAGAAACATACGTAGGATAGGTGTGGTTGCACAGAATGTGCCATGAGCTTGCTCCAGTTCTTGAGACTCTTTGATGACTTGAGGTATATCTGGTTTAGGGATTAAGTGGTACAGTCCATCAATGTCTCTACCAGCTGCAATGTTCCTCCTCCTTATAGGGTCCTGAATTGGGCACATAAGAGGTCTAAGCTTAATGTGAAAATGCATGGTTCTGACAAGTGTTGTTAAGGAGACAAGATTATGTTTGAAATCAGGGATGTACAACACATTTTTCAATGTCAAGGAGAGGGCTAAGTGCACCTGAGGGGAGGGCACAATCCAGACAACTGTTGCCAGTTTCCTTTTAATTTCGTAAAATACTCAGTGACACTAGAGGTCTTTTGCACACAATCTTGGAGCTCTTTCTTTAATTGAAACAAAAGAGGTCTATTCCGCTGACCAAAGCTCTCATGTAGGTCATCCCAGATCTGCTTTGCAGTATCAAACTCATCAAGAGTTGCATAGATTTCCTTAGACACTGTGTTCAAGATCCATGAACATACCATGTCGTTACATCGACTCCACAGAGGGAAATTCTCAGAGGTTTCAACTACAGAACCATCAACAAATCCTACTTTATTCTGCACTGACAAACCTTTCATGATTGCCTTCTTCCATCTACGAAAGTTTTCTCTAGTTAACTGAATCGAGGTAAAAAGGATACCTTAATTATCTGACGGATGAATGAACAGTGGATTTTGCAGATCCATTGATGTGATCATCTCTCTACGACGACGCCTCTCAGTCGATTGTGAGGAGTGATCATCAGAGATGCTCGATGTCGCCATTCTTGAAGCGAAATTTGAAGAAGATCACATATCACAATTATCCACTTCAAATGACGAACAAATCACCGATTGAGACACAGATCACATACCAGAGTTCAGAGATGCGGAAACAAACACAAACGATTGAATGATGAGCATATGCTCTGATACCATATTGATCAATTCAATCTAAATCGAAACACAACACTCAAGAAAACTCAGGTTGAAGGAAAGGGAGAAAACAAAACTCTCAGAAATTCAGAATTTTTATTCTTTGTAACACAGTTCAATACAATGTAAGTGTTGGTATTTATAGAGAATGAGGAAGCTATGCGTGTAAGCAAGTGGAAGGCAGTTACATGTTTTGTTACACCTCTTGCAGCTTCTCAAACAAGCTTAAGTGAGCTTGAGCTGAGTTGTAACAGCTTCAACACACTTGTTTTGTTTGAAGGAGACGATTGCAGGGATCTGTTCTTTCTGTTCTTTTGGGTTGGGCTGGATCAAAAGTTCGGGTCTGGGCATTCTATCCATTCGGATCACTTCGTTCCCAGGTTTGGGAGATTGAGATTGGGGATCCGAGTTCTATTCTTTCGGGTCAGGCTCCATCCGGGTCTTCTTTCCTTCTTTCTTTCATGATTGGATCCGGATTCTTTTTGGGTATGTGTTGGGTTGGGTCGGATTGTCTTCTAGAGATGAGACTTAGGCCTTTTTCTTCATTTGTTGGGTATTTGCTTTAAAATTTGTTGTTATTTGTAAGTTATTTTATTATATGTTATATTATACTATGCTTACATTTAATTATTGTTAGCTTGGGATATTATTCTTATTTTTTTTGGGATGAATATATTTTATGAAAAGGCATTATATACTTAAATTGTTTCAAAATAGTATTAATTGGAATGTCTTATGATGCTATATGGTGAATTTGAAAGGCGTTTTAAAAAGCATATAAAGTAAGTTAGTATTGTTATTTTATAAAGGGCGATTGTTAAAATGGATTGAGTTTTGGTATTTTATTTTATTTAAATATGGTTGGTTTTGATTATATATGTGATTAATAAAGATGGACTATTTTGGTGTTTATTTTAGATAAACATTTAAAAATGAGAGATTTTCCAAGTTTAAGAAGTATCTCTTTATGGATTGTGTTTGGAAAACCGAGATGTCGGAATAATCTCTATTATATGATTTTGAGGTATTGGTTTTAAGGTTCTAAATGTTTAATGTCAGGATTCTTTGTCTTGATTTGATGATGTTGGTTTTGAGAAGGAAGTTTGGAAATATGGTCGGTACAATTTTATCAATGAGTTTGATTGGAAGAATGATTTTGGTTTTTGTTGATCAAATTGGAAAGGTTTTGGAAAATGGTTTTACCATCGGTTGGATTTGAGTATGTTGAGAACTTGGGTTTCGTGCGTATGAATGTTGGTCCAGTGGCTTATGGAAATGGCTTGATGATAGGTGTGTATTGCTTTGGACTTCCATTTGGGCCCTTACTTGTATTATCCTGTTGTTCTGCATCTTCAGGTAAGTTCCCTAGGGGGCTTACTCAGGTTGGACTCTCATGCTTGTTGTTGCATATGCATACAAGAATGCCATGTAGTATCATGCTAGGATTGCATTGAACTGAGGATGTAGTTACTATGTGTGTTTGAAACAGAACAACTGTTATCTGTGATAGCCCTAGAGTCTTTGTTAGGGTCATAGGGTAGCCCAGCCTCATCGGGTACCCTGAGTCAATCGAGTCAATGTTACTATAGCCCAGCACCATCGGGAAAACTTGATTACTTTATGTTGATGTTTATTCCGTGCTCCGTGCACCACCACGAGGAAATGGAAACCGAGAGCTGGCCAGTCTATGCACTAACGGGAAGGGATGCATAGGTAGGAGAGGGATGTGTCACTTGGAATTGCCTTGGGCCCTTTAATGTTTTCTGCATATTATAACTGTTAAAGCATGCTTATGTGATTTTATTACTGTACTGCATCAGAACATCTTTATTAGGTATAACACATACTATGTGGCCTCAGCGAGGACTTCCGGTCCTGCATGCGTGGCTCGATCTGACTCCTTTCCCCGTTCTTCTTTTAAAGGCATTTTCTGCAACTTTTGAGTGCTCGATGTCTATATGACGGGGTTCCTTTTAGCGATTATTGGACTGAAAGACCGACTTCCATACTTATAAACTTGGATAATTTGGATACTCGTATTTACCATGTTTTTGGTTTTGACCCGGCTTCACCGTGGCAAGGTGTACCTTCTTTTCATTTTCGCACCTACTCTTAAATGAATTTCGGCGACTTAGTCTATAGGACACGCTGAGGGTACCCAACGTCCCTTTGATTCCTTTGGGGTTCGGAATCTCCGCTTTAAAAGGATAGACTTTAGAGGTTTGAAACATCGACTTGTACTTGGATTGCAAGATCTAAACGAAGGGTTTCACCCATTGAAACGTAACCCGAAAATCATAATTCTGGGCCGTTACAATTTGGACTATTTATGCACACTTTTTAAGAAGCTAAAAATCATATAAAATATTTATTTTTTTAATTAATTTTTTTATTCTATACTTATTAGTAATATGTATGATATTATTTAAAAATATTTAATAAAATACTGATATTTTATATAGTTTTTAGGTTCTTAAGAAAACATGCATGAATAGTTAAAGACAATCATTGTGGGACGGAGGGAGTAGTTGATAACTTTTCAAGTAACCAAAGGGATTGAGGGATTGTCATGAAAAAGGGCGTGTTTGGGAGTTGAAAATTTTTTAGGAGGTGGAGATACTTTTTGAGGGTGGAGGAGATGAAGATACTTTTTGGGAATGGATGAGGTGGAGATAATTTTTGGAAAATAAGCTCATGTGTGTTTGGTAGAACGGAGATGGATTTTTTATGAAATAAAGTGGAAAGACAAAAAAGCCCCTCATTTTTCACTTTAACCCCAAACTATTCATCTTCTTCTATAAATTGAAGAACGCTTCTTACCTGCAATGAAATGGAAATGGATTAATTTGTCCATAGTTGCAATACATATCACCATTAATTGAGCAACAATAAGTAATTAACAGCTCAGGGTCTCCATCCAGCATTAAAAATTGCCTAATTTAAAAGAGATCTCGAAAAGTTACGGACAATTTGGAACTTTAATTAGGAGAGGGGAGATTAGCAAATTCAACCCATTTCTCTTCCCAATTCAACCCATTCCAGAGCTCGCGGTGCACTCCCATGGCGGACGACTTCCTCGACGAGCTCCGCTCCACTCCATCCTCAAGTGCGACGAATTCCTCGAATCCGATGACCTAACAAGTCCGCTCCGCTCCATCCTCAATCGGGGTGCACTCCCATGGTGGTGTCGACGATCCTGGCGAGTCCGACAACTTCCTCGACGAGCTCCGCTCCATCCTCGAGTGCAGTCCCATGGCGGACGACGAAGCAGTGGGAAATCTGGAAACAAAGAGGAAGCTTGAAGTGGAGTCGAACGATCAGAGGACAAAAAGCCCAGGAGAAGTGGACAAATTTCTCCACCCCCCAATCCTAGAAAATGAATATACTAAAAATTGGCATTTTTTAACCCCCACCATCCCCTCCACCTCCATCTCGCCCACCCCCGCCATCTCACGCCAAACACCCCAACACGCTTCCCCAAAAAAAATTGATATCTCCCCCACCATTCCCACCCCCTCCCAAACACGCCCTAAATCAAGGTAGCTCATAATGTTGCCCTTTGTAAACAGTGTAAAGTAACTCCTAAAAAAAGTATTTGGCCTTTTTCTTTATCTTATGGATTCTCTTCTAAAAAGGCTTCTTTTTTTTTGGTAGAAGAAGAGCGGAGTTCTTGAAAATTCATAACATCCTGCATAAATTACAAAGAAATAATCTGAGGCGTAGAAACACCTTAATATCTTTGTAAAGGGTAAAGTACGCCCTAAATCAAGGTAGCTCATAATGTTGCCCTTAGTAAACAGTGTAACGTAACTCCTAAAAAAAGTATTTGGACTTTTTCTTTATCTTATGGATTCTCTTCTAAAAATGCTTCTTCTTTTTTTTTGGTAGAAGAAGAGCGGAGTTCTTGAAAATTCATAACCTCCCCGGCAACGGCGCCAAATTTGACGGAGGTAAAACCTATCGTTGATCCGCCAAAGAAAACTCAAACCTATAGCAAGTATAGCAATAAGCAAGAGGTCGATCCACAGGGAAAATTATAACTCAAGTATGACTTAAGTGTCAATCAAAGTAACCAAAGAGGGGGGTTTGAGTGTGAAAGTCTCGCCTTTTATCAAAGCGAAGTAAGCAAGCAAAGTAAATGGATTTGGTTTTAGACAATTGGGAGAAGCAATTCTACCTACAATTTTCCACTTTATTGGATTGAAGCGATCCTTGTAACTTCTTCTCGTCCTATTAAGTTTCCTATGAATGCCCTTGTCCCGACCTAATATAGTTACTAGTCCAACCAATCCTAACAACCTTTATCAATCGAACCGTCCCTAAAGAAGAATTTAACCCAATTGATAGCTTTAAGTTCAGAGATTTGCCAAGGTATTTGCAGTCCCTAAAGAGGGATTTAACAACACATTCAAATTCCTACTTATTCAATTAGTTCAACCAGCCCTAAAGGAACAAGTTTGCCACGTAGGTTAAGGTTCACAACCAGGAATCTACAAAACCTTAGCGATTGAATTGATCTAACAAGTTGGCCAGACAAGATAGAACAAAACAATAAACAATCAAGCACAAAGAAGTTGAAGCATTCAAATATAGGAAACAAGGAACGAGAATTAGAAACTCACAATCAATCCGAATAAAGCTTCAAATTGCAGGCAGAATAGATGAGTTTAGTTCCTCATGGAAGACATCGCTCAAAATCTCTAAGCGTCTAATGAATAGAATAAAATATAAGTGATTCAAAAATAACTAAAAAGTGGCCTTATCAGAGATCCCAAAGTCGGCCATAAACAAAAACCAAAAAGCATCTAGGGTTTTATTTAATCAAAACGCAACGTTACGCGCTGACGGCAGATGCGGCAGCCGCCGCATGTATGCTGCGGCCGCAACATCAACATTCTTCTTGCAACGGCCCTGGCGGCGGCCGCTGCATACCATGCGGCGCCCGCCGCATTCCTGTTTGCGGTTCCTCTTGTCTTCTCTTCGAGAGTAGCTTGAGATGATTTGCTCTTTTCATTCCTTGCTTCTCTTCAATGTCTTTTATACTCCTTTTCAAGATATTGCATCTCCCACATGTGTTCCGATTCGATCTGCAAGATAACCACAAATTTGCGCAGAATCCGAACTCTTCTAGAATAATCATAAGATGCAATTTAGTAACAAAGAACGAAAGAAATGCAACCTATCTAAGCTAAAAATGCCTATAACGCATATCTAATATATGCATTATCAAATTCTCCCACACTTAACCTTTTCTTGTCCTCGGGCAATGATAGAATGAACATGAATCAATTTATCCCACAGGAAATCCCCTCAAATTTCAATCCTTATCAAAAAGCAACATTATAGTAGGTGAACACAAAAACCAGGCAAACAAATGTCATAGCATGTATTTCAGTGATCAAAGCTTAGAAGTAGACATTATCGAACCTCACCAGATTTTAGTGATCAAAGCTTAGAAGTAGACATTATCGAACCTCACCAGAAATGTGTTTTTCACTCATGTGTTTAGGCTTTAAGATACAACTCTCAACTCAAACCAATCATGCACTAAGCTCATAGACATTGACCACCATATCACCAATTCTCTACCGAAATGTCATTACTTGCGGGACACATTAAAGAAAGGCGAAAATGCATAAAATCACCCTTTATTCACCTTTGTTTGCAATTAACCACCCCTTATTAAAAAAAATTCACTTAACCACCATTTATTCACCTTTGTTTGCAATTAACCACCCTTTATTCAAAAAATTTCACTTAACCACCCCTTATAACAAATTGTTTGCAATTAATCACCCATCATCCCATTTTTCTTTAAATTCAACTTAAAAGTAAAATACTAAAATGCCCCCAAATTTGGTCATTTCGGGTTTCGCGTAAAACGGGTCCCGTGTAGATCCGAGTTGACTTGAACTCGAGTTTGGCCCGATTTCGGGTCAAATCGGGTTGATTTCTGGTTTGTCAATTTCTATTTTTAAAATTAAAAAAAATCACGATTTTGTAATTTTGTGATAATTTTAAAATGCTAAAATTAAAGACGTGGTTCTTAAGTTCTAGAGCTTGTACTTATATACTATATTTGATCTAACATATTAGATTTTTACTATTTCTTGTAATTTTTAATAAAATTTAAAAATATCTAAAATATCAAATTTTTAAATAATTTTTTTAAAATAAATAATTTAATGCAATTATTATTAAGCATAGAATTGTTTTAATGTTTTTATCTTCTTAAAAATCAAATATTATCGATCGGAGAGAGTATTATACAATACAAATAAATATAAAAGTTGATTTGAAAATGAACGATCAAGAGATTGTAATTATAAAGTTGATTTGAATATGAACGATCAATCGGGTTAATCGGTTCACCTGATCGATCAATTGGGTCAATCGGGTCACCGGGTCCAAACCCAGATGACCCGAAAAATTACCCGGTTTTCGGGTTCGGGTAGGAAAAAAAATTTGGGACAAAATTTTCGGCTCTTGAAAAAAAAAATTCGGGTCGTTCGGGTCGGGTCGACCGGTTCGGATCGTGTTTTGATAGGTCTACTATCAAGCATTGCCAGAGGAGGGTGCAAATAAAGCATCAATGACCGAAAGAGGTATGACTACATCTGACCTACTAGCAGAGGTGGGCATAACTTGCATACATTAATGATAATTTTATATAAATAATAATAAATAAAAACTGTAAAACCCAAATTGGGTGCATTTTCATCTTTTACTTTTAAGTTGAATTTAACAGAAGTTGAATTTAAAGAAAAATGGGAGGATGGGTGGTTACTTGCAAAGAATTTGTTATAAGGGGTGGTTAAGTGAAAATTTTTAAATAAGGGGTGGTTAATTGCAAACAAAGGTGAATAAAGGGTGGTTAAGTGAAAATTTTTGAATAAGGGGTGGTTAATTGCAACTAAAGGTGAATAAATGGTGGTTTTATGCATTTTCGCCTTAAAGAAAATAAAATACGACACTTTTTTCCTTTTTTCTTCTTTTATTTTCTTTTCTCTTTTTTTTTCCTTTTCTTGGTGCTTTCCTTACGCGAAGCGCAAATATGGGTGTCATAAATGGCTCCGGTCAATCAACACCTCAACCTACTAATATGAAGTCCACTTGAACATCTTTTGACGCAAGTTGCAAACATGGGTGTCATGAATGAACTTGGTTACTCAATGATCAAGCTTTCTTTCCTAGTGGATAGTTTTCAACACCTTTTTGCGCGAATCATACCCATGGGTGTCATGCATAGATCCGGTTACTAAGTGCATCAACCATTGCCACCTTATTCACTAAATATTCACAAGTTCAACAAAAGACTCAAAATATAAACATAAACTCCTCAGGCAATCAAACATGTGCATCGGTCTTTAAAAATAGATACTGCAGTCAATGCCAAGAGGTAGCAACACTAGGCGAGTAATTCACACAACTGAGCAAAAGAATTCAAATAAGGCCAAACATTCTCACAAGGTCATGCTTTGAGGACTTCAATCATACTTTAGTTTAATCATACATGCTCCATTATATTTGCTAGCTCATGTTCCACAAAAATCAAATAAAGACAATAATCAAAACATCCAGAACTCCATGGGATTTTTATGAATCATGCTTGAAATTTAAAATAGAGGACAAACTAAGCCAGATGGGTATTTGAATAACACATATGTATGCAATGCATGCTCTATTTTTTGGATTTTCAAATTTTATTTATTTATTTATTTTAATTCCGAAAATGCAGAAAACTAAATAAATAATAGACAAAAATTAAACTTAAAAAAATTAAATAAACTAACTATTACAGAACTTAACATGTTGTGCAGAAATTAAACATGGTTCTAGAAATGACAGAATTGACATAATATACATATAAATCTCCTCCCTCACACTTAAAATATTCAGTGTCCTCACTGAAATAGTACATACAACCAAAATAAACATAAAAATTCAAAGGGAAGGAGGTAAAACTAACCACTCACTGGGGCGGCGGATGGAATGGTGGTGACTGGTACGGCGGGATGTGAGGGTACTGCTGACGGAAGTAGTAAGCTTGCTCTCTTCGCAGCTCCTCCATATGATAATTTGTTTCTCGCGTGTTGCGATCGATTTCTTCGAGAGTGAACTCGAAGGAGTCCTGGCGCAAGGACATGCGGTGGAACTATATAAGCATGTGGTCCATCCAGGGATCATCCTCAGTAGAAGAGTAGCGAGGTCCCGCAGAAGATCCAGCGGTCTGCTGTGCATCCCCCATATGGTAATCTGTCTGTGCGGGGGCATCATCCTCATACTCGTCCTCATCATCCTCCTCCTCAACCACATTCTGATCAGGTGCTATGTAGAGGGAATCGTTGGTGGGCCCATAAGGTAAGGCCGTAGGCAAAGTCAGGCGGTGGTCTCCATTTTTCCCGCCTTCCAAATGTAACCCGGCCCATTAGGTACCTCAATCAAGTATGCCCTCCTCTTCCGATCGATCGTATAAGTGTACCCACCAGACATGGGTACACCGCACTGTGCAGGCTCTAGAATGTGGTGGGTTATCAGGCTAATCATTCCACCCAAACCAATTCTCCCCTTCTTCTTCTTCGTGCAGATCTTCCGGCAGAATGTGATGGGTACACCGCACTGTGCAGCAGGCTCCATAGCCAAGACAGATTGCCCGCAGGCACCTTGTTCACGTCGCCCTGACCGCTGAAAGACATGGCCAGGACCTTGTGAACCAGTCGTAAGCATGGATGGACAAATTTGCAGTTGTATTCGCCCTAATTTCCATCAAATCTGGTGCCAGTAGCTGCATGCCAAACGTCATAGCGTTGTTGCTCTGAAGCTAGGGACTGCCAATCTAGCGAGGGGGCCCGAGTAATCCCAAAGGCACGTCTCAGCTGGTCGTGCGTGCAAGTATGACTTTGGTCCAACAAGTTGAACCGAATCCTAGAGGCGTCCACATGCTCAAGTGTAACCAGAAACCCTGCTGCCAGCTCTGGGTATGTGAGGGCGTTGCACTCTATGAATCCCCCTAGCCCGCTATGAGTAAGCATTCGACTGGTGACATCCAACATACCCAGTCTCTGAAGGGTAGGAACATCAAAGAACTTTATTTGTATGAACCTCTTAAGATCGAAGTTCTCGAATGCCTTCCTCTGCTCTTTAGACACGATCTTAAACCAGCGCACCATTGTTATCAAATCTAGAATTCAACAACAAACCGTCAACACAACTCAAACCAATCAACAAAACACCCAACACAAACACCTCAAGTAACTCACGAACATCAAATCAAAACCCCAACACAAATATCTTTTAATCTAAGCTTCCTAAAAAAAACTAAGTCCGTCAATCAACCACCCAAACTCAAGAAAACTTAACAATTATCAACAATCACACCCCAATTTACTCAAATTACCATTTTCAAACCAAATTTCCAACTTTGAACATCACAACTCAAAAATCAGCCCCATATATATGCTGGTTATAACGACCCTTACAGAAAAACAAAAATATCCCACACAAATTTCAACCTTTAAGCAATGAATAAGCAAATCAATATCAAATCTCTACCTATTTCTCAAACGTATTAAAATCTGAAATTGAGAGAGAATAGGGAGAATTCATACCAGGAGAGTTGTAAAAGAAGGATGAAACCGAAAATATAAAAATTTAAGGGGCTCTCGGTGTTAAATCTGGCGCGCAGGACAAGCAGCGGCAGCGACGGCGGCGGCGGGCACAGCGTCGGCGACGGGCGCAGCAGCTGGGTGACGCAGATCCGACGAGAGAGGGGTTGTGCGAGCTTGGATCTCCGACTTCGATGATGCTGAGGTTGCTGAGGGTCGGATCCGGCAAGGAGGAGTTGGATTAGGGGGAAAGGGAGAGAAAAAGTAAGAGCTTGGGAGGGGCTATGGAGATTGTGAAAGGGTGAAGAAGGAGGCAAGAGGATAACAATGGAGGTAGGGGTCTCCTCCTCTTCACTATGTGGAATGTTCTCAAAGTATGGCTTAACCCTATGACCATTGACCTTGAAGATCTCTTTAGACTTAGGGTCATAGAGTTCAATTGCTCTGTGAGAGAAAATCCTTGAGATGGTGTAGGGTCCTTCCCACCTTGATCGAAGCTTTCCAGGTAAGAGTTTCAGGCGTGATTTGTATAGAAGGACCTTGTCTCCTATTGTTAGCTCTTTCCGCATGATGTGTTTGTCATGCCAAGCCTTGGTTTTCTCCTTGTAGATCACTGCATTATCATAAGCATCCAGACGCAATTCCTCTAGCTCTTGCAATTGAAGCTTTCTGAATTCACCCACTTCATCCAACCTCATATTTCAATTCTTGACAGCCCAATACGCCTTATGTTGAAGCTCCACAGGGAGATTATATGCCTTTCCAAAGACAATTCGATAAGGGGACATACCAATGGGAGTTTTATAGGCCGTCCGATAAGCCCAAAGAGCGTCATTCAGCCGTAGACTCCAATCCTTCCTGTTAGGTGCCACTGTTTTCTCCAGAATGGTCTTTATCTCTCTATTTGATATCTCCGCTTGACCATTGGTCTGAGGATGATAAGTTGTTGACACTCTTTGTGTGACATGGTACTTCTTTAACAAGGCAATGATCGTCCTGTTGCAGAAATGTGTCCCTCTGTCGCTAATTATAGCCTTAGGCACCCCAAATCTTGCAAAAATGGTGTCTTTCAGGAATTCTGCAACTACTTTATAATCATCCGTTCTGGTGGCCTTTGCCTCCACCTACTTGGAGAGATAGTCCACCGCAAGCAAAATATATATATTCCCAAAATAACTAGGGAAGGGACCCATAAAATCTATACCCCAAACATCAAAAATTTCAGAAAATATGACAGTTGTTTGTGGCATTTCATTCCTAGCAGATATGTTCCCCACCCTTTGGCATCTATCACATTATTTACAGAAGGCATTAACATCCCTAAATAAATGAGGCCAAAAGAAACTTGCTTATAAAACTTTCCTAGCAGTCTTTTGAGGACCAAAGTGGCCTCCACACTCATGAGCATTACAAAAAGTAAGGACAGATTGTACCTCATTGTCCGGCAGACACCTCATAATTACCTGATCAGCACAATGTTTCCAAAGGTAGGGGTCATCCCAAACGTAGAAGCGAGAGTCATGTAGAAAATTGTCCTTCTGAGCTTTTGTAAAGTTTGGTGGAAATTCTCCCGTGACCAAGAAATTCACCATATTGGCAAACCAAGGTCGAGGAGTATGGACACCCATCAAAAGTTCAGGAATATCAGGACTTACCTCGTCGGATAGGGAGGAAGAAGACTGAACGGGGGTCTGAACAGCTTGCAGCGGGCTCCGCATAAATGCTGCAGGCGTCGCACGAGTGATATGCGGCGGGCGCCGCAAGGTTGATCAGTGAAGACAATTACCTTAGCTCCTAGGAGATAGGAGCGAAACTTCTCCAGTGCAAAGACCACGGCCGGGAGCTCTTTCTCAGTGGTTGAGTAGTTCCTTTGCGCTCCATTCAGAGTCATGGAGGCATAGTAGATGACATGAGAGCTCCGTCCTTCCTTTTGTCCCAAAACAGCCCCCACATCATAATCGCTAGCGTCAAACATAATCTCAAAAGGTTGAGACCATATGGGTGCTTGAATTATAGGAGCGCTAGTTAGGCGACCTTTAAGCTCGTCAAAGGATGCTCTACACCTGTCATCAAACTCAAAAGTTACTTCCTTTTTTAGTAAATCACAAAGAGGTGCAGAAATCTTAGAAAAATCTTTAATAAACCTGCGATAGAACCCTGCATGGCCTAAAAAAGAGCGAATTTCGCGCACATTGGTGGGGTAAGGTAGAGACTGAATGACATCAATCTTAGCCTTATCCACCTCAAGACCCCTGCTAGACACAATATGACCCAACACAATGCCTTGCTAAACCATAAAATGACACTTTTCAGAATTCATGACTAAGTTGGTGTCTCTACACACCGCCTAAGCACAAGTGACAAATGATGCAAGCAAGTATCAAAATCATCTCCATGCACAGTGAAGTCATCCATAAATACTTCGATAAAGCGCTCTACATACTCAAAAAATATGCTCATCATACACTGTTGGAAAGTCCCAGGTGCGTTACATAGCCCAAAAGACATTCTGCGATATGCAAAAGTGTCAAAGGGGCATGTAAATGTCATTTTTTCTTGATCCTCCGGTGCTATTGGTACTTGAAAATATCCTGAGTAGCCATCTAAAAAGCAATAAAAGGAGCGGCCAGCAAGGCGCTCAAGCATTTGATCAATAAAGGGAAGGGGGAAATGGTCCTTGTGAGTAACTGCATTCAATTTTTGATAATCAATACAGACTATCCATCCAGTTTGTACTCTGCTAGGGACCAATTCATCATCCTGATTCTCAACAATAGTAATACCTCCCTTCTTAGGGACAACCTAAGTAGGGCTCACCCATTTGTTGTCAGATATGGGAAAGATCATACCTGCCTAAAGGAGCTTCATCACCTCCTTCTTTACCACTTCCATCATTGGCGGGTTGAGTCTCCGCTGAGGTTGTCTAGATGGCTTGGCATCATCCTCCAATAGTATCCTATGCATGCAGAGGGTAGGACTGATGCCCTTGATGTCTGCTATCGTCCATCCTAATGCCTCCTTGTTCTCCTTTAGAACAGTCATCAATCGCTCCTCCTGTCCAAATGTCAATTTGTTAGAAATAATGACAGGCATGTTATCATTTTCACCAAGAAAAGCATATTTAAGGTGATTAGGAAGTTGTTTCAGTTCAACATCAGGTGCTTGGATAATAGATGGAAGAAGCTTTTCAGTAGGAATGGTCAGTTCGATGCGGTCTCCCCTTGGTGGCACATAGGTGGGAGATCGATGGTCTAAAGCTACTATAGCCTCCTGCAAATCAGATGACAATACATAATCTCTAGCAATTTCATCTATAGGAGCCTGTAAAGCAACTTCCATCTCATCAACACAATCCAAATCAAAGCAATCTTGTGTCATAGTATCAATAACATCCACAAAGCACAGAGAAGGATCATCCGATGGGAATTTCATGGAATCATAAATATTATATTCAACTCTTTGGCCATCAAATTCCATAGTAAGAGATCCTGAATAGACATCTATCTTAGTCCTAGCAGTTTTCAAAAAAGGTCTGCCAAACAGAATAGGGCCTTCATTGTTACCAGAACCCATGTCAATCACAAAGAAATCAGCGGGGAATATTAAATTGTCAACCGTAAGCAAGACATCTTCAACAATCCCTTTCGGGTAGATAGTAGATCGATCAGCAAGTTGAATCACTACCTGAGTATCATTCAGAGGTCCCAATCCCAAAGCATGATAAACATTAGAAGGCAAAACATTAATAGACGCTCCTAAATCTAACATGGCTTTGTCCAATTTAGTATCACCTATCACACATGGGATAGCAAACATACCAGGATCACTACACTTCTCAGGCATACGTTTTTTAAATACAGTAGTGACATGTTCGCTTACCTTCACCTTTTGCTTACCTTTTAGCTTCTGGTTCCGCTTGATAGTGCAAAGTTCCTACAAAAATTTAGCATATCTAGGAATTCTTTTGATCAAATTAAGAAAAGGAATGTTTACCTCACACTTACTGAATGTCTCGAAGATTTCCTTGTCATTCTCATACCTTCGTGTATTTTTCAAGGCTTCCGGGAAGGGCGCAATGGGCTTTGGAGTCTCCATAGGTAAGGAGGAAGAAGGAGGAGAAAGAGGGAGAGAAGAAGAAAGAGGGGAGGAAAACATACCAGGAACTGAAGATGCGGTGGGATCGGCGGCGGCGGGCGCATCATGATTGTTGTCCCTGGCAGCGGCCGCCGCATGGTTGCTGCGGCCGTCGCACGATTGTTTTGCCGTCTTCTTCTTCAACAATCTCTATCTCCTCGTCCATTATCTCCTCATCGTCCTTTTGATTTGTGACAACCAGTTCCTTGCCACTCCTAACTGTTACAACACTGACATTCTCCTTTGTTGGATTCTCGATGGTCTGTGATGGAAGCTTTCCTGAACTATTAGCCTCCTTAGCACTTAAGATTTGAATGAGCTGACTCATTTGATTCTCAAGATTTGTCATCCGATCGGATTGCTGCTTCTGTAGATTTGACATCCGCTCTGACTGTTGTTTATCATTCCTCATGACCAATCGTGACAATTTCTGTAGCGGATCCTCATTATCCTCATTTGATTGTTGTTGACCTCCCTATCGAGGTTCATATTGTTGTTGAGGCCTTGCTTGTTGCCCCCCTTGCTGATTGAAAGAAGCTTGGTAGTTCCCATAGCCTTGTTGATAGCCTTTGTTGTAATTGTTGTTGTTGAAATACCCAGGATTTCCATAATTGCCTTGCCTAGGCCTTTGTTGAGTGAAATTCCCAATGGCATTCAAATCAAAATTAGGATCTTGTAGAAGCGGGCACATGTCCATAGGATGAGTGTATTGACTGCAAAGACCACATGCCTTCAGTTGCTCAGGAGTTCTATCAATAACCAATTGTTTCATCATCTCCTTTACCTCTCCCTTATCAGTCTGAAGTGCAACCACTAGAGCATCAACAACGAGTACACCCCTAGCACAAGGGTTCTTATTGAACTGCCTGGAGCCCCAGATAGCTCCTTAAAGAAATCCAAAGCTGCGGCAGGTGTCTTGTTCAGCATGTTTCCTCCATAAGCAGAATTCACAGTTTTGCGCTCCATATCAGTTAACCCATTGAAGAGAAAAAGCACTAGATCCTTTGGCGAATATCCATGGCATGGGCAGCTGGAGCAGAGCTTCTTGAAGCGCTCAAAATACTCATGTATTGACTCTGTCGCGTACTACTCAATGCTGCCGATTGACCTTTTCAAAGCATTGAGCTTTGTTGCAGGGAAGTACATCTCTAGGAAGACTCTCTTCATCTCAGCCAAAGTAGAAATAGATCCAGGTGGCAGATACAAGAACCATTCATTAGCCTCATCCTTCAAAGAGAAGGGAAAAGCTCTTAGCTTGATTTGATCTTCAGTTACATTCTCTGGTTTCATCCCAACAACCATTGTATGGAATTTAGACAGATGCTTGTAGGGGTCCTCCCCACTCAACCCAATGAATTTGGGTAGAAGATGAACTACCCCAGACTTCAGCTCAAAGTTAACTCCTTCTGCAAGCGCAGGGAATTGGATCGCCAAGGGTTGTTGTGCCAGATCAGGAGCAGAAAGCTCCTTCAGAGTGCGGTTCGCGTCGTTAGCCATCTCTGTTGTAGGTTCTTCTTGATCAAAGGGGAGTTCGCGAAAGCGATCACGAGCTTCTTGCCTTAGAGCGGCAAGGGTCCTTTCAATCTCTGAATCTAACGGGAACAAAGAAGAATCAGTAGCACGGGTATGGACCATATAAAACGGTCCATGACGGAGGGAAAACCTGTCGTTGATCCGCCAAAGAAAATTCAAACCTATATCTAGTATAGAAACAAGTAAGAGGTCGATCCCACAGAGAAATTCGCTATTCAAGTGTGATTTAGATGCCAATCAAGTAACCAAAGAGGGGGTTTTGAGTGTCAAAGTTCCGCATTTTATCAAAGTGGATTGATGAAAGCAAGAGTAAATAATTGTAATTCAGACAATTAGGAGAAGCAATTCTACCTAAAATTTTCCACTTTATTTGGTTTGAAACGATCATTGTAACTTCTTCTCGTCCTATTAAGTTTCCTATGAATGCCCTTATCCCGACCTAATATAGTTACTAGTCCAATCAGTCCTAAAAACCCTTATCAATCAAACAGTCCCTAAAGAAGGATTTAACCCAATTGATAGCTTTAAGTTCAGAGATTGGTCAAGGTATTTACAGTCCCTAAAGAGGGATTTAACAACACATCCAACTTCCTACTTGTTCAATTAGTTCAATCAGCCTTAAAGGAACAAGTTTGCCACTTAGGTTAAGGTTCACAATCAGGAATCTACAAAACCTTAACAATTGAATTGATTCTAGCTAGTTGCGCGGGCTAGATAGAATAAAACAATAGGCAATCAAGCACAAAGAAGTTGAAGCATTCAAATATAGGAAGCAAGGAACGAGAATTAGAAACTCACAATCAATCCAAATAAAGGTTCAAATTGCAGGCAGAATAGATGAGTTTAGTTCCTCATGGAAGACATTGCTCAAAATCTCTCAAGTGTCTAACGGAAGAAAGAGTAGAATAGAAGCTTGGAAAAATAACTAAAAGTGGCCTTAAATATCATCCAAAGTCGGCCACAAAACAACTAAGAATAAAAACTAGGGTTTCATTAAATGAAACGCAGCGTGTACGCGCTGATGGTAGATGCGGTGGCCGCCGCATATATGCTGCGGCCGCAGCATCAGGATTCCCTCTTGCATCGGCCCTGGCGGCGGCCGCTGCATCGGTCTTTCCCGGAAAATCCGTCTCGAATTTGCTCTTCTGCTCAACAGGAAAATTGTAGCTCTCTGAAAGAGCTTTCCAACGCATGGTCATAATAGTCAATCGGACAACCGAGACCTCCAGAAAGTGCAAAACAAGTTCAACTTGTCTGGCGACAACTTCTGCAGACTTGTTCTTCGTTTAGGCTCGCTTCTTCTTCTCAGGACATCTTGAGATCTTCATGTAAGCTTCTTCGATCAACTAGACATTCTCGTCCAATGCGTTATCAACTCATGTCTCCTCCTCGGATCCACCATTACCTGAAATAATCAATAAAAGAGTGTAGATTCCGACTCCGACAACATAGAGAACTAATATGCAAATCGTGCTTAATTCATCAATGAAATGCATCTTAACTAAGCTCAATGCAACCTATTATGCCTACCTAAATGCATGCTATCAAACTCCCCCACACTTAACTTTTGCTTGTCCTCAAGCAATGATAGAATGAACATGAATCAACGCATCCCACAGGAAATCCCTTCAAGTTTCAACCTCGTCAAAAAGCAACATCATAGCAGGTGAAAACATAAACCAAGCAAACAAACGCCATAGCATGTATTTCAGTGATCAAAGCTTAGAAGTATACATTATCCAACCTCACCAGAAATATGTGTTTCACTCATGTGTTTAGGCTTTAAGATACAACTCTCAACTCAAACCAATCATGCACTAAGCTCATAGACATTGACCACCATATCACCAATTCTGTACCGAAATGTCATTACTTGCGGGACACAATAAAGAAAATAAAATGCAACACTTTTTTTTTCTTTTTCTTTTGTTTTTTTTTCTTTTTCTGGTCTTGGTGCTTTCCTTACGCGACGCGCAAACATGGGTGTCATGAATGGCCCCGGTCTATCAACACCTCAACCTACTAATATGAAGTCCACTTTAACATCTTTTGACACAAGTTGTAAACATGGGTGTCATGAATGAACCTGGTTACTCAATGATCAAGCTTTCTTTCCTAGTGAATAGTTTTTAACACCTTTTTGCGCGAATCATACCCATGGGTGTCATGCATAGATCCGGTTACTAAGTGCATCAACCATTGCCACCTTATTCACTAAATATTCACAGATTCAAGAAAAGACTAAAAATATAAACATAAACTCCGCAAGAAATCAAACATGTGTATCAATCTTTAAAAATAGATATTGCAGTCAATGCCAAGAGGTAGCAACACTAGGAGAGTAATTCACACAATTGAGCAAAAAGAATTCAAATAAGGTCAAACATTCTCACAGGGTCATGTTTTTAGGACTTCAATCATACTTTAGCTCAATCATACATGCTCAATTATATTTGCTAGCTCATGTTCCACAAAAATCAAATAAAGACAATAATCAAAACATCCATAACTCCATGGGATTTTTATGATTATGCTTGAAATTTAAATAAGAGGACAAACTAAGCTAGATGGGTGTTTGAATAACACATATGTATGCAATGCATACTTGTTTTTGGATTTTTTGATTGATTTTTTTTAATTATGAAAATAAACAAGAAATTAATAAAAAAAATTGAAATAAATTAAACATGGTGCAGAAATTTAAATATGATCTCCTATATGCATCTATATATACAGAATTCCTCTCCCCCACACTTAAAGTTTTCATTTTCCTTAATGAAACAATAAAGACAACAAAAGTAAATCAAATATAATCAGGGTGAAGGAAGAGGAAAAGGAAAAAGAAAGAAAAACTTACCTCGGGTTGCCTCTCGAGAAGCGCCTTTGTTTCAAGTCGTTGGCTCGACGTTTTGCTTAAGCTTACGAAACTAATCAGACATAGTCAAAGCCCTCAGCAACCTGTCAAACTCTTGTGCACAACTAACAAACAAGCATGCGCTACATACAAATAAATAGAAACTAAATAATAATACATTTAAGAACCGTTTAGACTTATTGTATTCAGGAGCTTGACTACCCACAAAGGGTATATAATACCGCCAATTCAGTTCTAGTGGTGGCTTGTCAAAGTAGCAATCAAATGGATCAATGTATTCACCAATATTCTCTCGAGTGCAGGAGACGACCTTTACTTGCTCTGTAGCCTCAGTAATAGGCTCTGGACCTGATTCATCAATGGGCGAGCTAGGGATGATCTCATCAGATGGAGTGTCTTCTTCCTCAATCTTCTCAATGCGATTTTCCACAATGACTTCAAGAGGTGCAACAGAGGTCTCAACGATTTGAGATACTGGAGAAAGTGACTCGTTCTGCGCACATTGATTATCCATGTAGCAGAAAAATTCCCACATCTCCGAGAGTTCCATATCTAATAAACCTCCATCACTCAGGCGCTCGGCAAGACTTCGTGTCTCAGCAGTCATGCCATCAAATATGCATAGAAGCACTTCCCTTATACTAGCCAATTGATATCCCCATGAATAAACATCGTTAATGTACTCCTGCAGTCTGATAAAGTATTGATGAAAATTCTCTCCAGGTAACTGCAATAACCTCACCATCAACATATGTTATTAGCAAGAGTGCAGACCACGTAAGTGGTCCACACGAAAAATCAGCACTAAAAACACACAAGAATTAATAAATTTCCCCGGCAACGACGGCAAATTTGACGGAGGGAAAATCTGTCATTGATCCGCCAAAGAAAACTCAAACCTATAGCTAGTATAGCAACAAGTAAGAGGTCGATCCCACCGAGAAATTCGCTATTCAAGTGTGATTTAGATGCCAATCAAGTAACCAAAGAGGAGGGTTTTGAGTGTGAAAGTTCCGCCTTTTATCAAAGCGGATTGATGAAAGCAAGAGTAAATAATTGTAATTCAGAGAATTGGGAGAAGCAATTCTACCTACAATTTTCCACTTTATTTGGTTTGAAAGGATCCTTTTAACTTCTTCTCGTCCTATGAAGTTTCCTATGAATTCCTTTATCCCGACCTAATATAGTTACTAGTCCAATCAGTCCTAGAAACCCTTATCAATCGCACAGTCCCTAAAGAAGGATTTAACCCAATTGATAGCTTTAAGTTCAGAGATTAGCCAAGGTATTTGCAGTCCCTAAAGATGTATTTAACAACACATTCAACTTCCTACTTATTCAATTAGTTCAACCAGCCCTACAGGAACAAGTTTGCCACTTAGGTTAAGGTTCACAACCAGGAATCTACAAAACCTTAGCGATTGAATTGATCTAACAAGTTGGCCAGACAAGATAGAGCAAAACAATAAACAATCGAGCACAAAGAAGTTGAAGCATTCAAATATAGGAAACAAGGAACGAGAATTAGAAACTCAAAATCAATCCGAATAAAGCTTCAAATTGCAGGCAGAATAGATGAGTTTAGTTCCTCATGGAAGAAATCGCTCAAATTCTCTAAGCGTCTAATGAATAGAATAAAATAAAAGTGATTCAAAATTAACTAAAAAGTGGCCTTATCAAAGATCCCAAAGTCAGCCATAAACAAAAACCAAAAAGCATCTAGGGTTTTATTTAATCAAACGCAGCGTTACGCGCTGACAGCAGATGCGGCGGCCGCCGCATGTATGCTGCGGACGCAACATCAACATTCTTCTTGCAACGGCCCTGGCGGCGGCCGCTGCATACCATGCGGCGCCCGCCGCATTCTTGTTTGTGGTTCCTCCTGTCTTCTCTTCGAGAGTAGCTTGAGATGATTTGCTCTTTTCATTCCTTGCTTCTCTCCAATGTCTTTTATACTCCTCTTCAAGATATTGCATCTCCCACATGTGTTCCGATTCGATCTGCAAGATAACCACAAATTTGCGCAGAATCCAAACTCTTCTAGAATAATCATAAGATGCAATTTAGTAACAAAGAACGAAAGAAATGCAACCTATCTAAGCTAAAAATGCCTATAATGCCTATCTAATATATGCATTATCAGTAGCTCATAATGTTGCCCTTTGTAAACAGTGTCAAGTAACTCCTAAAAAAAGTATTTGGACTTTTTCTTTATTTTATGGATTCTCTTCTAAAAATGCTTCTTATTTTTTGGTAGAAGAAGAGCGGAGTTCTTGAAAATTCATAACATCCTGCATAAATTACAAAGAAATAATCTGAGGCGTAGAAACACCTTAATATCCTTGTAAAGGGTAAAACACCCTGAGGCGGTAAAATTAAATGAAAACCAACTGGAAAAAAAATATATGATGCAAGGGAGTCGGCAATCGATTTGCTTCTCTGAAGACATGGTGGAGTTGGATATCCCGGTCACGCTGGAGAAATCATTGGCATTGCTGAACCATTCTATAGAGAGAATGCCTTGCACAAACCAAGCCTTTCACAAGGGAAAGGTAGCTCATTATCATTATTATTGTTTTATTCTTGATTTTGCTACTACATGGTGAATTTTTGGTAAATTTTAAATTTTTATGCTTAATGGCTAAACCCAAAGTTTGTTTTCTTAGACATCTCTCAGAGCCTGTAAATTGTTAAAAGAAAAGAGTCATGGAAGCTTTAATTGAACTCGAGGATGCAAAATTGGATTCATTAGAGATATAGCATGAAATTGCCTAGTAAAGGGAGGTCACAATGAAATGCCTATTTTATTGAAAACCATGAAATGAGGTAAATTTGAAGTTGTTTTTGACATGTTGCATGATAAGAGGATGGAGAACTTTATATTTTCATATATGCTCATATGTTTATATTCCTAGCCTTACCTATGCTTATGCATCACAAAAGCCATATTTATGCCTTATTTCAATTATTGTTCCACATGATCTAAATATTGCCATTCTTTACCTTGTTTCCTATCCGGGGATTATGTTGAGAATGATGCTACATTATGGAGATTTTATATGGTGTTTGGAGTTTGGCAGGAATGTTTGAAAAAATATGGAAAATTTAATGAGTGAAAAAAAATTCAACCACCTCAGGAGATAAAGGCAGATCGACCCTGCTCGCTGAGATAATAGTTCGGCGAGATGGGACACCAGTGTGAGGAGTCCAAAGCACTAAGTATCCGGGGTCATTCATAACACTCATGTTTGCGACTCGCGAGAAGGCAGTGCTGAGGTTAGAGAGGTAAAAACATAATATTGAAAAAAGCATTGAGCGATTAGTGAAAGGTGAGAAATCAAAAGAAGGAGTGTGATATGAAAATTTAGAAATACTCCATTTCCCCTGATCAAGTACAGAAGACGAAGACAACTTGAGCTCGACCTTACTCGATGTCGAGTAACTTGCTCGACATCGACCAAATCCAAAGCTTGCCCGAGTTCGAGAAGAAGAGAGAAGTTGCTCGAGTTTGCAAGGAGAAGACGAAATCGACGAAGTTGCTCGATGTCGACCAAAACTTTCTTGTGACGCGAGTCTGTTGGGCCAATCCGAGCATGTGAGGATTACTTGGGCACGAAGGAAGACCGATTCTACTCCAATTCTATCAAGATCTATCTATGGGAGACAGGATTTATCCACCACATGAATATAATTAGAAATTTTAGATATTTCCCATTTAGATAAATGTTCCTTTTATTTACGTTTTATCTTTAGATATAGATAGAATTTCCTTACCTTGATTAGCAAGGATTGGAAGCCTATAAATAAAGCCCATGGGGCTAGTTTTTATTCATTCCAAGCTAGAGAGGAGAAGAGGTAGTAAGGAGAGAGAGAGAGAGAGAGGAGGCCGAGTAGGAGCAAGAGAGCGAAAGCAATTTGACTTCGATCGGTTGTAAGCTTTATTTAGTTTTATTAATGCAAGTTTATTTCCTTTTATTATTGATGTCTTTCCCTGCGATGAAGAGCGAGTAGTCCACCCACTTCTAGGGTCGGGACGAGCCCAGCGATAGCTTTGCGTGTTTGAGGTAAAGATTCGACCGTTGTTATGCTTTGATCATCTACTGCCTGTTCTATGTTTATTACCTATTTAATAGAGATTCAGGTTAACAACTTGGATTATAAACATAAAATTGGTAGATACAATTAGGGTTTCTTAAAGAGTTGTCTAGTTGTTGGAAAAGGTGAAAGCTTGTTCCTTCGATATGATTGCATGATTATTGTTATTTATCTTGCCTCATGCTTGTTTGGTTATCGTTATTGCAAACCCCGATCTTGGAAGTTCTTTTTCATACATTGTTTAGATTCGAAATTTGCAATTTAGTTACGTATTGTTTCTGCTCGATTTCGACCAACCTTGGTCGACGTCGACTACTGATATTTGATCAAGCGAGATCGCTGTCGTTTCTGTCTCTAAAGGTTCATCGACATCGACAAAGCTTCCTCAATTTCGACCAGGTTCCTCGACGTCGAGTAGATTCCTCGAGATCGACCAACTCCAGTGACTACTACTTGCTCGGATTCGACTTGCCCGACCCCTGTCAACCACCCTTAGTTGAGGTTGAGTACTCTGAAGTCGACATCTGACCGTGAGATTCGTCCGCTACCTGAGATCCGCTGACACGCTTCCTCGTGGATCGATCCTGACTTCCTTTTGCTACATCAGGAGGAAGTCTTGTAATTATTTCCGTGGGCAAGAATCTGGTTTGATTTATTTTATTATATTTTGAACTCAATTTCCTCCTACAACAAATTGGCGCCGTTGCCGGGGAAGCAATCATTCGCGCCTTAGGTATATAAATCTCACGTTTGCGTTGAGTTTTCTTTTGCAGGTGTATGCGCCGTTCTGGTCAACCACCTGAGTTTGACGCCTTAGACGACCCGGAACGCCTTCTAAGCATCCACTCTAGATTGAAAAAGATCATGGCGACTGCCGAAACACAAGCCCAGACGATCAAGAGGCTTTAAAGGGAACTAGAAGCCAACAATGTTGCTCTCGCCGCTGAGAGAACACGCACTGAGCATGAAGCTGAACTAAGGAGGCAGGCAGAGGCTGAGCTTGCCCAATTCCCTACCACTGTTGAGGATTCAATGCACCCGACTCTCGTCGTGCCTGAATCGGCTATTCTAATCCATGAAAACAACTTTGAAATTCGCACTGCCTTCCTTATTGAAATTAAAAATAATGCTTTTTACGGAAGTTTCAATTAATGCCCTCTTCAACATATTACCAATTTTTCTGATGTGTCATACTCTTGCTGAAGGTACTACTCTGGAATATGTCAAGATGAAAGCTTTTCGTTGGTCTCTTGCCGGTCCAGCATTGAAGTGGCTTGAAGGACTATCGATGAGTTGCAATCCAATAAATTTTCACTTCTTGACAAGTTTATCTACAAATTAAACAACTTGTCAAAGAAAGAGAAGAGCACAACTAAGAAAGCTAGCAACATCCATAAAATCGAGAAAGGCCTTTCTTTTCGCATTGATTTAAGCCTCAATTTGCAAAATTCATATTAAAAAATTGTTAACCACGACCCTATGAAGCCCTCAAAAAATTTCGAGCGAAGAAATTAGGAGGTGCAGGCAAGAGGAAGGCAGAATAAGGTATCTAAATTTTGCATTCGGAAGAAGAATTTGTGTCCTCTGAATCTGACAGCGGCCGGAGTAGCTTTAATTTTCAGAGGGTACCTTCCTTCGATCTTCCTTGTTCGTCTGTTGCTTTCTCCATGTTTTGTTCTCCGCCGCTTCTTTTCCTCTGCCTACATTCATTCTTCCTTTTTTTTTATAAGTAAAAACTTCGAGGGCTAGATACTTCTGACACCTCGAAAGGCCAATAAAGTCAACGGATAGCAAACTGGCAAAGGAACAACGTAAGAAAAAACGGTGCAATGCAGATGATGGTAAGCACATAAAACCAGTCAAAGAAATGAACATAATTTTAGCACACTGGTGACAATATAGACTACGGACCAAAGCCAATCGCTACCAAGAAGTGGCACTGTTGGCTTCCAGTATAACAAGAGTCTTTGTGGGTAGTGAAGACGATCCTCCAAGGAAATGTCTGTATCACAAAGTCGCCTCGATGCACACCACCTCGATCCCATCCAAACCCAACTTCAGATGCCAGATCCCCAACTAAGAAGAAAGATCGCTAAGACCAACCATAATTATATTACAGCCAAGAACCACCCTAGTAATATGCACCCAAAAGCCCTTTTTGGATTTTATTGGGGCCCTTTCAAAATTTAGTTTCAACCATTTTGGGTTGGGTTTTATTCAAACCCTTCCAGATAATTTATTCAAGCCCTTTCGGAAAAATTCATTCAACAAACTTGTTTACTCAAATCCTTTTCTGAGTTTTCATCAAGCCCTTATGAGATTTAGGCCCTTTCAGAAGTTAGTCAAAACCTTTTGGGATTTTTTTTCTTCCTTCGTCATACTGCAAAAGGGGAATTGGGGAAGAGAAAACCTGCACCACCAGGAGGCAAAACAACCGAGGATGTTGGCAATAGAGGGGACCAGCGCCACGCAAGCCCCCAACTCACCACCACCGAACACTTCCGAACACCCCGAGCTGACGAAGATTACGAGCAGCCCATACCAGACCCAGAAACAAGACTAAAGGCAGGAGAGGCGAGGGAGCGCATGCGACCTCAAATTGGAGCCACCAACTGGGACCAAGGGAGACGGAAACCCGAGCACACCCGGATCCCAGACCAAAAGAGGAAAATGAGGGCGAGATTAGGGTGGAGTGATTGAAGCTAGGATTACACACCCACCCCAAGTCGATACCAAGATTTACCGAGGGTGAGTCAAACGACCACCATCGACCATGAACGAGATCGAGAAGGGGCGAGGGGTCGGATTGAAGGCTAGGGAGGAGGACAGAAAAATCTGCATTCATTCTTCCTACTTCATCTGTTCTCCCAATCCCTAATTTTTATTTTATTTTCTCTTTGAAGATAATACACAGTGGATGTGAAATATGACATGTCAAATATTTTTTTCCACGTAATATTCTAGTTTACAGTTGTCCCATTTGGCTGGAAAATTAGTTCGAGTATCATTTTTCTTATATATAAACATATTTTAGCTATGATTTGATAATTTTGAAAGTTCGTATTTTTTTTGTTGACGTTTAATAGTTCATATTATTTTTGGTCATGATTTTCCCTAAAATTAAATAAGTAACTTCATTAACAAAAAGAATGTTTTAAATTTAGTCCAAAAACTTAATTCATTACAATGCTAAAAGTCAAAAGATTTTTGTTGAACATTTGGTTGGATATCAATGTTTACCAAATCCAACAATTAAGGATTAACATTCATTTCCTTTTCATAATTTAGCCTTCTGCTTTGCATTTCTTTCTCACCCTCTCTTTCTCTTGTGGTGCATCGTTAATATCGTTATTTCTTACTTTTTTCTCTTTATTTATCCCACAAAAAAGTTCCCTTGTTCTCTCAATTCTCTAATTGAAGTGCTCGACATTGTTTCTGTAAAGGTCATATACATTGTACATTGAAGGTTCGTGATAATGTTCACAATCAACTTTGTTTTTTTTTAAAAAAAATAGTTTCAAAATATTTAATGAAAGTTTTATTCTTGTACGAATCATCAATCTTTGTTCTCATGCTTTTGAAATTCAAAGATATTTTTTCATTATCCATTTTCTTACTTTTGATTGATCAAATTTGAACAACTTTATTTATGGTTTTTTTTATGTAAGCTAATAAAAGAGATTGAACATGTGAATTCGTATTATTCCACACATTAACTAGTTCATCTACATGTACTATTCTTTTTTAAATTTTATTTAACTGTTAATGATTTTTATTTTTTTAATTATTCAATTATTTTTCGAACTCCCTAAAGTTTAGGTTTGATTAACAAAGTTGTTGTATTCACTATTCACACATCAATGTTTTTGTTAGTTGAAGTATAACTTGTGGTTTTCTATGATGAAATAATATATTGAACCTTTTTTTTTTGTAAAAAATTTTCGTTAATGGATGACATCATACTTTTTTTTCATTTAATATGAATTTTAATGATTTTTATTTTTGGGACCCAAAATAATCTTTTAGATGTCAACTGTGTGACATTGTTTCATTACAATTTTGGATCATTCAAAATACTATATAATGAAACAATGTTATACTTAAAAGGATAGATTGTCACTCATATATAGATACATGTTTGTTAGTGTAAAAACGTGCATATATGAATAATATAATGCAAATAAATGAGTTGTAAATTGTAATACTTTTATTTTTAGCTATTTTAATTGATGAAAGACATTTTACTATATGAAATTATGCTTCCATGTTCTAGGCATGTTCTTTTTCCATTTTTTTTCCAAACTATCAAATATGAATAAGCATATATGAGAATCACGTACATTTCAAGATTGCTCTCTGTGCTTTTTACATTTTCTCACAGGTTATAAAAGATGGCTGATGGTGAAGATATACAACCACTTGTTTGTGACAATGGAACTGGAATGGTCAAGGTAGGTATAAATATATTTTACAAATATATTCAAATATGGTTTAAAACGCTCTTCATTCACTCTAATCAACATACGCGGCGACAATTAAGTGAAAAATATGTTTAAATGTATATTATTACTCAAAATTTAGAAATGATTTTCTTATATTATTTGAATTAAAATATTAACTATCTTTAGGCTGGATTTGCCGGAGATGATGCTCCACGGGCTGTCTTCCCTAGTATTGTAGGTCGTCCACGCCACACCGGTGTTATGGTTGGAATGGGCCAAAAAGATGCTTATGTTGGCGATGAAGCACAATCTAAGAGGGGTATATTATCCCTTAAATATCCTATTGAGCATGGTATTGTAAGCAATTGGGATGACATGGAGAAGATATGGCATCACACTTTCTACAATGAGCTTCGAGTTGCACCAGAAGAACACCCTGTTCTTCTAACTGAAGCGCCTCTCAACCCAAAAGCTAATCGTGAAAAAATGACCCAGATCATGTTTGAAACATTTAATGCCCCTGCGATGTACGTGGCCATCCAAGCTGTCCTCTCACTCTATGCAAGTGGTCGTACCACAGGTTGGTGTCCTCAAAGAATGTCCATTTCAGAATTACAGTAGTAAAATTTTGTTCCATTTAACATTATACTCAATTAACTTTTTTAAGAAGGCATGCTTATTCATTATATTAAAATAAACATATTTTAGTTTATTTTTTAAATACCAATTTATCTATTTTTGTTTGTTATTATACAATATTTGTAGTTTTGTTTTCTATTTATAGAAAAAGGCATTTTCATTTGAATATCATGACTTAGCATGCCACATATTCATCTTATGTTTTTACTTTTTAGTAACCAATAGTATTATGTATGCACAAATTTTTATATTTTGTTATTTTTAATCGATGTTTTAAGTGAAATTACACTATGTTGCTAACTTTTTTTTGGTGACAAAATTATCATCAAGTTATCACAACAACAAAGATCATTATACTAATCTTATTGGTAAATATATGTTGCACACCCTTTTTTCCCCTAAATTACTAGAATGCTAAATTAGTGCACCAAGTGTCTCATTCAACTTGATTCATTTTTCTTGCTTATAGTTCATTATTTCAACGAAGTTTATGCATGCTTATTGATTATTTTATTCTTTATCTTTGAACTTATAACATTATATCTTATAATTACTTGACCTTTAGGTATTGTTATGGATTCCGGTGATGGTGTTAGCCACACTGTCCCCATCTATGAAGGATATGCACTTCCACATGCTATTCTACGGCTTGACCTTGCCGGGCGTGACCTTACTGACGCTCTGATGAAAATACTCACAGAGCGTGGGTATTCTTTCACAACCTCGGCTGAGCGTGAAATTGTGAGAGACATAAAAGAGAAGTTATCATACATTGCACTTGACTTTGAGCAAGAGCTTGAGACTTCTAGAACAAGCTCATCGGTTGAGAAGAACTATGAGATGCCAGATGGACAGGTCATTACAATTGGAAATGAGCGTTTTCGTTGCCCAGAAGTTTTGTTTCAGCCATCCATGATAGGAATGGAAGCAGCAGGTGTTCATGAGACGACATATAACTCCATCATGAAGTGTGATGTGGATATAAGGAAAGACTTATATGGTAATATTGTTCTAAGTGGTGGCACTACAATGTTCTCTGGCATTGCTGATAGAATGAGCAAGGAAATCACAGCACTTGCCCCAAGCAGCATGAAGATAAAAGTTGTGGCCCCACCTGAGAGGAAATACAGTGTTTGGATTGGAGGTTCTATCTTGGCATCTCTTAGCACATTCCAGCAGGTATGTAAATGTTCTCTTTAAACATAATCTTGCATTCTACTTTACATCTATTTTCCATTCACTAGTAAAAAAAACCATTCATTTTTCATGTGATGGCCTTGAACTGCCCTAATTTAACCTTAATGACATGTTTTAAAGCAAAATTTGATCCCAAAATATTAATACTTTCAAACTATTGGCCGCATATACTTGTAGCTAAAAGTTAAAATAACACATCTTAAAGTAGTTAAAACATTTCCCCTAAATCAGACTACGAAAGTAGATGGAACCAAACACAAAGCATCTACTTATCACCGAGACCCATAGTTCCTAAATTGTGTTGTTGAACCACATATGAAAGTGTATAACCATTTGATAAACATGGAAATACACTTTAACATATGCTACCGAAAATATATATACTAATTTGAACTCTTGTATATATTACAGATGTGGATTGCCAAGGCCGAATATGATGAGGCTGGACCATCAATTGTTCATAGGAAGTGCTTCTAAGAAGTGTACTTTCTTCCAACTCCAGGGAAAATAGGCAACAACCAATTAATTCAATTTTATTTGTTGCAAATGAACCCTTTAACTAGTTCGATCTTCAAGTATACTAGAGATTAAAAAAAATTAGCGTGGTTGATACTAAGAGTATCAATCGAGTTCTTGATTTTCAAAGAAATTGGTTTTCTTCCTTTATAACCCTCTCTTGAGGAGTAAATGATTCCCCTTTGAACCTTGTTTCAAGTGCAACAAAATGACATAATATAGTGATTATGATATTGTGTTCGTTCAGATATTACTATAATACAAACAATTGCAATGATTGTTTATTTCTTAATAGGAGTCCTTATTCCAAATATAAATATATGATGTTTTAAGTTTTTATTAATTCCAATAAGTTGTCTCACACATGAGAGTATGAAAAAGTGAGGCATGATTATCAAAGAAATTTACAACACGTTTCATATATTTATTCTAAAATGTGACAATCCAAGTACCATGAAATTTTTTAGATTAATTATATTGTACTCTATTGATGGGTAAAAATTTATGGGTTCAACCATTTATGACTGATATAAAATGTCAATAAATTAAATGATGAGTATGGATGGTTTAGATAAACCTTAAACCTGACATCATCATATATGATTTATATACCATGGACATATTGGTAAATTATGATGATTTAATGTATGGGTGGGCACAAATCCTGCAAATCTCGTCCCATTCCAAGCGCATTTCATTCCGATCTCGGTGGGATTTAGAAAAAAATGGTCAATCCCTTCCTGATCCCATCCTGCAAAATATACGCGGGACGAGAAGTGGGATGGAGAGTTTTATATATATATATATATATATATATATATATATATATATATATATATATATATATATATAAAGAGAGAGAGAGAGAGAGAGAGAGGGGAAAGGCTCGGATTTTTAAATCCTAATTTTTTGAAAAAGGAAATTCGAAATGAATTTAAAATCGAAATTTCAAGGAAAACTCGTTAAATCGACTTTAATGCTCGTGGAACAGATTTCCGACCTAAAATAAAATCTTGAAAACACACCTGAGAAGCCCTAGAACACCCCCTGCTTGGAGAACACCAATCTTCATCTCTTCTTGGTTGAGCTCAAGCAAGCCAAGCTCACTCCTTCTCCCTCCTTTCCCTCGGTTACTAGCAGCACTAACTCCGCAGCTGATGAAACCCGAAGGATCGATCCAAAAAGTTACAAAGCTTCAACCGAACACGAGAACAAAATTTCCCCATTATGTTCTCCAAGCAGCAGCTCGAGCCCAAGGATCCGAAGACGCACCTGAGAAGCCCTAGAAGACCCAAACTCACTGTTTTTGGTTTTAGGAGAGGTAAGAGGTCGTTTTCCCTCCACTACTACAAATCAAGGGCTAATGTATCACCAAAAAATATTACATTACACTATAAATATGTTACATTAGGGGAAAATGTAACACTTTTTGAGGATTACATTTGCGGCCGTTGCCTTTGACCTAATGCAACAACTTTAGTAGCTAATGTAACATTTGTTTATTAATGAGACTAGGTGTTACATTTGATATCAAAACTGTTACAATTGAATTAAATGTTACATTTGAGAATAAATGTTACCTTAATCCAATTTGTTACATTTAACCAAATACGTTACAATCAAAGACCAATGTTACATTTGAACAATATCCGGACTATATTCTTCAAATGTCCGGGCTATATTCGCCAAATGTCCGGGATATATTCTCTTGATCTTTAGACTATATTTTACCAATACCCATGCTATATATTTTATCTATCCGAGCTATATAGTCATCAATTTGCTCTCATTTTGCTTGTTCCCATTTTGAGCTTGTTTTTGGCTCATTTGCTCATTTATGTTTTGAAACACAGTACGAACTAAGTTCCAAACACAACTTGAAATTGCAATCCTTTGAAACACAAGTTGAAAATTACAAAGAGAGTTCAAAATAGACAAGTTCAAAATAAAGAAAGCTAATAAATTAATAAAACGCAGCGACAATTGATGTAGACTTGTTAAAGGGCTGAAATGCGATCTCACATGTTGAAATGCAGCAGTGATGCAGACACACCAAGGAGCTGAAACGTGAAAGAAACAAAGCTAATCATCCAACAGAAACAAATGTGAAATCACACACAGTTACAACATCATGTTTCAGTTTTCTGAAATCTGATTTCAGTTTCCAATCTGAAAACTCACCTGAAACATAAGATTTTAAGAACACACAGCTAAAAAGCACCTATTTGTTATTTCCTCATGCTTCCAAGGCAAGGTCGTAGTTTCCAACTCATGTAAATATCCCTAGATATACATTTTCCCTTTGTTGGTATTGAGGAAGAGCCTCTATAGACAGGATTAATATTATTATAATTTGCTACGTACCTATAAACAGGAAATGTTTGTAAATCGTGTAATAGCAACAAATGAAACATGATAATACCTGAATCTATTGAACGATAGTGCTGTTATAATCACCAATCCTTCTCTCCATAAGCTTTCTCATTCTTTGGCAACATAAACATCAGCATGAGCTAACAAGAAACATCTGTTCAGCTCAACAAATGCTTGCACCAATCAAAATCCATCTTCCTTTACAAATCACCATCTAAACGAAGAATAGAATCAACTTGCAAATTAAAATGAAACTCAGAATTATAGAGCATGGGATTTGTACCACAACCTATTACACATGGACATGTTCCTTGCTCTCCAATCTTTTTTAAAGATCACTTTCCATGTCATTTAGGGAAGACTCTAATTGGAGAAAAAAATAGGATTACAATCTATTTTTTATTCTAAAATGCTAACTTTGACAGATGGGTGAAAAAAAAAGGATTACAATCTATTTTTTTATCCTAAAATGCTAGCTTTGACAGATAGGAGAAAAAAAAAGATTACGCTCTATTTTTTATTCTAAAATGCTAGCTTTGACAGCTAGGAGAAAAAAAATAGGAATTCACTTGACATATGGAGATAGTAGAAAATATATTACCAATCAAAACAATAGACTTGACATCATTTCTCCTCATGGTCTCAATGTACTTCTCCTTCAACACTGGAAAACAAGAATACAAACAGAAAAAACACAAATCAGATTAAGAATTCGGGATTTAGATTAGGAAAATCAAGAATTCAATTCAAAATGAAGATTAATTTCATGGGACCAATATAATCATCACCATATATACATAATACAAATATGCATCAAGTTCCAAAATGCAACTGTACATAAATTTAGTCTTCTGTAATAGCACAAGGAGCTTTGGAGTTCTTAGGAGCGAGGTAGCAGAAGCTTCAACTTTTTTTTTATCTGTCGCTTTAGATTCCTTGTCTCAGACTGCAATCAAACCCAATTGCAAGCATCAAAACCCAACCAAAAATTGTGAAGAGGATCTTCAGTCCAAAAAATTCCTCGAAATCATCCAGCAATGTACCAACACAGTACTTGAATCCACTGAATTCACTAATTAGAGCAGAAAAAACATTAATCATTCTCACAAAAATTTTGAGTAAAAAAATGTCTAGAAGGTTATAAATAAAGGAAAAAATAATTAAGCACAAAATAACTAAGAGAGTGATCTCTCTAACCCTCAAGAAAATAACCTCATATCCAGTAATACCCTCAAGAAAATTACCTTCTCAACAAGGACTTGTAATACTCAATTCACAAAAAGTCATACAATGGCAACAAGAAACTAATCCAAGTGTAAAATACCTAAGCAAATTAAATCTGCCGTATATTGGAAACCAATTCTACTTTGTGTGCTAGGTAAATATAAACAACAATTCATTTTTTTCTCCATGTTTCAAGGCTGGAAATTGGACAAACTGCCAGCAAATATATTTACTCAAATGAAGGAAGAAAATATAAAGGAAATCCACAATCTTATACTAAAATTGAGAGAAAAAACCTTTCTTAATGCATTTAGAATGTTGCCTTGGAGAATGAGACCCTCAAATGGAAGAAAGTCATTGATTAAGCCACCGAGTTTTTTTACAAATTGACAAATCCTTGTTTCATTGCAACTCTTTGTCTTGCACAAAGTTAAATTTTTTTCCCATTAAATTGCTCAAACAGATCCACTCGGATTTCAAATCAATCCAATCAAAGCATGTGCTTAACCAGAAATATGAATAAAATAAATGCAACCCCATAAGAAGAGCTGCTTAACATAAACAAGTTCGGACAACCCAAAAACTCCGAATCTATGATGGTTTAGTGACAGCAAACCAGACAATTAATTATGTCTTTCATCAATTAGAAGACAAGAACATATTCAAAAAATAAAAAAATCCAGGAACTAACTGATCAGAAATATTCAACTCTCAATTCCATAACTACTGATTTGAAAACAATAAAATTCACACCAATTAGAAATCAGAAAATATGGAATCAAATGTGAAGGACAGATACATACCATGAGGTTGTTGATCCAAGCTGCAAAAGACATGTAAGGCATGACAACCCCAAAAATTCAGCAGAAGGGTATTCAATCAAGATAGTACATTCATTTGCAAGATTCTAGTGGAATCACTAAAAGAGCCTTGTTCTCTTTCTTTTACATTTCAGTACAAGAATAGAGTGTTTCAAGTATCTCAAAAAAAGGTCTATTCAGTCTAGATGAGACTTGAGAGGGTTTTAATTATTTCTAATCAAAGCTACCTATTGAATGGGTTTTTCTTTGATTTTATTTTTCTAATCAACATACAAGTTAGTGGAGTTAGATCTGGAATTCAGATCATTCAATACTAGCTAGTTTGAAAAGCTTGGAAAGTAACGGATGACAGAGCGTAAGATAGAGAGTTAAGGAAGGATAAAACCCGGCCATGAGTTCACAATTACAGATCCGTTCATTGTCTATTCTTTGGTCGACAACTTGTTGATTCTCCATCCTGTTGCCATCATCTTTTCCAATCGATGGTATAAACCATCAGACTCGATACTCAACCGGGTTGAGCAGGGAAGCACAATAGATCTTCAGAAAGAAGAAGCCTTATGGATGGCCCTGCAGGCAAGACACAGAAGATAGACATAATCAACGAACTGGGTTAGGGTAAAAGTAGGGGCCATACCTCAACAACCCACGTTCTTCGGTTTTGATTATGTAGGGGCAGTAGAGCACTTCCCCTTTTTGAAATTTCTAGCTTTGTTGTGCTTTGCTATTCCTTCGTTGATGTCCATCTTGTCTTCTACCGTTTCTTTCATTTTCTGAAGAACTGATGTTGTCTTTTGGTTTGGGATTTGGAGTGCTGGTGTTTCTTTAGATTTGGGAAGTTAGATCTAGGAAATTTTTGGATCTGGATGTGTTTCTTTAGATTGGGGAAGTGAGATTTTGGAATTTTTTGGATCTGGATGTGTGCTTTTCTCCGATTGGAATAGGTTTGGTTGGATGCAGTTTGGGCGCTTTGTTAGGGTTTTCTTTTTGGGAGTGTTTTTATGGAAGCTTTGATTTTAGTTTTTTTTTTAATCATAGATTTTGACTAAAAAGAATGGCGCGTTAGAATTTTTGAGTGGCGCCTCTTTTCATTTATCTTTTTCTTTTTTTTTTCCCAAAATTTTGACTAAAAATGTTACCCTTGTTTCGGATTTTGTGTTACAATAGCATATTAGTTACAAATTTCATCAAAAATGTTACCTTTTTATAATATGTTACATGTTTAGTGTTACCTTATGTTAAGAAATGTAGTAGTGCTCCTTTAACCTCTTAATAACTCACAGCCACACCTTTAACACCATATAACAATCCTAGGGACCCTCACGCAAGAACGAGCCCAATCGAATCCCGGATAACGCTTCACGAGCAAACCGAAGGAAAAGAATAAACTTGGGTGAAGATCGTCATTTCTCTCAATTTTCTTGTGTTTTGTGTGTACTAACATGGGTATTGATGTTGAGAAATGGTTGGGTGAGAGTTAGGAAGGCAAAAAAGAACAAACGAGGCAAAACGAGCTAAAAATTTGTAGCTCGAGGCCAAACTTGTCGCATTCGCGAGTAAGAACTCGTGGACACGAGTTAGAACATGCCATTGGGGTTCCAACTCACCGTGGTGAGTGAGATCCCAGGGGAGCCCTTTGAGGATTCCCCATCTCGCGGCAACGAAGGCGATTCGTATGCGCAAAAGCCAGCCTTGCGGGGGCGAATGCATGTTGTGGGGTGCATGTTGGGCGTGCCTCGGGGCATGTTGGGCGTGCCTCGGGGCGACAAAACTCGTCATGAAGCACAAGTTTTTATTTTAAAACCCTTCCTGCATCATTTAAAATTTGGGTTTAGCGGATTCTAATTCCGCTTCTGAGCTCCGAGTGTTGATAAATATAATTTAATTCCAGAAATGATTTAAAAATTCGATTTATATTGTCCAGTGTCGGGATTTTGTTTTAGTGAGCGGATTGAAGTTGAGGGTTGGGATTTTAAATTGGTATTAAGGGGGACCATTCCTCTTCCTCTGTCATCGTCTATGTGGGATAAATCCTCGTTATGCCTCTCTGATGATGATTAAAGACGACGATGATAGAGGCGGGCATTGGGCCTATTTTCCTGGATCCGAATCTCCTATTCTAGATCTCTTATTTCTTCAACTTTCTCCTGGGCCGGATCCTAGGCTTTCAATCCAACTTATAATTCTCTTGGTGTACCAATCTTTGATATAATTCGCATGGTGCCCCTAAGTTTTAAAAACATTTTGCGCCGTGCCCCTCCGTTTGTTTTGTTTTTATATAAGGAAATAAATTCGATTCTCTAGATAAGCCTAGAGAAAACAAGAGCCCGGACAAGCCGGGGGATGGACTAACCATCATGTACAACAAGAAGCAAATGACAGAAAGGAAATGACAAGAAGTAAATAAGAGAAAGAAAAGAAAAATAAAGAACAAGCCATCCTACACTGAAACTACAGGTTAGCAGAACAAAAACCAACTAGCCAAACGGCAGATGCACACAGAGAACTCTGGGATCACTGGCGGACACCTTAACTTGGACTCGAAAAAGAATCAATAGGTGTCAATCGCACTTCCACGACGTCTAAAAGATTGGCAAACCAGCCATCGTTCACATGAAACATGTACCACAACAAACAAGGCAAAGTACACTAACTCGCAGAACAAAACTCAAACCAAACCAGTGCCGAAACAAATCCCCAAAACACTTCTTACACCCTTAAGGACGATAACAAGATCATAATAGGCTACCACAAGGGTAAACCAAAATAGAGGAAACATATAAGACGGGATAGAAATAAATAAACGATAATAATACACAGGGCAAGAGGTCAGAAAGGGCTTAGAGAACGAACCATAAGGCTCATAGACCAATTTTTTTTCTTTTTTTTTTTCTTTTCCTTCCTCTTCATCTTCAAAGAAAACAAAGAGCAAGCTTTGTAGGAATGCTTCGGCTCGAGCATGCGGAAGAAAGAGTTGATAAATCGTTTTCACCAAGATGGCCCAGAGAGGCGGTAGAACCGGAGAAGGAGCGGTAAGGCTCTTGTGAGAGGTGGCAGAGAAGAAAGAGCGTCACCAAGGGCTGGTGGCGGCGGTAGATCTGAAGCCAACGAATTGAACAAGCAGCGGCACAAGTCGGACTCGGAAGAGCCATAGAGCTAGCAAACGGACAATCGGTTAAGATCGATTAAGAGGTGTTGGCCCAGACAGAGGAGGTCGGACACGGGCAGCTTGGCTTAAGGTTCGGTGGAGAAGACAGTGAAGGTGGTCGGAGTTGCTTCCGGTGGAGGCGAAAACCAAGGGAGCGATATCGGTGTTGGCCTAAACAGAAGAGGTCGGTGGCTAATGAGCTTGAGGTGTTGGTGGGCGGTGACAAGAGGCTTGCTAGAGGAAGGAAGTTGGTGGCCGTGGCGGTGGTTAACCGGGGCAACAATCGAATGAGAAGGTGAGGTCCAGAGGTTGTGGCTACCCGGGGCAACAAGCAATTAAGGGCTAGGCTACTGTTGCCGGAAGGAGGTTTAGGACGAACCTGGACGGTCAGATCATGCCTTCGAGAGCAAGAAGAAGGAGTAAGGAGAATCCCAGGAGGATGGCAGTGGGACACGAGTGAAAACAACGTCCAAGGGTGAGTGGTTGGCGGCAACCATGGTGATGGGGTGATGGTAAACGGCGGCGGTACCCAAAGCTCAAAGAGAGCATTTTGGGTATACAGGATACATCAAGTTGTTTAAAATAAAAATAAAAAAGAGAAATTGGAGAAAACAAGATGGAAGCGCGTCTTTGCCGATACCTAATACTCTAGTCTCCATTATTTACTCCAAGGGGAGAGATGAGAAACGACCAGTCCCACAGATGTGTGACGCTAGCGAATATATGAGTGGATGACAATGGCAGCGAGCGTGGTGGGACGAGGTTTGCGCGAATCTACAAGTATGTGTTCCGTTCAAGCTTTTCAATTTCTGAAATTTAGGGTTTAGGATATTGATCTATGAAATTAGTGATTTGATTTGTGTATACAACTGATTTTTACTATAGTATTGGGATTTCTATCGATTTCTAATACAATTTGGATTTATCAATTTTTGTGATTGAAATTGGAGTTTTAGATTTGGATTTAGATTTGGGGATTTTTAGTAATATAAGGATTTCATTTTCAAAGATTTAAAAGTTACAGAGTTTAAAAATCATCAGGTTGGATTATTGTCATCTGTATTGAGTTTGAGTTCACGTGTATAACATTGTTGTAATGATTTATGTATTCAAACATACCAAAATACTACTTCCTGCGTTCCACAATAGATGTCTTTTACTATTCATGCACGTTATCTTAAGAAGCTAAAAACTATATAAAATATCAACATTTTATTAAATATTTTTAAATAATATCATACATATTACTAATAAGTATAGAATTAATTGAAAAAAATAAATTAAAAAATGGAAATTTTATATAGTTTTTAGCCCATTAAAAAACATGCATGAATAGTCTAAAGACAACTATTGTGGGACAAGGTGAGTATTTTGATTGAGGAGATAAGTGTTTATTACAAAAAAAACGTGCACGGATAGTCTAAAGACAACAATTGTTAAGCCTATTAGCTTAAATGGTAACGCGATGTGTTCATACACAAAGACGCGGGTTCAAATCCTGCATAGGCTAATCAGGGTCGTGCTTAGGGCGGTTCAATAGGATCAGCGGAACAAGGCTCCAGATTTTTTTAAGGCCCAATGTATTTTTAATACACAAGCTAAAACCAGTATTAGAACTTAGGGTAGTGGCTAAGCTATCCCTGTGCATTTTAATGAAATCCATAGATGCAGGTTCGACACTCCTCCCAAGCCGTGAAATGAGGTATAAAATTAGTTTTTAACCTTTTGAATATGGAGTTGTGTAGGGCCCAAGGCCAAATCCTTTGTTTTTTTTTTCATTTAATGTATTTTTTAGGGTGAAAAAAGGCTACATTACTTCTTTTTTTCCTTTATAATTTTAGCCCAAAGCCTACCAAAATGCAACCAATTTTATACTAAAATTTATACTCTAATTTATTTAATAACTTTAGGATTTTCAACATGTAAAAGATCTTCTAAATAAAAACCTATATTTATTTAGGCGTAAAAACAACAATAAATTTCATGCAATTTGATTTTGAATTTATTAAAATAATATAAGTTATTTTATCCAAATATTTTTCCTTATTTAGATATTAACAAATGTCAACGGCTAGGTAAAACTTGAACTAATAACGCAATCAACTGAACATTGTTTATAATTAAAGAAATGACAAGGGATAATAAGTTTACAACATAAAATATATATAATTGAGCAAAATTATAACTAGCTAATTTTGAATTAGAAAAAAAAAATTGAAAACTTTAGTTAGAAAATATAATATTGAGATTGGGCAGGTTCACATAGTTTGGTAAGTGGGCTCGGTCTGTATATTAGGCCCAATATGTGTATATGTATAAACAAGAAGCTCGACTCCTCATTTTGTTCATTCAATCAATATACACACACAAATTTCCCTCTCTTTCTCTCCTCCTCTCGTCTTCTCTCTTTCAACTGGATTGTTCATCAAGTTTGTTGCAACTAACAATATTCTTTCATGGTATCAGAGCTTGGTCTCCGATTCTTGAAGCTTCTTCGGAGATCAAGGAGGTCAGATCGTTGGATCTGATGTTTTTCATTTCTGGTGACTTCTGTTGCTGAAATGACGAATGATGAGGCTCGGATTGATCATAATGATCCATTCAATCTCCATCCAAGGGACAATCCAGGATCTGTGCTTGTCACACCGGTGTTTGATGGCCGGAAATTTGGCGAATAGAGACGCTCGGTTTTGATCGACTTATCAGCGAAGAATAAGCTCGTTTCTTGAATGGCGACGTTTACGACCAGATCCGGGATCAACGAGGTTTCAGATATGGAAGAGGTGCAAAGACATGGTAATCGTCTGGATCATAAATAGCTTGAGTGATGAAATCAAGCGAAGTGTGATCTATAATGAATCTGCTCAAGGGATTTGGCGCGCTTTGGAATCAAGATTTGGTAGGCTTGGAGGTACTCAACTCTTCTCGATCAAGCAAGAAATCACTCGAGCAGAGCAAGGAACTACTACTTTCTCTACTTATTTTCCCAAGATCAAGGGGCTATAGGACGAATTAGACAGTGCTCGTAGGCTACCTATTTGTACTTGGGGAGTTGCTAATGATATGTTGAAATATGCTGAGAATGGGAGGTTAATTGAGTTGCTTATGGGCTTGAATGATTCGTTTCTAAATGATGGAGGTTCAGTTCTTATGATGGATCATTTGCCTAGCATAGATCGAGTATATTCTCTTATGATTGAGTATATCCAGGATCTGGCCTAGGGGCAAAGGATCCATCATAAGGTTGGGTCACTTACCAACCTACAAACTTCAAAAGTTTCCTTTCATTTCTATGGATGATGAATATAATAAGAGCATTAGAGCATGTGATGCGTGTGCTAAGGCTCGGCAAACCAAGTTACCTTTTCCTGATAGCATTATTTCTATTATGAATTGTTTTGAGTTAGTCCACTGTGATGTTTGGGGTCCGTATAGAATCCCAACTCATGATGGAAACCGGTTCTTTATTACCATTGTGGATGATTTTAGTAGATTTACTTGGGTCAAGCTCTTGCCCAAGAAAGGTTATGCTTTCACTGTCATCAAGCAGTTTCTAGCATTTGTAGAGAGACAATTTGGTAGACAAGTGGAAATTCTTAGAACTGACAATGTTTTTGAATTGGGGTGCTCTCCTGAGTATTATAAGTGGTTGTTGGATAAGGGGGTGGTTCATCAAACCTCTTGTGTAGCTACACTCCAGCAGAATGGGGTTGTAGAACGTAAACACAGACATCTCCTAGAGATAGCTAGGGGATTGATGTTTGACTCTAATATGCCTAGGAAGTACTGGGGAGATAGTGTCCTTATGGCATCCCATTTGATTAATAGACTGCCACGTAAAGTCATCTACAGCAAGACTCCCTTTGAGGTTTTGTTTTCCAAACCACCTGATTATGCACACTTGAGATGCTTTGGCTGCTTGTGTTTTGTCTCAACCTTGAGTCTTAGGAGAGACAAGTTTTCACCTAGAGCTATCCCCTGTGTGTTGTTGGGTTATCCAGTAGGTAAAAAGGGATATAATGTGCTTCAATTCGAATCTAAAGTGGTCATGACTTCCAGGGATGTGCAATTTCAGGAAAGAGTATTTCCTTATAAGAGCATGTCCCACTCTTCTTCTTCTAATGGATTTCCCTCTTTTTCAATAAATGGGGACCATGAGGTTGTGGTTGATGATCACATACCTTATTCTATTCCATCTGTTGCTATACCTGTTGCTCCTACAGTTCCAGTTAGAAGATCAGCTAGGGTGCCTCGACCTCCCACTTTTCTCACTGATTATGTTTGTGGCCATGCTTATGCCACCACCTTTTCTTGTTGCCATACAATTACATCCACAGTCTAGTTTCCTTGTGTTGATTTACCTCGAAGCACATTGCCAGATTTAGAGCCTAATTCATATAGTGAAGCTTGCAAATTCTAGGTTTGGCGAGATGCAATGACTGCTGAGTTCAGTGCACTTGATGCCAATCAAATCTGGTCCGAAGGCTATAGGTTGTCGCTGGGTGTACAAGGTCAAAGGACGTGCTGATGGTAGTTTGGAAAGGTATAAAGCACGTTTGGTTGTTAAGAGCTACACTTAGAAGGAGGGTGTTCATTACACAGAAACATTCTCTCCGGTAGTTAAGATTACTACCGTTCGTGCTTTGATTTATGTGGCTCTCAAAATGAATTGGTAGATTCTCCAATTGGATGTAAACAACGCGTTCTTGCATGGGAGCTTGGATGAGGAAGTATATATGAAGGTTCCTCCGGGCTTAAAGGCTGAAGGATCTCAAATGGTATGCCGATTGCAACGATCTTTGTACGGTTTGAAGCAAGCGTCGAGGCAATGGCATGCCAGGCTTTCTAGTACTCTCAAAGCTAGAGGTTACACTCAGCCAAGGAATGATTATTCCTTGTTTTACAAAAAGTAACTTTCTGGGGTTGCTTTTGTGGGGGTGTATGTCGATGATCTTCTCCTCACCGGCAGTGACACATCCGAACTACTTGTTGTCAAAGAATTTTTGCACATTGAATTCAGAATCAAAGATTTGGGAGATTTGCATTTATTTATTGGAATCAAGTTTCTTCGTGACAGTGGTGGAATTGTCCTCACTCAACGTCGTTTTATTGCTAAGCCTCTTTGGGACATTCCATGTTCTGGTCCTGCAGTGGTTAGTCCTCTCGATCCCTAGATTTGCAAATTACTTGAAGATCCCACTTATTATCGAAAAATGGTTGGGAAATTGAATTTTTTGGTCCACACTCGTCCTAATTTGGCATTCTCGGTACAACTCCTAAGCCAATTTATGCAGTCTCCCCCTGATGCCCATCTCTCTGCTGCTTTATACATTCTTCGTTACCTGAAGAGATCCAATTCGAAAGGTCTTTTGTTTACTGGTTCCTCGGATTTTAAGCTCCAAGCGTTTTGTGACGATGATTGGGGAAGTTGCCCATTTTCCAGACCCTCTATCAGTGTCTATTTGGTGTTTTTGGGTTCCAGTTTGATTTCTTGGAAATCAAAGAAACAGATTTCTGTTTCACTGAGCTTCGCCGAAGCTGAGTATCGATCTCTCCGACGAGTGTGTATGGAGCTCGCCTGGTTGTCTCGTCTTTTCACTAAGCTCGGTGTTTCTCGTATTTCTCCCATTCCACTCCGGTGTGATAATCAAGCGGCAATTTACATCACTTGGAATCCGGTTTTTAATGAGCGAACCAAGCATATTGAGCTCGATTGCCATTTTTCTCGAGAAAAGTTTCGTGAAGGCTTAATTTCCCTGTCTCACATTTCGACTCGTGCCCAGCTCATCAGTTTTCTCACCAAGAACGTTGTCGGAGTTCGTCTGCTTCCTCTTCTTCGCAAGATCGGACTTCCTGACACGCTGACTCGATCTTGAGGGGGGTTATTGAGATTGAGCTTGTTCACATAGTTTGGTTAGTGGGCTCGATTTGTATATTAGGCTCAATATGTGTATTGTATTAACAAGAAGCTCGGCTCCTCATTTTGTTCATTCAATCAATATACACATACATATTTCTCTCTCTTTCTCTCTTCCTCTCGTCTTTTCTCTTTCATCTGGATTGTTTGTCAAGCTTGTTGCAACTAACAATCCTTCATATAATACTCTGAAGATCTAAGGTATAACACCATTTTAGCATAGCGACTCTAAAATCTATCATACAACACTATTGGACATTGATTATAATTTTTTTATGAAACATTGATTATAATTAAAGAAATGACAAGGGTTTAATAAATTTACAAGATAAAATATAGATGAGCAAAATTATTACTAGCTAATTTTGAATAAAAAAAAACTTTTTAATCGTTATTTAGAAGGATATACTACTAAGAAGACCTAACACTGTTTCAGCACAGGGCCTCTGAAATCTACGGCACAGCCCTGAGGCTAATCTCAACTTAATTTTAAATCTATTAGCTTTAATGGGGCTTGTGCATTTATGTGAGATAATCCATGTGGTAATGCAAATAGAAACATTTGGTGCGATCTTTAGAGAGGCTTCACTTTGGTAAGAATACATTTAGTGAGATCTCTATAGAGGCTTCCCTTTGGTAATTAATAATACATTAGGTGTGATCTTTACAGAGGCTTCCCCATGGTAAAACAATACGCATCTCCAAATGATGCAAATTGTACTAAAAAAAAACAGGGTTACCCCTCATTTCTTTGCCAAAGGAATCACTCTCTAACTAAAATTACTGCATTGTCCAACTAAAAACAAAAACACATCTTAAGCAAAGGCGGATTACACCAAAATTCATTAAAGCTCAAGTGACAAGTTTCACGAGCAGGATTCATTAAAGAATGGCATGCCCTGCTCAGTCTGCCATCTGACAATCCTCATTGCCTTTGATCTCCTCAATTATCATCTTCTTAACATCTTGTTCTGCATCACTCCTTCTTGGCCTGTTTGGCACCAATTGCAATAGATGACTTCTTAGATTGTGTAATAAACTTATCCATAATCCTAAAAATATAAGACTACAAAGCACAAATTTACTTCATAAATCAAAGTTTATACCATATTAGAGCAAAAATCCAAATTCAAACAAACAGGGTTTAGAAGGAATGGGGAAATGATTTTTTAAGAAGAGGCGAACAGGGTTTTAAAGGAGTTCGAAAAAATATTGAATATTGAGGGTGGAAGGTGGATCGAACTCTGGACCTTTCCTCTCACCATACACGCCTGCAACCAACTCTGCTGCATTACAATTCTGTCTTTAGCAGCTACTTGAGTGAATATATATATAAAAGTATGGTTTTCTAGGGGGGCTTGAGACACCGCATACCCCCCTCCCTCCGCCCCTGTGTAAACATCTTCCTCTAAAGCCACCTCCTTATGGATCTTGCACCATACACCTGTATATACAACACAACGACACTGAGATCAGTAACATTCTCAAAATTTTGAAATCTAACTGCACGAACTGAACAAGTTAACAGGGTGGAGTTACTTGTAGGATCATACCTCTGGGTCAGTATGTAGTCGAGTGCAGCTAGACCTGTCAAAACACAACCTGACCCGGTGACCCGACCCGACCGACCGAAATTTTTTGGGTCAAGACCCGGAAATTTTGATCCGGGAATTTTTTTCGACCCGAACCCGAAAACCCGGAAATTTTCCGGGTAATCTGGGTTTGGACCCGGTGACCCGATTGACCCGGTAATTTTGACCCGATTGACCCGGTGACCCGGTTGACCCGGTTGATTTATAATTAAATATAATTAAATTTTTTTATATTTAATTAAAATTTATCCCAAAATTATCAAATTATGATTTTTTTAATCTAAAAAAGAAAAAATTGACAAACCCGAACCCGCCCGAAACCCGATCAAACCCGGGTTCTAGTCAACCCGAAAAACCCGAAACCCGTTTTACCCGGGACCCGTTTTACCCGAGACCCGGAGTGACCCGACCCGAACCCGACCGGAATGACCCGTTTGACAGGTCCAAGTGCAGCGTCTGTCATAGCCAGGGAAATGCCCCCTTTCAGCAAGACACGCTGCCACCATGATGCTCTTTTCCATGAGTCCTGCCAGCATTAACCTCTCGCGAGCTGTTGTTTTTGTGATTCTGAGACGGAATTACAGGCTAGCTTCTTAGAATCGTGAGGAGGAAGAAGTTGGATTTGGTGAATTGAATGAAAACCGTTTTTAGAAGTAGTTCTGATGGCACATCAGTTTAACATAGTACACCTATATATGTGTACGTGTGGGCTTTTGCCCTTACAGAAACAAAACCAAACCCAATAAGCCCAACATCCCCCCTCAAGATGGAGGTGGAGGAACAACAACTCCAATCTTGCTCAATGTCTGGTGGAGCTGGACACCTGAAACTGGCTTTGTAAGAAAGTCTGCAATTTGATTCTGAGTGCCAATGTGAGAGATGGAGATCAAGCCTTCCAATAGCTTCTCACGAACGAAATGACAGTCTAGGTCAATGTGCTTGGTACGCTCATGAAATACCGGATTTTTGGCGATGTAAATGGCGGCCTGATTGTCACAATGGAGTGGAATAGGCGTGACAGAAGGAACATCCAATTCATGAAGAAGACGGCTGAACCAGGCAAGCTCAGTGCATACTCTTCTCATGGAGCGGTACTCAGCTTCAGCCGAAGAAAGGGAAGTGCTTTGCTGTTTTTTCGATTTCCATGACAGCAAATTGCCACCAAACAAGATGAGAAATCCACTTACTGAACGTCTAGAAAAAGGGCAGGTTGCCCAGTCTGCATCACAAAAGGCAACAAGTTGTGGAGAAATACTGCCCTGCAGAAGCAAACCCCTATCAGAAGTCCCTTTCAAATATTGAAGAACATGAAGTGCAGCATCAAAGTGAGGTTGGTGAGGCTGCTGCATGAATTGACTCAAGAATTGGACTGTAAAAGAGAGATCAGGTCGAGTGTTTGTGAGGAAATTTAACTTTCCAATGAGGCGTCTGTAAAGGGAGGCATCAGGAAGTAAAGGCCCAACATAAGGCAGAAGCTTTGACCTTGGATCAAGAGGACTAGCAGCCGGCTTCCCTGTGCAATTGAACTCCTCTAAAATCTCCTGTATAAACTTCTTCTGACTGAGCAAAAATCCTGAATTAACAGGGATGAATTCCACTCCCAGAAAGTAATGAAGTTTTCCTAGATCCTTAATTCTGAACTGAAGATCTAGAAAACGCTTGAGAGCTGTAATCTCAGTGTGATCATTTCCGGTGACTAAAATGTCATCAACATAGACACCGACAAAGACAACTGAATTAGCAACCTTTCTGTAAAACAAAGAATGATCGTTCTTGGATTGAATGTATTGTCTCTTCTTCAAAGCACCAGACAATTTGGCATACCATTGTCTGGAAGCCTGTTTCAATCCATAGAGGGACTTTCTAAGTCTGCAAACTTGATTAGGGACCGATGTAATAAGGCCTTGTGGAAGCTTCATATAAACCTCTTCATCAAGGTCCCCATGAAGAAACGCATTATTCACGTCCAGCTGAAAAATATCCCACTTCCTTCCTAACGCAACAGAGACAAGAGTTCGGACAGTAGTCATCTTTATGACGGGAGAAAAAGTCTCATTAAAATCTATCCCTTCCTTTTGTGTGAACCCCTTCACTACCAGCCTTGCTTTGTGCCTATCTATAGAACCATCAGACTTTCGTTTGACCTTAAAAACCCATTTGCACCCTATACTCTTCTTTCCTTTGGGTAGCTCTACCAAATCCCAAGTATGATTCATATCTAGTGCAGCAAACTTACTCTGCATTGCTTGCTGCCAGACCTGATGCTTGCAGGCTTCAGAGTAAGTGAAGGGTTCATGGTCAGGAATGAACGGTGAAGGAGAATCTACTGTGGGAAAAGAAATGGTAGAGGTCAAAGTATGAGAGCATACAAATTCTTCACTGCAAACCCCATGACAAACGTAATCTGTGAGGTAAGAAGGAGCCTGAACTGTTCTGCTTGATCTCCTGGGTTGATCAAAATGTACAGCTGCTGTGTCATGAACAGAAGAAGGAGATGCAATAGTGACTGGAGGAGTTGTGACTGTTTGAGGAAATCTGTCCGTGTCAATGCCGGCATCGATCTCATTAGCCTTTGGAAAATGAAATGAATTAGAAGAGTGAGGCAATGCGGCAATAGGGTGCTGATATGGAAACACACCCTCATGAAAAAACACATCTCTCGAATACGACACTTGCCTGTTCTTGATATTCATGACTTTGTAAGCTTTCTTCCCTGTGAGAAAGCCCAAGAAAATGCAAGCCTCGGCTCTTGCAGCTAGCTTGTCTCTCCCATGTTGCAAAGTTGAGACAAAACATAGACATCCAAAACATCTTATGTGAGAATAGGCTGGTGGTTTGCTGTAGAGCCTCTCATAAGGTGTTTTCTGCTGAAGCAGTTTGGTGGGGAACCTATTGATAAGGTAGGCTGCATACAATACACTGTCACCCCAAAATCTGATAGGCAGGTTTGACTCAAAAAGCAAGGCTCTAGCAACCTCTAATAAATGCCTATGCTTTCTCTCAACAACACCATTTTGTTGAGGTGTTTGTACACAAGAAGTCTGATGTTGTATCCCATTGTTCAGCAAATAAACAGTATTCTCTTTGCTCGAACCTAGCTCAAGAGCATTATCGGACCTCAGAATCTTAACTTTCTTGCCAAACTGCCTATCAACCATTGTTATAAATCGTTTAACAATAAAAAAAGCATCGCTTTTAGCACTTAACAGATGCACCCAGGTTGCTCTAGAGTAGTCATCTACTATAGTTAAAAAATATTTAAAACCATCATAAGTGCTGGTATGATACGGACCCCATATATCCACATGTATCATCTGAAAAGCATACTGAGTTTTAATAGAGCTCAAGGGAAAAGATTGTCTAGGCTGTCTAGCCTTTGCACAAATTTCACAGCCGAGCAATTCTGCATTGTCACAACTGTTTGAATGCAGGAAATGTAAATATTTGAGTTTATAGACAGGCAAGTGGCCTAACCGTTTATGCCAAATATCTATATCTTTGTCTACTATTGCACTGTGAACTGGGAACTGCAACCCTTCCTTTCGAAAGCATCTTTTTCTGTCAACCTTTGTCTTTAGCAGGAACAAGTCTTTCTCTGCTTCACCAATCTTCAGAGGAGTCTTCATAGTAGACCCCCTGAATGAAGCAACCAGCAGAACAAAACAGTACAAGGCAATCAAAATCCTTGATCAACTTTCCCACTAATAGAAGATTACATTTGAAGTTTGTAACAAGCAGCACATTACAAACACTCAAACCATTCATAATGTCCACCACACCAGCAGTCTTAACCAAGGTGGTTTGTCCTGTTGGGAGTGTGACCATAAACGGCTTTGACAATTCATAAGTTGCTCGAAACAGTTTAGGTTCACTGCACATGTGCCCACTCGCACCTGTATCAATGATCCATGTCAAACCATCAAACACCTGTTCAGTCAAAGATGTACCTGAAAAGCCAGAGAAACCCGCAAAGTCATCCCCAACGGGTTCCTTTTCTTGCTGAGAGATGTTCATGCTCTTCATCATGCTCATGAACTTGGCAATTTGCTCTGAAGTGAACTCCGATTTGGTTGTCTCCACAGTGCCTGCAAACTTGCCATCTCCCTGCTTCTTGCCATCTCCCTGCTTCTTGTTCTTCCCTTTTGTATACCCTGGTGGAAATCCAATGAGGAAGAAACATTTCTCAACATTGTGGTTAGTCTTTTTGCAATTGGTGCAAAAAAGTGGTCTCTTCTCAGATCCCTTGTCATTGTTCTTATCTGAGCCTGATCTTGCATCAACATGCATAGAGATTGCATCAACAGGTGCCCCAGAAGTACCTGACTTGGCCTCTCTCTGATCTTCTTCTTGAAGAAGCATAGAATAGACATGATTAATGTCTGGTAAGGGTTGCATCATCAAAATTGCACCCCTTGCTGCCTTGTAGCTATCATTCAACCCCATGAGCAGTTGGATGATTCTCTGATTTTGTTCATATTGCAAAAATTCCTTCACAGCTCCACAGGTACAATTCGGTATCTTCTTGATACTATCCAATTCATCCCACAAAGTCTTCATCTCTGTGAAATAATCTGGAAAAGAATTAGTACCTTGTTCGAGATTCCCAAGTTCCTTCTGGACTGCATATAGTTGTGTTCCTCCGATCTTCCCATACCTAGCCTCCAGTTCATCCCAGATGCCCTTCGCTGTGTCTGTGTAAAGAACGATGCGTCAAATTTGAGGACTCACAACATCGATTAGCCAGGAAATAATCATATCGTTGCATCTCTCCCAAAGATGGAGCCTCGGAGATCCAGATGGTGGCTTCGCAAGTGATCCAGTAATGAAGCCAGACTTATTCTTCGCGGACAAAGCAATTCTCATGGAACGCCTCCATTCTCCGAAGTTCTTTCCGTCAAAAGGAGGAGCAACAAGAACGAGACCTGGATTGTCACTTGGATGGAGGTAGTACGGATCGGAGGTGTCAATTCGGATTTCCTCGTTTTCCATTTTCTTGATCCTTGCCTGCTTTCTTCAAATTTGCAAATCCACAAGATCTCCACACAATTCCGAGCTTAGATCTGCTAAGATAGCTCTGATACCATGTTGTTTTTGTGATTCTGAGACGGAATTACAGTCTAGCTTCTTAGAATCGTGAGGAGGAAGAAGTTGGATTTGGTGAATTGAATGAAAACCGTTTTTAGAAGTAGTTCTGATGGCACATCAGTTTAACATAGTACACCTATATATGTGTACGTGTGGGCTTTTGCCCTTACAGAAACAAAACCAAACCCAATAAGCCCAACACGAGCGGCCTCCATGGTGCTATTTCCCATGACTCCTACCTGCAGGTACTCCACTGCAAGCAATGCAAGGATGCTTCAACTGTAACTATAAGATAAGCGGAGAAGTCATCGCTCAATTGTAACAGAAAAAATACAAATACAAAATCCCCAATTTTTTTAGGGTTTGTATCCACTGGAACTACCAGGGAAATTTTGATAAAGATACCTTCCTACCTCTCGCCACCCAAAGCCATTTGCCGCCAAATAGAAGAAATGTAAAGCACATGAAAACTTTATCAAAACACACGAATAGAAAAAAGAAAAGCAATGGAAAGATGTTGAGGTTGAGAGGAAGCTCAAGGCTTTTCAAAGAGCTTGAGATGGATGTTGCACAATTTAAGAGAAAGAACATTGAGCTTCAGCATGAAAAGCGGGATATTGGTACGACAATTTTGTGAATTTGGTAGAATAAATATACGATATTGGTAGGATAATAATGTAATCACCGAAGTTTCCAAGTATAGAACTAAGTCAAAAAGTACCGGGAAACTTGAAAAATCCTGGTAGGATAGATGAAAACAAATGGTAGGATAAATCAACGATATTGCCAGGATCAGAATGGAAACCTAGTAATTCTTGTATAACTTGACATTAATGGTAGGATAGACGCACACTAATGGTATGATATATTTACACGCACTCCGTATTAGCCTATGTGAGAGTCAAACTCACATCTCTATGTGCAAACACAACGCTCTACCAATTGAGCTAATAGGCTATTTTCAATGGATACTTCTTATGATCATCCCCCTCTAATTTGAGCTAACTTTCGTCTTTTCTCTAAATTGTATAAATAAAAACAGTTGTTGCCATGTTTAGTGCCATACCTCTATTATCTTCTCTGGCTGATTGTGATGATCATGCAATGAGATTATCCTAGAGAATAGCCACTTTGAAATTGAGCGTGTATGTGTACGTAAGATCATGTTCCACAAAGAAAGAACATTCACAACTACAAAATCACAAGCACCATTGAACACAATTGATCATTGATACACATATAAGGTCCACACCAAATCAATCAAGTAATCTTCCTAACTGAGAATGGGGGAACAAATCAAGCATAAAAGTTCACATTCATGCCTGGCAAGAAATTTTTTATTAGAGCTAGAGGAGAGAAGGATAAAAATTAAGAGAAATTGAAAAGGTTGTCCTACTTGAATTACAAGTTTCCACTGATTTCTCTTCTTTAAGATTCTCAGGGCCTTAGCTGCTGCAATTAAAGGGAATTCTAGTTCCTCCATTTATCTAGCGCTCTCCATACACAGCCTCTTTCTCATTAGGCTGAACAGAAACCTACAAATTTAAGACAAGGATTCAGGACAAAGTCGAGAGTAAGAGATACACCTTCTGCATAACATTAAAACACGATTACCCTTTTTCACAAGAAAAAAGATCGAGAGGGTAAAATAACATATATGAAGTTAGAGCTATAACAAAAGGTAGCCATGTCCAGCAGTTCACAATGAATATAAAATTGGAAGGGATGAGAAAAAACCACATCAAATTAACATTTGTAATAAATTTTCACATTAACAATGTGATCCGACAAATATAATTCATAACTACAATTCATTTAACTTCTCCGGTAGGATTTACTGCACTCACACGGAACATAGGCTGCCCATTGCATAAAGACCATTAGCAAAATTATATCCACTAAACTAAATCTGACATAGCATAACACACTGGATAATAATAGTACTTGTTTTCATTCAATAGGATATATAGCAGGCTGCAATCGGAGAAATAATAACAATAGAAGAAATAAAATGCAAACAGGTTAAACAGATGCAATCATATCCTCCCAAATGATCAAGCCTATCCTACCAACTGAACAAACCTATCCACCCCAAAATTAATAACCCTATCCTACCAATAGAACAAATATACCAAAGGTACAAAGAAATTAAAATAGGCAATGAATTGGAAGATATCAAGCACATCTCAGCCTAAATGCAAAGGGCAATGAGAGACAGAAAGAGATTGAATCACCTTCTTATCTGCGCTTCCAAACGTTCTCCCTGCTCTCCTTGAAGGATCTTATGAGCTTCCCCTTTGTAAACACTGGCTAGCTGAAGCCTTAGAGCTGCAATATCACAGATTTCAAACAGTTGTATACTCAGATTAGTAAGACATACAAAAGATACAAAGACGATTTTCCTTTAGATGCATAAATCATAACTTGCATTAATCTCATTCTTGGCCTTACGCGCTGAAGCATCTGGTATTATGTCAACCATCAATATGTGATGTATGCTATACCCATATGCACCCATTACATATAAAAAGCTCCGACCAGAAACAATTAATTGTGATCAGAACCACATTTGAAGCACTCATAGAATCTTGAGTTTCTGAGCTTTATTAAATTGCCAATGTATAAGAAATAAATAGACAAAGATAATCTTTTATTTCCAATTGCATAAATCACGTACACTATAAACACTGCTCTGCTAGTTCACAAACCACATAAATCTAAGGGTGAATTTGTGAAATGTCCAAAAATTTGTCCTAATTGGTGAAACGTCTATAGCCTAGTTCTTTTTTCTTTTTCTTTTTTCTTTTTTTAATATTTTGTCTTGCAAAAATAAGAGTATGTTGAGCATGTGCAAAAATAACCATATGTTGAGTAAATAAGACCCAAGTCTAGTTTTTATTTTTTATTTTTTATTTTTTTTACATTTTTGTCGTGCAAAAATAAGAGTATGTTGTGCATATGTGCAAAAATAACTGTATGTTGAACAAATATGACCCAAGTATAGTTTTTTTTATATATATATTTTTTCGTGCAAAAATAAGAGTATGTTGTGCATGTGCAAATATAACCGTATGTTGTGCAAATATTTTTTTTTGTCATGCAAATATCAGAGTACGATGTGCAAATATAATTGTAAGTCACTAGTACAAAATTGAGATTTTATTACATAATTATTTATGCCGGAGGTAAAATTTGCGAAATAAAGGCTTTAAAATAGTTTAATTTTATTATCTTAAATACTGAAAAATACATATATGTCGGATATTACTATTTATGTCCGGCATAAATGACAACGAAATATTAAAAGACCTTAGTTATTTATGCCGGACGTGTTAAATTTTTTATCCGGCATAAATAATATGGGAATCCGGCATAAAAAGCAAATAAAATTACCTAGACATTGTTTATACCAAATATAAATATCCGACATAAATAAGCGTTTTATTTCCGGCATAAATTTTTTTTAATAATTTTGGAAAGGAGCCTATGAGTTATCTCCCAAACCAAACCCTCGAAACACAGTTCCTCAACTTCGCTCCGCTTGTGGCGGCACTCCACTCCAGTCGGCGGCCCTCAGCGCCTGTGGCGGCCCTCCACTCCTCGTCGGTGGGGGTCTTCACTGTGGCGATCTTCGTCGGGATCTTGTTGGCCGCTCCTCTTCGCCGACCCTAATCGTCTTCGCTCAGCCTCGCCTTCGCTCCTCTTCGCTCAGCCTCCTCTTCGCCGACCCTAATTGAAGCGCCGGCGATCCTCCTCTTCGCTCAGATTTCGCTCCTCTTCGCTCCACCCTAACTCTGGTCCTTTTCGCTCCTCTTCGCTCAGACTTCGCTCCTCCCTAATTCGTCGTCGTTGCTTCTGCTCAGCCTGGCCGTCGTTGCTTCTGCTCAGCCTCGCCGTCTCACCTCTGCTCAACCCTAACTGTCACCGTTGCTCCTACTCGGCCTCTCCTCTTGAACGTTCTCTCAAGTAAGTGAACCTCGATCTCTCTTGTGTTGGCTAAACCCATGTTGAATTAAGCTTGTTTGTGGCCATAAATTGCAAATTAGTATATTTAGGGGTTGTTAGTAGAACGCGAGTTCAGACGAGGAAGAGAGAAACGAAGTGTTAATTGATTCAACCATAGGTTTGCAGTGGGTGTAGATGAGTCAAAATTGCAGTGCTCTCTCTGAAATAAGTCTCAATTGGGGTTTTAAATTCAAGCTCAAGCTTCTGTTTTGGATGAGGAAGAGATAAATGCAGTTTGTTTTTATTTTTCCCTAAGGTTGAGCTTGAATAAAACACAAGCATGAGCTTGAATAAAACAAATTGACAGAACCTTAGGGAAAAATAAAACAAACTGCATTTATTTCTTTTGATTCAACCTTAGGTAAAATCAAGCTCAAGCTTTAATTGGGGTTTTAAATTGACAGTAGAAATATATGTACATTTGCTAATGCATATTCAAAGTAAGGTACTAGAACATGGTTAACTCTAAGATTGGAATGTTTATGAGCATATATGCATAGATATATGTAGACAAGTGTGGTGAATCATTATTCATAATTCTTGAATGCTAATTCAATATATATTTCAAATTTCTGTCCATCAAAATAGACAGCTCTATTAGGGTCATTGTGGCCTATTGGAAGTAAATTTACAGACGAATTTATAGTTTTTCAGTTCTTCCATATGTGAATTTTTCTTTTTCAATGAGAATTGGATTCATATTTGGGTATAATTGCTTGTTCGATGCACTCTAATTTTCTTGATCATTTGATTTATAGATGTGTTTTTAGGTCAAAGTTTATGTAGTTGATTTGGTTTATTCGTGATTTATAGCAGATGTTCTATAGCTGATCTAAAATCAAATGCAGTGCTTTTTAGTGGTTTGTGGTTTCTTACCAATTATGCATTTAAACCATTTATGCCAAATTTGAGATTTCTGCAGTGTTATTAGTATATTGACGGTATATGGGTAGTGTTTATGTGAGCCACATATAGTGCTGTCAACCTACCTTGAAGATCACGGAAACTAGATGCACTTGTATGGAATGAAAAATGCTGCATTTACGAATATATATATTTAGAAGAAGATGATAGTCAATGATGAAATCGTTGGGAGCATAAAATTGAGATAGCATTGACAGTAAGTATGCTTCTCATAAATAATCTGAATTGTCCATTTCGTAGAAGGCCTTAACGAGACAAAGTAGCTTACAACCTACAGGAAAACGAACATTAATTTTGTGAATCACATCCCCATGCTAATGAAGTTTGATTATAAAAGGTAGCAATATGCTTTAAGGGTTAAAAGCATCCTGATTTTCATCTTCAAGTTTATGTTGCTCAAAGATTACCTTAGACAACATCTTCACATGTATACTAAATAATGGCTAAAATTAAGTAATTAATCAGTCAACATGTATGTTACACGGGATCGGGGATACGATACGGATACGGGGATACGATAATTCAAAAAAATTAGGATACGATATGGCAATATGAATTATATGTCGTTTTAAAGGTCTAGGCATACATAATAGATATATAACATCAAAACATATATAAAGAAAACTGCATTAAGGTGGCGTTTGGTTCAAAGTGGAAAAGGGAACGAGAGTGATTGTGATTAAGTGGAAGGAAAGGAAAAGGAAAGTGTTGAAATGGAGGACGTCTTCAAGCTATCTCATTAATATTTTGAACTTCTTTTTTCACATACTATTAAAATAAGTGCCAAATTACATCTGTACCAATTGTTCATTTTGATGGGTTGACTAATTTATTAATATGTTAATTTCTCCCTATTAGGTTTCAAGTTTGAGGACACCTTAGATGGGAACTGATTTGAGAAAATGTCATGTTAGGAGGTGGAATTCATGGGTAAGTTCATCAAAGAAATGTGATTCTCATCCAACTTCTAGAGTTAAGGAGTGCTAAAATTTGGTGGGGGCACTAAAACATTTATGAATTCCTTACTGAATTCATTCCATGGGGTTACTTGAAGGGTCTTTGAGTTGGTTGGATGAAGAACCTACCTCTGTCGATCACCATCCCACATTTGCATTTACTACCGTTGCCTCATATGGTCAGTCCAATAAATCCGTTGAACTACAATATGGTGCTGCAGTACTTGTGAACGTGGAACTTAAATTTTGTATTTCTTTGCAAAATTAGATTGGAGATCTCCTGTTTGTCAAACCCAGGTTTCTCTTGGCAAGGCCTCACGTGCTGAGATGCTGAAGAGGCGATTCGCGGACACCATCTTGAAAGCACAAAACCGTACCCTTCTATGTCCAGTAAGACCGTATTTCCTGTATCTGATCAGCAGTTATTTTTGACGGGGTGACTAAAGCAGGCCCTGTATCCTGTGTGCTTATAAATTTACTTGTTCAATAGGGTGAAAGACTTGTTCAAGTGAAAATGAAGGTAGAGAAGCAGGAGAGGCATCATGTTGAAGGTGATTTGAAATTGTGCTTGTTTTGATTCTTGTGTGTTTTAATTTCTGGATCACATAATAAAATATAGATAGTTTTTTTAATTTCTCGTATTCATAGGGTGATTTTTGTAATAGAATATAGATATTTTTTACAATTCCCATATTTATTGGCTCATTTTTGTAATTTAACAAAAAGTCTTTCTCCTTCTTCCGGAATCCTCCCCGATCTGGAATTGGATTCGGCTCCGCCTCCGGCTCACTCCGGCGTCCCTTGCTCGCTTCGGCCTCCTTCGATCCCGCCATTGCGCCTCGCCGCGTCTGCCTCCGATCTCGCTCCTTCGCTCGCTCGCTCACCGCCTCCGCCACGACCTCCAGAGACGTCGACCAGATCCGACCTCGATTTTGCAATTGAGATCCAATTGAGATCGATTGCAATCGTTCCAAGCACACATAGATCCACTTGCCGCATCTCGATTGCAATCGATGAAGGAGATGGGAGGAACGATTGCAATAGATTGCCGCATCTTGATTGGTGTAGAAGAAGGAGATGGGAGGAACGATTACAAGCACACACGGAGAGAGGAGAAAGATGGAGGCGGTGGCGAGCGAGCGAGACAGGAGTCCAGAGATGGAGGTTCGAGAGAGCGAGACAGGAGTCCTGCGTCAAAGAGAAGAGGAAGATGGAGGTTCGAGAGATGGAGACAGAGTCACAGAGGGATCAAGAGAGATCGAGACAAACGAGATCGAGAGGAGGAAAGATGCTAGGAAAGAGATAGCTTCAATCAAATTAGGGATTTAGGGTATATAAAGTGAACAATTTTCCAATTTGTCCAAAAAGTTGGACAATTCACCAATTTATCCAAAAAAGTGCAAGTTTGACAATTTTTTTTCTAAATCTAATAGATGGGAATATTAGCCATCCCAAATAAGTAGTGCAGCATCAATATAAAAAGTCGAGGAATGAAAAGAAGAATCATAATCAGTGTTAAGTAACCAAATTGAATGCATTTATTAAAAGGTTTGATTAGGCAGTTACATGTAAAAGGGAACGATCTATTAAACATTGTTAAAAGGTTTGAATGGGCATTTCCTTGAGCAAGCCATGCCTACCAACAATCAAATAATCTCCACCGCCCTTCAAATGTGCAACCAAACCTGCAACTAGCCCTTTCAGTTGGATGCTCTCATCAATTTCTTTAGGCAGATCACTCTTAATTTTGATTTAATATTGATTGCTTCACTCTCCATTTGTGTAGACATTTTGTCGAGCACTTTCTGAGCGACTTCACTAATGGATTCCTTTGCAACAATAGGACTATCGCCTCTAGTCTTAGGCGATTCCCTCAACAAACCATTGCTGCAGACACTCAAGCATCTCCCTTCTGGGTCAAAAGACAGTAACTCATCATTGTCCTTACTCGAAACATGATTATTTCCTAAATCATGAGTAAGATGTGTAACTAGATCAATAGGGAACTCACCTGCCATCGATCCTTTCGATTGGATGTCCTCATTAGTTCCCTTAGGGGTCTCGATCCCCTGCTTGAGAACATCCCTCTCAGATCTCAATTCGATGTAACTCGTCGTTAACGTGGCGACTTGCTTGGACAATTCGATCGACATATGTGGGGGGGGGGGGGGGGGGGGGAATCTTGTTCACCCTGGTTGCAGGATCCCGATTCTCTTGATTCGGTAACTTCGGAGGCGCCGTGGTTGTCTGCATGATAGATGGAGGCGTCGTGGTTATCCCGGTGCCTGCGACCATTTTTACTGGGTTGAATGTTTGTTAATGATATTGGACTCTGTTAATTGAATTTTCTTGGACTATTTAACCATAATGATATTGGACTTTGTTTAACGAAATAGTGGAGATGAGTTGTTGAAATATGATTTAATCTTGCGAATATTTTGGTTTTTGAATATTTTCTCGTATTTCGAGGCACTTAAACTATTTGTTGTTTTCCTTTGGGAATTGTCGTCGAAAGGTGTTCTATGTGTTAAATAGTAGAAGAGTAACTTATGACACCTTTGTTGCTTATATTATTAGGTGATTATTAATATTGCTTGGATTCTGATTCTACCCTATTTTGCTATTCGGCTTATTCGGGTAAGTTCATTTATGGGCTTACTCAGATTCGAAAGATAAAACTCCTGCTTATGGTCATATGAAATACTAGGTGTTTCATACGCATTCAAAGCATTTTATGTAGTATCATGCTATGGTTGCACTCTTGAATGAGCATTTGGATACTTTGTGTGATTGCGAAATAGAACAACCATTATCTATGAGCCCTAGAGTCTTTTCTAGGGTCATAAGATAGCCCAACTCCATCGGGTTTGTCCTGAGTCATTATGTTCGATACATGAGATAGCCCAACACCATCGGGCATGAGCTTGATTACTTGATGAACATGATGATATGATATGATATGATATGATATGATGATATGATGATATTGTGCACACATATGATGAAATTGGTACCGTGCTGGCCAAGCCCCGCTCATAGACGGAGGTAGGAGAGGGATATGTCACTTGGCATTCTTTGGGCGCCTTACTATCTTCTGCATTTATATTCATATTCTGATAAGCATGTCTTGCGTGTTTAATTTCCGTACTGCATTAAAGCATCTTTATTATAGGATTAGCGTATATGTATGCCTACTTGTGGGACCCAGAGTGCATTAGGGAGGGGGGGGGGGGGAGGGCTCGCTTTGACCCCACCCGCACATATTTGTTTTTAGGTTTGTGTTGTAGTATGCTTGCTCTATACTTCTATGGTATGGGAAAACCTCATGGGCAAATGCGAAGAACCTGTCTAACTCCACTAATTTGGTTAAAGGACTTCTTGAACATACGTTTTTATCGATTTGGTTTGGCCTGGCCTCGTAGTGACAAGTTGTATTTTAATTCTGGTTTCGCAGTTTCTTTTAAATAAATTTCCACGCCTTAGTTTTAGGAGAGGTTAAGGGTACCCAACGACCCTTCGATTGTTTTGGGGTTCGAAATCCCAACTTTAAGTACTGATCTTTTGGGGTTTGAAACATGGGCCCGTACCTTAATTGCAAGATCCGAATGAAGGTATCCAACCTTCAAAACGTAACCCGGTTATTTATATCCGGGCCGTTACACTATTTTCGTCGCGGCGAAACATCCCTGGTCGTGAGCCTAACTTATTAACTCTTGGGATTTTGCCGAAGCGATTTCGAATGCTGTAATTAACGGTTTTAGGGATTTAAATGACTAATCGAAAGGCTTAACTTGGGTTTTGGAAAACGAGCCTCGTGAGTATTTCAAGGTCGAAAATTCTAACATTTGATTCAGTTTTCGAAACGGTCTGACCAACTTGGGAATTAAACTTGATTATTGACTAACTAGCAAGAAGATGTGATTGTTTGACTAATAACATGAACGTGTGACTAATAGAATATGTGAATGACTAATGACATGATGGATTGGTAATTTTATGTTATTGTTTGAACAATACCTTATGAAATATGATGAACTGTTGAGATGAATATACGGATATGATCTTATGAGCATGCGGAAGTGGTTGAGTAATATATGGCGATTGAAGTGGTCTTATGAGGTGTTATGAGGTGCTGAGTGGTTGAACATGATAGAATGGCAAATGCGATATGTTTAATTGTTCAATTGAATGACGTGTATGCTATGAATGCTTGAGTAGCTTAGATATAGACCCTTATATTCTCGTTATCTATCTAGGTGATACTTTGTAATTATGATTGACGTGTGTCAGATCTTCTATTATGCTGCTCTGTATACCCAGGTAAGTCTCTTCGGAGCTTACTCAAATTTGATCAGACCCTTCCCTGCTTATATGTGCATGATGTACTAGTTTCTTGCATATCATATTAAGCATGCCATGTAGTATCATGCTAGGTTGCACTAACGAATGAGCATTCTTATTCTGTATACGTATGTAAAAAAACGAGCGTTATCTGTGAAGTAATTAGAGTCTTTACTAGGGTCATAGGATGGCCCAGTCTCATCAGGTTTTGTCCTCAGTCATTCGATTCATGGTAACATCTTTACAATAACACCTCTATTATTATCCGCATTATTATTTTTCTTTCGCAAGACCACATATATGATGACTATATTAAGCATAATTTGGGTTGGGAACCAATACGGGCTTGATCTAATTAAATGAAAGAGGGATATGCCACTTGACATTCATTGCTATGGCCCTATTTAATATTCTGCACATATATAAACTGCGAGCATGCTGCGTGATAATATTCTTGTCTTTCATTAGAAGCATATGATATTAGGCTTAGCGTATGCGTATATGTGTACTTATATGTGGGGACCAGCCATGCGGGCTTGAATCTCATGCAATGCCTGCTTTATTTTTTAGGTATATGTTATACTTATGATTACTGATGTTGATTGTCTCTAAGAGCGAGGTTCTTTTGCATAGCAAAGAGTGAGTGTCTAAGACTCTGACTTCACCAACTTGTACGATTTTGAAATTTGACATTTTTCTGGATTTCGTTTTGACCTGGCTCTGCCGTGGCACCCTATGTATGATATTGGATTTATGTTGTTTTGGCATGATAAACAAATTTCCCGCGACTTAGACTAAGGACAGGCACAAGGGATTTACCCCGGGAATTTCAACGATCATTACATTATGGGGCATTTGTAAAACTAACCCGAAAACCCGGACCTATTTGCACCTCCTATCCACTATCCAAAAAAATTGCAAAAACTAACCCTCCCCCCTCAAAATTTCCGATTTTCTCACCTGTTACAACCAGTGGAGAGAGAGAGAAAAACAACATGACATTTATTGCCCATCACTATAACCCTTTCTCTCTATGCCTCTTTCCACCTCTCTCCATTGAAGAGTTTTTTTATTCTTTCATTTCTGTCTTCCATCTCTCTATCTTCAAGGGTGACGGGATCTCCATGGGAGCTCGAATTTGGCCTGCGCCGCTGGTGTGAATCATCGCCAGAACACCGCTTTGGTGTCTTCGTCCTTCACCTTCATTTTGATGGCTTCCATGTCAATTCGAGGCGAATGGAGGCTGGATTTGGAGTAGAGGAGGTGGAATCGAAGTGGAGGAGCCCTCGCGAAGGCTTGGTGAACCGCTTTGTTTTTTTTATTGATGAATGAACAATATATCAACTTTCTACTCTATGGTTTATCATTGGACACCCTTTGGTACTCTACTGGACACCCAATGATGTCCAACTGGACACCATATGGTTGTTTCCTTTCTTGCGTGTTTTTCATTGTTTTCCTGTTTCTAGTGTCGCCCTCCCCCCTAAGCTCATGCGGTAAAAAGAGAGAGGACAGAGGGGATAAGACAGAGAGCCAGAGATAGAGGGGGGAAGAGTGACGGTAAGGGAGAATTAATATAATTTGAATTAAATCTTAAGTTTTTGAGAAAAACCATCGAGCCATTAATCTAATTTGAATTAAATCTTAAGTTTCAAAGAAAAACCATCGAAGGATAAGCAAGTGAGTTGGGATTTATTTGCAGTTTGACGTGTAAACAGTTAGTTTCAACTGGACACCAAAAGCAAAACGACATGCCACCTATTGGAACCGACTGGACAAGAGTTATCGGAGAAACAAATTCACCATCGACTTCGGATAGAAAATGGGTAAGTTTGCTTTCGATAAAAAAACAGAGAGAGAGAGAGAGAGAGAGAGAGAGAGAGAGAGAGAGAGAGAGAGATTAGTGAGGATAGGACAGAGAGAGAAAAGTAAAAGAAAGTATGCAGTGGAGAGAGAGACTGTGTGTGAAAAAAGAAAAGTAAAGTTGCAGAGGAGAGAGAGAGAGAGAGAGAGAGAGAGAGAGAGGATATGACAGAGAGAGATGGAAGAGTCCTCTCTCCTCTGCAACTTTACTGTTGCTGTCTCACTTCGAAGAAGAAGCAATTGGGTGAGGGTTTATTTGAAGGTTGACATGTAAGCAATTAGTTTTAACTACACACCCAAAACAAAACGACATGACGCATATTGGAATCGACTGGACATGAGTTATTTGAGAAACAGATTCACCATTGACTTCAGATAGAAAATGGGTAAATTCACTTCAGATTTGAGGGAGACACCTCTCGCATAACCTTTATCGAAAGCAAACTTGCCCATTTTCTATCTGAAGTCGATGGAGAATCTGTTTCTCCAGTAAATCTTGTCCAGTCGATTCCAATATCTGTCATGTCATTTTTCTTTGGGTGTCTAGTTAAAACTAACTGCTTACACGTCAACCTGCAAATAAATCCCGGCCCAATTGCTTCTTCTTTGAAGTGAAACAGCAACAATAAAGTTTACTCTTCAATCTCTCTGTCCTATCCTCACTAATCTCTCTATCTCTCTCTCCTCTGCAACTTTACTTTTCTTTTTTCACACACACTCTCTCTCAATTGCTTTTTCCGTCTCTCTCTGTCTCTCTCCTGTGCAGATGAGACTTGCTTCCCCCGCCCCCCTCTCTCTCTCCCTCCCCTTATTTTTCTCACCCTCTCTGCCTCTCTCCTCTGAGGTGTCACACATTGGAAGGTTGCACCCCCCTCCCTTATCTGCTACCGGCTCCAAGGGTTGCCCAATTATCCGGTTTCACCCAATTAAAAACCGGGTTGGGTTAACATTGTAATACTTCCGTTTTTTTGGGTTACTTTGTGCATTTCCCTCCTACATTATTTGGTGCAAAATCTCACTTCAAAGCACTAATCCTTGATTTCAAACCTTCGACCTATACTCAGAGCGCAAGATCCTAATGAATGATCATTCCTTCGAAACGTAACTCGTGATTTCTAATCTCAGGTAGTCTCTCACACACACACACAAAATATTTATATCTATAATTAAAATTAATACCAACATCTAAAAATATATTTCTATTATATATTAATATTTATTTAAACCCAACATTAAAATAAGTAAATAATATTATGAACTTATAATATTATTTAGGGATTGTTATTCACACCCAAAAAATTACTATACTCACCACAAATTTCGTTTTGTTATTTTTTAATGTAATTGGCGCGCCTCTTATGTCGTAGCTATGTGAATCCAATGGCGTAGGGTATTTTTAATTTTTGATACCCTGCCCCTCTTGAGTCACAGACCTATGGATGAAGAGGCGCATGGTTTTTTTTTTTTTTTTTTTAAGATAAAACTACCCTGCTCCTCTTGAGTCATAGGGTTGTGAATCAAAAGGCGCAGGCGCGCAGCATATTAATATTTTAGAAAAAAAAATTAGCAACCTTTTTGTAAAAGTAATTATGTGATTTGTAAGTATTTTATATTTTAATTATAAATATATAATTTAAAATATAATTTACAAATGGATAATTATTTTAAAAAAATTTGTCCGTATACTCAATAAATTAAGATAAAAAGAATTACAATACGTGAAGATAAGGTTTTACTAGATTTTATCCGATTTTACTTAAGGGGCGTTATTGCGAGGAGGGGAGGTTGCAAAATCCGATCTTACTTACTTAATAGGTCGGACATACCTAATAAAGTAAATTGACTAACTAGTAACTTATATAATACAAAGTACTAGTTAAGATTCGTACTTTGTGCGATATTTTTAATATTAATTCGTTTGATATTAAAAAGGACATAAAATAAACTTGTAAGTAAATCTTAACCTCTAATTTTAAATTTAATAAAAAATTATATTAACACCCATTCAACTAATTAATTTCTTTCAATATTTTTTAATTATTATATCAATAGTAGAAATCAATTATATATATATTATTTTATTTTTTTAAATTTAAATAAATTTTGTATAAACACCCATTCTAATCATTCTAAAATTGGGTAAAATGAAAGAGATATAATATAATATATTTATATTTATTAATTGAGTAAAATTTTATAAAAATATATCGGTATCTAATAAAATTGGGTAAAATCTTTTCTTAAACATATATTGTTATATTGTATGGATTAATAAAAAAACTTCAATTGATTAAAAATAATATTGTTAAGAACAAGTTGCCATTTAACATAAACGACTTGTGCTTTTATAAGTTTAAGTCAATGAATTTATATAATTATTTTTTAACTTAGTTTAGCCCTTAGAACAATTTCTTACGGGCTATAGCTTATGGGGATATATTTCAACATTGTTTAAGTAGTAGAACAATTTAAGGATGTTGTGATATATTGAAAAAAAAAAAACAATTTAAGGATGCCACTTATAAGCCATAACCCTATGCCTCTTAAGGGGTACAGGTTGATGAAAAAAAATTTAACAAATCTTTTGTGGTGTGAATACAAAACACTGAAAAAGCTCTCTTTTTCTTTCCCTTGGTTCCTCCGCCTTCTTCTTCTGGGTTGTGTTCTTGATACTTTGGATCAAGCCGAGATCGATTGCCTTTGGCAATCCTTCTCTGGCTTGGTTCTTTGCTGTGTACATAATTGTTTCAGCACTATAATCAAATCTCCCCCAAACCTGTCACATATTACTCCAAACAGCAAATCGAATTACCAAATTTCCCTCCTCACCAACACAAATCTTCACAGTATTAGTTCTCTGGGGAATGTCTCTTTTTCTGGAAACTGTACTCTAATTATACCCATGCATGTCTCCTTTATGATGTTCCAAATCATAAAGAGCAACTATTGCTTTAATCAACAACAAGGATTAAATGCACATCTCAAGTCCCAAGTGGTAGAGCCCCCTAGGACTCTGCATTACTGGGCAACAACAAACCATTTTACCAACAAGTTAACCAACGGAAATTTTACCCCAAATCTTACCAAAATCTTTTGTATCAACGCTAATGATGTTCCTAATGTAGGTTTATCGAGGTATTATTACAATGCAAACACAAGGAGTGGCCAACTGCCAACGGTGAAGCGGCTCCATGGAAATCAGTTGCAGTTTCTTGCCTTGGCAAATGGAATCGATGGAAGTATACTTGAGAAAACCTATGGCTATACGAACTGCAAGGAGGAGGGCCTAAGGAAGGGAATGCATCTGGACATAGAGATTGGGAAAACCGAGAGCACCTATGCAGCAATTGGAAGGGAAGGTATGATTACCCCTACTTTCTATCTCAAAAATTGCATTTCCATTGCTTATAGTCCCGAGATTAGAAATCACCCAGAGAACTCTAGTATCAACCCCATGAATGATCTGAGTAGTATAAATACCAATTGTTACATTATCCAAAATGCATCTCTCTTTCGCCTCTCCTACAATCTTCCTCACTTTTCCTCTATTCCTACTGTCATGGATCCGCAACAAACTTATGTTGATGCCCTGATCAACACTGTCAGGCAAGGTATCCCCCTGGAAACCATGCCTATACCCACTCACCTGGTTACCATGCCAAACACGAGCCACATATCCGAACCCACTCTGTCCCTGGCTCTTGAAAACCATGGTATGATTACTCAAAGCTCGGAAACTCATCCTATCCAAGCCACTCCTCTCAGCTCTGCTCAGGGCCTGGAACCCTTTTCTCCTTCTGATAACCACATTACCAATCCCTATTCTGTCCCTGGAGTGAAAGACCTTCATGACAAGCTTTCTGAATTCAGCCTTGTCGGAAGATTTGTGCAAAACCCTGTTGATCTGAAGCAAGTGGCCGGTAAGATGAAGATTGAGTGGAAATCTCTCAAGGGTAGCTGGGGGGTGGACACAATCGGAAACGATTGGTTCATCTTCAGGTTCGCCAACAAGGAAGACAGGGCTGTGGTCTGGAGAAACAGACCCTACCATGTCCAAGGATCTCTTATGGCCATTTATCCATGGTCTGACGCTTTCAACCCCTTCGAGGAAGACACCACCAATGCTGATGTCTGGATCAGGATTCTAGGTCTCCCCCATCACTTCTACACTGCTGAAGCCATCGCTTACATCTTAGCTGCTAGTGGCGTTGGAGCTCTGATCAGGCTGGATCAGGCCTCCAATATCCGCAACAAACTCAGGTTTGCAAGAGCCTGTATTAATGTGTCCCTTCTGTCTAAGCTTATTACCTTCATTCACATCCGCAAAAATGATACTGAAACCATCAAGCTCTGTATCTGGTACGAGGACTTCTCGGATGGCTGTGGATGTTGTGGTGGGTATGATCATACCTACGACGACTGCCCCTTGAATGCTCCTCGTCCCAGAAAATTCAGCCTTGTCCTCGAGGAGAATCCTGAAACTGACCTCCTTGCTCTACCTCCGTCTCTTAACCACACCAGAAGTGACCCCAGGATTTTCAATATGCCAAACACTTTCACTCCCTTCACTCAAGCTGACATTGACCCCACTGTGATTCCTTCTATGCAGCCCCGCCAGGGGGACTTTGGGCTTCTGCCTACTACCACTCCCATGACCACCACTCTTAGAACCCCTACACACCAGCTACCCAATCCCAGCTACTCTAATGAGTTAATCAATCAACTCATTGCACTAAACAATGCTCATGTTTCTAAGATTGCTGGAGATTGCTCTACCACTCCCTTTGTGATTGCTCCTTCCATCTTGCACACTATCATGGCCTCTGCCACACCTACCCTGCCTAACATCAACAACCTGATCAGTGATAATGACTATGAAGAGATGCTGAAAGCTCAAAGGAAAGGTAAAATGATTGATACTGGGGTGGAATCTGAAGGCTCCCAACTCTCTCTCAGATCTGATAATTCTGTCATAAGGAAAATGGGTGGTATTGTGATCAGATCCTCTGAGGAGGTTGACATGATTGCTGCCATGGAACAAAGCAAAAGGAAGGATGAAGATGACCAGACTGAAGCCTCTTCCCCGGCAAACAAGAAGCCAAAGAAGAAGAAGAACTAATGATGATGACTCACAGGACTCCTGGCCTTGCAGCTGGCCTTGGTTATGCTATGCTGCACCTAAATAACTCTAAGCACACTAGTGCTCTTTTGAACTGGCCCTCTAGTCCTAATTTCAATCTTGGTTGTACTCCCCTTAGTTATGGTAACAATTATGCTGGCATGCTCTATGATCCTTGCAAGTCCACCTTATTTTCCAACAGCTGGTGGCACCCCTTTATCAATTATAATTTTAATCATGTTGTGTTAGTTTTCTTCGGTGTTTGCTGCTTCTTTTGGCTTACCTTTCATGTGCTTACTGAGGCTGAGTTCCAAAGGAATTTTAGGGCCACCAGTAACACTAAAGCGACTTCTTATGAAGCTATCACCAGCTATCTCAAACAAAATAGGCCAGCTCACAGTACCAGCTTCAACAGTTGGCTATGGACAGGTATGCACCCCTTTTCTCTTCTCTCAACAAATCTGTCTATCCCCACTGCTTCTTTGCATAGAAGTAGTGTGGCGAGAAGCACCCCAAACCTTTGCACAAACACCAATACATCGAACAAATTTTGTAACAACAGAAACCACACTTTTGCCACAAGCAAAATTTGCAGATCACTTAAAAGAAAAGACCACAATCTTGGAAGCTGGAGCTCAGTTGTAAACCACAGCAACAACTCTCGAAGTACAAACATAAGATTGGATCCAGGTAACCAATATCATTCTGCTATAAATTTACACTTTAAAGAGCATAGCAATACCTTAAGTTGTAGTGGTAAAAATCAGTGTAAATATGGTTCTCTACAGCTATGTAGCATAGCTCTGGAAACCCTTCATGATTAATCTCGCATACTGGAATATCAGGGGCTCTAGAAAGCCCCTACTCTGGCATGAGATAAACCACTTGAGACACAACAACAAGCTTGATCTCTTAGCTCTAACTGAAACCAAAGCAACTCAACCACCTACTGACAACCAACTCCGTTTAGCTGGATTCCAAAGATGCATCTTTATCACCTCTGCAGGGGCTAAAGGTGGTATCTGGATTCTACTAAATCACACTAAAGCTATACAAAATACCACCATCCTGGAACAAGACCCTAGATTTTGCATGATCAAAGCCTCCATTGATTCCCTAGACATTGCCATTATATTTGTCTATGCACCCTCGATTGAGCATGAAAAAACTAGCTTCTGGAACAGCATTATTGAAATCACAAATAAACATTCTCTACCCATTCTTATAATGGGTGACCTAAATGATATTGAAAATGATAGTGAGAAAGTAGGAGGGAACACACCAGCTCTGAGTAGATTCCGCAGACTAAGACATCTTAAACAGGATCTTAACTTACATACTATCCCCTTCAAGGGATCTCCCTTCACTTGGAGAAAACATAAGGAGACTAGAGACAACACGTATGAACGTCTTGACAGAGTCCTGGCCCATCAAGAAATTATAACAAAACTCACTAACTTGCATGTACAACACCACTCCTTCTCCCTATCTGACCACTGCCCTATCACACTCAAACTAGGAAGCAATCTTCATCACAAAGGTGCCCCTTTTAGATTTGAAATGGCCTGGACTGTGAATCCAACTTATGAAAAAATGGTGAAACAAGTGTGGGAAAACAAACTTGTTGGCTCCCATGCTTATAAATTTATGAAAAAACAGAAGCTGCTCAAAAACAACACCAAGAACTGGTGTAAAACTCACTCCAACAACGTTCTAAAACAACTAACTGAAGTGGAGAAAAGAATCATGGATCTGCAAGCAAAACTACCTTGGGGTCAAATATCCAGCTGGGATAATCGTAAACTGATGAACTTGGAAAAGAAGAGGACAGCCTTGTTAGAATACAACTATAACTTCTGGAAACAAAGAGCTAAGACAAGGCACCTTCAGCTAGGTGATAGAAACACCAACTACTACCAAACAATTGTGAAGATTAAGAATTTTAAAAACCATACCTCGACCTTCACTTCTAAAGAGGGTGAAAACATCTCTGATCCAGAAAGAATTTCCAACCAAATCACCAAGGAAATGGCTGAGAGATTTGTGAAACCAAACTCTCCTAGAATCACTTCTGAGCAGTTACCTCATCAACTTACCAGAATCACCCCAGAAGAAAATATTTCTCTTACAATAATACCTTCAAACTTGGAAATCAAAAGCATTGTCACGTCTATGGCAACTGACAAAACGCCTGGACCTGATGGTTTCCCCCCTGAATTCTTCGCCAAGTACTGGCACATAGTAGGTCAATCTGTCTGTAAAACCGTTAAAGCTTTCTTCCACTCTGGGACTCTCCTAACAGAAATAAATCAAACCTTTATAGCCCTCATACCCAAAATTGACAATCCTTCTACCATTAATCACTATAGACCGATCAGCCTCTGCAACACCATTTACAAAATCATTTCCAAACTCATAGCTAATAGAATGAAGAATATCCTTCCTAGACTAATCAACCCCTTCCAAGGTGCCTTTGTAGAAGGACGATCAATTCAGGATAACACACTAATTGCACATGAAATTTTCCACAGCTTTCATAAACGAAAAGGACCCAAAGGATGGATGGCTCTAAAATTAGACATGGAAAAGGCGTATGACAAGATTAACTGGGACTACATCAAAGCCACGCTCACTAAATTTGGATTTGATCCTCGATGGATTAGATGGGTCATGAGCTGCCTAACCACCACTACTTTCTCTGTTCTTGTCAACAACCGTCCAGGTCCACAATTTAAACCAGAAAGGGGTATTAGACAAGGGGATCCCTTAGCGCCTTATATCTTTATCCTTGTTATGGAAAACTTAGCAGCGGAATTACAACAGGAGGCAATGTTAGATGATGCTTTGGTGGGAATTAGAATCACAAAAAACGGTACGCCCATTCCCTTTCTGACATTTGCTGATGATACAATCATTTTTGCACCTGCCTCCTTCACGAGTATCCACACCATTCGTAATATGCTCAACAAATTTTCCAATCTCTCTGGCCTAACGATAAACTACAACAAAAGCTCTCTCCAAGTCTCTGGAAATGTTAGTAACTCACTGGCAAATTCCCTAGCTAGTGAAATGCACATTCCGGTTTCTAGGACTATGGAAAAATATCTGGGAATCCCACTAATCCGCGGCAGAATTAAAAATGAGATGTTTCAGGATGCAATCCATAACCTCAAGAAACAACTTGCGAAATGGAAAGCCTCGACCTTAACTCAAGCTGGTCGTATCACTCTTATTACATCAAATCTAAGTTCCAAAACCAATTATCTTATGCAGAATTTTCTGCTCCCAAAAGGAGTACTCCATCAGATTGATCAAATAAATAAAAACTTCTTTTGGAATAAACTAGAATCTGAACGGTACACTCCACTAATAAGTTGGGAAAAAATCTGTAAGCCAAAGACCAAGGAGGCCTGGGAATAAGATTAGGGGAAGAGCTCAACATCAGTCTTCAGATGAAGCTATTATGGAAACTATACACTAATTCTGATAATATTTGGGTCAAACTCATCTCAGAAATATACCTCAAGGAAAATAACATAATCGAAGCAACTCCGGCTAACCCTTCTTGGCAATTTGGAAGACTCCTTCATCTTCGTGACAAATTCATGGAAGGATTACACTGGATAGTGGGAAATGGAAGAACTATAAACGTCTGGAAAGATCCATGGGTACTTAACTGTAATCTGGAGAACTTCCAGCTCTCACATGACCCGGATCTCAAAGTTCATCAGCTCATCAATCAAAATAAAGAGTGGAATCTCCAAACTCTCCAAAATCTTTTCCCGGAAAATATTATGGATAAAATTCTACAAATAAGGATTCCCTCGTGGGAAGCTGAGGATAAACTGATCTGGAAATTTAATGGGGATGGACAATTCACAACCAAATCGGTTAAAAAATTAATCAACACTCGCCAACAAAACGAGATAAATGGAACTTGGATTTGGAAACTCAACATTCCCCCTAGGATTAAGAACCTGGTATGGAAAATATCACAAGATGGAATTGCCACAAAAGAAAGACTTAATCGCTTTTATAACAGAGTGCCCTCCCAATGCTGTCTTTGCAATGATCAAGATGAGGACACCGACCACCTATTTCAGCACTGCACCTACACCAAAAGAATTCTAGCGGCTTATGAACAAAAAGTTGGTAAATCATTAAAAATAAATGATATCAGAAGCTCCCAATTAAAAGATACTCTACAGACGAAACCATCAAACCGGAATTTCGAGGAACTTTGCTTCGTGTGGCAAACAATTTGGGAAAGCAGAAATGACAAAATTTTCAGAAATAAAAATACAGATTCTATCTCTCAGATGGTAACTAAAACTTATATGCAGGTAAGGGACTGGCTGGCTGCCAATCCTACTAAAGACTCAAAACAGGAAAGAAAGAGAGCATGGATTAAATGGAAGAAGCCACCTAGGGCCACCTACAAAATTAATGTAGATGGCTCGACTTCGCCGACTGGCTTCTGCCAGGTAGGTGGGATTCTTAGGGATTGTGATGGAAATCTGAAGGATACTTTTCAGCAGCAGGTGGATAGCGGCTCTGCTATCCAAACAGAAGCAGCTGCATTTTGTGCAGGTACAAAAATGGCACGACGGAAAGGCTTACGTCGAGTTATAATCGAAGGTGACTGCCTAGAAGTAATTAAAGCAATCAATGGTACTCAAAGACAGAGATGGGAGATCTACTGGCAAATCGAGCAAATAAAGAAGATGATAAAGGATTTCGAATGGATAGAGTTTAAACATTGCTTTCGTGGCGCCAATGGCGCAGCAGACTTCATAGCTAGATCTAGAGAGGAATGTAATATGTATACTCTCCCTTTGAATAGGGAATTTTGTAACATCATCCGAAAGGATGATCAGGGTTGTGTCCTGTCGTAAGGACCGCCCCCTTTTCGCCTACTAAAAAAAAAAAAAAAAAAACAAATCTTTTGTGGTGTAAATAGTAATTTTTAGTGGTGCAAAGATTATCACCCTATTATTTATTAATATGTTGTTCATATATGGATGGTGGCATACACATGCATAATACAAAATCCATTAGCTACACTTGGAGTTAATTGGATTGTTTTTAAATTTTTGGGACAAGTCCCATCACGTCCCGATCCCATCCTGTCTCGTGGGGATTGGCCCGGTGGTATTTGAAAAAAAAAAACAATTCATTCCCGCCCGGATCTCGTCCCATAAAAAATACGCGGGACGGGACATGCGATTACCCTAATCCCGTCCCGTCCCATCCTGATAATGCATATTTCATATACGCATTATAGGTATTTCTTATTGCATTTAGATATGAGTTTTGCATATGTTTTAGTCTAGTTTCATATCTTGCTTGTGAAGTATTCGAGTTCGGAATCTACGCTTTTTTAATATTTATTCTGCAGAGTTACATTCCGACCTTGAATGGGATCTTGGAAGAGCTTAAGAGACATGTTTGGAGCATATGAAGGCTGAGGAAGAGGCTATAGAGGAGAAAAGAAGCACAACATTGAAGAAAAGAAGGAAAACCGTCACTGCAAAAGGGCGGCACCCGCCGTGGTGCCATGTTCAATGATTGCGATTTGGAACCGAAGATTCTATTTCCTATTATATTATTATTATATTTATAGGGTTGGCACGACTCTTTATTAGTTGTTAGGTTATTGTTCTAGCTAGGTGTGGCATAGTAGTGTGAGACGATGAACACAATTAGAGAGAAAGGTTTTTGGCCTATGAGTTGCTAAACTCATATTTTTGCCTGTGATTCGAAGACATGGTTGTTTAGATTGTGAGGATTCGATTCTATTTAGTTATTCATGATTATATTTATCATCTTGTGCCTATTGATTATATTTGTGTTCCTTTCTATGATTGATCGACATGTTAGAAATTGCATCTTAGCTATGAATTCGTTGTTGTGTTCTTGATAGCAAACAAAGGTATGGAAGTAGTGATATTTCTTTGTCTTTGTAGTGGATGATTTTGATTGACCTATATTGATAGGTGTTGATTAGGGATGATTTAGGTTTGCGCCTATTTGTCTCTAATTGCATTAAATCGATATGCCAATTGGTCTAATTACTGGAGTTCTTAATTCTATTCTTTAGTGATATTGAATAAGGTGATTGTATCCTTGAAGATCCTTCAACTTTATTCAAGTAGACATATGTTTATGAATAATTAATGAATCAATCCTAGGACCATGAATCTCAACCATTGTTAGAGAATTATAGGTGAAATATATTCTCTACTTTATTATCAGTTACTTTGAAATCATAAAGTTGGTTACTTTACTTTCTTATCAATTTGTCACAAGTCATTGCTTTTGTCATAAGAGTCTTTGTTAGGGATATTGATAGTGAATCGGTTATCCCTGTGGGCTTGACTCCGGACTTCATCGTTATACTAGTAGTTGTTTGGTTTATCAATTCACTGATTTACTAATCTATTGGTTTTGAGTTTTGAGTTAGGATTTTTTTTACTATTTGGCAAAGGGCAAAAGTGTCAACGACGTTCGTCCCGCACCAAACTCTTGGTGTCGTTGCCGGGGAGAAGAAAGGAGTTTGCTTTTATTTATTTCTATCATTGATTCTCTTTTATTTTTGTTTTTGTTTTTCTTTGATTCTTTTGTGTCCTTGTATGGTTCAAACTAGATCTTCTAATTCATTGCCTCTGTCTTTTGATTCCGAGATTGAAAGATCTCTTAGGTTGAAAAGGGGGCTCGAGATTGACACACACAAGGAGATGGGAGACGAAGTTGTTAATCCGCCAAGAAGGACCATGAGAAACCTAAAGGAACCTAATTTGAGTGCTAAGCCACTTGTAATTAGACTTCTTGATCTCCCCGGGGGTTCAAGATTTGAGTACAAGTCGAATTGGTCTACTATTTTGCCCTACTTTCATGGATTGCACGAGGAGGAACCAAACAAATACCTTGCTACCTTTGTGAGTGTGTGTGATAGACTTATACCCCAATGCCTTACCGATGACCAATTGATGTTGATAGTGTTCCCCATTACCTTGAAAGATTCTGCAAGCGATTGACTTTATTACCTACCTCCCGAAAGCATTACTAATTGGGTTGAATTAAAGAAAGCTTTCCTACAAAAGTACTTTCCCACAACTCGCCTCAACAAACTAAAGAAGGAGCTATCTCGTATTGAGCAATCACCTACGGAGAGGCTTTGTGAGTATGTTGAGCGGTTCAAGAAGCTTAATGATAGTTATCCACAACATGGTATACCCGAGGATGATCTAGTGCTATATCATTATGAAGGCTTGCTGGACATCGATAGGAGTTTCATCAATGCTACTACTGGAGGAGATATTTTGAATAAGACACCTCAGGAAGCAATGTAGATTTTCGAAGGGTTAGCTAGTGCATCGCAACAATATATGAGACACCAAGGAGTTAGAGGAGTTCATAACTTGGATAAATCTAGAGATGGTCGCAAGGATGACTTAGACAAGCTTACTGAGATAGTGAACAAGATGGCTATGCAAATGAATCAGTCTCAACAGCCTAGATCTTGTGGTGTTTATGGAGATCCAACTCATCCGAATGATAAGTCTCTTTTGATTCAAGAAGATGTCGCTGATTTGAGTGCTATAGATTATGGACCTCACCGCAACTTTGGTAACAATGGTTACAATCAGGGCTACAATTCGAATTATCAAAGAGGATTCAACGACATGGGTCAGCAGCAACATGTTCCTTATCAAGGAAGAGGACAATTTGAGAATAGTCAAAGAAACACTCAACAAGAGGATAGAGATGATACATTAAGGTTGTTGTTGGACAAGATGAGTGGTCAGGAGAAATTGTCGAGTCAAATGGCTAAGGATATTGGAGAATTGAAAGAAAAAGATTTGGGAAAGCTGCCATCACAATTGGAAGTTAATCCGAAGTTGAATGTGAGTGCCATGATCATTAGAGAAGGAAAACAAGTGCATGTTCCCACTAGGAATGTTGAAGAGAGGCCTAAGGAAGTGATTGATGTGGGTGAGGAAGAATACACAAATTCAGAATCGCGCATTATTGATGACGGCGCCTGCCGCCCTCCGCCACGGCGCCCGCCGTGCCCTCCAGTCCTGACGAGAGGGTTTCTCGACCAAATAAATTTATAGTCAAGACCCCGTTATAGGATAGTGGAGTCAGGTTCGTCCTGAGGAGAGAAGTCAGCGGTTCTAGGTTTAATTGGTTTCGAGGTTCGACGATAGCGGGAAAAGGCGATAGGTTGCTGTCGACGTCGGGTAAGAGTTGGTCGATGTCGAGGGATATCGAGGGAAGTGGTGGTTGGTGTCGAGTGGCTACATAGAAACTTTAAAATAACAAAAATAGAATAATAAAAGAGAAAACTTACAAGGTTAGGGACCACCGCCACAATAAACATATGTGTAGATCATGAATCACATAAAAGAGCATTTTATATCAAACAACTTTTGTCACTAACAAATAAGAATATAGAGGCTCTCGCATAAATCTTAAGTGTTACTATCATTTTTTCATAATTTATCCATATTCATAATAAGATCACTTTCGTTTCAATATCATAAATAAGGATCACCTACTCCTCTCGTAGAAGAATTATGCATATAGGATAGAAAATCATAAAAGATGATAAAGACATACAAATTCATAAATCAAACCACATATATATTGTTGAGATCACCCTCACCCTAGAAGAAAGAAATTAGAAAGAAACCATAATAAAAGAAACTAACTTTAACATAAAATAAAATTCTAAACTTACAACCATGCAATCGTCTCTTTCCTCCTCTCTCCCCTACTCTCTCTCTCTCTCTCTCTCTCTCTCTCTCTCTCTCTCTCTGTTGTGAGCCTAATTTGCCATTTTTATAGTTACTTTTATATCGTTTTCTGCATACATTTCATGCATTTGGGTTAGAATAATACAGAATCTGTGTAGTATATGTTTATTTGCAATATATGAAGGTCTACACAAGTTTTTGTTATATTTCGCAGAAATCGGACGCACTTTGGAGCTTAAAGAAAACTCATGGAGAAGCTAAGAATGTTGCAATTGGAGGAAATGTCATTTTTCGGCATTCATCATTCTGAATCAGGCTTTGATGTCTTCAAGAGAGTTGTAGCCCTCGAAAAGAGCTTTCCAACGCATGGTCATATGCGTCAATCCGACGAACGAGGACTCGGGAAAGTGCGTTTTAAGAACGGAGCTGAAAGCTGAGAGATTTACTCGATATCGACCAAAAGTGTCCGAGCAATGCCTGGTCGAGGACGGGTCAGGTCGAGGAACTGAAGGCAGAGCTACCCGACTCCGGAGCCTTACTCGATCTCGAGTAAACTGGTCGAGATCGACAAACCCTGATGCCATGTCCGGAGTCAAGGAGTTGTGCCAAGTCGAGAAGCCGAGGACTGAAGACATCGAGCACCACTCTACTCGATCTCGAGGACACCAGAACCACATGACCGAGCTTGATCGAGTAGCAGCAACCCGAGACGCCCAGCCAAGCCATACTCGACGCCACTCTTACTCGATCTCGAGAAGAGTTAGTCGAGATCGAGGAAACCGTGTCCGGGAGCGCGTTACGCGGTTTGCTGTTCTACTCGGTTTGGGAGTCCTTGGAGGCGAAGGAATCCGAATCTGGCCGAGATCTATCATCATCTATCAAGACCTACCAACACATGAAAGACTTACCTATTTTAGATATAATTTTCCTTATGGATTTAATTCCTTTATTGCATTTATTTATCTTTTAAAGCTTTTAGATAAAGATAGAGATATTCTATCCTTGAATAACGAGGAGTAGAAGGCTATAAATAAAGCCTTAGGGGATGGTTTTTCATAATTCAATTTCAGAGAGAACAAGTAGTAGTAGAGAGAGAGAGAGTTTGTGGCGAGCAAGGTAGAAAGGCGAAAGCGGATTTGGCTTGTTCGGTTGTTACTACTTGCTCTTCATCATCAAGAAAGACATCAATAATAAAAGGAAACTAAATTGCATTAAATAAAATAAATTACAACCAATTGAAGCCAAATCCCGCTCTCGCCTTCTCCAACTCCTCTCGCCACAATCTCTCTCTCTCTCTCCTACTCGCTAACTCTATTGGAATGTGTGTTGAAAGATGTCCTAAAACTCAGCTCCTAAGACTTTATTTATAGTGTTCATTCGATCCCTAGCTAATTAGGAAAGAACAATCTATCTATATCTAAATCTATCTATCTATAACATTAATAATTTAAATTTGGGAAATAAATGAATTATATCTAAAAGGAAATAAAGCTAATGTGGATAGATCTTCATTCTCTTGATAGATCTTGACTTGACTTGATAGAATATCTCGAATCTTGGCTTGCAAGTAACTCTTCTCACTCGGATTTCTCCTCGATCTCGGACTCGACTGCTTTTGGAATTTTCTCGACGTCGACCAACTTCCTCGACGTCGAGTAGAATTCTTTGTCTCGAGTGGTCCTATGCTCAGCTCGTGCTCCATCTCGTCCTCTGGAGCAGATGTCGAGTAAAATTTGGTCGACTTCGACCAGTTTGGTCGACTTCGAGTAACTCTGTCGGCTTTCAGCATTCTGCTCCGTTCTTGAAACGCACTTTCCTGAGTCCTCGTTCTTCCGATTGGCGCATATGAGCATGCGTTGGAAAGATCTTTTCAAGGGCTAAAATTCTCATGAAGACATCAAAGCTTGATTCGGAATGATGAATGGCGAAAAGTGGGCTTTTCTCCAGCTGCACCTTCCTTAGCTTCTTCACGACTTTCCTTTAAGCTCCAAAGTGCGTCCGATTTCTGCGAAATATAACAAAAACTTGTGTAGACCTCCATATATTGCAAATAAACATAAACTACACAAATTATGTATTATTCTAACCCAAATGTATGAAATGCATGCAGAAATCGTTATAAAAGTCAATATAAAACATGGCAAAATAAGCTCACAACAAACACCCCATACTTAAGCTTGCTTGTCCTCAAGCAATACTTTCAAAATATATTTGATAAATATATTTTGAGGACATATATTATTTTTTATTACCTCAAATAACTATTCTTATAGCTACATTATTTACATGCATTGCTTGTGTTTATATCAAAGTAATACATTCATTACAGACATACAGTTGTATTCAAACTCATCTATCAACATTTAGATTATAGTACAATTTAGGTGACAATACTAAAATCACACCCTCAACATCTTAGATCACGGAATCAGCAACTTAGATCAAACAACATCAACTATGCAATTTAGGTTACAGTACTACAATCACGAAATTAGCAACATAGATCAAAATCGGTAACTAAGATCAAAATCGATGACACGTATTCAAAATTCATACAACAATTGTGCTCTAGATTACAGTACTACAATGAAAATAGTCATATTAGACAAAATTACAGATTATATGAAAATGACCTCTTTTGGAAATCGAATTGTGGGTGACAAAGTTATATTCGAACATATATTCCTTTAGGTCTGATTGTGGAGCTCGAAATCATTGATGATTTATGATGAAATCAACAATTGTGCTCGAGATCGAAATCGAAATCTCACCGTTGTCGTTGTTGTTCTATTCGGCGTTACTTGAAATGGAAGAAATGCAAATTGGAAGGGCAAGCTAGGTATTATGAAGACAGGGGCAAAATTGTCCTTTTAGGACATTCACTTAAATCATATATGGAAATGTACATGAGGTAAAAAATAGGGTCACAAATCGACACCCACCAAATTTTTCCTTTAAACCATGACTTTTACAAACAACGACTTAGTCTCATATTTAATTTTATTTCAATCTGGGTTACAGTCACTTTTACAAACAACGACTTAGTCTCATATTGGTTATATCCCAAAATATTTTGCCTGTTGGCCTATTTTCCCATTTATGTTTTTAATTTTTTGACCAATTAAACAAACATTAAAAAACCTATAAATTTGTTTTTTTTTTGTCCTTTCCTAACCTTAAATATCTAATGGTACTTATGATCCAACATCGAAACTCAAGGAGAATAATATTTCTAAAATAATGTTCTTCAAATCCGCCTGTTTGTAATGATGAGGATACATTATGTATCGTCTAGTACTATTATTTTTATGTATATTTGAAGATATAATAATTTTTAAGACTCATATTTTTATAAGTTTTTTTATTATAGGTGTATGTTGTATATATGACAATTTATCATTCAAACTATGTGAAATTAGAAAGAATTAAATCGACGAAAATCACCCATATATATTTCAAGTATCTGACCCGCTGAAGATAGGTGAAGTAAATATGAATGATGGATGGGGTAGTTTATAGCCCATCTATAGTGAATTTGGAGAAATGTGGGTCCATCCACCCCCCACGAGACCCTTTTCCACCTCTACGTGCAATTTGAATTACTAAAAAATAAATTAAAAGATGAAAATTCCTTGATAGATAAATCATGTTGTTGTTGTTGGGAGTCGATTGCAAATCAAACGATACTGATGAAGTAGCTTGTTGTGCAACGAAATTGGATCACGGAGCATGAGTGTTCATTTGAAGACCATTTTTTTATAAGCTAAAACTGAAACGAAATTAATTGAACCCGGCCCTGTTAAATATGGATGCTCTGTTCAAATGAATCATCTAAAACCCCCTTTGGCACATCCCTTGGGTATAGGTTTCACATTTATGCAGGTTCAACAAGACCGAAAATACCATGCATGCATGCAAACAAAGATGAGTCATATGTATGGTCAAAATTTTCACTCATCCAACTAAAATGCAAAATAGTCAAAACTGAAAACTAGAGATCGAAGTTTTGAATGGGTTTGTTGTCGGCCATCATAACATGATCCCCAGCTGGATTAACAGCAGTGACAGCAGTAGTTGCAGCAGGAGCAGGATATTTCTGAACAGAACTTTGATTGTTGAGGGTCATGACTGATCCGGCGCCTATATATTACCCAGCTGCTAACCACGCTGATTATCATAAACAGAATGACACCGCCAATACTCCCAAGAAGCTTGTAATAGAAGTGACTATGAGCGGAGGAGCCGGTGGCGGAAGCTGAGCATCTTGGGAGTGTTATGTACTTCCATCCGTCCCCAGATGTGCACAAGCCTGTGTTCAAGAAGCTGGTTGAGTAAGTGGGATTATCAAAAATGGGTCGTGGGATCTCCCCTGACAACTGGTTGTTGGATAGGTTGACAAAATTGAATGTCTGATTAGGCAAGAGAGTTGGAATTTCGGCAGACAGATTGTTGCTTGAAAGATCAACGACCTTGAGATGGAGCAAATTCCAAACCTTTGGAGGTATCTCCCCTGAGAACTGGTTGTTGGATAGATTCAGGGTGCGTAGGGTGGTGCAAGCCTCCAGAGATATCTCCCCACTCAGCTTGTTCGAATGAGCTACTATTCCTGAAAGTTAACAACAAGTTTCTATTTTAAGAAATGCAAACTTATTTAATTTGGAAGGAAGTAAATTTCTCCAACAATTCCACCACATTCAACACAAAATAATAAATGTCTCCAAATTAAAACATCATGCTTTGGATTCAGTCATCAAGTACGTTTAGTATATTAGAATATATATGCACACGTATATCTTAGAATATTATGTACTAGGTAAATAGGGGTGACTTATTCTCAAAGGAGCTACACAGCCTAGCTACACTTATATATCTGGAAGATGATCTTCTACAACATCATGTGTGATACAAGGAGTAGTAAGTAGTAACACAAAAATATTTGAGGTATTTTTTAATAATAAAATATTTTTAAAAAAATTATATTTACATTGTAAATGTCCAATAATATACATTTATATATTTTTTCTTTTAAAATAATATTTCAATAAGTATTATAATTAATATTCTAAAATAACGACTCTTTTAATTTTAATATTTTTTCAAATACCATTTTGTATTACAAAAGTATACTACGTACCTTCATCCGATAATTCATGGGCTTTTAGAAATTTGCACAAGTTTTAATAACACACTTAATTTAAAAAAAAAATATCATCATTCCACTAACTTTTTCATAAATTTTATTATTTTCTAACACTCACTACACATTTTAACCAATCAAATTCTTTTAAGAGGTCAACAACACACAAATCAATACAAATTATTTCAATCTCCAACCTATAAAAACATAAAAGCACATCTATTATCGGACGAAAACTCGCCTCTAAAAACTCATGTATTATCGGACGGAGGGAGTATAAATATATGTTACTTAACATGTATAATGTAAATATTATTTTTATAATTTGTTTTATCATTAGAAAATACCCCAAATATCTTTGTGTTACACACCTAGTGTCACACATGGTGTTGTAGAACATCCTCTCTCTCTCTCTTATATATATATATATATATATATATATATATATATATATATATATATATATATCTCACGTACCATACCCTTGGCATCATCATCCTATATATATTTATATATATATATATACCCTAGGTTGTAACTGAATTGTACCAATGCAATGAGTCATCCTCGGAAGAGCCACAAACAAAAATACCAACCATGATCATATATTAATGAAAACACTCCTTTTCCCCATTAATATTCTTCCTTCTTTCTCTAGCTTTCTTCCCATATAACTCACACAGGCCGGATAACTTCCCTGACTGGAGATCTCAGATTGCTGCCACTTATTTATTTTCATTGACTGGGTAGCCAATAATCTAACCAAATAGTGATGGCTGTCCTTACAACATATATCCCTAACCGAGCCATGCCAGGAGGTAGGATCTAACCAAATAGTGATGACTGGATGCATGCACCACCACATTCAGGGTTACTAGCTTTCTTTGTTGTTTTATTCAAGGGTTACATCACATTGAGGGTTACTAGCTAGCTTTTCCATGATCCATTAACACAGTCCAAAAAAATCCAATCGATATCAGAAACTCTCATAAAGCATAATAAAAATAATCAGCCTCAGATATAGCTAGATTCATGTGAAACAAAACAATAAACAAACAAAAAGACAAAAAAATTATTGACAAATACCCAGTACAAAAACCAAAATTCATTCATGGAAATAATAAGAGAAAGTAATAGTCTGATGACTTATCAGCTTTAGTTAATTACCTTTTATGGCAGATCCGGAACAAAGGTTTTTGGGTAGAGGACCTGAAATGGTATTGCCCCAAATCTCAAAAATGCGGAGGGGAGGGGTTAGGACAAGCTCCCGAGGCAGTTCTCCTGACAGATGATTCGAATGAACCATCAACACCTCTAATTTTGGAAAGGATACGATTGCAGAGGGTAAACCCTTGGAGAAGTGATTGCCGCTGAGGTCTAGGTGTTGAAGAGAAGAAGATAGCTTGTTGATGTCATGAGGTATGGGGCCATCTAGTTGATTGTGGGAGAGATCAATCAGTTGCAGACTAAGGCATCTGTAGAGAAGGGTTGGGAAGCACCCATTTAAGGAGTTGTGCGAGAGGTCGAGATGGGTCAGGTATTTCAGTTCACATAAGGCAGACAGAATCTGGTTTGATAAACCAGCGTTGGGGAGGAAAATACCAATCACTGAGCAATCCGAATTACACTTGATTCCCTTCCAGGTACATGGAGAGGTGGTCTCGTTCCATGTCGACAAATCTTCAAGGCTTTCACCTCCCCACTCATTCTTCATGGATAAGAGAATAGATGTTTCATGGGGTATCATCAGTGCTGAGATCCTGGTCATGACCAAGTAGATCATCGGAAGGGAGAACATCATCTTCATCTTCGATCTCCTCGTAGAGCCTAGCTCCAGCTAGCGTTGACCTCTTTCTTTTTTTTTTTATTCCTTTGTTGGCTAACGAGCATTAGGTCTCCCTGCCCTAGAAAGAAAATTTCCCCTTTTTTTTTTCCTTGCCAACCTAACTGCCCGGCTGCCAAAATTTGTCCCGACCCGACTCACTCGACCCCCGATCCGACATATGACCGAACCCGATCCGAACAACCGAATTACCACCTCCACACCTCACCCGTTTCCTTATCCATCTCCCTCTCCCCCTCACTACTTCCCTCTTCCAGCCTTCCTCTACGGCTTCCAATTCAACACAGGGACTTCCTCCTCCCAGCTCTCCCTCCTCCCTCTATCGCTATCCACCTCCCCTTTCATATCTTTCAGCAATAGCCTTTCCCTCTCCTTCTCCACGACGTTCCGCTCAATGATCGATCGGTTTCAACGATGCCGCCCTCAGCCAATCTCCATATTCTTCTGCACACTCCTTTGCCTCCTCGTCTTGCTCAGGTTGTAGATGTAGTCTTTCATGGAACATCTCCTCGCCCCGGTGCTCAGCGGCTCTTCAGCCCCACACACGGCATCCAAGTCGACCTCCGCTCGCTTCTCTTAGTGGATATATATGGGCTTCAGCCGTTACCTCAATTCTACAGAGGCCGTGTTTTCCTCTTCCATCTTCCTACCGGCTACCGCTCTGCTTCGGAAGGGTAGCTGTGGGTTTAATGTACAAAAGCTACGTACGTACAACTATAGATCGATGGAGATAAAGGAATTCATATATCCGGCCTGCCCGGAAGGTGGAAATATAGTGATTAATGAGGGTCCGGTATTCGTCTACAACTTGCTTACAACCTTGCTTACAACTTGTACACATTTATAGAGTTAGTTGAGATACAACGCCAACGATTGTGAGAGTACGCGTGTGTGTGGATACATTATTCGTATATAAGGGGGCGATTTTTAAAGAGCTTATTTATTTTGGTGAGGTGAAAAGGTTGTTTAACATATTTTTGTATTATTCAGGGAGATTACAAAAAAAAAAATTGTATTTAATAAAAAGAATTTAACTGGTTTATCAACTCGTTAAATGTAATATTGGGTAAAAACCTTAATATTACGAAATACCAAACAAAGAGTACAATTTAAAAAAAAAACTTAATATTTTTATCTCTATAATTACTCAGAAAATTGTGAGGAAATTACATGGTTTGATTAAATTATAAAAAATATTTGTATTTAACAAAATTATTATTCCGTTAAACTTGATATATTATTCGGTTAAATTTGAGAGATTATTCAGTTAGATTATAGAGATTATTCGTATGTAAGAGGGTGATTCTCTACATATCTATTAATTTTAAATATTAAAATAATAATCAATAAACTTGTACATTATTTGATAAAATCACAATATATATAAAAATATAAAAATTTTAAATTTTAAATATTCACATGTACAAGGAGTTTGAAACAATTATATATAAAAATTATACATTATTATTTGACGAGTGGTTTTTAACAAAATTATGCATTATTCGGTAAATGAAGAATCATTATTCGTAAATAAAAATGCATTTTTTAAGAGGAAATTTGAAATAATTATCTATGACTTAATGATCATTAATCGGTTAATTTTGAGAGATTATTCGGTTAAATTATAGAGATTATTTAGTTAATTATATAGATTATTCGTATATAAGTGGACAATTATTCGGTTCATTTTGAGAGATTATTCGGCTAAATTATGCATTATCAGTGAATTGATTGATGATTATTATTTTTAGATAAAAATACAAATTTGTTGAGTTTACCGAAAATATAGAACCAATAAATAAATAAGAAAATTATGCAGTATAATAATTATTAAAAAACTATTCAATGAGCCTTGGTCAATCAATTATAGTATACTAGTATTCGGTATCCGCATGTTTGCACGTTTTATTAATAAATTATATTTTATTATGTTAATTTGGTTGAAATATTTTTTAATTAAATTTTATGCTTGAAATATTTTAATAAAACGTTCAATCAATTGTAAATTAAAGTAAAGTAAAATCATGTTAGATGAAATTGAATATACAACTAAGAGGTTAATTTCACTTAGGTGGCAGTTAACTCGTGTAGTTTAAACCCTTTTAACCATATCAATTAATAATTTTGTATATTTTATCTAACTTATTTGACCAAATTTGTCTAAAATTATTAGAAAATATATCAAACTCAATCAAATGATATCTTTTATGTTAAACATCTTTTAGTTAAATCGTTTTATGATATCCCAATAAATAACATGCACTATCTTTAAAAAAAAAAAGTACCGATGTATATAAAGAATATTAATTAACGGTATTGCTATTTACACGGTGATTTTCTCTCCTTTTACACGGAAAGTATTGGCAATAGCGTATTACGGGTTCGCAGTAGAAAAAAAAAAAAAATTAGCGTTCGCGGAGTACGAGTTCGCAGAAATCTCTCTCCAACTCAACCATGGCAGAATCTCTCCAAATCAACAATGGCGCGTCTCGTCAACTTCCTCACCTTCCCCCTCTCAATCGTCACCCTCGGAGGCGGGATCTGGCTCGCCACCCGCGCCACCTCCACCGACTGCCTTAGCTGCTCATCATCGGCGCCGTCATCGCCATCGTCTCCCTCGCCGGTATCTCCCGCCGCGCCTCTCCGAAGACTTCTCCGACCAGTACTTCGCCTCTCCCTCGTCTCCGGCCTACCACTGCCTCATCTTCTGCCGCCTTGCCCTCCACCAGTACTCCGCCTTCATCGTCTCCGGCCTCATTTCCTCCCTCTTCCTCTCCTTCGACGTCCTTCCGCCGGTAGCCTCGTCTCTGGCCGCTTCTCCCTCCTCCTCTAAGAACAAGGCCTTACAAATGCAAATTGATCCAAATCGAAGCCATGGCATGGCAAATTGCAGTGATTCTTCAAATCGAACCTACAAAATCGAAGCCTGGGCAGGGCAAATTGATGCAATTCTTCAGATTCATACCTCAAAATGAGAGGACTTCACGCTTCTCTGAGAATCTCAAAAAAAAAAAAAATCAGCAACCGCGCACTATGAATCGTGTAAATGGCGAAAAATCCACCGTGTAAATAATAAACGATAAGTTGATGGAGATCACAATTTAAACTTGGTCATACTGTGTTATAAAGCACGTTGGAGATGTTTTTTTTTAGAAAGTAATTTATTGGTCTTATCATATTGGTCATATTGGAGATCTATTTTATTTAAATTTTGATCTCCAATAAAATACTTTAATCATGTTATAAAGTTGGTAGTTACATTAATTTAAATCACTCGTCTTTACCATTAATTCTAGCATTAAGATGTTGCTACCAATTTATAAATTTCTTATCAAATATTATATCTAAACACATAAAATATTTTATCAACACAAATATTTTAACAACACGTACGAGCATGAAAATATTTTATTAACTAATTCGAGTTGCAATATATTGATGAACAATGTTGGGAAAAAAAAAATCAAGTATATCTTAATCAAATAGATATAAAAATAAAAAGTACGCGAAAAGATAGAATAATGTCAACATTGGAGATCTATTTTATCTAAATTTTGATCTCCAATAAAATACTTTAATCATGTTATAAAGTTGGTAGTTACATTAATTTAAATCACTCGTCTTTACCATTAATTCTAGCATTCAGATGTTGCTACCAATTTATAAATTTCTTATCAAATATATGTTGGGAAAAAAAAAATCAAGCATATCTTAATCAAATATAATAGATATAAAAATAAAAAGTACACGAAAATATAGAATAAACGTATCGAAAAAGACTAGGGTTTCTATTGGCGATTCACGGCGGCGTCTTCTGATTGCCTCCGAGCGCTTATTTTCCTCTCCGGTCAACGGCCGTGGGAGCCTAGGTCTTTCCCGCCGAGAGGTGCGGGTCGGTTCGCTGCTGTGGTTCGACGAGGTACGCGTGTTTCCAGGTTTGTGTGCTAAACTTTTCTCTGGGTGCGGGGATGGACAAATGGGAAAGAAAACGGGGTGATCTGCGGTTGACTGAGGAAGAAGAGAACGAGGTTCAGATAGGGGTTGCTGGGGATAGGACACCAGCAGCAAAAGGAGGGGAGACGTTGGTTGGTACCCTAATGACGACTCGGCCTTTCAACTCTTATGCCCTACAAGCTACGATGAAAGGGGCATGGAGGCTGAGAAGCGGATTCGAGTTTCGGGAGTTAAGACGGAATGTATTTCTGTTCAAATTTGCTTCACAGGAAGACAAAGCAAAGGTTATGAGGGGAGGTCCTTGGTCTTTTGATAGGACGCTTCTAGCGTTGAAGGAACCCGGGATGGAGCAACCTTCGAAGATTGAATTTGAAACAGTGCCATTCTGGATTAGATTTCACGACCTCCCCTTACAGATGATGACAAAGGATGTCGCTATTACAATTGGGAAGGTCTGCGGCGAAGTTCTGGAAGTTGATGAAGAAGAGTTGAAGGCGTGTGCTAGCTTCCTACGGGTCAGGGTTGCTGTGAATGTTCGAAAGCCTTTGCGAAGGGGAGTCATGATGAGAGTGGAAGGCAGGCGAATGTGGGTGGATATAAAATACGAAAGGCTTCCGAATTTCTGCTACAATTGTGGGAAAGTTGATCATGTGGAAGCGGATTGTGACGTGGAGTCGCAAGAAGGAAATTATGAATATGGGGACTGGCTTCGGGCTCTACCGGTGAGAAGAAGCGGAGAGAGGGGAGGTGGAATCAAGGGGAGAGAGTACAATGACGATGGGAGTAAGGGGTATAGGCGAGAGGGAGGGGCTGATGGGAGTGGAAGCAATGTCACTAAGAGTCATAAAAAGTCTCTAATAGGGTTACTTGAGAAGGAAGAAATAAATAGAGAGAAGGTTAATGCCCTAATTGTTGGAGAGACAGTAGAGGGAGGGGGGTTTCAAGAGGGGGTGATCAATTTGGGAGAGCTGTCATTGCAGGGAGTGGATGGGAGAAAGGAGTGGGGGAACGTGGGAATGGTGGAGGGAATAGAAAAAGAAATACATGGGAAGGGGGTGGGCAACGAGAAGGGGAGTGGGCAGACAGACACGCTAATGGAGAGGAGGGAGGGAGACAAGGGAGAAATTGAGAAAACACCTGCCGGGACCATCGATAAAAGAAAATGGAAGCGGTTGGTAAGGAATCAGGGGGTGGGACTAGAAAGAGGGACCATCAATAAGGGGGAAGAGGAAGGAGCTGGAGAGGAATGAAGGGGACGATGAGATGATGGAGGCAGGCGATGATGAGGGCAAGCGAAGAAGGGTGGAGCTAACTAGCAGCCCATTGAGATCGGCGGGAGGGGAAGTTTTTCCCCCCTGCCGGGACCAATGAGCCTGTTAAGCTACAACTGCCGAGGATTGGGGAAGGCGCGTGCAATTGTTAGACTCACCAACTTGGTGAGGAGGGAGGGCCCCAGGATTGTGTTTCTAATGGAGACACGATGTGAGAAGAAAAGAATGGAAGAAGTCCGACGGAGTCTTGGGTTTCAGAATTGCTTTGTTATTGAATGTAGGGGTAAGTCGGGTGGATTGTGTTTGCTTTGGGATGATGAGGTAGTGTTAAGTGTGCAGAGCTATACAGCCCACCATATTGATGCGGTGGTTACTGATAGTCAGGTGGGTCAGTGGAGGCTAACGGGGGTTTACGGGTGGCCTAAGGGGGGTGAAAAACACTTCACTTGGAGTCTGATAAGGCGTCTGGCAGAAGATCCTCATGAAGCTTGGGTATGTTTTGGGGATCTTAATCAAGTCTTGAGCCCACAAGATAAGAAGGGGGGACGAGATCCTCGGCTGGAAGATCTTAAGGCGCCAAAGGATGCACTTGAGGCTTGCGGGCTGAATGAGACGCAGTTTAGCGGGTCAAGGTTCACATGGGACAACGGAAGGGAGGGAGAGGATTTTATTCAAGAAAGATTGGACTATGTGATGTGTAATGATAAATTCATCCAACTGTTCCCGAGTACTAGTGCAGTCAATCTTCAGCGGCAAGGATCTGACCACATTCCTGTGATGATTTATCCGTTGCAGACTGAAAGGTGGTTAGGCGAGGAGAGGAGAGGAGAGAGGCCATCGAGGTTTGAGATTATATGGGCGGAGCATGAGGGAAGTGTGGAGGTCGTCAGAAACGGTTGGGAAAATACGGCCTCACGGGGAGCTACAGAAGGGATCATGGGGAAAATAGGGAGGTGTATGGAGGATCTAAAGGATTGGAATAAAAAAACTTTCGGAAATATCCTTAAAAAGTTGGATAAGGTGAGAGCAGAGCTAAGAGAGTTGCAAAAGAAGGGAATGTCGGGTAGAGAGGTGGGGAGAAGGAGAGAGCTGGAGAGGGAGGAGGAGAAGCTAATGCAAGAGGAAGAGATCCTGTGGTTTCAAAGAGCCAAGGCTAATGAGTTTCGATGGGGAGATAGAAATTCAAAGTTTTTTCATCAAAAAGCAAAGGGTCGGGGCAAAAGAAATAATCTGGGAAGGTTGGTGGATGAGGAGGGGATGGAGTGGCGGAGTCGTGAGGGTATGACTAAGGTTGCGGTTGACAATTTTGAGAAGTTGTTTAGCACAAACCTGGGGAGCGCTCCGAGTCTGGCTACAGAAGGAATGGAACCAATCCTATCGGAAGAGGATAACCTTGAGCTGCTACGTCCGTTCTCTGGACTAGAGGTAAAATCTGCCCTTTTCGCTATGCATCCCTCTAAATCTCCGGGGCCTGATGGTATGTTAGCACTATTCTATCAGCGGTACTGACATATTGTCGGGCCTGAGGTCACAACATTTGTTTTGGATATCTTAGATGGTGCCCCATTTCCGGATGGTCTTAATCACACTTACATTGCACTAATCCCGAAGATCCCTTCTCCTTTCAAGATGAAGGATCTGAGGCCGATTAGCTTGTGCAATGTTTTGTATAAGATCATCTCAAAAATGATTACTAATCGTTTGATGTGCTGTCTCAATAAAGTAATCTCGCAACAACAGAGTGCATTTGTACTCGGAAGATTGATCACAGACAATGTTCTCTCGGCATTTGAGGTTTTTCATTAAATGAAGCAAAAGAGGAAGGGTAAGAAAGGCTACATGGCGCTCAAGTTGGATATGGCTAAGGCATATGACAGAGTGGAGTGGGATTTCCTAGAGCATTGTATGGATCAGCTTGGATTTCATAGGAACTGGACGAGGCTGGTAATGTGCTGTGTGCGGTCGGTTACTTTCTCGGCCCTGGTGGGAGGATCTCCGTCGAGGTCTTTTGCACCCGAAAGGGGTCTCAGGCAAGGGGACCCTTTGTCTCCCTATCTATTTCTGATGTGTGCGGAAGCATTTTCGTGTCTGATTCGGAGGAGCGAGAGGGAGGGCAGGTGGAAAGGGATCAAGATTGCACAGACAGCTCCGGTAGTTTCCCATTTATTTTTTGGTGATGATAGCATTCTGTTTGCTAAGGCGACCTATCAACAGAGCTCAGAAATTGTTAACATCCTCCGACTGTATGGAGAAGCGTCAGACCAACAGGTAAATTTCGGCAAATCAGAACTATCATTTAGTAAGAATGTAGATGAGGGGTTGAGAGAGGAGATCCAAGGAATCATGGGAGTAGCAGAAGTGGAAAAGCATGAGAGATATCTTGGTTTGCCTACAATGGTAGGCAGATCAAAGAAGGTCATATTCAGCAATGCTAAAGAGAGAGTGTGGAAGAAACTCAAGGGCTGGAAGGAGAGAACACTTTCTAGGGCAGGGAAAGAGGTGCTTATCAAGGCAGTGGCGCAAGCTATTCCGACGTATACAGTGTCGTGTTTTTTGATGCCTGAGTACGTGTGTAAGGAGATTGAGCAGATGATGTCTGATTTCTGGTGGGGTGAGGAAGGGGGAAAGAAAAAGATGCACTGGTTATCGTGGAAGAGGATGTCAAAAGCTAAAGAAAAAGGGGGTTTAGGCTTTAGAGAATTACAGTCCTTCAACTTGGCTCTTCTGGCAAAACAAGGATGGCGAATTCAGCAACAGCCGGTTGCTCTCCTATCTAGGCTACTTAAAGCAAAGTACTTCCCCCGATCAACCTTTATGGAGGCGTCGGTTGGGAACAATCCGAGTTATTCATGGAGAAGCATCCTTCGCGCGAGACAAGTACTGGAAGCGGGCTCTTATTGGATGGTTGGTAATGGTGCAAGTCTGGAGACGTGGAGGTCAAGATGGATACCTAGACCGGCATCCTTCAAACCGGTAGCTAACCCGGGTTCGAGGGATACCTCAACCAAGGTAATTGGCTTCATAGATTGGGAGAGAGGGGGATGGGATGAAAGTGCGGTAAGGGCGGCGTTCTTGCCGTGTGATGCAGACGTCATTTTGAGAATCCATCTGGTCGACTCCATGGTTCAGGACTCTTTGGTGTGGTTTTACACGAAGAATGGGGATTAGAGTGTGAGGTCAGGATACCATCTTTTGATGTCTCGAAACCTCCAGGAAGAGGGCGGAGTTGAGGGATCCAGTTCAGGGGATACGGGGAGGATATGGAGGAAGGTATGGGGGCTGAAAGTGATTCCGAGAGTCCGAGAGCTGGTCTGGAGAGCATGTAAGAGCATCATCCCTTGTAACAAAGCGTTGTGGCACCGAAAGGTTACGGCGGATCCATTCTGCGACGAGTGTGGGAGGGAGGAGACTCCCGTGCACGCGTTGCTGGAGTGTCGACGCGCTAGGAGGGTGTGGAAGACAGAGCCGAGGCTATACGACATTACAAAAGGGGTCCGAGACCTGCTGGATTGGGTGGACAAGTTGGATAGCATCAAGGATGAGCAGTTGAAGAGGATGGGGGCTTATATGTTGGCGAGAATCTGGCAAGCCCGGAATAAAAGGATTTTTGAAGGTATCGAAATGGAACCATCAAGAGTAGTTGAGGATGCAAGAGAGCTGAGCGAGAAGGAGCTGACAAGGACTATAGAGCGTAGGCAAGAGGTGAGCACGCAGCCTCGACAAGTCAAGTGGAAACTACCGGAGGAAGGGTTTGTTAAGATCAATTGCGACGCAGCTGCATCGGATGAGGGAGGTTGCGGGGTTGGCACTATCGCTCGGGATCATGATGGGGCCTTGCTGTGGGCTGCAGCGAGCATTATTCAGCAAGGGACTGAACCCTTCGTGGCGGAACTGGAGGCGGCGATATGGGCTACGAGGCTGGGCATGGAAAGAGGAGTGCGTAAGGTCGTGATCGAAACGGATTGCAAGCTTCTGGTAGACAACATGGAGAGGAATGATCTGCCGAGAGGAGTGGCCGGGATCCTGTTGCAAGAGCTTAGGCTAGGGACAAGACATTTCGAGGTATGCAGATGGAGCTTTGTAAGGAGGGAAGGCAACCAAGCGGCACATTTTCTATCTCAAATGTGACCTCCGACTTCTTTCTTTTGTTTTTCAGAGGATAATTTACCTTTTAGACTTTCTAATATTGTGTTTGGAGACCTTATGATTTCGTAATTGAAAGTGGCTATTCATCCAAAAAAAAAAATGTCAACATATTTATCAAATAATTATTATGTAATTTTTATTAATAATATTTCTAGATCATTAATTGACGTGACTCAAAGAGATAGAATCATATTAAGCCCGAATACGAAAAGTATACAAATCACATCATAAGCCGATTCAGGACTTTATTTTCCCCATCTCAGGCCTAGGTCAGATTATGAATGGTAAGACGTATCGTTGTGTCATGTGTTATCGATTAGGCATCCCTTTGTTCTCCATTTCAGAGTCTTGTTCTGCGTGCTCCAGGGTATTTGAGGGAGACATTTTTGAAGATCATGCAGTGTCATGTGCTGGTATTGTGGGGATTAAACATCGTCAATGAAATACCCCAAATTATTTTTGGGATATTTTTTTAAATAATATTATACTATACTATGTGAATTTGGGAAACTAATAAATTCACATAAGATATATAATATAAATTAGAATAAGGGCGGTTTTGCAAAATGGCCACGAAAATGGGCTAATTTTGCAAAATATCCGCGTTTTGGGACATTTTTTCAAAATGGACGCAATAAAAGGCTCCGACGTACCTCGAAACCCGATTTTCTCTCTCCTGCAGTTCTGTATCTCCGGACGCTCTGTCTCTCTCTCCCGACCTGTTCGCCGAAAATTGCTAGGATTTGCGAGAGATTACCATTCCGACGTGAACGAAGCTATAGATTTTGAAGAGTAATCTAAAGAATCAGGTAAGTAAATTTAGTAGAATTTTAAGTCGATTAGAATTTGCGTCAAAGATGCAAATTTGCGCCGAAGGCGCAAATTTAACTAGAAATTTTGGATTACTTCTTTAGTATTGAGATTGCTCCTTCATACTTTGTTTATCTATGCTTCGGTTTCGCAATTACTGCTTCAACTTTGCGATTACTGCTTAAATTTGCACCGAAGGCGCAAATTTCTTAGAATTTTTTGGTTAGAGATTACTAGTTGAGTTTTGCGATTACTGCAACATTCTGTGTGTATCTATGATTCAGTTTTTGCATTTACAGCTTTAGTTTTGCGATTATTGCTTTAATTTGCGCTTTCGGCGCAAATAACTGGTTCAGTTTTGGGATTACGGATTGGAATCGTGTAATTACAAGTGTAGATTACATCAAATTTGTGTTTATCTATGCTTATAACTGGCTATAACAGTATGTAAATATAGTTGAACAGAATTATTACTGTTTTTGAATGCATCAAAATTTGTGCCTTTTGCGAAAAATTTGATTTATTTTTTATGCTTATATATGTTATAACAGTATTGAACGATTTCGCTGATCGCCTGGCCGCCCCGCGGCTTTTACTGTTCACAGTAATTTTTCCATTTCGAATTTGGTCTCGATGTCAACGTGAAAGTTGTAGATCTCGGAAAGAGCTTTCCAACGCATGGTCATAATAGTCAATCGGACCACCGAGGCCTCCAGAAAGTGCGAAACAAGTTCAGCATGTCTGTCGACAACTTCTGTTGACTTGTTCTTCACTTAGACTCTCTAACTTCGATTCCGCTCCCGGGCTCTTCACTTTTCCTCCTCCTCTTCACTCTTCCTTCATCCATGAGCCTCCTCATTCCTATTCGGATCCACATATACCTGAAATAATCCATAAAAGCGTGTAGATTCCGATTCCACCAACAACACAAGTATAAATGCAAATCTAGCTTAAACTATGCATTATGCACATCTAAATCATGCTAAATGCAACCTAATATGCCTACCTAAATGCATGCTATCAATTATACATACAGTAGAATCAAAATTTGCGCCTTTGGCGCAAATTTTGTAGTTCATGTCATCATTACACTTGAATTTGCACTCTTTATTGATGTATTGATTCCTTATTAGGCTTTGATTGCTAATGTCATCACTAGTTTTCCTTATTCAACATTGATTAAGCCATGTCATCACTGTAATACAGTCATAATAAAGTTGAACAGTATTGAAATCTATGATTATACATATAGTAGAATCAAAATTTGCGCCTCTGGCGCAAATTTTGTTGTTCATGTCATCATTACACTTGAATCTGCACTATTTATTGATGTATTGATTCCTTATTAGACTTTGATTGCTAATGTCATCACTAGTTTTCCTTATTCAACATTGATTAAGCCATGTCATCACTGTAATACAGTCATAGTAAAGTTGCACAGTATTGAAATCTATGATTATATATACAGTAGAATCAAAATTTGCGCCTTTGGCGCAAATTTTGTAGTTCATGTCATCATTACACTTGAATCTGCACTCTTTATTGATGTATTGATTCCTTATTAGACTTTGATTGCTAATGTCATCACTAGTTTTCCTTATTCAACATTGATTAAGCCATGTCATCACTGCAATAGAGTCATAATAAAATTGAACAGTATTGAAATCTTTGATTATACATACAGTAGAATCAAAATTTGCGCCCTTGGCGCAAATTTTGTTGTTCATGTCATCATTACACTTGAATCTGCACTCTTTATTGATGTATTGATTCCTTATTAGGCTTTGATTGCTAATGTCATCACTAGTTTTCCTTATTCAACATTGATTAAGCCATGTCATCACTGTAATACAATCATAATAAAGTTGAACAGTATTGAAATCTATGATTATACATACAGTAGAATCAAAATTTGCGCCTTTGGCGAAAATTTTGTTGTTCATGTCATCATTACACTTGAATCTGCACTCTTTATTGATGTATTGATTCCTTATTAGACTTTGATTGCTAATGTCATCACTAGTTTTCCTTATTAAACATTGATTAAGCCAAGTCATCACTGCAATAGAGTCATAATAAAATTGTACAGTATTGAAATCTATGATTATACATACAGTAGAATCAAAATTTGCGCCTTTCGCGTAAATTTTGTTGTTCATGTCATCATTACACTTGAATCTGCACTCTTTATTGATGTATTGATTCCTTATTAGACTTTGATTGCTAATGTCATCACTAGTTTCCCTTATTCAACATTGATTAAGCCATGTCATCACTGTAATAGAGTCATAATAAAGTTGCACAGGGGATGCCTGTTTAGAATATTTTATACTTATATATGATATAACAGTATGGAAATCTATGCTTATACATACAATAGCATTATATTCACTTAATGAGATTGTGTTTGTTATTACTTAAATGTATTTATCCTCTTTAATTCATACTCTGCAGATTACAATGGCAAACCATATTATTACAGTTGTATGTGGTGGGAAATGGTTGTTTACTGATTCATGTCCAACCTTTGTTGGAGACACTACTTCAAAGGTGTTTATGATTGACGAGACAATAACTTTACAGGGGTTAACTGAAAAAATTCGAAACAGATTCAATATAGATAGTGCATTGGAATTGAAATTCAATCATTTACTGTTGTGAGCTGAATCTGCCATGTTTTACAGTAACTTTTATATCGATTTCTGCATGCATTTCATTCATTTGGGCTAAGATAGTACGAAATCTATGTAGTTTATGTTTATTTGCCAAATTATGGAATCTACACCAGTTTCTGTCTAATTCGCAGAATTCGAGGCATTTTACAGCAATTCTACAGAACGTCAGAAAAGCTCGGAAATCAGCTACAGAAGTCCAAGGTCAAAGCAGCAACGGAACCAGTCAAATCGAGCCGGGAAACCAGGCTACTCGATCTCGAGTAAACCCTACTCGATCTCGACGAGCGTAGCCGAGTAAGCCTTGTCGATCAGGAGCAGCATCGAGAGCCAGACCAACCAAGTTCCGGACCCAACTCGATCTCGACAAGACCTTGGTCGAGATCGACGAAGCCCAGACACCACACCCGGAGTCGACAAGGAGAGAAGCTGACCGAGAAGCCGAGGACGAGGATGCCGAGCAACCCTACTCGATCTCGACAAGCCCTGGTCGAGATCGACGAGCCACCCAGTGCCAGTCCGAGTCCATGCCGAGGAGAAGCTGGTCGACAAGAAGTCCACACCCCAACTCGGCGAACCCTGGTCGAGATCGACGACCCTTTGTCGAGATCGACGACACCCAGAGCCCAGGTCCGAGCTTGTCGAGTACACCTACCCAAGGAGACCTAGTCAACGGATCAATCCTACTCGAGGTCGACTAGGGCTACTCGAGGTCGGCGAGCGCCAGGAACCCAGATCCGAGCCTGTCGAGCAGATCTAGCCGAGAAGTCCAGTCGACAACCAATCCTTGTCGAGGTCGACGAGCCCTTGTCGATGTCGAGTAGACCCCGTTTCCAGAAACGCGTCGTCGAGGGCTGTCCTAGTCGAGTTGGGATTCCTTGGGGCCGAAGGAGGAAGATTCTATCCGAATTTGATCAATTTTATCATCATGGAAGGAGATCTATCAAGACATGAAGACTTACCTACTTTAGAACTATCTTTTCCTTATTGATTTATTTCCATTATGCAATTTATTTATCTTTTAGCAAATTAGATATAGATTTAGATATAGAGATAGATGATTATTTCCTTGATTAGCGAGGTTTGATCACTATAAATAAGGCCCTTGGGGCTGGTTTTTCATTCATTCCAAGTCACACACAATTCCAATTCAATTCACAAGCTAGACAAGTAGTTCCACATAGAAGTTTAGGAGTTCTAAGGTTTTTAGGGTTTTGGCTTTCTGCGAAAGTTGATTGCCGGGATTGTAAAGGCTTTTGAATATAGTTTTATGCAAGTTATTTCTTTTCATTCAATGTCTGCGATTGCGATAAGGCGTGAGTAGTCCACCCACTTCTGGGGCTGGGGTGAGCCCGACGGTGGCCATGTGAGGTGATGCGGTAAAGGTCAGATCTTTTTATGCAATTCGTCTTCTATCCATATGAGCATGATTCTTTTGCGAGAGTTGAAGGTGATCCTTGTTTGTATTATTGAAGCGAAAGTGATCTTAATGAAACTTGGGTTAATTATGTGAAAAAGGGTTAGTTACAATTAGGGTTTATGCGAAAGCCTCTATATGCCTATTTGTTAATAACGAAAGTTATTTGATGGAAAGCATGATCTTGTATGCCTTTATGTGTTACTTTGCATGGTTATCGTTGTGGTGTTGATACCCTGGCTTTGGAAGTCTTTTATATATCGATTTATTTTCGTCGGAAATCAGAGTTTTGGTTCGAAATTTGCAATTTAAGTTTCTGTCTTTCTTGTCGATACATAGGAGAGTCTCGTCGATATCGAGTACGGTTTTGGTCTATGTCGAGTTGAGTTTTTTTCTGTCGTCGTCGATTTTTCTGTTTCTGTCGACTTACCTTTCTCGATCTCGAGGAGCTTGTGGTCGAGATCGAGTAGCCTCTGTTGCTTTGTTTTTATTTGTTGCTTTGTTTTTATTTGTTGCTTTGCTTTATTTTCTATCTTTTGTGTTTGTTTCTGTTTTGCTTTTCTTTCCTTGTTTCTGTGTTTCTGTTTTTCTTCTGCCTTGTCTGTGATAATTTACAGCTACCTAAGAACTGCTGACGTGCTTCCTCGTGGATTCGATCCTGACTATTCTCTTACTACAACGGGAGGAAGTCTTGTATTTATTTGTTGAGACAGGGAAGTCAGTCTGAACTTTATTTTAGATTTATTTCATACTTGACCATCCTCCTGCAATAACAAATTGGCACCGTTGCCGGGGAAGCTATCAATCGCGCCTTAGGTAGTCAGTTCTCACTGTTTCTTTGAGTTACTTTATAGGTGTATGCGCCGTTCTGGTCAAACACCTGAGTTTGACGCCTTAGACGAACCGGAATGCCTATTTCACATCAGAGCTAAACTACAAAGAGCCATGGCAGCTGCGGAGAAACAGGAACAGCTGATCGCTAGGCTTACAAGGGAATTAGCCGCTAAGGATGCTACTATCGCCGCTGAGAAAGCAGCAAGGGAACAAGCACAGGCTGAGCTTGCCCAATATCCAACCACGGCAGAGGACTACATGCACCCAAGTCTCGTCGTGCCTGAATCGGCGATTCTTATCCCTGATAACTCTTTTGAAATTCGCACTCAATTTCTTATAGAGCTGAAAAATAATGCCTTCTATGGTAGATTTAATGAGTTTCCTCTTGAACATATTACAAACTTTTCTGACATGTGCCCTACTCTTGCTGAAGGTACAACCCTGGAATATGTCAAGATGAAATCTTTTCGCTGGTCTCTCGCTGGGCCTGCACTGAAATGGCTGGAAGGGCTGAAAGCAAGATCACTCACAACCTGGGCCCATGTAGAGCAAGAGTTTCTGAACAAATTCTTCCAACATGCCAAAATAGCACATCTCCGCCAGAGAATCACCGCCTTCAAACAGAAGCAAGGGGAACCGCTGGCAAAGGCATGGGAGCGCTACAAGGAACTTCTGCGATCTTGCCCTACTCATGGACAGCCACCCTACGTCATTCAAGAGATCTTCTTCAACTCTCTTGATCAAGTCACCAAGGACAGAATCAACCATTATACTCACTATGAGTATCTAACAATGCCACCGAGTGACGCATGGGGTGTGCTAGAGAAGCTCACTAACTACGACAACAAGTATGGGTCTACTACAACTTATGAAGAGAACCCATACGCCAGGCCAGCACCATCCATGCCCCTCTATGAGCCACCTATGGAGATTGATCCTGATGTTAGGGAGCAGTACTACAGAGACCAGAATAAGAAGCTCATCAAGCAAGTAAAGTATCTCTCTGTCAACCAGCCTTGTATTGAATGCGGATCGCAAAGGCACACCACTCCTGAGTGCCCACACACAGAACAAGTCAAGCTGGCAGAGCACCATGAGGATGCAGCTTACGCAGGGGGTCCCAATCGCTACATGGGGGACCAAAGGTTTCAGCAACCACAATGGAACCAAGGTGTCCCTAGGAACCCCCCGCCCTACAGAGCTCCAGGACATCCGGAAAGGGACCAGAAAAAGGATGATATACAGACAATCCTGGAAGAAATACGGAGAAACCACTTAGAAACTAGGCAATTTTTCAACTCCGTCTATACTCAGATGCAAGGTGTCAACTCTAGGCTTGGGGAAATTGATATATGGCGAAAATCAGTTGATACACAGATTGGTCAGCTAGCAGCAGGAATCCCCAGACAGTCAGGTTCGCTCCCTGGATCATCAGAACCAAATCATAAGGGAAAGACTGGACATATCGCTGTTGTAAAACTCAGAAGCGGCCATCAATTGCAAGAGCCAGAGGTCGGAAAGCAGCAGAACAACGGAGAATAGCTGGTCGACCAGAGCCTACTCGATGTCGAGGAAGGTCTACTCGATGTCGAGGAGAAACTTCCAGAATCCTCGTCTGCGCCGAACGGCAACTCGACTGCACCCAACCTGGTCGAGATCGACAAGGGCCTAGTCGATGTCGAGGAGCCCTTAGTCGACATAGAGCAGCATGCAGCATCTCTGACGTCTGTTCTGGCTCCGAATCAGAAAAAGAAGTTGCCGTTCCCCACAAAATCTCTAAAGGACCCGGCAGAGAAGAAATTTCAGCGCTCCATCAAGATGCTTCAGAAGCTCAACGTCACCATCCCCTGCACTGAAGCTCTCAATGAAATGCCATCTTATGTCAAATTCCTGAAGGAGATTCTGAGCAAAAAGCGATCAATGGCGGAAATCACAGAGGAGTGCAGCCATCTGGACATATTGGATTTGGTCCATATAAAATTAATGCCTTATGTGATCTTGGAGCTAGTGTGAGTATAATGCCTTTAACGATCTCGTCCAAGATTAAGATAGGTGCCCTAGAGCCTGTGGATGCTAGACTTTACATGGCCAACAACACGGTGGTCATTCCAACAGGCATGGTGGACAATGTGCCAGTACAAGTAGGTAAATTCTTTGTCCCTGCTGATTTTCTAGTTGTTGATATGCAAGAAGATCCTGCTTGTCCAATTATTCTAGGAAGGCCCTTCTTGGCGACGGTGGATGCCAACATAAGCGTAAGTAAAGAAGTGCTCACCTTCAACATCAGCGATGAGGTAATTGAGTATTCCTTTAATAAAACTGAAAGGCATATAGGTCCAATGGAAGAGGTCAAATCTATCTCAGCTGGCTACATCACCTGCGGGGAACCCAGGGTCAGAAATATGACCCCTGAGGAGCTGGAAAAGATGGACATGGAGGCTCAGGTGGAGGAGATCATGACAATTCTCAAAGAAAACACAGAGAATCCAATCGACACGGACCAAGGTAAGTCGTTATGGATCAATTATTTTTTGGATGCCTTGACAGGAACTAAGTATGGGGTCAAGATCGACCAAGACTCCTCGACTTCGAGGACCCTAGTCGACCTCGACCAAACCAAGGAGCCTCCACCCGCACCAGCATCGTCGAGCAGCAACATTGAAGGGTCAGGCTCATCGAGATCGAGTAGCCTTGTCGAGATCGACAAGACTTGCCCTACATCGACTTCGCCATCCTCGACACAGACTCCACCAGACGGACCATCCTCCTCGATCTCGACCAGCCTTGTCGAGATCGACCACCACTCGACTCCACCAGTTTCTTCCTCCTCGACGCTGAAGCCACCAGGAGCAGAGCCCTACTCGATATCGAGTAGCCTACTCGACATCGACAAGACCTATCCTTCGTCGACTTCCGCATCCTCGACGCTGCAGCCACCAGGAGCAGAAGCCTACTCGAGGTCGACCAGCCTTGTCGAGATCGACAAGCCCTATTCTTCGTCGACTTCCGCATCCTCGAGCTGGCCACCACCAGAACCAGCATCCTTGTCGAGATCGACTAGCCCTAGTCGAGATCGACCAAACACGGTGGTCCCCGATTCCGTCTCTGCGAAGGTAAGCCAAGATATGGATCTTTCTTCTCCTATTTCCATTAAAGATTTATCTATACATGGGAGAGGTTTGCCTTTGTATGTGCGATTATGTAGGATATCCAATGATGAGCCCAAGGAGTATGAAGTTGGAGACAAGCTCTATGTCTCTAAATCAAAGGATCATTGGTTTCCCAACAAATTCAACAAGAAGCGGATGGGACCGTTCGTGGTGAACAAGATCCATTCTGGAGGATTACAGCTGATAGACAAGAATGGAGTCCTATTTGAGGCCCAAGCTACATGGGCCCTGCAAATGCCACCTTGAGCTAAATGGAAAAGTCGGCCTAGCGACTATAAAATCTAGAGCTTGTACATAGACTTTTTAGGACTTTTTGAGACTTTATTGCTTTTTGTTTTTTGGTTTTGAACTTTTAGTTTTGCTATTGTGGGTATATGTCTTCTACACTTTTCAGGTCCATGGATAGAGGCACATAACAATCAAACTCGGCCAGGAGGTGCTTCCATTCGAAATTTAGAGGCTCTGCACACCTGTCTAGTGAGTTTCTTTCTTTACCCTTGTTTTTATACAGTGAGGACACTGTAATATTTAAGTATGGGGTGGGGGAAGGGCTTACTTTGTGCATATTTTGATTTATTTGACATTATTTTTGCATAGTTAAGATTTATGACTTGAATTGCTACATGGCTATTTTGGAATGCATTATTGATTTATGTGCTTACATGCATATTTTCCAAAAAATTGAGAAAAAATTACCCCCATTTGAAATTTTTGATAAATGTCATGGAAGCTTTATTGAACTCGACGATGCAAAATTGGATTCATTAGAGATATAGCATGAAATTGCCTAGTAAGGGGAAGTCACAATGAAGTGCATTATTTTATTGAAAACCATGAAAGGAGGTAAAATTTGAAGTTGCTTTTGAAATGTTGCATGATAAGATGATGGAGGACTTTATATTTCCATATAATGCTCGCATTATTTATATTCCTAGCCTTACCTATGCTTATGCATCACAAAAGCCATAATATGTCTTATTTCAAATATATTGCTCCACATGTTCTAAATATTGCCATTCTTTACCTTATTTCCTATCCGGGGATTATGTTGAGAATGATGTTACATTATGGAGATGTTATATGGTTGTTGTGTTGTTAAATATCGTTATATGGAGTTTGGCGGGAAATTGTTTGAAATATATGGAAAATTTAATGAGTGAAAGAAAATCCAATCACCTCAGGAGATAAAGGTAGATTGACCCTACTCTCTGAGATAATAGTTTGGAGAGATGGGACACATTGTGAGGAGTCCAAAGCACTAAGTATCCGGGGCCATTCATGACACCCATGTTTGCGACTCGCGAGAAGGCAGTGCCGAGGTTAGAGAGGTAAAAGCATTATTATTGAGAAAAAGCATTATGAAAGGTGATGAGTCTTATGGAGAAGGAATGTGGAAATTCAATTTGGAAATACTCCATTTCCCCGGATCATTAGCACCACATTGCCAAACATTGCCCATCTTTTAGCCTTTTACCAATCTACTCCTTATTTGAGCTTAAATTAAAGTCCTCTTGATTATTAATGCTTTGTCACATGAATTGTTTTTGCATAACCCTCATTTGATGAGTAGATGTTGCTTTTATTTGCACATGCATGGATCTGTGACATTAGTACCTTTTCGAGGATGATAATTGATTGCAGGGTTATACAAGATGTTGAGAGTTTTTGATTCCTTCCCCTGAATGACAAATAAAAGTATGCTTGAGGACAAGCAAGCTTAAGTATGGGGTGTTTGTTGTGAGCTGAATCTGCCATGTTTTACAATAACTTTTATATCGATTTCTGCATGCATTTCATTCATTTGGGCTAAGATAGTACGGAATCTATGTAGTTTATGTTTATTTGCCAAATTATGGAATCTACACCAGTTTCTGTCTAATTCGCAGAATTCGAGGCATTTTACAGCAATTCTACAGAACGTCAGAAAAGCTCGGAAATCAGCTACAGAAGTCCAAGGTCAAAGCAGCAACGGAACCAGTCGAATCGAGCCGGGAAACCAGGCTACTCGATCTCGAGTAAACCCTACTCGATCTCGACGAGCGTAGCCGAGTAAGCCTTGTCGATCAGGAGCAGCATCGAGAGCCAGACCAACCAAGTTCCGGACCCAACTCGATCTCGACAAGACCTTGGTCGAGATCGATGAAGCCCAGACACCACACCCGGAGTCGACAAGGAGAGAAGCTGACCGAGAAGCCGAGGACGAGGATGCCGAGCAACCCTACTCGATCTCGACAAGCCCTGGTCGAGATCGACGAGCCACCCAGTGCCAGTCCGAGTCCATGCCGAGGAGAAGCTGGTCGACAAGAAGTCCACACCCCAACTCGGCGAACCCTGGTCGAGATCGACGACCCTTTGTCGAGATCGACGACACCCAGAGCCCAGGTCCGAGCTTGTCGAGTACACCTACCCGAGGAGACCTAGTCGACGGATTAATCCTACTCGAGGTCGACTAGGGCTACTCGAGGTCGACGAGCGCCAGGAACCCAGATCCGAGCCTGTCGAGCAGATCTAGCCGAGAAGTCCAGTCGACGACCAATCCTTGTCGAGGTCGACGAGCCCTTGTCGATGTCGAGTAGACCCCGTTTCCAGAAACGTGTCGTCGAGGGCTGTCCTAGTCGAGTTGGGATTCCTTGGGGCCGAAGGAGGAAGATTCTATCCGAATTTGATCAATTCTATTATCATGGAAGGAGATCTATCAAGACACGAAGACTTACCTACTTTAGAACTATCTTTTCCTTATTGATTTATTTCCATTATGCAATTTATTTATCTTTCAGCAAATTAGATATAGATTTAGATATAGTGATAGATGATTATTTCCTTGATTAGCGAGGTTTGATCACTATAAATAAGGCCCTTGGGGCTGGTTTTTCATTCATTCCAAGTCACACACAATTCCAATTCAATTCACAAGCTAGACAAGTAGTTCCACAGAGAAGTTTAGGAGTTCTAAGGTTTATAGGGTTTTGGCTTTCTGCGAAAGTTGATTGCCGGGATTGTAAAGGCTTTTGAATATAGTTTTATGTAAGTTATTTCTTTTTATTCAATGTCTGCGATTGCGATGAGGCGTGAGTAGTCCACCCACTTCTGGGGCTGGGGTGAGCCCGACGGTGGCCATGTGAGGTGATGCGGTAAAGGTCAGATCTTTTTATGCAATTCGTGTTCCATCCCTATGAGCATGATTCTTTTGCGAGAGTTGAAGGTGATCCTTGTTTGTATTATTGAAGCGAAAGTGATCTTAATGCAACTTGGGTTAATTATGTGAAAAAGGGTTAGTAACAATTAGGGTTTATGCGAAAGCCTCTATATGCCTATTTGTTAATAACGAAAGTTATTTGATGGAAAGCATGATCTTTTATGCCTTTATGTGTTACTTTGCATGGTTATCGTTGTGGTGTTGATACCCTGGCTTTGGAAGTCTTTTATATATCGATTTATTTTTGTCGGAAATCTGAGTTCTGGTTCGAAATTTGCAATTTAAGTTTCTGTCTTTCTTGTCGATACATAGGAGAGTCTCGTCGATATCGAGTACGGTTTTGGTCTATGTCGAGTTGAGTTTTCTTCTGTCGTCATCGATTTTTCTGTTTCTGTCGACTTACCTTTGTCGATCTCGAGGAGCTTGTGGTCGAGATCGAGTAGCCTCTGTTGCTTTGTTTTTATTTGTTGCTTTGCTTTATTTTCTGTCTTTTGTCTTTGTTTCTGTTTTGCTTTTCTTTCCTTGTTTCTGTGTTTCTGTCTTTCTGCTGCCTTGTCTGTGAGAATTTACAACTACCTAAGAACTGCTGACGTGCTTCCTCGTGGATTCGATCCTGACTATTCTCTAACTACAACTGGAGGAAGTCTTGTATTTATTTGCTGAGACAGGGAAGTCAGTCTGAACTTTATTTTACATTTATTTCATACTTGACCATCGTCCTGCAACAACATTTACACCCTTTCAAACTGTTGAGAGCTCTGCTTCTTGTTGAATGTGATGCTGATTTGAAAGAGTTCTTAATGTTGTCCGACCTAGAGAATGTTAAATTTGCTGTGGAGTTGTGTGTCAGCATTAAATCAAATAGTGAAGAAGTTGAAGATTAACAGGCATCCTCAGCTGAGAGTTTGCAGTTGGTGGCATGCAATCCAACTATTAACAATATTGTTACAGGCGAAAATAACATGACATTGATCGGTGACACCAGGATGAAAGGTGTATTGTTGGAAGATGTTGGAGATGACATGAATTCTCTAAACAGCGACCCTGCAAGTGATGAAGATTCAGCAGATGAAATATGGAGAGCATTCTATTCTACAGCACACAGAAGAGAAACTACACTAGAAGATTGGGATGCTGATAGCTCTCCTGTGTCTAGTGTGAATCTCAATTCAAAAAACTTGATTTGCGTAGGCAAATGCTTTGCATCAAGGAAAGCAGTTAAGCATGCTTTAGAGATGTTGTCAATAACTGAGATATTTGGTTTTCGCGTGGTAAAAGCAGATACAAAGTATTATAGAGTGCATTGTGTAGATCCTAACTGCAAATGGAAAGTGCACGTCAAAACTTTTGGTCCGACTTGGCATGAGGTGATAGTGTATGTGGAAATGCACACCTGCACATGGGATTTCAGGACAAAACACTGCAAACAGCCTTCATCTTCTTTGATTGCAAGTATGATCGAATCAAGGTGAGACCTTTTTTAAAGAGATAGTATTTATATTTTAACTTGCTTTCTAATATATGATTTATTCTAATTTGACTATAATTACACAGTGTTGACGTTGGATACAAACCAGCACAGATAAAGGATAAAATGAGAACAGAACAAAAGATGCAAATTAGCTACTAGAGAGCATGGAAGTCATCAAAAATAGCTCATGAAATGGTTAAAGGGACACCAGAATCAAATTATGCAGATTTACCATCATTTTGCCATATGCTAATGGAGAGAAACAATGGGAGTATAGCTTTGATTTCAAAAGACAAAGAAGATAGATTTCTGTACTTCTTTCTGTCATTTGGACAGTGCATCAGAGCATTCCCACTCTTAAAGAAGGTATGTCTTAAACAGTGTCAGCACAAATTCTGTTGTCATCGATTTCTTTAACTTTGATAACATAAGTAATTTTATTTGTTTATATATCAGGTTGTTGTTGTTGATGGAACATTCCTAACTGGCAAATACAGAGGGACGTTGCTTGGAGCTGTTGCACAAGATGCAAATAAACAAATCTTTCCACTTGCTTTTGGTATTGTTGACTCCGAAAACAACAACTCCTGGGAATGGTTTATGTATCAGCTGCTGCAGGTTGTGCCTCCTTCAAATGACTTAGTGTTTGTATCTGATAGACATGCTAGCATTTCAAGGGATCTCTCTTTAGCTTACCCAATAGCTACACGTTGCATATGTATGTGGCACTTGAGACAAAACATCAAAGCAACATTCAAGAAAAAAGAGATGGGGAAAATGTTCAAAAAAGCAGCAGAAAGTTACACTATTCAAGAGTTCAACAACCACCTTGCACAAATCGAAGCAACCTGTCCAAAACTATCAGAATATCTGGTGTCAGCAGGTTTTGATAAATGGACCAGAGCACATTCAAGGTGTGATAGATACAACATGATGACATCCAACAATGCTGAGAGTTTGAACTCTGTTTTTAAAGGCAAAAAGGATTATCCCATTGTGGCACTTGTGGAGTTTGCTAGGGAAAAGCTCACATCATGGTTCCTGGACAGGAGAGAAAAAGCACTGGCAAATCAAGACAGGCTAACTCCGGAGATCATTAAATTGATAAGAGAATCACAAGCACAAGTTGGGGTATGCAGAGTAGAAAAGATGAATGAATCCCAATTTGAGATCAGTGGTCAAGGAGCTGTAGCTATAGTTGATTTATCAGCGAAGACATGTTCGTGCAGAGTATTTGATCTTGAGAAAATACCTTGTGTACATGCTCTAGCAACAATAACACACATAAAAGCAAATGTGTCTGATTTTGTTGCAAAATTTTACAGCAATGACGCTTGGCATATGACATATGCAGAAACAATATATCCAGTGTTGGATTAAGATGAAGGAAACATCCCTGATGTGGTCAAATCTATCAACTGTTACCCCCCGGTAATAAGAAAAAGAGCAGGAAGACCACCTTCAAATAGAAAGCTTTCTTTGGGGGAGTAAAAAAGGAGGATGAAGCATTCAAGATAAGGCTGTCAGCGCAAATTATGTCATCAGTATTATATAAGAATAATGTTAGTAGACAATACAGTTTACAAATTTGAAATTTTAACCTGTACTAATACAAATTTTACCATGCTGAGCAAGTTTTCACCATTAGTAGTATATTGTGCAATTTAATTCTTTCGATGAGCAAAAATAAGATGATGTTGAGCAAGAACCTATTAAGAAACTATGAAGACATAATTAGATAAAACTAACTAACGTTTCGTTGCAAACAAAGTGATGTTGATCAATATATAAACATTCGTTGACCAAAAATAAGGTGATGATGAGCAAGTTTTCCCTATTTGTAGTATGTTGTGCAATTTAATTCTATTGATGAGCAAAAATAAGATGATGTTGAGCAACACCCTATTAAGCAACTATGAAGACATAATTAGATAAAACTAACATTTCATTGCAAACAAGGTGTTGTTGTGCAATATATAAACAATCGTTGAGCAAAAATAAGGTGATGCTGAGCAAATTTCCCGATTTTCAATATGTTTTGCAGTTTTATTCTATTGATGAGCAAATATTAGAACATGTTGAGCAATAATCTATAAAGCAACTTTGAAAACAAAATTGGATAAAAATTAGATGTAATTGCAAACAAAGTGTTGTTGTGCAATATATGTAATATCGTTGAGCAGAAATAAAGTGACGTTGAGCAAGTTTTACAAAGGCATAATATATTGTGCACTTTTATTCCATTGATGAGTAAAAATAAGACAATGTTGAGCAATAATCTATTAAACAACTATGAAAGGATAAATAGACAAAAATAAGACAATGTTGAGCAATAATCTATTAAGGTGCTGTTGAGCGAGTTTACAATAGTCAAGCATTGTGCAAACCTAAACTATTGTTGAGAAAGAATAATACGATGTTGAGCAAATCTAAGGTATGGAATTATATGAAAAATAATAACAAATAAATAAAGTCTCACAAAATTGCCGATTTATTGGCAAACAAAAAAAAAGGAAAATAAAAACGGTTTTCCTAAAAAAATATAAAAACCAAATATTTTGTGCAATATATAAACAATCGTTGAGCAAAAATAAGGTGATGGTGAGCAAATTTTTCCCATTTGCAATATGTTGTGCAGTTTTATTCTATTGATGAGCAAAAATTAGGGCATGTTGAGCAATAATCTATTAAGCAACTATCAAGAAAGAGTTAGATAAAACTAACATTTCATTCCAAACAAAGTGTTGTTGTGCAATATATACACAATCGTTGAGCAAAAATAAGGTAATGCTGAGAAAATTTTCCCCATTTGCAATATGTTGTGCAGTTTTATTCTATTGATGAGCAAAAATTAGAACATGTTGAGCAATAATCTATAAAGCAACTTTGAAAACAAAATTGGATAAAAATTAGATGTAATTGCAAACAAAGTGTTGTTGTGCAATATATGTAATATCGTTGAGCAGAAATAAAGTGACGTTGAGCAAGTTTTCCGAAGTCATAATATGTTGTGCACTTTTATTCCATTGATGAGTAAAAATAAGACAATGTTGAGCAATAATCTATTAAGCGACTATGAAAGGATAAATAGACAAAAATAAGACAATGTTGAGCAATAATCTATTAAGGTGATGTTGAGCAAGTTTACAAGAGTCAAGCGTTGTGCAAACCTAAACTATTGTTGAGCAAGAATAATACGATGTTGAGAAAATCTAAGGTATGGAATTATATGAAAAATAATAACAAATAAATAAAGTCTCACAAAATTCCCAATTTAATGACAAACAAAAAAAAAAGAAAAACGAAAACGGTTTTCGTAAAAAAAATATAAAAACCAAATATGTGTGAATACCCAAAACGCTTTTCAGGTTCGAGAAGTTTTCCATCACCTTCTTTTAGTTTCTTCCTCGAGCTAAATCTACTCTGTCCATTTCTCTGCAAGATTGCCTCAGGCTTGATTGTAGGCTTGTAAGAAGGAGATCTATCATATACATATTGATGTCTTCAGATCCGAAAGGTTAGATTTCGTGTTTTCTGTGTATTAAAGTTCAAATTAGAACGAGTACAGTTTAGGGCTTACTTTTCTACGAAAATTAGGAAAAATCGCACTTATTCAAGCGAATTGAATGTTTATAATCAAGCAATTATTCAGCCTTACAAGACCCACCATTGCTATTTCATTTTCTTTCGCATAATAAATTGAAGTTAATGTGATTAATCTAGAGGATGAATTTGGGAATTTGTTCGGCATAAAATACAGTCTCTCACAGTGTCATATCTTCAAATATATTTGTATGCATTGATTGTATGTCTTCATTCTATAGGTAAACGTCCACAGAGTGTGAGTGATTCACCTGTTCTAGACAGTCAAAATAGAAATTCGAAGAGATCAAAACGATCTGGAGTTAAACCTCCAGTAGTTGATTTATCTAGAGATTCACCTCCCTTCAAGGATGAACTATCTGTTGATACTGAGACTGGTAAATCCTTGGAAGTAGGGGAGGGTTGTAGATCACTTGAATCCAAAGATTCACAACCGCTTGTAAGAAAAAAACAGAAAGAGAGAAGTGCACCCTGGGATTGATCTTCGTGTTAGCACTGTTGCTGTGGAGACCATTGAAATTGCAAGGCTGGAAAACCATTCACCTACTGAGACGGTTATTCAACATGTAAACCCAACTGTGCATATCATAACATCTGATGAGCAAACAGATACCACAGACATACAACCTATCGCAGAAAACAGGCAGCTGGTTGTGAGGAGTGAGAGAAACACTAGACAAAAAAACTCTCATCATTGAAATCACGGTCAAGCCCACGCTTGCTGGTGTCGTCCTTGAAAAAATTGAATGCCAAGCAAAGGAAAATGATTGAGGATATTGGCTTTGGATTTTTGTTCAACTTGGAGATTGTTACCCTACCACTACTTCTTTCGTATTGATTAGTGGATCAGTTTGACCCTAACAAGTGTTGCTTGGTGTTGGCTAATGGAGGCGAACTTGAAATTGCATAAATAGATGTGCATATCACAATGGGATTCCCAATGGGGAAATTTTTAGTTGGAAGAAAATCAGCTAAAAAGAATTTCAATCTTGTGCAAGATTGGAAAACCACATTTGATGTCCAGGACAATATAACAACAGCTATGGTTATGGAAAAATTGATAGCTGACACTGACTGTGGTGATCAATTCCTTCTGAACTTTATCGTTATACTGAACTCTATGTTGGTTGATACACTAGGAAACGGACATGCCAACCATAGTTTAATAAGAGTAGTTCCTGAATTAGGTGACCTGAAAGACCTAAATTGGTGTGCTATTGTGTTGGAAAGTTTGGTCGATGCAAAGAGAAGCTGGGAAAGGAACAAGAATGGACATTTCAGAGGGCCTCTGTTATTCTTGGTTGTAAGTATTTTTTTCAAACCTTCGCTCTAACGTTAACTTAATTTCTTTACCATCTCAGTAGTACAAATGTCACCGCCCATACTTTTTTCTACATGTCTACATTATTCTTTATGTCAGCATTCCTTGATCAATCGTTATACTGATTTATGTTTATCCCCTTGGTTTGCCAGTTGTTTTACATGGATAGGGTGAAATTATTCACAAGCACAGCACTAAGAAGAATGACTCGTTCTTTCCCGGTTTTCGTTGGCATAAATTACAAAATCTTGCGCCAACGAGAAACTGATGATATAAGTACCAGTCACCCTCCTGATCCAGAAAAAGAGACACCTCCAGTTGAGGTTTGTATGAATTATTTCAACCAATTCAATGTAATATTATTACAGTATAGCAATGTTCTGGTATTTACTGATGACTTCTTATTCTAATTTTTTATGTGATGTTATCTTCTAGAGTTGGATAAAGTTGTTTGCTCAAAAGACTTCTGCACTTACATCTGCTATTTTTTATTTTCCTGAGTGGTCTACGAAAGTCCCGATTGAACTACAACATGATGACAAGGTGAAAAGGCTTCTACATGGAGCAAACCAGCTTTTAGGGGTGGAAAATGTCATTTTTGAGGCACCTACGGCCACGGATGCTGCTGACATGTCAAATATGAATGACCCTGTAAGCCCATATTTTACAGAATCACAAGATAAATTCTAGGCAGACCCTGTTTTATTAGATTGCATTACCCAAATTGAAATGGCATATCACAACAAGCAAAAAATGAAATCAAATATCAAAGTGGAAGGGGAATTTTCCTTTGATATATTTCTAGATGACCCTGCTTTTAAGAAAGATGAAGGGACATCATTGAACACATCGGTTGAAATGAAGAATGCTAATGAAGCAGCACAGGCTCCCCCAGACAGCCATGGGCAGTCTCCAATACAACAGTGTGGTGAAGCTATTCCTACTCCCCTACCCACTCAATTTAAAGCTGATACTCCAGCAGTGAACCCTTTGGGAGATACAATAAAATGCATTACCCCTGCTGCCTTGCCACCAAGAAGGTCGCCGCGGATCAACATAGTTGATGGAAATGCTGCAGACCAACTTAATAACACGAAGAGAGCACATAAACCTTCTGCATCTTTGAGAAGCCCATATTACTCGCGTGTTGTTGACATTACAGATCATATCTCTGAAATTGAGCGCACTGTTGCAGCCTATTTAGCAATGAAAACACCACACAGCAGGTAAGTTCATTTTAAACTTAATCTTCTTAAAAGTATGTTCAGTTGCAAGTAAAACGTTATTTTCATATAATCCATCTTCAAAATGATTGACATTGCTGAGAAATTTTGTTTAAGCACAAGTTTGTTGAAATTGTTAGAACAGACATGGCTACGCTTGAGGATGAAACCCACTTGTCTAGTGTCGTTATTGGTGCATGGACAGCTATCCTCAACCACAAGGAACAATATAAAAGTGCTCAATCACCAGCAAGGCTTTTTGTCAATATCAACAAAACTGTAATATTCTTACAATTTTAACTTTCAATTACACTCCATTGTTAGTCGTTATCACAATTCATCTGTTTTTTTTTTGCTAATTTCTATTCTTCAACCAGTTTAATGTAGAGAGTGTATCAGTACGAGCTTGTGATGAACAGTTCAAGAGGTTTAACCTGCACATGGATACTGTATTGTCATCTTCACCACACCTTTCTTTGAAGGATATAGACATGGTACTACCTTGCAATTAAATAAATAAAGTTCAGAAGACCAATTACTAATGTTTATTTGTTTTTTGTTATGTTGATTAGATTGTATATGCGGTTGAACGAACATCAAACTATGTCATGGTTGTCTTTAACTTTAAAAACAAAATAGTCAAAATTGTTGATGTTACACCATCTTCCAGTGATCCAATTTGCCCCTTCACATCGCCCTTTGAATGTTTGGTAAGTTTTACTACTGATATCTAATATTTCTTTACTTGTGTTAATTTCATTTAAATATCAACTCATTTTATAATTAAAATTACATGAATTCTAATTCAATCCATGCAGGGGGATATGCAAATTGCTTATCTAACAGAGAAGGGACTCCTAGCAAAGGCTGAAATAGTGTCAGATGCAACAACATCAAAAGTCCATATCACATGGGCTGGAGAGGAGAAAGTTCAATATTCTAGGGTATGCCTTATGCGCCACATGAAGACCTTCTTTGGGACAGAGAGAGGGTACAAGTGTGGACTGGAAAAAGGCAATTTCAAGAATATTTCAAAGCTAGGTGTGAAGTATCTGACAGATATAGTATGTTCAGAGTTAAATGAATTGAACGCATATGTTGTGAAGGCAGCAAAAACCCATGCAAGAATGACATCAAAAGGAATTCAGGGGCAGAGACTGAATCTTGGTTGAATAACCACAACGCAATTTGATGTTTTATTTTCAAACTTTGGAATGAATTTTAGTGTAGACAGTTATATACGCTACTTCTGAAAATTTTTCTCGTACAAATTAAGACAGTTGTCAGTGGGGTCAGTTTTCTCGTACCGGTTAAGACGTTTGTTGTCCATGTGGTTTTTTGATGGATAGTATTTGTTCTTCAATGTGTCAGCACAATTCTCTGCGCTTATAATCAAGTGGTCTATGTTATACAAACAATTGATTTAGTAATATGCATTCGTTTGTTGTGCAATTATAAACTATTGTTTAGCAAAAATAAAATGATGTTGAGCAAATTAGCAGTAACATAAAAACTTAGTTAAACAGTGTCAGCAATACTTTTACCAAAACAATCCACAAACTAATCCAATGTGTCCGCACTATAAAAAGGGATAGATGTAAAACTTCAGTCCCAATTTATAATTTGAAATATAAGGAAGGAAATTACAAAATAATTATATTATTAATATGATATTAATATGCTGCATCATATCATTAGGATGGAACACATATAAACTGAAATAAAAAAAAAACATTCAACATATAAATAAGTACCAATGTTATTACGTATTAATATAATAAAACTACAGTCCTAAGAAGTCATCAATCTTCTTCATCCTTTCCATTTCTGCATCTAAAACCTCTTTAACACACCCCATTAGATTGTCCTTTGCGTCTTCAAACAACTGTCTTTGATTGCCCAATTCTCTTTCCATCTATATAAAGCATAAAAGACAAGACTCAATCACAATACGGAAAAAAATTTTATGGATAAAACTTCAAATATCACCTTTGATAATACTTCACCATCTTCATCTTTAGACGCAATACGAATGTGGTGTTCAGTTGCTATTATGGATCTTTGGTATTCCTCATATAATGTGTAATGAACGACGACAGCCTCCAACAACTCGGCCCTGCGGGCCTCTTTGTTCGTCTCGCAAGCATCATCAACTAGATTCATGTGATAACCAGGGTAAACAACACTATCCAGCACATCCATCAATTGATGGAAACTGGTACAAAACCCGACAGTGTTACCATAGTTCATCTTTTTAGAGAGGGATGTATTTTTGTTAAAACCAGTGTTCAGGGACCAATGGATAACAAAGAATGATAAAAGGATATATATATAGGCAACAATTAGACAGTTTTCATCTTGTAACAATTATTTCTGACAGTTTATTTCAGAGTAACTATAAATAAAAAAACTGTCAAAACTGTAAAACTATAAACTGAAAACGGATTACAATTATTTGAGTTACAGTTATCATTGGAAGACATTACCTAACTCGTGTCAGCACTACTTTTGGCCTTATCCACCTAGTGTCATCACAAAAACATCAAAAACAGAAAACAACTAAATTTATAAGAATAGTGTCACCAATAGACCCAACTACTCTAACCAACAATGTAACAAAAAGATTCTGAACACTTGCCAATTCGTGCAACATTATAAACTTCAAAATCACAAAAAGAATACTAGCCCAGGGTCTCAAGTAAATGTACCTAATATCCGTGTCAGCACTACTTTGGGACTTACCCTAATAGTGTCACACACTTAAGTTTTAATATCAGAAAATGTCAAGCCATAAACTTCAATAGCAGAAACCACCAATATGATCAACTAGTGTCACACCAAATGACCTACGTAAATGTCAAAGATTACCATAATTTGAATATAAATCAGAAAGAAATTTCATCAAGGACAAATTTCATTCATAAAATGTATTTTAGGTTACATCAGTACCATACAAAATTACATACTACACTTATATCAACTAAAGCTAGAATTCTGCCCGGCAAAGAGGACAGTTGTTTTGAACTAAAATCCAAGATCGTAAGCAATTTGGATGAAAGTGATGTTGGCATGGCGTTTGAAGAACAGGATCTGACTCCAACATTGGAAGCAGGCAAATAGTACATTCATCATCATCAAGATCAAGGTGATATATCTCCCTTAATCCGTTAACATCCATAGGCTTTGGAGGTGCTGGGGGATCTGCTTGGTCAACTTCCATATGAATGTCATCGTTTATTTCGGACTCATGGCTTGAATCAGACGAAGAGTCATCATAAAAATGTACATTGATGTTGATGTTGGGACAAAGACCATATTCAACAAGATCAGCATCGGCGTCAAACCAACTTCTAGTGTAATCCATTAGAAGACGATTGGCTACCTGGGTTCTAACCTCAGCAGTTACTCCTGCATCCTGTAGCACTTCGTTGCAGAGAGCTAGACTCATAGGCAAACCATTCCAAATAGATGTGTGATAGAATGTAAAGGGAATGCTGTCAGAGTGGATGGCCACAACAAGTAGTCATAGTCTAGTTCAGTATAGGTTGGGAATGCCATTGAAGGAGAGAAAACCTACACAGACAAAATCAAAATATACTCATAAATTAGACATTGACTTAAAAATAAAACATTAAATCGATATTATTAAGAAATAAACATTTGAGAAAGACAAAAGAGAAAAAATGCCTGCAAAACTGGAAAAACCCTAACTGATGACTTTTAATGGCAGTAAGAATCACATACACACAAACGGAATATAATGCAATAGAAAATAAGCAAGACAAATACCAATATATGAACATTAATAGAATAAAAAGCAAGGGGAGATTCAACGAAAATCGGAGAATACAACAATAAAAAATTTGCTGAAGCAGTACATCAAAATAATAGATAACGTTTTTTTTAAAGGAAGAAAACAGAAAGGAGTACATCCCACAACAGCAATCGCACCTTGAAAGCAAGAAATCTAGATGAGAACGAGAAAGGATGAAGATGAACAAGAAGAAGAAGATGAAACGACTTGCAGACAATCTGAACAACGTTTAAGCACAATATAAATAAGCGGGAAATGGGCCGGGCATCTCTAGACAAAGCCCAATAGTTATGTTGAAGGCAATATCAACAATTTAAACATTTGTGCAAAATTAATGTGTTGATAAGCAAAAATAAGATCATGTTTAGCAAATTTCCACCAATAGCCGGTGTTGTGAAATTTTAATCTGATGATGAGCAAAAATAATAACATGATGCAAAAAACAAAATTATTGGAAGATTTTAAAATTAGATTGACAAAAAATATACTCATTATGATAACATTTTAACCATAAACTACTGTTGTGCAACCATAAACTACTGTTGAGCAAAAATAAGTTGGTGTTGAGCAAAAATAATATATTGTTGAGCAAATTTATCTTACCCAACATACACTCGCAAAACCATAGAATATAAGACCGGTATCAACACTAGTTGTAACTAATACACGTCTGGTGGCAATACTATGTGCATTAAACACGTCTGGCAACCACATACACTTTGAAATTAATATATACAAGTGTAGTGTTCCCACTATTTGTTACTAGTATCAGTGTCAGCACTACTTTGGGTCTACAACACCTAGTGTCACCACATGAAATTCTAATATCAAAAAAAGATCAAACTGCCGACATCACAAATTCAAACTAATATAACCCACAATGTCAACAAAAATATGGTCATTAAACAGCTGTTTCACCCCCATACACTTAAGAATAAAAAAATACAACACTCGTGTCATCACTACTTGTAATATAATATGAGTGACACCAATACTTTGCATCTCAAACACATAGTGCCCATCACATACACTATAAAATGAAAAAAATATAAATACATACACTTCAAAAATCATAGAATACAAGACTCGAATATCAGGGGGGGAAACAGTGTCACCACTAATTGTAACTGATATCACTGTCAGCACTAATTGGGACACCAAACACCTAGTGTCATCACACATACTGCAAAATCAAAAAATACAAGTATGGTGTCGGCATTACTTTAAACTAATCAGACAATAAATGTTAACAATACTTTGGGCATGAAAAACCTCTTTACAAAATATACACTTCAACAAGAAAAAAACTAGGCCACTGTCACCACCCATAATATATAAGCATATTCATCAAAGATCAGGTGGGCTTTCTTCCTAAAATAAAATACAGTATCATACACAAACAAATTTAATAGTGCATTAATTTCATTAATATTAAACATTTCCAAACACCAGTTAGAACAAATATTTACAAGATACATTTGGTATGATTAGAATGGAAATCATATACAAAAAGGTGCCAGATACAGACTTCCATTCATACCATACATTCGATTAGCTTAACTACCACAAAATATTTGCACCTACAATGTCTTTTCCAACAAAATATGCCATTAAAAATAAGCCTAAAAGGGTGCTCGACAAAGTGGACAAATGGCTTCATACGACAACCACTCTAAAATACACTATGTGTGGAAGGTATGGGGACACACTAACCAAAGCGTCGGCGTTGATGGCAGCATCGGCTCAAGACATATAGAGCACAGGTCCACTTCATCTGGAGAAGCTGGGGGATCCACATGCTCTTCAGAATCTATGCTCATCTCAGATTGAGAGCTTGAATCAGAGCTCATGTCATCTTCAAATTCTTCAATGAAACGTACATCGATAATGAGATCAGGGCAGAGCCCATATTCAACGAACTCAGCATCGCCTGAAAACCACATATGAGTATAATCCATTAGCATCAGGTTGGCTACTTGAGTTCGAACCACAGCAGTGACCCCTGCTTCATGAAGCAACTGATCACACTGTTCATAGGACATCGGCAACCCATTCCACACAGTGAGATGTTCCAGGAACACCTCAGGGATCCTTTTGGACTTGATAACCACGTGCAAGATGCTAGATCCATAAACAGGCGTCGGCCTTGGTGTGATTGCCACATCAAAAGACCCAACAGAGTCATGGTAACCAATTTGAACTTCAATTGGAAGTGCCATCTAAGGATACAAAACATAAACAACACAAAATAAATATACACTAATATAAATTGCTAAAATCAAAACACTAAGCAACTGAAAGATGATGAAAAACTCATCTAATTCTCAGGAAAACACAAAAAATCCCTAACCGATTTTATTGAAGTCAACAAGAGATCGAAAGGGAGAGAAATAGATGAGAAAGGCCGCACCTTGGGAAGAAGACTCCGGAAAGAAGAATAGCTTGTGAAGGACGACGAAACGACTTGGAGAGAGGTTAAGGATGAAGTGAGTGGAAAGGGTTTGAGTGACGTTGGACTGTTGAAGAAACAAGGAAGAACACCGCTTTAAATAAAGTTACCGACTTGGGCCAACTTCTTTCATCAGTTAATGGGCCACGTTGTCATGTCTTGAGGTTTAAAATAAACAAACCAACAATTTGGTCCAAAATCGTATTGTTGTGCAAAATTTAACCTATTGTTCAACAAAAATAATATCATGTTGAGCAAATTTCCACAAATCGACCATGGTGTGAAATTTAATTTTAATTATGGCCAAATAAAGGACAACATGATGAGATAAATATATTTGAAAATTCGCAAATTATATTAAGGACAAATAATATCATATTGGGAACAAATTCACATAGATCAATTGTTGTGCAAAATTTAACCTATTGTTCAACAAAAATAAGATCATGTTGAGCAAATTTTCACTAACTAACAATTGTATGCAATTTCATTCTAACGATGACCAAAAAAAAAGGCAGCATCGTAAAAAAATATATATTTAAAGATTCAAAAATTATATTAGGCAAAAATAAGATGTTATTGGGCACAAATTCACAAAGATTAATTGTTTTGCAAAATTTAACCTGTTGTTCAGCAGAAATATGATCATGTTGAGCAAATTTTCACCAATCGACCACGGTATGAAATTTAAGTCGAACGATGATCAAAAACAAGACAGCAGCGTAAGAAAATATATATTTAAAAAATAGAAAATTATATTAACGAAAAATAGAAACATAATGAGCAAAAATTCACAGAGATCAATTTGTGTGCAAAATTTAATCTAGTGTTCAGCAAAATACAACAACAGTCTCAACGCTACTTGAAACTAACATCAGTGTCAACACTATTTTCGTACTTAGGCAACTTCCCCACTTACACAACAACAACCTATCTAAATACTGGTTCTAGTATTTAAAACTCCAAGTTTCTTTGATCAGATCTGCACACATGAGTTCTCTGAAACGAAAGATCTTTTCGTTATTGAAATTTTTAACATCTCCCCCAAATACAGAAGCTTCAATCGCTTTTAATGTAAACACACCGCATGAAGCCCTGTAGACAAATAAAGAAACAATGTAATGTAAGGACAAAAATAACAAGTATCTAAACGTAAGCAAATAACATAACAAGATAACAAATACATACCCATTAGAATCATGCATTAACCCAGGAACCATGTATAGCTGGAAAGGAGAGGAATCGAAGTTTTCAAATAGCCCAGCGCCAGCCTTTGCTAAATGAATTGGGAGCCAAATAGAAAACGGTTGCAATTGTTCTTCAAGAACACCTACCCTAACAGCAGGAACATTGCAATCGAACACATTGATTACCCTATCCTCAATGTTAATCTCCAACGCCACCCAGTGCTTGTTGATAACATTGAAAATTGTGTAAATTTTCTTTACCGATGCCCATGGCTTCCCATAATCAGCAGGACACGTACCAACAAAATAATCCTCGGTGCTGGATTCAAGATCTATGTCTATCCCATAACATGAAGCATAGTCGGGAAGGTACTTCAGATAAAATAGCCAATCAAGAACAAGAACATCTCGATACTTGACAGGGTCCTCATGAATGCGCTTCCTAATGTGAATCAAACCTGCTTCAAGATGCTAAACAAAGTAATAAAAAAGTCAATTCAACAATCAAATAATACAATAAAAAGTAAACCACAAATATATACATAAATATATAATGTAGAAATACAACCAGTTATTACCTGACAATCAAACCACATATTCTTCAATAAAATACGCTGGAAAATCTTTCTATCAACCCTTGAGGTTGTACCAACAACGGAAAAATTCCTGACAAAGAGAACACAAATAAAAAAATAATAAAATATATATATATATATATATATATATATATAGCATAAGATGTTCTAACTAATACAATAACAACAACATTTCATACAAAATACTAAACATAAAATTAAACCATACCTTTGCTTTTTTACGAGTCCATAAATAAAGTCATGATCTTCCGAGCTGATCAGTGACTTCTTAGGGGCATGCTTTGGCATCCTCACTTTCTTCACTTCCACAACTGGACCATACAAGAATGTACTGTTTGATGGGATAAGATTGGAAGCCTTTAGTTGGTCAATATCGATTTGGATTGCAGGATCCTTCGCTAACGAATCCCAATCATCGCCTGCACCCTTGTCATCATCATTGTCAGAAAGACAAATATACTTTTCTAGGGCTGGGTCAACCGTAACTCCAGCAACTTTACCACCAGCGCCGTCGCCTTCACACTTTGTAGATTGAGGCACTTCAGTTGAGGTTGCTGGAATCCCAACCTCATCTCCAGAAACCTTATAATCAGTGTCAGCAACAACATGTGGAGACTCCTTACCCACTCCTGGAACCTCAATACTTAATGAAGGCAAAGACACATGCACAACTTCACCAGAAGCGGGAGATGATTTCAACATTAACTCCTCGTCAGGGAAAGACTGCTGAAGATCAGACACAACATCATTCACAATTTTGTTCACATCTTCAACAACAGCCTTCATAGGTGTGACCTGGGGTTCAACACCACTGACACGTTCATCATCGCCTCTCACAAGAGTGCTGTCAGGCTTGCCAGGAGCGTGCTTATCATCAGCCTTCACGGGTGTGTCCTGGGGCTTACCAGATCTGACATGATCACCATCAACTATCGCAGGAGAGCTCGCAGACTTACCACGAATGTACTTATCATCAGCCTTCGGAGGTGTGCCCTGGCACTTACCACCACTGGTGCTTTCTTCATGAAATACCGCAGGAGAGCTCGCATTCTTACCAGCAATGTGCTTATCACAAGATTTCATATGTGTGTCCTGGCACTTAGCACCACTCACACTTTCGTCATCAACATTTGCAAAAGGATCTTTAACATCAGGCTTGACAGGGTTTGACTGCAACCTCTCAAACAAAGCTTCATAATTAGCAACCCTAACCTCAAGCTCATCGTACCTCTTCGACATCTCACCAAACACTTGAAGGCTCCCGTTCAACTCAACAATCTTTGTTTCAGTTGCATCTACCCTTGCAGACAACAGATGCATAATTTTAGGGATCTCTTCAAGCTTCGCAATCCTCTTGTAAATCTCCTTCACCCAGTCAGGGTGAGATGGGAGAGAAGAAGCAAAAGCATCACCATGCGATTTGGGAGGCACCTCACAAGTTGGATAATTGTTAGCATCCATTTGAGGAGAAACATGTTCAATATCTCCCACTTTCTCTGATGACACTGCTATTTTGTTAGCTTCATCACTTGAAATGCGAACATATTCATTTTCACAAGCAGCATATGTTTGCCCCAGCACAGACTGCCCACCAACAAAATCATGTGCTTCAACACTCCCCAGAGGTGACCTCTGAACAGAAGGGGTCGGCACATCACCCTCTCCATCACTGTCAGCAGAAGGTGTCTCAACTCCTTCAACGGTGTCACGGCAATCAATGCCATCTGCAAGGTCGGCCAAAACATGTAGCCTCGCAGTTTGACAAGCATCCAATTTATCGGGTTTAGGGGAATGGGTGTCAGAGTGCAAAACATCAACCTTTTCATCACAAACAGGAACTTCACCACATGATTTGGAAGTATGGGTGTCAACAGTAAAATCTTCACCTTTGTCATCACCAACACTGACTTCACACACAGATGTAGAGACTGCAACATCAATATCTACATGCTTCACTACATGTGCACCCGCGGTATCAATAACAGGAACAGAAGGAATAGTAAAAGACTTGTCAACATTACTATCATATAATGGCCTACAACTACTTACACCACCGATCTTCTTCATCTTATACCTCCGCTGAAAGATAATATTCAACGGGACAACATCTTCTAAAAGGTCACATGAATCAGTACTCAACCGACATCGCTTGGAAGGTGAAGCAACAACATCAACCTCTTTGTGCAAATATGTGTCAGCAGTAAGTCTCTTAACCTCCTTAGAAGGAATAACTCTAGAACCTGTCCTCACTGCTGAAGCCTTCTGTCGAGGCGTCTTTACATCACTCTTGACAGATTTTTTACGGTCTAGAGCAATGTATGGATTGAATAGAACACGACTTGCAGAACGACCCCTCCTCAATGGAACCCGTTCCTCAGAGTTATCGCTGGACTCCACCTTCTGTTTCTTTTTACCACGCATCACTCCAGTGGAAGATTTCCTCTTCTTTGAGGACCCTACATCTTCTTTATCCACCTCTGGGAAAACTTCAAAAGCAGTTTCAAAGGACTTACCATCCTGTTTCTTTCTAGCACCCTTGCCTCTCTTCGCAGGTGTCTTCTTCTTTGACGGCTCACCTTCATCATGTTTCTGCAACACACTAACTTCTTCCTCCTCAAACTGGGGGGCCCTATTTGAAAACTTAGCTTCATATGCCCTTCTACAAACACGACAAATCTCATACAATGTCGCATCAACAGGTCCAGAAACTATTTCTTCAACTGATACAACAACTACTGCATCAACTACAGTATCAGCTTTTTCACCAGCAAACGCCATTAATTCGGTGCGTGCAAACTCCCCATAAATAGGGAACAACGGGCTCTGGACAAAACGCATGTATCAGAATAAAAACCAAAAGATACGTCAAATAAAAATGTTATTTTAGAGAGAAAATATAAAAATATTACCAAATCACCATGAAAGAACTTCTCAGCTTCAGCATATACTTGGCTATAATCACATTGCCAGTGCAACGAGTATGGATCTAGTTCAGGCATCTTAAAATTATAGTCAAAATTAACAGAGATAGCTGGGAACGCTTCTAATATCCAAGCCTGTTACAAAATAAAACTCGTTATGCCACTAGAAAATAATATTTACATAATGCTCACATAAGCATTAAAGTTGTGCTGACACAGACAAAAAAATGATGACATAAGACATGCAATAACTAAAGCACAATACTTGGAATGCAAGGCTATACCCATACATTTGATAAGAACCCCTAACCCCATTCCGATCTGCAACAGAAGAACTCTTCACTGATTTCAACAAACGGGTGTATGACTCTCTACCCCAAGGATATAGTTCAAACTCCTTCTCATTGCACGCAAGAGATAAAAATTGTGGACTTACAACTTCTGACCTCCTATAAACAATAAGCCTCTCAATCAGCAACAACTTTGCCATAATCAACTTCTTCTTTGACATCTTTTTCTCACATATGAAACAATCAAGTAACTCATCATGAGTCATTTTCTTCTGCCCAAAAAATTCAAATATTGACACTTTCTTTGGGATATTACAAACACGGTCTTCGCAAGGAAGGCATGTAATAACATGAAACTCAGCAATTGAAAAACGTGCAAGATGTCCACCAACTCTAAACCACAACTCATGCTCTTTTTTTGTTTGTACTTGACGCATCACCATTTGATGCATAAGCTGGAAATTCATAACCATGTTGGTGCCTTGCGTCAGCACCCATCCAACGCAACTTTTTTGCAGAGTTTTGTAGTGAGAAGGACACAAATGCTCCTTGATCAGATCACAGACAGAGGGATGTGAATATATGTTGGATCTACAACGAAATCGCTCAGAAACAGGAATGCAATATTCCAAACCATGATCAATAACAGACAATTAAGCAAAAAAACAACCATCAGATTAACAAAAAACTACAACTTGCTCATCAAAATAAAAAATAACTTACATCAGAACCAGGATAAGAGGTGGATGAATCAGAAGATTGAGTTCCTGCAAGGAACAAAATACAGAAAAATGTAAATAGACAATAACAGAATATGTGATGACATAAACAACAACAAACAATGACAATATAATGTTACACAACGACAGTAAAATAACATGAACATCACAAAACACACACACACAAAATACCAAATCCAAACACATACATTGTTGGAACTACAACAAACTAACACAAAAGCATGGAAAACAGGTCCGCATACACGAAGAACACTAAAAAGGCACTTACAAAGTGCAACACCGCAAATTTGACGAAAATAAACAGTTCAATAACCCGAATTTACATATGAAAGTTCCAAAACCGACGAAAAGTACTAATAACCGCACATAAGAATGCAGATAAAGCATTGATTTACCATAGATTGTCGATAATATAATGAAAAAACAATAAAACCAACATAAACGAATATATTCCAAAACCCTAGCACGACAAATTTCGCAAAAATCCGCCAAATTTATACCTGAGCTACTGGATGACGACATTGAAGTAAACGATGCAAACTACGAGCTTTACAGAAGCAAGGATGAGCAATCGAGCCAGAAAAAGCACCAAACCGGAGATGGAAAGCCACAAACGCAAGGCGAAAATTTTCGAGCAAAGAGAGAGTTCGAATAAGGAAGAAAGCAATTTTCTGGAAACAGGAAAAAATGTCCGTAAAGAAAGTAAATTAGGTATATATAGGGGTCATTTCGCAAATATGTCCAAACCCGCGTCTATTCCGCAAATACGTCCAATTAATGTGCCTATTTCGCAAATTTTTTCTTAGAATAATTATATTATTCTAATTTTATACTCGAAACCTTCTTGCTATTTAATTTATTTAATTTATAAAGTTAAATTAAATAATATTTATTTCCGCTAATATATAATATATATAATGCATGTATCCAAACATATATATAATATATAATCAATTACATATGTCATTTTGACAAATGTAAACCCATTAGAAAGAGCATATTTTCAACTCAAATTTGGGTATTTATAGTGGTGCAATTACTCCATGGTTGAGCCAAAAAGGCCCACTTCTTTCTCTTTTGGATACACTAAGGTAAAACAAAAAGGGAGGTGAATTCTCCTTTCTTTTATCCCTTACCTTCCTCCCTAAGTTCTCAGGAGGGGGTTATCCCCAACCTCACCGAATTACGTCCGAGATCTCCTCAAGATCAAGCCGGCAGGCCCGGCCCAAGCACAGGGGCAGCAAGTGCTCTCGCCCAGGGCCCATATAAAATTTTATACTCAGTATAGCCCATGTGTAAAAAAGTCCATAAAAATTACAGTTTCAATTTCTTTTCTTTTCCAGCAGACAAGAAAGGAAGGCCCACAACAACCACATATTCCTCCAGCTTACTCTAAAATTCAATACAGTATTCTTTTAAAAAAAAAATTGAGCCCATTTATACGGAGTAGTAATTACTCCCTCCCTCCTAAAATACAATCTTTTTAGCATTTTGCACAAGTTTTAATAAAACACCTTACTTTTAAAAAAACATCATCATTGCACTAACTTTTTCATAAATTTTATTATTTTTTAACACCCACTACACATTTTAACCAATCAAATTATTTTAAAAAGTCTACAACACACAAACCAATACAAATCATTACAACTTTTTACCTAGAAAACCTAAAAGTCCATCTATTGTTGGACAAAAATTTACCTCTAACAACCCATGTATTGTTGGACGGAGGGAGTACTAATTAGGCTCCACTCTCAAGGTATTGAATTTCATTCCAAGTACTACTCCAGTTAGGCTTCAATTTCATTCCAAGTAAAAGAGCTCCATAATTGACAACTTCAATTATAAATTTTACTCCATATTAAATTTATTGTTTTGTTATTATATAATATTTTTTAATTCTCTATTTTTTTAAATGCTAAAAACTATATAATTTTTTTAAAAAATTTTAAAAAATAATTTCATTATAAAATTATACAAAAATTGAATAAAAAATTGATACTACCTCCGTTGCAAAATATAAGGGCGTTTACTTTTTGACACGTTATTTAATGAGCTAAAAATTCTATGAAATATTAATTTTTTATTAAATTTTTTTACATAGTATTATACATATTAACAATATTTATAATACTATGTAAAAAAAATTAATAAAAAATTAATATTTTATGCAGTTTTTAGCTCATTAAAAAAAATGCCAAAAAGGAAACACCCTTATATTTTGCAACGGATGTAGTATTTTATACTCCCTCCGTTCGGCAAAACTTGTCGTTTACTATTTATGCACGCTTTTTTAGAACGATAAAAACTATATAAAATATTCATTTTTTTATAAATTTTTTTTACAAGTTTGTACTTATTAATAATAACTACAAAGTTGTTAAAAAATTATTAAAAAAACAGATATTTTATATAGTTTTTAGCTCCTAAAAAAGCGTGAATGAATAGTAAAGTGTCAAGTTTTTCCGAACGGAGGTAGTATTAGTTTTTACCATCTTTAAAAAAACTTACATAAATATAGTAAATGATGCTTAATTAAAAACAAAGGATGTATATAGTATTAGGCCCATAATTTTCTCCCGCCCCGAACCTATAAAATAATAGGACCGGCCCTGCAAGCTAGATCTTATCAATTGGAACGGATCAACCCTGCCCTACCTATCTCTTTCATTTCCAGTCCTATAAATAGGAGGAGGCCCTCGTCGATCTCCACAGCAACCAAAGCAAGCTTAGCCTTCCTCCTCCTCTCTCAAAGTCACCGTGAGCAGCCCGCCGCACCCACTGCAGTCCACCACCGCCGATTGCACCCACTGCAGTCACATCCTCCCCGGAAGCACGCGCACGAGCAGCCGAGAACGAGCCCAGTCGCTTGCCTCCGTTCGCCGTTGTTTCACTTCGATTGCTGCTGCCCTCATCTCCGGTAGCCGCTGCCTTCGATCCCTGTCCGAGTGCCACTGTTGTGTCGTCCCCATCACCTCTGCTGCCCTTCGTCACCACCGTCGCCAATCGCCGCGTCGAGCCATCGCCGTTGCCGTTTTCAGTCATCGCCGAGGAGCTTCGTCGTTTCATCCTGCCTCTGTACGTGAGTTGAAGAACATAACCAGTGTTCTAAATATTGGATATATCGGCGATATATCGGGGATATTTAGAATCCGCTACGATATCGGCTTATCGGGTGAATATATCGGTCAACGTGATTTATCAGGTCAATATCGGCGATATATCTGGTCAACGCCGATATAACGGGTCAATATCGGTGATATATCGGGGATATTTAGAATTGCCAACTTTTATAAGGCAATTTTAGCCTTTGTGACCCGGTATATCAGGTCAATATCGGTGATATATAGAATTGCCAACTCTGATAAACTTTAGCCATTCTGAATGAAGTTGTTTTTATTTTTCTAAGTTTATTTGATAATTTTATAATTTAAATATTAATTTTTCATGTGTATTTTTATATTTTGAAGTATAAATATAATATTTATAATTAAAAATTAGCGAAAACGATAAATCTGATATATCCCGATATATCTCCGATATATCCCTGATATATCATTTGTTCTCCTAACCGATACCACCCCGATACACGATATTTAGAACCTTGAAGATAACAAGTGGGGGTTTTTAATCTCTTTTGATTAAATTACAAAAGCTTCCCTTGTTTTATACAATTTCCGTTTTTTCCTCTAATTTAATTAGTTATTAAGTTAAATGACCAATGTTTCTAAATTGTTCGATTATCGCCCGTTTCAGTGACACCAAGAAATCTCGAAGCACTCACGCCGGATTCTGCTCACGCCGGATCCCGCTCCCCGATGAATTCATATTGGTATATAATATTTAACTTTATAGAATTAATTCAATTTCAAATTGAGTTAAGTAAAGTTAATTTCATAAAATATCAATACTATTATTCCTTTTTCCGTTGGATCCGATAGGTGTTAAAATCTCGCCTGGTTGTCATCAACAGATCATCGAAAGTCAAGGCAAGTGATTTCGTTCAACGCCCTTTCCGTGTTTCGTGATTATTTTGGCGTCGTCTGCTTGATGTAAATTATCTTTTTAATCATTAATTGGCATGAGTAAACTAATGGGCAATTGTTAAATAAATTATAGTGGTATAAAAATTAAATGTGATTGTTTGTTTATAACACGAGATAAGTAAAGGTTGCCCATTTTCTTCTTCCTAAAGTGCATGATATTCTGCTTGTTCTTTCTTGCAAACTAGTGGCATATGATAATAAGATCCTTTGAATTATCCATGCTTGTTCATGTTTGATTTAATGTTGTTATTATGATCACCTAGTATAAACTCTTTATATATGATAAGATAGGCACCATATGATGCTTAGTTATGATATGTGAAAATGCGCACCACGTGATGCGAGTGGCTATAGGCCTTTGGCAAGTTATGCAGTAAACTGACTTGCAGTTTGTGGTTCGTTAAGCCACCGCCTTACAAAGTTTAGTTTATATTTTCCTTTCGGAGGTTTCCTCAATCGGTAGGTTTTCCTATTGTTCCCAGAGAGCCCTTTTCCTTTATATTGTTTCTGTATGCCGTCATCCTCCATTTCATTCCATCTACTAGCTTTCCTCCAATTTTCAATATTGGTCGTGATCATTTTCTTGATAGCTTCTGCAGAGGGGCTTGTTTCATTTCTAAAGATTGTTTGATTTCATATGAACCAAATGGTCCACCATCTCATTGCTATATGTTGTTTCTTCTCCATCGGAAGAGTGGAGCCTAAAATTTGATAAATTTGATTCATATCTCTGTTTTCTGTAATTAAGTTGTTAATGTTTTGAGATACTTGTCCAGGGAATTATTGTTGGAAATTGTTGATGGAACATTCTATGAATAGATGAATATCATCTTCCACAAACTGGTTGCACAAAATACATGTGTTCGGTACCGCCACCCCTTTTAGGGCCAGACGGGTAGCCGTGGCGAGTCCTTTTTGTTTTATTTTCCAAATAAAGTTCTTAACTTTAGGTGGAGCGTCAAGCTTCCAGATCCATGAGTACTCATCCGACGGTCTTTGTGGTGTGGATGAGATTAAGTTGTAGGCACTTGTTGTTGTTAACCATCCCTTTTTGACGGGCCACCAATACAGTCTGTTTGTAAGGGGGTTGGTTGGTAAGGGGATTTTCATAATATCCTCTACTATGGGCTTAGGAAGTACCGATTCAAGTTTTTCCTTCCACCATTGTCCTCCTATTATGAAGTTGCTTACGGAATCATGTGGATTAATGTTAGGTTGAGAGTCTATTTTGTCTTTTAGAGGTGTCGTAGCCACCCAATTATCTTCCCAAAACTTAATTGATTTCCCATCTCCCACCTGCCAGTTGAGTCCCGTTTTGAATTTCGGAATTAGATAACTCAGTTTCGACCATTGCCGCGAGGCATTGCCTTTTCTAGAGTAGGTAAGAATGTGGTTTTCTTTCAAATACTTGTATTGTATGATTTTTACCCAGCTATTTTCCGGTTCAACCAGAATTTTTCAGAGGAGTTTTAGTTGGAGAGCTTAATTCATATCTTTGGTTTTCTAATTCCCAGTCCTCCATCCCTTTTTGATTTACATATTTTATCTCAACTTATTAATGGGCTATGTTGCGCATCTTTATTCCAGAAAAAGGTTCTATTGATTTGATCTAGCTGTTTGTGGACCGCTGTCGGAAGCATGAAGCTCTGCATTGAGTATAAAGGTTTTGATGATAAGTTAGACACTATTAGGGTTGCTCTGTCTTGTTGAGAAAGGGTATTAGCACGCCATTTGCTCAATTGGTCTTTAGATTTGCAAATTATTTCGCCAAAGGTTTTCTTGGTAACCCTCCCATTTATAATGGGACATCCTAAGTATTTTTCCAGGTTTCGTTCAAGGGGTATATTTAGAATCCCTTCTAGATCTCGAGCCCTTGATCTAGGAATACCTGGGTGGTTTGAAAGGACGACTTTTGGTAATTTACTTTTTTCCCTGAGAATTTACAATAGTCTTCAATGATCTCTTTAATTTTTTTACATGCAGAATTACTTCCTTTCGAGAATATTATTATGTTGTCTGCAAAGGTCAGAAACGGAACACAGGGACCCGAATGGCCAAATTTAAATCCGATGATGTTGTGGTTAGAATCTGCCTCCCTTGAGAGTTTACGAGCAAGAATTTCTGCCCCGAGCAGGAAGAGAAACGGGGAGAGGGGGTCCCCTTGCCTCAAACCCCTTGGAGGTTTGAAAGGATCCGTAGGTCCGTTGTTTACTAAAACAGAGAAGGAGACTGTGGTCACACATTCCATAATAATATCCATAAATTTTTGGTTGAATCCAAATTTTTGAAGAATTGATTTCGTGAAATGCCAATCTACTCTGTCGTATGCTTTCTCCATATCAAGTAGTTTTATTACAGCCCACCCCTTGGTACCTTTTCTAGTACGAAAGGAGTGGAATATCTCGTGTGCTATTAGGATGTTGTCTTGGATTGCTCTGTCGGAAACGAAGGCTCCTTGTAATGGGTGTATAAGTTTTCCTATTACCATTTTCAATCGTTCTGTTATTATCTTTGAGATGATTTTATATAAGGTAGAGCATAGGCTAATCGGGCGATAGTGTGTAGTCATGGAGGGGTTATCAATTTTTGGTACGAGGGAGATAAAAGTGTGGTTAATTTGTTTTAGCATTTTGCCAGAGTGAAAGAAAGCTTTTGTAGCCCGGATGATATTAGAGCCAACGATGTCCCAATCATTTTTGTAGAACTCAGCCGTCATTCAATCAGGGCCGGGGGATTTGTTGTTCCCCATTGAGAAGACTACTTTTTTTTTATTTCACTGTTTGTTGGTTGTTGAATAAGTGATTTGTTTTCCTCTTCTGTAATGATTGGGTTGATTTCTAAAAGGTATTCTTCTAATTGGGAGGTCCTATACATTTGTTCCCGATTAAATCTTTTCTCAAAGTCTCTTTGAATTTCCCTTTTAATGTTTTCATTGCCAATTATGTTTGTTCCTTCCGTCGATGTGATTGTTCTAATTATCTTTCGATTTCTTCTCCCTGTGGCTATTCTATGGAAATAGGCGGAGTTAGTATCTGCTAACTTTAAATGTTTTGATTTAGCTCTTTGGTTCCAGTAAGTTTTATGAAAAATGAGTAGCTTTTCTCGTTTAGATAATAGACTTTGTTCTTTTGTGTATGCTTCTGGGTCTTGGTTAGATTGTTGGATAGATTGTATTTCGATTAGGGCCTCATCAACTTCTTGTACTTGTCGGAAGATGTTTCCAAATGTTTTTTTATTCCAATTTTTAGCCTTTTGTTTGAGGATTTTTGATTTGTATGTAATTCGGAACATAGCAGAGCCGACACATGAAGCTCTCCATGTTTGTTTAACAATATTTTGGAAGTCTCTCCTTTGCAGCCAAATGTTTTCAAATTTAAAAGGGGGTGGTTTAAAGCTAGTGTTCTTGGAAGTGTTAATTGAAATAGGGCAGTGGTCCGAGTTAGAGAATGCTCCATTTTTAGTTGCCAAATCAGGGAACATGTCGATTATTTCATGTTGGACAAGCACCCTGTCAAGTTTTTCAACAATGTTATCTGGGCCAAATTGTTTCTTTCTCCAAGTAAAAGGGTTACCTTACGAGGGGATTTCCAGCAAGGAGCATGCATCTTTGAATTCCATTATTCTCAGAAATCTCCCAGGAAGGGTTTCTGCCCCTCCGCTCTTATCCGATGGTTGGCTTATTTCGTTTAGATCTCTCATGATTAGGCATGGAATGTCGCTTTGGGTATTCAGAATGTATAGATTTCTCCAAAAGTCGTCTTTCTCTAAGGGGTTTGGGGGGGCGTATACAAACAACATTAGACACTCAAAGTTCTCTTTTATACTCTCGTATTTTACGCCAATAATTCTTGAGAGATGAATAATCATCGAGATGGATTCGTCTATGAGGGAGTTTTCATTCCAGAATAGAGCAATACCCCCGGCCCGACTAGAAGCCAGGGACCAACACATGTTTCTGAATCCCGCATTTTTCCATAGGGATTCCTTTGGTTCTGTTTCAGTCTTTGTTTCTGCTAAGATTGGCATTTGTACATGATCTAGCGATCGTCATTCGTTCATGTTAGTCCAGAAGGTTTGTTTTCCAATCCCCCTACAGTTCCAATATTGTATGATGATGACCACTTTGTTTTTGCATAGGAGGGCAAAAGGTGATCCCCTCTCATACTCATATATTGCCCTTATTGTGATTTCTCTTATCAAAGGGGGATTTCTTTTTTGGGGTTTTTTCCTTAAAGTATTTTGTTTTTATGACTATTTCCATAATTGTTTTATTTGGGGCATCTATTTTACTAAGAAAACTGTGATTAATCCTATTGTGATTTTTCTTCCATGGTCTCCCCCATATGCAATCAATTTTATTTAGTCCCTTATCATCGATTGGGTTTATTTTATCATGGATATTCCTTTTTCGTGTTGTCCTTTTATTAGTCGATCAGCTTGGACTCAAAAATTCGGCAATCATGTGAATTTTCATGACAATACTGGGTTGATAACTTGTGATGAGATTTCTATTAGATTTGTTTTTTAAGAAGGTTATGTACGGGTTTTGGAGGGGTAGCTCATGTTTCCGACCGAAGATAATTCAGAAGAGGAGTCTTACAATCAAGCCGGGCTTGAGCATGGGTTGCATCCTCTTTGGAACATAATCTGACCTCTTTTGGTGATAATTAATTGACCAGTTTTGAAAAGGATGAAACGACTTCCACTTAGAATATTTACCAGTGCTACTTGCCCAAGAGATGCTAATGGGTTTTGCTTGAGAGAGCATGAAACCCAGAAAGAAAAATTGGAGAGTCCAAACTAGGTCCTCATGAAGTATCAATTTGTACGAAGGTAAATTCTTAGGCTTTAGATAGTAAATGATATTAATACCCAAGGCTATTTTTATACGTGGAGCTTGATAGCAACTACAAGCTAGAAAACGATTGACAAGAATACTTATAAAAGAGGGGGAATATGTAACTAAGTTGTTTAGCAGGGATAGGTCCCCCAACCAATTGATAAATGAGCAACTGCACAATTTGAGCTGTTGCCGAGGACATCAAGAAATTGCCAACATCTTCCAATTAATCAAGCCCTTTGACGCAGCCAGGTCTTTATGGATACAAACGATAATGACCTGCCATTGTTGATTGCCCATGCAGAATCGATGACAGTAAGATATATTCACCCAACAGTAAGTGCGAGTCTGGATTTCGAGCCAAATTAGACTTAAAGCATTTGTAGAGCTAAAACTTAAATTAACTGGAATTGTAAACCAAGTGACAGTGCAGAACGACAAACTGATCATAACCGAGATGAACAAAGCGGAGCATGAATTATAGATAGTTCTACTAACATAGGTTGAACACATACCGAAACAGACCGGGTCGCCCACAATAGTAGCATAAAGAGAGGATGTATTCTGAGAAGAGATGTTGGCCTGGATACAACCCTGGGTTGCTTTCAGTTTGTCCAATTTCACCTTTGGGGGGGGGGGGGGGGGGCTATCTTTCTTCACCTTCTTCCTTTGTTCTCCATCGTCGACGTTCGCCTTGGTGTAGTCCTCCATAACAGGAGTTTATTCAATGTGAATCTGATTTTTTCCCTTTCAGGATGGTTTTGGGTGGGGGATGAGGGGTTCATCCCCCATTGGTTTTTTCCCTTTCTCCTTTGAAGAGGAAGCCATGGTTAAGGCAAAAAGTGGAAGGTTAGAGAGAAAAAAATAGCAGTTACAGAGAGTGAAAGAAGGGAGAATGTTGTAAATGGGTGTTGAAGACAGACAACCCCAGTTGTTCTTATAGATATGACGAGAAGCGGGGATTAGAGAGAGATTTAGAGGCGTACCCATACTGAGCCGACCGGAAATGATGTGCCTTCGGCATAGAAGCAGAGCTGACCAGTACAGAGTCCCCTCAAGGGCGCTTTCGAGCAGAAGTACAGAGGAGCGCAACGCCACAATCATAAACGACGGTCATGGCAGGGGACGGACATTCCGGACCAGACTTTGACCCCCATGATTTGATCGTCTCTGAGAAAGGTGCAACCGACAGCGGCCGGCAAGAAGAACAGAGGTTGAACATTCCCCAAGCAACAGGAAGGCGTTCGGCAAAAGGGCGATTACCCAGATGCAGAGATCCCCCAACAGAGAGAGATAGCCAAGTATTAAGGTTTTACAGAGAGATCGGACGGAAATTTTGATCCGCCAAAAGGCATGTTTGGAGTTGATTGGACAGAGAACAATTTCATTGAAGAGATTGATTTCAGATCTAGGGTTTTCAACCGAAGAGTTTTTTGGGGGAATGGTTTGGGGCGAGGAGGGGTTTGGAAGAGGCGCGTCCGGCGCGTTTTTTCTCATTTTTAGGGTACTCCCCTGTGAGAAGATTCTTATTGACAAACCATATGTGACAGTAAGCAGGAGCATGGTGATGAACATGGTTGGCCTTTTTGGACAGTATCTCTATCATATCCCTGGAAATTTATGATAAGATTTGATATGCCTTTATAATATATGTCCTTGCTAAGTATATTATTAGTAACAAGAAAGATAAAGTTCAAAGTGTGTACTTTGAATAACTGTCTGCCACTCCTGGATGAAGATGTAAACATTAAACAAGAAAAAGTCAAATCCATAGAAAACTATCTATAAGTTAATCTTCTATATTTTATATGATTCTCCACCGTTTTAAATTTTCTCCTAAAAATATTAATATAGGTTCTTCCTTGGTCTTACTCTTTGTCCCCTTGATGTAGCTTAATTATTTTGTTGGTGCATCAACCCACAATGTAGTAGACAATCCAGAAGAGACCCCATCTCAAGCTACACCGAAAGATCTCTGTCGAGCTCACCTAGTAAGATTCCATAGCTTAACCAAAATCCTAAATTTTGTTGCTGTCACATGCTGTCGTGTAAGCTTGTGGAAAGATTTTTCTGTAGCTGAATTGGTCGAATATTTGGTCAATCTTCACAGTAGTGTTCTCTTTATTCTGATTTGGTGGACTAATTTATTCTTTCTCAATGATTAATAAAACAATCAAGTCATGTTAACTTGATGGTGCTCAACTTTAATGCATTATGCTTTTATACGTGCTGCGGAAAATTTTTCTGCCTTGAAGCTCAGACTGCTCTCCTAGTACAATTAGCAGTTCTTGGTTCCTGAATAAGGTAAAGAGAAAAGGATTATGTTTCCATCCTGCTAATTTGTTGATTTTCATCGATTTTCCTTCGTTTGTCGCTGGAAAAAAATTCATATTGGGAATTTCGTTTACTTTTTGTGTTGGAGATTCGTGCTTGTTATGTATACATCTATATGATGTAAATTGTTCGTCTGTTGTTATTTTGAAATTGATCTGTTTTGTGATGGTGGTTTGCTTCGTATCTAGATTTAATTGGTCTGCTTTATTATGATTCTGTATTTGATTATCAAGCTACAACTTGTTTGATTGTTTGATAATTGTCCCAGGGTTCTTGTGGATTGTGAAGGAGTTTCAATGGTACTGGTGCTTTGGAAGGTGCTCACTTTCTTGCTATCGGTAACCTTGTGAGCCCAAGTGAGCAACAACTCATTGACTGTGATCATGAGGTTTGTTTCTTCCTTGTCTTGTAATGAACACGGGTAGCACATCGATTAGACAATTCTGTTTGTTGGGAATGTTTTCATAGTGACATAGTTCTTGAAGCGGTAGGCATTAAGGTTGTGATTCCGATCAAATGTTCGCATTCCTAATTTTTTCATATATGATTTGTGTCAATTTGGGAGATTAGTAAGTAATATGGCCTATGTATTGACCCTATCTTAGGCTCATCTTCGAGTTTTGATGATTGTATGGTTTAACAAAAGCCTGCTTTAGTGGGTGGATCGTTTAATAGATTTTAGTTTTATCCCCTTCATCAAACTTGTTGGGAAGTATTTCTCTGAATCTCTAACTAAATCTCTAATTGGTGGTAGTTTATGATCTTTATGTTGGGAAGTGTTTCTATGAATCTCTAACTGAGCTCATTATGAATGAGTCCTAACTGTTTCATATATATGATTTGTGTCAGTTTGTGAGACAAGTAATGTGGTCTGTATATTGAATATGTCTTCAGCTCATCTCTAAGTTTTGATGATTGTCCAACTTGTTATTACACTGTATTGAATGGTTTCATAAGCTAGTTTTAGCCCCTTCATCAAACCAGTATTAGTTTACGATCTTAATGTTGGGAAGTATTAGCCTGAAACTCTAACTAAGCTCATTATGAATCAGTTTGATCCCGAGGAGCAAGGTGCTTGTGACTCTGGCTGCATTGGTGGGCTGATGACAATGCCTTTGAGTACATCTTGAAGAACAGTGGGTTGATGCGTGAGGAAGTGATACGGGGTTAGCCGTAGGGTGGCCCGATCTTCGACAATCAAACAAGAAATAACAAGAACGGAAGCAAAGACTCGATGAACAAGAATAAAGACTCGAAATTGATGTAAAGACACGACCGATAAGGACTGAGTCGATCTATATAGAACAAGATAAAGACCTCAGGCCTCCGAAGAGGGTAGGAACCAATACCAATGACTATATAACCCGCCTCTACAACCCTACACAACCAAGCGGACAACTTGAAGGCACAAGGAGGGGGCTCGTGGATGCTTGATAGCACCAATCCTATGACGACAATCGACACACACCATGCATGATGGATAGCACCAATCCTATGACGAGAATCGACACACACCAAACATGTGGTAGCACCAACCCACCAAAGAGGATCGACACACACAAGACAAACTAAGCTAAGAACAACACATCGAAACCTATCCCACGCAGGGGAACTCGGTTCCTCCCTAGGAGAACTCTCCAAATCTGACTTTTGTCAAAAATTCAATTCTAATATCTGATTTTATTGAATGAATAAAAACATCTTAAATAGAAAATATAATCCTAGATAAAATCAAACTACTTGGTGGCCAAGGAAATATCTTAAAGATAGATTTTCCCTTTTCCACTTTATTTATCCTAGAAAATAAATATAAAAACTAATTAGATATAATATCAATTAATTGAAAAGTCAACTAATAGATATTATTCTAATTTACCTTATTCCTAAATAAATATATGGATAAAATAATAAATTAAATATGGAAAGATAATTATTTTCGTCCAAACAGTGAACAACTGCAAAGATGTAGAATTTCGGCCATGTTCTTGGTGGATTCTGTAAAAACCTTCAACAGCAAAGTTGTAGATCTCTTCGTCCTCGTTCCGACAAGGTATGGCACGATCCAATCCGATTAATACGGACTCCTAACGACCTATTTTACTGAGACGTCGCAAAGCTGTCAAATCTGCTGAACGAATCCAAACGTGTTGATAAGCATCACTTGTTTTCCCTTCATCAGGAAGACTATCCACATACCGGTAAAGATCGCGGAACTTGCAACCTAGAACGTTGCATCAGTTGCGAATTTCAGCATTGTCTCCCTTGACGAAGATTAGATCACTACTAACCTTGTTAAAAATGACCCTCTAGGTGAGCATTTTGATTTACTTATGACTCATTCTTGTTTCCTAGCGCTTGAAACTATATGCATTTAGGTTTTAAGTCTAAACAAATGTTTCCTGTCCTAATAGTTTCATATATGATTTGTATGAATTTGTGAGACTCGAAAGTAATTTGGTCTATGTACTGACTTAGGCTCTCTTCATTGAGTCATGATGATTGTAATACATTGTACTGGATTGTTTCATGTATATGATACAATGATACTCCATATTTGCTATTCAAATGGGGTTTCTAATCTGGTTTAGACCGGGTAGAAAACCCCCTTTTTTTAAAAAAAAGTGCATTTCACGGGGGTTTTTAAAAAAACTCTGGATATAGTATATCCCAGGGACGCAACTTTTAAAAATGCATTCCCTCGGGAGTTTTTATAAAAACTCATGAGCGAAAATTATTTCTCAGGGGTTTTTATAAAACCCCCGATAAATATCTCTCAACAAAAGGAGAAAACTCCTAAGCGAAAATTATTTCTCAGGGGTTTTTATAAAATCCCCGATAAATATCTCTCAGCAAAATGAGTTGGAAAACCCCCCGTACACCTTGTAAAAAAAACCCCCGAGAGACATCTTTTCTGTAATAGTATGCATGCTTGAACTTTTAACCTCTAAATATTAATAAGGGAAATTTACAGAAAACCACCCCTTAAATATGGGTGTTTTCACTTAACCACCCCTTAAATTTAAAATTACAGAAAACCACCCTTTAAATGATGTTTACTTACAACTCACCACCTCTTCATCTATTTTCATTAATTTATCCTTAAATATATTATATTCTAATATTCTTAACCTTAAATTTGATTATAAATATATTCAAAATTTTAATTTAAGGGCTCGATTATATTTTAGGGATAATTTTACTTATTTTTAAAAAACAATAATAAATATAGCCTACAATTATTATGTTAATAATTATATTTAATTTATATGATTAATTGATAACCTAATTTTTTTAAATCTATGTAAATTTAAAAAAAAATTACATATAACAAATAAAATGGATCAAACTCATATTTTAAGTTTAAATTATGAACTATTAATTATTATTTTTTAAAAATAAATAAAATGATCAATAAAATATAATTGAGCCCTTAAATTCAAAATTTGAATATATTTATAATAAAATTTGAGTTTAAAGATATTAAAATATAATATATTTAATGATAAATTAATGAAAATAGATGAATTTGTGGTGAGTTGTAAGAAAACACCGATTAATGGGTGGTTTTCTGTAATTTTGAATTTAAGGGGTGGTTTAGTGAAAACAACCCATATTTAAGAGGTGGTTTTCTGTAAATTTCCCTATTAATAAACATAAGTTTAACTTTCAACACACCCCCTTAAACTTAATTCCTGGTAACTCCGAGCATAGACCGCAACTCAGCTTTCAGAGGCTTCGTGAAAATATATGTAACTTTGGTCTTGAGTCTTTACGTACTTGACTCCAATATCGTTTCTAGAAACACATTCACGGATGAAATGATACCTCGTGTCAATGTGTTTGCTTCGATCATGGAATACGGTATTCTTAGCCAAAGCAATGGTTGACTTGTTATCAACAAGGATCTCAGCAGGACCACAACTTTTGGTTGTAGCATCTGCGGATCTTCTAACAATCTTCTCAACCAGATGGCATGACAAGCACAAGATTTGGCAACAACATACTCAGCTTCACAAGTAGAAAGAGTAACAATAGACTGCTTCTTTGAACTCCAAGTGAAAGCACTATCTCCCATGAAAAAAGACAAAACCAGTAGTACTATTTCGACCATCAACATCTCCGACCCAATCACTATCACTGTAACCCACAAACTTATATTCATTTGTAGAAGAATAAAGCAAACCATAGCTGATTGTATCTTTGATCGATGTACCGAAGAATACGTTTTGTTGTTTTGAAATGTGTTGATGTCGGTGTCTCCATGTACCGACTCACAAGCCCAACTCCATAGAGAATGTCTGGGCGAATGCATGTCAAATATCTCAAGCTTCCAATAAGGCTCTTGAAAGTTGTAAAATCAACCTTCTCGCCTTCATCATACTTTGATAACTTGACCCCGCAATCCGTTGGTGTATTTACGGGATGACAACCATCCATTCTGAACTTCTTCAGAATCTCATTAGCAAATCTTTCTTGGAAAATGAAAATCTCATCATTTGATTGCTTAATCTCAATGTCGAGATAATAAGACATGAGACCAAGATCAGCCATCTCAAACTCTCTCGTCATGGCTTGCTTGAAATCTCCAAACATTCTTGGGTTGTTACCCGTGAAATCATATCATCAACATATAAGCAAACAAATAGAGTATCAGCATTTTCACAGACCTTGGCATAGAGTGCATACTCATTCGGGCATTTGATAAACCTGTTCTTTTACATACACTTGTCAATCCTCCTATTCCATGCTCGTGGTGCTTGTTTTAAGCCATACAAGGCTTTCTTCAACTTCAGCACCTTATCTTCATGGCTTTCGATGAGATACCCAGGAGGTTGTTCAACATAAACATCCTCTTCAAGCATGCCATTTAAAAATGTCGATTTCACACCCATCTGGTAAACCTTCCACTTTCTCTGAGTATCAAGTGAAATCATCAAACAAACGGTCTCTAATCGAGCAACTGAAGCAAACACCTCACCATAGTCGATCCCTGAACGTTGGCTATAGCCTTTGGCAACCAACCTTGCCTTGTATCTCTCAACCTTTCCTTGAGCATTCTTTTTCTCCTTGAAAACCCACTTTAGACCAGTGGGGTTTTCACCTTTTGGTAAAGTTGTGAATGCCCACGTATCATTCTTCTCGATTGACTTGATCTCCTCATTCATAGCATCTATCCATTTTTCTTCATTCACCGCTTCACCGTTTCCTGAAAATCTATCGGCTCAGAATCAGCAAGATAACAATAAAGAGTTAGATCATCATGCGAATTCTCATCTCCAACATAAATTTCTTCAAGGCTTCTCATTTTTGGAGGTCTCCCACTCGAGCTTTCATAGGATGATGGTGATGCTAATGTCCTCGAAGAATATGGTGAACTTTGAACTCTTGGTGACGGAGAAGGTGTTGTAGGTTCTGCATAAACACCTTCGCCTTGCTCTTTTTTAGTAGAATTTCGAAAGAAATCATATCCCTTCCGGTCTTCATGGCTCCAATCCCATGCATCATATTCATAGAACTGAACATATCTGCTAATGACAATCTTGTTTGCCACTTGATTATAGAGCCTGTAGCCTTTCGGTCCTTGGTCATAGCCGATGAAGACATGCTTCTTTCTTTTATCTTCAAGCTTCATTTTGACCTGATCCGGCACATGTACATAGCCAATGCTCCCAAATACTCTCAAATGAGATGCACTTGGCTTTCTTCCACTTCATGCTTCTTGAGGAGTTTTATTTGATAAGCTCTTTGTTGGACATCGGTTGGCTAGATAGACTAAGCAGCCAACTGCCTCAGCCTAGAACTCTTTCGGCATCTTCTTTGTCATCAGCATGCTTCGGGCCATGTTGAAAATAATCCGATTCTTTCTTTCAACCACGCCATTTTGTTGAGGAGATCTTGACACTCTTAGAAATCTTTTGATTCCATTCAAATCACAAAACTCATTGAACTTGTTAGAAGTAAACTCGCTACCTCTATCAGTTCTAAAAGACTTGATATAAAGACTAGTTTGTTTCTCCATACATGAGCTTTAAAGTTTTTGAACATGGAAAAAAACTTGGGATTTTTCTTTCAAAAAATAAACCAAGGTCTTTCTACTGAAATCATCAATGAAGAGCAAGAAGTATCGATTTTTACCGAATGATGCTGGCTTTATTGGTCCACAAACATCAGTGTGGACAAGTTCAAGTGCCTGATTTGCTCTTGTAGTGCTCTCTTTTGGAATGCTTTTCCGAACTTGTTTTCCAACAAGACACCCTTCACAAAGTTGATCTGGCTGGTCAATTTGAGGCAAGCCATTCAAAATCTTTCTTTGAGACATCAACTTCAAGCTCCCGAAGTTCACATGCTCAAGCCTTAGATGCCATAGCCATGGTGCCTCGTTTACACAAGCTTTGAGACATTTGGCAACATCCGTTTGAATATTCAACAAGAACATTCTATTCTTCGTCATTGGCACTTTGGAAATCACATTCTAATGATCATCTTCGAGCAAGACACTATGATTCTTCATGTGCACCTCGTAGTTCTTCTCCAAAACATGTACAAAACTAAAAATGTTGCTCTTCATGTTAGGAACAAAATAAGCGTTGCTTATGAATTGATGACCACCATTCTTCATACGGATCAGAATTGTACCTTTTCCATTGACGGAAACTTTGTAGTTGTCTCCGAACGTAACACCTCCGGTGATCTACTCATCAAGCTCAACAAATTTCTTCTTGTCACCACACATGTGGTTACTCACCACATTGCCAATGTACCATACGTCCTTCTTGTCTTTGCCCTCGCCTTGGTAGGCTAGCAACAAAATGGCATCATCCACTTTTGAGTCATCGGCATAGTTGGTCTTCTCCTCAACATTTCTAGGAGCACTCCAACAATCTCGAGCACGGTGCCCAAAATTCTGGCAATTATAACATCAAACCTTCGACGTATCCTATCTATTAAAGTTTCCTCTTCCTCATCATCTCGAGGATTGACCACTTTTTCCATCACTAGAGTCATGGATTGATTGTCTGCCTCTCCCTTGAAAGGATCCACATCCATGTCCTCATCCTCTTCCTTATTGAGACTTCTTTTGACCATCACCCTTCTCTTGGATTGAGTTCTTAATGGCCAAGACTTGCTCTATTGGCTCGTCCTTTTTTCTTTTGATCCTCTCCTCGCGGGATTGTAAAGAACCCATGACTTCTTCAACCGTCATAGTCTCCAAGTCTTTCAACTCTTCGATTGATACTACAATGTGATCGAACTTTATTGGCAACGAACGAAGTATCTTCTCAACAACTTGAGGATCCTTAATGCTTTCTCCATATCACTTCATTTGGTTGACCACGACTAACAATCTTGCAAAGAAATCCGCAAATAATTCGGACTCTTGCATTCAGAGACCTCAAATTCTCCTCGTAAAGATTCTAAGCTGGTCTTCTTAACCTTGTCAACCCCTTGGTTAGAGGTTTTCAAGATTTCCCATGCTTGTTTTGCGGTCGTCCTATGGGCCACTCTTTTGAACATGGACTCATCCACACATTGGTGGATGAGAGTGAGATCTTGTTGATCCTTCTTCCGGATCTTTTGAAGGATCTCCTTCTCGGTGGGAGTCAACAAAGCTTCACCTTGAGGCATCTCATAGCCTCTCTCGATAATCTCCCACACATATTGGGAACCAAGAAGTGCCTTCATGCAGAGATATCAATTCTCATAATTTTCTCTTGTGAGACGAGGAAATTGGAACGGAAAACTTGAATTAACCATAGCCGAGATATGATACCAATTTGATAGAATTTGAAGAGGAAATAATATTGGAATAAGCACTTTGAAGAGCTATGACACAAAATGGCCTCCAAAACCGATTCGAATGTTAGAAGTGGATTTGAAGAGCTAAACTGGAGTTAAGAAGGCTGGAAGTAGCATAGTGCGGGACGAATGTCGTTGGCACTTTCGCCCTTTGCCAAATAGTAATAAAATCCAAACTCAAGTATACAACCAATAGATTAGCAGCTCAATGAATTGATAAACCAACTAACTACTACTATAGCAATGAAGTCCGGAGTCGAACCCACATGGAGAAGCGATTCACAACTCGATCAATAACTCTTAATAAAGACTCTTATGACAAAACAATGATTTGGGACAAATAACAAGGGAAATCAAGTAACTAAATTTATGATTGCAAAGTTAATTGACAATAACCTAGAGAAGATATTTCACTTGTAATTCTTTGACAATGGTTGAGATTCATGGTCCTAAGATTGATTCATTAATTATTCATAAACATAGGTCTACTTGACTAAAGTTGAGAGATTCGTAGGGATACAATCATCTTATTCAATATCACTAGAAAATAACATTAAGGATTCAAGTAATTAGACCAATTCGCATATTGATTTAATGCAATTAAGACAACCCAGAACAACCCTGGATCAGCTCTAATCGACACTCCTGAACATAGATCAATTGAAATCATCCACTACAAAGACAACGAAATATCACTACTTCAATACCTTCATTTTCTATCAAGAACACAACAACGGATTCATAGCGAAGATGCAATTCCTAACATGGTAATCAATCATAGAAAAGAACACAAATATAATCAAAAGGTACAAGATGATAAATATAAATATGAATAAATAAATAGAATCAAATCCTCAAAATCTAAACAATCATATCATCGAATCACAGGCGAACCTATGAGTTTAGCAACTCATAGGCCAAAAACCTCTCTTCTCTCTAAAAGCGTTCATTGTCTCTCTAATTGTCTAACACACACTATCCACACACGGATGGAATAATAAGCTAACAACTAATAAAGAGTCGTGCAAACCCTATAAATATAATAATATAATAATAGAAAATAAAATCATCGGATCCAAAATCGCAATCACTAGAAACGGGGTCACGTCGGGCGCCGCCTAAAGCATGGTGGGCGCCGCCATACTCAGTGATGGATTTTCCTTCTTTCTTCGATTATCTTCTTTTGATATGAGAAAACCGAGTATGCAAATAAAATATAAATAAAGTAAAGCAAACCAGATTCCGTCCCTTGCAAATGATTACAAGACCTCCTCCTGATGTAGCAGCGGGAAGTCAGGATCGATCCACGAGGAAGCACGTCACCGGATCTCGGGTAGCGGAAAGATCTCAGCGAAGTCGACCAAAAGAGTTCCTCAATCTCAAGTAAAGTACTCGATATCGACCAACACTTTCGAGTAGAAAAAGAAAGGAAAACAAAGAAAAGACGAAAAACCAACAGAAAAGAACTCGATGTCGACAAACCTTTCTCGATGTTGAGTAAAATAACTCGATGTCGACAAAAAAACATCCCGATGTCGAGTAAAGACATAAACTTGAAATTGCAACCTTTCGAACACAGAACCGGATCTCGATGAAATAAATCAATAAACTTAAAGACTTCCAAGATTAGGGTTTCAACACCACAACGATAACCATGTAAAATAACACATAAAGGCATAAAGGATCATGCTTTTCATCAAATAACTTTCGTTATTAACAAATAGGAATATAGAGGCTTTCGCATAAACCCTAATTGTTACTAACCCTTTTCACATAATTAACTCAAGTTGTATTAAGATCACTTTCTCTTCAATAACACAAACAAGGATCACCTTCAACTTTCACAAAAGAATCATCCTCAAAGGGATAGAAGACGAATTGCATAAAAAGATCAAACCTTTACTGCATCACCTCACATGGCCACCGTCGGGCTCACCCCGACCCTAGAAGTGGGTGGACTACTCGCTCTTCATCATCAAGAAAGACATTAAATAATAAAAGAAACTAAATTGCATTAAATAAAATAAAACTTACAACCGAACAAGCCAAATCCGCTCTCGCCTTTCCACCTTGCTCGCCACAAGCTCTCTCTCTACTACTACTTACTTGTTCTCTCTGAAATTGAATTGAATGAATAAAACTCAACCCCTAAGGCTCTATTTATAGCCTTCATTCCAAGCTAATCTAGGAAAAAAACGATATCTATATCTACTTCTATCTATCTAAATTATTAAGATAAAACATGGAAATAAATAAATAAAATCAACTAGGACTATATCTAATGTGGATAAAATATCTTCTCTCTTGACTTCATGGCACTTGATAGATCTTGATAGAATTTCATCTCGAAAATATCACCATTGGACTCGGGATAGAAACTTAACAAGAACCGGCCTACTCGACGTCGGCCACTGGGGGATTCCTCGATATCGAGTAGAATTGCTCGACATCGAGTAGCACTTTCTTCGTCTTCTATTCAGCAACTCGATCTCGGCAAGTCGAATTGACTTTTCTTCGATATCGAGTAAGTTTCCTCGACATTGAGTAAGGCTTGGTCCGTCTTCAACTTCTTCGTCGATCTCGGCTTCTGGACGGGATATCCACTTGGGTTTTCCTCGACATCGAGTAACTTTCCTTCAGCTCCCAGCTTGCTTGTCGATTTCTAGGGTCTTTACTCGATCTGGGCTTCCTCGATATCGACTAAAATTTCTCGATATCGAGTAAATCTCTCAGCTTTCTGCTCTGTTCTTGAATTGCACTTTTCCGATACCTCGTTTGTCGGATTGACGCATATGACCATGCGTTGGAAAGATCTTTTCGAGGGATACAACTCTCATGAATACATCAAAGCTTGATTCGGAATGATGAATGTTGAAAAATGGCGTTTTCTCCGGCTGCACCATCCCTAGCTTCTTCATGAGTTTCGTTTAAGCTCCAAAGTGCGTCCAATTTCTGCCAAATATAACAAAAACTTGTGTAGACCTTCATATATTGCAAATAAATATAAAGTACACAAATTATGCATTATTCTAACCCAAATGCATGAAATTCATGTAGAAATCGATATAAAAGTAAGTGTAAAACATGGCAATTTAGGCTCAGAACAAATACCCCATACTTAAGCTTGCTTGTCCTCAAGCAATACTTTTAATTGTCATTCAGGGGAAGAAATCAAAACTCTCAACATCCTAGATTCACTGTCATATGTCCCTGCAATCAATTACCATCATCGAAAAGGTACTTACGTCACAAATCCATGCATGTGTAAATAAAAAGCAACATCTACTTACAAAAGGAGGGTTATGCAAAACATTAATAAGTGACAAAGCAACAATAATCAAGAGGACTTTAATTTAAGCTCAATAAGGAGTAGATTGGTAAAAGGCTAAATGTGGGCAATTTTTGGCAATGTGGTGCTAATGATCCGGGGAAATGGAGTATTTCCAAACTGAATTTCCACATTCCTTCTCCATAAGATTCACCACCTTCCATAATGCTTTTTATCAATAATAATGTTTTTACCTCTCTAACCTCAACACTGCCTTCTCGCGAGTCGCAAACATGGGTGTCATGAATGGCCCTGGATACTTAGTGCTTTGGACTCCTCACCTGTGTGTCCCATCTTACTGAACTATTATCTCAGTAAGCAGGGTCGATCTACCTTTATTTCCTGAGGTGATCGGATTTTCTTTCACTCATTAAATTTTCCATATATTTCAAACATTCTTGCCAACCTCCAATCATAATGATAACAACACAACAACCATATAACAATCTCCATAATGTAACATCATTCTCAACATAATCCCCGGATAGGAAATAAGGTAAAGAATGACAATATTTGGAACATGTGGAGCAATAATTGAAATAATGCATAATATGGCTTTTGTGATGCATAAGCATAGGTAAGGCTAGGATATAACAATATGAGCATTATATGGAAATATAAAGTCCCCAATCCTCTTATCATGTAGATGTCAAAAGAAACATCAAATTTTACCTCCTTTCATGGTTTTCAAGAAAATAATGCACTTCATTGTGACTTCCCTTTACTAGGCAATTTCATGCTATATCTCTAATGAATCCAATTTTGCATCATTGAGTTCAATAAATTAAGCTTCCATGACATTAATAAAAAATTTCAATGGGGGTCATTTTTCAAACTTTGGAAAACATGCATGTAAGCACATAGATAAAATATAATGAATTCCAAAATAACCATGTATAAGCAATTCAAGAAATATGCTCTAAATATGCACACATAATGTTAAATATAATCAAATATGCATGAAGTAAGCCTTTCCCCCACCCCATACTTAAACATTACAGTGTCCTCACTGTATAAAAAGCAAGGGTAAAGAAAGAAACTCACTAGACAGGTGTGCAGGATGTCAAAAAATCGAGTGCTATGCTGCTGGGCCTAGTCCGATTTTAGCTTGCTTCTATCCTCATGGACCTGAAAAATGTAGAAGAGAAATACCCACAATAGAAAAATTAAAAGTTCAAAACCAAAAACAAACAAAAGCAACAATGTCCAAAAGTCCCAACAATAAATGTCTATTTACAAGCTCTAGATTTTATAGTTGATAGGCCGACTTTCTCCATTAAGCTCAAGGTGGCATTTGTAGGGCCCATGTAGCTTGGGCTTTAAACATGAATCCATTCTCGTCCATCAGCTGCAATCCGCCTGAATAGATCTTGTTCACCTTGGAGGGTCCCATCTGCTTCTTGCTAAACTTGTTGGGAAACCAATGATCCTTTGTTTTGGCAACATAGACTTTGTCACTAACTTCATATTCCTTAGGCTCATCATTGGAAATCCTGCACAATCGCACATACCAAGGCAAACCTCTCACATGTATAGATAAATCGTTGATTGAAATATGAGAGGAAAGATCCATACCTTGGCTTACCTTCGCAGAATCGGATTTCGGGACCTCGGATTCTACTGGACATCGACTAAAAGTACTCGACGTCAAGTTCTGCTGTGCTTCTGGTGGAATCGCAGTCGAGGGAGGAGAAGTCGAGGACGAATATTTTTGGTCGATATCGACAAAATTGGTCGATGTCGAGGAGTCCATGGCTTCCAATGGATTGCTCGTCAGGGGAGGTGAAGTCGAGGACGAAGATTTTTGGTCGACATCGACCAATTTGGTCGATGTCGAGGAGTCCCTAGCTTCCAGTGGAGTGCTTGACGAAGCTGCGGCTGGTGGAGGGCTCTAATTTTGGTCGATGTCGACCAAATTACTCGATGTCGAGGAATTCTGATCGACTTCGACCCCATACTTGCATCATGTCAAGGCATCCGAGAAATAATTAGTCGACGTCTACTTACCTTGCTCAATGTCGAGCAGATCATCTGTGTCGTCGTTAAGGATGGCCATGATCTTCTCCACCTGGGCTTCCATATCCCTCTTTTCTAGCTCTTCAGGAGTCATATTTCTTACCTTAGGCTCCCCGCAAGTAATGTAACCAGATGATATAGACTTTACCTCTTCCATGGGACCTGTGTGCCTTCCAGTTTTATTGAAAGAATACTCAATTACCTCATCGCTGATGTTGAAAGTGAGTACTCCCTTCCTTACGCTTATGTTGGCATCCACCGTCGCCAAGAAGAGCCTTCCTAGAATAATTGGACAAGCAGGGTCTTCCGCCATATCAATAAATAGAAAATCAGTAGGGACAAAGAACTTACCTACTTGCACTGGCACATTGTCCACCATGCATGTTGGGATGACCACCGTGTTGTTTTCCATATAAAGCTTAGTGTCCACAGGCTCTAGGGCACCTATCTTAATCTTGGACCATATTGTTAAAGGCATTATACTTACACTGGCTCTAAGATCACATAAAGCATTGAATTTATATTGACCAAATTCAATAGTTATAGCAAACTTACCTGGATCTGGCCCTTTCTCAAGAACGTCCATCTGGATGCACTCCTGTGTAATTTCAGCCATTGAGCACTTTTTGCTTAGGATCTCCTTGAGGAACTTCACATATGATGGCATTTCATTAAGAGCTTCTGTGAAGGGTATGGTGACATTGAGCCTTTAAAGCATCTTGATGAAGCGCTGAAATTTCTTCTCTGCTAGGTCCTTTGGAGATTTTGTTGGGAAATTCAACTTCTTTTTCTGGTTCGGAGCCAGAACAGATGTCGGAGGTGTTGCAGCTTTCTCGACGTAGACTTGGTTTTCCTCGACATCGACAAGATTCTTCTCGATATCGACCAGTTTCCTCGATGTCGAGTTTCTGTGTTGTGGAGATGAATCTTGGCCAAGTTGTTCCTCGACATCGAGTTGCCTTTTCTCGATATCGACCAAGTTTTGGTCGATATCGACTTGCTGTTCGTCGATATCGAGTTGCTGATCAGTGCTGTTCTGTTGCTTTCCGACATCTGGCTCGCGTCGATGGTGCCCGCTCCTAAGTTTTACATCAGCTACATGTCCAGAAGATTTACCTTTAGGGTTAGGTTCAAAAGATCCAGGGAGCGTACCTGACTGTCTGGGGACGCCTGCTGCCAGCTGGCCGATATGTGTATCGATTGATTTCCTCCAGACATCAATTTCTCCAAGTTTTGTATTGATGTTCTGGAACTGATTATTGATAATGCCGTGAGTTCGGCACATTTCGTCAAGGATAAGTTGTGGGTCATCCTTCCGCTGGTCCCTTTCCGGATGTCTTGGAGCTCTGTAGGGCGGGGGGTTCCTAGGGGCACCTTGGTTCCATTGTGGTTGCTGAAACCTTTGGTCCCCCATATAGTGATTGGGACCCCCTGTGTAAGCTACCTCTTCATGGGTTTCTGCCATCCTGACTTGCTCTGCGTGCGGGCACTCAGTAGTGGTGTGCCGCTGTGAACCACATTCAATGCAAGGCTGGTTAATAGAAAGATATTTAACTTGTTTAAGAAGCTTACGGTTCCGATCTCTGTAGTATTGCTCCTTGACAGTTGGATCGATCTCCCTAGGAGGATCATAGAGAGGCGTAGATGGGGTTGGCCTAGCATAGACATTCTCGTCATATTTTATTGGAGTCCCATACTTGTTGTCGTAGTTGGTCAGCTTGTCGAGGATAGCCCATGCGTCAGCTAGCGGCATTGTCAGATACTCATAATGAGTATACGTGTTGATCCTATCCTTAGTGGCCAGGTCAAGAGAATTGAAGAAGATCTCCTAAATGATGCAGGGTTGTTGTCCATGTGTAGGGCACGATCGCAGTAGATCCTTATATTGCTCTCATGCTTTTGCTAGCGGCTCCCCAGGCTTCTGTTTGAAGGCTATAATCTTCTGGCGAAGAAGCGCTGTCTTGGCAGGAGGAAAGAATTTGTTGAGAAATTCCTGCTCTAATTGAGCCCATGTAGTAAGGGATCGCGGTTTCAGCCCTTCAAGCCACTTCAATGCTGGACCAGCAAGAGACCACCGGAAAGCCTTCATCTTGACATATTCCAGAGTAGTACCTTCAACAAGAGTACATCACATGTCAGAAAAATTGGTAATACATTCAAGAGGACATTCATTAAACCTTCCATAGAAAGCATTATTTTTAAGTTCAATAAGGAAGGGAATGCGAATTTCAAAATTATTGTCAGGGATAAAATGGTCGATTCAGGCACGACGAGAGTCGGGTGCATGTAATCCTCTGCAGTGGTTGGGTATTGGGCAAGCTCAGTTTCCGCTCGCCTCCTTCGCTCAACTTCCTGCTCCCTTCATGCTCTCTCAGCAGTGAGAGCAGTATCCTTGGCGGCTAGTTCCACCTTAAGCCTCTCAATCAGCTCGGCTTGTGTTTCTACGGCCACCATTGCTCTCTTTAGTTTAGAGTGGACATGTATAAGGCGTTTCGGACCGTCTAAGCCGTCAAACTCAGGGGGTTGACCAGAACGGCGCATACACCTGCAAAGTAACTCAAAAGCAACGTGAGATCTAACTACCTAAGGCGCGAATGATTGCTTCCCCGGCAACGGAGCCAATTTATTGATAGGAGGAAATCGAGTATGCAAATAAAATATAAATAAAGTAAAGCAAACCAGATTCTGTCCCTTGTAAATGATTACAAGACCTCCTCCTGATGTAGCAGCGGAAAGTCAGGATCGATCCACGAGGAAGCACGTCAGCGGATCTCGGGTAGCAAAAAGATCTCAGCGAAGTCGACTAGAAGAGTTCCTCGATCTCGAGTAAAGTACTCGATATCGACCAACACTATCGAGTAGAAACAGAAAGGAAAACAAAGCAAAGACGAAAAACCAACAGAAAAGAACTCGATGTCGACAAACCTTTCTCGATGTCGAGTAAAATAACTCGATGTCGACAAAAAAACTTCCTGATCTCGAGTAAAGACAGAAACTTGAAATTGCAACCTTTCGAACACAGAACCGGATCTCGGCGAAATAAATCAATAAACTTAAAGACTTCCAAGATCGGGGTTTTAACATCACAACGATAACCATGTAAAATAATACATAAAGGCATAAAGGATCATGCTTTTCATCAAATAACTTTCGTTATTAACAAATAGAAATATAGAGGCTTTCGCATAAACCCTAATTGTTACTAACCCTTTTCACATAATTAACCCAAGTTGTATTAAGATCACTTTCGCTTCAATAACACAAACAAGGATCACCTTCAACTTTCGCAAAAGAATCATGCTCATAGGGATAGAAGACGAATTGCATAAAAAGATCAAACCTTTACCGCATCACCTCACATGGCCACCGTTGGGCTCACCCCGACCCTAGAAGTGGGTGAGCTACTCGCTCTTCATCATCAAGAAAGACATTAAATAATAAAAGAAACTAAATTGCATTAAATAAAAGAAAACTTACAACCGAACAAGCCAAATTCGCTCTCGCCTTTCCACCTTGCTCGCCACAAGCTCTCTCTCTCTCTCTCTCTCTCTCTCTCTCTCTCTACTACTACTACTACTTACTTGTTCTCTCTAAAATTGAATTGAATGAATAAAAGTCAGCCCCTAAGGCTCTATTTACAACCTTCATTCCAAGCTAATCTAGGAAAGAAAACTATATCTATATCTAGTTCTATCTATCTAAATTATTAAAATAAAACATGGAAATAAATAAATAAAATCAACTAGGACTATATCTAATGTGGATAAAATATCTTCTCTCTTGACTTGATGGCACTTGATAGATCTTGATAGAATTTCATCTCGAAAATATCACCATTGAACTCGGGATAGAAACTTAACAAGAATCGGACTACTCGACGTCGGCCACTGGGGGGGTTTCCTCGATATCGAGTAGAATTTCTTGATATCGAGTAGCACTTTCTTCATCTTCTGTTCAGCAACTCAATCTCGGCTCCCGGGTGCATGTCGACTTGACTTTTCTTCAATATCGAGTAAGTTTCCTCGACATCGAGTAAAGCTTGGTCCGTCTTCAGCTTCTTCGTCGATCTCGGCTTCTGGACGGGACATCGACTTGGGTTTTCCTCGACATCGAGTAACTTTCCTTCAGCTCCCAGCTTTCTTGTCGATTTCTGGGGTCTTTCCTCGATCTGGACTTCCTCGATATCGACTAAAACTTCTCGATATCGAGTACATCTCTCAGCTTTTTGCTTTGTTCTTGAAATGCACTTTCCCGAGTCGCCATTCGTCGGATTGACGCATTTCACCATGCGTTGGAAAGCTCTTTTCGAGGGATACAACTCTCATCAAGATATCAAAGCTTGAATCGGAATGATAAATGGTGAAAAATGGCGTTTTCTCCGGCTGCACCATCCTTAGCTTCTTCATGAGTTTCGTTTAAGCTCCAAAGTGCGTCCAATTTCTGCCAAATATAACAAAAACTTGTGTAGACCTTTATAAATTGCAAATAAATATAAACTACACAAATTATGCATTATTATAACCCAAATGCATCAAATGCTTGTAGAAATCGATATAAAAGTAAGTGTAAAGCATTGCAATTTAGACTCACAACATATTCGATGTTGTGCTTCCTTGCTCCATAGCCTCCTCCTCAGCCTTCATATGCTCCAAAACATGTCTTTTAAGCTCTTCCAAGATCCCTTCAAGGTCGGAATGTAACTCTGTAGAATAAACAATAAAAGGCGTAGATTCCGAACTCAAATACTTCACAAGCAATATATGAAACTAGACTAAAACATATGCAAAACTCCTATCTAAAAGCAATAAGAAATACCTATAATGCCTATATGAAATATGCATTATCATAGCATATGGAGCAAGGCTTGCAAGGACAAGGACAAAGAGGAAACAAAGAGAAGAAGAAACCATGAAATGCAAATGTGGCGCATGCCGATCATTGCGCCTGCATAGAAGATCTCAACGCTCGCTATGAGTGGCACCCACCGGACCTGTTGTGACCCCTGCCGATACATGATAAGTTCGAATCTTCTTGAGATAACTGATGACGATGGAAAGCTTATCCAATGGGCTTTGTATGGCCATTAAGTGATATGTGCTCAATTTACCATGTTTTTTGCTTACATCTATTTCGATTTCTGTTTGCATTATATATTTCCGAGTTAGAATAGTGCAGGAATTGTGTAGTTTATGTTTATTTGCAATATATAAATATCTACACAAGTTCTTGTTTTGTATTGCAGAAATCGACATATTTTTGGAGCAATTCGGAGAAGAGGAAAAGAAGATGCCCAACCACTCGACGTCTACTGAAGAGTCACTCAACATCGACCATGTGACTCGACGTCGAGTGAAAGCCAGAGGCATACATCGAGCAGAAGTAAAGGAGAAGCAGCTCAACTCGACATGAGGAGTCGACGTCCAGTCCACCACTCGACATCAAGTGAAGACTACTCAACACACACACATGAAGAGCCGAGGTAGAATGCAAGACAACTCGAGACACAAGACATGACTCAACGTCGAGTGAAGGAGTACTTGATGTCGACTGCCAAACAAAAGCCGTCCGACGGCCTAATCCGAGTCCGAATTTAGAAGAGCTTTACTTGGCCACGAAGGAAAGGATATTTTATCACTTTAAAGACCATCTATCCTCTTTGGTAAATCCCATATTTACCAAGGGGAATTTATTTGTTTTTAGTTAATTAATTAAGCAATGTTTTATCCTTAGGTATAAATATATAGAAGTTAGATATAAGATAGAATTGTCCCTTCCTAGAATAGCTAGGGTTGTAGCCTATAAATAAATCCCTAGGGGCTGAATTTTGATTCATTCTAGCACACAAGCAATTGTGTGTATATAGTTAGGTAATAGAGAGAAGAAAGAGAAGGAGGAGCCGATTGGAGTTGTAAGGCGAAAGCATTGTGGCTTTGTTTGGTTTGTAGTCTTTCGATTTTAGTTTAATTCAAGTTATTTTTATTATGAATATGATATTTTCTATTATGATGAGGCGCGATTAGTCACCCTACTTCTAGGGTCGGCGTGATCCCGACGATAGCCATGTGAGCTTATGCCTAAAGGTACGATTTTTATTTGCAATTTCCTCTTCTCCCTATTTGTATGATTCTTCTATGACAGTAGTATGTGATCCTTATTTGTATTATTGACCAAAAGTGATCTTAATATATGAATTTAGATTAATTATCAAAAATGTTAGTAACAATTAGGGTTTATGCGAAAACCTCTATATTCCCACTTGTTAATGACGAAGGTTATTTGATGAAAAGGCATAATCTTTCATAAATTTGGCATATTCTTATATGGTTATTGTTGTGGCATGAATCCCCGACTTTGGAAGTTTTTTATTTTATTGATAAATTCACAATCTTTTGCGATCTTTCTGTTCATCTATTTTCTTATCCATCATTTCATTCTTCGGACACTTTTCCGACACAATTTGGTTATGGTTTTCACTTCAGATAACACTCGACATCAATTACACTACTCGTCGCCGAGTGTCTTGTTTTTGGTTGTGCAATTTTAAAGGAGAGATCGGCTGTTCGGTTTGACATCGAGTGGTCGTCTACTCGACGTCGAGTCAACTGTTGGTCGATGTAAGGGTTGATTCTGAGACTCATTAGGCGAGTGCTGACACGCTTTCTCGTGGATTCGATCCTGATTCCCTACCACTACAACAGGAGGGTTTCTTGTAATTTTATTTGCGTGGACATCGAAAATCGATTTGAATTTATATCTATATTTATTTAGACTTGATTCCCTCCTAACATTAATCACGAGATTTTTAGGGTTTTTGGCAGCAATTGGAGCCTATAAATACCCCTCTTGTATTAGGGTTTTTTTAACTCTGAAACATTCATACAACTCATTCACTCTTATAATCGCCCAAATATAAATATCCGGGTTACGTTTCGAAGGTTGGATACCTTCGTTCAGATCTTGCAATCCAGGTACGGATCAAGGTTTCAAACCTCAAAATATTAGTATTTACAAGAGGGGATTTCGAACCCCAAAACAATCGAAGGGTCATTGGGTACCCTTAACCTATCCTAATTAGACTAAGTCATTGAAATTCATTTCGAAGGAAAATGTGCAAACGGAAAATAAAGTACAACTTTCCATGGTAGGGTCGGGTCAAAACCAAAACCATGAAAACATAATTCGAAAACTTCTTAAGTCAAGTTGGTGGAGTTAGTCCTTTGATCGCGATCGCCCAGGAAATTCCCCGCCATATAAGCACAAAACAAGCATAATCTGCACACAAACCTAAAAACAATATGCGGTGCAAGGATCGGACCGAGGCCCAAAAGCATTCTGGGTCCCACAAGCATACATATACATACGATATTCCTATAATAAAGATGCTTCTAATGCAGAACAGAATTTAAACACGCAAGTCGTGCTTATCAGAATATAATATGCAGAAATATGATAAATGGCCCAAAGAATGTCAAGTGATATATCCTTCTCCTACCTCATCCCCCCTTTCCGTTAGGGCGAACGCTGGCCAACTCGGTGTTATAGCATCTTTAGGACTCACGCATCGTGACAATAATGACTCAGGACAAACTCGATGAGATTGGGCTATCCTATGACCCTAGCAAACACTCTAGGACTCATAGATAACGATCATTCTATTTTCCAAGCACATAGAGTAACTGAATGTTCATTCAAGCGTGCAAATCCTTGCATGGTACTACATGACATGCTTTAATGCTTATACAACACCTATTATGTCATATGACTACATGTAGGAAGGCTTATCTGATCAGTCTGAGTAAGTCTATAAAGGAACTAACCAGAAAAGTCGAACAACAAGAGATATCGAAAAGTAGGGTCCAACAATAAGCAAGCACCTATTATGATTATAAAGTACGATAAGCTACAATGCTACAACCCATACACACAGAAACCAAGTTTCAAATCGTTTTCAAAACCAAGCGTAAGTTAAACCATTTCCAAACCGTTTTCGATACGAGAAAACGTCAAAAGCCAAGTCATCCAAAAATTTCAAATTCCATTATCACTCAAGTCAAATCTCATTTCCAAAACCAAGCATCAATTGTTTAATCTTAATCAAGTTTAAAGGATCCCAACACTTGGAATGAAAGCCTTCAAAATATTTCTAAAGTATTCAACTCGATAAACCGATATTTCAATTTTCGTTAAAATTTCCTTTTTGAATATTAAAATAGTCATTAAAATAATATTTCAAAATCTCGTTTTTTGAAATCGACCTTGGACTAAAATCCGAATCAAAAGGATCTAAAACAGAACCAAACAAATCTCCAAAGACAAGGGAGCAACCTCGGCCAAAGGTTGCTGGGTTGGTTTTCACGGCGGCGAGAGAGCCAGTCGTCGGGCCGAAAACCCACTGATAATGCATATTTCATATATGCATTATAGGTATTTCTTATTGCATTTAGATAGAAGTTTTTCATATATTTTAGTTTAGTTTCATATATTTCTTGTGAAGTATTCGAGTTCGGGATCTACGCCTTTTTAGTGTTAATTCAACATTTTACATTCCGACCTTGGAAGGGACTTGGAATAGCTTAAAAGACATGTTTTGGAGCATATTAAGAATAAGGAAGGAGATACAAAGGAGCAAGGAAGGACAACTTCGAAGCAAAGAAGAAAGTTGGCCACTGTTGGGACCGGCGCCAGTTGGTATTCTAGCGGTGCCCGCCGCTAGTCTGTGTTCAGCGAGAGCGATTTATGTCCGAAGAGATCTTTTACTTATTATATTTCCTAGGGTTTGCACGTTCTATTTAGGTTTTATTCTTTCAAAATAAGCCGTTTATTGGCATTAGGGTAAGAGAAACAACACAATTAGAGAGAAGAGAAGTTTTTGGCTTATGAGTTGCTAAATTCGTAGTTTTTCTTGTAATTTAAAGACATGGTTGAATGAATTGTGAGGATTTGATTTCAATTAGTTATTTATGAGTATATTTATCATCTTGTTCTTATTGATTATATTTGTGTTCCTTTTTATGATTGATCACCATGTTAGAAATTTCATATAAGCTATGAATTCGTTATTGTTTTCTTGATAGCAAACGAAGCCATTGAAGTAGTGATATTTATATATGTAGTTATATTTGTGTTCCTTTGTAGTGGATGATTTCGATTGATCTATGTAGTTAGATGTTGTTAGGGCCAATATGGGTTGTTCCTATTATTTCTAATTGCATTGAATCGATATGTCAATTGGTCTTAAAACTTGAGTGTCTAATATTATTCTTTAGTGATATTGAATAAGAAGATTGTATCTTTACGGATCTATCAAATTTAGTCAAGTAGACATATACTTCGAAATAACTATTGAATTAATCCTAGGATCTTGAACTTCAACCATGGTCTGAGAATTATAGGTGAAATATTTTCTCTATCTTATTATCAATACTTTGCAATCATAGTTCTTTTTACTTTACTTTGTCATCATTTTGCTACAAATCATTGTTTTTGTCATAAGAATCATTGTTAGAAACATTGCATAACAACCGTTCTCTCTCTCTGTGGGTTTGACTCTGGACTTAATCGCTATACTAGTTTCTTGGTTTATGAATTCATTGATTTACTAATATATTGGTTTGGGCTTTGAGTTAGGATATTATTACTATTTGGTAAAGGAAAAAATTGCCAGCGACGTTCGTCCCGCACCACCCACCCAGTGCTCCCGCGAGAAAGAGGCCCTCGAGGACTAGAGGGGTCGTGGTCGCGAGAGGCAGCTTTCACCACAGACAAAGCCGCGATCGCGGTCGCGAGAGGCTTTTTCCTCCTTGTCGCGACCACCTTGGTTTTATCGCGGTGAGATTCGAAACTTTTTGCTCCTTTTTGCTTCAAATCTCATCCGTTTCCAACCAAATCAATTTTAAAACAATGCTAAACTTATTCCGATATTTAGGAAACATATGAGACCCAAACGAGGACTAGAGGGGAGAGCAGAAGAGGGATTATCTGGCCTCTTTTAGGCTTCTTCACAATCTTCGTAAGGGGGAGGTTCTCTGGGCTATAATTCAACTAGATATGAGTACAACAAGACCTAGGAAGGATAGATTATGAATAAAAATGCACCTTTACGAGGCTTGAGGTCCAAAACGAGAGAAAACGGAGAAGAGAGGCTTACCTTTGAAAAAACAGAGGAAATAGAAGAAATGGGATCGTTTTGGCTTCAAGATGAGCTAGATGTGTTGTTTCTTGACCTTGGAAGGTAGAGAAAGAAGTAAGAATCAAGCGTGAACAAGCAGGAAAGGAAAAGGAAGCAAAACGAGAGAGCGAAGAAGAACTCACGACTGTGAAAGGTGGCTTCCTGCTTCTGGGCTCATCTTCGCGGTGGCGACCAAGAACTCCCAGCCGCGACGAAGTCGGAAACTCCTGTCTCTAAGGGAAATTACCTGCCTTCTTCGACTTTTGGGCTAGATTTTTTAGAGGAGGTCTCTGGGGGAGTGTTTTGGGGCTTTTTGGTGGCTGGGAAACAAGAAAGGAATGGTGAACAGAGAGTAAGATGGATTGAAGAGAGGAGAGGTGGATGTTTTGAGATTAGGGTTTGATTCTCACATGGAGAGGGAAGAGGTGGCTAGAGTTTGGAGAAAGGCTCAGAATTTTAGGAGGAGTGAATCTCTTTGGAGATTAGAGCTTTCTTTACATTAGAGGGGGAAAAGGGCTCTCTTGGGGTTTAAGGGGAAAAAAGACGAAAATAATTAAGAGAGTGTGGGAAGAAAGAGGGATAGAGAGAGAGATGTGAGGCGCGCGCGCGAGAGAGAGAGAGAGAGAGAGAGAGAGAGAGAGAGAGAGAGAGAGAGAGAGAGAGAGAGAGAGAGAGAGAGAGAGAGATTATGTTCATCCGACCTCGAGCCCAACATCTATCCCGAAATTCGATTTCTGAAAATTCGACTCGAAGTTCAAATTCATTTCAAACAACTATCAAGACTTCTAAGTTTGAAATCCGATTGATAATGGGATAGGACCATCAAGTTAGGATTTTAAAGAGTGCCGGAACATTTTCAAGGGATTTTCTGAAAATAGAAATTTGCTCGGGGACGGGTTTTTCAAAAACTTTCCAATGTTAGCAATTAAATAATAATTAAAATACTAGCCTTTATAACTCTTTCATTAGTTTTTATGAAGTTTTCTAGTTTCAAAGGTTTTAGGTATGTTACGAGTAACGAAACCTCCTTTCGGTTTCTTGCAAGTTTAGACACGGTTGGTTTGTGAGGATTCTCATTTATGTTATTTCTATTATATTATTTCATATATTTTATGCATATTTGATTCTTGTTGTGACTGTGTATTTAGCTTCGCGACCTAGATATAATTGCATCAAGCTAGGGTTTAGACTACAACCGCATTAGCGGTCGAATCCGTAGTAGCAAACACAACTTGTAGGAATGGTTAGGGAATCTGGATAGTGTAAGGAAATCGACATCTAGAAGTATTACTTTCAGCGAAAGCAATGGCTAGGATAACAATAAGGTGACAACATTGCAAGACCAAGGGTAGTATTGTTTAGGTGCGAGGATATTGGGACATAATGCTACTCAACCATGCTAGAATAAAAACCAAAATAACCTATCATGCAAAGTGGCGGGGTCAGGATTTTCGTCAAAGGGTGCTAAAAAAAATTCATAAAATATTTTTTGTGTGTATACTTATCAAGAAGATTTTTTTTATAAAATATTGGAAAAAAACTAAAATTGTTATTTTTTTAATGATTTTTGTATATAAATAGTTGAGAGTAACCAAAAAAAACAGAAGAGAAACAAAAAATATAGGAAAAAAATACGAAGAATTACTTTTAAAAGAATATTGAAATAAAATGTTAAATGTATAATGTAAACATAATTATCACATTTTTTTTAATGAAATAGTTTATAGAAACAAAAAATATAAAGAGAATTGAAGAAGAATTAATGATATAGTTAAAGCAAATAAAAAGTGAAGGACCCTACTATGAATGATACTATGGTGTGCTTATCTGATTGATATGACGCTTGGTGAAATGCTAGTGTACGAAAGTACTTGTTTGCCTCTAATGCGATAACGCTTGGTGGTTAATATGAGTATGATGTGCTTATCTGATTGATATGGCGTGATTATCTTATTAATATGATGTGCAACTTCTATGATGTGATGTGATGGATCCTACTATGAATGATACTATGCTAGATATGTTATATTATGTGACTATCCTTGACATGAGTATGATATGTTCATAAACGTGTGATATGATTTCTATATTGAACGATTGCTATGATATACAATGCTTTGAATTGGAATTGCTAGGATGCTACAACCGAATTGATGAAATTGGATTCTGACTTGGAACCTAGGAATGAAATATGAGATTAGCCCTTAGAGGTGGATGATTCCGACTCCTGGAATTTAAAGATTGCTTGATTAATGTCGGGTTAAGAGATTTTGAATGGTGTTTAAAAAGAATTAACATGGATTTTGAGAAATCGTACGCGATCGAGAATTTCAATGATTTTGATGCCAACCCTTTTCAGACCAAGGAACCATTTTGAAATTTCTCCGACCCGAGCTCGCATTATGACGCCTAACGAAGTGAATACATACATTTTATAGGGGCCCTTATAGACTGCTTGCTCAGACCTAGGGGAGATTCTATGATGCTTTTCGAGTTACGATATGACCAAGTAGTAGGAGTGCGGATGTGGTAGTGGCCCATATCGCATCCTTGCTACGACTGATCGGGATATTATGATCACGACGACGATACTGTGAGAATCTCATGGGGGCACTTATGAGATACTTGCAGGATCAACGGAATGATCGTTGGACTCACCAATTTCAAACTCTATCCCCTTACTTTAAAATGATTTTAGTATCAGGGAAGAGACTTGTTTTTAGAGGTGGATGATGTAAAGGCTTGGATTTTCAAATCTTAATTTTCAGAAAAATACAAATAAAAATGAATTTTAATCGAATTTAATTTGGATAATTCAAGGAAAACTCGTCCTAAATTTAATAAATCGAACTTGAAATTCTTAAAGCGAATTCCGACCCAATTTTTAACTATAAATATTGAATCCGTCTTTCACCTCGGGATTCAAAAATTTCTTTTAGCAGCAATATCCCATTCTTAAAGATTGGTCTTTTGAATTCCGCTCTCTTGATCAAAAGACCAATCTTCTGAAATTTAAATTTTTGACTCAAGACCACAATTCCGTCATATTCTTCTATTCTTGTCCAATCCAACTCATACCCTACCTTGGGACTTATCCCCTCCTCCTTTGATTCTCCCTCGTTTGAAAAACAAACAAGGCAACCTGCACCCCATTTTGTTTGCACCCCAACTCAGACCCACCCAAAAAAATTAAAGCCTGATTTTTATGTCATTTCACACCCAACCTACTCCCATGTAAGATAAGCAATATGAGAATTAAATGTGTTGTTTTCATTCATAGAGGTAAAGCGTATATACATGAGGTAAAGAATATTTGGGCCAATCTATGATACACCAAATCGACTCAAGATAATAACAAATATTACAAAAAGATTACAGAAGATATGTACTCTAACACGCCCCCGCAAGCTCATGGGAGAGCATGCACATGAAGCTTGACTGTCAATGAGTGGAAGCGATGATTGCCAACGGCTTTGGTGAAGATGTCAGTGATCCAATCAAGGGAGCGGACATGCCGAACAACAAGGTCTCCGGAAGCAACCTGCTCTCTGACGAAATGATAGTCAATCTTGATGTGTTTAGAGCGCTGATGAAACACTGGGTTTGCTGTCAGGAAGGTAGCACTGAGGTTGTCGCATAAAAGGATTGGAGGGCGAGAAACCGGAAGTGCCATATCCTGAAGCAATTGTTGTAGTCACATAAGTTCGGCCGAGGAAAAAGCAATAGCCCTGTACTCGGCCTCAGTGCTGGAGCGAGCAACAACATTTTGTTTCCTAGAAGACCAGCTAATAAGGTTGCCACCGAAGTAAATCGCAAAGCCGTGCTGAGACCGACAGTCGCCCGAATCTGAGGCCCAGCCAGCATCAGAATAGGCAACAACACGATTGTCGGATGCCTTGTGGACGGAGAGGTCGGCTGTGATTGAACCTTTAAGATAGCGCAGAATCTGTTTGACTGCAATCCATTGGATGTTCGTAGGATCATGCATAAACTGGAAAACACGATTCACCGCATAGGAGATCTCTGGTCTGGTGATTGTGACGTATTGGAGAGCGCCGACAATACTACGGTAGAGATTCGGGTTGGAGCACGGATCACCAGTTCGGAGCAGCCGAGAGCCTGGCTCAGCGGGAGTGGCAATGGGCTTTGCACCAGTCATTTTGCAGCAATCAAGGATTTCAGCGATGTACTTCTGCTGATTGAGATGTATAAGGGAAGCGCTGCGATTAACCTCGATTCCCAGAAAGTAACTTAGGACACCAAGATCCTTCAACGAGAAAGCTTGACTTAGACGGGCAACAAACTCATCAATGAAGGAGGCATGGGATCCCGTAATAATCAAATCATCAACATAAATGAGAACATAGACAACATCACGTACATGAGATTTGATGAAAAGAGAAGAGTCGGAAACACAACCTCTGAGTCCCTGATGAATGAGAGCATCCTTGAGCTTCTCAAACCAAGCCCAAGGCGCCTGTTTAAGGCCATAGAGAGCCTTGCGGAGAAGGCAAACATGAGTCGGGCGATCGGAAGCAACAAAGCCTTGTGGCTGAGTCATATAGACGGTCTCAGCAAGGTCTCCGTGAAGGAATGCATTGTTGACATCAACCTGTCGGAGAGTTCAGGAGCGAGTGAGCGCAAGACTGAGGATCAGACGAAATATGGTAGTAGGCTTGACAACAGGACTGAAGGTGTCGAAGAAGTCTACACCCTCTTCTTGATTGAAGCACTTTGCGACGAGGCGAGCCTTGTAGCGATCAATAGATCCATCTGACTTTCGTTTGATCCTGTAAACCCACTTGCAACCAACAATGTTAGCATCAGGAGGCCGAGGAACTAAGTCCCAAGTCCCATTACGCATTAAGGCATCATATTCGAGCTGCATAGCATGTTGCCAGGGTGGGAGTTTGGATGCTTAGTGAAAGAATTTTGGTTCAATAGTGGTGATGAGAGACATTGGGAGGGGGTATTTGGTGGCATGAAATGATTTGGGTTTGAGTGAATTTGTAGCAGCTCTGGTGGACATTGGGTGAGTGGAAACGTCGGAAGGACGATACCACGAGGGGCCTGTAGGGGGTGGGGGGCTCGGGGAGGTGGTGGAGGCCAGCGAGGTGGCGGAGGGAGTGTGTTCAGCAGTGGTGGAACCGGATGAGCTATGGGATGCGATGGTGTCTTCGGGCGAAGAAGCTACAGGACTCGTGCTATGGGAGGACGTTGCTGGTGTTGATGGCTGGGACGCAGGAGACACGAGAGGTGACTGGACAGGGGAGACGCTGGAAGAGCGACTCGGGGAGGATGGTGGGGTGACCGGAGGAGACGGCAAAGGTGTTGAGGGGGAGGAGGATGATGGGCCAACAGCAGAGGCCTGGTGAAGGTTGCCGAGAGGAAGGGAGGATGATTGAGAGGGTGACTCGGCAGGGGTAACATCGGATGAATAGGGGTAAAGAGACTCATCAAACACTACGAACCGAGAGATGTAACAACGTCGAGTGGGAACATGATAGCATAAATAGCCTTTGTGTTTGGAACTGTAGCCTAAGAAGATGCAGGGAAGAGAGCGGAATTCAATTTTGGAACGATTGTAGAGACGAAGAAAGGGGTAGCAACGACATCCAAAATATTTGAGAAAGGTATAGTCCGGGGACTTGCCGTAGAGGGTATGGAAGGGCAATTTGAAGGCTAAATTTGGAGTGATGGTTCTGTTCGAGAGGTATACAAAGGTGTGGAAAGCCTCTTCCCAAAATTGCTGGGGCAAATTGGCATGGGCTAGAAGAGCGAGACCCTTTTCGACAATGACACGGTTATGTCGCTCAGACGACCCATTCTGTTGAGGAGTGTAAGGACACGACACTTGATGGTTAATGTCAAGATTGCGTAGCATGGTTGAGACATTACGATACTCCCCTCCCCAATCGGTTCGAAAATTTTTGACAGTGGTGGAGAATAGTGTTTGAATGAGTTTCATAAACAACTCAAAAATAGAATAAACTTGGGATTTTGCAGAGATAAAATAAATCCAGACAAACTTGGAATAATCATCAATAAAACTTGTATAATAAGAGTTTCCGGTTGTAGATAAATGAGGGGAAGGACCCCATTCATCAGAAAGGACAAGATCAAAAGGCTTCTCTGCAGTGACTGAACGGGCAGGGAGATGAAGGGGCTACAGAAGCATGCTGTGTAGATAAAATAGAGCTTCCAGAATAAGTAATGGGGACAGACACACCATTCCCGACAACCAGATTCTCGTTGTCAACATAGGGTGAGGAAGACTGCAGGCCTGACAGATCATTGGTCACATGAGCGTTGGCACCGGTGTCGACGACCCATGGATCGGAGATGTCCGATTGACAGCTGATGGAATAGGCGGACTTGTTTGGAGGTGGCGGGGCAGCATTTGATCGGTCGAGAGCAGCAACAGCATGTCGATTTGTAACCGGGAAGTCATTGAGATTGAGACGCCCAAAGCAGTTGAAGGCCTCATGGCCCAATTTTCCGCAGATCTGACATGTGGGACGGGGAGAGCGCTCATCAGACGACGAGTTCCCAGATTCACTACGAGAAGGCCGATCGGTGGAGGAACGACCGCGGCCGCGACCGCGCCCACGACCCCGGGTAGAGGCGACATTGGCGGCAAACTGATTGGCATCGGTGAGGGTCTTCGTGTCCTCGGCAAGACTCTGTTCTTCCTGGAGGAGAAAGCCGAGTAACTGATCAGACGAGACGGGCTCCGATTTTAGGGCAATGGCCGATCGAAAGGAGGCAAATTGAGATCATAATCCTAAGAGGATGTAGGAGACAAGTTCCACATCAGGGACAAGACACATACATTCGGCAAGTTCATCGGCAATAGCGCGCTTCTTCTCGACATACTCGAGAACCGACAGAGAACCCTTCGATAGTGTCTGCAATTGATGACGAAGATGCATCTGACAAGCGTTGGACTGGGCATGAAACATAGTGGCCAAAATCTGTCACGCCTCAGATGTACTCTAACATCCCTTCACTCTCCTTTCCCCTCCCTCTGTTGCCGAGAAAGCTGAGCCGGCTTCCCTCCACCTCCTTGCCCCCTGGACGAACCACCAACCTCCTCCATTTCCACCAATACACACCACCATCCCACCTCAGCTGTTCACCAGCAACCACCTTCACCTTCTTCATCCCTTCCCGTCCTCCTTACCGTCGTCGTCGGCCAGTCGCATCCCCACATTCCTTCCTCTGTTTTCCGGCAAGGTAAAATAAAGCCCCATCTCCTAAGCACCCTGTTTTCTCCACCAGAGCGCCGCCTCACCACCTTCCTCTCCCCGTCCGAGAAGCCATGAGGGCCAGCAGCCGCCAGGAAAAGCCGAGTAGCTCCACCCGTCACCGTTCCCCTGTGTTCCTCCGATTCTGAGCTGTATGAGTATCCTCTCACTTCCTTCCCTCCCTTTTCTCCCCCAATGGCATAAAGATGAAGCTTTGACTCCCCTTTTAGCCTCCCTAGGACATCTCCGGCGAGGACCCTCCTCTGGCGAGGCGAATCGAGCCGGTTCGAGCTTTTCCGGCGAGACGTAACCGCACCTCGTTGAGCTTCTCCTTCCTTCTTCTCCCCTTCCTTCTTATCCTGTATGTGTGTGTGTGTGTGTCGGAGTGGTTGGTCAGGTGGCCGGAGTCCAGCTCCACCGCCGTCGGCGGACTCCCCTTCCCTCTTCCTCCTTCTGTTCTTCGTTCGAGCAAAATGCTCCCTCCGTTCTGCTTCTTTTCAAACAAACGAAAGAGGAAGAAGAAAGAGGTCGTGGGACCCTTCCTTTTTGCCACATCAGTGCAAACTCATCCCGGACCCCACTTTTCTTTTATTCTTCTGAATCCGAAATTGGAATTGAGAGGGAGAATGGGGTGGTTATTTGGGCCTAATGGTTGGGCTTGTATCATTTGGTTTTATAATGAAGATGTTGGGCCTATTTCTACCAAAAATGAGTTTTGGGTTTTGGAATTTAATAGAAGGTTAGATTCTAAAGTTTACCCAACTTAAAGGGGTCGGTTTAGTAATTTATATAAATAAGGAGAGTCGGTTTTGGATTTTATAGATATAAAGTCGGTTTGGTAAGTTAGAAAGGGCTGATTTTTATAAAATAAAAAGGTTGGGGTTTTTAAAGGAATTGGAAATATTTTATGAAAGTGTTTAAAAGGAAATGGCATATAAAATATTATTTTGGGTGTAAGGATATAATATTAGGGGGATTTAAAACAAATATAATATTATGAGATTTGAAGGTTTAAAAAGGTATTTTCGGATTTAAATCGAAAAAGGAATTAATTTTATGAACATTTTCTAAGGTCGGAATCTCTAACTATTTGACTCGGGTTTCGAAACGGTTTTCGATGCTAACTTGGGAATTTGATGTCATCGATGACTAACTAGAATGATGATATGATAGATTGATTAATAGCATGATTTTGTGAACTAATGACATGTATATATCAATGACTAACGGCATGATGAGATGCTAGAGTTTTGTATCGCTTGACTTATGCCTTATGAGATATGATGAGTATGAGGAACCTTGAGATAAGTGGCCATGCAGATTTATTATTGCGGAATTATTATGGAGAAAATATGAATGTGGCTGAATGAAATGATGAGAATGATGTGGTCTTACGGAATGTGGCAATATGATGAGTGGTTGAACTTGATGTGATTATGATTGCGATATGATTGTTATTCTCATCGAATGATGTGTGCTTGAATGCTTGAATGATTAGACGTAGACTTATATGTATGTTCTGATATGTATCTAGGGAATACTTTGTGATCATGAATGATGTATGTTGCATCTTCTATTATGTTGTTTTGCATAGCCAGATAAGTTCCTCTATGAGCTTACTCATATTCGAAAAAGAACTCTCTACTTGTAGCCATGTGCATACTAGGTGCGTGCATTCATAATCAGCATGGCATGTAGTACCGTGCTAGGTTGCATTGACCGTTGACCATTCTACTTCTTTATGCGTATGTAAACAGAACGGTCGTTATCTATGAAGTATCTAGAGTCGATCTTTGCTAGGGTCATAGGATGGCCTAGTCTCATCGAGTCCCATCAGAAGTCAATCGAGTCATATGGAACTTCCTTTACATATATTATGACCATGATTGCAAAAGCTACATGTGGGCTTTATTTTTTCTTGTGGTTGGCTTGCGGGCTGCTCGATTATAATGGAATGCATTCACGAACTGACCAGTCTCCGCCCTATTATATCTATGCACTTGATCATGATCTTAGGAGCATGTTAGTGTGTTAATATTCCGCCTTGCATCTAGAAACATCTTTATTAGGACTAGTGTGTGAATGTATCTTCTTGTTTGAGATTATATTGCGTAGGGTTTCAATCTGACACCGCTCCACATACATATTTTTTAGGTTTGTTTTGCAGCATGATTGTTCCTTGCTTCCGTGACGTGAGAACTCTCTTGGGAGATTGCGAAGAAATGGTCTAACCCCACTAACATTGCCTATTAGATTTCAATAAATACGCTTATTGATTTGGTTTTGACCCGGCTCTGCCGTGGTCCCCTCTTGTATTACACCTTGATTTCGCTATTTGCATGACTACTTGTTTTCAACGCTTAGACTTACGACAGGTACAGGGGACTTCCTCGGAGATTTCAACGATCCCTTCGAATTTGGGTATGAAATCCCACTTTGAAAATATTAGATTAGGTTTTCAAACTTTCAGCCTGTACTCGGGGCGCAAGATCCTAACGAAGGGTTTCATCCCTCGAAACGTAACTCGGGAATCATAATCTCGGGCCGTTACAACTCACTCCTCTTCTCGGATTCATTTTAGCTATTGGTTTTCTCTTCTCCTCAACCATCTTTAATAGCTCTAGTATTTCTAGGGCTCCGGCATCACTCTCTTGATCCACCCTTCGAGTCTGAATACATGATGCTATTTAACCATAAATGAAAGCAATTGATTCCGAACTTTGACCACCAAATGAGAAAGATGTGAATTAACTAGCTAGAAAACATATGCTTATGCAATCTAAAACTACCCTAAAACCACCTAGAATGCCTATACAAAATATGCATTATGAACGACCAACATTGCAACTCGTATGATTTCTATCACTTGATTACTATGAAGCGACCAATATGTACGAAATTATCGTTGCCTGAAATCTTTTCATCGATGATCTACTTTCGGCACTCATTCGGGCAACCGCATATATATATATGGTAATGCAATTTATATTCATCGCATGGTTTAGCTCAGGCGACCAACATGGATCTAAGTCAGTCGCATGAAATGTAAGCACAATATATTCATCGCATGGTTTAGCTCGCCACCTGAAATTTTTTCAGGCAATGAAGCAAAGTTTGTTCGTCGTCCTATATATGGAATCTCGCGTCGTCTCCAGATCGATTAAAATATCAATCAATAAAATGTATGCATTTATAATTAATGACCCCTGGCCATGTCCTTGAATTTGATAATAAGTTGGTAAAGCATGTAACTATGTAAGAAAATGAGCCACTTGATCCGCAGTCGAAAGCTGATCATATCCTGGATTAATAATATTACTATCCAGTTGAGAGCTCGGATCAGTAGCAACCAAAAATGAAGGCACTTGGTCGTCGACGACAGATGAGATGTGCTCTTCATCGGAGGCAAGCAGGCTGTTGATGAACTTCCAGCTATGACCGCTCTTATAATCATCAAACAAACCCCCATCACCCTCATTAATAGCAGTGTTTTCAAACCCTTGCTGGCTGTAATTGCAATCCAAGCTGCAGTTTGCAGGGCCCACAGGCAGGCAATCATCTGCTGCTGGGAGAGGATTGTGGTGGTTGTGGAAGGAAGCCATGGCGGCTGGGTGGTTGTAGTTGAATTCGACAAGGTCAGGGAGAGGTGAAGGACAAACTACATTGGCTGATGATCTATTGCTCCTTAAATGCCAACAAGGGTCGTACCCGTATGGCCTGTTATTGGTGCTAGGAGTAGGCTTCTGGAAAGCCCTGCACACAACCCATCCTTCCTCTTGAGGGGGTGCGTGTTGGGAGGTTTGGAGGCGGTACTCGTGGATGATCCAATCGGATTTTCTGCCATTGGGAGCGCGGCCCTTGTAGAACACCAGCGTCTTCCTCATCCCTATCATCTTGTTCTTGGAGAAAACCGCCTTGTCCCTCCCTGTCGCCTTCCAGAATCCGGCAGTGGTTGCCCGATTCGTTCTGGTTCCGGTAGGGTACTTCTTGTCCTTGTGGCTGAAGAAGTACCATTCATTCTGTTCTTGATACCCTAGATTGCACTTTTCTGCACAACGTGTATACGTACGTTGTTCATATTTGAAAGTGATCCAGTTAATATGGTGAAGAGGTATATATGAATGAATGAAATGGTTACCTTGGATGTCCCAAGGCTCCATCCTGTAGAGATCAATGTCAACGATAATGTCTAAATCAATGTTGAGGCAACTAATCTTCCGCAACAGATAATATCCAACCAGCTCTTCCTCAGTAGGATGAAATCTAAAACCTGGTGGAACGTTTCGAGAAGTAATTTCCATCACAGACACAGTTTTCCCTGTAATTAATTTTAAAGGTTCTCATTCAGTAGACATATCAAATAATTAATTTAGGCGTAAACAAATTCATTCTACCAAAAAAAATATAGATATAATAAAATTAAAACTATCAAATATTTAACTTAGATAGAAATAATTTTTCCAAAAAGAAATATTCTAGATATATAAATAAAATAATACTAGTACCTATTAAATATTTATCTTTTAGTATTTCTTTTATAAGTATGGCTACAAAATAGTTTTGATGTAGGTGTGTGGATAGATAGATGGTGACTTACGATAATTTTTATAAATTATGAAAATATATTATTTTAATAGTTTTTGGTGGAATTTGCTTCTTAAAATTAATTATAAGACGCTATAAATCGATTTTAATATATATGTATAAAGATTTTAGAGTGTGTGTTAATTTTGATTGATACATGAACACAACATTATTAAGCTAAAAAGGAGAAAAGTAAAACATAATTTGAAGCCGAAAACATTGACATTTGTTTAAGGTAAAAGGACCAGTGGAAGCATGTCATGTTGGCCTTTGAGTAGAGTGCACTCCATGGTAGTCTTTATAAACTAAGCTGGTGTACCGTTGGATTGAACACTTCATTCACTCATTCAGATATATAATTTTATAAAAAAAATATTTTAAAAATGGTATTTATATCTTACATATTTATATTTACATATTTATAAATTTTATAATAAGAAATTATGTTTTACAAAACTTCAAATATTTTTTTCCTGTTATAAACGATCTTTTTTAAAACATATATATTATATGTGATTTTCATGTTAAAAGTTTATAAATATATAATAATAAGTTGTATGTAAGGTAAATACTCCATATATTTTTTTTTGAAAAGATTTATTTATAATAAAAATATAGGCGAAATAAATAGAAGTTCATTCAGGCCTTTCCAAGAATACCATTTCATAACATTACCACCCCATGCCAACTAAAACTTCAGCCATTTACTATTGAAGACTTTTTTAACTTTTAGTAAAGTTTTTATAAAATTTTATAGTTACTATGTGCTTACACCACTAAAAAGTGTAAATTAATTATAAATAATATTAATTTTTTTTTTTTTGAGTTTTAGTAAGTTTGTAAAGTCGTGAATAGCATATTAAAAAAATGAAAAGATTTAAATTATGAGAATATTATAATTAAATAATTAAAATTCGAATTAATTTCAGTAGATAATAGTACCACGCCCTAATATATATAGATGAAGCTAGATATCTAATACTCCTGTAGTACAAATAATAGAGTGATTAATTCACTAATTAACATTTTCATGATCACTAGCTAGCTAATTTATCCAACGTACTCGATCCTTCATTATATAGTTATAATAAATATATTAATTCACGTTGATCCTGAGGCTAACATTTATAGATATGTAAGCAATAATTAAGATCGAAACAATAGACTCCGTATATTTGATCTACTCCATTCCTGATTTAAACCTATATATAGCTGCTAGCTGTGTGCTAATTAATTGCAGAGCTGCTCAATGCAAACAGCATCAAATCGTTGGCAATTGAATACAATAGATCCAGCTAGATAGCAGAAATATATATATATACACAGAGAGAGAGAGATCGAGGTATGAAAGATTTTACCAAAATTAAGGACGTAGTGATGGAATCTGAGCGCAGCGGATGAATAGCTAGGGCTGGATGCTTTATATAAATAATTACGTACATACAAGTACGTCGATCTGTATTTGAGATTGAGAGACGGGGCGGCTACTGGCTAGAGATCGATCGATATCGATCGATGATGTATACAAATTAAGATGGATGGATTGATTAATGAGAGAAATTGAGGAGGGAGGGTGTGTATATATAAAGAGAGAGAGGGAGAGAGGGTGGGACATCAAGCGCGCATGGTTAAAAATTGATTTGGGCGGCGTCACACTCCGTTTTTTCACGCCACCGTCCCTCTCCCTTCTACTCTTTCTTACTACCTCCCAAACATATATATCTGATATATATAATGGCAGGCAATCCCAAACCGATCCTCTTTATTCCTTCTTCTTCTACCTCTTTCTTCATTAATTTACACTGCGCTGTCCACATCTTGCAACTAATTTTTGTGCCATCCTCAACTATGAGTCTAACGAAAGTGATCATCAAATCCACTTCTAAATCCCTTTCCTTTTCATACCCATTTTATTATTATTATTATTATTATTATTATTATTATTATTATTATTATTATTATCATGATGAAAAAAATTTACATAAAGTTAGTTGGAAGCCTCGTAACAAATTGAGCTCCAACCCCTTTTTGAATAGTAAAACCAACTCTATGAAATAAGAAATCACCAACATCAGACCTTGTCCCATGACTTTTCGTAACCAATTGAACCCGCTTCATAAAACCAATAGCATCATTCCCCAGTTCTCCAAAAGTAGAGAACGCAAATGCTAGAAAACAATACCCCTTAGCCGCACAAATAGCTGCGTACTTCTTCTCCTTTCTTTCAGTGGCTTGTGAGACTGCCTTGCCGGGTACAAAGGAATCATTGGCTCTAGTTGTGAACGGTGAAGCCCCAACCACATCCACACAAGTGTCTTTACCCTTGTCCCACCCATAAACCAACAAATCTCCTGGCCTCAACTCAACACCATCCTCATTGCTCATACTTGTATGCGCCTCCTTCTGAACTGCAATGCCCGCTTTGTAACAAATGTCAGCCAAAACATCTCGGACCATGTTGTGTCGGTGCTTCGTCCCGATGCCCCGACTGCAATGCAAAGCGTGATCTCCAAATGGGTCCATCCTATCAAGCTCACAACTAGGACAGGTCGGATAGCCACTAAACATAGGGATCGAAAGATGGTATTGGAGGACCGAACGAAACTGGCGAGATGGCATGGTCTGAGCTAGACCCTCAATGGGAGCAGTCAACAAAAAATCATGCGCTCTGTCTCCTCTCACCGCTTGCAGAACATGCAGCTGCCTTGGAGTCGGATTGAATGTGGACACTAAGTTATCATCAATGAACTTGAAGTATCGATCCGCCAATACTGACATGATTTTTTTGGGGGCGGGGGATACAAAAAAGTCATCAATATCCGAACCAACACAAGCGACATACCTCGAGATAGATTGGGTGAGGGCGCTGTCAAGGCAACTTTCCGAACGTCCAGAAGGAGAAGATGTTGACTTACTCAAAATGGATGTTTGGAGTTCAGCCGTTTGGAGACGAGATGCGATGAAAGCAAAATGACTAACATCCTCCGCTGAAAGCACCCCAAACCCACCAAGTCTTAAAGGAAGAGTCGCCTGGCGCCACTGCCACTGACCAAACCCTGGGCCTCCTGCAGTAATGGCCTGCTCAAGGGAGACCCGAAGCTCATCATCAAAGCACCGTATAGCGTCGGGTAGGGCATGAGGGGGGCACGTTCGAAGAGCAAACATCAATCTGGAGACCCCGATACAATTTCGCAGAAGGAGCAATTCACATTGGGGATCGTCTAGCCTCCTAACCGCCTTAATTAAGAGCCTCTATCGATTTGTCAACCCTCTTCATAATCAAGCTATTGCAGAATGTAGCATTGTTACTGACCGGGCCGCCTAACAATTTCACTCCCAATTTGGGTCTAGAAATGTCAGATGGGAACAGACCAGGTTCAAAGCTCCTCGGATCTTCAGTTGGCCAGAATAATTCAGTTTTCTGAATATTAATGAATAACCCCAACTTCGGACCCTCTCTAACCACAATCTCAAGCGCCTTAGCAACCTCTCTAGTGTCACCTGACAGGGTACCATCATCTAAGTACCAGGCGTTAATGTCAAGAGCACATGCAATATTAATTTTGGTGACAAGCGGATGCAACACTAAAGCAAACAAAAGGGGACCCAACGGATCACCCTGCTGCACACCTTGACAAGAGCGCAGAGGAACATCCTGCCAATACAGACGAGCGGGTTGGGCATAGCAGAATTCAACCCATGGAGCAATGGAGGGGCAACGGATGCGAACTTCCCGAATCAAAGCGCCTCTATCAACGAGATTAAAGGCGTTAGAGAAATCCACGAGAAGCAAGGACATGTCACTATCCATACCTTACCCGAAATTAGTGCGCAAATCAGATTTACAAGAAATTAGTGCGCAAATGAGATTAGACCTGTCAAAACATAACCCTACCCGAAAATCCGACCCGACTGCCCGAAATTTTTTGGGTCAAGACCCAGAATTTTTTTTCGACCCGAACACGAAAATCCGGAAATTTTCCGGGTAATCTGGGTTTCGACCCGGTAATTTTGACCCGGTTGATTTATAATTAATTTTTTATACATAATTAAAATTTATTGTAAAATTATCAAATCATGATTTTTTTTTAATTTAAAAAATAAAAATTTGACAAAACCGAAATGACCCGTAACCCGGACAACCCGGGTTCTAATCAACCCGGAAATACCTGGGATCCGTTTTACCCGAGACCCGAACCCGACCCGAATGACCCGTTTGACAGGTCTAACTGAGATACTATTTAGACGTCCACTCCCTTAGCGATAACAAAACTAAGTCTAGTAAAAATATAAGCTGCAGCATGAGCCCTGTGTTAGGAACTTGTATAAAGAGGGAAAATTGTACTGAGAAACACATTCTTGATGATATTGCAATGCAAGGTTCCTAACTAACTCTCTTACACTCCCATTCGTTCTTGATCAACACACAACCAACAACCAAGGGCTTAACAAAGTGGTATCAGTTAGCTTGAGGTCTTCGGCGCGTTTCAGCAATGGCGGAAGGAACTCGTCTCAAGATGACGAAGAAGGTGGAATCTCAGCTGCTCCATCTTCAAGAATTCACGGCGACGACACACGAGAGATTGATGGAGACGATGCAGAAGCATGACGATTAGTGCAGGATTCTCCAAGATCAACAGCAAGCGATCATCGCAATCAAGAAATCATCTGATAAATTGGTGGCACAAGTAGGAGAATGGATGCGAATGAATTCTCAGCAAACACCAGCACGCAACAATGGCGGCGGGCCGGCGCCCGAGCAGCAGGAAAAGATACCACCAGCGATCAATCGGAAAATTCCGGAGGATACCAACGCCTACAGACCTCCACCAATGCGCAATGAAGGATTCATTGCCAATCAGAATAGATTTCCGAAAGTCGATTTTCCCTAATTCGACGGGAAGAAACCCCGGAGCTGGGTTAGGAAGTGCGAGAAGTTCTTCTCGCTATTCGGCATCCAAGAACACCAAAAGGTTGAGCTCGCTGCGATGTATATGCACGATCGCGCCGATACATGGGTCTAGGGTTACTTGATGCAGCGCCGGGGAGCTCGTTGGAAGGAGATGAGCGAAGCCCTTTGTTGCAGATTCGGCGAGAAGCAGGGCGTTGACATCGTCGAAGAGTTCAACAAACTCAGCCAGACATCTGATCTGGAAGAGTACAGTGAGCGATTCGAGGAATTGAGAGCAGGTATGTTGTCCTACAACCCGCACCTCCATGAGAGCTATTTCGTCACCAGCTATATTAGTGGGCTCAAGGCGGAAATCAAGCCATTAGTGAAGCTTGGCCGGCCGAGAGACTTAGCTGAGGGACTAGAATTAGCCAGATTGCATAACGATGCGGTCCAGGCATTGATGAGGATCAGTAAGTCGCCATGGCGGCCTGGGATAAATGGGCATCAAGAAGGGTATAAAGAAGGGTTCAATAGCAGCAAAACTGCTACAGATTTCAACAAGGGGCTATGCTTTAGATGCGGGGAAAGGTACTTCGTCGGGCACAAGTGCAACTCCTCCTCTATGAAGCATTTACTGGTGCAAGATTCAGAAGAATTAGAAGGGATTGATCCAGGAGAGGAACCAATCTCACCAGAAACAGCAGAAGAGCAAGAGGGATTCGTGAGGGCCTTGACAGGGAATGGGGCTGACACTTCGATCATGGTCAAGGGGTATGTAGGAGATAGACTGATCAATGTCTTGATTGACAGTGGATCCACTCACATCTTTGTAGATCCCATAATTGCAAAGGAAGCTGGATTCAAGCTGGCACCAGCTAATTTGATGATTGTCGAAGGATTGAACAAGGGAAAGCTGTTCTGTAGGCAGGAGTGCAAGGACTTCAAATGGGTCATGCAAGGAGGCAGCTATGCATTCAACATAAGGGCCTTGAAGATTGGGGAATTTGAACTTCTCCTTGGAGTCAACTGGATGAAGAATTATAGCCCTATCCAGTTTGACTATAACAAGATCACAATAGCTTTTTCTAAAGAAGGAAAAAGGGTGGAACTGCAAGGTATTTTGGAGGATGCCAAGAAAATTGATGTAAGGCAAGTCACAGGGAAAGAGTTACAGATGTTAGCTAAGGATGAGGAGCTAGCTTGGGCAACTGAAATTGCTCAGACTTTCCACATGTCTGCTAAGGAAGAAGCAACACCAACAGCTGTGCATGAGGTGCTAACACAGTTTGAAGATGTGTTTGAGGAGCCAAAAAGCTTACCACCAGAGAGAGGATGTGAGCACAACATCCCTCTCAAGCCAGGAACTCAGTCAATTTGTTGCAAACCATACAGATACCCCTATGGCCAAAATAATGAAATTGAAAAGTAGGTCAAGGAGATGCTGAATTCAGGTCTTATCAGGCATAGTCAAAGCCCTTTTGCATCACCAACCTTGCTTGTGAAGAAGAAAGATGGCACATGGAGGTTTTGTGTGGATTATAGGAAGTTAAATGAGGCAACTGTGAAGGATAAATACCCCATCCCCAACATTGAGGAGCTGTTGGATGAGCTTCATGGGGCCACCATCTTCTCAAAGCTTGACCTTCGTGCAGGGTACCACCAGGTGAGAGTGGCTGATTGTGATGTACACAAAACTGCCTTCAGAACTCATAATGGTCATTATGAGTTCAATGTGATGCCATTTGGGCTAACCAACGCCCCTGCCACATTCCAATCTTTAATGAATGTGGTATTTTCTGAATATCTGAGAAAATATGTGTTAGTTTTCTTTGATGACATTCTCATATACAACACTTGTTTGGAGGATCATATTACTCACTTAGTGACAGTCTTGGAGAGTATGAGGAAACACCAGCTTTATGCCAAGGAGTCCAAGTGTAGCTTTGCTGTGAATAAAGTAGAGTATTTGGGGCATGTGATCTCTGCAGAAGGGGTAGCTACTGATCCCTCAAAAATTGAAGCTAAAGTTAAATGGCCAATTTCTAGAAATGAAAAGGAGTTAAGGAGTTTCTTGGGTTTAGCTGGGTATTACAGAAGATTTGTCAGAAATTTTGGAGCTAAATGCAAGCCCTTGACTGGGCTATTAAGAAAAGGGGCCTATAAATGGGATGAGGACAGCAGTAGAGCATTCCACCAGATCAGGGAAGCCTTGTCTCAACCTCCAGTACTGGCATTGCCAGATTTCACCCTTCCCTTTCAAATAGAGACAAATGCATGTGATGAGGGGATAGGTGCAGTGTTGATGCAGCAAGGCAAGCCACTAGCCTTCATCAGCAAAGCTCTTAGTGGACAGCACTTGCTCTTGTCCACATATGAGAAAGAACTCTTGGCAGTCTTGTGTGCCATAGATAAATGGCGCCACTACCTAGAGCCTCACCCTTTTGTGATCATCACTGATCACCAAAGCCTCAGGCATCTCCTTGACCAATAAGTGACAACTCATCTCCAGAAAAAGGCCATTAGAAAACTTATGGGATTGTCATACTCCATACAATATAGGGTGGGAAGTAGCAATGCTGTTGCCGATGCTCTATCCAGAAGGGGAAGCTCCATGGAATACAGTGAACCAAGCTCTTGCTGTGCCTTGGTAGAGATCAAACCAGCTTGGATTCATGAAGTAGCAGACAACTATAAAGGGGATGAAGAGATAGAAAAGCTGGCTCCAAGAGCAGCTGTGGATTCATCATCCAAATTCAAATGGCATGGCGATATCTTGAGGTACAAAGGCAGAATTGTGATTGGGCAAAAACAAGAAGTAAGGAGCAAGATAGTCACTGCTTTTCACTCTGAGGCAACATGGGGTCACTCAGGGATGCGAGCCACTTACCATAGGGTAAAAGCCTTGTTTTATTGGCCTCAGTTAAAGCCATTTATAGAAAAATTCATCCAACAGTGTGATGTGTGCCAGCGCCATAAACATGAGACAGTAGCATCTTCAGGGCTCCTACAACCACTACCAATTCCAGAGGCACCATGGCATTCCATAGGCATGGATTTTGTAGAAGGATTACCCAAGTCAAGAGGATTTGATGTGATCATGGTAGTTGTGGATAGGCTAACAAAATACAGTCACTTCATTTTGTTGAGCCATCCTTTCTCTGCAACTCAGGTAGCCCAGCTCTTCATGGATAATGTGTTTAAACTTCATGGTTTTCCTAAGGACATTGTGTCAGACCGTGATAAAGTGTTCACAAGCCACCTATGGAAGGAACTATTTGCTAAACTGGGAACTTCTCTCAAGCTCTCTACTGCCTACCACCCACAGACAGATGGGCAAACTGAGAGAGTAAATCAATGTCTGGAAGTTTACTTGAGGTGTATGTCTTCTGCATTGCCAAAGCAATGGGCAAGATGGGTGACCCTAGCTGAGTGGTGGTACAACTCAGCTTACCATACAGCCCTGAAAATGTCACCTTTTCAGGCCTTATACGGGTACCCACCACCTCAATTGGGACTAGGCACCAACAAGGTGACTACAGCATCAGTAGAAGAATGGTTGCAAGAAAGAGAGTACACACTGGGAATATTGAAGTCAGGGCTAACTGTGGCTCAAGAAAGGATGAAGCTCTATGCTGACAGTAAGAGGACTGAAAGGAGACTCCAGGAAGGTGACATGGTCTACCTCAAACTACAACCCTACAGACATACATCTTTGGCCATAAGAAAATGCTTGAAGCTAAGTGCAAAGTATTATGGACCTTTTGAGGTGATCCGGAGGATAGGTGAGGCAGCTTATCAACTGGCATTGCCAACCTCTTCAAGGCTACATCCAGTCTTCCATGTTTCTCAGCTGAAGAAGAAGATTGGAGCAACTACTGCACTGCAACCAGAATTACCAATCACGGATGAAGCAGGCTCAATCTCAGTAGCACATGAGGTTGTATTGGACACCAGGGTTCATCACTTGGCCAATGGCGAGCCTGTGGTGGAATGGCTAACCAAGTGGATCAACCTACCAGTAGAAGAATCAACTTGGGAGCCAGCTGGACACATCCTACACGAATTTCCAGATTTTTCAATGTAATAAGACCTTGAGGGCAAGGTCTTTGTAAAGAAAGGGTGTGATGTTAGGAACTTGTATAAAGAGGGAAAATTGTACTGAGAAACACATTCTTGATGATATTGCAATGCAAGGTTCCTAACTAACTCTCTTACACTCCCATTCGTTCTTGATCAACACACAACCAACAACCAAGGGCTTAACACCTCGGCATCATGAGATACCGATAATTTTTGTGCCATTCCTCAACTATGAGTCATTGACTCTAGTCGTGAACGGACCCAACCACACTGATACAAGTTTTTCTCCCCTTGTCCCAACCATAAACGAACAGATCACCCTACCTCAACTCAAGACCATCTGCTCATACATGTATGCGCTTCCTTCTGAACTCTAATGCCCGTTTTATAACAAATGTCTAGTAAAACATCTCGGACCATGTTATGTCAGTGCTTAGTCTTGATGCCTCGATTGCAATGTAAAACATGGTCTCCAAATGGGTCCATCTTATTTGATGCGGGACGAACGTCGTTGGCACTTTCAACCTTTATAAAATAGTAATAATATCCAAACTTAAACACAAAACCAATAGTTTAGGCAATCAATCACTTGATAAACCAAATAACAATACTAGTATAGCGAGGAAGTCCGGTGTCGAACCCACAGGGAGAAGCGATTTCCTATTCAATAACTCTAGACAAACACTCTTAAAGAAAAACAATGATCTTTGACAAGTAACAAATATGTAAACGTAACCAGATTGCAAATCACAAAGCAAATTGATATCAAAGTAGAAAGAACATTTCACCTGTAATTCTCTGACAATAGTTGGAATTCATGGTCCTCGGATTGATCTATCAATTATTCATATTCCTAGGTCTACTTGACTAAAGTTGAGAGATCCGCAGAGATTCACTCATCTTATTCAATATCACTAAAGAATAGCATTAAGAACTCAAGTAATCAAGACCAATTGGCACATTGACTCTACACAATCAAGATAGATAGGTGCATACCGAACTCAACCCTAATCGCTATCATCAATACCTTTGTTTGCTATCGAGAAAACAACAACGAATTCATAGCTAGAGATGCAATTCCTAACATGTTGATCAGGCGTAGAAAGGAACACAAATATAAATTAAGCATAAGATGATAACTAAGAACATGAATAAGAATCAAGTCCTCACAATCCAAACAATCATGTCTTCGAATCACAGGCGAAACTATGAGTTTAGGAACTCATAGGCCAATTCTCTCTCTCTCTAATGGTATTCATCGTCTCACACAATAGCCACACACCCGGCGAAATAAACTGAAAACGACCTTAAAAGGTCTCACAGGGGTCGGCAAAACCCTAGAAGAAATAATAGGAAATAGTATAAAATCATAGTCTTTGGATCCAAACCTGTGTATCTCTCTCTATGGAGGCGGGCACCGTGCAAATGGCGGCGGGTGTCATCTCTGCAGTGCTCAACGTTCCTAAAATTCCTTCAACGAATTCCAATGTCGTGCCTCCTTGCTCCTCCTTAGCTCTCCCTTAGCCTCCATATGCTTCAAAACATGCTTCTTAAGCTCTTCCCAAAGTCCATCCAAGGTTGAAATATAATTCTGCAGAATAAACACTAAAAACGCATAGATTCTGAACTCGAATACTCCACAAGTAATATACGGAACTAGACTCAAAACATAACAAAACCAATACCTAATAGCAATAAGAAACACCTATAATGCATATATGAAATATGCATTATCAAATCCCCCCACACTTAACTCTTGCTTGTCCTCAAGCTACCATAAGGAAAAACATCATCTACGCATCCCACATGAAATCTTTCACAACTTTACTCATCAAAAGCAACATCATCAATAGTGAAAATATAACCAAACATACAAACGTCATAAAATGTGTATCTCTCACTCTCATGTGTTTAGGTTTTAAGTACACACTCACCTCAATTCCATATACAAGCATCAACTCAAATATTGACATTTATATCACAAAATCTCCACTGGATACGTCAATGCAAAAATAAGGACATCAAGACGACTTTCGCTCAATGGAAACGTTCATAGAAGATTCCATTCGACGGGGTTGTAATGGGGCTTGGTAGAAACATAAGGGCAAGGAATCGTATTTAGTCATGTGGTGCAATAAATTTCGGGAAAACAAGATTCCAAAACTCCCAACATAACACAAACCAACTCAATAAATCAAGCTCACAAATGCACAACATCTCTTAATATCATCAAAATAACTCCAAAAATCTCATCTCATCATCTTACATATCATGCAATCTCAACACCCAACCAATGTATCTCATAACCAACATAAATCCCAATTCTTCCTCATTATGCAAACATAAGATAAATGGCTCTTTATTCTCTTTTCTTTTTTCTTTTCTTTTTTTGGATTTTTTTTTCTTTTTTTTGAGCCAAAATACATGAAAATCAAATGCATAAACAAGAGGGACTAAATAAGCACATAACATTACATCTCCTCAAAATCATAAACCATAAAATCACATTTTAGCTTCAGTCTCCTCAATCTCTAATATAGATTATTCATAACCCACTCACAATCTCATTTCCCCCGGAATAAGGGTAAGGCTTATCATGGGCTAGGAATAATAATTTTGTGAAGCTAACAATAAAAAGGTTAAAAGCTCATATTGGCTTCAAAGCAAGATATAACATAAGGTAGACATGGATAAATATGTGGCTAAAAGGTTGCCTCTATCATTTGAACTTTTCAAGCATTGAACATGTATATAATCGACCTTGAAAATAGATAACCATGGCAATAGTCAATGATAAATGCATAGAAAGAGTATATCACACAAGAAAACAAATGAATAAATTAGATGTATCCCTTATAAGGCCAAAAATATCTCATTGTGATAAATTTTTGTTGATTTTCAAGCATACTCCCAAACTTAGATCATACATGCTCAGTTATATATGCTCACTAATATTTCACATAAAAACAAAATTTCAGGATAAGATCAAATCATTCCAGAATTACATGGGATTTATAAGATCATGTCAAGACAAACTCAAATTAGATGGGTATCTTTGATAGCACAACATGCAAACCAAACCAAACAAGACTCACTTTTTTTTTTCTTTTTTTTCGACATTTTTCATTTTTTTTTTCATTTTTGACATTTTCTTTAACATAAAAGAAATAGCATAAAGGAAATAACAAAGACTCAAAAGCAAAAACTCAAAAACAAAACAGAAATTCAAACATAAACTAACCTAACTAATTCACTTCAATCTCCCCCAAAATAAAAATAAAGGGTTTGAAAGAAGCAAATGACTGACCAATTACTGTGAAGGTGGGGTCCGGGGTCCAGACCACTGATTGATCAAATCCATCAATAAGAGACAAGTCTCATGTAATTGATTGATCTTTCCAACCAGAATCGCATGTGACTTTGTAAGCTTCATCAACTCATCTGCCTGCCGCTTCTCAAATTCAGCAAATTTCTTTTCCAGGTAGGAATGTGTGAGGCATCTTGAACCGTCGGTGGCGTCATCTCGATCTAAATATCTTCAACATCGCTCGCAGGGGTCACAGGGTCATCGGGCTTCGATCCGCAAATGAGTATCAATAGGGACATGGCTTCGGCGGAAATCAACTAACTTCAACCCCCTTGGTAAAATGGTAGGTAGATACTGATGATGAGACTTCTGAGGTCCAGACAACCATTGAAATCTCTCAATAGCATATGGCAACTGCAACTTTTCCATCATCCGTGCATACACCAGAGCATCGATGTCCCACGTATAAGAGTGACTCACATGATGTAGTGAACTAATATCAACACCATAAAATATTGCCAGAAGTGTGATCATGCCTCCAAAAGGGGTGACAAGAGGATGATTCTCGTTGCACTGGTCATGAACCCTTTCACACATCTTCAGAAATAAGAATACCCAATCCGGTACTATAGAAGACTCGGGAATCAAGAAATATATGAAAGCAATCACACCGGGATTAACATCAGTAGTGCTCTCAGAATCATATAAAGTAGAACCTAGAACTCGCAGACAAAGACGAAGAGCAGGATGGGTAACCATATCATCAAGCCTGAAATCTTTGAAGTTCTCAGGCGTTCCCATCAGAGTTCTCCAAATCTCCGCTGAATCAAGAACATGCATGGCATTATTCCACTTCTTCGAGCACTTCTTCGTGACACCAAAAGCAACTCCAATCGCAGCATATGAGGAATTACAGGCTCTTCCCTGCAATCGAAATCGAACATCCTTGGGCGATATTACTTCCAAAGTAGTAAGGAACTCCTTAACCAAGCAAGGATAGGTAGGAGCCCTTCTTCCAATAAAATCACGCAGCCCTCCATGTTCCATCAACTCGAGCACCGAGTCAAACAGGCTCAACCGTCTCAAAGTAATCTCATCAAAGAACATGGTGGACGTGTAGGTGCATTGCCTAAGTGCATTTCAGCATAGCAGATCAGTATTATCGAAGTAAGTCGGCACATCTTTATTGATAGGGGTAGACGACATGATGCAACTCGAGGAAAGACCGAAGAAAATCCATAAAAAATGACCAAAATACTGGCTCGATGTAGAGGCAGCGGGGACCGTGGCAGGGGCGGCGGGCGCCGTATACGCAGAACCACGAATCCGAGTGAAAACGTTGGAAAACCGACGTCCACTCCTCCAAACATCAAACTTTCTCGAACAACTTGGTTTAAAAGGGTTCTTTTGTGATAGATAAGGGAATGGAATGGGAAAAAAGGGAATTTTGTAGATGTAAGGTAATGGCAGAAAGTGTTTTGGTGGATTGAATCGATTGAAACGCAAGGCTTTAGGTAGTTGGATCGGATTCCAATAGGCTTTTGGTACTCTTGAGATTTCTTTTGAGCAAGTTTGATTCATCCACAATAAGGAGAAATAATAAATGGTGAGTTGGAAGGGATTATCTACCACAAAAGAAAAGGAAAATTATTAGATCTAGATAGAATAGAAATAGAAAAGATAGAAAATCTAATCCTAGGAAATAAGGGAACTATTCCTAAAAAGAAAAACCTAGTCCTAAAACAAATAGAAAATAAATAAAAGATAAAATACTAACCTAAGATAGATAGAAAAATAATCTAACCTAAAACAAAAAGGGAAACAATCTAATCCTAAAAAAAAAAAAACTAACCTACACTCGGAAAATAACCAAAAATAAAAAGATAGAAAACTTCCCTTCCAATTTTACCAAAATTCGGATTAATCAGGCGGACAGACAGGCGGCGGGCATCGTGGCTGGGGCGGCGGGCACCGTGTCCACAGTGCACAACTCCATTCTTTTAGATCAATCATAACTCAAACCCAACATCGGTTTCACTCACCGTAACTTCCGAAACTCTGCGACACGATTAATCCTACTTTATGGAATTGAAAAATTAAATGCAAAATAGAAATACTATCTAACTACCTTGGGTTGACTCCCAAGAAGCGCCTTTGTTTCACGTCTTTGGCTCGACGTGATGCATTCTTGATCAAGTTATTCCACCAAGATCCCCCACGCTTGTCCTTTTCAGAACAAGAAGTGGAACTTTAGGAACTTCTCCGACATATCCATCCATTGAATCTATCGATTCCTTCTTGAAATGAGTAACTCTCGGAGGTTGTCCTGCAATTGCAAAAACCTCAACATTTTTAGGAATTGAATTTTCATAGGGAATAGCAATAGAATCATTTGAATGAGACGCATTTTCATGTGACATAAACAAGTTCTCAATTTTCATCTTTCCCTAAACCAATTTCATCTTTGTTAGAAAACTCAACATTCATAGATTCATTTTCAACAGAAGCATCTAACAAAGCATTGATTCATTCCTGTGATTAGTTTCTTTAGAGTTAAGAACATCTACGGAATCATTGGCAGAAGAAAGAATAGGCTCAAATATAGATAACTCAATCTTTCTACCATCAAACTCCATAATTAGCGAACCTTCAAAACAATCAATCTTAGTCTTTGTCGTTCGCAAGAATGGCATTCCCAAGATAATCGAGATTTCAGGCGTACCTTGTTCCATGTCTAGAATGAAGAAATCAGCTCGAAAAATCAAATCATTCACCTTAACCAAAACATCTTCAACAACCTCTCTAGGCTTAATACTAGAACGATCAGCGAGTTGTATAGTAACACCAGTTTCAGACAATGAATTGAGACCCAAAAACATGTACAAGTTATAAGACATAACTTTGATTGAAGCACCTCGGTCTAACATAGCTTTAGTGAAGCTAGCATTACCTATTGCAGATGGTATAGTAAACATACTTGGATCTCCGCACTTTTCATGCAATCGTTTTTGAAGCAAAGCAGAAACATTTTCACTTAAACTTACCTTTTCTTTCTTTCTCATCCTTTGCGTGCGCTTCATCGTGAATAGATCTTTCAATAATTTCACATAGTGAGGCATAGTTTTAATCAAATTAAAGAGTGGAATATTTACCTCACAACGAGCAAAGGTGGAATAAAGAATTTGTTCATCTTCCCACTTACGATCGGATCTTAAGGCATGAGGAAAGGGTGGGGCAGGTCTTGAAACCTCAGAAGACCACTCTTTAGAAGCTTTCTTCGGGGATTGAACAACATCAGAAGTTGGATCCGTCAATGGAGGTGGCGACGGGCGCCGTCTATGCAGTACGTCTCCAATTCCGTCTCTTCCTCCTTATTTCTCAAATCAACTTCCTATCTAAGCCTCTCTTCAACATTCCTTGTGGGTATATTCACTTGTTTACCTCCTCTAAGGGTCATGGCGCTAACATTCTCATTCGGATTCACTACCACCTACGATGGCAACTTACCCGAATCTTTCGCTTTCAATTCACCAATCTTCTTAGCCATTTGACTCAGCAACTTTTCTTGAACACTCATCTTGTCCAATAACAACCTCAATGTCTCATCTCTGTCATCTTGTTCAGTGTTTCTAGGATGACTCGCATATTTTCCTCTTTGAAAAGGGACTTGTTGTTGCTGGCCTCTTCCGTACAATCCACTTTCGTAGTTTGAATTGTATCCCTGATTGAGTGATTGTAATTTTTACCAAAGTTGCGGCGAGGTCCATAATCCATAGCATTCACTTCAGCGGTGTTCTCCGTGAATCAAGGGACACTTATCATTCGGATGAGTTGGATTTCCACAAACTCCACTAGGTCTAGGCTGATGGGTTTGATTCATTTGCATAGACATCTTGTTCACGATCTCCATGAGCCTATCGATATCATCCTTGTGTCCATCTCTCGAACTATCCAACTTATGAACTCCTCTAACTCCTTGGTGTCTCCCATATTGTTGCGATTCATTAGCCAACCCTTCAAAAATTTGCATTGCTTCCTGAGGTGTTTTATCCAAAATATCTTCTCCGCTAGTAGCATTGATGAAACTCTTGTCGGTGTCAAGCAAGCCTTCATAAAGATATAGCACGCGTACTAGATCATCCTCGGGTATACCGTGTTGCGGACAACTACCCTTAAGCTTCTTGAACCACTCAACATACTAATAAAGACTCTTTGTAGGTGATTGCTCCATAATGGACAACTTCTTCTTAAGTTTGTTAAGGCGAGTCGCAAGAAAGTACTTTTGCAAGAAAGCTTTCTTCAATTGCACCCAAGTAGTAATGCTTTTTGGGGGTAGGTAGTAAAGTCAATTGCTTGCAGCATCTTTCAAACTAAATGGGAACATTCTCAACATCAATTGGTCGTCAGATAAGCCTTGGGGTCTCAGTCTATCACACACGCTCACAAAGGTAGCAAGGTGCTTTTTTGGTTCCTCCCCAGGCAATCCATGAAAGTAAGGCAAAAAATATGACCAACTCGACCTGAACTCAAATATTGAACCCTCGAGGAGATCCGAAAGACTAATTGCAAGTGGTTGAGCACTCAAATCAGGTTCCTTCAGGTTTCTCAGGGTTCTTCTTGGCGGTTTAACAACAACGTTTTCCATCTCTTCGTCTGTCTCAAACGTAAGCCTCATCTCCGAATGAAAAGATCTTTCAACCTCGGGATCAAAAGACAAAAGCAATGAATTAGAAGATCTAGTTTGAACCATAAAAAGACATAACAAACTCTAAGTAAAGAGTAATTGAAAAAGTTAAAGAAAAGCATACTCCTTTCTTCTCCCCGACAACGGCGCCAAGAGTTTGATGTGGGACGAACGTCGTTGGCACTTTCGCCCTTTATCAAATAGTAATAATATCCAAACTTAAACACACAAACAATAGTTTAGGCAATCAATCACTTGATAAACCAAATAACTACTAGCATAGCGATGAAGTCCGGTGCCGAAAGTGATTTCCTATTCAATAACTCTAGATAAACACTCTTATAGCAAAACAATGATCTTTGACAAGTAGCAAATAAGTAAAAGTAGCCAGATTGAAAATCACAACGCAAATTCAAATTAGAAAGAACATTTCACCTGTAATTCTCTGACAATGGCTGGAATTCATGGTCCTTTGATTGATCTATCAATTATTCATATTCCTAGGTCTACTTGACTAAAGTTGAGAGATCCGGAGAGATTCACTCATCTTATTCAATATCACTAAAGAATAGCATTAAGAACTCAAGTAATCAACACAATCAAGATAGATAGGCACATTGACTCTACACAATCAAGATAGATAGGCGCATACCGAACTCAAACCTAATCGCATATCCTCAACATAGATCAATTGAAATCATCCACTACAAAGACAAAGAGACATCACTATCATCAATACCTTTGTTTGATATCGAGAAAATAACAACGAAAAATCAAATAGAGATGCAATTCCTAATATGTTGATCATGCATAGAAAGGAACACAAATATAAATTAAGCACAAGATGATAACTAAGAACGTGAATAATCAAATAGAATCAAATCCTCACAATCCAAACAACCATATCTTCGAATCACATGCGAAACTATGAGTTTAGCAACTCATAGGCCAACTCTCTCTCTCTCTCTCTCTCTCTCTCTCTCTCTCTCTCTCTCTCTAATGGTGTTCATCATCTCACACAATAGCCACACGCCCGGCGAAATAAACTGAAAGCAACCTTAAAAGGTCTCACAAGGTTCGGCAAAACCCTAGAAGAAATAATAGGAAATAATATAAAATAATAGTCTTCGGATCCAAAACCGCGCATCCGGGATCTGGGCCAACGGCGGGCGCCGTGCAAAGGGTGGCAGGCGCCGTGCAAATGGCGGCGGGCGCCGTCTCTGCAGTGCTCGACGTTCTTCAAATTCCTTTTACAAATTCCAATGTCGTGCTTCTTGCTCCTCCTTAGCTCTTTCTTAGCCTCCATATGCTCCAAAACATGCTTCTTAAGCTCTTCCCAAAGTCCATCCAATGTCGGAATGTAATTCTGCAGAATAAACACTAAAAATGCATAGATTCCGAACTCGAGTACTCCACAAGTAATATACGGAAATAGACTCAAAACATAACAAAACCAATACATAAAAGCAATAAGAAACACCTATAATGCCTATATGAAATATGCATTATCACCTATCAAAATCAAAACTGGGACAAGTCGGATAGTCGTTAAACATAGGGATCGAGATATGATATTGGAGGAAAGAACGAAACTGCCAAGAAGGCATGGTCTGAGCAAGGCCCTCAATGGGAACAGTCAACAAAAAAAAATCATGTGCTCTTTCCTCTCTTACAACTTGTAGAATGTGTAACTGCCTTGGCGTCAAATAAAGCATAGTCACTAAGTTGTCGTCAATGAACTTGAAGTATCGATCTACCAATACTGACATGAATATTTTTTGGGGACAGGGATACAACCAAGTCATCAATATTAGAACCAACACAAGTGACATACCTCAAGATGGCATGGATCGGGTGAGAACACTGTCAGGGCCAATTAATGTCAGGACATCTAGATGTGATGGCGTGAAATTACTCAAAATAGATGTTTGGAGTTTAGCCAATTGGAGACGAGATATAATGCAAGCAAAATGACTAACATCGTGTGCAGTGAGCAAACCAAGCTATTAGAGAAACGTTAGGCGGGAATGTATCATATAATTGTTGTTGGCTGGTCCTCCTAACAATTTCACTCCCAATTTGGGTCTAGAAATGTTAGGCGGGGACAAACCAACTAAGGCTCATCGGATCTTCAGTCGGCCAGCATAATTTAATTTTCTGAATGTTAATAAATAGCCCCAACTTTGGACCCTCTCTAACCTCAATATCAAGCGCTTTAGCAACCTCAATCATGTCCCCTACAAGGAACCGTCATCTAGGCACCAAGCGTTGATATCAAGAGCACAAGATGTATTACTTATGGCACCAATCATGTTTTTTTTGCCCCTTTTTTAATTATTTATTTCCTTTAATTTTTTTTATTCTTTCCTTTATCTCTTTAAACCAATGACATTTTTTCTTTTATTCTTAACATATTTACTAACTATTGAGCTTAATTCAAAACATTGAATTCATTCCAATATAATTATTGAGTTTTACTCAAAATTATTTACTAACTATTGGGCTTAATTCAAAACATTGAACATAACTAGTATAATCTCCGAGTCATGGCGCGTTCACGAGGGAAAATATAAAATATCTATTATAAGGATGAACAAAAAATAATAAAAAATGCAAACAGTGAATTATGTTAACAAATATATGAATAAATATATTAATGAATGACATTGCTGCGTTAGACTTCGTCCATAAGGTTCCTGGAAAAAAAATATTTTAATTATATGTGGATTTTTGGTCGATCTTCGAATGAGTTTGGATTGATTATGTTTTGACATCCGATTTAATTAGATTTTTTGTTGATCTTTGAATGAGTTTGGAGTATTCCCTTCGGATTGCTCGAGGAGTTAGGAACCCTAGCGGGCGAGTCTAGATGGGCAAGAATTAGGAAGGGAAGGTAGGAGAGGGAAAAAAATAAAAGAGTAGAAAATAGGGGATTAATTGAATTACCTAAAATCAAGGAGAAAATTACACGTCAGGAAAGTCTCCAATAGAAGCAAGGACATGTCGCTATCCATACCCTTATCTAACAAAAACCTATTAACCGAGTGAAGGATAGCTTCACCATCCCCAAACACACCCCCACCAAACTGGTGTGTGCCTAAATAATTGTCGAGTTCCTTGACGATGGTAGAAGCAGCAGATTTAAAAACCAACCTCCTCCAAATAAAACCTATTGCAATAGGGTGAACACCCTCACTAGGTTTTAACAATGGCGTCAAGGGATCACTTGCAATGAATTCCGCCAGTACTTCAGGACAAGCACTCGACAGAAAAAGGTTTACAACACTCGTGATAGCTGCAAGAAGCTCACTAGAGATATTGTCATAGGCTCCACTTAGAATCTCAATGAAATGTTGTGCTCTTAGTCCATCCTTTCCACAAGTATCCTTAGGGAAGCTCCCGATCCTATTGAGAACTAACTCTTTACTAATCGAAAAAGCAAGCACCGAGAGAGGATCACATGAAACAACCAGCGAGGGAGAAATAGGGTGCTTAGCAAAAAGCTCGGTAATTGTGTCCTCATTGAACGTGGCAATCCCAATGGATGTGAGGACCCTAATAGTAGCAACATAATGCCCATCTCCCATTTTTGGTTTGCTTTGAACCACATTATACTCAAACTAAGATATGGCTTTTTTCTTCTTTACCAAAACAGAGTTGTAAGAGGCAGAGGGAGTAAGTATATCATAAACTAGAGATTTAATCCCTCCCGTCTCTCTCCAAAAAGCCAAGGCAAAGTCAAAGACGCAACCTGATTTCTCTTCATTCGACATGCCTTTAAGGTGATCCTGCATAGCAACCGTATTTAGAACACATGACGGGAAAACAAACAACTGAACCCAACATAAAACAACTGATGGTTGAGCAATAACCCTAGAAAGAGCTTCAAGATACACCCTCCCGAATTCAAGACGGAGCTTATAAGGGATACTTTTGGAAGCCACCAACCGTTGCTCAAGGAAATGCTCAAACAAATACTCATAAAAAACCAATTCCCTCGGCCTAACTATATCAACATTACGGACATCCGGAGAGTCCCGGCAAACAAAAGCCAACAAACATGGAGAACCAGGCGGTCTAGGAATACCATGGATGACAAATGACTCACTATTACCACCACACCCCGGCCCAGCGATAGGAATTCCTACACCACCATGCTTGCACATCATCCTAACCATGTGATTACACAGGCATGTGTCACACAACCAACGACCAACCTGTTCAAGGTTGGCAGCTAGCAGATCATAAACAAACATGTCTGAAGAAATGACCCTCGTGTATTTCTCAACTCACTTTGATGTACTGAAATGCCTAGAGAGGTGATCAACGAAATATTTTGACGTGAGATTGGTATTGACCGGACGACCATCCCTACAACCTTCATAACCCCGGGAGGGGTAATGAAACCGATCATCTGATTGAGAGAGAGACATACCCGTGCACAAAAAAGCAACATAGTGTGGGTGAGGGCTTACAAAAGCCACGTTTCATAAATTTAAAAAAAAATTATTTTTACTCAAAATTAATTATAAAATGCGGTTTGAAATCGCGTTTCTTTCATATGTCTTTTTTCCCACTCCCAGATTTCACTTCTTTTGAATGAGACGCGGCTTGAGACTGCGTTTCTAGGACTTACCTACAAATTTTGAATGGTGCGAATTTTTCCGTAAATTTTTATTTTTCTCTTAATATTTTGAAAAAAAAAAAAATTAAGTTCGTGGTGCATATGCATAACCTGGAAAACAAACCGCACTTAAAAGTACATTGATGATACAGCGGCCCAGTGAAGCACAGCCTGGGCCATTTTGTGCAGAAAGCCCAAATAATTATAAAGTGAACAAATTTCTGTGCTTCATTCTGTTCCCGTGGGTATTCTCTAATTTCAAATGTCAGTTATGTTCCTCACAAAGTCACTTCGACATCCGTTACTCGTTGATGGTCGTGAGAGACAAGCAGCTTTGATTTAGGAGACATCGGAGAGGTAAGCTTTCGATTTGGGATTCATATGAAATTGTTTTTACATATATTTGTGAATTGATTTGATGTATGATTGTTTGTTTGTTTGGTTCTCCATGTTTCTCGGCTCCATGCTACTTTTTTTTGCTAAATTTGGGTTTCTCCTTCTCCCCCATGGTTTCTTTTTTCCTTTGTTTTTCACCAAGTAAACAGCTTTTTGGTTTTCGATTCCTCTTGTTGAAAATCTGTTCAACATCAATTAGGGCAATCGTTTGATTCGATTGAATTTTGCATTTTGATGTATTGAAAGTGCCCTCATGTTTTCTGGGCATTTTCGTTGAATTCTGTCAAGTTTGTTTGAATTGCTCTAGGGTTTGGTTGAATTGGGGGTTGGTGTTTGTTTGAAGGAGGCGGGGGTTGCTTTTGCGGTTTGGAGAATGGGCTTTGGAGAATTTGAAGCTGATGGTTAGGAAATAGAGAAAAGAAACCAAAATTGGAGTCAAAGTTCATGGCTCCAAGCCCGGAATCCTCACCAGCATCCCCACCGCCTCCCACCGAGACAAGCACCACTCCTACCGAAAAAGAGAGCCCAACACCACCAGCAAAAAGCCCACCTCCACCACCTGTAAATACCTCACCTCCACCACCATCAAAAACCTCACCTCCACCACCAGAAAAAACCTCACCTCCTCCACCAGCAAAAAGCCCACCCCAACCCCCACCCCCACCCGCAGAGGGAACCCCACCTCCACCACCAACCAGAAAAATCCCCCCTCCACTGTCAGAGGAAACTCAGGAAAGCCCCCCACCACCATCAAAAAAAACCCCATCGCCGGCTAAAAACCCACCATCTGTAAAGAGTCCACCTCCACCTGATGCATCACCGCCACCACCTCCCACTAGAGACACACCTTCATCAGTTTCTAAGCCTCCGCCATCCACAGCTTCTTCTACCGCTCTTCCCGAATCTCCACCATCAACAACAAATGATTCTCCACCTTCTTCCACCTCTACTTCGGCCACTCCATCTTCTACAAATTCTTTGCCCAATCTTTCTCCTATTTCTCTTGCCGCTAATAATTCTTCATTTTTAGATTCCTTGGCTACTACAAGATCCAATTCTACCGCCTCTTCTGCCCATAAAGAGGGACATGGAGTCAAATATGGAGTCTTGATTGGTGTTCTTTCTGCAGTTCTTGTGATTGGTCTTGTCATGGCTATCATTTTTCTTAGATGTCGGAAAAAGAGAGGAAGACAAAGCTCCTATCTTGCTCCAGGCTTGGGTAACATTACTTCACTCAAATAAATTTCAGGCTTGGGTAACATTTCTGCAAGGAAGCTAGGATACTAAAATGTGGGTTATGTTATGTGTATGCTGTTCCTTGATTTATTGGCATTTGTTGCATGTTGTGTTCATGCCTGCAACATTTCAATTGTGGCTTATGAAGAGTAGGACAGTTAAATGCGTAGTTGTGGAAGTAGCACTTGTGAAATTACTTTGTTCAGGCCTGCAACATTTTAATTACATTTTTTCATTTTTTATAAGCATCATTATCTTCCAAGGCTTATTTCCTAGACTATATCTCGTAAAGAAATGATATGACTGACTTGTTTTGTTTTTTCTCTCTATGGATCTTCATTTTTATGCAACGGTATAAAACAACAGGGGGGAATGATTCAGGTGGCGAATATAGTAATCTGACACCAGATTATGGAATAGTCAGTCCAAAAGGATGTTTCACATATGATGAACTATCCACTTCAACGAATGGGTTCTCGCCACAAAATATTTTGGGTTCCGGCGGTTTTGGCAGTGTTTACAAGGGTTATCTTCAAGATGGCAGAGAAATAGCTGTGAAGAAGCTCAAGGTTGGTAGTGGACAAGGTGACCGTGAATTCAAAGCCGAAGTTGAAATCATCAGCCGCGTTCATCATCGGCATTTGGTCACACTCGCTGGTTATTGCATAAGTGACCATGAGAGATTGCTCGTCTATGAATTTGTTCCAAACAATACCCTTGAAAACCACCTACACGGTAAAACACACTATTAAATTACACACCGTAAAAAGAAAAGTGATTACTGGTTCAGCTAACGGAATTCTGTTTCCAGTGATATTTGTGTTTGGCATTTGGCAGGCACCAACCAGCCTGTCATGAAATGGAATCTTCGTGTTAAGGTTGCTACTGGTTCTGCTAAAGGAATTGCTTATCTACATGAAGACTGTAATTGCCTATATTTAACTCCTCTCTGATCTTTCTTTTGCCTTAATTCTTCAAGATTCCGCGTTCTTTTGAAAAGAAGTTCTCGTTTCCTCAATATTGTAGGAATAGAACAGTAATTAACCCTTTTGATTGTATACTAGTATGTTCCTAAGTTGTTGCTTGGAATGAATTTGTGCAGTAACATATCTTTTGGACAGATGAGTTTATCAAAATGGAAATATCTATGTCTAAGGATGAATATTTCCTAACAGATATGGCAGAGCCGCTTATTTTGTTTATTTTGGACTCATCAGGTCACCCACGAATCATACATCGAGATATTAAATCAGCTAACATTCTCCTGGAAAACAACTTTGAAGCGAAGGTACGCCACCAAATGCCCTGTTTTTTTGTTAAAGTAAGGTAGTAAGCAATGAACTCTACATTGTATATCGATGACTGATACTATTACATATTCTCGAAGTTTTCCATAATGCAATGTTCCCTTACTGTAAACTTGCTTATGATGTCATAACCTTAGATCTGCGCATATTTAGGTGAAAACCAGCAAGTTTTGATTTGATAGTTTTTCTTGTTTTATCCATAGGTGGCTGACTTTGGACTGGCAAAGCTGGCAGAGGAATTAGATGTAAATACACATGTATCCACTCGTGTCATGGGAACCTTTGGGTGCGCCTCTTTTATCTGAAGGATCATGTTCTTTTCATAACTTGTAGGGTTGCACAGGAAGTTTCTTTGTATGTTTAAAAAATAACAGTCAAATAAAAGGTCTTGTCATATGGTTATTAAACTTTCAACAGAGAATTTTAAAAGAAACTTCTACTTCAAGATTTAGCTTCCAAAATTTTGATATTTGATCATAACCGTTGATCACATTCCAGGTATATGGCTCCTGAATATGCAACAAGTGGGAAATTGACGGAGAAATCTGATGTGTTTTCATTTGGAGTAGTACTATTAGAGCTGATTACAGGGCGTAAACCTGTTGATGAATCTCAACCATTGGGAGAGGAGAGCTTGGTTGAATGGGTAAAAGCTGAAATCGCACACCCTTCTGTACTCTAGACATGATTCATGCTAATGTCCAATATTCGTGTTAAAGATTTTAGATACTTTAAATCCTACCATTTCCCATCGTCATGTGATACTTAAACTGTGTGCACATCCAAGTCACTAATCTAATATAATCATCTTATAGGCTCGCCCGCTGCTGACAAAAGCACTGGATAATGAAGACTTTGATGGGTTAGCTGACGTGAGAATGGAAGGTGACTATGTTCCCGCTGAGATGTTCCGGATGATTGAGGCAGCGGCAGCTTGCATACGACATTCTGCTCCTAGGAGGCCAAAAATGAGCCAGGTAAAATTTATTGCTTTGAAGTCAGTTTCTTTACTGCAAGTATATAGATGGAGATGGTCCTCCTAGAAGCCTGTATAAGCTTTCTAAAGTTGAAGAATGACCTTGGGTAGACCTGTCAATTGTTTCACTTTGGGTTTGGATGAAGTGCAGAGTGAATCATTTTTGTTGGGTTAAACCTTGTATACATGTTAGGGTCAAGAGCACCAAAAGAACTGACATTGGTAGATGTTTTGAAACTGTGCTTCTGTTCTTTAGGTAGTGAGAGCACTGGATTCACTAGTTGATTCATCGGTAGATCTTACAAACGGAATGAGACCCGGGCAGAGCACAGTCTTCGATTCGAGGCAGCAATCTGCTCAGATCAGAATGTTCCAGAGAATGGCGTACGAAAGCGACAATAACAGCGCTGAGTACAACAGCAGTAAGGCCAGTGGGAGCAGTGGCACTGCAGGTGGGCATTGATGGGTCATTCGAGATAAAGTATTCCATCGCCAATTGTTCCTTACCCAGAAAATACTTCTTACAAGGCGGGAGTTACATTTGGTATAAAACCATCATCACTTCAAAATCTCACTTGACTGCCTTGCATGAAAAGAGTGTTAAGTGATAACATGAGGTTGAAAGTATGAGAAATCCGGAAGTTTCAACCGGCCATGGAACTGAATGCAAGAGGCATGAAAATCAAGAATTTGTGAGCAGATTCTTTGAAGAGGTGAACTGTACAGCTGCAGAAAATGCTCTACTGATTTAGTTTATTTTCTGGCTGGGAACGCAGATTGATTCTAGTTGCAAAATGCGCTGTTTCTATGGTTCATATGAATGTAAGCTTTGTAGTTTTATTGTTGCAAATTATTGGGAACTCATTTGTATTCCTAGAAAGTGAACCAAAAGTTCCTACAAAATCTGGAAAACTGTTGTGAGATGTAATGCTTTGTAAACATTCCGCTCCCCCCCAACGGAGATCCTCTACTTCACTTCCTACTTCACTTTTTATTTTTATTTTAGCCCCTACATTGTTAAACTTATATTTGGCCATGATGATTTTAAATGCTAGTAATTCCTAGGATAGGCTTAGATTAACATTTTTGAGTTTTTATTTTTAATTAGTGTAGTACGTATTAGTAAAATATCTTATATACTCGTATTTTTGTAGTATGTATGAGTGCATATTAAATTACATAATATCAGTCCAAAAAGAGATTATAAGGAAAGCATGAGCCGTTAATGAATTCCTCCTTGTCCTTCACGACAACATCTAATTCCTTCTCGAGAACATGGATGAACTGCAACTAAAACTCATATTCATAATCTAGCAGTTGTATCTTCTGTCAAAAAAAAAAATTAAGATTATACCAACTCGGCCCAAGTTTTTAGAATAGTCGAAAAGGGATACCTTTCAATCAGTTGTATCTGTAGATATATTTTCAGAGGTGGACATTGTGATTAAGGTTTGTTAAAAAAAGGATCTTTGCTCTGATACCATAAAAAGATTTGGGAACTCAGTTGAAAATATTCCAAAAGATATACACATGATACAAATGAGGATAAATATATACTCCCTTCGTATCGCAAAACTTGTAGTTTTAGCTTTATGCACACTTATTAATAACACCTATATTTCCTTACTTTTATAGGATAAAATATCTAAAAGCACTAATTATTACCTATAAAAAGAGTAATCATTACGTATAAAGATAATAACTATAGCTAAAACAACAAGTTTTTTGATACAAGGTTACTACTATAAAACTACAAGTTTTGCGATACGGAGGAAGTATATAGATAAAGATAGAATAAAAAATAGATAGAATATATCTCTAATACTGGCCAACGGTGTTGTTTCAAGATGGTGCTTGACTTCGTCCATAGTCTACGTCTCCAATGTGTTTGATTTAGTTTTGTCTAGTTTAATCTTGTAGGATGCGCTTCCACTTGTTGTATTGCATCTTTATGTTTTCGCTTGTATGTTATGACGACTTTTCGTCTGCTGACTTGTCAGCCGTCGAGATTTAGGTATATCTGATATCGAATTCTTACTTAATAAAAGAATAATACTCCATTCGTTTCCTTTTAAATGACTTTTTCAAGTCAAGCACACAGTTTTAGAACAATAAAAACTATAGATTATTGAAAAAAATATTTAAAAAATTAATACTTGTTTTTCACACTTAAAAAACGTGAAAGTATAATAAAAAGTCAATTAAGAGGAAACGAATTGAGAAATAAATAAATAAAGGGACAGGCCGAAAGCCCATAATTTATTTTCGAGCGTTCTCGTTTTTGTTATTTTTTCTATGTAGAGGATAGTAGAAATCAAATGATTCTCTGGCGGTGCTTGGCCTTATCCGCCATTTTTGTCCTCATCTTATTTGATTTTGTTGGTTTCGCTTCGTTTCTGTAGAGCTCTCTTGTCTGTATTATGTCCCACTTTGTATTTTCTTTGTTTGACGGTTCATCGTCAAACAAAAAAAAACTAACTACACGGTTAAAAACAAGTCTGACCTCGTATTATTACCTAATCGGCTAATCAATAAAAAAAAAAAAAAATTTGATTCTAAAAAACCGTTACGGTTAAAAGGAAGTGGTGGAAGAAAACACGCTTCCAGAGGAATGCAGACACGCCAACACAAACACACCGCACCACTCCGAATAACGCAATCAGATCCCCACAACACAAGATTCTCTCCCCTCCACCGCTACAATTTCTCTCTCCTCTCCTCTCCACTCCGCCGCTTATGGCGGCATCTGCCACTTTGCCGGCGAATCAATTGAAACGCTCCCCGCACAGAACCGCATCTTGCCCCGATCAGTTCGACGGCACCGTTTGCGACTTGGACTCTGTCGCCAACACTCTGTTTTGCGGTGATTCTGGCTATGGAAACATCACTCGTAGTAGCACTAATAGCGACAGAGCGCTCCGGCGGAGAGGAGCGCCAGACGCTAGGCGACCGGGTAGGCAGCGGTCGTTCGGCCAGGACATCGGCCACGCTGCAGCCGAGACTTACCTCATCACTCGCCTGAGTTTTAAGTTGCTCAGGCTCCTGGGGTAATGGTTCCTCTCGCCGGACATTTTATTTATTCGATGTTCCCAATCTTGCTTCTGATATTTATTTTATTTCTTCTTGCTCTCTGCTTCCAACAGATTAAATGTCAATTTTATTGTGAATCAATTGAGTATTCAGGAGAGATTATAACTCTGGATCTGGAGAGTAATTATAATAGTATATGATTTGCTTTAATTTGATAAGATTTGATTCAATCTCCTCACCGCATTGCACCTAGTTAGTTTATTAGTTGTGTGTGATAGATTACATAGGTCTGCTATTGTATAGTGGGCTGAAAGCCCGTTAAGGCCCAATACCTTGTAACCTATATATATATATATGTTATATCAATGAATGGAAACCCTCAAGGAGGACATTACAATCAATCTCATGATCTCACATGGTATCATAGCCTAAGATCCAAAGCCCCTAAATTCTTTTTCTCTAACCCTAGCCGCCACCTCCTTCTCTCTCTCCTAACCGCCACCTCCTTCTCTCTCTCCTCGCCGCCGCCCTCCCACCGTCGGCCCCTTCCTTCTCTCTCATCGCCGCCAACCTCCCACCATCGGCCAATCCCTAGCGCGATCTCTTCGCTCAACTTGACACCATTGTTCTTCAATGGATCTTTAACACCATCTCAAAAGATCTATTGACCACTATCCTTGACTCCAAAGACAACGCCTTGAAAGCTTGGAAGAAACTTCAGGATCTCTTTCAAGACAATAAGTCCACCCGTGCTGTCTATCTCGAGCACGAATTCTCAAGTTGCAAGCTTTCCTCTTTTCCGTCGATATCTGCCTACTGTCAGCACATCAAGACCCTGGCTGGTCAGCTTGACGCTGTCGACTCCAAACCCAGTGCCACCCGTCTGGTTCTTCAGGTTCTCTCTGGTCTCCCTTCTGAATACAACGCTGCTGCTACTCATATTCAGCAGACAGAGCCTCTCCCTACATTCGAGAAGACCCGGTCTCAACTGATCCTGGAGGAGACTCGCCTTCAACGTCAGACAACCGACGCCGCCAAAGACAAGACGGCGTTGGTCTCATCCAGCGACATCATCGACCAACTCGCCCTCCAGCCAGGCCGCACCAACGATCAGCAAGGACCTAGAGGCGGCGGCCGCAGCGGCGGGCGCGGCCGCGGCGGCCGCAGCACCTGGCGCCTGCAGCAACATGATAACCGCCACCCCTCTTGGTACCCCAACCCTGGCTACCCTCCTTGGATGCCCTATGGTTACCCCGGTGCGTCGTTTCGTGGACCTGCCCCATATCCCAACCGCCAGCAGGGCTTGTTGGGTCCTGCTCCCCGTCCATCATCCGATCAGGCATACCCGACTGATGTGCACAACGCCTTCTCTTCCATGCAGCTGACACCTCCTGACGGCTCTTGGTACATGGACACTGGCGCTACCTCTCATATGACGAACTCCTCAGGTACTCTCTCATCTCATTCTTTTAAGGGTCCTGCTCATTCTATTATCGTTGGCAACGGTGGTCGCCTTGCTACTTCGGGCATTGGCCACACCACACTACCAACCCCTACTAATCCTTTGCACCTAAACAATGTCCTTATTGCCCCCAAACTTGTCAAAAACCTTATCTCTGTCCGTCGGTTTACCACTGACAATGATGTTTCTCTTGAGTTTGATCCGTTTGGTTTCTCTGTGAAGGATCTTACTACGGGGGTTACTCGTCTGAGATGTAATAGCACTGGGGAGCTCTATCCTGTGTCGTCGCCTTCACCATCCAGCCCGTCAAGTCCAGTCGCCCTCTCGGCATCATCATCCAGTCTTTGGCATGCTCGTCTTGGTCATCCCAGTCCTGCAGTTTTAGATTCACTTCGTTCTAAGAGTCTTGTCATTTGTAATAAAGAGCACCGCTCTAGTTTATGTTCGTCTTGTCAGTTAGGCAAGCATGCCAGACTTCCGTTTCAGCGTTCTTTAAACACTACTTTCGCACCGTTTGATATTATTCATAGTGATATTTGGACATCTCATGTGCCTAGCAAGGAGGGTCATAAGTATTACCTTTTGTTTCTGGATGACTTTACACACTTCTTATGGGTTTTCCCTTTGCACTTTAAATCTCAAGTGTTCCCTATCTTTGCCAAATTCCATGCTTACATTAAAACACAGTTTCACACCTCTGTCAAGTGTTTCCAATGCGACAATGGCCGTGAATTTGACAATAAAGACTTCCACACTTTCTTTAATACCAATGGGATCTCCTATCGCTTATCCTGCCCCTACACCTCGCAACAAAATGGCAAAGCCGAACGAATCATCCGCACCATCACCAATATGATGCGCACTCTTCTCTTCCACGCATCCATTCCCCTCCCTTATTGGCCTTACGCCTTGGCCACCACATGCTACCTCCTCAACATTCTCCCTTCCACCACCCTCAACCATCGCTCACCGTTTCAGGCACTGTACTCCGCTTTGCCCATCTATGATCACCTTCGTACATTTGGTTGCTTATGCTTTCCCAATCAAGCATCCACCGCCCCCCATAAGCTTCACCCTCGCTCTACCCCTTGTGTCTTTCTTGGCTACCCGTCTGATCATCGCGGTTATATTTGTCTTGATATCAAGACTCACAGGATCATTCTCTCTCGCCATGTCACCTTTGATGAGTCGCGATTTCCCTTCGTGTCTCCCACACCCCCTGTGTCGTCGTCAGAGTCTGAGTCACCATTTCCTCACTTCATTCTTCCCCAAAGCTCTCCCGGTGCTCCTGCGTCTCCCCCTCCCCCACCTCCCTCGCCACCCCCCACAACCAGACCTCACACCCGCAGCGTCTCCGGTGTCTTCAGACCCCGACAGATCGTCTCCATGACCACCGACCATCACCCCGCTACCCACCGTCCTCAAGCATCATCCCATCCCCTACGTGCGGCGCCCGCCGCAAGATTCCCCCCCTGGCGGCGCCCGCCGCAAACATAGCGGCGCCCGCCGCACCCCCAGCTGCGGCGCCCGCCGCAAGATTTCCCCCTGGCGGCGCCCGCCGCAAACATAGCGGCGCCCGCCGCGCCCCCTGCCGCGCCCGCCGCACCTGCCTCCCCCGCCTCAACCAATTTTGCGGCGCCCGCCGCACCTGCCCCCCCTGGCGGTGCCCGCCGCACCTGCCTCCCCTGCCCCCGTCTCCCCCATCCTTCCCGGCTCCCAGCTCTCCCTCTCCCCCATCCCCACCTCCCACAAATCAGCCCTCCTCGACCCGAATTGGCAGGCGGCTATGCTCGACGAATACAGGGCCCTTACGAAGAATGGTACTTGGGTTCTTGTTCCTCGCCCTCCTGAGGCGAATGTCATTCGCTGCATGTGGCTCTTCCGTCACAAGTTCCGCTCTGATGGGACATTGGAGCGCTACAAAGCCCGTCTGTTGGTGAACGGTAGATCTCAGCAGGCCGGTATTGATTGTGATGAGACCTTCAGCCCTGTGGTCAAGCCTGCCACTATCCGGGTGGTCCTGAGTCTGGCTCTGTCGCGCAACTGGGGCATCCATCAGCTGGATGTCAAGAACGCCTTTCTGCATGGTCATCTGAATGAGACGGTTTACATGTTTCAGCCTCCGGGGTTTGCTGATGCTGACCGTCCAAAGCATGTCTGTCTTCTCAAGCGCTCTCTGTATGGTCTGAAACAGGCTCCACGGGCATGGTTCCAGCGGTTTGCCTCTCATCTGCTCCGCTTGGGTTTCACTGGCAGCCGATCGGATACGTCTCTGTTTATCTATCGCAGAGGCTCGGACTTGGCTTTCCTGCTGCTCTATGTCGACGACATCATTCTCACCGCCTCTTCTGATGCTCTTCGAACGTCCATCATCTCGAGGTTGAGTGCGGAATTCGCCATGTCTGATCTGGGTCCGCTGTCTTACTTCTTGGGAGTTGCGGTTCAACGGCATGCGTCTGGTCTCTTTCTCTCGCAGAGTAAGTATGCTGCTGAGATTGTTGCTCGTGCTAAGATGGTCAACTGCAATCCCGTCGCAACCCCAGTCGATACATCCAACAAGCTCAGTGCTCATTCTAGTCCTTTGGTTGATGATCCAACACTGTACAGGAGCCTCGCTGGTCCTCTTCAGTATCTCACTTTCACCAGGCCTAATATCAGTTACGCCGTCCAGCAGATCTGCTTGTTCATGCATGCCCCTAGGGAACCTCATTTCCAGGCTTTGAAGCGGATCATTCGGTACATCAGCGGCACCCTCGAGCTCGGCACCACCATCACTCCTTCCTCTAAGCTTGATCTTGTGGCGTACACTGATGCGGATTGGGGTGGTTGTCCTGACACACGTCGCTCCACGTCTGGTTACTGTGTCTTCCTCAATGACACTCTTGTGTGTTGGTCAGCCAAGCGTCAGTTCGTCGTGTCTCGCTCCAGCGCTGAAGCCGAATACAGGGGTGTTGCAAACGTTGTCTCTGAGTGCTCTTGGCTCCGCAATCTCCTGCTTGAGCTACGATGCCTCTTACAGAAGGCCACTCTGGTCTACACTGACAACGTCTCCGCCGTCTACCTGGCTAGCAACCCAGTCCAACATCAACGCACGAAGCACATTGAGCTTGATCTCCACTTCGTCAGGGACAAGGTTGCCATTGGACATGTCCGCGTTCTACATGTCCCGTCCTCTTATCAGTACGCTGATATATTCACCAAGGGTTTACCTAGACAGTTATTCATTGATTTTCGTTCCAGTCTCACTGTACGGACCCCTCCCGTTTCGACTGCGGGGGTTTGATAGATTACATAGGTCTCCTATTGTATAGTGGGCTGAAAGCCCGTTAAGGCCCAATACCTTGTAACCTATATATATGTTATATCAATGAATGGAAACCCTCAAGGAGGACATTACAATCAATCTCATGATCTCACAGTGTGGTGGCTTGATTTTGGTCAAATTGGCAATAGAAGGAGTAGCCATTTTGTTCACATCCACATCTCAACAAGAAGTATGAAATTATTTTTAAAAAAGAGTTTTTATATACTCCTATGTTTTATTACTCTTAAAAAATGTGCATGAATAGTAAAATTTAAATTTAAAATCCGAGTGATTGTATTGATTATATCCCACAAGACCCCTAATTGGGTACTTCTATAACAAACATACCTTGCCTGGCTTCTTCCTTTTCTGTCATATACTGCTTTCTATCTGTACGCACTATTTTATTCTCACAAGGATGAGCAAAAGTGTTGCTCGTTTACTTATTTATTCTTATATTTTACCAAGTGTGTATTAGATTTTACTTATAATCTATTACGAGGTATGTCTATCGCAGTATCTTATCATTGGATTTGTTTCAGGGTAGGTTCCCAGTGGATCACAAGATTGCTTGCACTAGCATGTTATGCTATGCTGCTGCTTCCAGGTTTTCTTCAAGGTATGCTGGATATGGTTATGCATGGATGTACTGTATTTTTGTGGCTAATTGTATAAAGCAACACAATTTCTTTTTTCTTCTCCCTGTTTTGTTGTGATATTAAGATGCAACCTCGACGCTGTAAGAAATTAGAAGATTATGGCAGAATTGGCTTTATATTTGTGCTTGTGTGTAAATAACAGTTCTGTAAAAGTGACCCTACCCTCCAATTTTACGCACATTACAAAGCTAGTCGTTGAGAATAAAGCAAGTCATTGTCATACATACAGAGAGGGTAAGAACGAGGCTTGCAAACGAAATAGTGCTTATCTTTTGATATCAATTGATTTCTTTTTCACTGATTTAATTATCATTGGGTACAGTATGCCCTAACAATCTCAGCTGTGTGGCTAGAGTAATGCTGCTGGATTCAAACTGACTGAACTCATTACTTGTCAAGTTCAATAAATTTGTTGTCTTTGAAATTTGGATGCAGTGGGTTATTATTACTACTTTTAAAACCAGGTCCGTCGAAGCATCGTGTACGGAGATCTGCCAAGAAATAGGTATGTTTTCCTCCATGTGTTCTTGGAGTTTTTGGATTTGTAATGATTTAATTTAATCCTTAAAAACAATAATCAATTTAACATGATGGTTTTGACAGAAAAATGTGTCACATAATATGTACAGAATCAGTAAAATTCCATTATTTCATTTACTGGCTCGACCTCTATCTACCAGCAGATTGTGATGGAAAGAAACCAGTTGTAGTATTTGTAACCGGCCGAGCGTGGATTATTGGGTGAGTTTTACATGCTAACCCCACTCTACTAGTTCTAATAGGCAGCATTGATGAAAAGCACTACACCCCTTGAAGCCAGAATTCATTTTCCTTTACACCTAACATAATGCAGAAAAGGATTTTTATAGGAACTTTTGAACTAGAAACAATGGAATCTCCAATTATAGCAACTTTGGGATGTAAAATAATAAAATCTCAAGCTCTAATAATGTTTTTTAAGTTAACTAATATCTTAGCATTCTTTCTACTTTCTATAGCAATAACAGCATCTTGATTTTTCTGTTGATCCTATAAGAAACTATATTATTTGTCAAGATCCTTGAAATGGATTAAAAAGTGAAAAGTAATTGATATGATCCAATGGCTAGCTAGTTGGTTGGTATACTTGAAATTCTTGGGTTTACCGATTTTGAGAAGTGAGAAATAACCTGTTTTAGTCCTTTCTAAAGTTATCAGATTTACTGAGGAAACCTAGTAATATACTTTCCTGTAATGTTATCCAAAATATTTCCCACGGTGATTACAGTTGCTAGCTTGAGTAGAAGGTAATATTGCCATTTATGTCTACCAGCCAGAATCCATAACAGTGCACGAGTGAGGAAATTCTCTCTGTTGACTTGTGGTTTAATAGATAGTTTCATTTTGCTTGTCTTCCACTAATCAGTAATCTCTAGTGTGCCTCTAAACTTTAGGTTCAACATCGTGTTAACTGCTAAACACAGTCTCCTCTCCCACCAAAGATTGTGACTGTGTTGTCATTATATCCATAATTAAATTACAGTATTTATCTGTTCAAGATATAAAGCATGGGGTGCTCTACTTGGACGAGAATTGGCAGAGAGAGACATAATTGTTGCAAGCATCGACTACAGGCAATTACCTTCCTCTCTTCCTCATTGACATGTGTAATTAATCAATTACATTATTTCTACATATGCTTCTGAAGTGATGTTTGATTTGATTTTTGGAGATTTTGGAGAAAATAAAGCTTAACACTTGTGTTATCTTTATTACACCTTATCTTAAGATGATGTTGTAGTGGTTTTCTGAAAAAGGGCACATTTAACATGTGGTATTTGAAAAATAGCCCATATCTAATTTCAAACTTGTTATGATCAGGATTCTCGGATTGAATCGGAAGGAAGTCTATGGACTGTAGAATCAAAGTCAGTGGATGTACGATTCTACAAATAAACAAAATAGAGTACTCATGATATAATAACCTAATATACTGTAAATTTCTTATATTCAAATGAAAATAGTATAATTTTCTTATGTAATAGACATTTTGTAGGATCGTAAGAATCATATTAAGGGTCGGGATCGTACATAAGATCCTACTGTTTCTCTAGATCATTTTTTTTTATCATAAGATCCCACCTTCAATAAGATAACTGGGATTTTAACAATTCTTGCTTGCTTTAATTACTCGTCAAACTTTATGTAATTCATATCCCTTCTCCGTGAAAATCTCATTCTAGTTTATGGATTTTGTATGCAGAAATTTTCCTCAGGGTACCATCAGTGATATGGTGAAGGATGTTTCTGAAGGAATCTCATTTGTTTGCAATCACATCCCTTTTTATGGTGGCGATGCTAACAGGTAGTTCACCATATTCTTTTTATGTAAATTTTGCGTTGGTTTCATTGATCTCCTTGTCTTTGTCCAATTGTAGAATTTATCTTATGGGACAATCAGCTGGTGCACATATCTCAGCTTGTGCTCTGGTGAAGCAGGCAATTAAAGAGGCTGCTGGAGAGAGCATCTCTTGGAGCATCTCACATATTAAGGGATATTTTGGTGTCTCTGGAGGGTAAGGAATGAAATCCCAATTACTGCCTTATTTTCTTTTACATCTAAAGTCTCTTGTTCTTTGGGCGTTTCTGGTATGTGTTTGTTTCAGGAAGATTTTGGACTTATCTTGTTAGAACACCTCAAAACTTCTAATCATGTAACAGGTACAACCTCATCAAGTTGGTTGATCACTTCCACAAACGAGGCCTCTATCGCTCTATTTTCTTAAGGTGACTATCTCAGGATCCACTATTTGCATGTTCAAGTTCAACCATGTTTCTTTGATACCAATTTCTAGGAATAACTTCATTTTTCCAGCATTATGGAAGGAGAACAGTCCCTTGAGCAGTTTTCACCTGAAATCATGATACAAGAGAAGACAACCACAAAAGCTTTATCCTTATTGCCCCCATTCATCCTCTTCCATGGGAACGACGATTTATCTATCCCTCCAGAAGCCAGGTACAATTCTTCTCTTTCATCACGAGAACAATTGCTCCTAGAAATATCTTATGGATGCAACTTGAAATATCTTATGCATTCAACCCCTTTCGCATGGATGCATGCCTTTCATGAGATCTACTGATGTTTTTCTAATCCGTGAAATATGATGTTGATCTCCTTTTAAAAAACAAAACAAATGATTAGACTTGTGTTCTTAGGCCTGTCAATCAATTGAAGTCGGGTATTTTCGAGGTGGGCCATTTACTACTTTCAAGTTTGTGGTCTGGAGTGACGGTTGGATTGAAAGACACTCTACCCTAAATCTAAAATTCTTTGGTTGAGTGGTCTTTTGATTTTCAAAATTCCAAATTAGGGTCATCTTGTAGAGTAGATGTGGGTGTGGTTTGTAGACGTAGTACTAATCCTGAAATTACCCCATTGGGTAACATTTTGATAGATCTATCTCCAATTGATGTTCCATGAATGTATATCTTGTAAATCTTTAGTTTCTTCTTCCTTTCTTCCATATCTTTACTATGGTTGCTGGTGTTCTTCTGCAGTAAAAGCTTTTCAGATGCTCTGAATAGCAAGGGTGTCCACGCTGAACTAGTTTTGTACGATGGCAAGACTCATACTGACTTGTTTCTCCAGGTGAGTATATAATTTGAACATCTTTGTTTGGCAGCTTCCAAGGCTTCTTCTTCTTTATTTTTATTTTTTTTGTTTGTTTTGTTTAATACGTTGTCTTACATAGCATCCTTGATTTATTTAATTAGGATTCCTGTTTGATGAACTATCAACTGCCAATATTTTGAGCTGCAAGTTGTAAAACAATTTACGATTTTGCATCAGCTGGTAAAATGAATCATGCATCCCAACTAGACAAACTCCTAGCTAGAATGTCATTTATGATTTTGCGTGGCAAGTTCTCAGGAAATATGAACAATGATGGCAGGATCCTTTGAGAGGCGGAAAGGACCCCCTTTTTGACCAAGTCGTGGCCGTCATCCATTCTGAGGACCAGGAGGCCCTTGCCAGGGATGCCATGGCACAGCCACGACGTCGCCTTGTCCCTGAGCTGCTGCTGCAGCTGGCACATAGGGTCAGCCCTTTCTAGGATGTCTCCTCCGCCGATCTTGCTTTGCCGAAAGCGAGAGCTGTTGTTGTGTGTTGTGCAGGAAATTCATTCATTTCTTTGTTGAACTAAAACAGAGGCCCTATGTGTTGGGTCGTTGTAAAAAACTTTAGCAACTTGGATAGAATGCCTCAAGAGTCAAGACCATCAATTTAATCTTGCTCGACCGTTAAGAGATTTCTGTCACGAATCATGATGGACAAGTTCATGTTTCTAGGAGAGTGATATTATCCATTTGTCGGGAAAATTGGATATTTGCATATGAGGCGGAATCACCTGAACCCATTATGACATGACATCACACATCAGTGCTTAAGTGGACTGAATTCTTTAAAAAAATCCAATTTTCTGGCGACACATGTGAAAGAGTATTACTACATAGCTAATTTTTTTTTAAAAAAAAACTAAAATAGGTTCTTTGTGGGGATTTTACATTATTGAAACTTTCCTAAATTTTTCCAAAATAGATAAACAAAATAAATATTCTTTAAATTATTTCGGATTTAAGTCCAACAACTTTCCCATCTGAAAGATTTGGAGAATCATTTAGGCTTCGTTTGGTTAGTCGGTTAAAAATCCAGGAAGTTAAAAAATGATACAGAAATTCAACTTCCCAGGAATTTCAATTCATCCAAATCGTAGGAAGTGCACTTACCTAGAGGGGACTAGGTAAGTTCAACTTCCACCCTTTTTAATGTGAATTTATTTATTTTCCTATTTATATCACTAAAAACCAAAATTCAACCAAACAACTTTTTTCAATTCATAGGAAGTGCATTTCACGGGAATTCAATTCATGGGAAGTAAGTTCCCGGGAATTTTACTTCCCTAATTCAACCAAACGAGCCCTTAATTGGGAGACTGCCATAGATTGAGAGAATTCTCTATATTTTTTTTCTATTGCTTCTTCATTTTGGGGAATGTGATGGGAAATCTGTTGGGCAAAAAAATACATTAAAATTCTCCAAAACTAAAAAATCTCCAAAATAGGGAAACTGTTGAAGATGTTCTTACTATCTTACACATCTATCTATGTCTATCTATCTATATCTATTCTTAATTTAGAAGATTTTATACTTATATGTCAATCGCAAGCGCCAGGATCGGTAGGTGCCAGACTCACTTATGTGAGTGCCGTCTCTGCTTCTTCATGTTTTCTTCATCTCTCACTTGGCTTCCTCTTTACCTCCCTTTTGGGTCTTCTCTTTATCTTCAAGTCATCCTAACTACTCCAACATCTTTAGGGCTCCGGCATCGCCCTCTTGCACCATCTCTTCGAGCTCGGACACGTGAATCTGCATAATTGACATAGAAAATCGTAGATTCCGAACTTCGAATAAAAAATGATAAAGATGCGATTCAGCTATGAAATCCTATAAAATGCCTATACAAAACTACCCTAAATCTACATAGAATGCCTATACAAAATATGCATTATAAGTGGACTCCCTGGCAGCGGTACTTGGCTCGCGGCAACGGATAATGCTTGTTGGCAGCAGAATTCCAACATAGCTCGAGATAAATTGTAAAGTCTCATTTGAAAATTCTCCAAGTGTCGTTAGCTTCTCCCCCACACTCTCCGAGTGCACAATCCGGCTAAGGTGACCGGCCACGAAGTTCTCAACACCCTTCTTGTCTTTATGTCAAACTCACTCAAGAGCAAGATCCATCGAATAAGCCTTGGTTTGGCACACTTCTTCCTCATGAGATACCTAAGAGTGCCATGATCAGAATATATGATTACATTTCTGTCGAGCAAGTATGCATGCAACTTGTCCAAAGCGAACATCACGACCAATAGCTTCTTATCCGTGGTTGTATAGTTTCATTGGGATCCGTTTGGCATCATGGATGCATAATAAATGACATGTGAGGCCTTGTCGGTCTTTTTTCCCTAGTGCTGCTCCAACGACGTAATAACTAGCATCACACATAAATTCGAATGGGAGTGGCCACACCAGATCTTGGATGATTGTTGCAAAGACAAAGCGACCTTTAACCTCGTGGAAAGCCTCCCTAATCTTCTCGTCAAACTCAAATGTAGCGTCCTTCTTCAGAAATTCACAAAGTGCTGCGGTGATGTTTGAAAAATCCTTGATAAATATTTGGTAGAAGCTTGCATGAGAAAGGAGGACAAAGCAAATATTGAATGATTTCAACCTTTACCATATCAACCTCAATTCCCTTTTGGGAGACGATGTGACCTAGAAAAATCACTTGCTCAACCATAAACTGGCACTTTTTGGATCTTTAAACCAAATTAGTTTCCACACATTCTTTTCAAAACTAATGCCAAGTGGTTCAAGAAAGAGTCAAAGCTATGACCATGATCGATAAAAATTTCCATAAAATTTTCAATGTACTTGGAGAAAATACTTACCATACACCTTTGGAACGTACTATGTGCGTTACATATTCCAAATGGCATTCTACGTGATGCAAAAGTGCCAAGAGGACATGTCAATTCGTCTTTTCTTTGTCCTCTAGTGCGATGGCGATTTTGATAGTAGCCCGAGTTGCCATCCAAGAAGCAATGGTAGGCTCTTCTGATGAAGCCCTCCACCATTTGGTCCATAAATGGGGGAGAGAAGTGGTAGTTGCGAGTCTCCACGTTTAATTTATGATAGCCAATGCAAACTCTTCATCTGGTTTGGACTCATGTAGGAACTAGCTCTCCTTCTTTGTTTTCCACGCACGACCATGATGCCTCATTTGTTTGGAATCACTTGTGTCGGGCTCACCCACTTGCTATCGGAAATGGGGTAGATCATTCCAACTTGAAGTAGCTTAAAAACCTCCTTCTTGAGTGCCTCCATCATTGGTGGATTAAAGCGCCAAAGTGGTTTCCTCGATGGTTTGGCTCCCACTTCTAGATGTATACGGTGCATACACATGGTCGGACATATTACTTTGATGTCTGTAACTGTCCATCCAAGGGTCATCTTATATGATAACTCCACTCCCTTTGATGAAAATCGGAATTAGTTTCAAAGGCTTTGACAGACAGTTTGTGTCAAAGGTCTTGAAGCTAATAGCTGTGTTGATGAAACACAAAACCTGTACTTTATTATATTATGTCCGAATATTATATTATGTTATTATATGCTTCCATATTATTATTATTTATTCACTAACCTTTCAGGAAGCTATTTGAATTATATCTCCTTCCTTAAGCGTTCAAAGGTGAGAAAGATCAAACCGAGATCATGGCTTCCGAAGTTTCCAAAGATAAAAGATTGCGCTCAAGCCATGATCCTCTCTTAGCCGTTGGAGAAGATTCCTTCCTCAAGTGGCGCCGATGATCTTCACTATATAAAGGAGATGAAGAAGAGAGAGAGGACTAATGCACATTCAAGAATATCATTGCACAATCAGCTCTCAAGTTTACGATCTATCTTCAGCGTGTTCTCTCTGCTTGTTCTTAAGAGTCTTATATTTTGTTTCAAAGCATTTGAGAGATACACAGTGAGATTATAGGATATATTTCGAGAGAGTGTTATACTCAAGAGTTTATAACTCAGGAAGTGGGCACTAGGCTATTGATTCTCGAGAGTAAGAGGATTGTACTAGATAGCTGAGAGAGGTGGGGCTCTTCTAGATTGGTCTAGGACTCCAAGGGAACGTGAGTTGACTAGATTGCAATTGTATAGGAGAGAGGCTTCTCGGTGAACTATTAGGATCCTAAGCTTTGTGAATCAATAAAGCCTGTTGAATCCTAGGGTTGTGGAAGAACCCTAGGCGGGGACGTAGGCCAAGTTCGTGCCGAACCTCGTTAACAACTCGTTGCGTCCTTTACTTATTGCTTTACCATATTTCCGCACTTGGTTCGAATTGTTTAACTTTGTGATTCAGGTTTTCACAGAAAAGACAAAGTCTAATCTCAAAGGGTTTTGCACGAGCTTCAAAAGTCTTGGGACTATCTGCGAAAAACCGGCATATTCTATTCAACCCCCCTTCTAGAGTATTTCTATATTACTTTGTTTTATATTATCGAACCTTCATTATATTTTATGAGCACCACCACTAACCTTTCTTCTTGATCTAGATTGAGCTTATTTGATATGATGACCGGCAAAGTGTCTCCATCACTCAAGAAAGCGTACTTGAGGTGTTCCAACAATGGCTTAAGCTCTATATCGGGTGCATGCACAATATAAGGTAAATGTTTCTCGCTTGGAAAGGTTAGTGTCAAGGCATCATTTCTTTTATAAGTATTTTGAGCCTCTAATAACCCTAAGATTTCTTGCAAGTAAGGTGAGATAGAATATTCAAGTGAAGGCTGATCTAGAGGAGCTTCTAAAGCTACTTGCAACTCATCTTTTCCATTAAGCTAAAAAACGTCATCTATGGAAAGTTCAATAGAATCAATAGAAAACAAGGAGTGTTCGTCGAAAGGATGCTTCATGGCATCGAATATGCAATACTTTATCTTCTCGCCCTCGAACTCCATAGTGAGCAAACCTGCATACACATCAATCTTTGTTCCGGGTGGTTCTTAAGAAAGGTCTACTTAAGAGAATAGGCACCTCCGAAACACCTTGTTCCATGTCCAAAACAAAGAAATATGTGGGAAAGATCGATTGGATTGTCCATCATAACAAAAACATCTTCTACAAACCCCTAGGATAATTTGGGAGCGATATGTCAATTGGGTAACCATTCTAGTTTCTTACAAAGCACCAAAAAGAAGGGATTTATATAGTGAGTATGAGATCACATTAATAAATGATTTTAAATCTAACTTGACATGTTTAAATTTAACATCACCTATAGTGCAAGGAATAGTAAACATACCTAGGTCACTACACTTTTTAGGCATTCGCCTTTCCAACATAGCGGCGACATGTTCGCTCACTTGCACTTTTTGCTTCCCCTTAAATTTTTGCTTCCTCTTGATCTTGCATAATCATTCAAGAATTTAGCATAACGAGGAAAGCTTTAACCAATTTGAGTGGGGGTGTTTACCTCACACTTGAAGAATGTTTCAAAGAGTCCAGTGTCATTCTCCGGCTTCCATTAATCTTTAAACGCTCTGGGGGGAAGGGTGCCACAGGCTTATAGATGTTGAGAGGAGGTCCAGAAATAGCATCTCTCTCGAACATGGCTCTTCTATTGGCAGTGAGACAGGATTCGCTGGAGCGGTGATGTTTTGCTGGACCGAATTGGGCAGCGGGTACCGAGAGCTTATGGTTCAACAGGCCCACTAGAAGTGAGACCTGATTTGATGGAAATGGGGAAGGATTTGCTGGCATAGTGAGTCTGGATTTGTTGCAGTGAGTTATGTTTGTGTTGGTGAATCTAGATTCGCAAAAGCGAAAAGAATCTGTTGTAACAAATTTTCCACAGAGATGTTCTCTTTTTTTTCGTCGATGTGGTTTTCTTCCTCAATGTCTTCTAAGGTCTCCTTTTCACCCCGAGGATTTCTGAGGTAGCTTGACCGAGTCCCTTGCTTATAGCTCTCCAATTTCTTGACCCATTGCATTCTCTTGCCCGAGGCCCTATTTGACGATTGTCATATTGTGCTCTAGCTTGGGGCCCTTCTTGTTGGTACGAAGGGTGCTATTGATTGAACCTACCACCATAGCTCTAAGACTCGGGGTATAAAGAGGGGTCAACCCATACCACCTAGCCATCTCAGGTTTGTTGTCCTCACTTGAAACTTGAAAGGGAAGAGCTCTTATAACATAAGTAGGGCTTGAATAACCTATAAATCACTCCCAACATAATTATGATATCCGATGCCGGACGAGGTGTTGTAATAGTCTTGATGAAAATTAAAGTTATAGAAATTGTTTCCATAATTGCAGCGGGGACCGTAGTTTCCCATGGCATTGACCTCCATGGCTCCATCTTGCATTTGACGACATAGATCGTTAGAATGAGATGGATCTCCACACACCGCATATGCTTTGACTTGTTGATGAACTCCTTGCAATGTTAGGTTCCTTAGGGACTCTCTAATCTCCTTGAGCTCGTTTTGCATGCTTGATGTAGCGAAGTCTAAGTGAAGGACTCCTCTAGCTCCATGAGACCTCCGGTATTGTTGAGAAGCATTAGCAAGCTTCTCAATTACTTTCATAACTTCGATTGGTGTCTTATTTAGGATGTTCCCTCCATTAGCGGTGTTAACCGATCCACGATCACTTTCGAGTAGTCCCTCATAGAGATATAAGACCAAATCGTCCTCTGAAAATCCATGGTAGGGGTAACTCGCCTTGAGCTTCTTGAATCTCTCTACATATTCGTAGAGTGTCTCCTTGATTGATTGCTCGATGCTTGAGATCTCCTTCTCCAAGATGTTGTGTCTAGTGGTAGGGAAGTATTTGTGCAAGAAAGCCTTCTTCATCTCCATCCATGTGGTAATTCTCTCTGTGGGTACGTAGTAGAGCCAATCATTGGTCGCATTCTTCAAGGGAAAGGGGAAGGCAATGGACATCATTTGGTCCTCTGAAATTCCATGGGGTCTCAACCTGTCACAAATTCCGTGAAAATCTACAAGGTACTTGTTTGGGTCTTCTCCACTCATGCCATGGAACATTGGCAAGAAGGGGACCATGGGGACTTAAACTCGATCTTGGTGCATTCTAGGAGAACAGGGAGCGTAATTGCCAATGGTTGGGTTATCAAGTTTGGCTCATTTAGCTCATTCAAGTTTGGCTTCTTTAGTTCATTCAAGTTGTTTGGTAGATTGTTGTCTCCCCTCTCTTCTCCGCTTTTCGGATTGGATGAGTGCTTCCTTCGCAACCTAGAAGTCGTCCTCTCAATTTTTGAATCAAAGGGCAAGAGATTGGAATTAGTAAAACGAGTGTGGAGCATGTAAGTTGTCCACACAAAAGACTGTGTTTAAACTACACAAATAAATTGAATTAGATCTTCCCCGAAACGGCCCAAAATTTAACAGGACTAAAGATTTCATAATGCAATTTAATCTCCAACAAGTAACAAAAGTGGGAAATGTGCAATCTTTAAATAAAAGTAAGTAGAACAAGGTAAAGATGTAATTTTTAAGGATAAAACAAGAGTAGAAAGTGGTTTTCTGTATGAGTTCTTCGATAATGGTTGGCTTATTAATCATCAAATTCTTTTCAAGTTATGTATTTTCCTACAAATTCCTTTCATCTTGGTTTAAATAGAATAAAAAAACAAAAGTTAAATTAATCCCTTACACCCCGATGCAACTCTAACACGGTTAAAGATTTAACAAAGAGGAGATTCCGAACTTCACCACGAAATGAGTTCTAAACTAAATTAACACTAAAACATGAATATTTTACAATGAAAATATATCTAAACTAATCTATAATGTCTATTAAAATATGCATTATCAATTGTTCTTCTCTTAACGTCCTTTTATTTTAATGCATTTTTTAATATGAAGTTTCACCGCATTTATACTTTTTGAAATGAAGCAGTTTATACTTTCTGAAGTAAGCTTGTCTTAAAGATAAGCTACCTTGTACACTAGTTATTCATTTTACCAACTTCTCTTCTCCTTTATAAATATATATATATATACATATATATATATATATATATAAAATTACAACTTATTTAAACTACATTCTCTGCTCATTTTGCTGTAATTTTTAAGCCATTTGCATTTTTTTCTTCGAGTTTCAGTAGTATTGAGAGGAGTTGCACAAAGGCATGCTAAAAAGAGAGGTGGTTCTTGGAATATGGAGGGTGCAAGGACGACCCAAGAGCTGGAGGTTAGAGCCCAACAGGTCGATGAAAGAGCAACGAAGGCTTAGGAGGACTTGAACAGGCGAGTGAGAAGTGCAACATGGTGAATGGAGAGATTGATGCAATGAAGAAGCATGTATCTGCACTGGAGTTGCTCGTCCACCAACTTCTCCCTTCACTACAAACCTCCAAGGTAGTTGACTTCTGAACTTGTTCACATTTTGGTTGTGCAGAGTCATATGGAATTTTGAGAAAGTTTTTGTCCAGTGAACATTTAAAACCGAAGTGGCAACATGAATGTGTTGTGTTAATTGGCAATGAAAAATAGGTGAATATTTTCCTTATGTTGTTGACGTGGATTTTCAATCACCTTAATCCTATAACATATACCCGACTAACCTAACTAATGTAGTTTGACAAGTACGGGTCAATCTCACAGAGAGTCAATGATTCGTATCCAAGTTAGAGTGTTTCAACAAGAACAAGAAACAAAGAGGGGAAGGGGTGGTTTGGTGGTTGAAACTAACTAATTAAGAACCAAAGGTAAGCAAAATAACAAAATAAAATACATTGAGTAAATATATAGGAAGGAAATAGCTCAGGTTAATCCATTTCGGCACTCAAGTTTCATTCACTTCTCATTGAAATCAAATAGATAACTTCCTCTTGAATACTTTGTTGTGGAAAGACTAGGTCTTGTAAATCCAATTCATTATTAACTCTACTTAATAGGACATCCAGACCCTAAAAACCCTAATTATTAAACAATCCTAAAACTATCAAGATTCAATTTAATAATTAATGAAGACTAAAGGAAATCAACAAAGACGATCAACATGCACAACGAGTTATTTCATCAATTGCAAATCAATCCTCTATACAATTCCCTAAATCAACCAGCTTTAGAGATTCATACTTTGTTACCCAATAACACAGATAAATCAAACAGTAATTACCTACATCTAGCTATAGATTATCATGAAAAAACATAAGTTGATCAGGATAATGAAAATTCATAAAAACCTTAAACATTTAGCATAGAGAATCGATAATATTCAAAGAGGAGTATAAAGATCTAGAGATCTCACAATGAAATTGCAAACCTGACGGCTCGATTAATCTCCCCAAGTAAAGAAGTTTAGTTGTGTAAAAGCTTGGATTTTTAAATCCTAATTTGTCAGAAAAAGGAAAATCAAAATGAATTTAAAAGCGAAATTTAACAGAAAGTTGTCTAACTCAGATTCCGAACTCATAAAGCGGATTTCTGACCTAATCAAAATGTTATGAACTAACATGGCAACCTTGATTCTTGGTTTTCAAAATTCTAACTCCGTGGAAGAGAGAGCGGGGATTGAGATGCTAACGTCGGAAACTAATTTCGGAATTCCTCTCGGGATTCAACTCACAACGTCGATACAAGGTTCTTGCCCTCACCTCTCATGCCTTACCGAGTTTCCCTAGCCCCAAATCCTAACCCATTTGAAGAGAAAAGCATTCAAGGTCAAAGATTCCCCTCCCCATTTGAAAGAACACCCACCCCTTCCTTTTTCACTTCACCCTCTCTTGCTCCCCTCTTTTATGGAAAGAGACAAACCCCCTCCTCTTATCTTCAAATGCCATCTTCAAACTATCTACTCAAGGAGATAAGGCCATGACATCACCTCCCATTTGAATTGAACTCAAATACAAAGCAACACACACTCATCTCATCTTAAAAGTGAGGAGAGGATTGGAAGCCTCATATCTCACAGATCAAACCCTAAAACACTCTCCTCTCCTTCCTTTTGTGCCGCCACCACCAAGAACCTTCCACCACCACCTCAGCATCCACCTCCACTCCCCAAACACCACACCTAAACCCAAAGGTTCCACCTTGTCTCCTCTTCTCTCCATCTCGGCACCATCTAAACACCACTTGCACCTCCTCCTCCTTCTTCCACCTTGAGAACCAAGAAGCTCAGCATCACCTCCAACCTTCCAAGGAGCCCAAGGTAGCCTTTGAAGCCACTCAACAACCTGAAGATCTAAGATTCGAGCCCCCGGAGGTCCTTTGGTCATTTTCGACCTCAAGAAGGGTAAGGTGCCTCTTTTCTCCTCCTTTCACCTCCAAACCCTCAAAGGTTTCTTCTTTAACCTCATACTGACTTTCCTAGCTCACCCAACGCCCGAATATAGAGGAATCGGAAGAGAAATTGCACCTCAAGTTACCCCGGAGAAGTAAAGTGAAGAAAAGAAGAGTTGGGTGAGGAATCTCTTCGAATCTTTGAGTTTTACGTTTGTTTTTTTGTACTAACATGTCCTTGGAAGTATTGGGAAAAAAATTGGGAAAAGGGGAGAACCTAACAACATCAAACATGGTCAGAAACGGGGAAAAAAATCTAAGATTCAACCCCGTTGTCGCTGCCGTGAGCATGAACTCGCAACCTCAAGGAAGAACACAGGCCTAGGGTTCTTACTCATGGCCGTGAGAAGGCACTTTTGGTGGCGAGGGATCCCAACTAGGGCGCCCTAAGGGACACCCCAGACTCGCGGACGCCGCTTGAGCTCTCATGGGCCCGAGATGCTCGTGGTTGTGATGGTCTCATGGGCACCCAGGTACTCGCAGGCACGAGAGTCCCTCTCACGGTCACGACACAACCCTTGTCCACGGAGTGCTCGCTATGACATCTCGCGGTGGCGACAACCACTTTTTCCGCAGCAAGATGCCCCCTGAATGATTGTTTTAAACCCGTTTCATAAGCGTTTCAAGGTCGAATATTCTAATCGATTAACTCGGTTTTCGAAACGGTTTTTGGGACTAACTCGGGAAATTATGTGATCTATGACTAACTAGCATGTTGATATGATTGATTGACTAATAGCATGATTGTGTAGAATGATGCCATGTATGAATGACTAACGGCTTGATGATATGTTAGAGTTATGTATCGCTTGACTTACACCTTATGATTATGATGAACTGTTGAGACAATTATATATGCCAATATGTTAGTATGAGCATGCGAATGTGGCTGAATGGAATGTGGAGAATGATGTGGTCTTATGGAATATGGTGATATGATGAATGGTTGAGCATAGAGTTGGAAAGTCGATCGTTCGGGTCAGTTTCAGGTCAGGCTTGCTCGGGTCGGGTCAATTCGGGTAAAATTTATGGTCGGGTATTGGTCGGGTCGGACATTGGTCGGGTCGGGTTCGGTCATAATGAATTTTAGATTGATCAGGTTTCGGGTAAAGCCGAGTCAGGCCCATTCGGGTTCGGGTCAAAGCGGGTCGGTCTCGTTCGGGTTTCAGGTCAAGAGGCGGGTCGATCTCATTTGAGTTTCGAATTAATCAAAGTGGGTATAGCGGTATAGTTGGTTTGAGTTTTCGGTCGAGCATTTGGAATTTGGATAATTAGGGTGATTTTGACTCGGTTAAATACTTAAATGTGTAATTTACTTAAAATAAATGATTTTAACTCGATTGAATACTTAAATATGTAATTTACTTAAAATAAATGATTTTGAATCGGTTGAATACTTGAATATGTAATTTTGACTCGGTTGAATACACTCATTGTTATTGACTCATCGGTTGTCGACCGATTTTCAAAAAAGTCATAATCGGAAATTCGATATTCGGCAACATCGTCATTTCTTAAACATTTAAACCAATTGATCGGTGCTATAATTAAATCAAATTAATTGTACATTTAGGTTTTAACCTTATTTTAACTAGCAAGTTGCAAATGGACTTATTTGTGGTTTGACTATATCATTGACCCATATCATTTTCAATGCCCATTTCATTTTTCGCTTTTGGCCCATTAGTTTTTTTTATTATTATTATTAACTTTTGGCCTTTTAGCATTTCTGACTCGTAATATGTATCAATGTTTTGATTTGATGTATGGCGGTTGACTTACTTGACTAATTTACTTATCTACTTATCTATTGATTTTACTTGGGTTCTCTTATTCATATGATAACAATCAACAAAAATAATTGGTGTTTTATATGTTAAAGTATAATCATAATTCAACTTGTGTTAAAATAAAATAAAAACATTTAACATTCAAGTATTAAAATGTTGATGTTAAATAACCATTTCAATTCGGGTCGGGTTGGGTTGGGTCGGGTTCAAAGTCGGGTCGGGTTTATCTGTGTTCGGATCTGTTTCGGGTCGGGTTCGGGTTATGAATGACTCCAGATTTTCGGGTCCCGGTCGGGTTCGTGTTTATGTGAGTCGGGTCGGGTTTTAAGGTTGGGTCAGGTTTTGCCAGCTCTAGTTGAGCATGAGGGGATGGAAATTTCGATATGTTTGTTATTCTTATTGAATGATTTGTATGCTATGGATGCTTGAGTGGCTTAGATATAGACTCTTATATTCTTGTTATTCATCTAGGTGATGCTTTATTATTATTATTATTATTGATGTGTGCTGGACCTTCTATTATGTTGTTCTGCATAGCCAGGTAAGTCTCTTCTGAGCTTACTCAGATTGAAAGAGATCTCCCTGCTTTATGTGCGTGATATACTAGGTGCTTGCATTCTGTTTTTGTATGTGTATGTAAACAGAACAGCCATTATCTATCAAGTATTTAGAGTCTTTGCTAGGGTCATAGGACGGCTCAGTCTCATCGGGTCTCATCCTGATTCGTTCGAGTCATCTGGTCGGTCTCCGCCCTATCGGAAAGGGGGCGGTGGATAGGAAGAGGGATATACCGTTTGGTATTATTTGCTAAGGTCTTGCTTATTATTATGCACTTGTGAACTAGGAGCATGATAGTGTGTTAATATTCTGCCTTGCATCTAGAAGCATGTTATTAGGCTTAGAGTATGTGTGTGCTTAGGGTGGGGAAAGAGCCAAGTGGGAATCGATATGATCCCACCCACTATATTTTTTTTAGGTATCTGTTGCTACTATTGATGCTGCTTGCCTACTTGAGCGGGTCCTTTTTGCATGGCTGAGAGTGAGAGCTCGAGATATCTGACTTCACCAGACTTATTTTGGTTTTGGATTTTATACCTTATACTCTGTTTTTTACCCGAATCTGCCGTGGCGCACCTGTATTACGCTAGATTTCCGTTGTTTACATGACTATTGGATTTTCCACACCTTAGACTGAAGACAGGTACAAGGGATTACCCCTGAGGATTCTAACGATCCCTTTGGTTTTGGGTACGAAATTCCGCTTTGAAAACACTAATATTGAATTTTAAACCTTCAACCTGTACTCGGGTCGCAAGATCCCAACGAGGGGTTTCATCCCTCGAAACGTAACTCGGGAATCATAATCCCGGGCCGTTGCAAGTTGTTCATACTCGGAGAAAAAATCACAATTTTTCATTTCCAATCTTTTTTTTTTAAACAAAAAAAATTTGGCAAAGAGGGGGACCTCTGCTAGCCAAGAGCATCCAGACAGATGGGATTAGTAAGCTCGGAGTCGCCCGGGATAGAAGGACTTAAAAAGACAAGATCGGGGTGCGAAAGACGGCCGAAAACTCGATTGTCTTGCCTGTAGATGTAGCGTTTCAAATCCAATCTTGTTCAGTTCGATCTAACTGATGAAATCCCCCCAAAACTAAAATTAATTATAACCTATTTCGTCCTTATAATAATAATAATAATAATAATAATAATAATAATAATAATATTTTTTACGAGGCTTCCAACCAACTTTATGTAAGCCATCTTTATAATAATAATATTTTATAATAAAAAAAAAATAAAAAAAAAATAAAAAAAAAAAAAAAAAAAAAAATAATAATAATAATAATAATAATAATAATAACCTTTATCGCTCGGCCTTCGCGCGACGTCAAAGTCCCGGGTGGGCCTGTCAGTGTATGTCCTGCTTTCGGCATCGACCTTTGTGGCGAAGAGAGTGACTAGAACCATAGAGCTTATGGATTCTGTCGCGAGGATTGATGACCCACAATGCAAGTTACTTCTGCTTCGGGCTTGTACGGATATTTATAAACTTTACTTTGCTTCGCGTATTTGCTCTCCACGTGTTTTTGAGCCAACTCAGCTTTCTTTTGATGTGGCACTCCGTTCTAGCTTGGAATGTATTGTAACTGCGTCTGGGCTTGGGTTTGGATATCGGCTATGGCGGCTTGCCACCTTCCCTTTTCATTTTTGTGGGCTCAGAGTGTATGCTGATGGGGATGTCCTACATTATGCTTTTTTAGCGTCCCGTTTGCAGTATGCTCAGTTGCAGGCTAAGCTCTTACGTCCTTCTGGTATCATGCTTGATGGCCCTACTTTTGATGATGCTTTGCGCGTTTTTAATGAGACCACATGTTCTGATCTTCTAAGCGACTCTAGTGAAATCGTTGCCTCTAAGCTTATGAAGAAATTGACAAATATGTATTTCGCAAAGGTAGATGTTGAATCAAACTCTGTTTTCTCTAAGTGTATACTGGTACAGTGTAATGTTATGATGAGACTTAGGCGACAGATACCTCATCGCCCGAGTTCGTAAGCCATCGTATGTCCATTCAAGCCATAACTGTCATCCTTCCTTTTTATACCCTAATAAAGGTTTGTTTAACAAAGAGATCAAAAAGTATATCTTTTTATTATAAAAATTGAACATAGTTTGTTATGTTCAACTTGACATCGTCTTAACATTTTTAATGATGGCAAATGCCCAATATTGGAAGGATTTGCTTATTAAGATACACAAAAGGTGGTTCAATAAAGGTAGATAAATAGATGATGATTACAATGTCCATAAAAATCATAGTTCAAAGCCTCTTCCAACTCCATCTTAATCGTCAATGCGAGATAGAATATATAGCCAAAGCAACTTAATCGAACTTGAGGTTTTGTGACTGAACAACGTTTGTGAGCTTAATTTGTGGCTTGTCATAGCTTGTTTGCTCTTTTGTCTGCAACAAATGAAAGATTTTGTTTTTCTTGTTGGGGTGCAAAGGAGGTTGAAATCTTAATTGTGGCAAATTTAATGGATGAAATAGTTTGGAAAAAATAGTTTGTTTTTCTTGTTGTACCTTGTCGATGAACTTTTTCTGATACCGATAACCCTGATAATGTGATGGAAATACATAGTTAATAGTGATCTAGTTGAACTAAGAAGGTGAACACATGTTAATATACGGAAGATGGAAACTAAAGGAAACACACCTTATCAGTTCCATATATGAAATCACAATAAGTGAATACTGAAGCAAAGTTGCTCTGGCTTAGACCGCCAACGTAGTGATGATAATCATGATACTCAGCACCACCATAAAATGGAATGTACTTTGTCGGGGTCCAAGGGAAGTCATACCTATAGTACCACAAATTATATATATATAATTCGTTTTAAGTTGGTGTTTGTACATACATTTAGATATCCAACAATATAGGAATGAATGAAAACAAAAAAATAAAAGATGGATGAGACTCAGAGGTGACAGATGGCTTAGCAAAGAAGCCTTACGCCCATTTACCTTCACCTTTTTTTTTTTGGATTAGGAAATGATTTAGGTGAGAGAGCTCAGCCCGCAGCATCCTTACGGATGAGGTCAAGAAGACCAGCATTATTTTGAATATCGACACCCCATGCAGAGTGGCAAATGTGTGTAACCTTATCAGCCACTCTGTTGTCCAATCGAGGTACATGAGAGAAGGAAACTTCTTTCAAAGTCGATAGAAGAGGTTTAATGTTTGATAAAATCAGTTCTATTTTCCAGGGGCACTTGACCTGTTTATCAAAATATTTTATAATCGCAAGCGAGTCGTCTTCGATGATTATTTTATTTATGTATAGTTGAACTACATGTTGTACTCCTAGTTTAAAGGCTAAGGGAAAAAAAAAAGAAGTTTTACCTTTTATCCCCCGGAATTTCTATGAGTATATATATTTTGTGGGGTAAAAGAGCAACATATATACCCCGGATATTTATAATAAAAAACGCCCGGGGTATATAATTCATTTTTTTTTGGAGTAAATAGGTATATACCTCGAATATTGGTAAAAAAACACCCGGGGTATAAGATGTGACTCAATTAATACCCCACCTCTTATACCTCGGATATTGTTTTTACATAATTCGGGGTATATTTATTTTAGTATAAAAAAAATGAAAGAAAACTTGCTAGTTAGGTCATCACACCCCAAAATTACTAGATCCGGGGTAATAGACTATGGGCATGTTTGGCATTAGAGTTTCAAAGGATTAGCTTAAGCATTTTATAGAGCGTTTTCATAACGCTTTGCATATCTTCATTTGGCAGTGTTGAAGCGTTTTCAAAACGCTCTTTCTTCATCTCCTCTCAAAGCTTTGAAAGCGTTTCATCCGCATCTCCCTGGAGCAAGCGTTGGATGAAAGGGGAAAGGATTTTGGAAAGGACGATTCATCTGCAACTCCTTTCATCGCCTATTTCCATCTCTGCCTTCATTTTCTCCTTCCATGAGAGGCGCATCACAAGGGGCTCTCTGTAGGTTCCAATCCGCATTCTCCACGAAACTCTTTCACTTTCACGATCTGCAGGTAACAACCCTAGTTTTCGATTTCAATGTCGATTTGCAACAACCCTGTTATCATCAATTTCGCATTTAATTGTTTGGGTTTTTTTTATTTGGCCGGTTTTAGGGTTCAGTGAGCACCAATTTCTCCTTCGTGTAATTGCCGTTCTTCTATCAGAAATCGCCATGATTTATCTGGAAAAAATACCTAATTGATATGTTGTTGGCTTTATGACATCTTTTAGGATGATGATAAATACTTCTAATGAACAGAAAATGCTGACTGAAGTCTAATTTTTTTCAAATGGAAATGGATAGGCAGCAAGGCTATTGGGACCTCCGGCTCGATTCGAAGCATCAAAGCTGAAAGTAGATTTCAGGACGAGGAGGTGGGTAAGTACTCCAGAATTGCCCCAAGATCTAAACTTTATCTCATTGTGACTTCACTGCTAATTTGACACTAACCATTTCCAACATTCTCGACATTGATCAGGTATGTATCTTGAGTTTCATATGCATAAGTTGTGATGAACATGTAGATTGTGTGAGTGTTTTTTCATAAATAAATCTCAAACTAGGTTGCAATGAGAGCTCTTATTTTTATCCACCTAAGATGCCATTTTATACAGTGATATTGATAACGGATTGTTGTTTGAACTGGGTTTTCTTGAATTAAGAGGCCAAAAGGGTAGAAAATTCTGCAAAATTGTATACTCCCTCCGTTTCACAATACATGTCCTTTTAGTTTTGGGCACGTTTTTTTATGAGCGAAAAACTCTATAAAATATACTTTTTTAATTAATTTTTTTATTTAATGTGATACTTATTAGTAATAAGTATCAAATTATATAAAAATAATAATTAAAAAATGATATTTTATAGAGTTTTTCGCTTATTAAAAAGCGTGCCCAAAACTAAAAGGACATGTATTGTGGAACGGAGGGAGTATTATACTAAGACACACATGATTTAGTTTGATCATTAGCAAAATATTGATTCAGTTTGAGAATCTGTCATCTGCTAAGTAAGGGGGTGTATTTTGATTGTGATATTAGTGTTGTGATTGTAACTAAGACGGTGGTACAACAAGGATGATGTTGTTGTGGATTCGAAAGAGAGAAAATGGAGTATCTGCATCCATATCCACTGTTATGTCACCGTTCCTAATCGCTTATTTGATCTAGCCGTTGAGTTCAGATACCATATTTTCTCCAAGGAACTATGATAGAATGCATTTAGATGGTTATAATAGGTTTCATTTAGCTTAGTTAAGATGCATATCATGCATCTTTTAAGTACAATTTGCATATTTGCTCTCTATGTCGGTAGAGTTGGAATCTACACGTTTTTATTGATTATTTCAGGTAATTGTGGATCCGAGGAGGAGACATGGGTTGATAAAGCATTAGATGAGGATGTCTAGTTGATCGAGGAAGCTTATATGAAGATCTAAAGAGTTCCTGAGAAGAAGAAGAAGCGAGCCTAAACGAAGAACAAGTCTGCATAAGTTGTCGTCAGACATGCTGAACTTGTTTTGCACTTTCCGGAAGCCTCGGTTGTCCGATCGACTACTATGACCATGCGTTGGAAAGATCGTCCAGAGAGCTACAACTTTCTTGTTGACATCGAGAGCTGATTCAACCTGAATTTTCCGTAAAAGGCCAGATGCAGCGGGCGTCGCCATATGTTGCGGGCGTAGCATATTGCTGCAGTAGCGTCCGCCGCATGTTTCAGCAACGACGGGTTTTTCCAGCAGAGACGGCTTTATCTATCAAAACCCTATTTATCTATCTTTGTCTTTTGGAGGCCGACTTGGACACGAAAGAGCACGAGATTAGATAGGGCTTCGCCCTAGGTATTCATTCATTAGATTAGGATTCAAGACGATTTTAGTTGGAGATTTAGAGCGATGCTCTCCATGAGCGGCTAAAACTCTCTTCGTTCTACTTGTAATTTGAAGCTTTGTTTGGATTGAGTTGTGAGTTTCTGAATCTTGTTCCTTATTTCCTATATTGAATGTTTCAACTTTTTTGTGCTTGAATGTTTGATTGTTTGTTCTATCTTGCCTGATCAACTTGTTAGAATCAATTCAATTGCTAGGGTTTTGTAGATTTCTGATTGCGAACCTTAACCCAAGTAGCAAACTTGTCCCTTTAGGAATGATTAAACTAATTGAATAGGTAGAAAGTTGGACGTGTTGTTAAATCCCTCTTTAGGGACTGCAAATACCTTAGTTAATCTCTGAACTTAAAGCTATCAATTGGGTTAAATCCTTCTTTAGGGACTGTTTAACTTATAAGGGTTTCTATGATTGATTGGACTAGTGACTATATTAGGTCGGGACAAGGAAATTCATAGGAAAACTAAAAGGACAAGAGGAAGTTACAATATCAATTCAACCAAATAAAGTGGATAGTTGTAGGTAGAGCGATCTTCTCTAAATTATTTTATATCAACTTGTTTATAGTTTATTTTGTTTTCTTTCTTATTTCAATCACCCCCCCCCCCCCCCCTTCACTATTTGGTAAATACACATTGCAAATGAATACTTGATTCTCTGTGGAATCGACCTCTTCCTTATTTGCTATACAAGTTTGTAGGTTTGAGTTTACTTTTGATACGGTTTACGCGACTAAAAATCGTCCAACAAATTGGGGCCGTTGCTTGTGAATCAAGTTTATTTCTTTGTTTTGTGTATTTATTAATTTTTGTGCATATATCTAACACGTTGTGAACCTATCTTACGGTTCACGACAACCTTACTGCTAATTTTTTTTAAGATGAGATTAATGCAGCGTCAAGGGGAAAATTTTCACCACCATTTCACAAGAGTGTATAATTTATTGGACGACCGTTATGCACGAGGTTACCAAGATAGTTTACAAGATATGGGTGTTTATGTATTTGAGGGCATGACTCCTGAAACCAAAGAACTTGCCGAGTCTATGAGTATTGGAGGCTTGGAGAGTTTCGACTTATCAGAGATGTGGGATTTTTTCTATTACATGGGTCACCAGGTGGAGCAGTAGGAAGCTTTCACACACCAGGTTATCCTGGAGCAGATGTATGAAAGGATAGAGCAACTTGAGAAACGATTGAACCAACTTACTCAACCGATGAGTGAGTTGGTAGTAGAGCAACATTGTATTTCTCAAGTTGATGAAAGCGAAGACATAAACAAGGATGTTTTGATCGAGGATGGAGGAGAGAGTCCAATGCTTCCTTATGTGGAGTCTCATGAGTGCACGCATGAGGATCCATGTGTTTTGACTCTGAATACATCTGAAAAAATCATCCCTAACTTGCCTATCAAGAAAACATGTCCAGAGCCGATTTCTATGGCTCTCGAGCAAGGTATTGATATTTCTTACTTTTTTATGGATTTTGGTGAATATGCAAACCCTTGGGAACATTACTTTGAGAAGCCATCAGCGGAATTGTGTTGGTAGTATCATATTTCTTCCGTAAAGAGTCATGTTAGACTCTTTGATAAATTGAAAGAGTCTTTAACTTCTATATTTTATACTTTCAATTTATTATGCTCTGATGTTCTGTGTAAGATGTGTGCACAGGAATATGATAGGTTGTTGAGGGCCTTGACAATGTCCGATATGTAAGGAATTAAGATTGAGAATAAGCCATGCCGATGACATAAAACAAAGGCGCTTCTCGGGAGGCAACCTGCGGTAAGTTTTTTAATTTAGTTAGTTCAATTCCTAGTTAGCTAATTTTCTTTTCAATAAATTAGGTGTTCCATTGGGAATTAGATAGTTGCTTTTAGTTTTTGGATAGACTAACTTTTCAGGAAAAGTCGTTGGAATCAGCTCAAGCAGGGGCGGCGACCGCCGCAGGCAGGCAGCAACCACCGCAAGGCCCAGTCGAACCATTGGGTTGGTATTTGTTCATCAACCTATTCGTCCACCACATTGTGATTATTTCATTCATCTCTTCCTCTATGTTTTTTTGTTTTTATTGTCTTTTATGTTTCATTGAGGACAATGAAAGGTTTAAGTCTGAGGGAGGGATTGCATTTCATATAGATAGATTTTGCATATCATGTTTATTTATGTCTTTATATTTATTTTTACTCATATATCACATTTGAATAAAAAATTCACAAAAATATCATGCATTGCGTTTCGGTGTTATTAAAGATACCCATCTTGGTTTAGTTTGTCCTCTAATTTCTTTTTATGATCTTATTACATAAATCCCATGATTTGATTGAATTGCTTAAAAATGATTTTTGGAGCATGATTTGGGAATATAAATGAGCAAGTATGGTTCATAGTAGAGGTTTAATTGAAATCTAGCAAAAATATAACCCTTGTGAGTTTATTTTGGCCTTATAGGGACTTTACATATTATTCTCTTTTGCTTTTATTGTGTGATTATACTCTCCATATGCTTTTTATTTCAATACCGTATTGCACATGTTTGTTGCTTGTGAATTTCAAATGATTGAGGCATGTTTTCTTTAGCCGTATTATACCTTATCTACCCTTTGCATTATCCTTTGCTTGAAGCCTACCTGATCCTTAAAGCCTATTCTTTTTTATAGCTTCATAAAAATATATCACAGCCAATGATTAGTCTAACCCTATCCGGAAATTAGGAGGAGAATTGGTGAGAAATCTTTGTGTTGGAGTTGCTTTGAGTGGAGATGATGTATGTATGGTTGTTTTTGCGAGAGACATATCCGAAATAAGGTAACCTTTCTTGCATAATATTGATGACTTATTACTAGGGGACTAAGGAGGATAAAATTTACTTAGGAGTAAAAGTCTAGTATACTTGGACCTAGGGAGGATAAAATTCACTTAGGGGAAAAAGTAAGCATAAAAGAAAAGAAAAGAAGTCATCATAATGGAAAAAAATTGCATGAGTTGTATGGCTATTGAAATCGAAAAGCTTATTGCTATGTAATGAAGTTTATGTTATTGGAATGGTTTTGCGAAGTATGGAAGTATTGGTGTTGTTCCTTTTTCCCGGATTTTTAGCACCACAAGCCTAAATATTTCTCATGCCTTATGTTCCTACCAAAACCCCATTACAACCCTTTAAAAGTCCTCATGATGTTGTTTGCAAGTGATGATTTCCACGGTGTATAGAGCATTTTGGATTGAGTTGAGAGTTGGACTTTAAACACTAAACACATGAGAGCTTGAGCGAAACACATTATCCCGGTGAAGTTGGATTAAATTTGTCTTTACTATTGGATCGCTCATATATTTTCTAGGATATTTGTTCTCTTATTCAGGGCTCCTATTGCTTGATGTTTCTTTTCTAAAACTATAGCATGAAGATCTTATTTGTGGGATGATTAATTCTATATTTGTTTTTCATTGCTTGAGGGCAAGCAAAAGCTTAAAGGTGGGGGAGTTTGATAGCATGCATTTAGATGGTCATAATAGGTTTCATTTAGCTTAGTTAAGATGCCTATCATGTATCTTTCAAGTACAATTTGCATATATGCTCTCTATGTTGGCGGAGTCGGAATCTACACGTTTTTATTGATTATTTCAGGTAACTGTGGATCCGAGGAGGAGACATGGGTTGATGAAGCATTAGATGAGGATGTCTAGTTGATCGAGGAAGCTTATATGAAGATCTAAAGTGGTCATGAGAAGAAGAAGCGAGCCTAAACGAAGAACAAGTCTGCAGAAGTTGTCGCCAGACATGCTGAACTTGTTCTGCACTTTCTGGAGGCCTCGATTGTTTCATCGACTATTATAACCATGCGTTGAAAAGATCTTTCAGAGAGCTACAACTTTCTTGTTGACGTCGAGAGCTGATTCGACCTGAATTTTCCGTAAAAGGCCAGATGCAGCGGGTGTCGCCATATGTTGCGGGCGTAGCATATTGCTGCAGTAGCGTCCGCCGCATGTTCCAGCAGTGACGGGTTTTTCCAGCAGCGACGGTTTTGTCTATCAAAACCCTATTTATCAATCTTTGTCTTTTGGAGGCCGACTTGGACACGAAAGAGCACGAGATTAGATAGGGCTTCGCCCTAGGTATTCCTTCATTAGATTAGGGTTCAAGACGATTTTAGTTGGAGATTTAGAGCGATGCTCTCCATGAGCCGCTAAAACTCTCTTCGTTCTACTTGCAATTTGAAGCTTTGTTTAGATTGAGTTGTGAGTTTCTGAATCTTGTTCCTTGTTTCTTATATCGAATGTTTCAACTTCTTTGTGCTTGAATGTTTGATTGTTTTGTTCTATCTTGCCTGATCAACTTGGTAGAATCAATTCAATTGCTAGAGTTTTGTAGATTCCTGATTGCGAACATTAACCCAAGTTGCAAACTTGTCCCTTTAGAGATGAATAAACTAATTGGATAGGTAGGAATTGTTGGATGTGTTGTTAAATCCCTCTTTAGGGACTGCAAATACCTTAGGTAATCTCTGAACTTAAAGCTAACAATTGGGTTAAATCCTTCTTTAGGGACTGTTTAATTGAAAAGGGTTTCTATGATTGATTGGACTAGTGACTATATTAGGTCGGGACAAGGAAATTCATAGGAAAACTAAAAGGACAAGAGGAAGTTACAATATCAATTCAACTAAATAAAGTGGATAGTTGTAGATAGAGCGATTTTCTCTAAATTGTTTTGCATCAACTTGTTTATAGTTTATTTTGTTTTCTTTCTTATTTCAATCACCTAACCCCCCCCCCTTCACTAATTGGTAAATGCACATTGCAAATAAATACTTGATTCTCTGTGGGATCGACCTCTTACTTATTTGCTATACAAGTTTGTAGGTTTGAGTTTACTTTTGATACGGTTTACGCGACTAAAAATCGTCTATCAAATTGGCGCCGTTGCCGAGGAATCAAGTTTATTTCTTTGTTTTGTGTATTTATTAATTTTTGTGCATATATCTAACATGTTGTGAACCTATCTTACGGTTCACGACAACCTTACTAATATTTTTTAAGATGAGATTAATGCAGCGTCAAGGGGAAAATTTTCACCACAATTTCACAAGAGTGTATAATTTATTGGACGGCCATTATGCACGGGGTTACCAAGATAGTTTGCAAGATATAGGTGTTTATGTATTTGAGGGACGGACTCCTGAGACCAAAGAACTTGCCGAGTCTATGAGTAATGGAGGCTTGGAGAGTTTTGACTTATCAGAGATGTGGGATTTTTTCTGTTACATGGGTCACCAGGTGGAGCAGGAGGAAGCTTTCACACACCAGGTTATGTTGGAGCAGATGCTAGAAAGGATGGAGCGACTTGAGAAACGATTGAACCAACTTACTCAACCGATGAGTGAGTTGGTAGTAGAGCAACATTGTATTTCTCAAGTTGATGAAAGCGAAGACATAAACAAGGATGTTTTGATCGAGGATGGAGGAGAGAGTCCAATGCTTCCTTATGTGGAGTCTCATGAGTGCACGCACACATGAGGATCCATGTGTTTTGACTCCGAATGTATCTGAAAAAATCATCCCTAACTTGCCTATCAAGGAACCAGGTCCAGAGCCGATTTCTGTGGCTCTCGAGCAAGATATTGATATTTCTTACTTTTTGGTGGATTTTGGTGAATATGCAGACTCTTGGGAACATTACTTTGAGAAGCCACCAACGGAAAGGTGTTGGTGGTATCATATTCCTTCGGTAGAGAGTCATGCTAGACTCTTTGATAAATTGAAAGGGTCTTTAACTTCTATATTTTATACTTTCAATTTATTATGAGATGATGTTCTGTGTAAGAAGTGTGCACATGAATATGATAGGTTGTTGAGGGCCTTGACAATGTCTGATAGGTAAGGAATTAAGATTAAGAATAAGCCATGCCGATGACACATGCTGAAATTGTTCTGCACTTTCTGGAGGCCTCGGTTGTTTGATCAACTATTATGACTATGCGTTGAAAAGATCTTTCAGAGAGCTACAACTTTCTTGTTGACGTCGAGAGCTGATTCGACCTGAATTTTCCGTAAAAGGCCAGATGCAGCGGGCGTCGCCATATGTTGCGGGCGTAGCATATTGCTGCAGTAGCGTCCGCCGCATGTTCCAGCAGTGACGGGTTTTTCCAGCAGCGACGGTTTTGTCTATCAAAACCCTATTTATCAATCTTTGTCTTTTGGAGGCCGACTTGGACACGAAAGAGCACGAGATTAGATAGGGCTTCGCCCTAGGTATTCCTTCATTAGATTAGGGTTCAAGACGATTTTAGTTGGAGATTTAGAGCGATGCTCTCCATGAGCCGCTAAAACTCTCTTCGTTCTACTTGCAATTTGAAGCTTTGTTTGGATTGAGTTGTGAGTTTCTGAATCTTGTTCCTTGTTTCTTATATCGAATGTTTCAACTTCTTTGTGCTTGAATGTTTGATTGTTTTGTTCTATCTTGCCTGATCAACTTGGTAGAATCAATTCAATTGCTAGAGTTTTGTAGATTCCTGATTGCGAACATTAACCCAAGTTGCAAACTTGTCCCTTTAGAGATGAATAAACTAATTGGATAGGTAGGAATTGTTGGATGTGTTGTTAAATCCCTCTTTAGGGACTGCAAATACCTTAGGTAATCTCTGAACTTAAAGCTAACAATTGGGTTAAATCCTTCTTTAGGGACTGTTTAATTGAAAAGGGTTTCTATGATTGATTGGACTAGTGACTATATTAGGTCGGGACAAGGAAATTCATAGGAAAACTAAAAGGACAAGAGGAAGTTACAATATCAATTCAACTAAATAAAGTGGATAGTTGTAGATAGAGCGATTTTCTCTAAATTGTTTTGCATCAACTTGTTTATAGTTTATTTTGTTTTCTTTCTTATTTCAATCACCCCCTTCACTATATTAGGTCACCCCCTTCTCTAAATTGTTTTGTAGATTCCTGATTGCGAACATTGAAAAGGGTTTCTATTATTTTTTATTATATTATTATTTATAGTTTATTGGACTAGTGACTATATTAGGTCAGGACAAGGGCAGTTATAGGAAAACTAAAAGGCCAAGAGGAAGTTAAAATATCAATTCAACCAAATAAAGTGGATAGTTGTAGTTAGAACGATCTTTTCTAAATTGTTTTGCATCAACTTGTTTATAGTTTATTTTGTTTTTTTTTCTTATTTCAATCACCCCCTTCACTAATTGGTAAATACACATTGCAAAGGAATACTTGATTCTCTGTGGGATCGATCTTTTACTAGTTTGTAGGTTTGAGTTTCCTTTTGATACAATTTACGCGACTAAAAATCGTTCTTCAAACTGCCTTTGGTAAGTCCTACTCTATCTTTTCTGAAGTGAACGGAACTCATTTTTATACTTGATGAACAACTCATGTCATTTACTTTTTCTTCTTATAAACAAACTTAGGTGTTCCAAGCACTAGTATTTGGAGATTCAGCCCTCTTTAAGGAACATCCAGAGCTAATGGATTTTGTGGTGCGGGTTTATTTTCATTCAAGTTTACTTGAATACAACCGGCCAGTCGAATGTTGGGGGGCACTAAAAGATGCTACACAGGTGATTTAATCCTTTCAAGTCATATCTCACCAATCACACACCTGTTACCACACCACCTTACCACAATTCTTATGGAAACTTCAATGAAACCCCTTTAAAAGTAAGGAAATCCTGAAATTGATCCGATCCACACAAGTTCTAATTGATTGGATTATTCATGATTTCCAGAAACAACAAGTTGATCAACTTCAGAATTTGCCGGATACAAACACCATGAAATGGGATGCCCCAAATCTTTCTTCCAAGTGTTGCTTACTTTCCTCCTATGAGGTGCTCCCAAACCCTCTAAGCGGACTCATACTCTCAAATCGGTGAATTCTTATGGTCGTTGTTTACTTTTATATATTATTAGATAGTGTATGATTTTGGTTTTAATTATAATCTGATGGGGAAGGGTGAAAGCTAAAAGAAACCAATATGTATGCTTTGTTTTTGTTAATTTGTTTACCCTTCAATGGATGCAACTAACGCTTTCTTTTCCTTTTGTAATCCACTCTAGTTTGAATGGGTTTCTTTGTTGGTGGGTGTGGTTGAAGTTGGCCATTGAATTGCCTTATTGCCTCATTACTTGTGATTATACGCCTGGCAAGGTATTTTGTTCTCTTTGTTGAATTGGTTTATTCTGATCTTTGCTGGCTATTCATTTTGAGACAACTTGCATTTTGAGAAATCTTTTTTTACAAAAAAAAAAACAAATTCTTATAACATGCATCTTGAGAAATATGTTTTGAGAAAACAGATTTTAAGAAATTTGTTGTGCAGAAATATGCATCTTGCATTTTAAGAAATGATGCATCTTGCATTTTGAGAAAACAGATTTTGGGAAACATATTTTTACAAAAAACAGATTTTCTGTTTTTACAGAAAACAAATTTTGAGAAATATGTTTTTACAGAGAATAGATTTTGAGAAATCTGTTTTTACAGAAATATGCATCTTGCATTTTGAGAAATCTTGCATCTTTCTTCTTGCATTTTGAGAAATTTTGCATTCACTTATTGTAACAGGCTTTCATAGAAAATGAGTTGTTTTCTTGTTTATATACAGTTGTCAAGTATTTTCCTGTATTACTGTCAAGGTTTTTTATGCTCTGTTAATATTTATGCCTCCTGATTTCGAGCTTATTGGCATGTATTTCTAGCTTGATGATTCACGAATGTCCCTTGCAAGATGTGAGCTAGGTTGTGTTATTAAGATGAATGAAGGGAATAACTTGGCTTGTTATTGAATGTGTACGTTATTCATCTCGTGTTTTGTTTGAACTCTTCATTTCGAGACTATATACTTTTGATTTCTAAATGTATTTTTACATGTAATTCCTAATATAAAGATACATTGGTTAAAAAAGAGCCAAAATAAGCTTGAAAACGAGCTCACGACAATCAAAATGAGAAAAAATTGACAAAACGAGCATAACAAGAAAAAACGAGTAGACGAGCTTGAATTCGAGATCGAGCTCAAGCGTGTCTAATTACTCCCGAGCCGAATATGATCACAAAACCAAGCTTGATAAAAAAAATACCACCCATATTGACAATGCATGATTTTGGCTTCATAGTCCGGTTCTTTTTGCTAGGCTATAAAGTCACGTATTTTTTCTATTTGATAAATGAACTTTAAAGCCCAGGCTAAATATGATCGGACTGTAAAGTCATGAATCAAATAAAATAGACCCATTTTGTTAATTTTACCATTTAATCTCCAAAAGGCTTGGATAATCAATAGTCATGCCAAACAAGTTGTTCAATCTTAAGCTAGATTAAAATTTTCATCTAGAGTATAATCTTAAGCTAGATTATAATCTTAAGCAGTGGCAGATCTGGGGTGGCTGAAGCCCCCCTATCCTATAAAAGGGTATATGTGTATTTTTATATATCATTTATTTTGTAATATACATAAAGTAAATGAGCATAAGACACGAAAACATACTGGATCAGCTAGCGGTTAAGACATAGGAAGGATATGGTCCGAAGGACTGGCGATTCAAGTTTGATTCCCATTTCCTTCGTTTTTGAATCTTTTGTTTTTTAAACATCCAACCCACCCCTTTTTTTACGAACCCTAACGGGCCCAACAACCGAACACTTCACACAATCACACAGAGAGCAAAAGTCGAGTCCCCGAGTGGTTTAGCCCCAGCCGATTGCCGTTGCCGCCTGCCAGCTGCACCTCCAGCCGGTGACCATCACAACCCAGCCGACAGCCCCTCTCCTTTCCCTCACCGGTGCACAGCGCTGGCAACCTCTTCAATCCCCACTGTTCTCTTTCAACCTTCTTCATTCCTTCGATCTACAATAGTTAGTTTTCTTACTATTCCTTTTAATTTGATTGTTTTTAGTTCAAACGATTGGGTGGGAATCAATTTAGATTAGAATTTGTAGATTTGAGATTTGAGAATCAATTTGGTAGAAATTTCAATTAGGGTTTATGATTTGTGAAAAATAAAGTTGTGGTTTGTGATTTGAAATTGTTGTTTGTAATTTGGAATTGTGGTTTGAAGATTTGTGAGTTTTGCTCCTCTACCTTTTAATTAGATTGTAATTAAGTACAATTCGTTAATTGAGATAACAATCAATTTAGATTAGAATTTTTGAATTTGAGAATCAGTTTAAGTAAATTTCGATTAGGGTTTTTGATTTTGCTAATAAATTTTTGTATTTAAGAATCAATTTGGGGTAAATTTGTGGATTTGAGAATTTGAGGATTGAGAGTAGGTAGTTTTATGTTGAATTTTATATGTTGATAGAGTTTGGTTTCAATGAATTGTTGGACTTGGGAAATAACATTAGTTATTTTCCCATTAGTTATAATGACTTATTTGGCTCATAGGGACTCTTTTTAGTGAAGTTGTTTGTTGATTAAGATGCAAACATGTATTGTGTTTCAATGTGGTGTTCTACTATCATATTTGTGTAAATATGATTCATGTATATTGAATATTCGAAGTCAATGTTCTATCCCAATAAAATTTATAATTCAATTTCAATGAATTTGAGTGATAAAAAGATTCGGGTAAATTTGATATAGAAATTAGCATCAAATTTACCTCATATCTATATTTTAAAGTCATTTACCCTCGAAATTGCCCATAAGATTAATAGGTAGCTAAAACATCGACCCTATTTAGCCTTGAACATAGCTTTGAAAAGTTTTGACACTAAGTTTGATGAGAGACATCGATTCTATCGTCTTTTGTAGTTTTCAGCCCCCTATGCCAAAAATCCTAGATCTGCTACTGATTTTAAGCTAGGTTAAAAAATGTGCATACCAGACATGCCCCGTAAAATCCCGATTTTCTTGTGTCGATAAATGATTGAACAATTCCCGGCCCACATATATATATATAGGAGCTTATTTTTAACGTGGGCATCGAACCAATCACGTGGATCGGATTGATCGATAGGGAATAGTGGAAAGCTTGAGTGATTGGAGTTATTGATAAATGCAAGATCTAGTTATCTCTGCACACATTTATGACTCAAGCAAGGGACCAGCAACTAGATATCTAGGGCACATAGTCCAAAGAGTATTATGTGTGCAATATCGGCAATATGGGTCATATTATTATTATTATTATTATTATTATTATTATTATTATTATTATGCTCATGTATATTGAATAGAGAGAGTGACATTCATCAATTTGACATGAGATCTAGTATAGTGTAAACCAACTGAAGATAGAAAATAGAAAGATACATACCCAGAGTGAGTTTCAATGGCCTCAATGTGCCTGAGGACAAACCACAGCCAGAAGGTAATCATGTGGCCGGGGACCAAAGCAGGCCCGAGAAAAGATGGGATCCCGAGGATAATGATCTCCGCCCAGTGGGCGTAGGGAGCTACGAATGTCATGGGGGAGTTGTATTCGTGGTGAACCTTATGAATCTTGTCGTACCACCATTTGCAATGCAACCCCCTGTGGAGCCAGTAGTGGGTGTAGTCTTCTACTACGACGTAGACAGCCAACTGAGCCAGCATTTCCCATCCAGATGGTAATGGCAGTCCCGTCCTTATCCCGATCATCTATCCACAAACATTTTATATCCCTATCAGTAATCTTATATATAAATACACAGCTCTTAAAGTAGGCAATGGTAATCTCATGCCTTGTAACTTCGATCAATTATTCAGAGAATACAGCCAACCCTGTTTTATTTTTATTTTTATGACAAGAAAATCCATCTTTGGTGGCAAAGTCTGGGCACGTGACCCAAAATGCAAGAGTCACTCACAAAGTAAACCGGCTTGGGCCAACCAGCTCAACCTACTAAACATTTTGCCCTACGGTTTTAGTTTGATTATACATGTTTTATTTTGATGACATTCACAACCCATCTCCTCAGAAAAAAAAAGCTAAACATTTTGCCCTAAAAAAAGTCCCACAAAAAAATATTGTCATCAATGGTGACATTGTTCTAGGAAACAACTAAACTCTTTATCTTAAAAGAAAGTGTCACAAAAAAAATGTCATAAGATATGACACCGATCTCACTGTCGAAAAAAAAATATAAAGCTTTTATTGTAAAAGAAAGTGTCAAAAAATTGACTAAGGGTCTTTTTGCCATGCATTCCCGAGAATCAAAACTGAAAATCAGAATAAATGATTCCTGATTTAAGTGTTAGGTCACTTAGGTGTGATAAAAACTTGAAAGCGGAATAATTCATGGGAGTTCATTCCCTATTTCGGGGCAAATTTCATTCCCATCAAAATATCAGTTCAAGAACCTTTCATTCCAACTAATAAATCTATCTATTCTTCCATATTATTGTTATTGTTATTAGATAATTAGATTTACACTTAACTTATCATTATTATCACTATTTTATTATTTCATACTCCCTCCGTTCGGCAAAACTTGTCATTTTAACTCTCCACACAAGTTTTAATAAAGCTAATAATTATACTCCTTTTTTACTAATTTACCCTAATTTATTACTCTACTTTTTACTTTATCAAAAACTACAACTCACAACACATCAATCAAATCAAGGACATTTTAGTAAAGTAGAAGCAAAAATACCTAAAATGACAAGTTTTTCCGAACAAAAACAAAACTCTAAAACGACAAGTTTTGCCGAACGGAGGGAGTATATATTATTTTTATTATATTATTATTTTTAAAATAATAATAATAATCAATATATAATACTAAAACAGAGGCTTGGAAATCCCATGTGGCGGGCTCTGGAGCGATTCACTCACGTGTCTTTTTCTGGTGCAATCTGGCCGGATTTCTTGCCACGTCAATTAATGACGATCCAATATATTTAAGCCACGTTAGATGATAACCTCATCTATTTATGTGTCATCCTATGTGTCCATTTCAATTATTGATTAAATTATTTTTTAGTATAAATATTCAACCTCATATCTTAAGTACTTACAAATCTTATCATTTTACTTTAAGTTATTTTAAAAATGTTTTATTTAGAAAAAAATCTATCTAATTTATTTTACAACTATTAAAGATTTTAAAATAAACAAATACATATTTTATAACAATAAAAAAAACTACGTACATGCAGAAAATGAATTAAATAATAGGTTTGATGTTATATTTATTTTAATTATTTATAATATCATAACCACTAATTAAATAGATTTTTAATTTATCTATTACCATTTAGGCTTATCTTTTATCTACCCATGGTTACAATTTAATTGGATGAAAAATTAACCTAATCTTTTATCTACCTAGGGTACGTTAAAATTTAATTAACTGGAAGAAAAAAATGGAATAAAGTGTTACCTTTATTTTATTTTAATTTGTGTTCCATCTCTATCTATCCTACCATAATTGAAAGTATATTGATTATTTTTTACTACCCTCAGGCCTAAGATGAACTAAAATATATTTTCATTATCAATAATTTAATTTTACAGATGCTTATGATATTAATGTGTGCGTGTATATATATATGATGTGGAGCAAGAGAAAGTATGTATTTTATAATATTTTAGCGATTAAATTTAGTCGTTCAAAAAAGTTATCATCAATAATAAATTGATACTCCCTCGATTCAAAATAAGGGCCGTTTTAGCTCTTAAGAAATTTTTTAATAAAAGTATTAATTATTATTGGTTTTATACATTTTTTTCTAAAAAACAATGTAGAAAAGAATTACTTATCTTACACAATCTGTGCATAAATAATAAAAGTCGTATAAAAAGACCGCGAAAATCGCGGGCAGTAAAACTAGTATAATACTAAAACAGAGGCGTGGAAATCCTATGTGGCGGGTTCTGTTGCGATTCGCTCACGTGTCGTACTCTGGTGCAATCTGGCCAGGTCTTTGACACGTCAATTAATGATGATCCAATATATTTAAGCCATATCAGACGATTACATTATCTATTTATACAAGTGTCATCCTATGTGTCTATTTTAACTGAAGATTAAATTTAATTTTTATTATAAATATTCAACATCATATCTTACAAATCTTATCATTTTACCTTATGTTATTTAATAAATATTTTATGTAGAAAAAAAAAATCTAAATGAGATCAATTTATATGAAAAAAGGTTAGAATATTTTTATCACTAAATAAAATTGATTAAATTATAAAGAGAATCAATTTTAACAACCGGCTCAATTTTGTTTCAAATCACGTTAAAAAGGATTGCCATATCTTAAACAACTTACATGTAAACTAATTAAATGATCATTCAAGGTAAAATTATTAACAATAAACCAAAATATTTGAAGATAGAATTTTTCGTCTTTTGGCTGATTTTTTTTATGCGGGTCTCACATCCATTAATTAGTTAATCACTTTATTTATAGTCAATAAATAGAAAAAAGTAATTATATGCATATATATTTCATAATAAATATTACCTTACTTTTTTACACGTGTTTTAAGGATCTAAAGTTTTTTAACAATATTATTTTTTCAATCAATCTTTTTAATAATTTAACACATTTAATTTAAGACGGAGAGAATAATAATAATAATAATAATAATAATAATAATAATAATAATAATATTATGGGCTTAGTCCCTACCATTGGAGCAAAAAAAAACAAAAGATAAAAAAAGGCACATCGATCTAAAGTAAATTCTAAGCAAGTTTAATTTAAAAATTGGTTTCAAAGTTGAAGAATTTTTTTTTACTTTATTTACTTTTTAATGTCAATTTAATTACTTTATATATTTATATCAATCAATCAATCAATATACAACACAATATACATATAATATATATATATAATAAAACTTATCTTTTTAAAATAAGCCAATATTATATATATATATATGTTGTATATTGATATGAACTAAAAATACCCTTAATTTAGTTTATTGTTATTAAAGACCCAAATATTTCAACCAAACTATTATAACCTTCAAATTTCATAAAGAAAATATAAATTAAATATTATTTTATTTATTAAGAAGCCGCACAACGGACGGGTAAAGAAACACTAGTAATAATAATAATAAAACACTAACTAGTTGTGACATCGATATGGTTGGTGCCACTATGTTCGGGACTAAACTTTATACCGTAATGAAAGTGTCACGAAAAATAAGTCATCATTACTGGTGACCCCGATAAGGTTTGTAACATTGTCCTCGTAAGAAAAAAACTATAACAAAAAAATGTTGTCATGTTGTCACTACATATATATCACTAACATCAATAGTAAAAAAAAAAGAGGGGGGGGGGTATTACTTCCTCCGTTTGAAAATATTTGTCGTTTGACTTTTCGGCACGCTTTTTAAAGAGTTAAAAACTCTATAAAATATAATTTTTTTAATTAAATTTTTTTCATAATCTTATACTTACTACTTATATGTATGAAATTATATAAAAAATTTTGATTAAAAAATATATTTTACAGAGTTTTTAGCTCATTAAAAAGCGTGCACTACAATACTAACTATTAAAACAAAAGCATTACCGATTACGTGACACCCTCCCCTTAATCCAAGGCCTTTTAACCAATCATCTTAGCCTAAATTACAATTACAGTAGTTTAAAAAAAACATCTATCTATTACTAACTATTAAAACAAAAGTCTTGCCGATGACGTGATGCCCCCCCTTTAATCCTAGGCCTTTAGCCAACCACCTTAGCATAAATTATAATTTTAGTAGTGTAAAAAAAATGGGATTAATTCAAAACACAAAATTAATATTAGTAATATATATATGTATATGTATATAGGGACCCTATGTATATATACTACTTTAATTGCCTTTTCAACCATCTATTGCTTTTGCCTTTTACTTTTGCCCAGGTATCTTATGAATAATATACTCGGTATTGAATATTGTCAGTCATCCCAACTGTTTTCTATTATCCTCATTTGCTAGGTTAAAATTACAAGAGTAGTTGTCTTAACTTAACAGTTTGTAGGCATTTACGAAATCATCACAACCGTTTACATAATATGTATACTTTATTATTTTCTAACCGCTAATATGTGTATTTTTTACGGTAAATTTTTTATATTATTTAATATTTACAATTTTACTATTAAATTGCGCGTCATTGGTACGGGTATAAGATTAGTAGTTATTATAAGCCTTCTACTTAAAAGAGTTATAAAAATGGACATTTACTTAAATAAGCTACACAAAATAGATATATATATATCAAATTAAACTAAATATCAATAGATAAATGTTTGATAGTTGTTATTTTATTTATATCTAGATTATTTTTAGTGGCCAAAATTATTTATAGCGAAATTAATTATTTATATCCGAACAACTCGATTGCCACCTCTCTTGTAATATTCTATCCAACAAGTTAAGAAAATTTTAGAAGAAAAATACCACCGTTCTAAAATATAAGTTGTTTGACTTTGTGACACGTTTTTAAGGAGCTAAAAATTATATAAAATATTAAATTTTTTATTTTTTTAAATAATACTCCGTATTATACTCAATATTAGTGAGTATAATACTCCGTACGTATTATTTGAAAAAAGTTTTTAAAAACTTAATATTTTATATAGTTTTTAACCCTTAAAAATGTGTCACAAAATTAAACCCTTATATTTTAGAACCGATGGAGTATTTTATAATGTATAAATATTCAAACATACTAAATAAGTGTAAATTAAAATTAGTTATGACCAATAATCTAATTAATTTACAGAGAAGTATAATGAAGCAATTAATTAAAGAGATTTACTTTAATGGAAGGATAGGAGAGAAACTGGAGAGGGGTGACGACGATGAAGAACCTCTTCATGACAGTCTTGTAGCAAGAAAGCATCTCTGAGAAAGAAACGTTAACCTTAGGCTGGATTTTGTAGCAGTCGAGCTTCGACGACTGGGCAAGTTGCATCAAGGCAACAGGCAGGGGAGCCAAAGAGTAGACGATGAAGAAAAAGAGAAGGTCATGGCAATAGAGGAAGCAATCTGACTTGTCGGCGGAGTAGTTGAACCACAGCGTCTCGGCGTAGGTCAAGCTCCGGTTGAGCGCTGCCTCTGCATCGGCTACTGCCTGGTAAGGCAACATCTCCGAGTGCCAGAGGTCGATATGCAATTCAAGAAGACGTACGAGAGGAGGATGGCTAAAGAGATTTCAAATTTTTTGGCTTTTCAATATAAACAATAGTTCTCTTTAAATATATAGCGACCGAATGAAGATCCTCTACAACTAATTGTGTTAAATATTTATAATTAAAAAAATAAAAATAAATTATGTTATAATAATATATATTTATATAATTTTTTCCATAACTCATCATCCTTTTAATTTTAATATTTTTTAAAATATGTTTTCTCATGAAAAGTGCACAAAAGATATTATAAATTAATATTATATTAACTGCTAGTAAATCACACAGTTAGAGCTGGCAATTCCTGATCCGACCAGAGAAACCCGACCGACTCACCCGAACCCGAAAATTTGGCGTTATGCATAACCCGAACCCGAAACCGAGCCCGACCGATGTTGACCCAAAACACGAAGTGACCCGAATACAGACAAATCCGACTCAACCTGGACCCGACCCGAATTTCAACCCGACCCGACTCCCAACCTCACCCGAATATCCTTGAATATATATATATATATATATATATATATATATATAGGTTAAAGTGAAAACGGGGTCTCATTTGAATAAAAAAATTCGAGCCGGCCCAACAGAACCCTAACCCTGTTACCCCTCTCTCTTCTTTCCAATCAGATCGGCCCTTGGCTCTGTGCCTCTGTTCCCTCCCCGCAACTCCGCAAGTTCTTCCCTTCGCTCATCGTTGCCTCGCTGGTCATCCCCATCGCCGACTCTACTCATCGATGTCGGGGGACCTCGCCACCGCTGCCTCCATCTCCGGCCGCACCCTCACCGCCACCTCCATCTACCATTGCCGCCTCCAGTCACGTTCTTCCCATAACTCCAGCTTCCTCCGCCTCCCGTCTCAAGCCAGATAGTTTTCACCGGCGGCCTCCCGGTCGACTTTGTCTTCGTCGTTGCTGGCCGACTGGAATTCCTACGCCGCCTCCAGACCTTCTGAAAACTCCGCAGACTCCGCCCTGGGATTCTATCTTGAATCTGCTTACAGATCTGCCAACGAGACTATCTCGCTAAAGCTAATACTGATTTGCTTATGCTTGCTTTGGATTTAGTCATCCTGACAAAAATTCGGATCTGGAATCGCGAAAGCTATTCGTCAAAATCGCAAATGCATATGAGGTATGTGTGGAAGTTACTATTTGATGAGATGATTACTTCTCTTGATCTCGTTTGCATGCTATGGCTGACCATGATCTTGTCAAAATTGCAAATTAAGCTCAGTTTTGTAAAATGTTGAGGAGATTGTGTCGGTACTAATAATTATTTCAGGTTAAATGGGGAGATATGCTGAATTCTGACTCTGGTGTGATAAAATTTTCTAAAAGAAGGTTAAGAAAAAAGCATTTGTGTTTAGCTGTTTTATTTGACAACTATATTAGGTGTAAGAGGGAATTACATTAACCCTGTTAACACATATCTTCTTTTATCTGTTTGTTAAATTAAGTATTCAGTGAGAACTACAAGTTCTTCTGCATTCATTATGGAAAATGAAGACTAATTTTCTTTTTTACAAACAGATACTAAAGGATAATGCCACTAGACAACAGTATGAATATGCATTAGAACATCCAGAGGAGGTAATGAGGACTTACTATTTTGCTTATATAGATGGTAGAACATGATATTGATCTAGCTAGTCGTGGTATAAAAAAAAGATGAAGCATCTCTCCATTTTTTAGTTTATGTTCATATCCAAACATGTATCTTGTGATCTGAGAAGTACATGGACACACAATGGTAGCGGTTGTCTCCAGGTTTTTTGTGTGATATATACTCTAGTAAATGTGGGGCTGCTTCAAATATTCACAATGAAGGGGAAATTTTGAATGAAATATAGGTTAGTGCTGCATTGCTGCGCTGAAAGCTGGAGCTCATGGGGTAATGGTTGGGCGTGCTGCCTAGCTACAACAAGTAAGTTTATGCTGAAATTCTAGCAATTTAGTTCAATGGAAGTGAACGCTACTGGAAAAAAAATCATTACACTGCAGGCTCATGTCTTCTCACACGAACCAAGTTGTTGAGAATGCATGGGCAGGATCACATAGTGCTCATTTCCTAAGATTTGTTTCCATATGTTTCGTTAACATTTGGGTTGGTGTTCTGACCGGAGAATGTGCGTACTAATGGGATATGTTACAATTTCAAGACGAACTCTTTTTTTTATCTAACTTTGAGGCGGTCACTCTGGTGTCCATATGTGGGTTAGCTTTTTACTTGTGTTAAGATCCATAAGCTCAATTAGGGAAGAGCACCTGAACAATTGTTGTTCAGGAGGTTGGTGGTTCGATTCCACCTGGATCTATAATCTTGTTAATTTCATAATCTTATTCTTGCACTTTATAATTTTATTTATGCACTTTATAATCTTAATTGTGCACTTCATAATCTTATTCATGCACTTCATATGATTATTAATAGACTTTATCATTTTATTTATGCATTTTATAATCTTAATTGTGCACTTCACAATATTATTCATGCATTTCATACTTTTTTATTCATACACTTTATTATTTTATTTGCACAACATAATATTATATTTGTACAACCTAAAGTTATATTTGCACAATATAATGTTATATTCGCACAGCATAATATTATATATGCACAAACTAACATTGTATTATTAGATATGCACAACATAATGGGTTCGTATGGGACGGGGTTAATAAACTGACTAAAATTATAAACAGGGTAAAAATTTATAAACTATTGGTAAAAGTAGTTAAAAATTTAAACAACAAGATAATCTCCGTATGGGGCGAAAAACAGTTTATTTGTAAAAAGTGGAGTTTATTTGGTTTTTATTAGGGGTATTGTGGTACTTTCAAACCAAATAAGATAAAAGAGAAGGGGTAAAATAGTAATTATGGAATATAAACCCCAAAATAAGCTTCAATTTGCAGCTTATTTTTAAACCCCTTTTTTTAACTGATTATAGTTTATTTGTTGTTCCCATACACCATTTAAACCGATTTATTTTTTTAACAGTTAATAATTTATATTTTTAACTTGTTTATTTTGGTGCCATACACACCCAATGTTACATTTGCAAAACATAGTGTTATATTTGCACAACTTAAAGTTATATTTTGCACAATATAATGTTATATTCGCATAACATAATATTATATGTGCACAACGCAACATTATATTATTAGATATGCACAACATAATGTTACATTTGCAAAACATAGTGTTTATATTTGCACAACTTAAAGTTATATTTGCACAATATAATGTTATATTTGCACAAGATAATATTATATGTGCACAACGTAACATTATATTATTAGATATGCACAATATAATGTTACATTTGCAAAACATAGTGTTATATTTGCACAACTTAAAGTTATATATGCATTATATCATCTTATTTGTGCACATTATCATTTTATTATTGCACTTTATAATCTTATTCATGAACGGGAACAAAAAAAAAAGCAATCATGCATAAATAGCTTATGCGGGATTTTGAACTCGAACCTTTGTGCATGGGCACATCACTCTACCATTTTTTGAGCTAATAGGCTTTTAATGACACATGTTGCATTAAAGTAAAAAACTGTCAAAAAATAGCGGTCCATAAAGAAAATTTTTGGTAGGACACATTATGAAAATGCACATTTATTAATAATAACATTTATTGTATTATTTGTTCACTTTATATTTTGTAATCTCATCTTTTTCCCTTTTTAAAATAAAGACAAAAATTGTGATTTAACATTCTTGTTGTATTTTTTTAATATTATAGTTGCACCTAACAATATTATTTCAAATAAAAATTACGGGCTAAAATCTGTAATTTTCATAATTGAAATAAGGGCAATATTCGTATGAATGGAAAGTTTGGGGGAGGCGTGTGAAATTTACCTCATAATTAGGGTCATTTAACCATTTTCCCATTTACTCATAAATTTAGGCCCATTTACATCAAAATTAGGCCCATTTATTCATTACTCATTTAATTAGGCCCATTTACCTTTAAATTATGCCCATTTACATCCAAATTAGACTATTTTCAGTTTAAGAGGGATTTTCATCTTAAGCCCCATTTTCATTTGAACTTTTACCTATATATATATAGGGGAGATATCTAATGAGAAGAGACATTTCGGTGAGAAGATGAAAAGTAAGCCTTATACCCCTTAGATTAAAATTTTATATGGATATAGGGGATATATCTAATGAGAAATATATCAATGTATTTAAAAAATATATTTTTTATGCTATTTATCTATATGGTGATTTAAGGTTCATTTTAGGGTTTTTATGCTAATTTAAATTAGTTTTTTCATTCATCATCTAAAAAAATAACATAAAAGTAATTTTAAAAAAAACATTGATATATTTATCATTAGATATGTCCCCTATATCCATATAAAAAAAATATTTTAATCTAAAGGGTATAAGACTTCCTTCTCATCTTCTCACCCAAATGTCACTTCTCATTAGATATCTCCCATATATATAGGGGATGGTTCAAGTGTAATCAAGGCTTATTGTGTAACATGTGAACACATTTGGGCCGTTGATTGGATGAAATGGATGATCGAGATTAAAAGGCAATTTTAGCCTTTTTTTAAATTAAAAATAAGTGGGACCCATGATTTTTCATGCCCACTTGCTGAATTAGGGGAGTGTGTGATGCACTCTCTTGAAATTATTCGATAGTATATTTGGATTATTCAATCGTATCGATGAATTATCCGATGATATCCACTTTCTATCAATATGGGTTATTCGATCGTATCGATAGATTTTCGATGGTATCCACTTGCCACATGATAGGCGGTTGTTTTTTCTTCGCATTATTCGATAGTATCACTAGATTATTCGTTCGTATCGATGGATTATTCGATTATTATTTGAGAGTATCACTGGATTATTCGATCGTATCGATGGATTATTCGATCGTATCAATGGATTTTGCAATAGTATCAATGGATTATTCTAATCGGCTAGTACCTTGAAAACTCCGTAAACTTTTTACCAAAAATAAATTATTCGATGGTATCATTTGATTATTTGATGGTATCTTTTGATTATTCGATTGTATCGCTTGATCATTCAATGGTTCCTTTACTTATGTCTTTTTAACAAAATAACTAAAAATTATTCGATGATATCACTGAATTATTTGATTATATCATATGATTGTTCAATGATATCGATACATTCAATACATCTTAATCAAACTAGAATGCAAAAACATGTCAACGAAATTGATACAGGGATGCTCGAACTTCAGCAAATCAAAAATCTGTGTGATGCAAACAACGAACTTCAGCAAATCAAAAATCGATCAAAAACAACAACCCTGACCGAGGAATCACAACCAAAAACCCTAAATTCAACAAACCAAATTCGGAAAATCAAGAACAAATCCTAATTTGAGAGCGTACGCAAACCCTAACCACCAAATACCAAATGAATTTGTTCACACTAGAACACCGATAAATTTCGAAACTTACTTATGAAATTACAACCCAATCCGTCGGCCTCCGATACGTCCTTCAAATTGTCGCCGCCCAAGTCGAAGAATGAAGGAGGAGGGAGGTCGATGACCAGGGGGATCGGACAGGCCATCGCTCTGCATAAGCGAGCACTCCGAGCAGGCGGCGCTGCCCGTGGAGGCCGACCCGCCTGGAGATCTGAAGGTACACCGCATCAGCATCGCCTGGTTCAACAGATCCGAAGGTCGCCGCATACGCGTCGTCGTCCAGTTCAGATCTGAAGGGACTGCCCGGAGATCAGAAGGTACAACCGCTCCGTCGCTTCCCGGCCAGTTGGCGCCGCCCTTGGAGGCCGGACGGCCCGAAGATCTGAAGGTCCAGTGCGTGTGGGCGTCGCTATCCTCCTCGCCTTCAATCGCATTCCGTCGCTCCCCTCCTCTCCGCTCTCTGATTCTATACGGTTGAAGAATGGGGATTTGATAAGATTTTGGGTTAGGCACTTCACGCGCTTTTATAAGGGTGGTATTTATGTTTTTTTTTTCTTTTTTAAATTAATCTAATTTCTTGATTAATCTCAGCCATTCAATACCTCTAAATCAACGCTCAGGATGTGTTCACATGTTACACAATAAGCCTTGATTACATATGATCTATACTATATATATATATATATATATATCGCGTTCCCTATATACACCGTAAATAATTCGTCGGATTGGACGTTGTAGCAACGTTGGATTAAACGTTGTAGCAACGTCCAATTTGACGTTGTATGAGGTGGTAAATTTTGCACAAGGGAAAGGGATCCGACGTTGCAGCCTAGAGCCCAAGCGGGCTCCATCGGGCTTAGCAAAGTCTATTTGAATGTTGCAACAACGTCAGATTTAACGTTGTTGCTACGTCCACATTTCCCCAAGGCATCATATAGGAGGGCTTAGCAACGTCCATTTTGACGTTGTAACAACGTCAGATTTGACGTTGTTACTACTTCCAAATTTCCCCCAATCAGCCACCCCTATAAAAGGGAATGAGAACCGAATTTGAAAAATGCAACACAACAATTCCACATTTTCATTCCTTTCATGGAGCCGGTTACATCTAGAATAGAAGGCTCAACACCCCACATTGATTTTGTAATCAAAAGTGTTATGTACCCAATGCCCCCGGAGGAGTCCAACTGTGCTTGCCGCAGTCCAGAATACAGTGGCATGCATCCATGCGCGCTCTTTCGGGTCGTGTATGAAAATGAGAATCACATTTCCACACCCTTGCAGTTCGGGTTCCTGTACTGCAATGATTATCATCCGGGCATTCGTGGACCGTATGAGTGGACGGTTGGAGACCTTCTTCTTCAACATATTCAGTCATTCTTCCCTGATTTAAACAGACATTACCACATTTACGTAACTCAAACGGCAGGGATACTTGTGAGGGAAACAAATATGGAGGTTGGAAGCTTTGCATTCAACGAGTTAAAGATTAAACTCATTCTGAAGACGAATTAAGTATAGGCTGGTCGATTGTAAACAAAAAAAATATGTTGTTATCCATAGTGTATTTGTTAGTTTTAGTAATGCCTCAATGTGTAATCTAATCGTTTCCTAATCGTTATCTATGAAGTGAAGCGTTTGCATGGGATTGTTTGTTGTTGTGAACGGATAGAAACCATCAAAAATAATAACGCAAGCAACACGAACTACACAAATATAGTATACCCACAAAGATGAAATGTATGTCATAAACAAACAGAATATAATGTATCTACTGCAGAGATCGAATGTAGCCCATGAAATGCTCGTACATCTGGTCTAGCTGAGGATGCCCGATCAATGCCTGAATAACCTGGGCCATCTCGTCGACATGGGCCTGTCGCGTAGCAGCCTCATCCTTATCTGGTCCGATGACGTCGTTTGGGTGGGTAGGCGTAGCCAGAGGAGCATCAGGTAGCTAGTACCACTGTCGTGGGTAACACATGACCTCGACTCTAGGACTGGAACCAAGCGAGGTAGTCAGTTGAGACGCCTCCCTAACAGCTCTCGAACGTCCTCTGGTGACCGGTGATAAGGTGGAATCTCTCAGGGTCCTGATCTGCCCAACGGTGCTGCTGCAAGTCGAAAATCACGATGTAACGCCTCTGTAGACAAAACGGTCGTTGCGCGAAGGTCGAAAAGATGACGGTCAATGGGGGCTCCTGCACGCGGCCGAACTTTTGGAGCACCCTGTCTAGCATGTGCGGCTCAAAGACTCCACCGAATCTGAGGGTGCCTCAATAGGTGGAGGAGCGAAACTGACCTGTAAAATCCAGGTCTCTGCCAAAAGGCATCCACTCGACCTAAGTTGAAAAAATGAATAAAGGGAAACAGTCTTACTAGACATATGTAGTTAAAATCAAAGAAAGTGAGAAACAAGTAACCGATGGTCATGCACTCAAGCTGTGCTCGAAGCCTCTTCTCACGCTTGCGCCTCTCCTTGTCATTTGCCCTCTTCGCGGCCTTCGACGGGTCGAATCGTGCCATGTATTGGAGATTATAAGATAGTGCATCCTTGTCCGGGCAAAGTGGACCCGCAAAACAAGGGAAGTACGACTAGATCTATGCCTAAAAAGTACAAACCATTAGAGCACTTATTATATGTAACTCTAAAGTAGAGCAACATATTTACCATATTAAAGAAATAGGTTACCTGCAACAGTGCAGCACACCCACGTAGGCCCTTAGCCTCGCCTCTCGTGGTCTCCCCTAATCCCCAGTAGAGGAAGGCAAGCACTCCTGCTCCCCAAGCTAGTCTCCCAGAGTGCGGAAACTTATCGAACTCTTATAGTAGCTAGTTTGGGACTTGCCGTCGGCAAGTCCCAAACTAGCCCGAACAACGAGAAGTGTACGCAGCTCTAGGACTTGTCGATGAAGAGCGTCACACCCATCAGCGTAGCCAAGAAACAAATGGAGAGGTCGTGGTGGCGCTCTCTGACGGCTGGGGTGTCGCTGGCCCATTGATCCCAACGGCGGTCGTGCCTCTCCGCCCACAAATCCGTCAACTCCGGGATGAAACAAGCCTTCTTATGCTTCTTCAGCAGGACCGCGTTCCAACCAAACATCTACTACAGTAGAGGCTCTAGCTGTAGTGGAAGATAGTCAGGGAGAGGCTCGCAAGACTGTCCGTCAATCGGCAGCCCCATCAGACAAGCGACGTCGTGGAGTGTGATGGTCATCTCGCCCTATGGGAAATGGAAAAAGTTCGTCTCCGGCTGCCAGTGCTCAATGAACACAGTCAACAACCGGGCATCCACTCCGTCCCAGTTCAACTCAAGCAGCCCAGTAGACCAAACAGAGCTGCCTCTTGCACCCATCTCCACGGACCCTCGTATATGTAGCCCCGGAACGGACGGAGGTGTGTAGCTCGATGATAAACCTTTAGCAATTTGTGTTGAAAGGTAGGGTGCGTCCACAACCATTGAGACCTATGATGCCTATACGAGACCAAAAGATTTCCTGGAGGCCGGCAAGTCGCCATCGGTGAGCTCATCGTCCCCATCACCAGCCTCCTTCTCTTCCTCGCCCCCTCCCCCCCCCCCCTCCTCATGAGCCGTCACCCCCTCCTCGGGCGCCGCCCCTTGTGGCTCTTGAGCCGGCCCCTGCAGGTCCTGGACCTAAACATGTCCTCCCCTCTCCTCCTGCTCAACAGCCACCTGAGGATCCTCCGCCTCCTCCTTGTCACTGTCATCATCGAGCTCCTCTTGGTCGAAATGAAGATCCTCCGCATCCTCCTCCGATCCTGGGTGTCATCCGCTACCACAGTAGGTGTAAGGCAACCACTTGCGGCTGCGATGACCACAGCCCAATCAACGTCTCCATGAGCGTGTCCGGAGGTAATGGCACCACCCATGGGATCCACAAGCCTAGTAGTCATGCAAAAGAACATACAATCAGTGTCAATAACGCCCACAATCTTCGATGTCGGCTGCGTCGTGTCTGTACCAGGCTCAACCGTCGTATCTCTCACGGTCAAAGTCTCTTGCTCCGCAAGAGCCATGAGATTTGACACTGTCTGCGAAGACGAGTCAGTGATGATCACCTCCACCGGATCGACGCTCTCTACGACATGTGAAGGCGCATTGCGGTCTCGCCCGAGAACAATGCGAACGGTCCCGTCATCCCTCCTCACCCGAGAATCCTATAAAATTTTGTAATAGTTTTTAAATATATTATTTTATTTAAGTTAAATGTTCCTATTCACCCCTCTATTGAAATTTTCTATTTCATTCAAAAATTGAATTTTCGATCCGTTTACAGTAGTTCATTTTAAACATCTTATTTTGTAAAAATTTGTTTCTATAATTTTTTATGTATGTTTCTATAATTTGTTCATATAATTTCATTTTAAACGTCTTATTTTGTAACAACTTGTTTCTATAATTTCTCTTTTGTCACAGATGTATTAGAAATGATAACTTGGGACGGGTGTAAAGCTAAACAAATTTTTTAGTTAGAATTGCTTGGTTATGTTTTTATAATTTATTTATATAATTTCTTTTTAAACATCTTATTTTGTAACAATTTGTTTCTATAATTTCCTTTTAAACATCCTCTTATAGTAGTTATTTTTTACCAATTTGTATTAAATATATTGTGCTTTCAAATTAAATAAAGTAAACTTATCCGATTTAAATAATAAACTTATTCAATAAAAAATTAAAAAAAAAACAATAAGAGAAAATGAAACATAAAATCAATTCATACTAACTGATTGTTAGAGATATACTAGGAATGATATATTAGTTATGATTTTATTAGGATATAATATTTGATATTGTTAAGTTATGTTAGAAATATATATCTTTGGTAGGTTTAGATTATCGATATCTTTATATTACTTATTTTTCAAGAAGTGTAATCCCTATATAAAGGGTTGAATAATAATATTATAAACGTGTGTTTGCCTTCTCTAATATGAGGCTTCCACCATCAATATATTAGGGGTTTATCCCTCTCGATCTAAATTCTACACTGATGGAGTACTCGTCAGGGTAGAAACCTCCTGGGTACGCCTCTTCCGGCCAGCACCGGCTCTCCCACCACTGCCACCACCCCCATCACCGGCGGTCTTCCCGGCGCCGCCACCACCATCACCTTGGCCGCCTCCTACTCTCCCTGCACCACCATAGCCGCCACAACCCACACCTCGGCCAGCATCTCCTCGACCGCCTCCTCGCCCTAAGCCCCCATCGGCGCCGCCTACACCCACCCCTCGGCCAACACCTCCTCGACCGCCTCCACCCACAACCATCTCTTCGTCTGCACCCCCATGGTCGTCACCTGACGCTGATCCACCTCCCCAGCCGCCCCCATAACCGTCGTCGCCGCCTCGCCCAGATCCGTTGTCGTCGGTGCCTCCGAGACCTCTGCCTCGGGATCTCACCATCGATCTATATCCGGAATCGCTCTCTCGCTCACTCACCTGAATCGCTCTTGCCGGAATTCGGGGTTTCGCGCGTGTGTATGGAGGAAGAAGCACAACGTTTATTTCGATGTTATGCTTTATATAAAAAGAGGCACAACGTTGAATCCGACGTTGTGCACAGTTGGACAACGTTCAATCGAACCTTGTGTTTCGAAACATCGGTTGACGTTTCGAAACACAACATTCGTTTGGACGTTGTAATTCAAAGTACAACGTCGAAATGGACATTGTACTTTGAGCTACAACGTCCAAACGGATGTTGTCTTTATTTTATGTTTTTTTGCAAATTGAACATGTCATTTTAAATAAATAAATACATTCCATCATTTTGATAATAAATAAATTTAATAAATGAATAAATTACTTTATACGAGTATCAAATTACATACAATTTTCGACCGTCGTTTTTATATTTTCTTATTAGTTGAGGATTTATATTTTGATAATGAAGAAAGGGTTTCGACTTTTATAGGCCTTGCCTCTTCGAAGAACTTTGTCTGTAGCAGTCGTGGAACGACATGTGATTCTATGTACTTGAAAATTTTCAGCATGTAGATTCACTCGTCGTTCGACGATTGCAGAGGACAAAGTTCTTCGAAGAGCCAAGGCCTATAAAAGCCCAAACCCTTCCGTCATTGTCGAATTTGAAAATGATAATACATACATTACATACAATGAGTCTACATATAATTAGTTATGGGGTGCTGCCGTAACTGGTGGTACACCTACTAACAGACTCATCCAGATTGGTGTAGATGTCGATTTGCATCTCGATGAACGCGCACGATCGCAACCTATCGTTTGTCGGGCCCACTACCCTCTCCATGACGAACGTCATAACTTCACAGATACAATGCCGACATACATCATGGTAGAACACGTCCAGCATTTCCGTAATCCTATTGCCCATTTCGGTTCGGTAGGCCTCTCGGTCGTTGGTATACATCATGGTGTCGTGGTGGCATCTGAACTCCGTCGGCAACGATCTCCTTGAGCCACTTTGACATACGACACGGAAAAGACAGCATGGGAATGCCAGCTTGTACTTCCGGTGTTGGCAGTTGCAATCGCTTTCGTCAGGTGGAAGATGGTGTTTCTTCCCTCTAATTTGATAACCTATCCCCTCGGATGTTTCTCCGTCCTTTGTGAAGGTAGTCGGGGGTCTATTGGGGACCAACATTAGGTGGTATAAGTGGGAGAGGGATAGTAGGGGGATGGATAGTGGGTTGTGTGGGTTGCTTTTATACGCCCTTCACAATCAGACGTCGGTTCCGACGTTGCATAGGGTTTAGCAACTTCGGATCCGACGTTTCATAGGCTACCCTAGGGTTCATACCCTATGCCCTATGGCAACCCTATGCATACGTTGCTATACCATTTACAATGTCATTTTTTTTTTATGGGTATATACCCGATTATGCATCCAAATAATAATCGCAAATTCATATCACTCTCTGTGTGCCTAGCTAATATCAAATTACCCATATTCTCTTCGCTACCATTAGATATCTGTATGCTCAATCGAAGATTAGCCTATGTGAAACACGACAGAAGTTTCTTCATTCCCAATCGAGCAAACAAAGGCTTTGTCGAAGGTACAAATCCAAACTCTTGACCCGCGCCGGTTAGGGTCTCAGATCTCCGCCGCGAACTCCCCCCCCCCCCCCCCCTCCCCTCTGTCTCACTCCTCAGTAGTGCTTCCTCTCCTCCACGACGATCTGAGATGAGGCCAAGGCTGAGTCGAATTGGCGAACTCGATCCAATCGAGGCACCGTCGTCGGAACCATTATCTTCATCGAAGGCTTCCTCTTATTGAATGTAGAACGACGATTTCAGGATTATCTTCAAAATTAAGGAACTCGAATTTGCTCTCATCAAGCGAGGAATCAATTAAATTAAGTTCAAATTTAGAGGTCTGATTGGCATCGGAGTCGCAACTAGAGGTTCGACAGGCGACATAAGCCTGAGGTTGAGCGAATCCGGCGTGGGAAGGAGGTGTCCTCCATGGGAGAAGGAGAATGAAGCCTGAGGTTGTATGAACTAGGGCCGTTCATAATCGGGTATCCGACACGACACGGTATGTCGGATACACAAAACCGATAACATTAAAAGCTAGGCCGATCCGAACACGACATGATAAGTACCGAGTATTAGGATAATTTATATATTATTATATTAGGATTTAATTATTTCTATTATTTAGATTTAGTAGAATTAGTCAAGGTTGTTACAGTAATTCACTCAACCTCTCTCTCCACCATCTCCATCATCATTGTTGTATACTTGTATTGCTCTATATATTCTCTTTTATAAATTAATGAAAGGTGTGTTCATTCTACACCAATTCACAACATGGTATCCGAGCCTTCTTAACCTAAAGGCTCCGATCCTCAAAACTAATGGCTTCCGCCTAACCAAAAACTCTTTAATGGCGAAAACCATGTCGGCCTTTCTTCCTTATTCCCTAACCGCCTACCAGCAATCCAATCTTGGCTCCGGCCATTACAAAACCGCTTCCGCACTAACCAAATTTTTTGGCTTTTGCCAACCCAATTTCGGCCAAAACCATGTCGGCCTTTTATTCTTGCTTTTCATTAGCCAAAACCCATTTCGGCCACACAAATCACAAATCACACAAAATTGCCTTCGGGCTAATCCAATTTCAGTGTTTGCCACCATCAAATTACCCCTAGAAAACTCCTTGATGCCTCTTCCATGGCGTTCTAGTCCTACCACCACTTTCACAAAGCCCTCGCTATCGCATCACCGATGCACACCAACAAGCCCACCCGCGCAACGTCATCATGTGGCCATCGATATGATCATATTTGAGCATATTGAAATGATTAATTAGCATTTGCTAGTTAAGCACACATGAGATCACTTCCAAGATTACAGATTGGATGCAAAGTCAAACCGAGCCACCGAGCCACAATGCAACCGCTGCTTCTTGTTTGTTTCAGGCGCTAGGAGGCCATCGGGCAAGCCACAAGAAGCCCAAGCACTCCCCGCCGGAAGACATCGACAACCACTAGCAACAGTCCCCCTCCCAACGGGTTTTCCCTCCCAAGCATTGGGCAATCAGGCGCCACCGATCGCTGAAGGCTTCCTCTCCGACGACTCTGTGTCTGGACCTCAACCTCCCCACCAGTCTGCCAGTAAACCTGCGGCATCTGACTTGCCCTTGATGTGCAACAATTATAAAAAAACTTTTATTTATGGTTTATTCCATATTTATCCAGTTTTCAGTTTCGATATCTCTTGCTTCAACTGCGGGAGAATATTAGGATAATTTATATATTATTATATTAGGATTTAATTATTTCTATTATTTAGATTTAGTAGAATTAGTCAAGGTTGTTAGAGTAATTCACTCAACCTCTCTCTCCACCATCTCCATCATCATTGTTGTATACTTGTATTGCTCTATATATTCTCTTTTATAAATTAATGAAAGGTGTGTTCATTCTACACCAATTCTCAACACCGAGTATCCGACACGAAAATACGAAACGATTTCGTGTCGGATACCCTTGTAACACGATACGAACTATTTATAAACACTTATTTTTATTTTTTTGTTACTCTTGAATGCAGTAGATGGGATGAATAAAAACTGGATGGGGGTGGAGGGGAAGAACCGAAGAAAGGATTAAAATTAAAAGAGGAGTAAACTTGGTAATATAAAAAAAAATCGAACATTTCACAAAATGTGAAATTAGGATGGACGTTTTTTTTAAAAAAAAAAAAAAAAACTTAGTAAAAGTGGACATTTCACCGAATTACTCCTTGATTTATTAGACGTGGAATTGCTGCTGTGGCCTGAAAAGGAAATTGCTGCTCTGGCTGTGGATGGAATTAAATCAATTAATGCTGTGGCCCAAAAAAGCTTATCATTTCACAAAAGGACTCCAATGATTTCTAATCTTACTAGAAAAATCATACTCCAAATACAGTTGAAAGTGTTGCTCCTTTTCGTAATAAATATAGACTTTGTCGGCATTCTTGAATTCTTCTTCTGCCTTTGTGATTTTCCGACTGTATTCACTATTCTGTATGATGCTCCTAATTACTCCATTTCCTATTCATAATCACATTTATCATTTACTGTATGCGTTACCCAACTTTCGTTTGTCAGAAACTATTCCTTAATAGTTTATACAATTGGTTCATATTCACCCGTCAACCAGATCATTTGAGTTGGATTATTTTGAATTTCAAGATAAACGAATCTCGGATAAATTCAGGTTAGTTTGAACCCAAGTTTAACCCAATTTCAGGTCAATTTCGAATTTATCAATTTTTTTATTTTTTTAATAAAAAAAAACAAATTTTGAATTTTTTTTTAGAACAAACCGAAATTATTTATTCAATAACATCATTCCAGGCTTAAATTACAGCCTACAGAAGCAGTTCGTTTGAAAAAACTAAAGAGTTACTAATCGGTCTAACCAGTGACTGATCTACTGAGGCTCGGGGTGGCTGAAGCACCCCCACCACCCACCACACTTAACAATAACTTGGCTTAGTGGTATATACATGGGACAAGTGGGATGGATTTTTAATTGAGTGAGTAATAAACCCAAGTTCGAACCCTGTACGCCCCACCCTTTTTCCCCCCAAAACAGCAAAGCCTTTTTTTTTTTATTTAGACAGATGCAAGCTCAGCAATCTAACCCTGAGCGATAGCGAACAAATGGGAACAACCTCTCTACAAACTCTCAAAAATTCGAGTTTAAACTGTGAGCAATTTATGAAAAGCTTACTCCTCCGAACACTAACAAATTAATTTCAAGAAGCTCTAGAAGTAATCAATATCCCTTAATTTACCTTCATCTTTTTTATCTTAGATTAAAGAATTTAGAATTTTGGTTGTGATATAGGTATGGTATTTGGTGAAACTCAATTGTAAAAATATTCTAAATACAAAGTAATTTGACTTAACCTAAAAATAACCTTACTTGTAATTAAATTGAAATCGGTCAAAAGTCTAACAAACTAAGGTGAGTATCTTGTTATTTACATGCACGGAAAAAATGGCTATACTGAATTTGATTCTTGATATTAACATTAATCTTGATTTGCAACTTATCATAAGTGTTTTTCAGCTCCCCCTTGACGAAAATCTTGGATCCGCCACTGGGTCTAACATTAGCCATAGCATGCGTCGCTGTGTAACCTTCCCGTCTTACATGGTGAAGTGCGGAATGGGCAGATAACAAGTAAACAAATACTCTAGAAGGGGGGGTGAATAGAGTATGACAACCTTTTGCAATATAAGAAATTGTAAGACCTTACCAACCGAGATAAGACATTATCTGAAACATAGAAAAACAAGTTAAGACTAGAATGGCGAATAAGAAGGCAAAGATAAACATGAAGGATAAAGAACAGAAAGTAAAGAACACACGATATGTTAACGAGGTTCAACACAACCTTGCCTACGTCCCCGCCTAGGGTTATCCAACCCGTAAGATTCAACACAACTTTATTTCACTTCTTCCTATGAGTTCTAGATACAACCTTTAGAAGACCTTCCCTCTTCTAAACTTACTTCCTATCTAGCAACCCAAACACACCAGTGAAACAAAGTTCTATGGATACCGGAGTACCCTATACATTTGGGTAAAGAACCTATAGTATAACCCTAATGACTTGTACTATAAAGCTCAAAAGAAACCTCACACACTCAAAGTAATAACAACGCTTAAAGTAAAGAGAGATGTGGGATCGATTGTTCGCATGAGACAAGGGATTGCAGAAGACGTTATGCGTTGGGATGAAAACTTGTGTGGACTGCAATCCTCTTCTTCTCCTTATAAAGGCCAGTCCGTCCAATCTTTGAATTGAACGTTTGAAATCAGCTTCAAAGTTTGTTGAGAGACGTTGTAAAATATCCTCTTGGGAGAGCCTTTATCCTCTTTGAAATTCGTTCTAGAAGCTGCACCTGGATACGTCTGGGATTTGATCAAGTAGAGACGTTGGAGGAGCTATAGACTTGTTTAACCAAATCCCTGACAAATTTCAACAAACAAAGCTATCTTATATTTGGTTAGATAAGATAAAAAAAAATAGACAAACCAAATATATATGTACATCTACCAAAGCCTAAAATTATTCAAATCTGGCCTATTAAAAAAATCTCGGCCCAATAAAATATTGGTCCGGATAATGTCGAGATAACATGCCCATAAAAACAAGACCATTAACGCTGAGACCGTGTAACACTTGAGCCAATATGGTAAGGCCTTACCCAAACCTGGAAACCAAGGTTTTAACTTTCATCAACCAGTAAGGCCTTATTAATCTCAAATAAGGTCTTATCATCAAGGTGGAGTTAACAATCTCCTCCTTGATAAAAGACAAAACTTGTGCACTTGTTTCCTGTTCATAGCAATATAAGACCAAGCATATATAAACATAGTGCGAGCAGCAAATAATATAGAAATGTTGGATCAAGTGTTTTTAAAACCTAAAAACCAAATAAGGCCAACAGTAACAAAATAAGGCCTTACAAAGCCAATAGTAGCAAAAACATAAAATTTTCTCCCCCTTTTTGTCTTTCAACAATAGGGGAAGAACCCAATTTAAAACACCAACAGAGATAGTTTAAAAGCAGTCGAAAACAACCAAAAGAGAGGGTTTTTTTAGAAAGACAATCACTCGTCGTCATCCGAAATCTCCACCACTTCGTCGTACTACTCCCCATAACGCGGATGGACATCCTCTGGTGCACGCCAGGAGTTGAAGATCTTCTGGCTCCATCTATTCTTCGCATTCAACACATGGTGATTTTTCCACATCTCTGCCTGCCTCTGGGCCTCTTCATTGCGCCATTTCTTCACTATGCCATATTCTTCTAGAGTAAGAATAGAGGGCTCAGGGAAAAGAGGTTGTAGGATGAATCTTTTGAGGACTTTACGCTCACAGTTGAGGACAATGTTCTTGGCAACCTCGTTCACGTGGTTGACACCGTCTTCATCTAGGGGCATGATCGACGTAGTAGCCGTGTAAGACATGCCATTTAGTAAAAGAAGCTGATCCAGCTTCTCGTCTACGATCATAAGCCGCTCGTGGGTGTTTTCTTATCAGTCGACAATGTCGGCCCTGACAGCATTCAAGTCCTTCCTCAGTGCGTCAATCTCAGCTTCTAAACCCTCAACCCTTTACTCAAAAGTAAACTAATCACCCTGACCTTGAGATGGCTTCCTCAAAATCTAGCCACCAACCAGATTATGTTCAATGCCCATTCTTCTCCAGCAATCCTCATCGATGCAGTTGGTATGTATGACTTGCTCTTCTCCCAGTTTATCAATCTTAAAGAATTCAAAGATTTTTGAAAACAGATTAGCATTGGGGAGAGGTGCAGTCATGGGGGTATTGCTATCGTGAAACATATAAGAAAGGATGAGATCGGGCACATCAATTTCATGTCCAGCAATAATCAAATGGAGGATTTCAAGGAGATTGTCAGAGATAAGTGCTCGGGAATTTTTCCTGGGTAAGACACATCTTGCAAGAAGGGTGAAGACTAGTTTGGCTTCAATAGATAGGATATTGTGGGTCTGCTTTGGTTTAGGTTTAGACGATGATGTTGCAGACGACACAGGACGCACAAAGAACTTCTTTTGGGCTTTGGTCAGGCAATAGTTCTTTGGAGGGTTGGATTGAGTGTTGACACTCTCAAGCACACCAAGAATGATGACAAATGAGAAGGGATAGAGGGTAATGTGCTTTTGTTTGATTTGAGAGTGAGAAATCCCTTTTATCGGTGGGCAGATAGGTTCACGAAGAGAAAGCGGGTGAGACGAGGGTAGGCAACAGTACCGGGGTTCAGAATAGTCCAAACATTTGAATTCTTGAGCAAATTAACACACGGGAGACCCGTGGATTCTAGAAATTCTAGATCAACAGGCTTGCAGAAGCTCATGGGCCGGTTTGCAAAATCGTCCTTCCACATACTCGCTTTTGTGCGATTACCGAACCATGAAATTGGGGCATCAGAGGTTACCTCAAAATCAGCAGGAGAAGACCGGAGGCGATGCTGGGGCTTGACCTTCTTTGTAGCAGGAGGGTTCACTTGTCGGGGATGGTTGCGTGGAAGAGGACGATTACCTTGTCTGGAATTTCAGCGAGCAAGAGGAACGTCTTCTTCACCTTCGGATTCGGTCTCCAATTCATGAGTGTAGACTTACCCTTGTACTCCTCTTCAATGACGTTCCCTTTGTAATCAGATGATCGGAGCCTTTTGGAAGCCAACCCGGGGAAGGAGGTTGACGAACGCTTGGGAGCCATGGAGATTTTGGAAGATTTGAGAGTTTTTAGGGAAGAGGAAAGATCAGAGAGAGAGGGAGTACCGAGAGAAAAGTGTGACGAGTGATTCGACGGGGAGGGAGGGAGAAGTATAAATAGGAGAGAGAAAGACCTTATAAATTCTTGGACTTTAAAATCACACGAAATCCCGGCCAAATCTTACAATGTGAAACCACTTTTCAAATTCTCAAAATAAAGAGATAAATGCACAAATAATAATGTTAATCCGAAAAACCGAAAAGATAATAAAAATAAATAAATTCTTTTAGTTAATTATCTAAAGAGATAATAACCAAAAGATTTGATCCAAATTTTAATATTTTTGAAAATCAATTCAATGCCATACAATGAATTAGTAAGGCCTTGAAATATCTTTCAAGATCTGGATGTAGGGAATATGATATGTATTATAAAATACGATTGCTCCCCCTACATCGATGCTTCCATGTTAAGCATTCTAAGTTCTAACCTTATAAAGTTGAATCTATCTTCGGGTAAAGGTTTTGTAAAGATATCATCCAGTTGTAGCTCAGTAGAGATGAATGGAAATGACACATCACCTTTTTCTACATGATCTCGAATAAAATAGTGTCTCACATCTATATGCTTCGTTCTTGAATGTTGTACAGGATTTTTCAAGATAGAAATAGCACTAGTGTTGTCACATTTGATAGGTATACCCTTATAGTTGATTCCAAGATCTTGAAGTTGTTGTGCAATCCATAGGACTTGCGAACAACAAGCTCCAGCAGCAATATATTCACCTTCGGCCGTTGAGAGCGCTACTGAATTTTGCTTCTTGGAATGCCAACTGATTAGGGATGACTAGAGGTGGCAATCGGGCGGGTCGAGTCGGGTTCGGTTAATCGGGTTTCGGGTCATTCGGGTTTCGGGTAATTTCTAATAATTTGGTCATTCGGTTGACTCGGGTTCGGGTTTCGATTGTATTGGGTTTTGGTTGTAACGGGTTTCGGTTGTCTCGGGTTTCAGTTATTTCGGGATTGGATTGTCTCAAGCTTTCATTATTTCAATATTCATTTTAAAAAATTCACTAGAATGTATCTTAAAGTTCGGGTTATTTTGGGTTTCAGTTATAACGAGTTCGGGTCTTAATGGATTTCGGCTGAATCGGGTTCGGTTCATTCGGATTTCGGGTCCAAAATGGACGGGTTGGATCGATGTTCAAAACAATCGGTTTCGGGTCGACCGGGTCGGGATTTCAGGTTCGGGTCGAGTTTTTCCAACTCTAAGGATGACCCAAGAAATTGACAACACCCAGAGGTGCTCTTTCTATCAACTTTATACCCTGCAAAATCAGCATCGGAATATCCAACAAGATTGAAGCCAGTTTGTGTGGGATACCATAATCCGAGATCTTTAGTACCATTTAGATATCTCAAAATCCTTTTTACCGCGATAAGATGTGATTCCTTCAGATTAGCTTGAAATCTAGCACACATGCAGACACTGAACAGAATGTCAGGTCTACTCGCAGTAAGATAAAGAAGGGAGCCGATCATACCTCGATACTCTTTTTGATTTACCTGTTTTCACATAAGGTCTTGATCTAGAGATAGAGCGGAGCTCATTGGAGTTTTGGCCACTTTGGATTCAATCATCTTATACTTCTTGAGAAGGTCTCGAGTATACTTTCCTTGATTAAGGAAAATACCCTATGTACTTTGATGAACTTGAAGTCCAACGAAGAAGTTTAGTTCTCCCATCATGCTCATCTCGAATTCCTTACACATAATATTTGAGAAGTCCTTGCACAGAGATTCATTAGTAGCTCCAAACAGAATATTATCCACATAAATTTGAACAACAAGAATATCATTTCCATGGGTTTTGATAAATAAAGTTTTGTCAATCAACTCCCTTTTAAAATTATTTTCTAAAAGTTATTTTGAAAGACACTCAACAAAGCTCTTGGGACTTGCTTTAAGCCATAAAGAGCTTTGTCGAGCTTGTAGACGTGATCTGGAAATTCAGCGTTTTCAAAACCTAGAGGTTGAGAAACATAAACTTTTTCATCTAAAAACTCATTTAAAAAGGCACACTTCACGTCCATTTGAAAAAGTTTCTACTCATAAAAGATGCAAAGACAAGAAGCATACAAATGGCTTCAAGTCTGGCTACGGGAGCAAAAGTCTCCTCGTAGTCAATACCTTCATTCTGATTGTAGCCTTGAGCAACGAGACGTGCCTTGTTTCGAATGATGTTTCCACCTTCATCTAGCTTGTTTCAAAATACCCATCAAGTTCCAATAATAGATTTACCCTTTGGCATTGCCGTACAAGTCCATATTTTACTACGCTCGAACTCGTTATGCTTATTCTGCATAGCTATAATCCAGTCAGGTTCTTGAAGAGCTTCGGTGTACTTCTTGGGTTCTTGAAGTTTAGATCAGGAAGATGACGAGAGGGTTTCTCGACCAAATAAATTTGTAGGTAAGACCCCGCTATAGGATAGTGGAGTCAGGTTCATCCTTAGGAGAAAAGTCAGCGGTTCTAGGTTTAGTGTGTTTTGGGGTTTAGGGGTAGCGGAAAAAAAGGTGAGGAGGTTGTTGTCGATGTCGAGGAGAATTGGTTGACGTCGAGGGATGGAGGGAGAAGTAGTGGTTGGTGTCGAGTGGCTGCGTAGGAAAGTTTAAAATAACAAAGATAAAATAATAAAAGAGCAAACTTCCAAGGTTAGGGATTACCACAACAATAAACATATATGTAGATTATAAATCACATAAAGATGCATGCTTTATATCAAATAACTTTCGTTTTTAACAAATAGGAATATAGAGGCTTTCGCATAAACCCTAAGTGTTACTACCTTTTCTTAATTAGGATTAGTTGGCTTTCGCAAATAAACCCTAATTACTATCCAAATTTATAATAAGATTGCTTTCGATTCAATATCACAAATAAGGAATTTCCTCAACTCTCGCAAAGGATTAAGCACATGAGTAGATGATAATAAAGACATACAAATTCATAAATTCATTAATACAACACACATATCTATGTTGGGATCACCCCAACCCTAGAAGAAGGAAATTAGAAACAAACCATAATGAAAGAAACTAACTTTAACATAAAATAAAATTAAAACTTACAAAACCTTCCAAACGTTCCTCCTCTCTCTCCTCTCTCGCCTCCTCTCTCTCTCCTCTCTCCTTGCCCCCGAAGACGGCTTTGCTTGAATGAATGAAAATCAGCCCCCTAAGGCTTTATTTATAGGCTTCAATCCTAGCTATTTTAGGAATGAACTATCTATCTATATCTAATCCTATCTATCTAAAGCTTAATGATTAAATTTGGAAATAAAACAAATAAATCCCTAAAGGAAAGTAAGACTAAAGTGGATAAATCTTTCTTCTCTTGATAGATCATCATGTCTCTTGATAGAATCCGACGAATCTTGGCTTGCAAGTAACCCACAATGCTCGGACTCCACTCGATATCGGCTCATTGCTCACTGGGAGTACTCGACGTCGACCAGGTTACTCGACATCGAGTACGGTCTTCTTCTCCTCATATTGCACTCGAGCTCGGCTATATTCTGGACTCGACATAGGTACTCGACTTCGAGTAGTTTACTCGACGTCGACTAGAATTGTGCTCTCGAGTGATTAGGGCTCGGTTGACATAATTTTTTTTGAAAGCAATTGGGCTAGTTTGGTTGAAAAGAATTGGGCTGAATTGATATAAAAAATGGGCCTAGCAACATGTGCTGTTCTACTCATTAAAACAAATCCAAGTTAAAGTTGCCGATGATACGCAATTATACACATGTATAAGCGTACATGCTTCGCATATTTAGGACAACTTTTATTTAATTGCAAAACCAACCCACTAAAATATAAGAATTAATTTTGGCATAAATTAGGAATATGAGTTTAATAAAAAAATATAAAATTAAACTCGCCGAATATTATTTCCCAATTAATTCCAGTGGGTCAATCTCAAACCGACTTCAATAAAAAACGGACTCAAAACCTCAAATCAAGTTTCACCAAATATAAACTTGGTTACGGACAGAACTACGCCTGATTTGATTCCGAGTTATCGGATACGTAGGCCACCGGACATAAAGCTAAAGCTCGTCTGGTTCAATCGTCAAACCAAAAAATCAAATTTGCCCTCTTAAGAACTACATAAGATTTGATCCCATTCAAACGGGTCTGTAGGAAGCTCGACATAAAGCTACGAGCTCGTCGAGTTCAATCACACTCCTCAAACGATCCAAAGATCAAATCCAATTCAAATGGTTCTATTAAGAACTACATAAGAGTTGATCTCGTTCAAACGGGTATGTAGGAAACCCGATATAAAGCTAAAGCTCATCGGGTTCAATCATCAAACCACAAAATCAAATTGCTTCTTTAAAAAGAATTATGTAAAGACTTTGATACTCTTTTATGAGTTACATAGGAAATCCGGTGTCAAATTCAATATATATCGGATTCAATCGCTCATCTTCAATTCAATCAAATTTGTCCCTAAAAAGAACTACATGTGATTTGATCTCGTTCAACCGAGTAAGTAGGAAGCTCGACATAAAGCTGAAAGCTCGTCGGGTTCAATCGCCAAACTAGAATTTCCCAAATTCAAATGGTTCTCAAAGGAACTACGCCCGATTTGATTCCGACCTGTCGGATACATAAGACACCTGACATAAAGCTAAAGCTCGTCGGGCTCAATCTTCAAACAAAACAAAAAATCAATTTTTTTCCAAATAAGATCTACATATGATTTGATTACGCTTTTCCGAATATGTAGGAAACTTGACGTCAAGCCAAAGCCCGTCAAGTTAAATCACAAATTCCAAAAAGACTTCCTTCGGTTTCAAATGAAGTTAAGTCAATCAAGTAAAATCGGTTCCTTTTAGAACTACGTAAAGACTCGATGCCTCATATCGGCTACGTAGGTAACCCGATATTAAATTCTAAAAAATATATCGGGTACAGTCGTCAACCTCTAAATTCTCTTTAAATGAATACGAGGTCAAAACCAAACAAATTAAATTGGTCCGTTTTAGAACGACGGGTGATTTGATTCTCTTCTAAGAGATACGTAGGACACTCGATACAAAGTTTTTGCTCGCCGAGTTCAATCACCAAAAACAAATTCAAATTGTCCATTCCGACTCGACACAAAGCTACAAGCTCGTTGAGTTCAATCACTACCTTCAAATGACCTACCGATCAAATGCAAATACAAAATTCATTTTTGCCCCGAACTACGGTGACTTGATTCCACCAAACAAGTGGATACGTAGGAATCTCGGTATAAATAAAATTCTCACCAAGTCCATTCAAACCCAAACTCTCAAATCAAATCTCCTCAAATTCACTTTTCGACTCTAAGTCGTCCCAAATATCAAATTTCCATCAAATTCAAATTTTCTCCTCCGACGTGATACAAAGCTTCTGCTCGTCGAGTTCAGTCACGACCAAAACTTAAAAAAACCAAACACCAAATTCAAATTTTTCATTTTGAAGAACTACGTGCGATTTGATCCCTTCCAAAAGGGTACGTAGGAAACTCACAAACGAGTTCAATCACAACCCCTAAATTGACCTTTAGGTCAAAGAGAATCAAATCAAATCAAAGTCCACATTAAAATCAAATCGTTTTCTATGCAAATGATAGGCGGGTTACTTGAGTTACCCTTCCGAGAATGTGGGCTCAGGCTACTTGGGTGGAGTGTTGTTCGAGCTACCCTTCGTAGAAGGTGGGTTTGAACTTCATCCTCTGATGCATACAAGGAAACAAAACCAAATCCAAACAAAACAACCAAAACAAAATCAAAATTCAAAACACTCTGAATTACGTGAGGCTTGATTCTCTTCCAAGAGATACGTAGGCAACCTACTAAAATTCGGGTGCATCCCAAATCACCAAAACCATTCAAGTCTTGGTATCGATACGACTTCGAATCACGAGGATAACCAAAAGGGATCGAACTCAAATATTAAAAATCAAATAAAATGTGTTGTACAATTATTTGCGCATTTTTGGTCAACATTGATCTACCCGAGAACTTTCACTTACAGGTTGATCGAGACGATGGGTACATCACATACCTTGGCATTCCTTTCCGTTTCTGGAAGATATGTTTCTATGGGGAATAAGCAACTACATTACATTGGCATTCCTTTGTCCCAGTGTTGACCATCCCATGGAAAACGATTGTGAGTCCATATTTCAGCGTTCACTACATTACATTGAAGGTCTACCAGAACAGCACATAGTTCAGAGAGTAAACCATGCATGTCGGTCCCAGTGAGCTCGATTGTGGTGTGATCTTTAGAGGGAATTAAGCCAATAGACTCTCTCAAATGCGGTATATAAGAGGCATCGCTTTCAAGATTATGCAGGATCACAATGAGCGAGATTCAAGAAGTGAGTCATAGATTCAACAACAAAATCATTAGGAAATTAAACCGCAAGAATTCGGGAATCTGTCAAAAAATCGTCAACTTATAGCAGTACTTGAGAGGGAAAAAAAAGCTTGCATCTTCACTTGAAACTATAAAAGTTTCAATGAAAAATCATAAAGGCTCATATTATAAAAGAACAAGATAAAAGAGAAAATTTGAAGCCATCCAAAACTCAGAGATGCTAATAGCATCACGCCTCTTCTTTTTTCATGCAGAAAAATGTAAATAATCTTTATATCTTACCCCCTTTAAGACCACCATAAACAAATATGTGGACACCTATTGCCGCTGATGCATGCCGACAACTCCGCGTCAGCTCTGTAGTACTATCTTGTTCACTCTGTCCCTTGTTACTTTAAGTCGCTAGTCCATTTCTGTCCAGTCATACTCCAGAAGCCGTGTCCAGAACATCAGAAGAGAAAAATCAAAATGATTATCTTCCATTAAAAAAATGATTATCCAATTTTTTAAGAGCATAAGCAACCATGGACCATGGTATTTATGATTCCATCCAGAGTACCTGCTACAGCTGCTTCACCTTCAATTGTGCGTCCTCCACGAAGAGCACCTCCTGTAACATGCAATCTAGCACCTATAAACACCTGATGAAGGTTTTCTCAATAAAACGACTTGCACTACAACAACAAGAAATGCATTTTAAGACCTTTGACGAATTAACAAGTTTATTCCAAGGAATTAACCTTGAGCATGAAGGTTGATCCCGTAGTCTTATCAAACACGAGTTCAATCTCCAACAAAGCGAGCGAAAAAAGGATGAAGAAAAAGCAAGCTTCCACTAACAAGCATTCCATGAAAACTGACTGTTTAGCCTTTCATTTGCTCAATTTTAAAAATCATCGAGTTAATTTCCACATTAAGACATCAATTAATGGTTAATTTAAACCTAAAACACCAAAACACAAAGAACAAACAAACGAATTAGAGGAAGAAGGTGATGATACCTGGATAACAGTTGCATCATCACAAGCATCATTGTCAATGTTGTAGGAGGAAATCGAGTTCAAAATATAATAATAAATCAAACCAGATTCGTGCCTATGCAAATAAATACAAGACTTCCTCCCGATGTAGTAGAATTTTATCAGGATCGATTCTCAAGGAAGCGTGTTAGCGGATCCTAGGTAGCAGGCGAATCTCACGAATGAGCTCGACTCAGGAAGTACTCGACTTCGAGTAGGTGTACTCGACTTCGAGTAGTTGTACTCGACGTCGACTACTCAGTCGGGTAAACCTGCATACGGAAGCAAACAGAAACGCAAACGAAGCAAAAAAGGCAATTTCGACTAAAAACCCACTCGTCGTCGACTAGATCCTACTCGACGTCGACTAGATATAGTCGAATTCGAGTACTCAGCAGAACAAAAACGTAACTTTCTTGCAACGAACGAAGGACAGAAACACGAAATTGGTGGGAAATAAATCAATAAACTAAAGACTTCCAAGATCAGGGTTTCAACACCACAACGATAGCAATATAAAATAATGCATAAGGTATAAAAGACCATGCATTTTCATCAAATAACTGCCATCATTAACAAATAGAAAAATAGAGACTTTCGCATAAACCCTAATTGTTACTAACCCTTTTCACATAATTAATCCAATTTGCATTAAGATCACTTTCGCTTCAATAAAACAAACAAGCAACACCTTCAACTTTCACAAAAGAATCATGTTCATAGGGATAGAAGACGAAATCGCATCAAAAGAATGTACCTTTACCGCATCACCTTAGATGGCTACCGTCGGGCTCACCCCGACCCTAGAAGTTGGGTGACTACTCGCTCTTCATCATTAATAAACACATCAATAACAAAAAGGAACTAAATTTCATTAAAATAAACAAAATCTTACAACCGATCGAAGCCAAAACGTCTCTCGACAAACCCTTGCTCCACTCGGCCTAAGCACTCTCTCTCTCCTACTCGTTATCTCTCTCTATTGGCTTGTAGCTTGAATGATTAAATGATTCTAAAATCCAGCCCCTAAAGCCTTATTTATAGTGTTCCGTGTAGCTAATCTAGGAAGGAACAACTATATCTATATCTAAAACTTTCTTATCTAAAACACAAGATAAAACTTAATTGATAAAGGAAATAAATCTATAAGGAAACTATGTCTAATGTGGATAAATCCTCCTTTGACTTGATAAATCTTCATGGGGTTGGATAGAATTCCACATATCTTCTCTTGCAAGTGTTCTATCTTCTCGGACACACACTCGTACTTGAACTCGGACTAGTGTACGTACTCGAATTCGACTAAGTCTACTCGATGTCGAGTAGGACTTTTCTCCTCGGATTGCACTCGAGCCCGGGTAACTGCTGGTCTCGACGGGTGTACTCGACTTCGAGTAGGTGTACTCAACGTCGAGTAGCTCTGGGCTCTCGAGTGGCTCTGCGCGACTCCGTGTGGATTTTTGGGCTCGGGTCTACTCGATTTCCACTAGAAGTAGTCGACATCGACTAGAACCGTCAGCTTTCAGCACTCTGCTCCTCTCTTGAAACGCACTTTCCTGAGTTCTCGTTCGTCGGATTTACGTATATGAGTATGTGTTGGAAAGCTCTTTTCGAGGGCTACAACTCTCATGAAGACATCAGAATTTGATTTAGAATTATGAATGGTGAAAAATGGCGTTTTCTCCGGTTGCCCCATCCTTAGCTTCTTCATGACTTTCCTTTAAACTCCAAAGTGCGTCCGATTTCTACGAAATATAACAAAAACTAGCGTAGACTCCATAAGTTGGCAAATAAGCATAAACTACATAGATTATGTATTATTCTAACCCCAAATGCACAAAATGCATGCAGAAATCATTATAAAAGTCAATATAAAACATGGCAAAATAGGCGCACAACAGTCAATCACAACTCTACAGCCGCACATCAATCAAATCCTAAAAATACTTTGTTGAAAATGAAAGCCAAGCTAATAGTAAATCGAAATGGGGAAGTGAAATTGAGAGAGGGGAGGGAGAAATTAGTGAACTCAAGCCACAAGAAATTGAAGGAACAAACTTTCATCAAAGTAGAGATAATAAATTGAAGAAGGGTACAATAAATCAACTCCAGCGCCCTTCCATGTCGCCCGCTCCGCCACCAGCGTAACTTTCGCCTCATACTCCGTCCTCTTTTTGCTCGCATCCCGCAACGCCGACATCGCCTCCCACAGACCTCAGCGCGGCGTAGCCCCTCTGGCGACATCATCAGTCTCGTGTCTTCCATTCAAATCTCGTCAGAGGCGCTGATGCCTTCAATTTTGCTCGATCCCCTTCCTTCTCCCTCCTTTCTCACCCACCCTCCGCCTCCGTCTATCTCGCGTTGATTATGCCACCATTCAAGGCCGCTCCCTTCCTCCTTCCTCATTGTGGACTCGATTACCTCCACTTTCAATCTCCCTCTCTCTCTCTCTCTCTCTGATTTTTATGCCATCGATTTAGGGAAAGAGAGAGGCAAAGGAAACCGATTACTCTAGGTAAAGATTATCGCATGGAGTGCAATTTTTTAAGGGAAGAGGGTTAACCCTTGCAAATAGTTTTGGATAGTAGGTTATAATTATAGGCGCAAACCCATCCGGGTTTGGGTTATTTACTACAATTCACTCTTCAAAATATGACACGTAAGCAAAAATCATTCCGTTTTAATCCAGAAAATTCCATGGATGCGAAATCTGTAAAGGCTCGGATTTTAAATCTTATTATTTTTGGAAAAAGAGAATTAAAAATGGATTTAAATCTGATTTAAAACTCCTTTAGCGGATTTTCAACCCGAATTTAAAATTTTGACAAACCATTTCCGTCCTTTCACCTCGAGATTTAAAATAATTATTGGATAGCAATATCCTTTTTTATTTTTAAAATCTAATCGATCAAGGAGTGGGAATCGGAAACTAACACTCGAATATTGGTTCAGAATTTTAAATTTCGGATATTTTTTAACCAAGTCAACACTCAATCCTCGCATCACTCACCCTCACATCACTCACCTTGCCTTTAATCCCATCAACATTGTCATTCTATCCTCACTCATTTGCTCCCTCTCCACACCACCGCCCCTTTCCAATCTCCACAATAATACCATATCATCACTCTCGACCTCTTCGGATGAACGTCATCACCGTCGCTTCCCACTCTCTCTCTCTCTCTTCATCAGGAGAACCTCCCCGCTCCCTCGTCCTTCTTCACTTTCTCACCCTCCCTCCTTGTTTTGAATAGCAGCACCAGCGGCTGCTGGTCGCGTCTCTTCGATCATCACCTGCACCGTCACCTTCCGCCCTCTCTTCACACAAACACTCCACCAATCTCTTCTTCAATCCTTCTCCCTTCCTCAGCTGATGAGAAGCAAGTACAAAAGCAGCCATCCCGACTCCATCCCCGACGCTCCTCTTCCACCAGAGCACCACCAGAACATCGGCGTCGATCTCCTCCTCCCCTGCTTTTGCCGAGAGCAACATCAGCGCTACGCACTCTTCGCTATTCCCTCCTTCCACCTCGAGCCACCATCGGGAGGTCGCCCACGCCTCCTCGACACCCCGAGCAGCAGCAGCGCCGCCTAGAGGAGCCCGAAGACCGAGAGCGAGCCCGACGATCCTCTTTTTCCCCTGCCTTCACATCCGAGGTCGGTAAGTCGATCTCTCATTCGATTCAAAATCCCATGGAATTGCCCTCCTTTATTCTTCCTAGGCTGACCTTGAGGTTCCTCCCTCTCCGACATAGTGAATCGAGCCACCGATGAGCTCCGACGAAGCTCCGAAGCCGCGAACACGTCGGTAAGCTCCCGAGCCTTCTATTCCTTCTCATTTGATCTTGAAGATTGTTGAATCAAGAAGCGACAAGAGAAAGAGATAGCTAAAGCAGATGAAGAATGAGAGAGAGATGGATGATCAATGCTCACTGTTACATTGATTTCACCATAGGCTGTCGAATAGGGAATGAGAGGAACAATTCCCAAAATTGATTGTTAAGTAGGGTTTAGCCCTTATTTATATTACAAGTGTGATCACCTACATGTGAGAGCACACTAGTTACCATAGGACCTAGGTGAATAAGGGTAAATAAGATGCACATTTAACACTCCCCTTCAAGTGAGGAGTTCATCAAGATTGGAACATATTGATGACTCCTAACTTGGAGAGAATTTTCTGATATTGATCAGCAGAGACTATCTTGGTGAAGATGTCAGCTGGTTTCTCTTTGGTTTGTATGTAGCCAAGAACCACCTCCTTGTTCAGCACTTTGTTTCTCACCAAATGGCAGTCATCTTCTATGTGTTTGGTGAACTCATGAAAGACAGGATTTTGAGCTATGTGCTTAGCAGAGATGTTGTCACAGAACAATCTAACTGGATTGATTTGCTTCACACCAAGATCAGCCAATAGTTTCACCAACCAATTTATTTCACAACACACAGTGGCCATAGCCTTGTACTCAGATTCAGCTGAGGACATAGCAACATATGATTGCTTCTTTGTCCTCCAAGATATAAGAGATCTTCCAAGTATCACGCAGAACCTTGTCAAAGACTTTTGAGTCATAGGACAACTTTGCCGGTCAGCATCACAGAAGGCGTTTAACTGTAACAATAACTTGTTGGATAGCAACAGACCCTGCCCTGGTGCACCTTTTAGATACCTCAATATGTGCTTAGCTCCCTTGCAGTGCACATCATTTGGCTTGTACATGAACTGGGTAAGGACTTGCACAACATAACATATGTCTGGACGTGTGATTGTAAGATAGATTATCTTTCCAACTAATCTTTTGTAGGCTACAGCATCCACTAGACTTCTTTCTCCTTCTAGTGGCATTTTCACTTTAGGATCTAGAGGTGTGGCAACTGGCTTTGATTCACTCATCCATGTCTCCTGCAGCAGTTCAAGGGTGTACTTTCTTTGATTGATCAGTAGCCCTTGAGGTATGTTTTCAGCTTCAATGCCAAGGAAGTATCTCTTCTTTCCTAGGTCCTTCATCCTGAAGTGATTATGAAGATGCAGCTTAAGCCTCTTGATTTCCTCAGGGTCATTCCCTGTGATAATCATATCATCCACATATACAAGCAATGCAGTATATGATTGTGACTGAGATTTGAAGAAAAGAGAGTAATCAGCTTGAGATTGTTCATAACCTGCCTCCTTCACAGCCTGAGAGAATCTAGAGAACCATTGTCTAGGTGCATGCTTAAGTCCATAGAGTGACTTGTTCAACTTGTACACCATCTCAGACTTCTTGAACTCATTCATACTCTCCCTCTAAGTACAAGAATATTTCTTGAGGAAGTGATATGATGGTGGCAATTCCATGAATACTTCCTCACCTAAGTCTCCATGAAGGAAGGCATTTTCCACATCCATTTGAGTGATATCCCACTTATGTACACTGACAACAGCTAGCAGTGTTCTTACAGTAATCATCTTTGCCACTAGTGCAAATGTTTCATTGTAATCAATGCCTTCTAGTTGGGAGAATCCACGAGCAACTAACCTGGCCTTATGCTTGTCAAGGGAGCCATCTGCATTGAACTTCAGCCTGAACAACCATCTACAGCTGACAATAGATGTAGCAGATTCCTTTGGTACAAGAGACCAAGTATCATTTTCTTCAAGAGCTCTCAACTCATTTATCATGGCATTTACCCACTCAGTCTTTGCCAATGCCTCATCCAAAGTAGATGGTTCAGATAAGGAGGCCACATTATGAATAAAGGTTTGATAAGAGGGAGAACAAAGGCTGTAAGAAAGGCAGAGGTAAGGGGATAAGGAGACTTACTAGGAGTAGCAATTTCACTTGGATGAGACTTGGTAGTAGTGCACACGTAGTCCTTTTGTCAAGCTGGAGGTTGGACAGTTCCTGATGATTTGCGATGTATGGGTAGTTCAGGTTGAGAGGGCTCAAGTATGTGTGGAATCTCATCAAATTCTGGTGGCACATGAGATGGAGAGTATTCTGCATGAGAATTTGGACTTGGAGGGTTCAAAGGGGGCGGTGACTGCTCATGTAAGATGGCAATGGGAGTGAACTCAGATAAGGGGTTTAAGCAGTCATCCACAACATAGATAGAGGGTTGAGATACTGGATGGTTATGAAGGGTGATGTCCATGCTAGTAGCAAATGGGAAGACAGTCTCAATAAATGTGACATCTCTGCTAATTTCACATTTATTTGTCAACATGTTATACACCTTGTATCCCTTGAAGCCAAAAGGATACCCAAGGAAAACACATGGGGCAGACCTTGGATCAAATTTTCCTCTAGATGGTGAATGAGTGGATACAAAGCACATAGATCCAAACACCTTCATCTTTCCATAATCAGGAGGAGAATTGAAACGAACTTCATAGGGAGACTTGTGTTTTAGAAGAGGAGAGGCTAGTCTATTTATAATATAGGTAGTTTTGAGAATGCAATCACCCCAGAATGTCATAGGAACACATGATTGATACTTCAAGGCACGAGCAGTTTCCAAGATGTATGTGTGCTTCCTTTCAACCCGTCCATTTTGCTGGGGTGTGCCTTTATAGGAGCTTTCATGAATGATGCCCTTAGAGTGAAGGAAGTGTAGGAGCTCATAGTTGAAGAATTTTGTTCCCTGATCACTCCTAAGGATTTTGACTGAGGTAGAAAATTGGTTTTTTAATCAAGGTAATGAAGTTCTTGATGATGGATGGTGTTTCAGATTTGTGTTTCATCAGAAAAGCCCAAACACTTCTACTAAAGTCATCCACAACAGTTAGAAAGTATTTATGACCATTGTATGTTTGAGTGACAAATGGACCCCATAGATCACAATGCAACAAAGAAAATGCAATATCAGCATGAGAGTCACTTGAATGGAAAATATTCCATGTCTGTCTAGCAAGTGGACAAATAGAGCAAGTAAATTCATTCTTAAACTTTTGCATAGAGGATGAGATAGAAGGAACATGCATTAGTTCATCAAAAGGACAATGTCCTAATCTATAATGCCAAATGGCATTCAAATCAGAGTTTGCAGCAGTAGGTAGAAAAGAGGGAATGCCATGTCTAGATTTATACTGATAGACGTTTTTAAGGGTTTTGTGTGGGACAAAATTCCTAGAATCATTAAGTAAAGTGGCATCCAGCTTTGCATCAGGGACCAGGTGACACAATCCTCTAATTTCTTCACCAATTGCAATCACTGTCCTCCTTGCATAGTCATGAATAACACATTTGTCAGAGAAGAAGAAGATAAAACAATGAAGGTCATGTATGAGTTTACTGATGGATAACAAATTGAATTGAAACTGTGGTACATACAGAACATTGGACAAGGTGATTTTCCCTGAGATTGGAACATCACCTGTAAGAGTCACACTTCTGTTTGTGTCATCAGGCAGAAACACAAATATGGGTTTGGTTAGAGGTTTTGTGTTTGTTAAGAATTTGAGGTTACAAGTCATGTGGTCAGTGGCCCCACTATCTAAGATCCATATCTTTGAAAACATTGAAGAGTTAAGACAATGAGGGATACCTGCCAATGATACTTCAGTAGCCTTGTCTCTTTTGTCAAGCAGCTTCAGGAGAGAATTAAGTAGCTGTTGGTTTTCTAATCTAAGACTTTGAGCAGTACCTTCTTCACTCCCAGATGAGTTTGAAGGCTTTTCCATGGCAGCAGCATTAGCACTGTTGCCCTTATACTTCCTGTCCAATGCTTCTTTCTCCTTGGACCGAAAGTTGTTTCCACCTCCAAACTTAGAGAGTTGAGGTTTAAATTGGCTCTTGGGATGCCAAGGTGGGTAACCAAAGACTTCCCAACATCTATCAGTTTTGTGATTTCCATTACAATGATCACATTTTTCCTTTCTCCTTTCCAGCATTAGAGCTTAAGGTCGTAGAGTCAGCTGTAACAGATGATCCAGTTGGCTTGTTTCGTATGTCATCTTGCAAGAGAAGGGCATGAGCACAACTAGCTATTGGAAGAGGAACATTAAGCAAGATCTGTCTCCTAACTGCAGCATATCCCTCATTCAAACCCATCAGAAATTTCATGAGCTTGTTCTCCTAATCAGAGGCCTCAATTTGAGCATTCAAGTTGCATTCACACTTCCCACATTTGCATGGAATGGGAGGAGTGAGTCCTGACAATTGCTGCCATAACCCTTTCAATTTTGTAAAATACTTTGTCATTGTTGTAGTCCCTTGCTCACATTCCTGTATCTTCTTCTTAACTTGAAATATCAGTGGGCCATTTCTCTACCCATAGCTTTCCTCTAAATCCAACCACATCTCTCTTGCTGTATCAAACTCATCCAAGGTAGAATAAATTTCCTTTGACACAGTGTTAAGAATCCAAGAGCACACTATGTCATTGCATCTATTCCACATATTAGAGTTCTCATCCGTTTCAACAAGAGATCCATCAACAAAACCCAACTTGTTCTTCACGGATAAGGCCTTACTCATGGCCTTTTTCCATCGTCGAAAGTTATCACCAGTCAGTTGAATGGTGGTGAGAGTCATACCTGAGTTTTCAGAGGGATGGATGAACAAAGGGTTGTTCAGGTCAGCAACAATAATGTAATCACCCATGCATCTCTCCTGGTTCACAGGTCATTCATCAGAGTGCTCTCCCGACATGATGAACATGTACTAAGATCTCGGTTTCAGAAATGGAAGGTAGAAGAATGAGAAATCCTTTCGAAGAGCTATCACCTGCAGATTTCAGCTGAGATTTGTTGCTGATTCAATCAACCCAGCTCTAATACCATGAAGATTGTTGACTCAAGAAGCAACAAGAGAAAGAGCTATTTGAAGCAGATGAAGAAAGAGAGAGAGAGAGAGAGAGAGAGAGAGAGAGAGAGAGAGAGAGAGAGAGAGAGAGAGAGAGAGAGAGAGAGAGAGAGATGGATGATCAATGTTCACTTTTACATTGATTTCATCATAGGCTGTCGAATATCGAATGAGAGGAACAATTCCCAAAATTGATTGTCAAGTAGGGTTTAGCCCTTATTTATATTACAAGTGTGATCACCTACATGTGAGAGCACACTAGTTACCATAGGACCTAGGTGAATAAGGGTAAATAAGATGCACATTTAACAAATCTTTTGTATCCTTTCGATGTTTGGACTAACCAGGGGGTGAGCGAGAGCTGAATGCGGGAAAGTGGGAGAGCTCGAGAGCTCCGGCAGCTCAAGAGCGAGGTCCAGACTCGAGAGAGTGGGAGACCATCGAGCAGCGATCGCGACGCAAGGCTAAACGGGGCGGAGGCGAGACGAAGGCTAGAGCTAAGAATGAGTAGAGGCGGGCTAGAAGCAGAGAGCGCGAGCGCTGGGTCGAGCAGGCCAGCGGGAGCGAGGAGGCCGACGGGAGTGATCGAGCGAAGCCATGGCGCCAGCGGGCGTGGGTCTCCATTTGAATCGGGAGAAGACGAAGCCAACGTGGTTGTGGGGCCATCCATTCTTTTATCATTTATTTGGTTGAGTTATTTTACCGGTTTAGGATTAATTAAACGAGTTCGGTTCGGTTTGAGTTTATCCGTTTAAGTAATTAAGGGTATTTAAAATATATTATTATATGGGGAAATGGTACTAACTAGACAAAAAAAATGGACCTATTTGCAAAATTGTAATAGGAGGCCTAAATTTTGTTAAACTAAATAAGTTCACCTCTTGCAAATAAAAGGCTTGATATCTTTGCACTGTTGGTGACCGGGGATCAAAGGTGAAGGAGAGGGAGGTACTCTCTTGCTCGGATTTAGCGACGGAAGGGGCAAATAAGGGGAACTCCAGCGAGAGAAGTCGGGATTGCGGTGTACAGCGGTGGGTGAGGGTGAGGCGGTGACGACAGACGTGTGGCTCCCTCCAGCAGTGGCACAGCATGGCATCGGCGGCAGGAGACTTCTTCCGGCGTCGGATTCCAGGGAGTAAAAATAGGGGTTTTTGATTGGGGACGTTTCGGGATTATTTTTGTAAATGAAAATGTTCTTGGGTTGATTTAGAACCGATTGAAGGAGGTTAGAAGCTCGGGGGTCCACCGGAGGCGGGGCATCGTCTTCAACCCTAGCCGAAGTTCCTTTCAACTTTCAAGCGTTCTTCAACCCTAGTCGTGCTGCGCCGACGTCATCTTTGTGGGCGGTCATCACCGTCGCTGTCATCATCCTTGTGGACCGCCGTCGTCATCTTCAACCCTACCATGTGCGTTGCCTTCGTCGTTCAATTTCACCGGTAAGTTTCAAGCATTCTCGTTCTCGTTCTCCCATTTAGTTGATCAGATCTCTTCGACAGTGCAGTTTTCATTTTGATTTGTTGTTTCATTTAATTGATTTGTTGCTTCACTAATGATTTTTTTTCATCTATCATTTCATTCAATTGATTTCCCGTTCTGATTTTTTCGCATCTGTTCGGCCAGGTTGGTTTTCCATCTAACTTTTAGATTTGATTTTGTGTAGTTTCAATTAGATTTGGTTTAGCAATTTGCAGTAAAATTCACTACTTATGTCCTTGTATTATGCATTTTGAAAGAGAGAGGTGTCATGTGTAAGGTAACAAATAAGGTTCGTCCCATGTTGGAGTAGAGTTTTGATGTTAAGGGTTTCACTCAAGTTCCCATTCTTCCATAGTTTCATAAGCTTAATTTTCTTGGAGGAAAGCTTGTTTTTTTAATATGAATTTCAACTCCTGACATATATTTGTTCTTTGTTAAGTGTTCTCCATCCTTTACCAATCACTATGCTCATTCGTGCAGATTTTTTTTCTTCGGTGTTTGATGAAGCTCATTTATGGCATTCTTCTATATAATAAACCTTAAAAGTTGTGTTTATGGGCAATTTATTCCCATCATTTACTCCTTTAAAGTTTTCACTATTTTATCCTATCTATTCATTTTGTATCATAAAAACATATTAGCTTAGTGGTTATCAATGTTGTTAAGACCTCAATGATCACAAGTTCAAATCCCATCATCTACATGTTCCTTTTAATTTCAACTTTGTGAGTTATATTTTTGGGAGCCCCATAATCTATAATTTTTGCTCATTTGCCTTTATATCTTCATCTATCTTTTTTTTTTATTTTTTCATCCATTTAATTTTTCCCGTTTGTGAGTTTTTTCCCCCGCTTTGTGAGTTATATTTTTGGGAGCCCCATAATCTATAATTTTTGCTCATTTGCCTTTATATCTTCATCTATCTCTTTTTAATTTTTTCATCCATTTAAGTTCTCCCGTTTGTGAGTTATATTTTTTGGAGCCTCATAATCTATAATTTATGCTCATTTGCCTTTAAATATTCATCTACCTCTTTTTTATTTATTTTTTTCATCCATTTAATTTCAAAATGATTTCTTTGCTTTCACAAAAAAAATGATTTCTTTGGCTCAATATAGATTGTTATTTACGTTTTACTTGGTCACAAGTTCAAATCCTAAAAAGATCAATTTATGTAGTTTTACTATAATCCGTTTTTATTGTCTGTCTATATTCCACACATGTTTTTATATGGGAATTCACATCATCACTATATTAATTGATTAGCAAAGTATAAAACAAGCTAAATTTCATTTTTATGTTTTTTACTTACCACATTTGATTTTATACGTCATTTAGCTTCATCATTCAAAATTAATTGACGTTTAACATTTTTTTTGTTTATATTATCTTGATAGAGTATGATCGTTTGTCTCAAATCACACTTTTAAAAAAAATCTCGGGTACGTTATTTGTTTAAAATGGCACATTTTCTTAAAGATAAATTTGATGGGAATTAAGAAGGTCAGAAGCCATAACGGTTTCTTTCTTAGTTACTCCGTACAATTTAGGGAAAAAGTCTTTTCACTTATTTGTGTAAAAATATAAGGGGTTTTTTGCTAAGTGGACATTTGGGGACCAAATTTTAAGTCATAGGACACAAGAGTTACAATATTAGGTAAGTGTCCATATTTTCCAATTTTACCTCTGCCCCTATTTCCCCCAAATTTCACGCTCGGCAGTTTCTCTAAAATCAATCGAGCAACCATCTTCGTCTCCGGTGGCTGTCGGTCAGTCCTTGGTCGTCGCTCGAGGCTCCACCACTCCCACTGCGTCGGCCCCAGCCAGTGCACCGACCAATCGCCGATGTTCCTCCTCCGGCATCCGCCGCCGTCGCTTGACCTCCTCTCCGTTCGACCCTAAATCCAAGCCTTCTACCCGCTCAATCACGCTCTACATCTATCAAGGATGGTTTTCGTGCAAAAACCCCTCTCAAATTTATACAATATTGCTAACCGCCATTGTCGGACACCTTGGATCTTTGTGAAACAACCGCTTAGCAGCCCATGTTCAAGCATTCGTCTCGGTGTGTCAGATCATCCTTCGACAAAATAAACACAATGATGCTGAAGTAGAGATTGCACTCGTCGGTTTGATAGGTCATACGCGTCAAACAGAGCTCTGTGTAAGGAGAACAAGCCGTCGGAATATTGCCAAAAATCACTGTTAAGGCTGCGTGAGTTGCTGTCGAGATGGGGGAAGAAGAAGAGTAATTACACCAAACCTCCCAGAATTTCTGTTTTTATAAAATATGCCCCTGTGTTAGTTTCTAAAATTTCAGAAATTATCCCACAGTTTTAGAAGTTGTTCTAACTCGCGTAATCTCTGTTAAAAAATTAAAAATGTAACTACTATTGTCACCATAATAAAAATAAAGTCATAGATATTGTCACCTATACAAAAACGTGGTCATAGACACTGTAATCAAAGGGAAATCATATGATAAAGGAAGCACAACCCCTATAGAGGCTAATGAGAAGCCAAAATAAATATGGTAACGATTCTTCTCTAATATATGAATGAGTAAGAGGGTCAAAAACATTGTAAGCAAAATAAAAATAGGATCATAGACACTGTAACCAAAGGAAAACCCTAGGACGAGGGAAGTATAAACCTTACAGGGGCTAATGAGAAACAAAAATACATGTGGTGACAGTTCTCCTATAATATATGAATGGTTAAAAGGGTCATAAACGTTGTAAGCAAAATAAAAATAGGATCATAGACATTGTAACCACTATAAAAAACAGGGTCATAGACACTGTAATAAAAAAGAAAACCCTATAGACATTGTAACAAAAATAAAAACAGCTTTATAGACATTGTGTCCACTATGAAAAAAGGTTCATAGACACTGTAATCAAAGGAAAACCCTAGGAAAAGGGAAGCATAAACCCTATAAGGGCTAATAAGAAGCCAAAATATATCTGGTGACAGTTCTTCTCTAATTTGTAATTTCTAGTTTTTTAGATTTTTTTAAAGTAGTCTCACCGCAATAAAAAAAAATTAAAATGTAACTACTATAAAAAAAATTAAAGTCATAGATATTGTCACCACCATAAAAACAGGGTCATAAACACTGTAATCAAAGGGAAATCATATCATAAAGGAAGAACAAACCCTATAGAGACTAATGGGAAGCCAAAATAAATGTGATGACAGTTCTCCTCTAATACATAAATGGGTAAGAGGGCCATAGACACTGTAATCAAAATAAAAACAGTGACATAGCCACTGTCACCACTATAAAAATAAAGCCATAGACACTGTAATCAAAAGGAAAACCTTATAGACGCTATAACAAAAATAAAAACAACTTTATAGACATTGTCGCTACTATGAAAAAAGGTTCATAGACACTGTAATCAAAGGAAAACCATAGGAAAATGGAAACATAAACCCTAAAGGAGCTAATGAGAAGCCAAAAGAACATGTTATGTACAGTATGGTTTAGGGTTTAGGGTTAAGTCTTTAGGGTTTAGGGTCAAGGCCCTAAACCCTAAATCCTAAACCCTAAAATGTTAAGTACAGTACGTCGGTAAGAGATGATTGTTGTCACCAAATGGAAAACCCTATGACAAGGTAAGCACAAACCCTAAAAGGGCTAATGAGAAGCCAAAAGACATTAGGTGTACAGTTCTCCTTCAATATATGAATGAGTAAGAGAGTCATAGACACTTTCATCACTATAAAAATAAGGTCATAGACACTGTAATCAAAGGGAAATCATATTATAAAGGAAGAACAAACCCTATAGGGGCTAATGACAAGCCAAAATAAATGTGGTGACAGTTCTCCACTAATACATGAATGGGTAAGAGGGTCATAGACACTGTAATCAAAATAAAAATAGTGTCATAACCACTGTCACCAATATAAAAACAAAGTCATAGACACTGTAATCAAATAGAAACCCCTATAAACATTGTAACCAAAATAAAAACATTTTTATAGACATTGTCACCACTATGAAAAACGGTCATAGACATTGTAATCAAAGAAAAATCCTAGAAAAAGGGAAGCACAAACCCTATAGACACTGTAATCAAAACATTGTCACCACTATGAAAACAAGATAATAGACATTGTCACCACTATAAAAACCGGGTCATCGACACTGTCACCACTATGAAAAAAAGGTCATAGACACTGTAATCAAAGGAAACCCTATAGACGTTGTAACCAAAATAAAAACAGGGTAATAGACATTGTCACCACTATTAAAAAAAGGTCAAAGACATTGTAACCAAAATAAAAGCAGAGTCATAGACACTATAATCAAAGGGAAAACCTAGGACAAGGGAAATAATTTTTTGATGACATATTTGTTTCAAAAGTTTTTTTAAAATATTTTTACGGGGTCACTGTCACCAATGTTATCAGTTGTGACATGCTGTAACAAAAAAAAAACATTGTCACCACTACAAAAACAAAGTCATAGACACTGTAATCAAAATAAAAACAGGGTCGTATACACTGTAATAAAAAAAAAGGTTATAGACACCGTAACCAAAATAAAAATAGGGTCATAAATAGACACTGTAATCAAAGGAAAACCTAGGACAAGGAACACAAAACCTAAACGAGCTAAACCTCCAAGTTCTGAAATTCAAAGATAAACATCTTGAAATATTTTTCCAACTACATTGAAAGCTACCCATTCAAATACGTAATAGTAGATTTGATTTCAATCACCATATAAACAGAAAGAACATAGAAATTAAGATCTACGGCCAAATACGAATACGAATTCGCTTTCTTTTTAGTCTCAGCCCTCAGGGACCAAGTTTAGCTTCTTTATATGGCCAAATACGAATTCGCTTCGCTTTCGATTTTGATTCCTTGACGACGGATCTGATTTTGCTTCGCTTGACGGCAGATCTGGTGTTGCACATGTCAATTTCGCTTCGATTCTCCGTCTTTCTGATCATCGCTCTCGCTCTCGAGCTATCAGCGCAGACGGCGATGGGGAGGGCGGTGTAGGGGACGCCGCAGACGAGAACGACGGAGGCGAGAGGGGAGGCGGATCCGAGGGAGGAGACGAGAGCGTCGGAGATTAGGGAGAGGAGCCTAGGATAGGAGATGAGGGTGGCGACTTCGGCGAGGGAGGGAGCGGGGCGGCGCGGCGCATCGACGGAGATGGAGTGAGTCGGGCAAAGGCAACGACGGGAGGGAACTGGGAAAGAACGACATATCTGATTTCAGATCTAAGGGGAAGAAGAAGGGGGTTTGGGGTAAAATTAAAACAAGGGTAAAAGGGATATTATGAAAATATTTTGGTCATTTACTAGCAAAGAAAAGTCTTTAGGACATTTAGTAATTGGTCCAAAGTCAAAATATAAATGGCATGGGATAAATGAAAAGACTTACTAATTATCTATTCATTCCTTTTAATGTTTTTAACTTCTCTTTTGGGTAAATGAAAAGACTTACAATTCATTTTGGCTATTTATACCTCTAATACATTCTATTCGATCAACTGGTCATCATTTATATATATAGGAATATAGCTAATCTTCAACACACCTCCCTCCCTCTGTTTACGATTTCTAGAATTTATTTAATTTTCAATTTCTCTTTGATTCTATTCAAGTAGGAAATCTCTAGATTTTTTTAAAGCTAATAACTTACTTATATTTTATTTACATGTGGTTTGTCTCAATTTGCTGAAATTGGCTCCTGGTGGTCATCTCGAGAGGTTTGTGATTTGGACCAAGAGTGTAATTGAAAAGCTTGATTCAATCTATGGCTCATTCGATAAGGCTTCAGAGAAGAAGAAGAACTAACTATCTGTTGTCGTGGCCCAAGATGTTGAACGGTAATCTTGCTAGAATTGTGAACTTCGATGAGATCCAATCGGTGGTGAAGCATGTGAAGAAGGGGGTAAAGAGGGTGACACTGAAGAAGAACCCTTTGAAGAACTTGAATGTGATGTTGAAGCTGAATCCATATGCTAAGACTGAAAAGAGAATGTCTATTTTGGCTGACGAGCAAAGGGTTAAGGCCAAGCAAGATAAGCTTGCCAAGAAAAGGACTACTTTGTCTAAGGTAAAATTTCTCCCTTTTGTATTCAATTGTCATTCTCATTTGCTTATAGGACTAAATGATTGAAAATTTGTGATATGTGGTACTGAATTTGGTATTGATATTTGAGTGTGTGATAGTTACCTTTGGGTTGTGTGTTGGGATTCATGTTTCTTATGAGGCTTGACCCACTGATCATATCTAGAAGAGAGGGAAATACGTTATTGGATGAATATGAAGTAGTTGTGTGGTTTACTTATGGTCTGATATGATGATTTTTATTGAAATGTTCAGGCTTTGTGCTTAACTTTATGCTATATATTGCTACTATGTTTTCGGGTTTGTTTGGACCAATAAAATGATTGATTGGCCCTTGCAGCAAATGAGCCCCTCTTGGTTCTTTTGCCAATGTCAAAACTTTTTTATTATCTTGATGTTGTGATGCTTTCCTGTTGGGGTTTGTAGGAGCATGAAATTAAATTGAAAAGGAGAATAAATAATTTGATTGATTTTAATTTAAATGATTTGGGTATACATGATAACAACACTAAAGTCATTCTAAATTAATCGAGGGTACAACAAATCAATTATAATTCAAGGCTGTGACAAAGTAGATTTAATATATCTCACATTTAGTTTAAGTATGTACATGAAATTATATTATATGTTTATATGATAAAAGTATATAGTATAGAACAAGACTGCATGTTTCCCAATTTGGTGGCACATTTCCATTGATTGTATATGTTCATTCTTCGGGGAGACTGAACAATAAAAGAGGGAGAAGATGGTTTAATGATCCTTCAAACCTCTTGACACATACAAGGAGTGTATATATATACCTTACAATATGTACGCAACTTTGTAAGCAAGTCATTTGCCTAATTATATCTTAGTAAACAAAAAGACAGTTTTAACAATTAGGTTTGAGGAAACCAAAAGAGCAACTATCTAATATATAATAAAGACAATTTTCTTGATATATGCAAGAGTTTAATGCATACGATTTCCTCATTGAATTCTAATTTTTTTATCAATTTTTTTTATCAATTTTTTTTATCGATATTGCATTAATAAGTATATTATGAATTTTTACTCCAGTTTTACCCTCCATAGAAGATTGGAAGGACGTCAAGTGTTGAATGTTAACACATGTTATGGAAAATCAACATGGAATTGGATGAACTCCAAACTAAATGCGTTGCTACAAGTATATCCAATGGATAAAATAATTTGTTCTATATATATATCGATGGTGACAAAAATGTATACTATAAGATAATTTGTGCTAATTTCATATTTCGTTAGTAGCTACTTTATTGTCAGGTGGGTTTTTTCCATCATCTATAATTATAAATACTTTAAAGCTCACATTTTGTTTCTTCACCTTAAATTTCTTCACATATTTATAGGCTCAATTTAATCAGATTTGATATAAACAATGGCCCGTGCGTAGCACGGGTCTGCCACCCTAGTAAATCAAAGAGCTTATGTTCAATTAGTACAATGTATTGAGATGAGATCGGTGGTTTTCATTTATTGAGCACATATGCTTTCTTCAAGTCATTTTCTTTCATGTAGTTTGTTTCTAGCACTCACAATGTGTATATGAATTTGTGTTTGGTCGAGGATGATTTTATAGTGTCATGATATTTGGGAGCGATTTGGAATGAGATATCAAAGTTTTGAATGTACTGGGTTGATATTCGATTCTTGATTGAAGGCTTACATAGATTTAAACAAGTTAAATTGAGACTTAATTAATAACTACAAGTTCATTAAAACGATCATCTCTTTCCTAGCCATCATCCATTTTCCCGTTTATATATATTCCCACCCTAAGGCCACATTGTTGGTGGCAAATAACCACCTTAAAGCTTAGTGATTTGTACGATTGAACATGGTAGGAAATAGCCTATTAGCTCAATTGGTAGCACACAAAGATGTGAGTTCGATTCTCACATAGGCTAATGCGGAGTATGTGTTCATGTCTCTCTGGACTTATACGATTGAACATGGTAGGAAATATATGCACTAGTGGCAGGACAAATTTGGGAATCTGGTTGGACACTGAACTTATAAAATTATGAACTGGTAAGAAATATATACACTAGTGGTAGGACAAATTTGTGAACTTGGTAGGATAAATATACGATATTGGTATGATAATAATGTAATCACCGAAATTCCTGTGTAGAACTAAGTCAAAAAGTACCAAGAAACTTGAAAAGTCATGGTATTATAGATGGAAACTAATTGTAGGAGAAAATAGCAATATTGGTAGGATCACAATGGAAACCCAGTAATTCCTGTATAACTTGACACTAATGGTAAGATAGATGCACACTAATTGTACGATATATTTATACTATTAGAAAAATGTAAATGCATAATTGACTTTAAGAAAAAAATGAATGATGATGAATCTCAGAAAAAAAAACAAAAGGAGAAGGTAGGCTCCACTGGCAGAAACTGAAGTTATATGAACCACATATGCAAAAGCTATACATGGATTTATCATGTGTGATGATGAATCTCAAGTGCCCAACTGAAGTACGTTTGAAAAATAGATGTATAACTTAAGATGGTCATAATTGGTCACCCCAAGTATTCCAGCCCTGCAGTATGACCATCTTTTGCAAGTTGGCTGAGAGTTTCCATTACCTTTTCTGCCCGAAAGGCATCAAGCCCTGCAATAACCACAAATGAATAGGAGACATAAGAAAATGAAAGCTTTTTCTTGAGGTGCTTACTTTCACATTCCCAATCAAGCTTCTATGGGAAATATCTCAGAACAAGCCATGATGACTGTGATATCATTGATGTTGAAATTCCAAAGTTCCTTGCTAATTTATAGTCCCTATCCTGAATAAAGTTAGTGTTGCACTGAAAGACAAGATCCAAGTAGTGAAGATTGACACTTAGAAGTACTCTGCCATCGCTGACAGGTTCATGATCATCATTTGGAGAAAGAAAAATGAGTAAAACCTAAACTTTTGAAAAGAAAAGGGGGGGAATGAGAAAGTGGAAAAAAAGGGGGAAATTATCCCTACCAGATTCAAAAATTTATTCTACCACTAGTGTATATATTTCTTACCAGGTTCATAATTATACAAGTCTGGAGAGATTTATGAATTTGTCTTGCCGTGTTCACAAATTTGTTCTACCACTAGTGTATATATTTCCTGTCATGTTCGTAATCGTATAAGTTCAGAGAGATTTATGAATTTGTCCTAACATGTTCATAAATTTGTCCTACCATTAGTATATATATTTTCTGCCAGGTTCATAATTGTATAAGTTCAGAGATATTCATGAACACATACTCCATATTAGCCTATGTGAGAGTGGAACTCACATCTTTGTGTGCAAACACAACGCTCTACCAATTGAGCTAATAGGCTATTTTCAATGGGTCCTTATGATTGTCTAGGCATCAAGAAGTGATAATTTCGCAGGAAGAAAAAATAGGGCTTGAATTTATAATCTTAATTTGCAAGTTCTGCAATTGATCAAAAAGAGAGAGTATAAATTACGAACTCTCTACAACTGGTCTCATGAAACTGTCACCTGGGGGTAGTTTTGTTATAAGAAAAAGGAACAACTACAAAGGATGGGTACAAGATCACTTATCCATCGCTGTCACTGCCACCAGACAAACTTCTTGCACTTTTCCAGGTATAGAAGGACAGTTGTACACTATTGGTAGGACGTAAATATTTTATTGGTAGGATGGGGACTGTATCGTTTCCTGAGATGAACGGGTGACTTTTTCCCCGTCATTTCCGCTTCTCTCCTACTCTGCCTCACTTTTTTCAGAGCATGTTATGGTGTTTCAGATCCTCCTCTCAAGCTTATATATATTCTTGGAGGACACCCATCAATGCAATCATTGCATTTTCCCCTCATAAATGCTCCCCCTTTCCCCAAAGGAGGAACCCTATTTTGATGCAAAAACTTCACTGACAGCCCGCCAAATCAGCTACAGTGAATCCTCTCCATATTCTCTCCAAAATATCTCCAGGTATAGAAAGACAGGTTTAGCCTATTGGTAGGATCAATTCTTTCTATTGGTAAGATGGGCAGTGTGCAGTTTCCTGAAATGAACGGGAGGCTTTTGCCCTCACCTTTCCACTCCTCTCCTATTTTGCCTCTTTTTTTGTAGAGTATTTAATGGTGATTGACATCCATCAATCCATCTTATATTACATTTGATGTCCATGTTTTATGCCATGTTTTTATACATATTTCAACTCCTTATTATATCATTTTATATATTTTGGGTTGGTAATTTAGCGAATTTGTGTAGTTTATGCTTATTTGCGAGAAATAGAGGTCTACACAAGTTTATGTTTAATATTGCAGAATTTGGAGCTAATTCGGAGCAAAATCAAGAAGCACTGGAAATACACTTGATTTCTACTGAAGAAGCTCGATAATCAACAGAAGAGCACCTGACATCGAGCAAAGCTGAGCACAGAACGAGACACTGAAGACGGGTCGATATCGACTAATACTCAGTCGAAATTCCTAAGACAGACTCGACACGACGTTCAGGCTCGGAGACAAGACCAATACAGGTCGATATCGACCTTACTAACTCGATATCGACCAATGACAACTCGAAATTCCTCACAGAAGCCAATATCGAGTGATCAGATACGAAAATGGAGGAACACAACTCGATATGGACCTTAACAACTCGAGATCGACTTTGGACAACTCGATATCAACCAACATTAGTCGATATCGACCAACTTCCCAGATCAATACGAAGTCGAATCCGAGTCCTTTGAAGATATTCTGAGTGAAGATTACTTGCACGTGAAGACTTGAGAGATTTTATATTTTTATCTTTCTATCTATCCTAAGAGGGGAACATTTAATTACCCTTTAGGATTTATCTAGTTTACCGTGTTTGATTTATTTCCTTTCAAGTAGAATTATATCATTAGTTAGATAGAGATATAGGATAGATAGATTCCTTCCTTGGATAGCAAGGACTTGGCTCTATAAATAAAGCCTTATGGGGCTAGCTTTTCAGAAATTCAATTTCAGAGATACAATCTCATAGCAAGTAGAGAGTTTTAGGAGTTCAAGGCTTTTAGGGTTTTGGCACGTTTGCGAAAGTTGGAGTGCCGAGATTGTAAAGGTCTAGAATTTAGTTCAATGCAAAGTTTATTTCTTTCAATCATGGTTTCTATGGCGATGAGCGAGTAGTCCACCTACTTCTAGGATCGGGGTGAGCTCAACGATAGCCATGCGTGCTTGAGGTAAAGATTCGATATTTATTATGTTTTTGATCATCCACTGCCTTTTCTATGTTTATTGCCTACTCGAAAGAATAGAGATTCATGTTAACCACTTGGATTATAAAAATAAAATTGGTAGATACAATTAGGGTTTCTTGATAAAGTTGTCTAATTTTTTGAAAAGGCAAAAGCTTGCTCCTTTGATGTGATTGAATAATTATTTATTCATATTATCTTACCTTTTGCAGGTTTGGTTATCATTATGGTAAACCCCGGTCTTGGAAGTTGTATTTCATATATTATCTTCGAATCTGCAAACTGGTTTATTTCTGTTCATCCTTCGCATCCATCATCACATTCTTCGGCCCTCTTTCGCCAACACAAAGGTTCTGAAAAGCATTTGAAATCGACTTACACATGTCGAAATCGAGTCTTCTGGTCGTCCGGCAATCTTCTGAGCCGGTCGATATTGGGTACTGACTTGTTCGATATGCAGTTACACCTAGTTGATATCAACTTTTGCTTGTTTTTGTCTCTGCATGTACAGAAAGAGGACGACGAGATTGGTCGATATCGACCTACCATTGGTCGATATCGAGTAACTTGGCCGAAATCAACTAATGCTGCATAAACCAGAAATCGACTGAAATTGGTCAATATCGAGTTATATTGGTCGATATCGAGTAATTTCCCTGAGTCAAAATCCGACATGAATGTGAGCTATCTAGGATCCGCTGACACGCTTCCTCGAGGATCGATCCTGGCGTGAATGTGAGCTATCTAGTAATTTCCCTGAGTCTTGTAATTATTTGCTCGGAATGGAATCAGTTTGCTTTATCTTATTTATATTTTAATTGCAAGTCTCGATATCCTCCTACAACAACATCTAATAATTCCATTTTCCCCTCATAAATGCTACCCCCATTTTTCCCCATGGAGGATGCCTTTTGGTGCCAAATCTCACTTACAGCTACAGTGTAGGTGTAGCTATAGTGTCCCCCTCCCCCCTCTCTTCACCTGCTACCATGGTTTTTAGGATCGGGATCCTTGTGTGGGATGGAGACAAGGGTGTAGGATCGGATCTGTAACGGCCCGGGATTATGATTCCCGAGTTACGTTTCGAGGGATGAAACCCCTCGTTAGGATCTTGCGCCCCGAGTACAGGTTGAAGGTTTGAAATCAAAGATGTATAGTTTAAAGTGGGATTTCGCACCCAAATCCGGAAGGTCCGTTGGGGACCCCGGAGTAAACCCCTGTACCTGACCTAAGTCTACAACGCAGGAAATCCGTTATCATACAAAGGGCATAAGTTCTGAAAATGATACAACTAGTGCCACGGCAGAGCCGGGTCAAAACAGAGTACAATTAGGGAGTCATCCCAAAAGCATAAATCTGGTGAAGTCGGGTTTCAACCACTCACTCTCCGCCATATGAATAGACCTCGTCATAACAGCACAAAATCAAGCAGTATATCGGGTACCTGAAACTATACCACCAAGTCAGGCCAAGAGTCCGCCCGCGGGTCCTCTGACCGCGCTGAGGACATATAATACGCCTATACCTAGAATAAAGATGCCTTCATGCAGTACTGGAATATTAACCACACTATCATGTTCCTAACTCATATGTGCGGAATATTAAGAAGGCCTTAACAAAGAATACCAAGTGGTATATCCCTCTTCTACCACCACCCCTCTTCCAGACAAGGTGGAGACTGGCCAGTTCGATGCTATAATCATATCAAATCTCATCATCATATAATATCTCATCATCATATCATATCTCATGCCCATCTCGTATCTCGTGATATATATAAATGACTCGGGGAGGACAACACCCGATGAAGCTGGGCTGCCCTATGACCCTAGCAAGGACTCTAAGACTCACAGATAACGGCCGTTCTGTATTCAAACGCATACAGAGTAAGGATGCTCATTCGTAAATGCAATTCCTAAGCATGATACTACATGACATGCTCTTATGCATATGCAACACCTACATACTATATGACACATCAGGCAGGAGGTACTGGTTACTGAGTAAGCCCCGGAGGTACTTACCTGGCTAGCAGATCGGCAACAAAAGAATCCGGCACACAGTAGTCAAAATCACCTAGTACATGATTGAATATACATAAGTCTACATCCAACTATTAAGCACTCAAGCACACCTCAATCAATAGAACAAGTAACACGTTATGGAAGTCATTTCATCGCATCATCCGCTTCACAAGACCACATCGTTATTCAACCAATTCCGCATGTTCATATACATCATTTCCGCATATACCTCAACGGTTCATCAAATTCATAAGACATAATTTGTGTGATATAAAATCCTACTAGATCGTCATAATTATCCAACATTTAATCTCATATAATTATTCACCACAAGCCATGCTATTAGTCATACATATCATTCTGTTAGTCAAACGATCATATTATCATGCTAGTTAGTCATCGAATAAGTCTTATTCCCAAGTTAGTTTCAAAACCGTTTCAAATCCTAGTTAAATAGTTAAGTATTCCGACCCTTGAAAATACTCGCCAAATTCCCTTTTAAATTTATTTATTAGATTACTTTCCAACCTTGAAATTCTTTTCCAAATTCTTTATACATCTTTAAGTACCGATAATATATTTTAAATCTCAAATAGTATTACATGATATTTTAAATACCATTTATTTAACACTTTTTATAAATTATTTTCAAATCCCCTAAAATCCAGCCCATTTTTATTTAACAAACCAGCCCTTTATAAATCTCTCAAAATAATATTTTATCTTTTAAATCCTCGTATAACATTGTATAATAATTTAAATACCGCAAATTAGTTTAATAAATAAACGGATAAACCCGAACCGAACCGAACCCACAAACCCAAACCCGGTTGAACAATTAACAAAACAAGGAGGTGGGCCATAGGTGCTGACTGGGCAAGGAGAGGGCCCGCCTTCATCTTCCTCCTTTGAAAATGGAAGACTCCCCGCCTGCGCCTGCGCTCCGATGCCGAATCCCGCCAGCAGCTGCGCCTGGCTCCTCGGCGCTCTTAGTCTCGACTCCGATCACTCGCCTTTGGACACTCGCTCGCATCCCCGCCCACTCACACAGCTCCCTCGCACTCGCCCATGCCCGCGCTCAAAACCATCGCCCTCTCGGACTCGCTCGCCTCAGCGTCCTCTCTCAGCCCACCCTCGCACTCTCGATCGTTGGAACCCAAGCTCAAACTTACCCTCGACCTCACCGATACCCTATCCCAACCACAACAACCACGGAAGAATCGAAGACAACACAGGAGAAAAGAGAAGGGAGGGTCGACGCTCACCGAGGTATTCGCGATTTCGGAGCTCTCGATCGGAGTTCTGGGCATCGTCGGAGGCGCGCGATAGTTTGTCGGACCTGCGTCGAGGATGGGTGAGCGTGATAGTGAAGATCGGGGGTGATTTGGATTGGAAACGAAGGAATATGGCTTACCGGAAGGTAATCGCGCTCGAACAAGGACGGCGGAACTTCGGCGGCTCGGTGGCGGCTCCGACAGCTTCTGGGATGCGTCGGGGTGGCGGTGGACGTCAGAGGTGGTGCGGGGTGGTGTTGTGGCTTCTGCCCTTCAAGGAGCAAGGTGGCCGGGATGGGGTGTGGGAGCAACGGTGGTGGTGTTTGGTGACGATGAACGAGGTGTCGATGGTGGTGATGAACATCAACGATGAGTGAAAATGAGGGAGTTGGGGAGGGTGATGGTGAATGATAGTGATCAGTGATGGAAAGGGTGATGGGTGTTTCCGAAAGACGGGGTAGGGTGATGGTCTTTGAAGAGGTATGGTGAGGTGAGGGAGTGGTTGAAGATTGAGTGTGAATTTGGTTAAACTAATACCCGAAAATAAATCTCGAATACGCGAATTTCGTACCTCGCAATTAGTTTCAAATGTTAGTTTCTCAGACTCTCGCTCTTTCGATCAATTAGATTTTTAAAATAGACAAGGATATCGTTATCTGATAATTATTTTCAATTTTCGAGGTAAAATGATGGAAATCGTTCGTCAAATTTTATATTCCGATTGGAATCTGCTAAACGAGCTTTTAATTCGATTTAAATTCATTTTAAATTTCTTATTTCTGAAAATTTAGGATTTGAAAATCCGAGCCTTTACATCATCCACCTCTAAAAACAAGTCTCGTCCCCGAGACTAAAATCATCTTAAAACAGGGGATGAAGTTTAAAATTGGTGAGTCCTAGAATCATGCCATTGATCCCGTAAATACCTCATAAGTGTCCTTATGAGATCATCACAGTACCGTTGTCATAATCATCATATCTCCAATAGACCGTAGCAAGAATGTAATATGGGCCCCTACCACATCCTTACTCCGACTTCTCGGCTATATCATAACTCAAAAAGCATTACAGCATCTCCACTAGGTCTTAGCAAGCAGTCTATAAGGGCCCCTATAGAATGCCTGTATCCACTTCGTGGGCGTCATAATGCAAGCTCGGTTAGAAAATTTCAAGAGATGTCCTTAGTTTGAAAAGTTCTGGTCTCAAAATCATTGAAGTTATTGATCACGTTTAATTTTTCAAAACCCAAGTTAGTCCTTTTTAAACACCATTCAAAATTCCCTAACCCGATGTTAGTCAAGCAATTTTCAAACATCAGGAGGTTGAAGCATCCACTTCTAAGGCTAATCCCATATTTTCTTCTTAAGTTCCAAATCAGAATTATATTTCAATAATCCATCTGCTAACATTTCTATCCTCAAGCATCGTATATTGAATAACAATCATATCTCACGTTTATAGCATGACATAACACATCAAGGATAGTCGCATACCATAACATATCTAGCATCGTCTCATTCAGGTTAGGATTTATCACATCATCTCACAGAAGTTGCATACCATATCAATCAGATAAGCATGTTATATCAATCAGATAAGTACATCATACTCATTCTAACTAACAAGCATCATCGCATTAGAGGCAAACCACTGCTTCCGTACAGTAGCATTTCATCGAGTTCAGAAATAACTATGTTAGTACTAACATTTCCCTATTGTCAACGACAACACATCAGAGAATCAACATCGTCTATAGCATGGAATTCGCACAACATTCGGCCCCAAGTAAAGTATACACTAGATAACTACTCACCATCCCTCGCACTAAGATCACTTCATTGAGGTCTACCAACTCAATCCAATACCAGTTCTAGGCACCATTGTATCCTACTCACATACAACCCTTCTAGCCTCATAACTATTCGCAATCTAGGCCGAATACCCAAACCAACTACTAGGTATCTCAACTCATATGCCATCAAGCCATCTAAGAGCCAATCCACTTCGACATCCCGATCTCAAGCCCTACCTTCCACTCGACTATTTAAAACTCTCTCTCGGAGTTCCCAAATCACAAAATTCCCTCATTCCGACAAGCTGAACAACTCGATCTACTACCAAGACTCCACCTGAACATCATCCCCCAAAGAGACATCTCGAATCACCTTGCTAACCCAATCATACTTCCCACGCCACTAACCACTCTCACTAACCATCCACCTCTAAAGACCCAAGTCATGCTGACCATCTCACACCTGACACCCCTGACTAATTCTAACGCATATCCCAACTAGTGGTACTCCCAACCATGAATCACCAAGACCCTCAAGCCGACCCATTCTAGATCTTCTTCCCAGCACACTCTACCATGACTAGCTCCCTCAACTCCGCATGTTTCCCCAAATTGCCTCAGATCACGCTGCCTCAAACTTCGAAATCTCTACCGCTTAAACCTTTATGTACCGATCATCATTTTCACCGAATTCCTATGACATCCTCGTCCGAATTTCCTAAGTACCGCAACTTCACCAGCCTTCTAAAATCTCTTATCCTCTAGCGTCCTCAATACCTTTTGCTTTGCCTAGTTCCCAAATCCATGCTCATAATCTCCCTATCTCAACCTTAAGCCCATAGTCTTACTAGGAATGTCAACTACATCCTTGCCTAGCTACCAGCCTTTCCTCGAAGATTCATCTCACATCCTCAATTACCTCAATAGCCACAATGATCTCCACACATAAATCCCGATTCATTCCCTATCCCAAAATCCTCCAACAATACATCTAGAGATCCTTCACTCATAAATTCCCCAAGCATTACCAATCCTATCTATACAACCCTCAATTACCCATCACACGAACGACCCTGATATGAACAATCTAATATCCCCGATCGATAATTTCCCAAGCGACCTCATACTACTCTTCCTTGGCAATTCCTCAACATCATCCCTTATCGAAATCTCTCCCACTCACAGCACACATCACCTAGTCCCAAATTCTACGATTCCTCAGACGTTCCTTAACCGATCATCCTCGACTCCACCCACGATCCGCTCCTAAACTATCTAGACACCTTCCTTGGCACACAAATCCGTCCCACAACACCTCCCTTCAAGAATCCCCTGATCAACTCCTGGCTCGCCCATCCACCTCTAGAACTATCCTAACTACCTCTACCAAGACCTGATCTCAATATCACCCTAAAGAAGCTAGTCTAGACCTCAGCCAACCACTATCTTATACTACCCGCCTAGACTACCACTTCTCACTAGGACATTTCCCTCGAAGTCTCGCCATACTACCCCACTCCTCAACTAAGATATGCTTGGAGCTCAACTATACTCACTGACCACTATCTCCGACCAGTCTCAACTCACTCGGCTCTACCTAAGTTAATGCATCCACCTTGCACACCCTCTCGCTCATCTCATGACCAAGAACAAAGACTTCAATTCCTCTGCCACCTTCCGACCTAGCTTACCAAAGAATCTCACGACTCAAGCTCAAGAATAAAGCACTCCCATACATATAACCCATAACCTACACACCCGCAAGTCAGTATACCAAGCACCAAGGCACATCGTCATAGAAACAAGTTAGTCAGGCAATCATTGCTACCAATTCAGCACATCCGTCATCACACATTCAATTATGTCAGTTCTAGGCCTATCACAAAACATCAATTCCGATTAGTATAGAAGAATCCATGATTTGAATTAAGAACGTCCTTCCTTGAGTCATCTAAGAGAATCACGTACGCGGCTACCATCTTTCAAAGGTGTTCGTCCTTTGTATACTTTTGGCGACGTCAGTCCTGTGTGGTCTATGGGTCATGGACCCATCACACTTCCGTTGTGCTGCTATGGTGCCACTTGGTCGTCGGTCCTTTCTTACATGTCCACGCTCATCGAAGGATTGCAAGGGTTAGAAGTTACGGAGATAGGGGAGAGACAAGGGCGGAGGACACAACTTCCTTAAGAGTTCAGACATGGACCAGAACTAGGGACGACGAGACCAAGGAGAAGATCCTAACCCGAGAGTTACAACGATGCCCTTATAATTGTGGCACACAAGCACATAAAAATCAAGAGATATCATCACATTATTTCACACTAGTATGCACCTATCTCAAGGGATATCGATTTATGCATTCATAACATGTTCATATAATCAGTTTTATGTGTGCGCAGAACAAGCTAGCAACCTATCATTTCATTCACCAATCATGCTTGACAGACTAAGAACATGTATGCACACACTGACATGGGACATATATGTCATAAGTTATGCAAGACCTAGCAATCGTCACAAGATATCCTATGCACGAATTATCACTCAATTTAGATACACACATAAGCAAGTCATAATATTGCGAGATTGAGGCAAGCATGCTAAGATGCACCCTAAAATCATGCTAAGGGTATAGTCAGTTCATGCAGAGTTGGTATAGCAACTATCTCATCACATACATCCATATTCACATACTAAGACTAATATGTCACACAGTCATATGAGGGCTTATAACTAGGAGGTATATATCCTACATGATACTAGCAATAGTTTTTAAGCATGTACACAATCATGAGGTCCAATGAGGTCCATCTGACATGGTAAGTCATCCAATTCACGTTTTAACATACAACGAGAGTTGAGCACACTATCATGGACCTAGTTCATTGGGAGACGGTAATCCTGAGGATTCAATACATACGACACATACATCTACTCATAAGTGCAACCATGCAAGGTACCAGGCAAGTCATGCTGAATTATACCAATATGCAATTTCATGAAATCATAAGGAGGCCATCATTATAGCTCGATAGAATTCTCTAAGGACAATCACCGACTCACCACCCCGTTTTCCCTAGGGACACTAGTATGATTCGCTTGACACAAGGACATTCACGCCATTTCCGAGAGGTGAGGGCAGAACTCGTGTTTAGACTCTTGTTGCAAGAAGACATGGTTGGCCATTACGAGGATCGAAAGGGATGGCTCCATAAGACAACTCACTTCTATCTCGAAAAGATTTAAATCCTCACTCCCACTAATATACTCAGGTAATCCTCACATCTGACACGATGGTGGGATACGAAACAAGACTCGAAACAGGGAGAGGGGATGCTTCTCGACCCTTGCTAACATGCCTAAATGTTTTGGTGGGGGCAGAAGACGGAGTTAGAACCATCAGGGTGTTTGAATTATTGCAAGGCTATTCCGACAAGACAGGAATTACGATTACATAAGAACAAGGTTTTCTCCCACTATCCCGTTTGCACAGCTATTCAACATATGATTCAAGTTAGGGCATACAGATTAGTTCTCTAGCATAAGCATAATAGCACTCAACACGGAAGCAATCAACGGGATAATATGATCCACTTCAAGGAGGATCGCCCTCGGGCCCAATTTATAAAGCACATAGACGATCTATGCTACCCTTCGAGGGGCAGCTGACCGGAGGGGCAAGAACCTCACAGCCTCCTAACTCAATACTCCAACCTCCGTGGTGTTCCTTAGAGTCTTCTAGGCTCATCTGTAAATAAAAGCTAATATTTTGCCTACCGTTCCCCGAATTCTACATCCATAAGGGATGTCTACCGCTTTGGTCTCTACCCACGAGATTATTTCCCCTTTATTCATTTTAGGTTTTAAGTCCAATTAAATTCATTTTGCCCTTTATAAAATATTTTCCAAAACCATTTGAAAACATGGGGCGATTTTCAAAACCTCTTCAACCTATTGTACTCGGATTGCAAAACCTCAGCTCTGATACCACCTTTGTAACGGCCCGGGATTATGATTCCCGAGTTACGTTTCGAGGGATGAAACCCCTCGTTAGGATCTTGCGCCCCGAGTACAGGTTGAAGGTTTGAAATCAAAGATGTATAGTTTAAAGTGGGATTTCGCACCCAAATCCGGAAGGTCCGTTGGGGACCCCGGGGTAAACCCCTGTACCTGACCTAAGTCTACAACGCAGGAAATCCGTTATCATACAAAGGGCATAAGTTCTGAAAATGATACAACTAGTGCCACGGCAGAGCCGGGTCAAAACAGAGTACAATTAGGGAGTCATCCCAAAAGCATAAATCTGGTGAAGTCGGGTTTCAACCACTCACTCTCCGCCATATGAATAGACCTCGTCATAACAGCACAAAATCAAGCAGTATATCGGGTACCTGAAACTATACCACCAAGTCAGGCCAAGAGTCCGCCCGCGGGTCCTCTGACCGCGCTGAGGACATATAATACGCCTATACCTAGAATAAAGATGCCTTCATGCAGTACTGGAATATTAACCACACTATCATGTTCCTAACTCATATGTGCGGAATATTAAGAAGGCCTTAACAAAGAATACCAAGTGGTATATCCCTCTTCTACCACCACCCCTCTTCCAGACAAGGTGGAGACTGGCCAGTTCGATGCTATAATCATATCAAATCTCATCATCATATAATATCTCATCATCATATCATATCTCATGCCCATCTCGTATCTCGTGATATATATAAATGACTCGGGGAGGACAACACCCGATGAAGCTGGGCTGCCCTATGACCCTAGCAAGGACTCTAAGACTCACAGATAACGGCCGTTCTGTATTCAAACGCATACAGAGTAAGGATGCTCATTCGTAAATGCAATTCCTAAGCATGATACTACATGACATGCTCTTATGCATATGCAACACCTACATACTATATGACACATCAGGCAGGAGGTACTGGTTACTGAGTAAGCCCCGGAGGTACTTACCTGGCTAGCAGATCGGCAACAAAAGAATCCGGCACACAGTAGTCAAAATCACCTAGTACATGATTGAATATACATAAGTCTACATCCAACTATTAAGCACTCAAGCACACCTCAATCAATAGAACAAGTAACACGTTATGGAAGTCATTTCATCGCATCATCCGCTTCACAAGACCACATCGTTATTCAACCAATTCCGCATGTTCATATACATCATTTCCGCATATACCTCAACGGTTCATCAAATTCATAAGACATAATTTGTGTGATATAAAATCCTACTAGATCGTCATAATTATCCAACATTTAATCTCATATAATTATTCACCACAAGCCATGCTATTAGTCATACATATCATTCTGTTAGTCAAACGATCATATTATCATGCTAGTTAGTCATCGAATAAGTCTTATTCCCAAGTTAGTTTCAAAACCGTTTCAAATCCTAGTTAAATAGTTAAGTATTCCGACCCTTGAAAATACTCGCCAAATTCCCTTTTAAATTTATTTATTAGATTACTTTCCAACCTTGAAATTCTTTTCCAAATTCTTTATACATCTTTAAGTACCGATAATATATTTTAAATCTCAAATAGTATTACATGATATTTTAAATACCATTTATTTAACACTTTTTATAAATTATTTTCAAATCCCCTAAAATCCAGCCCATTTTTATTTAACAAACCAGCCCTTTATAAATCTCTCAAAATAATATTTTATCTTTTAAATCCTCGTATAACATTGTATAATAATTTAAATACCGCAAATTAGTTTAATAAATAAACGGATAAACCCGAACCGAACCGAACCCACAAACCCAAACCCGGTTGAACAATTAACAAAACAAGGAGGTGGGCCATAGGTGCTGACTGGGCAAGGAGAGGGCCCGCCTTCATCTTCCTCCTTTGAAAATGGAAGACTCCCCGCCTGCGCCTGCGCTCCGATGCCGAATCCCGCCAGCAGCTGCGCCTGGCTCCTCGGCGCTCTTAGTCTCGACTCCGATCACTCGCCTTTGGACACTCGCTCGCATCCCCGCCCACTCACACAGCTCCCTCGCACTCGCCCATGCCCGCGCTCAAAACCATCGCCCTCTCGGACTCGCTCGCCTCAGCGTCCTCTCTCAGCCCACCCTCGCACTCTCGATCGTTGGAACCCAAGCTCAAACTTACCCTCGACCTCACCGATACCCTATCCCAACCACAACAACCACGGAAGAATCGAAGACAACACAGGAGAAAAGAGAAGGGAGGGTCGACGCTCACCGAGGTATTCGCGATTTCGGAGCTCTCGATCGGAGTTCTGGGCATCGTCGGAGGCGCGCGATAGTTTGTCGGACCTGCGTCGAGGATGGGTGAGCGTGATAGTGAAGATCGGGGGTGATTTGGATTGGAAACGAAGGAATATGGCTTACCGGAAGGTAATTGCGCTCGAACAAGGACGGCGGAACTTCGGCGGCTCGGTGGCGGCTCCGACAGCTTCTGGGATGCGTCGGGGTGGCGGTGGACGTCAGAGGTGGTGCGGGGTGGTGTTGTGGCTTCTGCCCTTCAAGGAGCAAGGTGGCCGGGATGGGGTGTGGGAGCAACGGTGGTGGTGTTTGGTGACGATGAACGAGGTGTCGATGGTGGTGATGAACATCAACGATGAGTGAAAATGAGGGAGTTGGGGAGGGTGATGGTGAATGATAGTGATCAGTGATGGAAAGGGTGATGGGTGTTTCCGAAAGACGGGGTAGGGTGATGGTCTTTGAAGAGGTATGGTGAGGTGAGGGAGTGGTTGAAGATTGAGTGTGAATTTGGTTAAACTAATACCCGAAAATAAATCTCGAATACGCGAATTTCGTACCTCGCAATTAGTTTCAAATGTTAGTTTCTCAGACTCTCGCTCTTTCGATCAATTAGATTTTTAAAATAGACAAGGATATCGTTATCTGATAATTATTTTCAATTTTCGAGGTAAAATGATGGAAATCGTTCGTCAAATTTTATATTCCGATTGGAATCTGCTAAACGAGCTTTTAATTCGATTTAAATTCATTTTAAATTTCTTATTTCTGAAAATTTAGGATTTGAAAATCCGAGCCTTTACAGGATCGTAGGATCGTAAGATCCTAGACAAAAATTAAAAATAAAATAAAAACAAACCATCCTAAACAAATACCTTAATTTTAAAATAAAACTAAGCTTTTCCTCCATTAAACAAATTATGTAACTAAAATAATCCAATAATAAGCATTTAACATTCATAATTTGTCAAGAATAATGTCTCAAAAGGTGACAAACAGACAAGGATAATGTCTTAAAATATGACAAACATACAAGAGATAAATCACACATCCAAATATCCAATGACATCTCTAGTTTCAAATGCCATCATCGCAATTAACCACATCATGAACAATTCCAGGCGCTCAGACGTGGATTTGTCGAGTTGAGTAATGAAACAAAGGGGTTAGGGTTTCAATTCAACATCTTCACTCTTCTTCCTTCAATTTCTAAGGAGATGGGCTACCAAAAAATAAAAAAATAAAAAGGTTCATCGTATCTAGAAGGCCCAATATTCAAACAAAACAAACACAATTACACAAATATGATTTTTACTAGGATCGGATATTTTTTCTAGGATCGGTAGGATCCTACCGATCCCATACAATCCCATAGGATCCATGGGATCCTAGGTGGATCCATGGGATCCTAGATGGATCCTAGCACGAACGAGTCTATATCCCTGATCCGGATCAAAACCTTGCCTAGAATCCTAGGATCGTAGGATCGTAGGATCCGGATCGGGATCCTAATAACCATGCCTGCTACTTTCCCATCCGGCTGCCCCAAAATTTTGCAAAACTCGACCATATTCTACCCTTAGCAAATTTCCAATGTACTAGTCTAGTTTTGCAAAGTTTTTTTCCTGGTATAGTTTTGCAAATCGGCCTTGTTAATTATTATATTATTGAGGAGTTAAAAGATAAAATATTATTTTGAGAAATTTATAAAGGGTTGGTTTTATTAATTAAAAGGGTTTGAATTTTAGGGGATTCGGAAATATTTTATAAAGATGTTTTAATAAATGGTGTTTAAAATATCTCTAACATTTTTGGGACCTAAAATAAATTATTAGCCTTGTCGATTTAAAAATAGAATTTGAGAAATGAATTCCAAGGTCTGAAATTATTTAATAAGTAATTCAAAAAGGGAATTTTTCAAGTATTTCCAATGGTCGGAATTCTTAACTGGTTGACGCGGATTTAGAAACGATTTTGTAACTAGCTTGAGAATCTGACTTATTCGATAACTAAGTAGCATGATAATATAATCGTTTGACTAACGGTATGATATGTGTGACTAATAGCATGACTTGTAGTGATTTATTATAAGAAGTTCAGTGTTAGTTATTTATGATGATGATAATATACATACATAATACATACATATATATATATATAGAGAGAGAGAGAGAGAATGGGTATAAAGTGCACACCCCTTAGGGTGTACTTTGTGCACGATTTCTAGCCATTGATTTGGGTTAATCGGATGGCTGAGATTAAAAGACTTGTTTTCTTTTTTTTTAATAAAAAACGGTGGGGCCCGTGCATTAATTAAAAAATCCGGACTACTCTCTTTTATTAAGGGGTGTGGGCGCGTGTGACGTTGTTTGAATTAGGGTGTGGAGATATTTGTTCATGGTGGGGCCCTCCACAATGTTTGCCGGACTTGTGTGAAATGTGGGAAGTGGGTTTTGAGTTTTGAAAGTGGGGCCCGCAACAAAATTCTTGGAAGAGTGAGAATTCGGTTTTGATTTGGAAGGTGGGGCCCGCAGTTGAAATAAGTCGATCCTTTATTTTTTTTTATATAGAATGAGTTTGAAGTTATTTGTTTATTTTAATATTAATTGGTAATAACCCATATCTTAACCAATTCAATTTTTTTAAGTAAATATTTTGGGAAATTAAGTTTATAACTTTTTTAAAGTAAACACTCTATGGTATTTGGGAAATAAAGTTGATAACTTTTTTAACTAACAAGGTAGTTTATCTGTATCTTTTTTATTTGTAAACATTTCGATTTATATCAAATCAAACCATTAATTTGATGGATATTATGTTAACCCATAAAAGCGGCATCAATTGTAGTTAAGCTTCGAGCCAAGTCTCCTAAAACCCGTCGTAATGTACGTAAATTTGCATAATTATTCGGTTGAATCGGTCGATTTAACGCGTACATTAAACGATAATTAGGAGATTATTCAGTGGAATTCTTATTTTTACGAGGTACACAGAAGCGATGAATAATTGCATAACCATTGTGAATAAGTAATTTTTAGAATTATTCGGTTCAATCGATCGATTTAACGCGTTTATTGAACGATAATTGAGATATTATTCAATGGAATTATTATTTTTACGAGGTACACAAAATCAACGAGTAATTGCATAACCGTTGTGAATAAGTACATTGTTAGAATTATTCGGTTGAATAGGTCGATTTAACGAGTACATTGAACGATAACTGAGATATTATTCGGAAGAATTCTTACTTTTACAAGGCACACATAAGAGATGAATAATTGCATCACCATTGTGAATAAGTAAAATTTTCAAATTATTCGGCTGAATCGGTCGATTTAATGTGTACAGTGAACGATAATTAGTGAATTATTCATTGAAATCCTTATTTTTACAAGGTAAAAAAAAACCCAAATCATAAGAATCACACAAATTGGGGCAAATCAAATAGAAGATTCGAAATCACACAAATTGCTAACAAATTCAACACAAATTGGGGCAGATCGATCGGTAATCCAAACACCCACACGCTCACCTTCATATTTGATTACTCCGATTAGCCCGAAGAAAGGAGACCCCTGATCGCAGCCGAGTTGGATTGGAGCAGAGCGAGGGCCAGGGAACAGGGTGCGGCGAAGAGTGGTGTTGGCAGCAAGAGTTGCCTGCGCGAGAGAGAACAGGGCTTCGCTTGTGAGGAGGGGATGCTGGAGATCTGGTGGCGAGGACGACATGGTGGTCACCGACGATCTGGTGGCGAGGACACTCACAGAAGCCTCCGCCTTCTCCTTCGTCGACTGGTTGTTGAATCAACCCCTGCCTCCGATTCGCCTCCGATTCACATCCGTGCACCGCCGCCTAACCTTCGCTCTTCTCCTCATCGAATCGCCTGCGGTCCGCCGCTGAAGAAAACAATTGGTGAGGATGGACGGGTAAATCGGTGAAAACAGTAGAGCGCCGCCGCACAAGGGGAGACAGCGAGCCGATGCGCGCACTCCAGTCGTCGGTTGCCGCCGCTCTGGTCGCCGGTGAAGCCGCAAACGCCATGAAATCGAGGCCCGACGGTTGTTGTTGGGATTGGTGGCGATGTTGACGGGGGAGGTGGGTTTCAAATCTTTCAATGTACGCTTTTGGAGTTTTGTGGTTGAAATTGACCGACTTTGGTCTTTTAGGTTTTAATGGAGAGGGAATGCACGCGCCCACTAGCAAGCAAGGGAAAGGCCGGCCTCCTTCTTTTTTTTTTTTTTTAACAATTACACGTGGCGTGGTATAGGTCATACGATCCATCCATATCTACGGCCAGGAATCGTGCACTAGATACACTCTAAGGAGTGTGCACAAGGGAATCACTCCCTATATATATATATATATATATATATATATATAATGAGTAACTTGTGCACACCCCTTAGGGTGTACTTTGTGCACAATTCTCAGCCATTGATCCGGTGTGGATGGATGGAGGAGATTAAAAGGGTTTTTCTTTTTTTTTTTAATTAAAAGCAGGTAATTGATGAAAAAAGCCACTACTCTCCTTCTTTAGGCGCGTGTGAACGTGTGGGGGCGTGAAATCTGGGAAATAAATCCCTACCTCCCTCAACTTCTTCATCGTGTAGATCCAGGAGGCGAAGGGCTCGGAACTTGGATCCGACGAAGGGCGATAGGGCGAGGAAGGTGGCCACTGTGGTTGAGTCCGGTGAATGCGCTTGGCTTCCGGCAACGACGAGTCCGGGGGTATTGCGAGGCTTCGACCGATGGTTGTGGACATGGAGAGGAGCGATTCATCCGGCGGCGTTGGCGATTGCGAGGCTATAGGCCGAGAGGCGAAGAGGAAGGCGGCTTCGATTGGAAGGCCGGCGTCAGCGATTAGGAGAGGAGCGAGAGCGCGCTGTTGGGGGCCAAGGGCTCCGATCTGCTCTAGTCGCCAGATCTGCTCGCTTCACCTCGCCACCTCTCGTTGCCTCTGCCTCCGCTTTGATCGAAAATCGAAAAGCTTGCTCCTTCCCCCACTCTCCCGGCCTGTTGCGGTTCATGAATTGGTGTTGAATCTTGTTGTTGCTGTCAACGTACTTGCCCTCTCCTTGGAATTACAGTTTCGCTTCTTGCTAGGCAAAATGTTCACATGGGGCCACTTAATCTCATCAGTAACTTGTCGATGGTATTGATCGGCTTTTATTTCTTTTGATTTGCAATTGCTCTTTCTTTGTATGATCTCATCAGTAACTTGCAATTGCTTTTTCTTATTAATTGATTTTTTTAATGTTTGAATTAAGGTGATTTATTTGAGTTTAAGTGAATTGCTGGTGGGTTTGAAAGTTTTATCTTTGTCCCCATTTTCTAGGGTTTCATCTTTGTGAGGGTCCTTAACATTATTCGATAAAATATGTGTTGATTTTAATCTCAACACATTAACTATGAGACTTTTATAGCAAATTTCATGATTATTCAATTAAATCATGTGCATTATTCGGTAGAATTTATGAATTTTGGGTTGAGAATAAGCGACGTTTACAATTATCCTCGATAATATGATGAAAGGTGAATTGTGAAACATTATTCAGTGAAATATGAAACATTATTCGTATTGAGATGCATAATTTGATTCATTATTCATCCATTATTCAAACGTATTTGTCGAAAAGGCGCTATTACGAAAATGGAAAATCGATGACCCTATAGAAATTTGAAGGATTATTCGGTGGGATATTGAATATTATTCGGTGATATTGAATAATTATTCATGGAAATCAAAATATGAAACATTATTCGGTGAAATGTAAAATATTATTCGGTGTTTATTCAGTGAAATGTGAAACATTATTCGGTGAAAGATGGAGAATTATTCGTTTAAATCGTAAGTATTGTTTAGATATTTCGGGTTTCTTTTCTTTGAAATTGATAAACGAAAATTACATTATTCGGTAGCATGTGACAAATTATTCAGTGGAATTGATATATTTTGATATGAACTAGATGAAAAAAGATAAAATAACATTATTCGGTAGCATCTGAAATATTATTCAATGGACTATCCAAAATTTTAAAATGATCGAAATCAGGTGGATCCCACCAATGAATCACTCATAATCATTTATTTTTCACAAAACCGTGAATTTAGTTTTCTATCAACCAGAGAAAAAACAATGAAATTAATGATTTTTTATAGCTTTTTACACATAAAAAAAGTCATGGACGGTTATTTGAAAGAAAAAAAAATTTATGGGTAGTTTTCTAGAAAATTTTATTTTAAGATTGATTTTGTAAAAACTAACCTATTTTATGGGTGGTTTATGTTATTTACTTTTGGAAAAAAAAAAGTCTCGATATTAATTAAAAAAAAAGAGGGAGGGGGTGAACAACACGCACACAAGGGGAGGAGTTGTGGGGGTTTTCCCAAGTGGGTCCCACAATTAATTAAAGGAAAATAAAAAAATCTCTATCAATCCTAGCCTTCCATTCATTCTAAATCAAAGGCCCAAATTCGTGCACAAGGTACACTATAAGGGGTGTGCACTCTGGAACCACTCCCTATATATATATATATATATATATATGGAAGAGTTAAAATTGTCATAGGGTGTAAGTGTAAATTTTGGTGGAATTATCACACGCGCCTTTCAAAAACCACAGATGAACCAGCAGACAGCATAGCTTCACTCTCGGCCTCCCACACCCACACCCACCTCGAGCCACCTCCGGTCACCAGCGCCTAGCCGCACTCGAGCCCACCCCTGTGCGCACCCCCCGAGCCTTGACTTGGCTTGGTTCGAGCCACCTGCTGCCAAGTCGAGCCCCCATATCGCTTATTCTCTCCTCGCTCTCCATGCCAACCACGAGCCACCTCCGGCCACCATCTCCCACCCTCTCGAACCCTCTCAGTCAGGTGCACCCCCCGAGACCGGAACCCCCTTGGTTCATTCCCAACCGAGCTCACACCGAGCCCATCTTCCCCAACAATGTTGTTCGGTTCTTTTGGCTCGAAAAAAATTCGAAATCCCGATTTTCCTCCTTATTTCATCTCGAATTTGGTATGATTTCTAACCCTAAACTTGTTTATTATAATTAACGTAATTTTCGTCTGGTGCCCCTGAGGTAAGGCTAAATTCGCCGATTGTACGAAAATTTCACATAATTCGCGAAATGCCCCTGAGGTTTGAGATTTTTTCGCGTCGTGCCCTTGGTTGGTTTCTTTAACTTAACCGCTAAAACGGCGTCAAAATTAAAGAAAGAACAGAAAGGAGGAGATCGATTAGAACGTACGCTCCATAGAAGTGCTCAGAGAGAGAGCTTCGACACCATCAAATCGAAGGGAGAGAGAGAGAGAGAGTGATACGTTTGGAATCCCCGATCCTTCGCATGTGGGCTCGAAATCAAGAACACCAACTTGTTGATGGCCCGATCTTGCAATATTCTTGATATTCTCGATGTTTACAATCAATTACAATTAAAGTCTTTGAACTATTGCAAAAGAAACGAAAACAAACAAATAAAAACTAAGGCAAAAATAATAACAGCGACAACAAACACTTAGAAAATTCAGCAAAGCAAACACAGTAGTAGCAGCGACGGAAACAGTGGTGGCGACGACGGTTCCTGCTGCGGCCGCTGCCAGCGACGGTTCCTCTGTTGCAGCGAGTGTGGCCTGGGTTCCAGCGACATTTTTTCAGCTTTTCTCTTCTTTCTTGTGTTTGGTTTTGTGTTTGGGGTTAGGGTTTAGATCTTGGTTTGGTATCGGATGAACAAGAATATAAATTGATTGTGAAGGCTTTTGGATTTGAGAATTGGAGAAACCTTTTAATCCTAAAATGGTTCCTCAATATAATTTCCAATCTAATTTTTTTTGAATGTAAAACATGAGTTTAAATAGACAATAGACCAATTCTATCTTGTGCAAAAGATAGAGTTTTGGTAACTAAAGATAAATCAAATAATCTAAAGATATGTAAATCTTTCCTAAGATAAGTAAAACTAACTAAGGATAGAAAATTAACAACTTGGTAGAAAAGGAATTACCTAGATGAGATATTTTCCTTCCACCTTATTATTTCCTAATTGCATAAAATAAATATATCTAATTAATTAAAATTCGAAATTAACTAAATAAATATGTGGAAATTCGTCCAAACAGTGACAGTTGTAAAGATGATGAATTTCGGTCATTCTCGAGCTCGATTTTGGAGAAACCTTCAACAGCAAAGTTGTAGATCTTTTCATCCTTGTTCCAACAAGTTATGTCACGACCCAATCCAATAAATATGGACTCCGAACGACCCGTTTTACTAAGACGTCGAAATGTTGTCAACCCATTAAGAACGAACCCAAACTTGAACATTAGCTCACCTTGCTCCTTTGGACCTTGTTCCATGGTGGAGCCTTCTTCCTCCTTTTGAGGATGACACTCTTCGCCATCAATAGCCCTCGAATCGGTCTTGAAAGCTCGTCTGGATCAAGATCATTGTTTGACCCACAAAAGGCCATCTTAATCTGCATTATTCTCCCCTTCTTAGCTTTGATTCGTCCTCGAATCGAGTCATTGAAGAGCAGTGGGGAAGGAGCAGCAATCAGAAAGTAACTTTCCTGAGCATCAACTTGAGATGGCGCCAGCAGAATTTGAGGCAAAGGAACGTCAAAAACAACACCTATCATAGGGAACATTGAGTAATCAAGAGGAAAAATATCATTAGGCTCAATAATCCTATGAACTTAAGAAGTCTCAACATTAGGAACATTCTCAAGAGGTACAATAGCTAACTCGAGAGAAGTGTCCCCAATGTCCTCATCGTTATCGTCAGAAGCAACCAACACATTTGGCGCAGCACTGCAGTCCACTTGCAGAGCAGTTTCGGGTGCCTTAACGGAGGATTCCTTCAGCATGTTACCCACCGTTGGAAAGCTCGTCGAGTCAGCTTTGCAACAAGGCTGAGTTGACTCAATTCCGAGGTCGGAGTCAACGGGAATCGGCGAAACAAAATCAGCGCGCTGTGCTGTTTTCTGGGCAACGAAACCAACAGAAGACTCCTTAGGCTCAATTACCTCGTCGTCGGTTGAGGCAACTTTAACCGCAAAATCATTGTTTGACCCACAAAAGGCCATCTTGAGAGCTCGCCTGGATCAAGATCACTGTTTGACCCACAAAAGGCCATCTTGATCTGCATCAGAGAGAGAGAGAGAGAGAGAGAGAGAGAGAGAGAGAGAGAGAGCTTTGACACCATTCCTCTTGAGGTAAGTCTCTCCTCTCCATTTGAACTTTAAGGATTTACAAAAGTTCGGGATTTATGGTTTTCGATTTGAGATTTCTAGGGATTATCGTTGTAGGATCTTTAAGTTATGGTTCGGTGGATGGTTTTATGGATAACAAGCATCTAGTTTGCTCTCATGGATGTAATTTCGAGTCCTTTCTGAATTATGAGATTTAGGGTTTGGGGATTTGAAGCTTTTTCAGTTTTTGGAATTATTCTTTATTATCAGTAGATTGTTGTGTTGTTGAAATCAATGTACATCGTTCAATTCTCATCTGACTTATTCGGGTGAGTCTTTGCATCACACCTGATGGGTGCAAAATAGCTCAAAAGATTAGGGTTGTGTAGAGGAAAAAACTGATTGATAGATGGATAACTCAGGGACAAGGGGCTCCTTTAGCTGGAATTAAGACATGTCCATCTCGTATTGTTGGGATTGCAGCTACACTTAATGATAAATTTGTTGATGCTGAGCAACAAAAGGCCAAGAGAAATGGGCAAAATTGTGTTAAAAGGGTTGCTAGTGTGTTAATATTATCGAGTAAAGAAGGGTCCTTCTCTATGACAGAAGAAGCAAATTCTGGTGCAACTGCAAGTTTGGGTGGAGAATTGATATATAATATGCAAAGAAAAATATATATAACAACCAACGCTGGTGAAAAGGGTGTAAAGTTTATGACAACAATGAACCATACCTTATTCGGATTGATCTTATTTGATTCCCAACCCTAACCATATGAATGACTGATGCTTTTTCTCTTTATAACTCGACTCTTGTAATTCTAGCAAGTTGTGTTTGTTCAAGGCCTGGTTTATATATATATATTGTTGTATAGTACAAGAATATTGTTGAAATTGCTTTATGTGTGTGATCCTTTTGCTATAGTTTGTAATAGCTGATAGCATTTAGTAATATTTTGGCTTAATATCTACATAAAAAGTAAAATATTCATATAATTTGCTCACATGATGGTTTTCTTGCTTGATCAGATTGTGAAGCTCAAAGCTTTTGAGAACTTTGAGAACACCGCAAAAGCTTTGTCGGTTGCAACTTTGCTGATTGAAAGCAAAGCCACTAAGGGTCTAAGGAAGTTTCTATGAGATCATTGTCGGGGAGGGACATTAGGTGTACCTAGACCTGTCAAACGGGTCATTCCGGTCGGGTTCGGGTCGGGTCACTCCGGGTCTCGGGTAAAACGGGTCCCGGGTAAAACGGGTTCCGGGGTTTTCGGGTTGACTAGAACCCGGGTTTGACCGGGTTTCGGGCGGGTTCGGGTCGATTTCGGTTTTGTCAATTTTTTCTTTTTTAAATTAAAAAAATCATAATTTGATATTTTTGCGATAAATTTTAATTAAATATAAAAAAATTTAATTATATTTAATTATAAATCAACCGGGTCAATCGGGTCACCGGGTTGAAACCCAGATTACCCGGAAAATTTCCGGGTTTCGGGTTCGGGTCGAAAAAAATTTCCGGGTCAAAATTTCCGGGTCTTGACCTTAAAAATTTCGGTCGGTCGGGTCGGGTCACCGGGTCGGGTTGTGTTTTGACAGGTCTAGGTGTACCTGATTCTAACCTGTGGAATTTAATTAAGGAAAAATTGCTTCGTGTACTCAATACTCTTCTTTTTCTAAAAAAAAAAATTGATCTACGTATACAACACTAATATTTGCTTTGCCTTGGTATTCTGTTAGCAAATTGAATGTGTACACAACAATGCTATGATAGAGCTAATGAGAGGGGTGAGAAGCCAGTTGACCGAACTGATCACTGGATTAGCTGCTCGGGATTTGGCTCACAATTTGTCCAGATTTAAGTTAAAGTTCAGTCCAGATAAGGTGAGTGAGATCATAAGAAACTTACTAAAGAAACTATGATGCTTTGTGTATTAATCTTATTGTTTGCATTTCAAAAAAATCGTCTATTAGCTCAATCGGTAGAGCAATGTGCTTTAGCGCGAAGATGTGGGTTCGAATCCCATATAGGTTATCTAGATATTGAGCTGATATCTTTCTTTAAAATCAAGATAAAAAAACAAGGGGAGCTTTGCATTATAGGGTTCTTTCATTCTCCCCTCTCTATTTTTGGTTCGAATCCCATCTGTTATATGCATCAGCATATGATCTGCATTTGCTGGCGGTTTTTATGAGCTCAAAATCTGCATCTGCTGACTGTTTTGCTATTACTGCTAGTTTTATGATAGCAAAAAAATCTGCATTTGTTGGCTGTTTTTATGAGCTCAAAATCTGCGTTTGCTGGCTGTTTTTATGAGCTCAAAATCTGTATTTTCTAGCTGTTTTTATGAGCTCAAAATCTACATTTGCTGGCTGTTTTTATAAGCTCAAAATCTACATTTGCTGGCTGTTTTTATGAGCTTAAAATCTGCATATGCCGACTGTTTTTCTATTACTGCCGGCTATAGCAAGATAATAAAAAGCCAATGAATGCAGTCTTGATAAACAAAAGCCAAAAACAACCTCAGAAGCTACAGAGATCCAATGATATATGCTTGGCAACAATAAATCCTACATTTAAAACAGCAGCCTATATGCTTTTACAGTTATGAAATCGTAAACTAGACAGATATAGCCTTTAGTTGCAAGACTGCGTACAGTTGCGAAATGCAAAAAAAAAAAACATACAATTGCGATCTACCCTTTTCCCATCTAGCATTCATAGTTTATTTTAAGGCTTTTTATATAATCAACCTAACAAGACTGCGTACAGTTGCGAAAAGCAAAAAAAACAGCTACAAACAAAGGGCCCGTGGCAATCAAGGATGCAGAAGCTGTCTTTAAAGGTTCCCTAGTAATTATAAAAAAAAAGACAAATTAAGTGGGAGATTGGTGAGTCTGTCAATGATCACTGATTAAGAACATGATGATATTTGTTTGTTGTAAAGACATGAAAACATGATTTGAACATTAATACTTGACTAATTGGTCCGGTTTCGATCTTCGAATTGGATTTGATGTGGTAAATTCATCAAGTTAAACATCATTTTGTTTAAGAGAACATATTAGCCCATGTATGAGTCGAACCCACATCTTTATGCATAAACATACCGCTCTACCAATTGAGCTCATAGGCTATTTGGCAATCCGAGCTTAATATTAGCCACTCTAACAAAAAGTCAATCTCAATCATAAACAAGCTCAATAACAAAGTAAGAAATAATATAGCTTACTCTACTTCAATGTTTAAAAAGGCGAGGCCAAGGCGCGCTTAAGCCCTAGGCGCACTTCTGTCGCCTGCCTTGGCAAAGCCGCACCCAGGGTGGAAAAGCTCACCCAAAGCGCCCAAGCGCAGCTTAAGCCACAGGCAAATAAAAGCCCCAAGTTGTGGGCTTTTTTGGTTTTTTCCTTATTTTGATCGATTTAAGACATATTTCAATTTTTTTTGGATACAATCTTTCCATATCTTTTTTTAGTTGAAAAATTATTTTTCTAATTTTATTTTGAATATTTTAGCAACTTTTTGATTTTTGTTGAAGATTTTTCTGGTTTTATTAGCCATCTGCCCTCCCCTGTTCTTCACTTCATGTCTATCTATTCTCCCTTTCTACTCTACTTCTCTCCCTCCTTTCTCTTCCCTTCTTCCTTTCGGTGGAGTTGCTTTTGTGTTGCTGGATCCTGTTGAGTCCTTGCTGTTCTTGCTGTCGAGTCCTTACTGTTGTTGTTGCTTTAGAGTTAGTACAATAATATGTTTTCAATCTGATTTTATTTCATCCAAGATGGTTTTTATAGCATTTAAATTGAAGTTTAAGATGTTTTTAGAGTTTTATGGAAAAGCCATCGCCTTCGCTTCTAAAGCCCGCTTAAGCTACAGGTATGCCTATCGCCTTGTGTCGCCTTTAGTTTATTTAAAAACTGCTCTACTTTTAGCTTAATCAAATCAAACCATGAAAAAAGGATAACCTATTTTTCCTTCTTTCTTTGTACTAGGATAGAAATACAAGCTAGAGTTAATCAAGCAAACAGCAAAAAACAAACACTAAATCATTGACAGTTTGAGCAAGAAAAATCAGCAACACAATAGGTCACAAAAAGGATAAGTTCGAGTCTTCAAAATCCACAAAAATGATAAATTGCAAGGTGACATAAATACTAGCTCGAGTAGTTGCAACAAGTAAACCACATCATTTTGATAAAAAAAAGAAAAGAAAAGTAAACCACATCAATTCAGGCATCAAAATTTTGTCATCACTTGAAAAGTCTAAAGAGCGTTAGTTTCCAATCACAAGTCCAGAGATTCACCAGTGTATATTGTAATGCTAAATCCTTTAGAAGCTGAAACAAACCTTTCAAATCATTGCTTCCTACTTCAATACAATCTCTCAGCAAGTCAACCTCCATTTCTGTCTTCAACAGCTCCACCATTTCTCTCATTGGCCCCTGCCATTTACAACCAAACAAAATCCATAAGCAGGCAAATCAATGTTTAATTTTCCACATAAAAATCATACACTCACAAAAACCCCAGTTCGAAAAAACCCTCCTTTCGAATATTCTCCAACTGGAATCCAACCCAAAACCCCCAATTCGAAAAAATACCTAAATCTCCAAACCTTAAATCCCAAAACTAGTCGAGGAAGGGAAGAAAACTTACCTCCAATGGCGTCACCATGGTATGCTCCACCACAACGGCCTCCTCTCGTTGGCATCGACCTCCTCTCGCCGACGCCGATCTGTTGCATCCCTTATCTCTCTCAATAGTGCTATCGTCTATCGTAGTATCGTCTATCGAAGAGTGAGAATGTGGAAGACGCTATGACGTTTTTCTTAAAATTTAACCGAGGGGCACGATGTGAAAAATTTACAAATCTTAGAGGCATTTCGCGAATTATGTAAAAAAAAATTATACACCCGGCGAATTTGACCTTATCTCAAGGTCACTAGGTGAAAATTCCGTTATAATTATTTAGATTGTTTGAATGATTTAGGTTGAGATTGAAAACCTAGGGTTTGATTTAGGAGTGGAATTTGGGGCTTTTTTCCAAAAGCGAAATTGATGATATGTTTGTGTTTTTTGGTTGATTTGGAGCTAATTTCATGTTCATAGCATTGTCAAATTGTTTATGCATGGATCATGAGCTAATTGGATTTTAGAATTTTAATGTGATGTGCTTTAGAATTTGGGTTTTTTTTTGTCAAAAACAAATTGATTGAAATTGATGATATGGTTGTGTTGTTGGGTTGATTTGGAGCTAATTTCATGTTCATAGCATTGTCAAATTGTTTATGGATCATGAGCTAATTGGATTTTAGAATTTTATTGCGATATGCTTTAGGTCGATTAGGTTTTTCTATTTTAGCATGAAAATCATAATTTAGCCTATTAGCTCAATTGGTAGAACAATGTACATTTTCACAAAGATGTGGGTTCAAATCCGACATAGGTTACATAATAGATAAGAACACAACAGTCCCAAATTGCTAATCATGCACATCATAATCGTAGTTATGCACGTTTTAACCTTAATTATGCACATTTTAATCTTATTTATGCACTTTAATTTAAAAGCCTATTATATATGCACAATATAATGTTATATTTGCACAACATACTATTATATTTGCACATTTTAATCTTATTTATGCACTTTAATTTGAAATTGTAATACCGTCGGGGAGCTCCGCCCCCCGGACCCCCGGATGCGACGCCGGTAAAAAAAAATGATTCAATGCACATTAACAATAATCTTAATCGTGCACTTCATATTATTATTCATACACATCGTCATTTTATTCTTGCACTTTATCATTTTATTTATGCATTTTATATTTGCACAACAAAAAGTGTAGAAAACGGGAAAAAATGTGCATTTACCCATAAAATTAGACCCATTTACCTATTTACCCATAAATTAAGCATATTTCAATTATAAATTTTTATAATTGAAATAGGCTCATTTACCTATTTACGCATAAGGAATTATTATGTCTGCACATCATAAAATTATATTTGCACAACATAATGTTATTTGTGCACAACAACAACTTATGTCTGCACAACAGAAACTGACAGCAAAAAAAAAGGTTGGGACGTAACCAAAAATGAATAAAAATGGCTAGAGAAGGGGGGCACAGTGGGGCGGCCCGAGAAGGGGGGCACAGTGGGAGCACATGGGTAGGGGGCACACGCATGGGGCAAGGGAGCACATGGGGTTGGAATTTTTGCTAATTAAATTAGGCTCATTTACTTATAAATTAGACCCATTAGCAATTTACTTACAAAAATTAGGCCTATTGAGAGAATTTTACACCTTAAGCATTTTACACCCTATGACAATTTACATTTGAACCTTTGCCTATATATGTATGTATGCCAAGTGCGAGTATGAAATGGTAATGTGTGAAATTGGCTAAGTATATGGTATGAAGGTTGTCATAAGTTAATGAGGATGAGGTTATGCCCGAATTGATAAAGATGTTGGTTTATGAGATATGATGAGACGGTCGAGTTATCATATGTAACGGCCCGGGATTATGATTCCCGAGTTACGTTTCGAGGGATGAAACCCCTCGTTGGGATCTTGCGCCCCGAGTACAGGTTGAAGGTTTGAAACCGAAGGTTTGTAGTTTAAAGTAGGATTTCGCACCCAAATCCGGAAGATCCGTTGGAGACCCCGGGGTAAACCCCTGTACCTGTCCTAAGTCTACAACGCGGAAAATCATTCATCATGCAAAGGGCATAAGCTCAGAAAATGATACAACCAGTGCCACGGCAGAGCCGGGTCAAAACGGAATATAAGTAGGGAGAAATCCCAAAAGCATGAATCTGGTGAAGTCAGGTTTCAAACACTCACTCTCCGCCATATGAATAGACCCCGTCATAACAGCACAAAATCAAGCAGTGTATCGGGTACCTGAAACTATACCACCAAGTCAGGCCAAGAGTCCGCCCGCGGGTCCTATGACCGCGCTGAGGACATATAATACGCCTATACCTAGAATAAAGGATGCCTTCATGCAGTACTGAAATAAAACCACACTATCATGCTCCTAATTCATATGTGCAGAATATTGAGGAAGGTCTTAACAAAGAATACCAAGCGGTATATCCCTCTTTTACCACCACCCCTCTTCCAGACAAGGTGGAGACTGGCCAGTTCGATGCTATAATCATATCAAATCTCATCATCATATCATGTCTCATCATCATATCATATCTCATGCCCATCTCGTATCCCGTGATATATATAAATGACTCGAGGAGGACAACACCCGATGAAGCTGGGCTGCCCTATGACCCTAGCAAGGACTCTATGACTCACAGATAACGGCCGTTCTGTATCCAAACGCATACAGAATAAGGATGCTCATTCGTAAATGCAATTCCTAAGCATGATACTACATGACATGCTCTTATGCATATGCAACACCTACATACTATATGACACATCAGGCAGGAGGTACTGGTTACTGAGTAAGCCCCGGAGGTACTTACCTGGCTAGCAGACCGGCAACAGAACAATCCATCACACAGTATTCACAATCACAGAGTATCACCTAGTACATAATGGAATATACATAAGTCTACATTCAAGTATTAAGCACTCAAGCACACCCCAATCAATAGAACAAGTAACATATTATGAAAGTCATTTCATCGTATCATCCACTCCTCAAGACCACATCGTTCTCCATAAATCATTCAACTAATTCTGCATGTTCATATACGTCATCTCCACATATACCTCAACGGTTCATCAAAATCATAAGACATAATTTGTGTGATATAAAATCCTACTAGATCCTCATAATTATCCAACATTTAATCTCATATAATAATTCACCACAAGTCATGCTATTAGTCATACATATCATACTGTTAGTCAAACGATCATATTATCATGCTAGTTAGTAATCAAATAAGTCTTATTCCCAAGTTAGTTTCAAAACCGTTTCTAATCTCAGTTAAATAGTTAAGTATTCCAACCATTGAAAATAATCGCCAAATTCCCTTTTAAATTTATTTATTAGATTACTTTTCAACCTTGAAATTATTTTCCAAATTCTTTATAAATCTTTAAGTCCCAATAATATTATATAATAATTTTAAATACCGCTAATTAGTTAAATAAATAAATGGATAAATCCGAACCGAACCAAACCCGACTAATTAACCCCAAACCGGTTTAACTTAAACAATTAATATAAAATTCCAAGGGGCCCACAAGTACATAAGTACGTCTTCTTCCTCGTTTCAAATGTGAGATTCCCGTCGGCACCCATCTCCTTCCTCGCGATGATAGCTCGTCGTCGAGATGCACTGGCTCCGCCTCGGCCTTGGCTCGTCCAGCCTGCTCTCTCAGCTCGGACTCTCACACCTCCCACGCCCGATCCGGCTCACGCACACAGCTCACGCACCGCTCGCTCGCTCGCGCCCACGCTCACGGCCCTCGCCCTCGACGCTAGCTCACCGCCACTCTCGAGCTCGCCGGAGCTCTCGAGTTCACCCGATCGTCCCACACTCAGCCCTCACTTACTCCCGACTAATCTAAGCATCGAATAACGCATGAATTCGAAACAAGGAAGGGAACGAAGCTACAGGAGCTCACCGAGGTGATTTCGCGGACGTCGGAGCTTCGATCGGAGATTTGGGCATCGTCGGAGGCTCATGATGGATCTTCGGACCGGAACGTTATTCGCACTCGAACAGGGGACTTTGCGCTTCGGTGGCTCGTCGGTCGCGCTGGTGGCTCATGAGTGGCTCCGGACGTCGATGGAGGTAGCGGGATGGTGCTGATGCTACTGCCCTTCAAGAGGCAAGGATGAACGAGGTGTGGGAGTGGCGGTTTGAGCTCGGCAAGGCAGAGGAGCGGTGATGCCTCGGTGATGATGTTTGGAGAGATGGTGGAGACGATGGTGATGAATATGGTGAAGGATAGGAGTTGGTGATTGTGATGGTGAATGAAAGTGACGGGGAGGGATGGTGATTTGAAGGGGTATGGTGAGGTGAGGGAGTTGGTGAGTATTGAGTGTTGAATTGGGTAAACAAATACCCGAAAATAAATCTCGAATACGCGAATTTTGAACCCCGTAATTAGTCATCAAATGTTAGTTTCTCCGCCTCTCGTTCTCTCGATCAATTAGATTTTTATAATCGACAAGATATCGCCATTTGATAATTATTTTAAATTTTCGAGGTAAAAATACGGAAATCGTTCGTCAAATTTTATATTACGGTCGGAATCCGCTAAACGAGCTTTTAATTCGATTTAAATTCATTTTTAATTTCCTTTTTTTCCGAAAAATTAGGATTTGAAAATCCGAGCCTTTACATCATCCACCTCTAAAAACAAGTCTCGTCCCCGAGACTAAAATCATTTTCAAATAGGGGATGAAGTTCGAAATTAGTGAGTCCAAGGATCATATCATTGATCCCGTAAGTATCTCATAAGTGCCCCTATAAGATCCTCACAGTACCGTTTCCGTGATCATAATATCTCCAATAGACCGTAGTAAGAATGTAATATGGGCCCCTACCACATCCTTACTCCGACTCTTTGGCCATATCATAACTCAAATACTTGTATCCACTTCATGGGGCGTTATAATGAAAACTAGAGTCACATTAATTTCTTAAAATCCAAGTTAGTCTCTTTTGAAACACCATTCAAAATTTCAAGTTCGACGTTAGCCAAAATCATTTCCAACTTCTCAGTTCATTCTACCATCCGCCTCTAAGGGCTTATCCCATATTCTCTTCCTAGGCTCCAAGTCATAATCAAATTCCAATACTTCATCTTCCATCATTTCTATCATCAAGGAACGTATATATAATAGCAATCATATCTCACGTTTAACAGCATCGCATAAACACGTCAAGTACAGTCGTATAATATAATATATCTAGCATCGTATCGTCCATGGTAGGATTTATCACATCATCTCACAGAAGTGACACACCATATCAATCAGATAAACCCGTCATATCAAACAGATAAGCACATCATATCGATCAGGTAAGCATATCATATTCATGCTACTGCCAAGCGTCATCACATTAGAGACAAACAAGTACTTCCATACACTAGCATTCCATCGAGTTCAGGGGATAACTATGTTAGTACTAATAGTTCACTATTGCCAACGACAATACATCATAAAATCAACATCGTCTATAACATAGAATTCCCACAACATTCGGCCCCAAGTAAAGTATACACTAGATCACTACCTCAGGAGAATCTGCCTACACTACCAATCATGACGAGACACGACCATTACTCACAATCCCTTGAACTAAGATCAACTTCGCCGAGGTCTACCAACTCAATCCACTACCAGTTCTAGGCACCATTGTATCCTGCTCACATACAACCTTTCTAGCCTCATAACTATTCGTAACCAAGGCCGAATACCCAAACCAACTACTAGGTATCCCAACTCCTATGCCATCAAACAATCTAAGGGCATATCCACTTCGACATTACGATCTCAAGTCCTACCTTCCACTCGACTATTTAAAACTATCTCTCGGAGTTCCCAAATCACAAAATTCCCTCGTTTCGACAAGCTGAAGAACTCGATCTACTACCAAGACTCCATATATAACACATCCTTGCCCTAGGGTTCGTCTATCAACCCCATCTTTACCCTCAAATAGAAAATTCTGAGTCCTCAAATGAACCACTCTCACGATTGATCTAGACACTTCTTAACAATCTCGCTAACTCTTCCTAGGCTCTCAAGACTCCGCCCGACCATCATCTCCTAAAGAGACATCTTGAATCACCTTGCTAACCTGATCATATTTCCCATTCCGCTAACCACTCTCACTAACCATCCACCTCTAAGGACCCAACTCACGCTGACCATCTCACTCCTGACACTCCCGACCAATTCTAACGCAGAACCCAACTAGTGGTACTCCTAACCACGAATCATCATGACCCTCAAGCCGACCCACTCTAGACCCTCTTCCCAGCATACTCTACCTGGACTAGTTCCCTCAACTCCGCATGTTTCCCCAAATTGCCTCAGATCACACTTCCTTAAACTTCGAAACCTCTACCACTTAAACCCTTATTTACCGATCAACATTTTCACCGAATTCCTATGACATCTTCGTCCGAATTTCCTAAGCACCACAACTTCACCAACCTTTAAAAATCTCTTCTCCTCTAGCGTCCTCAATACCTTCTGCCTTGCCTAGTTCCCAAACCCCTGCTCATAATCTCTCTATCTCAACCTTAAGCCCACAGTCTTACTAGGAATCTAAACTACATCATTGCATAGCTACCAGCCTTTCCTCGAAGATTCATCTCACATCCTCAATTACCTTAATAGCCACAATGACCTCCACTCATAAATCCCGATTCATTCCCTATCTAAAAAAAATCCTCCAACAATGCATCTAGAGATCCTTCACTCATAAATTCCCCAAGCATTACTAATCATATCTGAACAACCCCCAAATACCCATCACACGAACAACCCTGATATGAACAACCTAATATCTCCGATCGATAATTTCCAAGCGACCTCATACTACTCTTCCTTGGCAATTCCTCGACCTCATCCCGTACTGAAATCGCTCCCACTCACAGCACACATCACCTAGCCCCAAATTATACGATTCCTCAGACGTTCCTTAATCGATCATCCTCGACATCTTCCACGATCCGCTCATAGACTATCTAAACACCTTCCTTGGTACACCAATCTGTCTCACAACACCTCCCTTCAAGAATCCCCCGATCAACTCATAGCTCGCCCATCCACCTCTAGAACTACGCCAACTACCTATACTCACATCCACTCTTAAGGTCACCCTCATGCAACTAGTCTAGACCTCAACCGCTACCCTCTTATCCTAAACGCTCACACCGCGCACCCACTACTTACCGACACTCCTAGCTAGGACATCTCCCTCAAAATCTCAACATACTAGCCACACTCCACACCTAAGACCTACCTGAAACCTCATCTATACTCACGAACCACTATCTTCGACACATCCCAACTCACTCGGCTCTACTCAAGCTAAAACATCATTCATGCACCCCATTTCACACAAACAATGACCCAATCTGAAGACCTCAATCCACCTGCAACTTTTCGATCCATCTCACCGAAGAATCTCACGAATCATGATCAATAAGAAAGCACTACCAGGCATATAACCCATAACCTACTCACTAGGAAGTCATTATACCAAGCACCAAGGCACATCATCATAGAAACAAGTTAGTCAGACAATCATTGCTACCAGTGCAGGACATCTGTCATCACACATTCAATTATGTCAGTTCTAGGCCTATCACACAACATCAATTCCGATTAGTATAGAAGAATCCATGATTTGAATTAAGAATGTTCTTCCTCGCGTTAGCTGGGAGGAGTCTGTTCACGATTGTCATCTTTGAAGCATATTCGTCCTTTTAGCCATCGGTGACGTTGTTCCTGGGGCCTAGGGGTCATGGACCCATCACACTTCCGTTGCGCCGCTCCGGTGCCACTTGGTCGTCGGTCCTTTCTTACATGTCGGCGCTCATCGAAGGATCATAAGGGTTAGAAGTTACGGAAATAGGGGGAGACAAGGGCGGACAACACAACTTCCTTAAGAGTTCAGACATGGACCAGGACTAGGGACGACGAGACCAAGGAGAAGATCCCAACCCGAGAGTTACAACGACGCCCTTATAATTGTGGCACGCAAACACATAAAAATCAAGAGATATCATCACATTATTTCACACTAGTATGCACTTATCTCAAGGAATATCGATTTATGCATTCATAACATGTTCATACAATCAGCTTTATATGGTGCAGAACAAGCTAGCAACTTATCATTTCATTCACCAATCATGCTTGACAGACTAAGAACATGTATGCACAGACTGACATGGGACATATATGGCCCAAGTTATGCAAGATCTAGCAAACATCACAGGATATCATATGCACGACTTATCACTGATTTAGATACACAATTAAGCAAGTCATAATATTACGGAAAGCATGCTAAGATGTACCCTAAAAATTCTACTAAAGGTATGGTCAGTTCATGCAGGGTTGGTATAGCAACTATCTCATCACATACATCCATATTCGCATAGTAAGACTAGGACGTCACACAATCATACGGGGGCCTATAACTGGGAGGTATGTCTTACATGATACTAGAAATACTCATTAAACATGTACACAACCAATGAGGTCCAATTAGGTTAATCTGGCATTCTAAGTCATCCAATTCGCGTTTTAAACATGCAAAGAGAGTTGAACACACTATCATGGACCTAGTTCATAGGGAGACAATAATCATGGGAATTCAATACATAAGACACATACATCAACTCATAAGTGCAACCATGCAATGTACCGGGAAAGTCATGCTGAATTATACCAATATAGCATGTCATTAAATCACAAAGAGGCTATCATCATAACTTGACAGAATTCTCTAAGGACAATCACCGACTCACCACCCCGTTTCCCCGTGGGACGCTATTATGACTTGCTGGGTAGGACACAATGACATTCACGCCGTTTCCGAGAGATGAGAGTAGAACTCGTGTTTAGACTCTTGTGACAAGAAGACATGGTTGGCCATTACGAGGATCGAAAGGGATGACTCCATAAAACAACTCACTTCTATCTCGAAACGATTTAAATCCTCACTCCCACTATCCCGTTTGCACAGTTATTCAACACATGATTCAAGTCAAGGCATACTGATTAGTTCGCTATCCTAAGCACAATAGAGCACTCATCACGGAATCAATCAACAAGATTAATATGATCCTCTTCGAGGAGGATCGCCCTCGAGCCCAATTGCATATATGTACATATATAAACGTAAGCATAGAGACGATCTATGCCGTCCTTCGAGGGACGGCTGGCCGGAGGGGCAAAACCTCACGGCCTCCTAACTCAACACTCCAACCTCCGTGGTGTTCCTTGGAGTCTTCTAGGCCCATTTGTAAATAAAAGCTAGTATTTTGCCTACTGTTCCCCGAATTCTACATCCATAAGGGATGTCTACCGCTTGGGTCTCTACCCACGAGATTATTTCCCCTTTATTCATTTTAGGTTTTAAGTCCAATTAAATTCATTTTGCCCTTTATAAAATATTTTCCAAAACCATTTTAAAACATTGGGCGATTTTCAAAACCTCTTCAACCTATTGTACTCGGATTGCGAAACCTCAGCTCTGATACCACCTTTGTAACGGCCCGGGATTATGATTCCCGAGTTACGTTTCGAGGGATGAAACCCCTCGTTGGGATCTTGCGCCCCGAGTACAGGTTGAAGGTTTGAAACCGAAGGTTTGTAGTTTAAAGTAGGATTTCGCACCCAAATCCGGAAGATCCGTTGGAGACCCCGGGGTAAACCCCTGTACCTGTCCTAAGTCTACAACGCGGAAAATCATTCATCATGCAAAGGGCATAAGCTCAGAAAATGATACAACCAGTGCCACGGCAGAGCCGGGTCAAAACGGAATATAAGTAGGGAGAAATCCCAAAAGCATGAATCTGGTGAAGTCAGGTTTCAAACACTCACTCTCCGCCATATGAATAGACCCCGTCATAACAGCACAAAATCAAGCAGTGTATCGGGTACCTGAAACTATACCACCAAATCAGGCCAAGAGTCCGCCCGCGGGTCCTATGACCGCGCTGAGGACATATAATACGCCTATACCTAGAATAAAGGATGCCTTCATGCAGTACTGAAATAAAACCACACTATCATGCTCCTAATTCATATGTGCAGAATATTGAGGAAGGTCTTAACAAAGAATACCAAGCGGTATATCCCTCTTTTACCACCACCCCTCTTCCAGACAAGGTGGAGACTGGCCAGTTCGATGCTATAATCATATCAAATCTCATCATCATATCATGTCTCATCATCATATCATATCTCATGCCCATCTCGTATCCCGTGATATATATAAATGACTCGAGGAGGACAACACCCGATGAAGCTGGGCTGCCCTATGACCCTAGCAAGGACTCTATGACTCACAGATAACGGCCGTTCTGTATTCAAACGCATACAGAATAAGGATGCTCATTCGTAAATGCAATTCCTAAGCATGATACTACATGACATGCTCTTATGCATATGCAACACCTACATACAATATGACACATCAGGCAGGAGGTACTGGTTACTGAGTAAGCCCCGGAGGTACTTACCTGGCTAGCAGACCGGCAACAGAACAATCCATCACACAGTATTCACAATCACAGAGTATCACCTAGTACATAATGGAATATACATAAGTCTACATTCAAGTATTAAGCACTCAAGCACACCCCAATCAATAGAACAAGTAACATATTATGAAAGTCATTTCATCGTATCATCCACTCCTCAAGACCACATCGTTCTCCATAAATCATTCAACTAATTCTGCATGTTCATATACGTCATCTCCACATATACCTCAACGGTTCATCAAAATCATAAGACATAATTTGTGTGATATAAAATCCTACTAGATCCTCATAATTATCCAACATTTAATCTCATATAATAATTCACCACAAGTCATGCTATTAGTCATACATATCATACTGTTAGTCAAACGATCATATTATCATGCTAGTTAGTAATCAAATAAGTCTTATTCCCAAGTTAGTTTCAAAACCGTTTCTAATCTCAGTTAAATAGTTAAGTATTCCAACCATTGAAAATAATCGCCAAATTCCCTTTTAAATTTATTTATTAGATTACTTTTCAACCTTGAAATTATTTTCCAAATTCTTTATAAATCTTTAAGTCCCAATAATATTATATAATAATTTTAAATACCGCTAATTAGTTAAATAAATAAATGGATAAATCCGAACCGAACCAAACCCGACTAATTAACCCCAAACCGGTTTAACTTAAACAATTAATATAAAATTCCAAGGGGCCCACAAGTACATAAGTACGTCTTCTTCCTCGTTTCAAATGTGAGATTCCCGTCGGCACCCATCTCCTTCCTCGCGATGATAGCTCGTCGTCGAGATGCACCGGCTCCGCCTCGGCCTTGGCTCGTCCAGCCTGCTCTCTCAGCTCGGACTCTCACACCTCCCACGCCCGATCCGGCTCACGCACACAGCTCACGCACCGCTCGCTCGCTCGCGCCCACGCTCACGGCCCTCGCCCTCGACGCTAGCTCACCGCCACTCTCGAGCTCGCCGGAGCTCTCGAGTTCACCCGATCGTCCCACACTCAGCCCTCACTTACTCCCGACTAATCTAAGCATCGAATAACGCATGAATTCGAAACAAGGAAGGGAACGAAGCTACAGGAGCTCACCGAGGTGATTTCTCGGACGTCGGAGCTTCGATCGGAGATTTGGGCATCGTCGGAGGCTCATGATGGCTCTTCGGACCGGAACGTTATTCGCACTCGAACAGGGGACTTTGCGCTTCGGTGGCTCGTCGGTCGCGCTGGTGGCTCATGAGTGGCTCCGGACGTCGATGGAGGTAGCGGGATGGTGCTGATGCTACTGCCCTTCAAGAGGCAAGGATGAACGAGGTGTGGGAGTGGCGGTTTGAGCTCGGCAAGGCAGAGGAGCGGTGATGCCTCGGTGATGATGTTTGGAGAGATGGTGGAGACGATGGTGATGAATATGGTGAAGGATAGGAGTTGGTGATTGTGATGGTGAATGAAAGTGACGGGGAGGGATGGTGATTTGAAGGGGTATGGTGAGGTGAGGGAGTTGGTGAGTATTGAGTGTTGAATTGGGTAAACAAATACCCGAAAATAAATCTCGAATACGCGAATTTTGAACCCCGTAATTAGTCATCAAATGTTAGTTTCTCCGCCTCTCGTTCTCTCGATCAATTAGATTTTTATAATCGACAAGATATCGCCATTTGATAATTATTTTAAATTTTCGAGGTAAAAGGACGGAAATCGTTCGTCAAATTTTATATTACGGTCGGAATCCGCTAAACGAGCTTTTAATTCGATTTAAATTCATTTTTAATTTCCTTTTTTTCCGAAAAATTAGGATTTGAAAATCCGAGCCTTTACATCATATTTATTTTTTTTCCTATATGTTTCATATATGACTTGTGTGCTTTATGTAAATTAGACTTGTTATGTTATTTATGGGATTTCTAGGTGATCTCTAATCTATTGGATTACTTGTCATTGCTGATTATTGTTTGGATTATGCGCTTCTCTAGGTAAGTTTCCTACGAGGGTTTACTCAGTAACCAAGACAAAATCTGATGTGTCATATAGCATGTAGGTGTTGCATATGCATAAAAGCATGCCATGTAGTATCATGTTTGAGACTTGCACTTATGAATGAGCATTCTTATTCTGTATGCGTTTAAAGATAGAACGGTCGTTATCTGTGAAGTAACAAGAGTCTTTGCTAGGGTCATAGAACAACCCAGTCCAATCGGGTTTTGTCTTGAGTCATTTGAGTCATTGGAACGCCTTTATTATTATCAGTGTTCTAAAAATCGCGCCTAGGCGCCGCCTGGGCGCCGCCTAGGCTAGGCGGGACGGTACCTAGGAATTTTTAACCCTAGGCGGACCTCTAGGCGGAAATTCATCCAGGAACCGCCTAGTCCCGCCTAGGCACCGCCTAGTCCCGCCTGGGCCCGACTAGTCCCGCCTGGGCCGGCCTAGGCACCGCCTAGTCCAACGATTATTCAATTTGCGCTTCTAAGCATATGATTAGTTGACTTAGGGTTTTTTTATCCTCCATGTCGGGATGCATTTGCTTTTTAGTCGAACTTATAGTTTTGGATTTTAGGAGGTTTAGAGTTGTTAGTCAGACATGTACTTTTGCGTTTATTTACTTTAGTGTTAGTTAACTACTACAAATTTGGGTTTATGAGTGATATTATGGATTATTATTACATTATATGAATTATTGACAAGTGTTATTCGTCAAAATATAAGGAAATAATCAAGTTTGTTCTAAGTCCGCCTAGGCGCCGCCTAGGCACCCGCCTAACCGCCTAGGCACTAGGCGGCCACCCACCGCCTAGCGGCCGCCTAGCGCCTTTTAGAACATTGATTATTATCAGCATTACTATTATTTTCTTTTCGCATATCCACGGTATGATTATTTATTTAAGTATGCTTTGGGTTGGGCACTAATACGGGCTTGATCCAATTAAATGGAACATAATGCATTTACGAGTTGGCCAGTGTCCGCCCTATCTAGAAGGGAGGGTAGAAGAGGGATATACCACTTGGTATTCTTTGCTAAGACCTTACTTAATATTTTGCACATATGAATTAGGAGCATGCTAGTGTGTTTCATAATTCAGTACTGCATTAGAGCATCCTTTATTCTAGGTATAGACGTATTATATGTCCTCGGTGTGGTCTTTAGCGCCCGCAGACGTCTCTTAGCCTGACTTCGTGGTTAGTTTCAGGTATTTTATCATTGTCTGTTTCGTGCTTCCATGACGAGGGTTTCCTTTGGGATGTGCAACTCACTAAGAGACTGACTACCACCGGGCTTATAGGTTTTAGGATTTCATACTTTTGAATTATGTTTTGACCTGGCTATGTCGTGGCAACCTCTGTATCATTTTAGACTTCTGTTAGTTTTGCATGAAAAATGGCTTTTCCGCGAGGTAGTCTTAGGACAAGTACATGAGTTTTACCCCGAGGACTCCAACGGTTCTTACGGCTTTGGGTGCGAAATCCCACTTTAAAGCACTACTGTTTGATTTCAAACCTTCAACCTGTACTCGGAGCACAAGATCCTAACGAGGGGTTTTATCCCTCGAAACGTAACTCGGGAATCATAATTCCGGGCCGTTACAAAATCGCACCAGATGCTGTTTCAGGCCTCTACTTTAGTATTTTACTAGTATTTGTTACCCATGCGGTTGCGCGTTTTGTTAATAAATTATACTCACGCGGGTATTTTATTATATTAATTATATTAAAATATTATATTAGATTATTAATTGACGTGGCTCATAAAAATAAAACCATATATAAATATATTATATTCATTTTGATCTAAAGGTAGAATAATTTACCATATGTTTTAATATATTATATAGATAGATATGCTTATTTTATTATATATACTTGGTGGTGGGTATAGTGCTGATCGGTTTTTTAGTCATATAGCTCTGTAAAATATCTATATCTATTATTATATTATATGTATAAAAAGGGTGTGGTTATATACACCACAAATCCAAAGGCTGAAAATGCACGTCCTTAAAGACGTGCAAGCCTGGTGACTAATTAACTTTAAAAAAAAATAATTAACCCCTTTTAACCATGCACGTCCTTAAGGACGTGCATGATTTGGGGTGTATATAGCCAACACGATTAAAAATCTTATATGCACTATAAATATAGATACTATTTTGGTCGCCTAGTATATATAAAAGAAAATATTTGGCCCAAAGGCCTTTCTATTAGCCCATTTTTAGTATTTGTCCTAAGGGTTTGGATTTGTTAGTAATTGTTTAAAATATTTTCATAATCCACTTTTTCCCTCCCTTTTAATTTTACCCTTTCCTTCGGGTTTTTCCGGATCTGAGAACCACAGGGACGGAGCGCGAAGAGAGACGTCCTTCATCCTCCTCCTCCTCCTCATAGATACTCTTCTTCATCCTCCTCCTCCTCCTCGTCGGATTCGTCGGCGTCTGAGTATAGAGATCTGAAATTCTCGAAGAGGAACCGATCGATGTCGTTCGGCATCGCCTCCACTGCCTTGTCAGTTGTCACTCCGACTACCTCCCGCAACTGATTCCGATCCCTGCGGCTCACTCAAGTTGCTCTTTCGGCGGCGGAGGTTGTTACCGGCAGCATAAAGATTAAAGCTCTTAGGATGCCTACATCCATTGAAGAACTTGCTAGTAGAGGGGGTGATATGAGGGTTCGGAGATTGGCTTTTGATCCTGCAAATCACATCGGAGAGCAATTTCTGCAGTTTTCTCAGTATTTTCTTGTCTAATTTTTCCTTTCCCTCCTCAATTTTGCCTTCTTTTCCAATTAATAATAATAATTTAATCTTCCTGATCGATCCCAAATTAGTTGAAATTGGAGGGGTTTGATGAGGTTTTTAGGGGCCATAGCAGTTTTATAGAGAGAGTTTATTCAAAGTAGTAACATAAGATTTTGATTTTGAAAGGGATTTTGATCTGATCGGAGTACTTGTGTGATCTGATCGGAGTCATGGTATCTTTCATTAGCACTTTATGTGGGTGCATGTTCTTGAATGTACATTTACATACTGATTATTTTGTACAGTGAGGCTTGCACCCAAGGAGATCTCAACCAATTTGACTAGATACGGGAAAAATGCAATGATCTCAACCAATTTGAGGGTGCTGTCATATGTATATGTTAGAGCAACCCAACAACTCTTGTATAATAGAGAAAATATGATATTTTAGAGAAAATGAGGGTTTTTTCACCCCAACAACTCTTGTACATTTACAAATCACAAATATGAGCATATCACAAATATTGATTTCATTAAAGCTTGGCTGTGTGATGTGTCAAAATTGATGACAAATAATGCAAAAAACTCAACCTGCATAATTATCCTTTCATCGTTTTAAGGTTATACTGGATGAAGTTGTCACCACATGTTAAAATGAAGTTGTCACAAAAAAATTTCCATGTCACCGTTGATAAGGGTGGTGATAGTGACCTTGTAAAAAAAACTAAAAACGAAGCTGTCACCAAAAAAATTTCATGTCACCACGCCGTAAAAAAAAACGAAGTTGTCACCAAAAAAATTTCATGGCGACAGATAATGATAAGGGTGGTGACAATAAGGGTGGTGATAGTGCCCACTGATAAGGGCGGTGATAGTGATAAGAATGTTGACAACGATAAGGGTGGTGACAGACTGACAGTGCCCACTAATAAGAGTGGCGACAGTGATAAGGGTGGTGACAACCCGTGTAATTACAGTGTCTATGACCCTGTTTTTAAAGTGATGACATTGTCTACGACCCTGTTTTTATAGTGATGAGTGATAGAGGATGAGAAAGTAACCATTCCGGAATGGCTCAACTGGAAAGGACTTGCGGGTAGTACCCAAAGGTCCCCGGTTCGAATCCCGAATGGCCGCTCTTTATTACCAATTCAAGATAGAGGATGAGAAAGAGGAGAGAGAGGGGATGCGAAAGGGGAGGGTTTCGCCGCGGATTCAATAGAGCCTATGGCGGACGCCCACTCGACAATAATAGGGAGAGAACGAGAGACGACGAAGCTCCAGTGAGAAGAGTGAGCGAAGGATGCGTGGTCGGCGGCGACGAGAAGAAGAACGCCCGTTCCTCTGTAATCGCATCCCTCCTCTATTTGATTTTCAACATGGTTATCAAATGAACAGCGCCTCACGAGAACAAAGAGAAAGGAAAAAAAATAGACGGGGCAAAATTTTCAATTTAGGACACTCACCTAATTTCCATAGGAAAATGGACTATGAGTTAAAATTTGCATCCCAAATGGACACATAGCAAAATTTTCATATATATATTTTAATAAAAAAAAAACCCTTATTGAGAGGTAAGAAATCTTTATTGTTCTAATCGGTTTTTTTTAGTTGAACACAAATATTTGTAAGAAAAATTGATCGATTTTTAAGTCATATAGCTCAAAAATATTATACAAATTGGAAGGGGGGGGGGATATTGGATAGAAAAATTATTAGAAAAAGTTGTGCTTAAAATCTTTAAAAAATGTATCCATATTTAGAAAATTGGGAAAAATCAATTAAATATGATGAATATTTATTTTAAAAAAACTAATTAAGATATAAGGTTCAATATTTATAAAAAAATGTATCCATGTTGTACACATGTGTTCACACTTAAAAACCATACGGAGTATATACCCATTAATTGTGTTCACACTTCAAAACGGAGGTATTATACGTAGTACTGGTATTGTGTTAATTGTAGAATAAATGTAATTGCCAGCAATTAATGAGATACTCCGTATGTACTTCATAACCAAAGCCAAAACGTCAATCTTTGTGGATCACATAACCAAAGCCAAAACGTCAAACAATGTAACGGCCCAGAATTATGATTTCCGGGTTACGTTTCAAGGGATAAAACCCCTTGTTCGGATCTTGCAATCCAGGTACGGGTCGAGGTTTCAAACTCATTTTAAGATTTGTAGAAAGAGGGATTTCAAACCCTAAAACCTCGAAGGGCCGTTGGGTACCCTTAACCTGTCCTAAGACTATGTCGCGGAAACCATTTCAAACGGAAGTAAAGCGGAAGTAAAGTACAGATACAAGTGCCACGGCGGAGCCGGGTCAAAACGGAGTCAAAAGTATAAATCCAAAACAATATAATCAGAGTCTGATGAAGTCTATAACTCCAGCGCTCACTCTCCGCCGACAAAATGACCCGCGCAATAAGCAAACAGCACCGATAGGATGAACATAAATAATTCCTAAAAAAATTGATTTGGAGCGGGATCAGATCGATGCCCACTTAACTCTGCATCCCAACCATAAGCACACATATACGCTATACCTAATAAAGATGCTCTAATGCAGTACGAAATTCAAACACACTAGCATGCTCCTAGTTCATAGTAATGTGCAGAAATACTGTAAAGGGCCCAAGACAATGCCAAGTGGCATATCCCTCTCCTACCTCCACCCCTCCCGACAGGCGGAGACCGGCCAGCTCGTGAATGCATTCATTCATAATAGGGCGGCACGCATGCCTAACCCGCTCCACAATAAAGCCCGCAGGCATATCATAATATAAGGAAGTACTCGATTGACTCAGGGTACCCGATGAGGCTGGGCTACCCTATGACCCTAGCAAAGACTCTAGGACTATCACAGATAACGGCCGTTCTGTTTACAAACACATAGAGAAATCGAATGCTCAACGATCAATGCAACCTAGCATGGTACTACATGGCATGCTGATCATGAATGCAACACCTAGTATATCATGCACTTAAAGCAGGGAATAGCTCTATTCAATCTGAGTAAGCTCCGAAGAGACTTACCTGAAGATGCAGAACAACAAGATAATACAAGCAAGGGCCAAATGCAAATCCAAAGTAGTCCAAGGCAGTACACACCTATCATCAAGTCATTTTCATAAGCTACCGAACCAATATTCATACACACAAAACCCAAAGTTCTCAATATCCTTAAAACCCATCGACGGTAAAACCATTTTCCAAACCCTTTCCGATTTGATCAACATCAACCAAAATCATTCTTCTCATTTCCTTCTCAAAACCAACATCATCAAACCAAGACAAAGAATCCCGACATTAAACATTTAAACCTTAAAACCAATACCTCAAAATCATATTATAGAATTAATCCCGGCATTTTGATTTCAACACATCAAATCCTTTAAGAATCATTTTCGGACGACTTAAAACATTTTATAAATAATTTAGCAACAATGTTTATCTAAAATAAATCCATCTTTATAACCTCATTTATAAATCAGAACCGACAAATTCATTTTAAACTTCCTTAATTCCCATTTTCAAAGCAACATCTATTAATTTCATATTTCCAAATAGTAATACCACTTTAAACAATTTATAATATATTTAATATTCCCAGAAATATATTTATCACCCAAACTTAGAATATTAACATATAATAATAATAATCTAATAATAATTTACAATTATACCATAACTATATATATAACACAACATATATAACATAAAACACAAACCCCTTTAAAACCCAACCCAAAATAAATAACCCAGCAAATGAAGAAGGAAAGCCCAAACTTGATCCAATCAAAAGGAAAGAAGGAAAGGAAGGCCCATATCCGGACTTGAGCCCATCAGGACGAAGGACCCAGACCCGCCCCAAGCAGAAGCCCCAACCCGGAATAGAAATGTCGGGACAGGCCCAACCCGGTGGCCCAAACCCATGACTAGCCCAAATCTGAAGGTGAGTTTAATGAACCGGTAAATTAAGCCCTGAACCGCCGGTTCACCAAAAGAAAAGAAGGGAACCGGTTCAACTGAACACATCTCCCTCAATCAAACAGAGCTCTCACAACGACGACGGGAAAACGGAGAAAGGAGATGGAATCCGGGCCTCTGCCGGCGGCCGTTTCGACTCAAGGTTTTACCCAGGGACTCGGAATACACAACCGACCACACCCCACCCAGAATGAACCAAACGGCTGCAAAGAGGGAAGGGAAAGAATCTCACCGAGGTTTGGAGTTCTCCGCCGGAAAGAGGGTCGTCGAGCTCGATTCGGTCTTGTCGATGGGGGAGAAGCTTCGAGATAGGCCTAGGACGAGATATTGATCAGAAAGAAGGACTTTAAGGGGGGTAATTTCTCGGAATCGAATGAAAACCATTACCGACTTTTTAGGATGGAAGCAGGGGAGGGAAAACTGGCGGCGGCGGTGACTCCGGGGATCGTCGACGCTTCTGGCCGCTGCTGTTGGCTTGCTCTGGGATACCCCTCGCCTGCTCGGATCTGCGTCCGACGTTGGAGGAGAGGCAACGACTGTGTTGCTAGGCTCGCTGTTGCTGTCCGTATCGAAGAGAGGAGGAGGAAGGGCTGTGCCCGGAGGAAATGGAGGCTTCGGCGACCTCCTGGGTGGCCGACGTCGATGGTGGAGCAGCTGCTGGTGGCGGCTCGGCGAGACAGTGGCGGAGGAGCTGTAATGGTGGTGACTGTGGCTTGTCAAAAGGAGGAGACAAAGCCCAAAGGGGGCTGCTTGAACATGAAATGAGGGAGGAGGATGGTAAGGGTCTACAGATATGTATGAGCTGAGAAGATAAGGTTTTCTTTTGTTGGATTCTTATAGGAGGGAGGAACCTGAGGTTTGAGGAAAGGAGGAGCAATTCGTATGCAAAATGTGGGTTGTTCTGACAATTCAACATGAAGAAGAAAAAGACAAGAGGAGGGGTCCCAAAATTCATCTTGAAATACCCGGAAACTAAATCCCAAACTCGCTTACTCGACCTTATCCCGACACGTTTAAAATACTACTCAATTTTCCAAATCCGAATTTAATAAATAAAATCCGAACATTATTTTTCAATTTTCGGTATATAAAAGCAGAGTATAACATATTTAAATTTCCAAATAAACAATGTCGGAACTCGTTTTAAGGATTTCAATTTCGATTTAGGAAATTAAGGACGAGTTTTTTTTTTCTTGAATATCTGAATTTTTATTTTATTTTATCTTATTATTTTTTCCGACTTAAATCCATTTATATTATTTATTGAAACTTATTATTTAAAAATCCGGGCCTTTACATCATCCACCTCTAAAAACAAGTCTCGTCCCCGAGACTAAAACCAAAATAAAGTAGGGCATGAAGTTTGAAATTAATGAGTCCAAGGGCCATGTCCAAGGATCTTGTAATCGTCTTGGTTGCGTCTTCCGGGATTCTCACAACATCCTAGTCACGGTCGTGACATCTCCAATTAGTCTTGACAAGTATGCGATAAGCGCCCCTATCACATCCTCGCTTCGACTTTTCGGAAGTACCACAACTCTAAAAGTTCTACAATAGCATCACTAGGTCTTAGCAAGCACCCTATAGGCGCCCCCATAAAATGCTTGTATCCACTTCGTGAAATATCATAAAATTGCCCGGGTTTGAAAAGTTTCAGAAGGGATCCCATAATTGAAAACAAAGATTAGCCTCAAAATTCTCGATAGCGTTCATTCTTTTACAATCCAAGTTGGTCTTTTTTCAAAACCGTTCAAAATCTCCAAATCCAACGTCTAATCAAGCAACCTTACACCAAAACAAGTCAAATCCTTTCGAGTAAAATTTTGTCAAAATTCCCCAAAACCAAACCAGTTTCCCGCATAATCAATCAATCAAATTTAGAATCTCGGAGGTGGAATCATCCACCTCTAAGGGCTAATCCCATATCCTCTCCCTAGTTTCCAAAATCAAATCAATCTATCAATCTCCATTCAAGCAAGCTTCACAAGCTATAAGATATGCATGACCAAATAATCAACCAATCTCCAATCAGTACATCATATGACGAGTCTCAAACATATGTCAACACAGTGCCACAAGGTCACATCAACATCTCTACATCCTACTACGGGTCATAATACATATCTCAACCACATAACAAAATCATAATAAATGTCTCGACATCGCACCAGAAGTCATAAAAGTATCACCTCATCATAGAGTCAACGAAACGAACTCAAATTCAACACAACAAAATCATGCCATGAAGATTCAGCAAAAGGGGAGGTTAAGCAGCATATCAATCAGCGAATGTCAGCATACTCACCAGACATCATCTTAACTCCTCACAACGCCATGTAGCGATCATTTAGTACTCAGACATCATTATCTCATATATATAAATCCTATTCATTTTGGAAGCCATATTCGTGATGTAACATATCCATAAGCATGCTTGCTAAACATATAATACAACATCATGTTTACTACCACATAATATAACATCATGCTTTCACCCCATAACATAACATTACACTTTCACATAATAACACATCATTATCTCGTATATCATATCACAACACATCCTAACATGCTCCTAAAACAACATAGGAGAGCAACAATATATCATGATAACATTTGTCACTACCAACTAGATTTCAATATTGCATAACAACAGGTAATATCATTATGTATCAGATTCGTCATAGTTGCTATCTAACACCATGCCAGCAAATATAAATAATCACATAATCAAGAAAATTCTCACGTCATACCAGTCAAAATAAGATACGATCCCCACTTGCCCATCTCCACTCTCAAGCCAAGACTAATCCTCTTCTAGACCCGCCAACCTCATCTTAGACAAAATTTCCCAAGGAAATCTCAATTCATCTCGATGCTCAAATCTCGCCCTCATTCCACCAAACTCTCATACACGCCATCCACCTCTAAGAATCCAACTCCTATCTCTAACTCCACACCCGAGTACCCTCTCATACTATATCCTCACTTCTCTTAAGGTCATTTCTTACACTTCCCACACTTCCCAAGATATCACCAGCATCATGCCTTGCAAAATTCCTAAAGCTCACTCAGTCTTACCTAAACCAACATCTCTCTCTTGCGACTTATCTCATAACATCCCCGATCATCCTAACCACTCAAGCTCTTTCACCACTCTTCTACCACGCTACCAACGACCTCACCCACGGGTTTAAGGAAGAAGCAATTATGAAAATCATCAACCATATGGTCTACATCACATCAGCTAGCATTTATAACCATAACAACATGGGTCCATAGCTCAGTGGTAGAGCATTTGACTAGAATACTAGAGCATGAGTTCAAATCAACACATAACATGATAAAGCATGCATTCATCAAGACTCAATTAAACCACATATTCTCCATCCAACGCAAGTAATCCCACAACAATTCAAATTGCAAAGCAACCAACGTTAATTAATCTGACGAATACAGAACATATGGGCATACTATAGATTCTTGTCACAAAAGGATAATAAACATCAAGGCGTCATCAGCTAGCATGCTGAAGAGAAAATTTACAGGCATTCATACGAAGAAGAGTTTATCACACTATCATGGACCTAACCAATGAGAAAACAACTATCATGTAGGTTCATGTCATATGGTCCATGCTTCAAATCAATCATACAAGCAATACAATAGGCCAAGTGGACATGCTATGACAACATATAATCATGATGGAAAACAAGGCATAACATGAGTAGCCTTATACTAATATGATCATTTGCGGGGCACACACGGAAGATTACAGAATCAAGTCATGCAATTCAGAGAGAGTCACCATTACAACCGGACAGAGATCCCTAAGGGCAACCATTGACTTTTCCCAACCGACTTATCACCCCTCTTTCCCGTGTGACTCTGGTACGACTCTTCATGGCAAGAAGACACTAGTTGATTATAAGGAAGGACAGCCCCATAAACACCTCACTTTTAACTCAAGTGACATCAAGAACTTCCAACACTCACTCAGACAACCTAACATCCAACCAAAATTCCTGAAACAATGTGTTTACCAACCCAATTCCCGGGGAAGACACTGGCATCCAAGGAAAGCTAGATAGACCCGTCAATGGTTTAACAAACATAGTGGAAGGGGTTATTTTACACAAGCTGGGTTTGACAATGTAGAAATAAAGGCACTCCCGCTATCTCGTTTGCATAGGTCAGTCAATACACAACTCATTGTTAGACATACCAAATCAGATCTCTAGCATAGCAAGCACTCAGCACCGATTCAGTTAATAACACTCATAATGATCTCATTTGATTCTCCCAACCCATCTGTAAAGAACAAGCTGATATTTCGCCTACCGTTCCCAACTACACCCAATAGGGGTGGTCTATCGCCTTCACTACCCACTCGTGCCACCGTTTGGTCGGTTTTCCTCTTTTATTACAAGTCGAGTTCATTACTTAGTCCAATTTAGGTTAGACATCTGAAATTCATTTTGCCCCTTTAAAACACGTTCAAAACCTTTGAAATTCATGGGCAGTTTTCCAAAACATACACTCGACCCTTTTGTACCCGAATTGCACAACCTCAGCTCTGATACCATCTTTGTAACGGCCCAGAATTATGATTTCCGGGTTACGTTTCAAGGGATAAAACCCCTTGTTCGGATCTTGCAATCCAGGTACGGGTCGAGGTTTCAAACTCATTTTAAGATTTGTAGAAAGAGGGATTTCAAACCCTAAAACCTCGAAGGGCCGTTGGGTACCCTTAACCTGTCCTAAGACTATGTCGCGGAAACCATTTCAAACGGAAGTAAAGCGGAAGTAAAGTACAGATACAAGTGCCACGGCGGAGCCGGGTCAAAACGGAGTCAAAAGTATAAATCCAAAACAATATAATCAGAGTCTGATGAAGTCTATAACTCCAGCGCTCACTCTCCGCCGACAAAATGACCCGCGCAATAAGCAAACAGCATCGATAGGATGAACATAAATAATTCCTAAAAAAATTGATTTGGAGCGGGATCAGATCGATGCCCACTTAACTCTGCATCCCAACCATAAGCACACATATACGCTATACCTAATAAAGATGCTCTAATGCAGTACGAAATTCAAACACACTAGCATGCTCCTAGTTCATAGTAATGTGCAGAAATACTGTAAAGGGCCCAAGACAATGCCAAGTGGCATATCCCTCTCCTACCTCCACCCCTCCCGACAGGCGGAGACCGGCCAGCTCGTGAATGCATTCATTCATAATAGGGCGGCACGCATGCCTAACCCGCTCCACAATAAAGCCCGCAGGCATATCATAATATAAGGAAGTACTCGATTGACTCAGGGTACCCGATGAGGCTGGGCTACCCTATGACCCTAGCAAAGACTCTAGGACTATCACAGATAACGGCCGTTCTGTTTACAAACACATAGAGAAATCGAATGCTCAACGATCAATGCAACCTAGCATGGTACTACATGGCATGCTGATCATGAATGCAACACCTAGTATATCATGCACTTAAAGCAGGGAATAGCTCTATTCAATCTGAGTAAGCTCCGAAGAGACTTACCTGAAGATGCAGAACAACAAGATAATACAAGCAAGGGCCAAATGCAAATCCAAAGTAGTCCAAGGCAGTACACACCTATCATCAAGTCATTTCCATAAGCTACCGAACCAATATTCATACACACAAAACCCAAAGTTCTCAATATCCTTAAAACCCATCGACGGTAAAACCATTTTCCAAACCCTTTCCGATTTGATCAACATCAACCAAAATCATTCTTCTCATTTCCTTCTCAAAACCAACATCATCAAACCAAGACAAAGAATCCCGACATTAAACATTTAAACCTTAAAACCAATACCTCAAAATCATATTATAGAATTAATCCCGGCATTTTGATTTCAACACATCAAATCCTTTAAGAATCATTTTCGGACGACTTAAAACATTTTATAAATAATTTAGCAACAATGTTTATCTAAAATAAATCCATCTTTATAACCTCATTTATAAATCAGAACCGACAAATTCATTTTAAACTTCCTTAATTCCCATTTTCAAAGCAACATCTATTAATATCATATTTCCAAATAGTAATACCACTTTAAACAATTTATAATATATTTAATATTCCCAGAAATATATTTATCACCCAAACTTAGAATATTAACATATAATAATAATAATCTAATAATAATTTACAATTATACCATAACTATATATATAACACAACATATATAACATAAAACACAAACCCCTTTAAAACCCAACCCAAAATAAATAACCCAGCAAATGAAGAAGGAAAGCCCAAACTTGATCCAATCAAAAGGAAAGAAGGAAAGGAAGGCCCGTATCCGGACTTGAGCCCATCAGGACGAAGGACCCAGACCCGCCCCAAGCAGAAGCCCCAACCCGGAATAGAAATGTCGGGACAGGCCCAACCCGGTGGCCCAAACCCATGACTAGCCCAAATCTGAAGGTGAGTTTAATGAACCGGTAAATTAAGCCCTGAACCGCCGGTTCACCAAAAGAAAAGAAGGGAACCGGTTCAACTGAACCCATCTCCCTCAATCAAACAGAGCTCTCACAACGACGACGGGAAAACGGAGAAAGGAGATGGAATCCGGGCCTCTGCCGGCGGCCGTTTCGACTCAAGGTTTTACCCAGGGACTCGGAATACACAACCGACCACACCCCACCCAGAATGAACCAAACGACTGCAAAGAGGGAAGGGAAAGAATCTCACCGAGGTTTGGAGTTCTCCGCCGGAAAGAGGGCCGTCGAGCTCGATTCGGTCTTGTCGATGGGGGAGAAGCTTCGAGATAGGCCTAGGACGAGATATTGATCAGAAAGAAGGACTTTAAGGGGGGTAATTTCTCGGAATCGAATGAAAACCATTACCAACTTTTTAGGATGGAAGCAGGGGAGGGAAAACTGGCGGCGGCGGTGACTCCGGGGATCGTCGACGCTTCTGGCCGCTGCTGTTGGCTTGCTCTGGGATACCCCTCGCCTGCTCGGATCTGCGTCCGACGTTGGAGGAGAGGCAACGACTGTGTTGCTGGGCTCGCTGTTGCTGTCCGTATCGAAGAGAGGAGGAAGAAGGGCTGTGCCCGGAGGAAATGGAGGCTCCGGCGACCTCCTGGGTGGCCGACGTCGATGGTGGAGCAGCTGCTGGTGGCGGCTCGGCGAGACAGCGGCGGAGGAGCTGTAATGGTGGTGACTGTGGCTCGTCAAAAGGAGGAGACAAAGCCCAAAGGGGGCTGCTTGAACATGAAATGAGGGAGGAGGATGGTAAGGGTCTACAGATATGTATGAGCTGAGAAGATAAGGTTTTCTTTTGTTGGATTCTTATAGGAGGGAGGAACCTGAGGTTTGAGGAAAGGAGGAGCAATTCGTATGCAAAATGTGGGTTGTTTTGACAATTCAACATGAAGAAGAAAAAGACAAGAGGAGGGGTCCCAAAATTCATCTTGAAATACCCGGAAACTAAATCCCAAACTCGCTTACTCGACCTTATCCCGACACGTTTAAAATACTACTCAATTTTCCAAATCCGAATTTAATAAATAAAATCCGAACATTATTTTTCAATTTTCGGTATATAAAAGCAGAGTATAACATATTTAAATTTCCAATTAAACAATGTCGGAACTCGTTTTAAGGATTTCAATTTCGATTTAGGAAATTAAGGACGAGTTTTTTTTTTCTTGAATATCTGAATTTTTATTTTATTTTATCTTATTATTTTTTCCGACTTAAATCCATTTATATTATTTATTGAAACTTATTATTTAAAAATCCAGGCCTTTACAAACAATACATGGACTTTTAGATGTAAATTTTTGTCCAACAATAGATGGTCTTTTAGGTTTTCTAGGTAAAAAGTTATAATGATTTGTATTGGTTTGTGTGTTGTTGACTTTTTAAAATAATTTGATTGGTTAAAATGTGTAGTGGGTGTTAAAAAATAATAAAATTTATGAAAAAGTTAGTGCAATGATGATGTTTTTTTAAAAGTAAGGTGTTTTATAAAAACTTGTGCAAAATGTTAAAATGCAATGTATTTTTGGACGGATGGAGTATTAGATATATTGATTGATATATTGATTATATATGTAAACCCCGGGGGGAATGGACTCCTAAGAAAATCGAATCCGAGATGAGGTCATGTTGGACCCACCTCAAGTCCGGTCTTGATTGTCCTTGATCCAATCTTGATTCAAGACTTAAATCCAAACCCAATGATGAGGATTGGATGCAACCCGATATTTACTAATTACTACTCCGTAATCCGTATAATCTATCAATCGAATTCCCTCTCTAGGGTAGTCTTATTGATCGGATTTTGTCTACTACTTCATCCGGGAGTATTGGAAAAAGGCCTTATCCTAAGTAGCCCTATGCGAAATTTCCGAAAAGGAAAAATAAAGAATTATCGGATCGGATCGGATCGGATCGGATCGGGTCGGGTCGGTGAGAGAGTCTCTCCCAGTCTCTCACCGGATTGCTCGTGCGCGTTTGACACCAACCCTTGTTTTTAAGGGGAGAGAGAAGATTTAGGGCTTCTTACAGTATACGATCCTCAAACCTCAATTCAATCAAAACATCAATTCCCCTCTTTCGTTATCCTTGCCCCCCAAGTTTGTTCCGATTTGCAGCAATTATGCCATGGCCAGCGTCGAAAATCACCTCAAATTGAACATGGCTCGATCCGGTGTTGGCCACCGTCTCTCCCAATCAGACATGCGATTTAGTTGGCGACAAGATCCCACTACTGTTCACGCTCGACAATTTATCAGGCAGCGGATGTAAGTTGATCGATTTCTCCCTCTTTTCTTCATTGAATTTGACTGAATTTTTTAAAGTTTTGCCTATTTTCTGAGTTTGGTTCGGGCGGGCGGGGACTTCATTAGCTTTGAATTGTAATTCCTCATCGGGTTCAACGGCCAGTTTAATTGTTAGTGAAAACCCTAGTCTGAAATCTCTGACGTAATTGATTCAATTCCTATCGAATTTTGTTTGTTTGAGCCAATGCATTACTATGGCTGGATAATTTCTGATAATTTTGTTTGATGTTGTTGCTGAATGCGACCCCCTTGAATAATTCATATGGCTTTGAGTGAAGAAAGAATAGAGTTAAACTGTATTTTATTGCTCAATTGAACTGTTTGAGTTCTCCTTTTTAGTTTTCACTGTGGGAAGAATGGTTACAGTCTTATAGACTTGAGGGTGGTTGCTTTAGTTACCACCAGTCTTTGTACCTGAAACTTGAATCAATGATCTATCATCATCATTAGAGTTTTTAGGTGCAGGAGTGTTCATCATAAGTGAAGTTTCTTAAGTTATTTGTATCAAATTGAGGTTCCTATGGAATAGAAAGATGTTTAGCAGATGGACAGAATCTGTTGTTAAGCCTTGCTAATCGATCATTAAACTCCAGACCCTGGTTTTAATGAATATCTGGTTGTTTTGCAGCGCTGAGTTTCTTTCACAAAATGGCCATGGAGACTTTGGACAGGTGATAGCTGAGCTCTCAGCTGAATTTGAAAGTAGATTATTCACATCTGCTGCTTCAAAGGTTTGAGGCTTGCTGTATTCTACAAAGATGCTCCTTATTATTTGTTTTCCAAACCTTATTTTACCCTTATTACTGTGATTATGGATGAATGTAGCCAGTCTAATTTGGAAATTGTGGCTGGCATACTATGTTTGATGTTAGCTTTTAGTTGTAGCCTTATTACTGTGATTATGGATGTGCGTGCATGTGTGCGTGTGGGCTAAGAATATCTATCCTATTTTGCAATGTGCTTGCACAAGTTTGTCCCTAAGAGCTTTCCAACACAATCAATAGAAACAGTTAGTAATAGAAGTTTTGTTTTCAGGAGGACTACATTTGCAGAGAAACTTTTGTCGACCGGTTGTCATATTTAGTTCAAGAGAAGCTATTTCTTAACATGTCTGTCCAGCAAGAGGCTACTTATTCCATTCCCTCATTTTCACCTAATCTTGCTGCTCCACTTACAACGGGGAAGCTCAAATGCAATGTTATGCCCTCGTTTTCACCAAATGCTGCTGGTCCACCTATAATGGAGAAGCTGAAATGCAATGCCCATGAAAATCTGGCAGTTACTCTTCCTGATTCATTCATGGCTCCTGGCACCCCATTCAATTTGGTAGGTGCTGATAGCTATTGTGACCTTCAATCATCTTCTGATGTGTTGATGTCCCCATCAACTGGTGAGTTTATCAATTGAATTGTTTTCACTATGCCATGATAAAAAAAAAAAAAAACATGTATTTATGTCTAATTCCTCTACGAATAATACTCAAATTTCAGGATCACAAGCAAATGGCTATAATTGTGGAAGAAAGAGAACATGTCAGATGACTTCATCATTTCCTGATCATGTTACATCCAATACGCCACCTCTTGTGGAGAGGATTCCCAATATACAACGTGTTGACAGCAACCTGACATTTTCTGGAAGTGTGTTACAGTATGAATCCGAGACATCACTTGATAGTAATTGCAAATCACAACATTTTATAGAAGGTGATTTTTTGTTTGAAGACTTCTCTATTTGTCCTATAACTTCTAATTTGCTCTATGCCATCATAAGTTTACTATTGTTGAAAAGCTTGGTGTATATATGCATGCTTTCTTCTTGGTCACACAGGCTCTTCTTTTCTACTTATCAATTGCTTATGGAAAGTTTTGCTTTAATGCAAGCCATCCTAGTCTAATGCTTCTTCCCCTTAACGTTCATGGGTATTAACGCATTATATCTATTTCTAAGTCTAAGCCCCGTAGAATCTCTGTAGGCATTTTTATTCCCTCCTTTAAACAATGATACAATGGGAAAAGATTCATATAAGGGCATACTGACATCACACTGTATTTTAATATTTGTATTGACACAGTGCTATATTGTTTGCAATCCAGATGTTTAGTACATCATATTTTTAGTTCCCTTGCCGTACAATCTCTTGAAGGAAATCCTTGTTTTGTAGTTCCATATGTGACATCCTTGGTTTCTTTGTATCAGATGAACTCGATCCAGTTGTATCAACTAAAATGCAATCTCCATGGATGCATATACCATCTACATTGGAGGGTGACTCGAAACTAAGTTTTGTTGGCTCTGATGCTGCGCTTATGATGTTGTCTAAACTGGGCAGTGCGAATTCTGAAGTGCATCCATGCTTGCAAATGAATGAGTCCCAACAGTTTGAACCGCGCGGTTATGAGCCTAAATTGTGCTTTGATGAACCTTCTGCTGGAAATGGTCAAAGGGGCTGGCTATCTGCACAAGATAGTAATGCACTTTTAGTTGAACCTGATGTTTTGGAAACATCAGCACCTGTGTTAACTTCTGAGATGTACACTCAGCATTCTGTTGCAATTGATTACAACAATGTTTTGTCTTGTTATGTCAAATACAAGAGTGCTCCAAATGCCAGTGTTTTGGGTCAAGTTCCATTTATGCAGTACATGCATAAAAAAAAATGTAAGTATACATGTGCTTGTGAGAAGTATAAGTTGCTGCTGGATCATGCTGACCAGTGTAGCTCACCTCACTGTCATATCTGCGCACCTGTCCTGAATCTTCACAAGGATAATCAAAGAACTGAAGGATTGAACTCAAGAGTTTTTGATGGGCAGACACTATTTGGAAACTTTGCTTTGAATGGTAGCTCATCTGTTATTCCTGAAGTATCTCCCATCCCTTCAAAGTTACGAAAGCTTAATAACTTCTCCACTAAAGGGGAAGGGTTTTCAAGGTTGCATTCTGTCAGCCCTGAAGCTTCTCCTAAATCGCTGCAGTGTTCTGGACCACCTTTTTCCTCTAGTTCCGGCGAAACAAAGCTAAATGTGGGAACTGATACTCTCTGTACACAGAACTCTGCCAGCGTTAATGATCCCAAGGGTGATTTGCTAGAAGAACAGCAAAAATGTTCTGAGAATGCGTCTCCTATGTCTGAAGAGTCAGTTGATTGCAAACAGAATGAAATGGAGCTTCCAAACAGTAATGAGGTGAAGGATAAAGGCATTGAAAGTTTGTCTTCACCTTCTTCCAATTGTGTGATCACTATATCTGAACATCAGTACATTTCTGAAAAGAAGGATGTCCGTATTAGCACCGATCCAGAGGGAAGTAAGATGGATATAACAGTGGAACAACTTGAAAATTCTAGTGCACTGGGAACCCTTCCTAAGTCAGAAAAGCTGAAAATGCAAGGTGTGTCTTTGACTGAATTTTTTACTGCAGAGGAAATAAAGCAACACATGTGGAGTTTGAAGCAGAATATTGATCAGGTATTCTTGTTACCTTCATATCTTTTCTCTATTCCTTTTTCTTATTTATTCTTGTGTTCTTTTCAAGGTATTTATTATTTGAACTTACCATAGACCCAAAAGATTTGTTATTTTAATCTATTTGCCTAAAGTATATATTTCATTTTATGACCAACAATTTGGAAGATGTAAGTAGAACAAGATTCTTTTCCATTGGTTAATTGTTAGGCATTGGTGATCAATAGTCTTTGTCTTTTCACATTTTCACAACTGTAGGTTTCTTGGGTGAGTATTTAACTTATTATCTATCTCAATTGTCAATCCTTGCTATTAATATACATGAATCATTATGAACATATTAGAGATACTATATATCATATGTGGATTGGTAAGTCTCTCAAATTGAGGTGGAGGAATGGTGAGAAGCTGAGAACTTGGATTTAAACAGCTAAGAATCCTAAGATCATGCTAAAAAAAAGTTGTATTATGAGTAGTGTGCTGGATTCGGGCTCAATTCTTTATTGTAGGTTCTAAACAATAGTGGTATTTGTTATTGTGAGAAAATTACTACAACAGATATGAAATACTCTTTAAGGTTTGGTCTCTTCTTTTCCCCTCTTAAGAGGAATTATTGCTGACAAGTATTTCATTTGGGTTAGTTTCTTAACCAGTCAATTTGGTTGTGTGCAGACTGTGGTGGAGCAAGAGATAAACACAATGCATCGTTGCATTAGTGAGAACTTCTGCCAATTGTGCGACTTGGATAAACTATGGTTTCCACCAATGCCAATTTACTGCTCAGCCTGCGGCAATCGTATCAAATATAAAGGATCATACTATTCGATGTTGGATGAAAATGGTGGTCAGGTTTGCTTCTGCTCTGCCTGCCACAACAAGTCACGCGGTGCAAACAAGTCCAAAATGGAGATGAGAAAGAATGATGTGGTTACTGAAGAATCAGTAAGAAAAAATGCTTTGATTTTATATTTGCATCATTGCCAATTATTGTAGTAGTTTTGTTTCCATGAACTGGTCCTCTCTTTTATTTTTTCTGCAGTGGGTTCAATGTGATAAATGTGAAGGATGGCAACATCAGGCATGTGCTCTCTTCAATGATAAAAGAGATTTTGGGGGCAAAGCAGAATATGTTTGTCCTAAGTGCTACTTAGGTGAGCTAGAATCTGGAGATCGCATTCCCTCACCATGGACAACTTGTTTTAATGCGAGCAACCTTCCTCAAACTATACTTAGTGACCATCTTGAGCGAAGGTTGTTTCAGCAACTCGAGAAAGATAGAGAAGACAGGGCCAAGGCAGTAGAAAAAGATATTAATGAGGTACGGTGCAAACCCCAAATACAAATTGTGAATTATCCGTACTCTAAAAATCGGCCTAGGCGGCGCCTAGGTGCTTGGCAGCCCTCCTCCGCCTAGGACTTGCCTACCGATTTTTAGTTCACTAGGACATCCTTTATGCAAATATTCTTCCAAACTTCGTATACTCGTGTTGATTCAAATATTTAAAAAAGGGTTTGTTTTAGCATAGACATAAGCTGATTCCTCTGGAAAGTATACATTTTTGTAGGATCAGAGAAATATATATCTGAATATCTATTGGGATTTGGTCATTTTTGTGGTTAGCTTATAAAGTGACTGCAGGAAAAACTTTGATATGTTGTTCTTATCTGACATGTTTGTGTGTATTTAGGTTATGTGTACATCTAATTGACTCATTTAAATTACAGTGGTAAATAAGATGGCAACTGGGTTTTAAGTTTCAAATATGGGTTATTCATATTGGAATACCTATTACTTGAACCATTTGTTTGTGATTAGAAGCGAGCATATGCCTGTGCCCGTCTGTGTTGGCTACATTAGGTGTTAGTTACCCTTCATATAAGATGTACATTTTCAGCACTTTACCTGTAAACTATTTGAAATGTAAATACTTTTTATGCTTACTCTTGTATCACTCATTTTGTAATCCACATTTTTTAGGTACCAGGAGTTTCTGATCTTGTTGTTCGTGTGGTATCTTCTGTTGACAAAATTCTGAAAGTCAAGCAGCAATTTCTGGATATCTTCCCTGATAAGTGTTACCCAGCAGAATTTCCTTACAGATCAAAAGTAAGTAGAGATTTTTTTTGGAATTTGTTTGCTATTACCTAGGATGCAGCACCGAATTTTGATATGTTCATTCCTTTTCAAGAATGAGATTTCTGCATACTAGATAGCTCTCATCTTTTTTGCTGATTTATTCATTGTGGGTTGAGCTCAACATGGAAATTGTTAGCTTCAGGTTCAGGCATAGCTGTTTTGCTTTTTTAGTCAGTATTTTTTGTTTATGTGGGTCTATTTTGCTCATTGTGTGCAATGGCCTTGCAGGTTATTCTTTTATTTCAAAAGATCGAAGGTGTAGATGTCTGCCTCTTTGGAATGTACGTTCAAGAGTTTGGCTCACAGTGCAGCCGCCCAAATCAGAGATGCGTCTATATTTCTTATCTTGATTCTGTGAAATATTTTAGGCCAGAAGCAAAAACAGCAGTTGGTGAAGCTCTTCGGACCTTTGTTTATCATGAAATTTTGGTATGCACTTGAACACTTGTTGTCCTCTCTAAAGTTTAGTTGCCAAACAGTTTCTTTATACATCAGCAGTACTTAATTGATTGCTGATCTCTTCCTTCTTGTAACATTTATTGCTTGTAATATGATCATTCAGATTGGATACCTTGAATACTGCAAGAGCAGAGGTTTCTCAACCTGCTATATATGGGCATGCCCGCCAGTTAAAGGGGAAGATTATATCTTATACTGTCATCCAGAGACGCAGAAAACACCAAAACCTGACAAGCTTCGACAGTGGTAACTTTCTCTCATTCACAACCGCAACTACTTTTCCTACAACTTATGCAAAAGAAGTTACTCCTTGTGAACATTGCGTGGAAAAGCTTGAACTTTCTGTAGTTCCACAGGGGACTGTGGGAGGGAGTCTCCTGGATTTGATGTTCAACCAATCTAGTTGCATCTCTTTTCCACCCCCTCTCCCCTTTTTTTATTCCCAAAAGGTTCATTGATACTATGCAATAAAGTTAGAAAATTAGAACCGTGAAAATAGCTGCATCTAGTCTTCTGTGGTTTTTGCTTTCTTTATGTACTTAACAGCTATCATAATTTTTCTTCTTCAATTGTTCTTACTTGTTAAGTTATTTGAGGAAGTCATTACCTTCATTTGCCTAAATCCATTTAAATTGGTGAACAGTATGTTCCTCTCAAGGTGCTCATTTATTTCTAGATGACACATCCTATCGATTTTTTTCTACTAGTGATATTTACTCTTTTTGTTTATTTCTTTTGCAATATAGGTACCAATCAATGCTAAGAAAATCAACCAAAGAAAAGATTGTGGTGAACTTCACAAATATATATGAGCAGTTTTTTGTACCCAGTGAAGGATGCAACACCAAAGTAACAGCTGCTCGTTTACCGTACTTTGATGGTGATTATTGGTCCAGTGTTGTTGACAGTATGATAAAAAAGATTGAGCTAGAATGTGGAGGAGATTTGCAAAAGAAGGTTAAGAAAATGACACGGAGGAGTCTGAAAGCAATGGGGCATATAAACCCTACTAATGAAGAGGCCAAAGATATCTTGTTGATGCAAGAAGTAAGATTTTGTGAAGTTGTGAATCCTGGAAAGGGAATTTCATAGTATATATTTGTTTTCATATATTACTACCATTTCCATATTGATTGATTTAAGTTATATGATGCACAGCTATATTATAGCTTTAATTGTTTCATCTTTGTTATAGTTACAATCCTATTTTTCTATGCCTTTGCTCCCTCATCATTCTTGCATTTTATTGGTTATATGTTTCAGTCTCTTTTTTTTCCAAGACTTAATTTACCTTGATGTTTGTGCTTTTGTTTTTTAGTTGTTCACTTGACGACCTTGATACTGTCATGGTTAAGCTGCCATGTGGAATACTATGAGATTTCACAATAATTTAGCTTGAAGAAGACTTGAAAGCAGTCAGTGTTTCCTAATTTTGTGGTATTAATATTGTTTTCTATTTGGTTATAGTTGGGACAAACATTCGCGTCTGCGAAAGAGGATTTCATCATTGTCTACTTACAGTTCATCTGCACACGTTGTCATGAAGTCATAGCATCTGGAAAGCGTTGGTATTGCAGTCAATGCAAGAACTTTCAGTTGTGTGAAGGGTAATTATCTGACCTTGTTGCAGCTGAGGCAACTAATCACCTGCTTATGTTATTTGACCTTGTTTATTAAGCTGTTACTTCTAACATCTTGGCTGCTCCGTGGGCCCTAGTCAAATTTTCCATCTCAGATTTTAAAACCAAATTAACATTTTCACTGTGATCTGTTATAAGTTCAAATAAAGTAATTTGTGTTTCTTCCCCTGTTATTGTCACATCAAAAAAGTATGAAGATTGGGTTGAACTACTAAGGTTACTTTTTTTTGGGGGGGGGGGGGGTATTAGCAGTACCGTGAATCATTAAATGTACATATGAACACAACTTGGCCTGATTCATGTTTATGAGTGAGCAACTACAGGAAGAATTATAATATTTTCCTGTTATTGGTTTAGCTGCACCCCTCTATAGACCACTCGTTTGAAGAATCTGAGCAATATGTGATCACATTAAGGTGCATGTTATTTGAATCGGTTATAGTTTACATGGGAGTATGAAGTGTATTATGAATGACTGGGATATACAGTTTACTGTTGATTGAACTGTACACATTTTTTCATGCTGCATTTTTTCTTTTTGCTGAATGAATGCCAACTTATTCATTATAATTTTTGTTGCAGTTGCCATGACGAGGATCAGAATGCTGAACACACACATACCTCAAGCAGTGGGCAAAAGCATCATCTTTCACAGGTTCATCTCTCATCACAAGCCCTCTTTCTCTACCTTCCCACCCCCCACACCCCCTCTCTCATCACAAGCCCTCTTTCTCTCCCCCCACCCCACATTTGTAGATTTAACTTATGTACTATTTTTATGTCCCTTAATGCTTTTCAGGAGGTGGTCAATTCTGTGCCTGCTGACACCGAGGACAATGATGCTATCATGAATAATTGTTTCTTAGAGAACAGACATGCCCTTTTAAGTTTCTGCCAAGGAAATCACTACCAGTTCGATACACTTCGCCGAGCAAAACACTCCTCCATGATGATCCTTTATCATCTCCACCATCCAAATGGAGCTACAGCAGGGACTACTTGCAGCTTATGCCTTAAGGATGTATTGGTGGACCAACAGTGGAAGTGTGACATGTGCCCAGATTTCATCGTCTGTGCTGTTTGCTACCAAAGAAATGGAATTGGTTGTCATACCCATAATTTAACTCAAAATCGGCCAGCAGCTAATCTGACAGTGAAGAATAAGAAAGCTAAAATGGTGAGAGTCATCACTTCTACAAAGTTTTCAGTGATATCTTTTTTTAATAGCAAGCCTGAACAGGGCAAGTTTTTTTTAATGAATTTATTTCTAAGTAGATTGAGATATAAATTCTTTTTAGGAATGATCTTATTCCTATTACAGAGCAGCATGGGATGTCATGGTTTTCATTTTTATTTCTGAATCATCATTGAATTTGATTCCTTGTAGATTACTAATTCAGCTCAGTGCAGGTTAAGGAACTGCTGGATGTCTTGTTACATGCTTCAAAATGCCAATCAAGGGCTACCCATCCGTGTGATCAGCTGAACTGCCTTTTGATCAGAAAACTGTTTTCTCATGCACGTATATGCAATGTCCGAGTGGCTGGAGGATGTCCACACTGCAAGAAGACCTGGCGAGTGCTGATCATCCATTCACAGAGATGTAGAGATCCGAACTGCTGTGTACCGCGGTGCAAGTATGCCCTGCCTTTCTTAGTTTCCTTGGTTGCCCTCACTTTCATTTCTTTCTTTGTCATTTTCAAAATTTAATGGCATCACATGCTTAATTGGCAGGGATCTAAAGGGACTAGGCAAGAGGCAAGACTTACAAAATGAAGTCAGGCTTCCTGATACGACTATGCAGTGTGTTACAGTCAGCAAATAAGTAGCCATGTACAGTGATATCTGAATTGAGTTGTACATCTAATTTTAACAGAAGGCAAACTTGTACAGATAGGTCAGAAAGAAACGTGAGATTAGAGCCTGAACCCATTGATCAGAAACATGAGATTAGAGCCTGAACCCATTGAAAATTGAGGGTAAGCTCATTTATTGCTAACTAGGATGAAGACCTTAGAAGCACCCAATTTTTTAATATTTTTTTTAACGTTTGATGTCGGAGGCCCAGATTGTGCTTGAGAGTTGAATAAGTTACTGAGCACATAGAATAGTTGTGCGGGGGTTTGGGTGCCCCCAAGGGCTGGAGACAGCATCAGAAAGAAAACTGGGCAAATAGAATCGTTGCAGCACCACCTAGCAAGTTGTTTCCCGATCCAACTGAATCTCAGAGCATTTAGCTTGCATATTTGCTCTATTCAGTATATTGTACGGGCCCCAACTGTTATTTAGGGCAAGCTGTATTGAGTTCAACTTTGCAAGATTTTGGCTGGTAAACCTTTGTTGTTTAGTTGTAGAAAAGCATCTTGCTTCTATCCGTTTTATTTGGATGTGTAAAATCTTGGGTATGCAACTTCTAGTTGTTTCACCTTGAATGCACTTTTATACTCCTTCAGATGGTTGGGTTCCGGCTTATCAATATGTAAATGTAGTTTGTTTGTGTGTGATGTTGATTCGGTTGCAAAAGCCTCTACAGAGAAGCATTCAAGCATCTCATCCCTGGAATTTGAAGGAAAAAGAACTTGAAATTAAGTTGAGAAAATCAGGTAATTGACCAATTTGCACAAGGACATCAAATCAATATTTAGGTCGCATAAATATACATTTTTTTCGAGAATAGCACAAACTAGTTCAGTACCCGTGCAGCGCATGAGCCTTACGTTTGGAATATATATTGTATATAAAGAAGATAAAATGTTAAATAATGCTCCGTAAGAATTAAAGCATTATAATACAAAATACCATCAATATGATTCCAATAGATACAATGTACTCAATCAAAAGGTATGAATAAGATAATATATGAAAAAACTGAAACTGACAAAATGTTTGACAAACAATTGAAATAATTTTATAAACAATGAATATGAGAAATATATAATAATAATGTTGATAATGTCTTGTAATTCACGATGAACATCCACTTCACCACCCGTGATTATAAAATCATCCCCTACATGGTAGAAATGAGAGGAAAAACAAAAGTGGTGCAAAACAATGCAAGATAAATGAATAAATATATTGATGTAATTCATTTTCAAATACAAAAAAAGCATATTTCATTTAGTATTGAATTATATATATAACATATTATAATCAGCGTTGCAAGGGTTTTCTCTCTCTAGGGAGAGATAAACTCCCGTTTTGTGAAATCTCATTTTGTGAAATCCCCAAATCTTGAAAACCCTAACTATCAAATCCCCAATTGAGATTATAATCTCTTCCTATGGCGGATCTACCCCCTTCAATCCACCTTCCTCGTGCATCAATCGATCTTGCGTTTGGTTGTTTTTTAGTTCCCGCTCCCCGTTCTCACCGATTCGGTTGGCGATTTGGGGCTCGGGGGTGTGCTTGGCTCTTGTTGGTGCCCTCGCGTCCGGGTGTTCGGCGTAGTCTCGACTCAGACATTTCTGGTCTCGCCGGCGGCGTGGCCTCCTCCGTCCTCAGTCGAACTCGTCCTCTGCTTGGTGCTTTGGTACCACTCCATCCTTGCTCGTGTTTGGCGCCTTCTCGATCTCGACTTATGTTGTTTCGCCGGTGGTGTCCCTTGGGCCGGGTCTTTTCCTTTAGGCCCAAGGATCATCCTTGGGCCCAAAGCAAGGGAGGAAAAAAAAAAGAAAAAAGAAAAGAAAATTAGAATGAGTAAATTTTGGATTTGATCGGGTTCTTGATTTTGTCCCGAAAGGGTCTTGAGTATAACCACCCGAAAGGGTTTGAGAAAATCTCGCAAGGGCTTGTTGATACTTTTGTAGGTGAAAGCTTGATGGCGTTTTGTTTGAGCAGTTTGCGGCTCTGCTTCCGATGTTTCAAGGAGATCTTTTGCTTGGTTGGGGGGCGTGGAGTCTGTAGTCGGGTCTGGCTGGGGTCGAGGTGGTGCGCTCAAGGTGACTCCGTATTCGGGATAGAGTTTCCTTGGAGTTCGTCTGCACTACCCACATGAGTTAGAGTCCTGCTGTATTACTGGCTCGCGGTGCTACTGTTCGGTGGTGCTTGGCTGCGTTCTTCGGTGTCTTCCTCATCTTTTCGGGTGTTTGGTCTTCTTGGAACGTTTGTAGTAGAGTTTATTATTGTTTGGTTCACTACGCTTGTTTTTTGTATTTCTGTTTTTAGGTTGCTCTGTTAATTAGACGGTTCGCCGTCTGCCGACTTCTGTCGGCCTCTCGATGAGTCAGACCTGTCTGACCTTCGAATTTTTACCTAATCAATATATATATATATATATATATATATATATATATATATATATATATATATATATATATATATATATATATATAACATATTATGCTCGAACTTTTAAGAAATGAAATAAGAAAAATATGGTGTAACGTACCATGATCAAATGAGAGCAATTTCTAATTCCAACCCTAGCCGCCACCAATGTGAACTAATCGCCCTCGGCACTGACTAGCTCCTCGTCGGCCTCAACCCACACACCCACACTCCCAACGCCCACCATCGCCTCTCAGCTCAGCCCATCAAAAACCTTAGCCCACAAATCTCCCGACGGTGTCAGACACCACCCCGGCGGCTCATCCCGTTGGGGTACGATCGTCCACGGCGCCGCCCCCTATCGACCTTCTGTCCATCGATTGTAAAAGCTTTGATTTTCAAATCCTAATTTTTCGGAAAAAGAGAATTAAAAATGAAATTAAATCGGTTTTAAAACTCGTTTAGCGGATTCCGATTGGAATGTAAAATTTAAAGAACAATTTCCTTCCGTTGACCTCGAAAATTCAAAATAATTATCGGATGGCGATATCCTTGTCTATTTTAAAAATCTAATTGATCGAGAAAGCGAAATTTGGGGAAACTAACATTCAAAAACTAATTTTAGGATTCGAGATTCGCGTATTCGGGATCTATATTCGGGTATTGGTTAACCAATTAAACACACTACCCCACCCACTCCCATCACTCAGCATACTTTCAGATTCACTCCCATACCGCGTCACTTCCTCCTTCAAATCGCCCTTACCCTCCCCGTCACCCTCACCATCTCCATCATCACCCTCGTTCTTCATCATCGTCATCCCCTCCCCGCTCATTCCTCATGTCACCCCCCACGCCTTCACCATCTTCGCACTACCACTCCGCTACCACCTGTTCTCCTCCTCACCATCACCTCCCTCCATCGTCGCTACCATCTCCACACACACCCTCACTTTCAATCATCCATCGCCTTCTCACATCGCCCACCGAGCACCTTCGACACTCCGTTCCTTCTCCTTTGAAGCAACCAGCTCTCCCACACTCTCTTCTCGTGAAGCCCGACGTTCGACGAAGCTCAGTGCCCGCCCAGGAGCTCCCTAGCGCCACTGCCGAGCCACCGAAGTCCACCTCCCTTGTTCGAGCGCGAGCCACATTCTGGTAAGCGATTCTCCTCCGTTTTCGATTGGAATCATCCTCGAGCGCTACCATCACACTCGCCCATGTCCGACACAGGTTCGACAAGCTACCGCAAGCCTCCGACGATGCCCAAAACTCCGATCGATAGCTCCGAAGTCGCGAACATCCTCGGTGAGCTTCCACCGTTTCCTTCCCTTCTCGATTAGAATTTGTGCTTTATTCAATGTTTAGATTAGTTGGGAATGGGCGAGGGCTGGGTGTGGGGCGATCGGGTGAGCTCGAGCTCCGGCGAGCTCGAGAGAGGCCGAGAGCGCGAGAGGTGAGGCTAAGTGAGCGTCGAGAGCGAGCTGAGGCCAGTGGCGGATCCTGAAGCGTTTAGTTGAGGAGGCGAATAATTGATCTCTAATTTTTTTCCGACAAAATCATCAATATTTGATGTTTTCGGGTTTAATTATAGTATTAAGTTATGGAGTTTAACAAATGATGAGTATAATAGAAGTGTATTAATTTGGTAAATGATGTGAAAAATAATTTATATCGCTTCAATCTTGAAACATTTATAACTTTGTACTCAGTTATCGGATTTGAGCTTATTATATATCAAATCGGATCCGCCACTAGCTGAGGCGAGAACGAGCGGGCGAGCATGAGACGCGAGCTGGGAGCGATGTCAAGCGTGGAAGGCGAGCTCGAGAGCGGGAGCACGAGACGGAGGCGACGTCGAGTAGCCATGGTCGGCGGGAAGCTTCATTTGAAGAATGAAGATGAAGCTGATGTGGGATACCATGTGGGGCCACCTCCTGGTTTGTTATATATAGAACCGGATGAGGGTTTATATTTATGGGTTCGGTTTGGTTCGGTTCGGTTCGGTTAGATTTAAATGGGGTTGGTTTGGTTCGGGTTTATCCGGTTATTAAATTATTTTATGGTATTTAAAATAAAATATAATATTATTGGAGGTTAAAATATATTATTTGGACGTATAGATTTTTAAAGTAATTTGAAAAAGAATTTTTAACATCGGAAAGTGATTTAAAATAATGAATTGAAAAAGGAATTTAACGAGTATTTTTCAGGGTCGGAATTCTTAACTATTTAATTCAAATTTGAAACGGTTTAGGAACTAACTTGGAATAACACTTATTCGATGACTAACTAGCATGCTAATATGATCGTTTGACTAACAACATGATACGTGTGTCTAATAGCATGACTTTTGACGATTTATTATAAAGGGTTAAATATTGGTTACCGATGATGATGATGATGATGATGATGACATATATATATATATATATATATATATATATATATATATATATATATATATATATATATATATATATATATATATATCCTGATGGAAAGTATGAGTATGAAATAATAATATGCGAATTTGGCTAAGTATGATATGGAAGTTATCTTAAGTTGATAAGAGATAGTTGATTGTGATGAACTGAAAGTATGGTTGATGCGAGCTTGTTAATTATCTGTTTGTATGAATGTGTGATATATGTGTTCAGAGTGCCTATAGACGTATACTCAGTGTATTCTCGTTATGTATTTAGGTGATACTCTGTGATTGCGCTATTGTTTGCCGGATTATTCTTTTGCTGATCTTCTAGCCAGGTAAGTACCTCCGGGGCTTACTCAGTAACCAGTACCTCCTGCCTGATGTGTCATATAGTATGTAGGTGCTGCATATGCATAAAAGCATGTTCATGTAGTATCATGCTTAGGAATTGCACTTACGAATGAGCATTCTTATTCTGTATGCGTTTGAATACAGAACGGCCGTTATCTGTGGGTCCTAGAGTCCTTGCTAGGGTCATAGGGCAACCCAGCTTCATCGGGTGTTGTCCTCCTCGAGTCATTTATATATATCACGAGATACGAGATGGACATGAGATATGATATGATGATGAGATATGATATGATATGATGATGAGAATTGATATGCTATGGAATCGAACTGGCCAGTCTCCACCCTGCCAGGAAGGGGGGTGGTGGTAGAAGAGGGATATACCACTTGGTATTCTTTGTTAAGGCCTTACTAAATATTCTGCACATATGAATTAGGAACATGATAGTGTGGTTAATATTCCAATACTGCATGAAGGCATTCTTTATTCTAGGTATAGGCGTATTATATGTCCTCAGCGCGGTCAGAGGACCCGCGGGCGGACTCTTGGCCTGACTTGGTGGTATAGTTTCAGGTACCCGATACACTGCTTGATTTTGTGCTGTTATGACGGGGTCTATTCATATGGCGGAGAGTGAGTGTTTGAAACCTGACTTCACCAGATTCATGCTTTTGGGAATTCTCCCTACTTATACTCTGTTTTGACCCGGCTCTGCCGTGGCACTGGTTGTATCATTTTCAGAACTTATGCCCTTTACATGATAAAGGTTTTCTCGCGTTGTAGACATAGGACAGGTACAAGGGTTTACCCCGGGGTCTCCAATGTACCTTCCGAATTTGGGTGCGAAATCCCACTTTAAACTACAAATCTTCGGTTTCAAACCTTCAACCTGTACTCGGGGCGCAAGATCCCAACGAGGGGTTTCATCCCTCGAAACGTAACTCGGGAATCATAATCCCGGGCCGTTACATCGATCTCCCCTCTATCGTTGCTGGCGCATGTATGGGGATGTCCCCTGGTAAGCTCCTCCCTCCCAGCTTGCATAATCTAGCTCGCCTTCCTGTGTGGCGGCGTTCTCTCCGACGATCCTCTGTCCCTCCGATCGAAAGCTCTCACCAATATCCCAGTTATTTGGTGTCTGGAACTTCCCTCCAACGTCCCAGCCAACCCTCTATTTACTCTTCCCCTCTCCTCGGCATGTAGCCATGAAAATCAACCCCAAATTGAAGATCCGACCAGATCCCCAACTTTCATCAATTACCCACAAAAATTAAACCAAAATCCCAAACCTTAATTTGTGTCACATATTGCTTACAAATCCAACCCCTAATTTTCCCACAAAATTTACCCCCAAATCTCCCTAAATTTTTTTTTTTTCAACATGCATGCAACCTTTAAATCTGTAGCTGCCACCGAGACCCCAATCCTTGCCGCCGCCGACGACAACAACTTGGGTGCCCCACCACAAGCTTCATCAGTTGGGTTCTTGGTTTGGTGTTCTTCTCCCGTTGGCGGAGCTCTATCGAATCTGGAGCCAGCCGTCGTCTCTTCTCATCTTGATGCAACTGTGAAGATTAAACTACACAAAGGCTCACATGGAATTGCACCTTTGCATGTTTAATTTCGGATCAATCTTTCAACTTTTCCTTGTAATTGTAATCTTAGATTTTTTTTTCTTGACTAGTGACCCTCTGTACAGGGTCTTTCAAGCCATGGCTTCAAGATCGCTTTGTCGATTTACTTCTTATCTACTGTCAAAAAAAAAAAATGGGAGCAATTTCTAAATAATATTCTGAAATACTTTCTTGTAAACCACATTTCTTGTAGAATGATCTGATTCCTACGATGACCCTTCAATAATTTCTAAATAATATTCTGAAATATACTTCCTTGTAAACCCTATCCACCTTGTCACCCTCGAAAGTGCCACATACAATTGTCCATGTGTGAAAACAGGATTCGAGGATTTCATCAAAAAAAAAAGAAAAAAAGAAATTGAAACCAAACATAGGGATTTGAATGATTGCCTGACACATCATCAGAACCGTGTGATCTATAAATTCCATGATATAATTCAAATGTCCAATGTGTTTCACTGAATGAATTGGCATAGCAAAGAAGTTTGAAAGACATTATTTCAAATTCCCTTAAATTTGAGGTTGATTGGGTATACACATCTCCTCTCACAATAGCTTGTATCTTGTGACCCTTCAATAAATAGTCATGTATGAAGACAATTATACAACAATCCTATGAATACAGTGAGTTCAAAATAAAGAGAGTGAAAATATACATGTTCATCCTGTAGAACCATATAAATGTTAGAATTTCCGGATAGTGTAGATTGAGACCATAAACTAAGGATACGAACAATAAATTCGTTGTTATAGACTCTACTCTCCGTAATTTCTGCAAGGTAGTGTTGCATGTCGAGTGGAGCCATGATCTACAAAAAATAAATGCAATACACTAACATGATTTCCAAATATTGAAGCAACATTAATATATTATTTTTAGGCAACTTTTCTTGCCAAGTACTTTTGGAAAACACATTGCTATTGAAGAATAAGTGAGACGTATGAGAATGAAAAAGAGAGCGAACACATCTCCCACGACTGCTCTATATATATAAATATATATTATCCAAATAAAAAATGATATTTAAATATATAATCCCAACCAAATCCTGTTTTATTTATTTAATTATTACAGTATAATATAATATTTGTTGAAGGTAAAGATTGAAAAATAAATCATATTGATGATTTAGTAAATATTGGTAGTTAGCTACCCAATCCGTTTGTTACATTGTGTGGATTAACATCTGCATAGATTAACATTTGCAATCCGGATACTCTGCATCAAGTGTCTACACTTTCACCTTCTAAAAAGATTTTTTTTTTAAAAAGTCATTTCGACAAAAAATAAAGTCATTGATTTAAGGTACTTTCTTTTATACTTTTAAGTTGTGTATGATGATGACGATGATGATCGAGATACTTAATATTATCAATAAATCAAATCAAATCAAATTAGTTATATACGTAACAACCAAATCTACCACTTATTAAAACAATCTACTTAATCTGACAACCAAATCTATCTAATTCACTATAGGGTTAAGAGTGACTTGCTTAAAAATCCTATTTTAAATTAATACTTTAAATTCTCTTTCTGACAAAAAATTCCTACTTTAAAGGAGAAGTCGCTACATGGGTTAGACAACTTCTCCTTTAATATTATATAATAGCACAGTACCCGTGCGTAACGCACGAGTTTGTAAAATATATAAATTATTTAAAAGATATTATCATAATTTATTTACATTATATATTAGATATATTATAATAATATGAAAATGATATAGATAAATAATATTAATTTGGCAAAAATAATGCTTATATTATATCGATCAGCATATAATATATGTGGCAAAACGTCAATGTCTCACCTTTCTAGATAGAAACCGTTGCAGGTAGAGAGTGTTTGAAATTATTATTTTTTCCTTCTAATTTTTTTTAGTAACTTGACTAGCTACTTTGAATATTAAACTAATATTTGTTGTCACAATAAGCTGAAAGGTAGAACAAAATACTTTGTTAGGTGAACTACACATTCGACAAATGCTAGGTAAATGAAATTTTAAGAACTCTGTGATGAAAATCACATTAAATGTCGGAGAGGATATATTAATGTTGTAATAACACATAATCACTAACGACTGAACAACTTAAATTTTAATTATTTTGATTGGACAATGTGACATCCATCCAACTAAAGAAATACCAATCATCCTAAGAATAAATTAAATCCAAATATCCAAATGATAAATATACTAAACTGGTTCTGCTCACTCGATTCACATCTTTGATCAATAATTAAAAGTGTGCTATATAAATCACGACAACTTCATTAATCCACTGCCTTCAAGAATTCAAGGGGTCGGTGCACAGTTTTAGTGCACCTTTTTGGTTTTTGTCGGATGTATCTGCGTTTTTAAGAAACCTGTAAAATAAATGTATTACATATTAAGATAAATATATTAGCCAATAATAGATACAACAAATAAGTAAATTAAAGAATTACCTTCTTCCATATTCACAAGTTTCCAAAAAAAAGGGGATTTATATACACTTTTCTTTACTCAACGGTAAAAAGTGACAGTCAAGTTATAGTTTCTTGTTCATTATAGCGTCTTATGCATGGATCGAGATCCTCTCCTAATCAAATCTTCCTTATATTTACCTAATAAATTGATCTCAACCCTTAATTTAAATGGATGTTCAAGATTATCATTAAACCCATTTTAATTAATTAATCTTCCCCTTCAATCCCTTCTGCTTTCCTTTCAAGGATAAACCACAAACCCCAAATTAACCTCCCCGTCAATGGTGGTGATGCATTTCTCCATTGATTCATTCTCCTCTTGTCATAAATTTCACAGTCTCGAAAACCGGCCTCGATTCTCTTGTATATATCATCATCAATCAAACATTCCTCCATTGCATTCCCCTTGTCATAGATGAGCTCTTAGGCGTCATCATCACTGGTCGGTAGGGTCCTGTGGACTTCGGTGATTCATCCAACTCGCGGAGTCGCTAACGTTGTGTGGAGGTCGCCAATGCCCCACGCCTTTTGCGTCAATTTCACTCTCGGTGCAGCTAATGACGGACTCTTCGGGAGAGATGAGGGCGGAGGAGGAATAGTGGAACAAGGGAGGTGAGCCGCCGGTTGGAGGTGGGGAAGGTGGGACTTGGGAGGAGAGGAAGACAAGGCGTTGTTCCCTAACTGTAAATTCTATAATGCTTCACCGTCGGCAAGTCAGGTAGTGGATCAGTGGCGACTAGGGCGGACGTTGGCGGCGGCGTTGGTGCATCGTGCATGTCCTGGACTGCTAGGTGGGAGGTGGGGAAGGTGGGAGGGAAGAAGAAGCGGTCTTCGGTGAGGAAGTCGAAGGGGAGCTAAAAGGATGGGGAGTTGGGGACTCTTTCCGCCATTGGAGAGATGGAAAACGGAGGAAGGGAGGAGGACTGGTATGACTTATGAGGGAATAAGGTTAATTAATTAAAATGGGTTTAATGATATGGGATGCAATCTTGACCATCCATTTAGACTAAGGGTTGATATCAATCTATTAGGTAAATATTAGGAAGATTTGATTAGGAGAGGATCCTGATCCCGCACGCATGCAATTTGTTAGCACTATATTATTCAATATATTTATTGCGATGGAAGAAAAAATATAATTACATGTAAGAAATAAATTAATTAGATTGTTTTACACGTATTACTTGGTAGTTAGCTTATAAATAAATTATTCTGAAAAAATATTATAAATAAATTAATTAGATTTATTAATTTAAAATACATAAGATTACAATTACTTTAATCTAATAAATAATTAAGTAGAAATAGTTATTTAAAGGAGAGAATCTATATAAAAAAAAACCAAAGCATAGTAATTTTGTAGAATATATATATATATATATATTTAGTTATGCGAAGCATTTTTTATTTTTTTATTTTAGTTATATAGAGGATTTTTTTTGTATGTAATTTTGTGGGGCTTAGTATTGTTAATAATGAGAATCTAATTTTTTAAATTTAGTTAGTTAGGAAATTTAAAGGATCTGCTTAAGAAATTCTGATTTTTTTTTTCTAAAGTATAGAGTATATGTTATATGAGAATAATAAAAGGTTAAGTGACCCATAATAAATTAAATGATAAAAATCTGTTTGTATAAAAGTGAACTGAGATTAAATAAATTTATTGTTGAGTAGATGAAAGTGATTTGACTCATTAACTTATTCCCTTAAGATATGACATATGTAAGGGGGGAAATTAAAATAAATACGGTTAAACAATCATAAATATTATAAATTTCAAAATAGACCAAATTTAAAATATATTAAATCAAATTTCTATTATAAGTATGATGAGTTCATGAATATAAAAAAGATGTAAAAGCATTATTTTTTTTAGAAGAAAAAAATACATATATTAAAAGAAAAGAATGAATTCAATTAAATATACATGAAAATAATGAATTTTTAAATTATTTTAAGAAAAGAATGAATTCAATTATAAGTTCTACAATTTTTTTATTTTTTTTGCCTATTTAGGCTTTAGCTATTAAACAAGGAAAGTCAATAATACTTATATTAACTTGCCTTTAATTTTTAGTGTTGACATGATGAATGTTGATATTGACAGGCCCTAGTCGGGGTGGCCTAGTGGTTGGGAGCAAGGGGTGGTAAAGAGGACCCGTGTTCGATCTCTGTCTCCGTCCCTTTCCTTGGATGAAAATCTCTTTATTAGTGGGTCGAGCCGATCGACGCAAGACGATTTATATGGTACATGACTCTTGCCGGCTGGGTCACGTGATTGAGGTTTACCACCAAATGTGGGTTCCTCGTCATAAAAAAAAATATAACCAATGGCGAGATCAAAGTGATTATTAGGGAGAGAGAAAGCAATATAATACAAATTTAACCTAAATCATAACTACTGCATTGTTAACCCTAATTGTCCATTCCTGTTGAATTTTTGGCTCCCACATAGATATTAAATATTAAAACTATACCAATAATGGGCCATAAATAAATTAGTGAAGTTTTTGTCAAACCTTGCTCTAAAATTGCTTTATGTATTCGGATGCATGTCTCTTGTGTTCATTGTTTATAGTGTGATGCATTACTAGTATTTATGCGTCTCTAGGGGCAATCGTGATTACTAGTTTCAAAGACTCATGTATTAGGATAAGACTCTTAAATGCTATATAGGTCAAGTCCAAATCCGAGGTGTCCGCTACTATTCCATAAGAGCCCTATCTGTGCACTCTCTCAGCTTGAGGCCGTGCAATTTTGCATGATGCGGCTTTGATTCGTCTTAAACCAACCGATAATAATAAGTTCTTCCCATTACAACTTGTCTTTGGAAGAGAACCCAATATTTCTTATTTGAAAATTTTCAGAGGCGCAGCGTACATCCCTATTCCTCCCCGTCAACGAACTAAAATAGAACCACAAAGAAGGTTGGGAATGTACATGGGGTTTGAGTCCCCGTCAATTATAAAATATCTAAAGCCTATGACCGGTGATCTATTTAATTACATCTCGGTATTTAGATTGTCACTTTGATGAAACATAATTTCCAACTCTAGGGGGAGAAGATAAGGATATAATTAAGAAAGAGGTTACGTGGAATTCCACTTCTCTATCATTTCTAGATCCAAGAACAAATGAAAGTGAACTTGAAGTTCAAAGGATCGTACATTTGCAAAGTGTTGCAAATAGATTATCAAATGCATTTACAGATGCCAGGAAGGTGATGATGTCACATATACCAGTTGAAAATGCATCATCTCGATTGGACATTCCTGTATTAACTACAAACCAACAAATAGAAAGTGATTCTCAAATACGCCAGAAGCGTGGGAGACCACTAGGCTCTAAAGATACAATTCCCCGGAAGAGAAAATAGATAATAACAACACATAAAGGTGTTGATACGCTAATCACTAACATTCATGAAGATATAATCCCATAAGATATATTATCTAAGGTCCCCGAAAGCAAAGAAAAGGATGTCGAGGATAATTTTGAGATGTCAATCAACTATGCAACCACCGATTTGGGGTGCCACCGAAATGACATAGTCATAGATGACATGTTTTCTTATATGGTGGCAGCAGTAGTCATGGATGAAGATGATAATGATCCTCAAACAATGATGGAATGTCAAAATCAAAATGATTAGGAGAGTTAGAACTGTGCAATCAATGTAGAGTTGGATTCATTAAACAAAGGCGGTGTTTTTGGACCAGTAGCTCCAATACAAAAAGGCGTTAAACTAGTCGACTTTAAGTGGGTGTTTGTATGAAAACACAATGAGCGTAATGAAGTAGTAAGATATAAAGCCAAATTCGTTGCACAAGGCTTTTCACAAAAGCCAGGAGTGGATTATGTAGAAACGTATTCACCTGTGGTGGATGCAACAACACTTAGATTCCTAATTGGTTTGGCGGTTGCTGATCAATAACTTCAAATACAACTTATGGATGTAGTAACTGCTTACCTTTATGGATTATTAGATGCATATATATACATGAGAATCCCCGAAGGATTAGAAATGCCTAAAGCATTAAGATCAAAACCTCGTCACATGTACTCTATCAAGTTAAAGAGGTCCTTATATGGATTGAAGTAATCAAGTCGCATGTGGCATAACCGCCTTAGTGAGTTCCTACTAAGACATGGTTTTATAAATAACAAAGTAAGCCCTTGCGTCTTTATAAAGAGGACAAAGTCGAGTTATGTAACTATAGCAGTTTATGTTGATGACCTAAATATCATTGGGACTCCTGAAGAGATTCAACAAACAACTAATTACATGAAAAAGGAATTTGAAATGAAAGATCTTGGAACAACCAAGTATTGCCTCGGCCTGCAGTTCGAGCATACATGAAATGAAATTTTCATCCATGAGTCAACTTATATTGAAAAGGTCCTAAAACGCTTTAACATGGACGTCAAAACATATTTAAGCAACTCGTACGCAATATGGGAATGCGCCGCTTGAAGGATGTGTGCAAAGTTCAGGGGGAGTAGTTTGCTCCAGTATTGTATTGTTTTTCCCTTGATCTTGGTTTTTATCCCAATAGGTTTTTCCAAACAAGGTTTTTAATGAGGCAATACGTAAACTACGAGGTGCACATCAATGGGGAGTGTTATAACACTAGTTATTACCAAGTGTTGTTTCACCTCTCTATAACCCCCACCATTATTACCATGTAATGTTTCACCTCTCTATAACCCCCCACATGGTAGAAAACCAAATATCCCAATTTATGGCTTTCTTATCCTTTGTAACCCTCTCAATCTATGCCTATATAATGTCTTGTACTTCTCCTTTGATAAACACAAAAATGCAATAGAATCCTCTATCTATTTGCTTCTTATCTTATTTTCATCAAAAGTTACATAAAAAATATATGTAAATAACATTTTTCTTCTACCTCTTTATACTTTACACAAGTTAGTTCAATGAGTTAGGGCTCGGATGAATCTCCAAGTCAACCCACCTAATTTCTTCTACCTTCCTTTTTGGACAGACTCTACTATTTAGCTTCAGAACGCAAGTTTTGTACCGATCTTAACACATTCAAATCCAATTTCTAACAAATATGGTACATTAATTTGAGGATTCTAATTAAAATCAAATGAAACCCTAATTCTCTTCAAATTCGAAAAGTCCTTTAATATATTTTTATCCGCTTGGTATTTTTTTTCTCCTTTGTATCTCAATTCTCAACTCTCAAGGTTGTCAACAATGACCAATTCATATTTAATACTCCATCCGTTCGGCAAAACATGTCACTTTACTATTCATGCACACTTTTTTAGGAGATAAAAACTATATAAAATATCTATTTTTTAAATATTTTTTTTAACAATTTCGTAGTTATTATTAATAAGTACAAACTTGTTAAAAAATTTATTAAAAAAAATGAATATTTTATATAGTTTTTATCATTCTAAAGAAGCGTGCATGAATAATAAACGACATGTTTTGCCGAACAGAGGAAGTATAGAGTTTACACGGCCCCATCTCACCTCTCATTTCTTCCTCCTCGACGCCATTGGATTCGACTTAGTGAATCTTCTCTACCTTGATGGTTGGTCAAAGCCTCAGATGTACCCAATCCACCAATGGCCTATTTGCCTTCTTATCCACCAAATCCACTATGGGTTTAAAACACAAAAGTCTATTGATGATTATTTTAAGGGATTTTTCATAAATTTGAATCCTAAATTTAAACTGGATATTTATCTATTAATATTACTAATTCTGCTAGCATTTTGCTGACGTGTCACGCTCATAATTAAAATTGAATTTTTTATTCAAATGAGCTTTTCTTATTGGTCAATATCATTATGGAAACTTTAAAATATTTGTTTCCTATTTTAAATATGATTTGAATCCATTCCCTTTTTTTATTTATTTTCGCTTATATTGTCGTAAATATTGAGACATGTTTCCATTTTTTTCCCGATTGCAATATACCTATCTATTAATATTACTAATTCTGCTAGCATTTTGCTAACGTGTCACGCGGCTCACGCCCACAATTAAAGTTGAATTTTTTATTCAAATGGTATTTTCTTATTGATCAATATTATTGCTGAAATTATTTGTTTCCTATTTGACATATATTTGTTTCCTATTTTTCATGCGAAGATTATATAAATTGATATACTTATATCAATTTGTGATCAATTTTAAATATATTTATTTCCTTTTTTCATAGAAAGTATTATGTACACTGATATACGTCGGACCACAATTTTGAATATTATCATTATGTGTGGTCTTTTATATCATTATTTCATTAATATCATGATTTTTTTTTATAAATTTCATTCATATCAATAATATTATATATTTATTAGGCCCACAATTTTGGATACTATCATTCCGAATGTCAGGTTCATTGAGAGTCGGGTCGGGTCGGTTTTGTCTGCGTTCGGCTCTATTTCGATTCGAGTAAAATTCGGGTCGGGCTCGGTTTCGGTTTCGGGTTACAAATGACTCCGAAATTTCGGGTTTCGGTCGGGTATGGCTCCGGGTGAGTCGGTCGGGTAAGATTTCGCCAGCTCTAACCATGATGATCAGATTAGAAGCCATATATATTAATTGGTCCACATATTTATACAACTCTTATCTATAATTTGTTATGTAACCTTTTAAAAAAAAATAATTAGAATATCTAAAAATAAAAAATATTATTGAAATATCAAATGTTTACATAATCTTATATTTATATATGTATATAAAAAAAATGACTAATATATTGAAATGTGATAACTCAAGAATTAATAAGAATATTTAATTCAAATGTCAAAATCAAAATTAACTTTAAAAAACAATGATTGTCAAAATAATATTTCTTTTTAAAATTTACATTTATAATACAATATAGACATCTTAAGTTTTTATTGAATTTTTTTTAAATAATTTTGGAGATAGAAGCAAAACGTCATTAATTTTAAGAAGAACTTATTTTTTGCACCTATTAACCTTAAAATTTTGAGAAAAATAATTACCCAAAATGAATATTTTAAATCTATACTTAATCTGCACATTCTACATGACATCTATATAAATTTTTAACAAATGATTTTGTAGATATAAATTACATTTATTTTAAACATCTTAAATGACTATTTGGAATACAAAAATATCATTTTAAGATCTACAAACAAATATTGAAGAATTTTGAGAAAAGAAAATGTGAAATGTGCATATATTATCATTTAAAAATAAGTAAATAAATAAACACTCTTTTATGATTAATTTTGGGTGTTTGGCTTCAAATATCGAAGAAAAAATATTTATCCCCAAAATGAATATATTACATCAATATTTATTTTATACACCCTAGATGTCCCTTATTATAATTTCAATATTTTAAGACCTGCATTTTTTTTAAAGTTAGTAAAAATAATTAATTTGTGAATATTTGATTTCAAAAGTTAATTATAAAAATCAATTAGAGCCAATTTTTTTTTTTTGCAGTTTACTTATTTTAAAAGTTAATCAAGACGTACAAGCATTACTTATTTTACATCTTAGATGAGGCACCTTAGATCACTTTTTTACCATCTTACCTTTATTTTCTCTATTTATTTTTCCCTCTTTGTAGCCATCTTTCTCATGAAAATAATGAATAAGGGTTCGTTTGGTTCAATGTGGGATTTGAAATTCCCGGGAAGTACGTTACTTCATGGGAATAGAATTCCCGGGAAGTCCAATTGATGGGATTTGTGAAAATGTGTTTGGTTGATTTTTTTATTTTAATTTTAGAGGATTAAAAGGGGAATTGGAAATTTTCAAATACAAAATGATGGAAGTTGAACTTACCTAGGGAAGACTAGGTAAGTGAACTTCCTCCATTTTGGAATAACTTAACTTCCCGGGAAGTTGAATTCCTGTGTTTTTTAATTTCAAAAATACCAACCAAACACATAAATTTCTCCTACTTCCTAGGAAGTAGAACTTCCTGGGTTTTTGGGTTGCCAATCAAACGAGCTCTAAGTTATGGATATCTACAAAACTTCAAAAATATTCGCACAATCATGTACTTATTATTTTTTTTAATCATTATATGATAGCTTATATTTTCCTTTTTAGTTTTATCCTAATGATAATAATGATATATGTATTTTAAATTATATTAATAGGTGGTGTGTTTGAGTTTTATTACCACTTTACCTTATTAAATAATTTAAAAAGTTATATTGTATCTCTTTCCAACTAATTTATAAATAAAAAATTACTTTATACATATTATTTTTGTTGTAAACAAGTATATATATTAATATAGTATTATATAGATATATAGAATGATGTTCAATTTGAAATGAATCAAAATCCCGTGCCTTGAAGGCACAGGTATTACACTAGTAAGAATCTAAATTTCAACCCTAAATCTTGCATGTGGTGGAGGTAAAGATGAGATGAATGACATTGAAACTAGGGCCGGGCAAAATTTGGATCGGACCGGGACCAGACCGGAAATTACGGTCTTGGATCAGACCGAAAGTATTACGGTCTGGTCCACGGTCCAAAGAATTTTGGATTCCGGGTTCCGGTCCAAACCCAGGACCAGACCGGAATTTCCGGTCCGGATCGGAATTGGACCGGATTCCTTGTCAATTAAAAAAAAAAAGGAGAAAGCAAGAAAGTAAGTACTATAGGCTTTTTCAGACTTCAATTCTTCATTAATGTTCATTCGGCCTCTCAATTCTCAATGCTTTCAACCCTTCCCTCGTTCCCTCACTCTCTCAGCCCTCTCGCTTTCTCAGTCTCGCCCTCTTTCAACCTCTTGCTCTCTCAGTCTCTCGCCCCTTCACTCGTTCTCTCAGTCGTCGCTCTCTTAGTCTCTCGCTCTCTTTGTCGCACCTCTCAAAGGCTCAGCCCTCGTGCTCACCCGACACAATTATCGTCGGCGCCAGTAGGCCACCAACGACAATCCCTCTCTCTGTTCACTGCCAGTAGGCCACCAACGACAACCTTTTACTTTTTAGGTTTATTTTGACAAATTATTATCGATTTTGACAAATTATCTAGTTTAAATTTTAGATCTAGGTTTATTTGTTTTTTTAGATCTAGGTTTATTTGGTATTTTGAAAAAAAATAGATCTTTGCTGGAAAAAAAAAACAGGGCGGAGGCATCAAACTGGTCTAATCGGTCCTTCCGGTCCACGGACCGGAAAACCAAAGACCATATTTCTCGGTCACGGTCCGTTCCACGGTCCATGTCTCTGAAAATTCCAGTCCATACCGGATGCCCAACTCTAATTGAAACTCAATAATTAACAATGGAGTATATATATTTTTACATGACTTTCTTATTTTTACATTTTTAATTTAAATTTATATTTTCACTAGCATTTTCTTAAAAAATTACCAAAAAATCAAAGCCATATTATTTGTAATTAGTACTCCCTCCGATCATATATATTAGACGTTTTAGCATTTGACACATTAATTAAGAAAAATTGAAACTTGAATCAAGTACTTCGTAATTAAGAAGAAACAAAAGGCTATAGTGCTCATAAAAGCTCTCTCTCTCTATATATATGCAGCAATAACGAAGAAAAAAAGAATGCAACCATTCAACTTCCAATGCTAAAAAAATGACAAGAAAGGATAATGATGGTAAAACTCAAAATAAAAAAGCTAAATAATCTAAAACATCTAACATTTGTGATCAAAATTAATCGTCTAAAAAATCTAACATTATTGATAGGAGGGAGTATTTTAAAGTTTATACATTTTTTTATCAAAAATTATTTTTAAAGTTTATACTATGCATTACTACAAATTACAATACACTTTATATTTGGTTTTGATACTTTAAACAATATTTATTTTTTGAAAAAAAAAAAAACTCCGTTGATAGTATCCTTTATTGGGAGAACGAACAGACAAATCCAGCAAATTATCAGGAGCACTGACAAAGCAGACAAACCTGACAAAAATATAATTACTGACATTTTTGCAAATATTTCGACTAGTCAGAAATTAATACTTGCTTTTTCCCTTAGGGGCATCTCGTCAATGAGAAACATAATCCTTTTCGACAACAATGACATTAGGAAACCGGAAGAATGGATAAAGAATATTTGACGATGCCATGGGTGGCTTGGGTCTTGCTGCCTCTGGATTTGTTATTCGAGTTTGTCAGGGTCAGTTCTCTCTTGTGGTACCCGAGACCCTGGTAGGGTGTCCGTTGTGCAAGCGGAATGTCGTGGTCTTCTGTTCGGACTCCATGTTGCTTCGATGAGGGGTTTCTCTCGGCTCGAGGTGGAGGGAGACTGCTTGATGCTGATCAACACCTTGAAGGGGATCTGGCGGTATCCTTGGGATATTGAGATGATGGTCTCGGATGCCCTCAGTCTCTGTCGCACTTTCGAGAGTATCAGGTTTTCGCACACCTTCAAAGAGGGGAAGGTAGGCTAGTGCATATTGGTTTCTCTTCGTCGTTTGTCGCCGAGTGGAATCCTACTGAGATTGACGACATCATCTGTCAGAACGCTATTGGACGGTGGGTTAACCGCGGTTGACCATCCTCAAATCCTCATCTTGTATAAAAAAAAAATAGGGTGATAATATTTTCACCGCTAATTTTTACTATTTCCCCCGCTAAGCACTGCATAGGTTTGAGGTGGCTTTAATGACAGTCAACGATCCCACCACATAGGTATGTGGTGGGCAACCGCAATACTTTACGGTGGGTCGAGGAGTATACAGGCTCAAAACCGTCACCATAACGGTCCAAAATCGTCGTCATAACTCACCGCATATGTATACATTAGGTTTGAACCGTCGCCATAACGACCCAAAACTATCACCATAATGGTTCAAAACTGTCGTCATAACCCACCGCATAGATATGCAGTGGGTTATGGCAACAATTTTGGATAACTTCTACAAACGGTTTTCAATTGCCCAAAAACCCACCGCTTGTATACGGTCTCCATAACCCACTGCATAGGTATACGGTGGGTTCGTATACTGTCAACGGATCCACCGCATGTATCTGCGCTGCATGCGGTGGGTCTGAGAAAAAAGTGGATTAAGATTAGCGGTGGAAATAGTAAAAATTAGCGGTGAAAATATTCGCCCCGAAAAAAATAAAATTAAAAAACAACAACAACAACAACAACGTGCCCAGTATATCCAGCTTGAAGCAGGGTCTGGGGGGTCGAGTTGTACGCACCCTTTCCACGACTAGGTCGAGAGGGTGTTTCCTAGTGACCCAAGACAAGTCCTCGAAGACAGGTCAAGACTCCACACCAGAAACAACCGTAAGAAGTAAAGGAAAAAAAGACCACACACAAGAATTAAGAGAAAGATGCGCAAAAACAGGACGAGACGGCAGGAAAGCGTGATGCTGGAAACACTGCACCCTACTAGTTTTCGACAATTCTAATAGCACTCCTCCACTGCACTCTATCGCGTGACATCTCCTCTGTGAGTCCCAAAACGGCCAGGTCCTGTCGAATCACTTCACGCCAGCTCTTCTTTGGACGACCTGTGCCCCGCCGGACACTGTCGATAGCCAAATGGTCACATCTGCGCACTGGCGCACTCGAATATCTCCTCTGAACATGTCCATATCATCGCAGTCTCGCTTCCTGCAACTTAGCCTGAATACTGACCACTCCTACCCTTTCTCTGATAGCCTCGTTTCCGATTCTGTCATGCAAAGTAACCCCACACATCCATCTGAGCATCCTCATCTCCGCCACCACTAGTTTATGTTCCTGTGCCTTACTTGTCGCCCAACACTCTGCCCCATATAACAAAGCTGGTCTCACCACCACTCTGTAGAACTTACCCTTAAGCTTAAGTGGGACTTTTCTGTCACACTGGTCTCACCACCACTCTGTAGAACTTACCCTTGAGCTTAAGTGGGACTTTTCTGTCACACAGGACTCCTGATGCAGCCCTCCATTTCTGCCAACCTACTTGAATCCGGTGCTTGACATCCATGTCGACCCCTCCATCGCTCTGCATCACAGATCCCAGATACTCGAAACTGTCTTTCTTCGGAACAAGGTCCCCACCCAATATGACCCCCTCGTCACCCACTTCCTCTTCGCCAAAACTGAAAACCATATATTCGCCCCGAAAAAAACAAAATAAAAAAACAATAACAACCGGTCTCCATAACCCACCGCATAGGTATACGGTGGGTTCGTATACTGTCAACGGATCCACCGCATGTATATGCGGTGTATGCGGTGGGTCTGAGAAAAAGTGGATTGTGGAAATAGTAAAAATTAACGGTGAAAATATTCGCCCCGAAAAAAATAAAATAAAAAAACGTTCCCAAAAACAAAGTCACTCGGTCACTCCTCCCCCCACCCCATCAGTCCATCCTCACTCCCTCGTCCTCCATAGACCATAGTCCATTCCCTTGAACAAAAACCCTAGACCTAGATTCCCAGGAACCCCCAATTTCTCTCCTCCACTCCCATTTCATGGAATCCAATTCCCTCTCCTTTCCCCTTTTCCTTTCTTCTCGTCTTCTCCACTTCTACTGATATTCCCGATTCTCTCCGATGGAACCTCGGCGCGGCGCCCGTACCGTCAGCGATCCCAAAGTCCGCCATGTCGGCTTTTTCGCCCCCGGCGCCCCGCCTCCCGACCGCACCCAATCTGGCCCCCCTGAGACCCCTTCTCCCCCTCCTGCTACTGAGCTCTCTCCCTCCGGGGATTCCCTCTCTCCGGTCATGATTCCACCGGCACGACATGCTTCCGACACTCACATCCTTCTCTCCACTGGTACCTCCCGTCCGGCGGCCCACCATTACCCTCCCGTTCCCTCTTCCCCCCTTCGCCGCCCATCTGACGTGGCGGGCCATGTGGTCGTCGGCAGCTACAACGCATCCGAAATCTACCAGTCCGAGGCGGCGTCTGAGTTCGACGATTTGTCGGAGGTTAACGCGGGTTCTTCCCCCGCTGCTGCTTCTGCTGCCGGGGGTAAAGCCAGGAGGTCCGGCTCCGGGAAGTTCGCTTCGAGTCTTCCGAGTGGCGGCGGCAACTTCGAGTTGATGGCTGGGAGAGCGAGCAATGTGGCGGCTTTAGCAGCGGCTGGAAACTTGATGGCTACCAGTTTCACCACCGTTTCGGTGGTGAACAATTTGCCACCTGGAATTTCTGGTATGCTGAGAGGATTTCCCCCTTTCCCTTTGTAATTATATGTTTTTTTCTTCTTTTCTGATTAACAGAAGTAGGTCAATTATTGAAATGAAGTTAGGTTATTGAGATTTTAGCCGTTTCATAATCTTATACTATGGTATTATGAATTTGAAGAAAACTGTCTGCACTTGGAATTGGTTCTGTCGGAACTTGGGGGTGTACACCATGAACATGATTTTGAAAATTTCCCTTTCAACTTTACCACGACATTGGCTTCGAAAACTATTAGAAGGAAAATCAGGTGATAAGCAGTGGCTTTTCGGGCAAATTTTGGGTTGTTTTTTAGGGGATGCTTCAAGCCATGTGTTAACCGAGCTAATAATTTTAGAGCTCTAGACAATGTGGAAAACTGGTGTCCTCCTTAAAATATATATATTCACAATTTGTTTTTGATAAATTTTCAAACTATACAAAATTTCAGCTTAATTAACCACTTACAAATTTATTCAGAACTTATTTTTATCACTATAAACTATAAAGAAAATCTATGGACCTTGAGTGCTCACAAAAAAAAAAAAATCTACGGACCTTCGGTATTATAGGACTAATACTACAAACCATTGCTACTATTTACCGTAGTTATTTACTGAGGGCGGATAGGTTTCCTTGCAAGTGATTAAAAATATATGAATCTGCAAGTAGGCAATAAAGTTGGAAAAGTGTAATTTTTTTTAATTATTTTTTCTCCGATAAAAAGGTTAAACACTTGAGAAACATATCGCTATTTCAAAAATTTATCAACATGAAATATTACTAGTATAATCATTCAATTTAAATAAAAATTTAGAATTAGATAGGTGTTACTGAAAAACTACACTTGTTGCATTATTGGTGAAAATCAAAAGATCAAGGCCATCTTAAACTCTAAGTCGAGTCATTTGTTGACTCAAAAGATTGAACAAATTAACGAGTCATAAACCTTTTATTATATGTAAATATAATAATGTATAATATCTTAATTTAATAATGTATAATACCTTAATTATGTGTATTTTTTTTCGAAATCCTACCTAAATAAACCTTTTTTTTATTTGTGGGGATGCTTGAATTAAATATTAATAAAAATAACACTTTATATACCTATAAAAAAATATTTAGGGGATGCTTGAGCATCCCAATCCTTACAAGAGCACCCGCCTCTCCTTTTCGTTGTAAGAGATGTTGATTAACCTTTCCGGTGGTACTTTTGTCGGATTCTGCCCAAGGAGGGATTTGATGTTGTAGACAGTTGAGTTTGTGGGTGGCAGTTAGAAATTAGAATGTATGTGTGTAATAAAAACTTGCCGTGCTTTTCTAGGGTTCATTTGGCACGATGTACTCATTGCCCATGAGGATTTTATTTGTGAATGATAAGAACATGTGCCAAGCAAACCCTTGTGCCTGGTCATCGAAGTGCTAATCTCTGGACCACCTTCCAGCATCATTGATCTATTGCTACTATCAGATACCTTACTTCAAACCGAATAATTAAATTTAGGGAAGCCCGTCTATTGGAAGGACTAGGGGTGGACATTAATCCTGCAAATCTAGGCCCCGTCATGAACCTGTCCCAATCTCGGTGGAATTTGGGAAAAAAAAAAATAGCGAATCTCATCTCGCTAAAATTATGAAGGACGAGACACGGAAGGGAGATTCCTCATCCCGCAAATCCCGTACGAAACCAAGAGTGAGAAGTGTGCGTATGTATCATACACATACATAAATGCAGTACTGAGAGAGAGATACACACCGAAGCATCGTGTGTGTGTATATATGCACAGAATCTATACAACTGTTATACATCCATATGTGTATACACTGTGTGTGTATGGATGTATGTATATTTGTGGATGTATGTAGGTATATATATATAGGTAAACTGAAAATTTTAAAACTTATAAATCTATATGTGTTACGTCTTTTGTATAGAGAATTTTAGTTGTGTTTTATGATCTTTTTTATTTGAGGGATGAGGCCCTTCCATCCCGGTCTTGTCCATTCCGCGAGGGATAGGCCCGTGCAGGATTCCAAAAAATAAAATGAATATTGTCTAGTTCTGCCATGCAAAAATTACGCAGGACATGACGCAAGATAACCCTTATCCCGTCCCGCGCCCACCCCTAGGAAGGACTTTGTTGAAAAAGTATGCTAAGGTTGAACTGAAGTTTTTGGAGGCCTCTTGGACATTGATGATGAATTAATAATTAATCTGGTGCTGCATTACTGCTGCTGCTTTTTATTCTATTCCTACCCAAGCTTTAGACCTTCCTTCATATGCATTTGATGAGTTGGGTTTGCTTCCAATAATTTGCATTGTTCTAGTTTTGAATCAGCTTTAATTTAGTTTTTGTATTTCCAAAAGCTCAAAGCATTAACTAATGTCAAAAAGATACTTGTAGAAAAACCAGGTAGTGCGTCAGTTGAAATACAAAATGAAGGACTCGGAAACTCGAAGCCATTAAAAGAGAGAACCTCAAAAGCAGAAAGGCGTGCCATGCAAGAATCTCAAAGAGCTGCTAAAGCTGCAAAAGGTGGGAAGTTCACCTCTTTTTTGATCGGTGTTCCAGAATTTTATATGATGGTGCATGGTTTGGAGGCATTATGTTTTTCTTTTAGAATTGCAACAGAAGTTGGGTTATCTTACTTCATCGGGATACGAGTAATGATATAGATAATTGACCAAAAATAAAGCATATGCAAGAATATCTTTTTAGTGGGAATAATGACAAAGTTTGTATTGTAAATAAGATGTCTGTCTTGCTGTATTTGATATTCTCTTGTTCTGCTAAATATTAACTATGTTTCAACCATGGGGATCATGCAGCTGCTGAAACGGGCAAGGCATCTGCTGCCCCTGGAGGAGGGACTTCTACAAATGCAAAGCCTACAAAAACTGCCAAAGCATCTTCACAAAATAAGGATAATATTTCAGTTGCAGCTTCAGAAAAGAAGGGTGGGGAGCGTCAATCAGAGAAGGATAGGAAGAAAGATGTCCCTCACCCCCGTATGCAGTTTGATGACAAGAGCAGAGTGGAGAAAGCTAAAAAGCGTGCTGTAGTAAAACAAACAGAAGCGAGGAACAGGGTTGAACTCTTTAGGCATTTGCCACAGTATGAGCATGGAACTCAGCTTCCTGATCTGGAGTCAAAGTTTTTCCAGCTTGATCCGATGCATCCTGCTGTGTATAAGGTAACATAATGAGCTTTTGTTGAAATCTTCTGTTATCTTTTTGGGCAAAAAGCAAAAACCAATGGGCATTTGAAAATGCTTAAATTTATATGTCCCTCCCCCCGCCCTTTTTCTTCTTCATTCACTGTTCCTGGATCTGCCCATGCTTTCCATGAAAAAATATTTGTTTTGGCATGTCCACAAACCAGAGCTGATCCATGAAAAAAACCCGGTTTCCCTATCAGTAGCCGAGTGATCTCTGGTGCCTAGTGTGACCGTACTATGATCTGATGTGATTTTTTAACACTAATTCTTTGTCTTGTCACTGTCTTTATGCTCCCATATGTTTCTTGATATCCAAAATTAGTAATTTCAATCATTAGAAGAGATCATTGACCTTTTGTTTCTGGCTAGATTTGGCTTTTGTTCGCCATGGACCTGCGATATGCAGTACTAAGAGAGCACTAGGAAGATGAGACGATGAAGAGGGTGGGATAAAAGGAAATGCTGCTGGGTGGGTAATAAAAAAAATAAGATGACCAGTGTTCTTATCAATAAACCTGGCTGCCATCTCTTGAACCCTATCTCACGTGAGAACAGGAAGGTTTAAAATCCTTCGGTGAGATTTTAGAAATCTAAATGTCCCCAATGTTATTTATACTACGTACTAATGGCCTTTTTTGTTGAAAAGTAGAGAGAAGTTCATAATGCATTTTCATAATTCCTTAGTTAATTGTTTGATTTGGAAAGTCTCATCTTGTGTATTTTGATGCCTTCCCGCAAACAGATGAACGAAATGTGTGATTCAATTTCCGCATATACTCTTTAGTTTTAGCCTTTGAGGGGCATATACCGACATGAATATATTATATACTCCAGTCTGTTTGTTCTCTTCTCCTGTTTGGTATCTTCTTTATTGATGATTATATAATAAATGATGATGCTTTGTGTTAATTCTAAAGTTATTAAAACTTGTGTGAACTTTTTAATGTCGTATGATGGTGCATGCTAAAACCTTGTGCATTTTAATGCAATTATAACTTACTGTTATCTTCAGGTTGGTTTGCGCTATTTAACTGGAGATGTATGTGGTGGAAATGCACGTTGTATTGCAATGCTTCAAGCATTTCAGGATGCCATTAAGGATTACACAACACCTCCACAGAAGAGTTTGAGTAGAGATTTGACGGCAAAAATTGGGAGTTATGTGTCGTTTCTCATTGAATGCAGACCTCTTTCAATCAGTATGGGAAATGCCATCAGGTTCCTGAAGGACCTTATAACGAAATTACCCCTAGCCTTCTCAGAGTCTGAAGCAAAAGCGTCCCTACAATCTGACATTGATCGTTTTATTAGTGAGAAGATACTGCTTGCAGATAAAGTTATAGTTAAACATGCCGTCACAAAAATTAGAGATGGGGATGTTTTACTGACCTATGGGTCATCTTCTGCTGTCGAGATGATATTGATGCATGCACATGAGCTGGGCAAAGAATTTCGTGTTATCATAGTTGATTCTCGTCCTAAGCTTGAAGGGCAAAAGCTACTTAGAAGACTAGTTGCAAAGGGCCTTAGCTGTACATATACCCATGTAAATGCTGTTTCTTATATCATGCATGAAGTTACAAAAGTATTCTTGGGGGCAGCTTCAGTGTTGTCGAATGGGACTGTTTACTCGAGGGTCGGAACTGCATGTGTAGCTATGGTTGCTCATGCTTTCCGTATCCCAGTTTTAGTGTGCTGTGAAGCATATAAATTTCATGAAAGGGTGCAACTGGATTCAATTTGTTTTAATGAACTAGGTATGTGTACACTTTAATCTAATAACTGATAGATAGATTGTTTAGGGATTTCGTTGGGACTGCGACTAATGTTATTCATGATCTGTCTTCAGGTGACCCAGATGCCATTGCAAAGGTTCCTGGTAGAAGAGATGTCAGCGACTTGAATGATTGCACCAATAGTGAGAATTTGCAGCTTCTTAATCTTCTGTAAGTGTATCTGAGTTGTTTCATCACATATCTAGCATATGAAGTGTTATTTCAAGAACAAACTTTTCTACTTTGTTTTACAGGTACGATGCAACTCCTTCAGATTATGTCTCAATGATAATTACTGATTTTGGCATGGTAATTCTCGTCAGAAAATATTTTCAACATTCAAATATGCTCTCAATTGAAATCATATTTCGTTAGTTTTGACCTAAGAGACTAGAGGCAGAAGATATAATCAGTACTGTTTTATTGTCTTGTTCCGTTTTCATTATAAAAAACTGAATTAGTGCTACAATGGTATTTTTTGCAGTTTCTTCACATTGTGCCTGTGCAGTTATTTTTAAATTGTATTGGAGTTCTAAATAAGATCTTTTCTTTCTTGGTTGAGATGGAGAAAATGGGAAATTCCTTGAATACTCCTTTTTATTTTGAAAGAACAATTTATTTGCTTCCAAAATGTAAATTATTGTCCATTTTTCCCTTGAAATGGAGAGGATAATGGCAATAACCTACAACTAACATATTCATCCTCAAAGGGGCTACCCTTTTCTACCATATATTTTTGCAGGAGATGTTTACAATTGTTTTCTTTGTAAGGATATATTTTTCCACTCTTTGATATTTTGAATGTGATCAACTAGTTTTACAAGCCCAAATATTATGATACTAGTTTATCTGATTTGTGCCTTTTGCTTTGCTGAGTTGATTTTGTCCTTTGGCTGTAGGTGCCACCAACAAGTGTGCCTGTTATAGTTCGAGAGTACCGAGAACATCTGTGGATCTAGCCTGCAGTACCAAGTGTGTTACATGAGCGTCTTTGCCAAGTATGCTGAGTGAAAGATCAACAACAACCAGTCCCTCATCACTCAGTCATCACTTGGACTTAACTTCTTGTTCGGAATAAAAAGCCATTTGGGCTTGGGTCTTTTCATTGAAGTTCTTGTGAACCAAATTTTGGCCTTCCTCTTTGGCTTGTTATACCTGAAGCAGAGAAGAGTGCGGTGTTTCGCCTCTCCGGGGCAGCCATTGAAGTGCATTTTATGCTTATTTTTACAAAGGATGGTTTTTTTTTATATATATATGTTTACATTTGAGCTTACCTTCTTACTTCTCTATGAGCGGTTTGATATGTAGCAATCGTTCTCTGGAGATGCCATTTTTTATTCACTGTTTTTGACTCCCCAACATCATCTGTTTGAGTGGCTTGTTTTGTTTTTGTTTTTTTTTTTTGTTTTTTTTTTTTTTAAATTCAGGTTCTTGACTTGTTGATCACACTTAGCATATGGTGTTTGGCTTCACATTTAGCTGGCATGTTTTAGATGGATTTTGGGATCATGCTTCCTGCCTTCGTGATCACATTTCACCATTTGACATCATTGGCAAGTAAAAACAGGCAACATTATATCAGTTGAATGGTGTTATTGAACATCTTTTAGCAATTTAACTAACAATTCACTTTTTTTTTTTTTTTGAACCGAAAAGAATTTGACAAGGCCAAATATATAATTTGTCACTTGTCAAGCGCATCCCTAAGGATGATAGAACTAAGTTCTATGTCGTCATGCGAGGAACTGGATAAAGCTAAATTAAGGTGCGAAAGTCGATCCGTAGCTCGGTTAGCTTTACGGTATGTGTGGCAGACCTAAGAAGAGCTGAAACAGCTCAAGGAGAAAAGAGCGTCAGAGATGATCATTTCAATTTCTCCTGGTGGGGACCAAATGCCTTTGAGGCAATTTATAACGGTGAGGTTATCACCTTCTACTATGATATGGTGAAGTTGTAATTCCCGGGCTTTGTTTATGCCTTGCCACATTGCATAGCCTTCTGCTCCTATTACGGGGTTGATTGGGGAAGCCCCAGAAGCCATGTGTATCGGGTCTCCCTTAGTATATCTAATTATGTATCCCTAGTCTGCCTTGCCCGCTAGGGTGAAGGCACCATCGAAATTTAGTTTGTAGGTTCCTTCCTGTGGTTTGCGCCACTTTATGTTCTTCCTTCGTTTTGTTCTGTTTGTGATGGTTGTATGATGTAAGGTGTTTTCATCATCTATCTTGGCTAATTTCCAGTAATAGATTTGGTTTTGGGCAAACGCCCATATGTTACGAAAGTCTGGTTTGATGTTTTCAAAGAGCGCTTTATTTCGGAACATCCAAATGCTCCACCAAGCCCATGTTAATTTTGAGAACTGATCTTTCCCGATTTTCATGGTTATTGTCCTTAGTGATGCATTGATATCTAATCCATTGTTACTAACTTGCTCTAATTTTTTTTATGGATTTTCGAGTCCATAAGTTTTATTGTAGCTTTATTGTAGCGAGTGTTATTGGGCAATGCCATAGAAGGTGGGGAATGTCTTCATAGCAGGAGTCGCAAATGGGGCAATTTGACGGTATACATGAGCCTCTGTTCGGGAGTATTGCAGCTGTTGGAAGACCTTTTTTGGTGATTTTCCATAGGAAGGTTTTTAGCTTTGGGGTTATGTCAAGGTTCCAGATCCAACTAAGGTCTGATTTGGTATGTTTTTTGGTATCGTGAATTAAGTCAACTGCAGAGTTCGTGCAGAACCATCCATTTTTGCTTTTATTCCAGTATAGTCTATCCTGATGGATATGTTTTGGTATTGGTGTTAAGAGTATATTCTCAATGTATTCGTCATCTATTTTGCCTTGCAAGTATTGTTTAATTGCTTGAGTGTCCCATGTTTTGTCTTGTCTAATGAAGTGGTTAACTTTGATAGTTATGTTTATGTTGTTTGGGTCTGTAGCTTTTTCTGCTAAGGGGGAGGTACCACACCAAGAGTCTGTCCAGAAGTTTATATCTCTACCATCCCCAATAGCCCATCTAATTCCTTTTTTGAAAAGCTCCAATAGGCCACCTAGTTTTGTCCACTGCCAAGAGCAACATCCCTTTTTCTTGTATGATAATGTGTTGGTTTTTTATATATTTTTGTGTAACTATTTTAACCCATGGGTTTTCTGGTTCTGCTAGGAGTTTCCAGATGAGTTTTAATTGGAGTGCTTTGTTCATATCTTCCGAACTACGGATCCCCCTGCCTCCATTTTTTTTTCGTTTTACATATTTCATACCAACTAATGAGGGGCTTGTGATTTGGTCCTTTATTCCAAAGAAAGTTCCGGCTTATTTTATCCAGTTCCTTATGTATGGATGCTGGCAGCATGAAGCATTGCATGAGGTGAAGAGGTTTAGCTACTAGGGTAGTTTTTATTAATGTGCATCTCCCTGCTTGGGATAGAGTGTTTGCTTTCCATTTGTCTAGTTGGGATTTTGTAGTGTCAATCAGTTCTTTAAAGGAGTCTTTTGTGACTCTAGATGATATAATCGGGCATCCTAGATATTTACCCAGATTGTTTGTGTGCGAAATTCCTAGTTCACCTTGAATTAGTCGTTTTGTTTCTGTATTGACATTTTCTGTCAATTGGAATTGTGATTTTGATTTATTTATTTTTTGACCAGTGAGGCAACAATAATCGTTAAAGACTTTGTTTATTTGGTCACTTACTGTCTTTGTTGCGTATGAGAAAATTATTATGTCATCCGCAAAGGCCAAAAATAGAATTTTTAGGCCACCACGAGTTAAGGTAATACCCAAGTGGCTTTGAGGTTTTGAGGCTTCATGTTGCAGTGATCTTGATAGAACCTCAGAAACAATGAGGAATAGGTAAGGTGAAAGTGGATCACCCTACCTAATACCCCTGGATGGTACAAAGATTTCTGTAGGTTCATTGTTTACTAGGACAGAGTAAGAGACTGTGGTAATGCATTCCTTGATCCAAGCTATAAAAGTTGGAGCAAACCCCAGTTTGTTCATGATTGATAAAAGGCTTTTTTTACATGTCTAGTTTAACTGCCATGTCTTGTTAAAAGCTTTTTCCATGTCTAGTTTAACTGCCATCCAGCCGTGTTTACCCTTTTTTTTACGAAAGGAATGAAAAATTTCATGTGTAATTAGTATATTGTCTTGGATAGCTCTTCCCGAGGAAAAGGCACTCTGTAGCGGATGAACAATTTTATGCATTACTTTTTTTAGTCTGTTGGCTAGGACTTTGGATATTATTTTGTATGTAGTAGAACACAAGCTGATAGGCCTGTAATGATTTGTTGTTGTTGGACGTTCGCGTTTGGATATTAATGCAATAAAAGTATGATTTGTCTGTTTTAGTATTCTCCCGCTAAGGAAGAAGCTTTTGACTGCTTTCGTTACTGTAGGTCCCACTATATGCCAGTACTTTTTAAAGAAACCAGCAGGAAAACCATCCGGTCCCGGTGATTTTTCATTTGCTAATCCAAAAACTGCCTCCTTTATTTCTAAGTTAGAGACATGTTTTGTAAGGTAATGATTGTCATCAGTTGTTACTTCTTGGCTAATGTGATTGTCTATGTTTCTGTGCATCGTTTGCGCTGCATGTTGGGTGGTGTATCTAGATTTAAAATCCTCATTAATTTGATTTCTGATTTCCATATCATATGTGAGCGGAACACCAACTGTTGTGTTGATTGATTTTATAATGTTTCTATTTCTTCTACCAGTTGCAATTCTGTGAAAGTATTTTGTGTTTGCATCCACCGCTTTGATGTGTGTACGCTTAACTCGTTGTCCCCAGTATTGTTTTTGAAAATTTAAAAGCGAGGCGTGTTTTCTAGCAAGTCTGTTTAGTTTGGTTTCTAGGTTGGTATCATATTGTAGATAGAGTTGCGTTTGTATCTGTTGCATTTTGTTTTCTGTTATAGCTATTTGACGAAATGCATTTCCGAATGTGGTTTTGCTCTGGGCTTTGCTTTTTCTTTTGACCTCATGGAGCTTTTTAGTTAGTTTAAAAAGATTTGATCCCAGGTAATCCACCCTCCAGGCATCTGAGACAAGCTTTTCGAAATCCTTCCTCGTTGTCCAAGCCATTTCAAATTTAAATGGTTGGAGTTTTGATCTTTGGTTGTCATTTAGTTCTATTATAATTTGAGTATGGTCTGAGGAAGTGAATGCAAGGTTTTTTGTCTTTAGGTTGGGGAACATGTTAAGTAAGCCACTGCTAGCTAGTCCCCGATCCAGCTTCTCATATGTATTATTTTCCCAACATCTTCTTTTTCGCCATGTGAATTTGTTTCCTATAGTTGGAAGATCAATGAGGTTGTTATTTGCGATAAATTCTGTTAGTCTCTTGAATCTTATTTGTTGAGGAATAATGCCTCCCAGCTTGTCCGTGGGAGTTAGTATGTCGTTTAGATCGCCAATGATTGGATATGGGTTTGCTAGGGTTGAAATTATGTTAGTTAGGTCATTCCAAAATTTATCTTTGTCTTTCTGGTGGGGTGGTCCATAAACAAATAGTATTGTTGTTGTGACGTTTAAATGGTTGTTTACATATGTGGCTTGAATGATTCTGTCAGTTGAAAACTCAACTTGAAAACTTTCATTATTTAAGTGCGTTGATTTCCAAAGTAGACATAATCCCCCCGAGAGGCCATTGGAGGGGGCAATAGAAAAGGTTATTGAAGCCAGGTTTACGCCAACAGTCTTCACAGGGAGCAGTTTGGAGTTTAGTTTCTGCTAGTGCTGGTATATGGATATTTTCAATTTTAGTATGCATGTCAATTTGGGTCCAAACATTTTTACGCTTGAGTCCGCGCACATTCTAGTAGCTTATTTTCATGCTTCAACCTTTTTTATATGTTGTGTGTCTTTTCTGGGTCGTGGCGATTGTTGGTTGAATGTCTGATTCTATTTTTTGGTGCGTCAGTAATATGTCTAGGTTTTGCTTGTTTTCTTCAACTCTTGTGGTTATTTGTCTTGAAGTTAGGTGATGGTATGTCATGCAAGATTGATTTTCTACCGATTTATGGTTGAAGAATCCATAGCATTTTAAAATGCAAGGAGCAACTTGAGATAATTCATATGGCTGTCTAGGTAGATCATGCTTTTTAGAAGAATTTAGGTCCTGGAAATTATAAAGCTTGCTCAAGTCTGTGCAATCAGGTAGATTATCATAAGACAGAGAAAAATAAAGAGTAGTGAAAGTCTCTTTTACAATGCCCTTACAGGGGTTGAGTGTTAGAGTAGTCTCTTGGGATTTAATGATTTTAGTAATGTCAATAGCATAATAATGTTTAGTCCAATTACAATTTTTATAGTTGACAGTATGGAAGTATGGTAGAGCTGCTCTGGTCCAAATCCAAGTGAGATGCATCCCATAGTCTTGTAAGTATGCTGAGATGGCGCTTCCAAGATGTGGTTTTAGGGAGCAGGACTTTACTTGTGGTCCAGATCACCATGGCAATCGAGGAGCTGCAACCATCCAGGAGGCTGTAGGTACACTTTGGGTCGAGTGAAGTTTAAGTGTTTGCTTCCTGAAAAGATCCTGCAACACAAGATATAGGTTTTGTTGCTCGAGTGGGAAAGGCACTCGAGCAGAGTTAATATACAGTGCACCTATGTCCATGTTAGTTATTTGATTTCTATATGGTAATGCAGTATAGAACATGTGTTGCTGAGTTTTATTTTGAAAGGCTTTAGTGTAATATGTGATTGAGTGGTGTAAACTTAGGGATAATTTCCCTAAACTAGAAGAGCAAATGCATGTAGTGATGTTGTTTGGATATATGTTAAGTTTTTTTTTGCTAGAATCAGTTGCCTTTTCTGTTCTTGACATCTAAGTTTTTGAGAAATGAGCATTGGAGTTTCTGTCATCATGGAAGAAGATGTTGTATGCATGTAAGTGGTGAAATGGGATTTAGAACAGATCATATGGTAGTAGGTGCTGTTGTGTGTTAGGTGGTTTGCATTTGGGATTTCCCATAAGGGTTTTGTGTCCAGGTAATTGGTGAATTTCCTGAGAAAAAAAGCATTGGAAGTTCTAGCTTTTGATTGAAATCTTTTATACAGACTATAGTTTATAGTTATAGGCAGATAAGTTTGGCTTAAATGCATTTGGTTGAAATGACTTTGAGTATAGATATTAGGATTAGATAATTTTAATAGAGAATGCATATAATTTTTCATATTACAAGGATTACAGCCATAGCAAGCATTAACAGACTAACAGTAGAGGGATAGTAGATGATCCTAAGCATACATTCCTTAACTAGCTTATTGTTATTGCAAGACTAAGTAGGGCTTGCATATTTAGATCTAGGTGCTTACATACCAAAAGATTTTGCCAAGAATTGGGAATTAAGTGGTTCACAAAAGGATAACTTGTTAAGAGTTTCATCAGCTGGTGGAAAAAGGTCCCAATTGTTCTCAAAAGCTTCTTCATAGACAACTACTGGTTGGATTTGGTCCTCTTCAGGGTGGAGCTGGCAGTGTCGTCCTCACCCCCAGCAACCTTCCTTTTGATGGAGTCTGAGGTTGTATGCTCTTTGTGAGGCTGGTCCATGGTTGAGAACTCCTTAAGAGTTGTGGACTTTGAGTGCAGTGAGTGGAATGAAGGCTCAGACATGAGCTCATGCCTCAAGCCAGCCTCATAGGTATCATCAACCATGGGATCATCGACCAGATAGCTAGTCTCTTCCAGCATGTCAAAAAGGTCATCCTCTTCTAAGTTGTAGTCCAAACAGGAGAGAGTGGTGGAGTCAACCTCGGCTCCAATCTCATTGAAGTGCTCAGGGTCAGGGAGCTCAAATCCAGCATCCACATTGTCATCATTAGAGGGTGTGGTCTTGGGACAAGGCTCAGGGTGGTTCTCTTCATCAGCCTCAGGAGAGGGAGCTCCATTAGGTTCAGTAGTGGCCAAGTTTGGCTCATCATCTTTCAGAGCAATCAGGGTAGCAGTGGGAAATATGTAGGTTGAATTGGCTCCAATTCATGAGCAACAAAAGCTGTTGGGGCAAGACTGAAGCCAGCTGAAGCAATAGGGCCACCATCCAAGCCAGCTGTAGCAACAGGGCTACCAGTCAAGCCACCCAGAGGCAGTTGAGACACAGAAGGCTGATCAGAAGGGGTTATAATGGAGTGGGTTGTGTTTGCAGCAGGTTCAAAGGCCTCCCCGGAGTCCCTGGAAGAAGAAGAGGAGTTGGAGAGGGTTTCAAAACCAATAGAAACACCCCTCTTTCCGGTAACATAGGGCTTATTGTTGAAAGCTTTTATAGGGTTTGGGAGCTTCAAACTCTTCCCTCTCTTTTGGACATCAGTCCATCCATCATTGGTTGTTGAAGTTTCAGCATGGTTGGGTTTGACACTAGGCTTTTTTATTTTGACTTGGATTTTCTTTGTTTTGGAGTAAAGTGTGGGCATTGGGTGAAGAGGTGATCAGGAGAACCACAATTCCCACAACCGTCAGGGAACTCCTCAAACCAGATAATGTGGGCAGAGACCTGCTGGCTGTTTACAGGGATAAGAATTGTGTTTGGAACAGAACCAGCCATGTGAAGGTTAATACAAACCCTGGCATAACGAGCAGAAGGATCCACAGAGTGATCATATTTGATGTAATTACCAAACAAATTGTTCCTAAGAATGGACTCAACAGCACCTGGGTTTTTGTAAATTTCAGGGATAAGGGTAATTTTGACCCACATGTCCAGAGAAGTGGTGTTCTCATGGAGTGGATCAAAATTAGGTTTCCATGGCCTAAGAATAATCAATTGCCCAAGGACATGATAATGTCTAGCTTCCCAGACAGTTTTAAGATCAAGGTGGTTTGAAAATCTGAGCTCAAACCAATGATTGGGAAGCTCAATGAATTCAAATTCACCAGCCAAAGCAACCCAATCATTAGAGAACTTAGATTTGATTTTTTTCAGATTAATAGGTGCACCAAAGGCACAACCATAGAGTATAGCAGTAGTTGCTGTAAAACCTAGATCCAACTAGAAATCGGCTTAGAGTAGTTGTTGTACCTGTATAATCATCATACACACATACATGTCCAAGCATACATAAAACAATATTACATGCCAAAGGAAAATCTTAGGAAAGTAAACACATAACATTACAATTGCAAACCTGTATTTAGGGACAAACTTCTGCAGCTCAGAGTAGAAAGAGGTGAAATCGAGTTTCCCTTTGCCCTTGTCATCCTTGGATGATTTGGAGGGTTTGTGTGGTTTTGGGGGTTGGCCTAGCGGCTTCCCATTGTGAGGGTTTGTAGCGGGGTTCGGAGAAGTCTCTAGGAGACTTTCCATCCCTTTAGGGTTTTTTTTGTTGCCGGCCATTGCAACTAGGTAGGTAGAGAAGTAAATGCAGAAATTGAAATAGCAAGCTAGAAACAGAAGATTGTTAAGAGTGAGAAAGAGAATGTTTTGTTGTGCATTCAATTTTAAGTTTGGGGCCTTTTTATAGTAGGGGATTTGGGGAGGATGAGTTTTAGGGTTCTTAATGTGCAGATATGAATGGATATGCAGGTATCGAAAAACTCTAATAGATGCAGAGACAGAAGTTGATTTGGGGGAGATAGAGTAGAGAGGGATTGCATACCTGCTCGAGTTCTTGGGACTGGTAAACATCAAGGGAGCCATACGGTGCCAATGATGGCACCAAATCCACACGAGCAAGCAAAAGGCCCTCAGAAACCACTGACAAACGTCCCAATTTGTGGACGACACCACGAACCTCCAGGAGGCGCCCACACAGAGAGTCCACGCCCAATAAGAGAGAGAAGAAGCTTTGTCAAATATATGGAAGTCAGGATCCAGATCAGTTGTTTGGGGAGGAGATCCATCTTCAGAGATGTACAGAGGCGATGAGACTCGCGACCCCCCATTCCTTTGATGAGATGTGGGAGAAAACCCTATCCCTTTTTTCTTGGAATTGTAAAGCTTAGAGTGCCAGATCCAGAATTGGAATGATTTTGCTCTTATTAAAACTCCATAGCTAGGTTTAGAGCTTGAATAGGGGGATGATTGCCATGGAAGAAGGTCAAATCTGGTGGGATTTCGGGTGAGCAGGGTAGGGGTTTCCTCCCACAGAGGAGAGAAGGGGGGCGCGTGTGTGGGCGCGTACTCATCTGGTTTTTGGGTTTTTTGGTTTGCCATTTTTTTTAACAATTCACTTGTTAAACAACATATCCAAGCATTTTAAGCACCATTAGGGAAGAGTGTTGACTTATTACATCACATCCTTAATTTTTTTTTTTTTGATTAGGTAAAAATTCGATGGCCAGACAGGCCTGACTCATCAAGAGGCCGACAAAGTCGGCAGACAGCGAACTGTCGAGTATACAATCTAAAATAAACGGTGCAATACAAAGCGACAACTAAACATCCTTAAAGTTGTTTTAAATGCATAATCAAACATATAACATACTAAAGATAAAATAAAAAATACTCTGTATATAGATACATACTCTGACATAGACTCGCTTAACATAATTTTTGATACGAGGTCACCTACATAGACTCGCTTAACATAATTTTTGATACGAGGTCACCCGTGGGATGACTCTACCTTCTTGACATTATGGACTCAATACTAGAAAGACATGGGGAAGGTACAAATTAAACTCTATCTTCTTGACATTATGGACTCAATACTAGAAAGACACGAGGAAGGTACAAATTAAACAAGAAATGTAACAAAAGAAGCCAAAATCTCAAGAACAAAGCTTGACCAAACTACTTCGAAAGCCATCAATCGAACTTGGTGGCAGTATACACAATGTGAGTCAATTCAACTTGAGCATATTATAAGTTGAAACGGGTCTTAAATTCTTTATTATTTAGTTTTAATTTATTTGTATGCAGTGTATGCTTGCTTGGTAGTTGTGCACATGAGTTTGTTAGATTGTCAAGGGCTTTGACTATGTCTGGTTCTCTAGTTAGTATCTTGAGTTGAACCATAACGTCGAGTATATGACGTTAACCAAGGACACTTCTAAGGAGGCAAGTAGGTAGTAGATGTGGTCTAAACCAACGCAAGAATAAAGTGTAGATAGAACCAACTTTTAAGAATACGAGATCAATTGCATTATACGGGTATCCATCTCGAGGATTATATCTATATCGATTGTTATGTAAGAACTGATGTCTAAGCAAAAAAGGTAGAATACGAGATCAATTGCATTATACGGGTATCCATCTAGAGGATTATATCTATATCGATTGTTATGTAAGAACCGATGGCTAAGTAAAAAAGGTAGAACAAACAACAAATAATTTCATATCAATAAATATATATGAGAACACAATTTTAAGGTTAAGGATTCACACAAAAATGCATTGATAAAATAAGTTCAATATTCACAAGAAAATCAATCCGATAATCAAATAATTGAAGGCAGACTATCTATCATATGCACTATTTCCTTTCGGATAATAGAAATTGTGCCTAAATCAATCAACAATCTTCTTTCGATCCCACTCAATTAATTAATTAAATCCATTAAACACTTTTTCTTAGGTCAAGTTAAATAGGTATCTTTTTTGGTATCAATTAATCCAGTCAACCCGACAGACTATGAATCATAAAGAGAACTAACTAAGTGCAAATAATATCTCACGTTCTCTCCTAGTTTCAATTATTTTCAATTAATGTTATCTCCTTTCGTTCTCAAACAATTAAAGAGAATTTACTTGATTGTAGATTGATTAGATTAAGCACTTTGGGATATAGCCAATTTAGGAATTCAAATTTCAATTCATATAAACGTCAACCTAACCCTATCGATTCATTGTCGGGTTCGCCCTAACCTTAGAATAAGAAAACTAGCCACACATGGAAGAATGCATCGTCAAATCAAGAGACGCAAACATGAAAATTGATAGAAGAGAGAAGATTAAAGGGAAAATACCAATCTTGAATTAAAATAATGAAATCTTCAATGGATTCTTCACAACTTTGGGAAAGAGAACTAAAAAAAAGTTTAGAAAATTGAATGTAGAAAAAGTGAGCAAAAATATATCATTTCAATCCTTATATAGTCTACATTAAAACGATAATAATAATAATAATAATTAATTCATATAATAAAATAGAAAAAAATAATCAAATAATCAAATTAATGAATTAGATTTCAACACCTCATCACGCACGCCCGCGTGCACTAGACCGCATGACCGCTCGATCAACTTTGTTCCACACGCCTAATACACGCGGACGCATGCCTACACCCGCATGGACTTGGTTTTCGAAAGTTTTCAACATCTTCCCATCTGAATTTGGGCTTGATGTACACATATATAAGTTGTAGTTCTCTGAAAGAGCTTTCAAACGCATATTTGCAATAGTCGATCGAATTGAACCACCGATACCTCCAGAAAATATGTTACAAGATCAGATCACATGATTAACAACTTTTGCACCTTTCTTCGACTTCATTTCTTCATTTAAACTATATTCTTCTTCTTGAGGCCTCATTAGATCATCATTAAGGACATATTTAATGCCTTATGACTTGTCTTATTCGTCTTATTTGTCTCCTTTATAATGCTTGATTTAATTCTGAATGACACCAAAATTCCCAAAAATACACAACTACAATGAGGGTAGATATCCATTCTAGAAACTAAACAAAAAACATCTAATAAGCAGATAAAACCCATATAAAATGATTTAAACTTAGTCTAAATTCATAGCCTAAATCATGCAAAATAGGATGACATCAACCGTTAGGAAGTTATATTCCTTTTTAAATAAATTGGATTTCGGTGTCAAGGCTAACTGCGTGCAGAGGCGACAAAGAACTCAAGCCGTGATGTAACTGATGAATTGATTTTGTGGTTCTCGGTGATTTGTCTTAGGTCGGATGTTCGTCATCGACGACGCTCCTTCACCATCGTTCTCCTACAACCCTATGAGTATTTTCATTTTGTCCTTATGTTTTTACGTGTTTGTTGTCTTTAATTTTTCATTGAAGACGACAATGAAATGTTTAAGTGAAGGGGAGGAATTGCATATCATACATGACATGTTTATTCATGTTTCATGTTTATATTTTATACATAAAAAAATATAAAAAAATGTCTTGCATTTATGTAATATTAGGTGTTATTTTCCATTTTGGTGATGGTCATGCTAGAAGAGGTGTTATTTGAGCCGAACGAGCCTAGCTTGACATGTTCAAGCTTGATTCATTTGTTAAATGAGTTGGAGTCAAGCCGAGCCCAATGGTAGCTCACTATTCATGAATGTTTTGAAGTTGGCATGGTATTGCTTTATTGAAAAAAGTGTTACTCCCTCCGTTCCCAAATACTTGGTGTTTTAGCCATTTACACAAGTTTTAATAAAACACTTCACTTTAAAAAATCATCATTTTTTTAATCAAGGAGATCGTGAGTAGTGAAGAACAAAATCCAGGAATTGATTTTCTTGTTTCATTCATAACAGATTATAGAATGATGATATTTATATACAATGACAGCTCACTATTCATGAATGTTATGAAGTTGCATTGGATTGTGATGATACGGGCTTCTCTTCCTCATTGGATTTGGGCTTGTATTCTAGGTTGGTTTTGCTCTGTATGGGTCGGACAATACTCCCTGACGATCTCAGTTGACGAAGACGGCGATAAGATCGATTGCGATGAAATAGATCGGATGATTGAGCCTTGGTAAGCAGGTCTGCAACTTGATCGCGAGAGGAAACAAAAGCCACTTTTAGAGACTTGTTCGCTACTCATTCACGAACGAAGTGATAATCTAAGGACAAGTGTTTGATTTGGTGATGAAGCATTGGATTTACGGCAAAGTAGGTTGCATCCACGTTGTCACACCATAAGTGGGTGCCTGGCGAAGACCAATACCAATTGATCTCAACTGGGGATTGTGAAACAGAGGAGAAGTTGTTGTTGTGTCGACAATAGTTTAAATATGACTAGCAATAGGACGACAATTGCCCATGTCGGCTTTCAGCAGTACATTAGCAATGTGTTTGGATTGAGATAATGAAAAACTCGAGGCATCCCGAGTGATCTCAATTCCAAGAAAATAATTTGCTTGCCCCAGATCCCGAACAGGAAAGTCCTTGGAGATTGCATTCACAAAACTTGTGCATAATGATGGATTAGAGGTGAGCACCAATAGATCATCTATGTAAACCAATCAAAGGCAAGTTGGTAACCTTGACAATAGGCAAATAAAGAGGCATCGGATGGACAAGGAGAGAAACCAATTGAAAGAAGATAATCACTGAATTGAGAAAATCAAGCGCGAGATGCTTGTTTAAGATCGTAAAGTGAACAATTGCGCTTATAGACATGAGTAGGATGAGAAGAAATAATGAAACCTGGTGGTTGGGTGACGTAAACACCCTCCTCAAGAGCGCCATGCAAGAATTCATTTTGTGTTTGTGTGTGTGTATGTATCAAGCTGGGGGTGGGCACAAATCCCGCAAATCCTGGGCCCGTCCCGATCCCGTCCCGCTCCCGGTGGGATTTGAAAAAAAAAATAGTAAATCCCGTCCCGGTCCCGTCCCGCAAAAATTATGCGGGACGGGACGCGTGACGAGGATTTCGTATCCCGCAAATCCCGTCTCGTCCCGCATATATATATATATATATATATATATATATATATATTATAAAGTGTATTTATATACTCATTTTATATATTGTATGTATACTCTTTTACAGTTTTACAGTGTGTGTATACTATACTATGCGCAGTGTATATATACACAATACACCCCTTTTACACTTACAATGTATGTGTTAGTATGTCTATATATATATAAAGAAAAATCATAAAATCATAAAAATATATTTTAAATATATATATATATTATGCCTTTGAAAACCGCAAAATATATCGGAATTTTAGAATTTTTTTATAATGTTTTTATTTGAGGGACAGAGCCCGTCCCGTCCCGGTCCCGTCCCGTCCCGTGAGGGACAAGGCCCGCGCGGGATTGAAAATAAAGTAGTGAATCCCGTCCCGGTCCCGTCCCGCAAAAATTACGCGGGACGGGACGCAGGACGACCCACATCCCGTCCCGTCCCGTCCCGCGCCCACCCCTATATCAAGCTGTCGAGTGAACCAGCAATTCATCGCTGCTAGGGACAAAAGAGGGGGATGGTCGAAGGCTTGGCTACGGAACTAAAAGTCTCAAAATAGTCTATTCCCGAAAGTTGGTGGTATCCCTTAGTTACAAGTCTGAATTTCCGATGTTCAATCGAACCATCGAACTTTCTATTGGTCTTGAAGACCCACTTCACATCCAGAACATTAAAGGAGGAAGCCAGATGAAGGAAAAAGTCAATCGGGATCGAGGGGCCAGGGTCCAGGTTTGGGTTTCAAGGAGGGTTTTGAACTCTTGAACCATGGCTTGACACCATTCAAGATGTGTGGAGGCTTATGTGAAGCAAGTTGGTTCTTCCGGGATGACGGATGACTGTTGTGATCAAGCAATTAGGCCATGAGATTGTGCCATCGGTCCGGACTAGAGGTTTGAATTTATGTGATCGAGCTCAGATGATCATGGGATGGGTAGATGTATTTGGAGGTTGTGAAGGCGTGGGAGGAGACGGTGGAATGGTAGTGGGAGTTGGCTCATCAAAACATGGTTGCTGAAGAGGGTTACATGCAGTTGGATTTTGGGCATGAGAGATGAGTGGGCTGAATAATGGCAATTGGGCCATAGAGGGCTCATTTGGCAAAACAGGGAAGTTATGGGTCCTCTTATAAAAAGAAAGTATCGATTCATGAAATAAAATCCATGGAAATTTAGATTTTATTTGTGTCCCAAACAAGGAATATATACCCTTTGTGATTCGAAGAATATCCCAAGAAGAGCACGGGTTTGAACCGAAGAGAGAATTTGTGGTGGTTATAAGGTCGAAGATTCGGGAAACACAAACACCCAAAGTCTCTTAAAAACTTGCAATTCGGGATAGAACCAAATATAGTGATAATATGGGATGGAACATGATTTAAGAGATAAGAGGCTATTTGGAAGACATAGTCCCAAAAGATGAGGGGAAGAGAAGCATGACTAAAAATGGTAAGCCCCATGTCAACAATGTGACCATGTCTCGACTCAATGGTCCCATTTTAATGATGGGAGTAAGAACATGTCAATCGGTGATGGATACCCAGTTAAGCAAATGTTGGTTTTAATTTGGAAAATTCGGCCTCATTATCTGTTTGAATTGATGAAATAGAGCGGCCAAAGTGATTATTTGTAACAAGAGGAATAAATATCTGATCAAGATAATGGACTTCGTCTTTGGATTGAAATGGAAAGACCCAAATAAAATTTGAGAACTCATCAACAATTGACAAAACATATTTATTTCCATTACGAGAGATAACAAGAGAGGGACCCCAAACGTCTACAAACAAAAGATCCAAGATCATAGAAGATTTGAATGCATTGAGTTTGTGAGGTACAACATGGGCCTTTGCCTGAGAACAAGACACACAGGGGTACTATTGGGCTGATCCAACAAGCCCATTTAGATGAAACTGAGAAAAAACGAACTGGGTTGCCTCTTTGGATGGATGACCTAGTCTGCTCTGCCAGAGAAGAGGTGAAAATGATGACATATGGGTGACAATAATGATGGTGTTTTGCAGAGATGGCGATGAAGGTTCATTCGTTGGCCAAACATACAGTCTGTCATCAACGACTCTCTTGAGAAGAAGCCCCCCCCCCATCGCGGAATCCTTTACACAAAAAGAATCAGTGTCAAAAAAAGAAAATAAACTTGGTTTCCTTTGTAGAAACGATTAACTGAAATCAAATTCCGCTTAAGATCAGGAGCATGAATGATTTGAGAGAGATGAAAAGTGCAAGAGGGATGAGAAAATATGGTGGAGCTGTAGTTTTGAATTGGAAGAGAGGAGCCATCGCCTAAGGTCACCGTCTCAGTTCCTTCGAATGGAAGACGAACGAATATGAAATTGGTGATGTCGGGGGTGTAGTGGTGGGTCGCAGCCGTGTCCGGGAACCAATTGGTTGTGGTGTTGTTGTTGGCTTGGAAGGATCGTGGAGAAAGAGGGAGGAATGTGTGATCAAAACGGCTTCAGTAGCGAGCAACGACATTTCTCTTCATGTCATAGAGTTGGCACGTTGGGCGATTATCAATAGCCCCGAAAAAGGTTTGATACAAACGACCTCCATGGGAATAGCTCCGGCCTCCCCGATTGTCTCTGCCTCCTCGGCCACCAGAGAAATTGCCAGGTTGCGGCCGCGACCTCTGTTAGAGGTGAAGTTTGCTTCAGGAGATGGATATGTGGGAGTGTTGTTGAGAGACACCTTGGTTGTGGCTCGGAGAACCTCTTGTTGGCGAGCGAGATGGGCCTTCTGGCAAAGAATGTGCATGAGGACTTCATGAGGAGGCGGAAGAACAGAGTTGGAAGTGACTGCAATAACCATGGCATCATACTCTGTTCCCAAACCATAGAGAAGATAAGCGATGAATTCGTTGTCGGAAACGATCTGACCAACCGCCTAGATCTGATGCCTTGAACCTTGTTGAAATACTAAGTGCCTGACTCATCTCCCTTCTTGATGGTGGAGAGTTGAAGACTAGTTTGAACAACCTGTGTGCTCGTCTGAGAAGAGTAAAGAATGTGAAGCCTAGTTTGAACAACATGTGCGCTCGTTTGAACAACCTGTGCGCTCGGTCGAGTCAGAGTCCAACACTTGGATGATGACCTACTCGATGAGTGACACTGTTAGAATAGCGACGATGAGCTGATCTTGCGCGTAACAATCATCAACTGCTGACGAGTTATCATATGTAGGTTCCGGACACGGATTGGTGCCATCAACCAAAACCTTAAGCTGTTGAGACCTTAAATAGGGTGTGATTTGGCAAGTCCAGGTTGGAAAATTGGTGGAAGAGAGATTGGCTGTACTTAGGGAATTGAAGTTTTGTAATGGAGGTTGAGGGAATGTAAGGGAAGCTTGGACCATTGCAGCCTGAAGCCGGCGTAACACTGTTGCTAGAGTAGAATCAGCCATGAAAGGTAGAAATTTTAGGGTTTTGAGAGCGGAAAAAGAAGAAACAACGATGGTTGTTAGAATGACTTTAATATCATTTTGAATCAAGGAGATCATGGGTAGTGGAGTACAAATTGCAGGAATTGATTTTCTTGTCTCATTCATAAAAGATTAGAGGAGGATGATATTCACGAATGTTCTGAAGTTACATTGAATTGTGATGATATAGGCGTCTCTTCCTCATTGGATTTGGGCTTGTATTCTGGGCTGGTGTTGCTCTGTATGGGTCAGACAATATCATTCTACAAACTTTTTCATAAAATTTACAGTATTACTCTATATTTTTTAATACCCACTGCACATTTTGACCAATTATAATTTTTTTTAAAGTCAACAACACCACACACAATTACACAAATCAATACTCCTTCCGTCTCGAAATTTAGGTCGTTTAAGTGTTTATTCTGGTATGAAAATAGATGTCATTTTAGGTTTTCTAGGTGGGGATAATAATGATTTGTATCGATTTGTATGTTGTTGATTTTTTTAAAGATCTTGATTGGTTAAAAAATGTAGTGTATTAAAAAATAATAAAATTTATAAAAAAGTTAGCAGAATGATGATATTGATGGAGGGTTATGTTCTATTAAAACTTGTGCAAAATCCTAAAACGACTTAAATTTTAAGACGTATGAAGTATAAATCATCACAATTCTAGAAAACAAAAATTAAGCCACTTGTTATTGAAAACCCTTATACTGGAGTATTTTGAAACCGAAGGTAGTATTTTCTATATAAGCCATTTGTCAATTGTCATTGATATTTATACATTTGGAACTATACTACAATTTATATCAAAATATGCCCATTTAAATATTTGCACCGTAGCATTAGTGCCCAATCCGAAGGCTTTCATCTAATTCTCAAATCACACCCGATTCGATCTGGCCGACATCTCTCAGATTCACCGATCGAGCCAGGTTCCATGCCTTCGTACTGATACATAGATCAACAAATAGATAGAGAGTGAATACTCTTTCGAGTTCATCAATGGCGGATTTGATTTGTTAGCCATTGAAGCGAAAGAGGCGTGTCGGCGATGGATGTGGAGAGATCTTCTCTGTGCAATTGTGTAGTCAACTTTCTTTTGGAAGAGAACTACCTTTTGACAGCCTTCGAGCTGCTCCATGAACTCCTAGACGATGGCAGAGACGCCCACGCTATCAGGCTCAAGGAGTTCTTCTCCGATCCTTCTCAGTTCCCTCCCGAACAAATCTCTCGGTTTAATTCTCTCAAAGGTCTGTCTGTCTGTCTGTCTCTCTCTCTCTGCTAGTTCAAGCGATCTGATTGATTTGTTGCGCTCTCCTTGGTAATGTCCCGCGGGTTTTAGCATGATCATTCAGATCTAGGTTTTTGTGATTCTGCGTGATTGTGTGCAAATTGTTTTAGCTTATGCCTTACAAGTGTGCGTCTTGATTTGATTAAGGTAGTTGAATGCGTGATGACTGCTGAGACCTGAGCTACTTATATTTTACTGGCGTCTGTCTTGAAAGTTATATTCCTCTATACGTGTGAATTGTACTTTGTGGGAAACATGGGGTTCTAAGTGACACTGTGCAAGCAAACCATTGATCTATGTTGAGCTACAGATAAAGCTTGGACAAGCCAAATTTAAGTCACACTGTGACAACTTTTACTTATCCAGCATATGTTTTATACAGCTAAGAGTGAGGGGAAAAGTCTCAACAGTTTCTGCTAATTTGGAACAAAAACCAGCATTTATTTGGATAAACAATTTGCACCTGAGTAATGATTCTGAATTCAGATTGAAATTGTTCAAGCTAGGCTGTACATATATTTCTCAATGTCTCATACACGTGTTTGAGAAAAATGTCTGGCTTTTTCAAGAAGAGTTACTGTCATGCAGGGGACTTATATTAAGTTTATGTGCCAGCATTTTTGCTCTTTAAGTTTTTTCAAAACGTTTGCCAGGAAACAAGGTTTTAAGCCCTTTGCTCCTTTATTCACATGACCAACCAAATAAATTGTTGGTACTAATCCCTTGTCCCATGAGACCCTTGCGGATGCATTCATCTGTTGCATCTCGATGACCAATCGAGAGTAGAATAAAAAACAGCTCACCATATGGCCTCATTTGAAATAACTCAAAAAGGTTAGGTCTAGATTAGGGGTCCGTTTGGCAATGCATGTAGCTTTTCGGAGCTTTTGATTTTAATATTTTATAGTTTTAAATACGTTAAATATAAGATTTTAATTTAATTAGCTTTTAAAATTGGATTTTCAATGGCTATTCACCCCCATATTTTCAGAATTCTATTCATTTTCTCCTATTTGATGAGCTAGTTTGCATCGGCTACTCTTGGGTTACCAAACACCTTACTAGCTTATAAAAATTCTAATTTAACATATATTTAACACACTTAATCCATCAACTTCAGCTACACCATCAACTCCGTGTTACCAAACTAACCCTAGAACACCTTAAAAGTTAGGAACCCATTTGAAAGAATCCTAAAAGATTAATGAATGCAATTTACTTTTGAAGCTGTTGGATAGAGTATTACACAAAGAATAACAAATAAGAAAATACAAACCAAATAACAAATAATAAGATTGGGGGTGGTCTCAAATCGTCCCTAAATTGGAATTATTTCAAACTTGTGTCTAATTTATGCACAAAAGACTCCACCCGCTTGTAATGCAAGCTGTTAGCAATGTCTCTCATTCAATTTGTTTCATAAACCCTAAATCGCCTCGTTAACAAGCCCTCCTTGTAAATTGCAAAGGTTAGGGATCTGGAGCATTTGGTTCTATTAGTAACACCCTCTCGATAGTCCAGGGCAAGGGTGTGTACATCTTGACCCCCCATACCCTACCTCATTGTGGGATACACTAGGCTGATGTTGTTGTATTAAAATTTTCAGTTGAGAAATTATTGCAAAATTAAAATTTTCATATATATAATATCTGCTGGCTTTTTTCTTTATTCCTTATTAGCTCCGTATATCCCTAATTCTCCTTTTGATTTGTTTTAACCAGTTGCTGATCCTCAGACATTGTTAGAAGAGAAAGAATCATTGCAAGAGAAATTAGCGATTAGTGAATATGAACTTCGCTTAGCTCAAGAAGATGTATCAAGGCTGAGGGATGAGTTGCAGAAGTCTGAACGCCCTTCTGTTGAAGTCAATGGTATCTTCTAATTTAATTCATTCTTATGAGATTTATTCGTGTTGTTACCTGGTCTATCTTGCATATTTAAGCGTGATGGTTGATATCCATGAAATTTGCAAAATATTTAACCTAATGAAGCATGTATTGCAAAAGCTGGGTTATTAACGGAGATAAATTATACATAGCCATGGTGAAGAATTTGGGTGAATATAAAAATTGCCAAAGAAAGAAAATGTGCTCACACTGTAAAAGCAATTTGGCTTGTTTCTGTGTTTTTGTCAAGGTTGAGCGTTTGCATGAAAGAAAATGTTGACAATCAAGAAATTTGAATTTTTTCTCTTATCGAAAACACTCTCTTGACTTGTTCGGGGAAAGAGTGCGTACATCCTGACCCCAGACCCCGCTTTAGCGGGATACACTGGGTTGTTGTTGTTGTCTCTTTTCAAACCAAAAAATGATTTTCAATAGGGAGATCTCATATCATGGGCACTTGCTTATTTTCTAATTATCCCATATCTTGAATATATTAATTCTGCCAGGAGAAAATGGAATTCTTTCCTTAAATCATACAGCTGATCTAAAGCGGCATTCAAAAGAAGATGCACTCTCTACTTTGGGTCCTCTAAAAGATAATGAAAGGAGAGATCTGAACTGTGCTGTGAAAGAATATTTACTTTTGGCTGGATATCGTCTTACTGCAATGACATTTTATGAAGAGGTAATGCATACTTTTTAGGCTCTTGTATCTAAGCTCTGCTTTGCTATTTCTGGTTTAGAAGCCAGGAGTGCATGCTGAACTACTGTCTCAAATCTGCTATTCTTTCTAGACCGTAGTTAAAATACGAAGGCTCCATTTGAAATTGTATATATAGTAGTTATAGTTTGGGTTTGATTTGATATACTTCTGATCCAGAATTGCTGCAAAGGGATGTTGCACACTAGCACACCATGGTATTGCTTGTATATTTTTGTTGAAGTATTGGATATATGGAGGTTGCACACTTACTGTTATGATTTATAGAATTAGCTTATATAAAGTATTGCTACATGATGACTCCTTTGCTTATACGATTAAAATTAGAAAATGTAAATATAGAAATACTTCAAGAATCAGACAAGCTGGGTTGCAGAAACTTCACTGATGCTTTTGTGGCTATTTGTCACTTAATCCTGCAACCAAAATTTTGGATTTATTCGAGTTATGCAGGGCTTCTTGATTTTCTACTGAAGCAAGTGCTCCAAAATTTACTACTCTTTTTTGCTAATTTATAGCTTGGATTTTTCTGTAATTACTGTAGGTGGGTGACCAGAACCTGGATGTTTGGCCAAGCTCACCTGCATCGGTTCCAGATGCCATGCGCCACTATTATTATCAATACCTTTCCTCAACGGAACAGGCTGCTGAGGTACATATATATTCTTGTTTTTGTTCTGTATGGGTACAAAATTCAATGTTCTGGTGCTAATTTATTATTTTAATTGAGGATTGGCATTTTCATTCTACAAGCTGCAATGAGATAATTACGTTGAATCTATCTGGCTGATCTAAATTCAAGGTATCAAGATAATCTGTGCTTATCTGATTACTTTTCTCTGCAGGAAAAAATATCCATGCTTAAGGAAATTGAGTCCTTGTCCAAGGAAAATGAGAAGCTCAATCATGATAAAGAATATTTTGTGAAAAACAAGGAACTCGCTGATGGTCAAATAACTGCTCTTAGTAAATCTGTTGAAAGCCTGCAGAAGGATCTAAAAGATAAGGAGATTCAGGTATTGTTTACTTGTGCAGTATCATGGAATTGTTGCTTTCTATTCTGTAAGTTCTTGATGCTAGAATTGGTATGCTTTTCAGTTGAGAAAGATGAAAAAGTTAATGGAGACCCAAAGGCAGGAGCTTAATGAATGTAGAAGTGAAATCACCTCACTTCAGACACATCTGGAAGGCTCTCTGTCTAGAAAGGGACCATCAACTGGGGAAACTGATCGAATGGAGCTGCAATCTTTTGAGAACAGCAAGGAAGAAATAATATCCCAAAACTTCAAAATCGAAGTTTCCACAGCAGAAGATATTAATCACTTGGATTGTTCAAATGCAACCACAGAGGTTGTCCTTAAAGAAGATGTAGCTGTCAAGGTTCCTGAAGATGAAAAATGTATACCTGATCCAGTTGACAATGAAGACTCGCAACCACTTGCAGTTCAGATAGATGAGCCCCAGAAAGAATTGCAGGCAGCAATTTTCAAAATTTTGAATGATGCTAACTCTGCTGCTCAAAGGGCTAAAGTAATTGCCATTCTCACTGGGGAATTGCCGAGTCCACTTCTTAAAACAGATAATATTTTAGCAAGTGCTTCGGTAAAGATGGCAACTTATCTGTCTTATCTATTTTCATGGAATTATTTTAAAACAGTTTTCTGAAAAAAGATACACATTTTCGCAGGGTTTAGAGACTATTCAGATCCTTGCAGAGGCGCTACCTAAGATTGTTCCTTATGTGTTGATTAATCATCGAGAGGTTCACATCCAAATATCTTAAATTTGCACTTGTCGAATATACAAGACACTCTTTATCATCTACTTTGTTTAACTGCAGGAGCTTCTGCCACTGATAATGTGTGCGATTGAACACCATCCAGATAGCAATACTCGCGACTCTTTGACACATACTTTGTTTAATTTGATAAAACGACCAGATGAGCAGCAAAGACGCATTATTATGGATGTAAGCTTCAAGTTTGAGTATATCAGACCTGATACTTCTCTATTGATGTCCGAATTCTAAACAGTACCTCTCAATTTCAGGCTTGTGTTAGTCTTGCCAAGAACGTGGGTGAGATGAGAACAGAAACAGAGTTGCTTCCTCAATGTTGGGAACAAGTAAGTTTGGATCCTAATCTTGTTGACCCTGTTAATTATGATCTTCAGTCTTGTACCTGGGATCAGATATGCTCACATGTATCAAATCCATCCCATGCAGATTAATCACATGTATGAGGAGCGCAGGCTGCTTGTTGCTCAATCTTGTGGAGAACTTGCACAGTTTGTGAATCCTGAAATACGTGATTCACTCATTTTGTCAATCGTTCAACAATTAGTTGAAGATTCTGCAACTGTTGTCCGGGAAGCTGCTGCACACAATTTAGCATTGCTGCTTCCACTCTTTCCAGATACAGAGAAATATTTCAAGGTCAGCTTCACTATAGACCCGAGGCCATGATGGAGAAGATTTTGCCACAATGTAAGCTCTAGAGCAGGTTGATAAAACATGGTCTAGAGAGTGGAGCCTGTCCCGTAGTTGTAGGATATGTAGACATGAATAATGTATGGCAATATAATTTATGTCCTTCAAATGTGAATCTATCTCTGTTTTGTAGGTTGAGGAGCTGATGTTTCAATTGATCTGCGATCCTGCTGGAGTTGTTGTGGACACTACTCTCAATGAAATAGTTCCTGCCATAATAAAATGGGGAAACAAACTGGACCATATTTTGCTAATTCTACTCTCACATATTTTGACCTTAGTTCAGGTTTGTGCTTGATCAGTTGGAAATATTTCCTATTCACAAAGATTTAAGATAGATCTTGTTGGTGATTACATTCGTCATTATTTTCAGCGATGCCCACCGCTTTCCGGTGTTGAAGGATCTATTGAGTCAAACCTCAGGATTTTGGGTGAACGTGAACGTTGGAATATAGATGTTTTGCTCCGGATGCTCATAGAGCTGGTTCCATACATCTATCAAAAGGCAATTGAGACATGCCCTTTTCCTTGTGCTACAGAATCAAAAGGAACATTGTTTTCCATGTCCCTCCTCGAACTTTATGCAGGGTCAGATTTAGCTTCTTTTACTGTCCTTTTCTGAACTTGACTACTTTCCAATATCAAGTATTTTGAACTCAAAAGAGATTTGCAATGTCTTTTTAGGGGCCTTGTGGAGTGGGGTGCATTTGAATGGATGCACATGGAATGCTTTCCAGGTTTGATTCAGTTAGCCTGCTGTTTACCTCGAAAGGAAGATAGTTTAAGAAACCGTATAACAAAGGTTGAACACATAAATTCTATTATCTGATTAAAGTATCCTAGATATATATGAAAAATATTTGCCCTTCATGTGTTGATGATATTAATCACGGTCATGCAGTTTTTGCTGGTTGTATCCGAACAATATGGAGAATGCTACTTGACACACATAATGCTGCCAGTATTCATGGTATCTGTTGGCGAAGACACTGATTTAACCTATCTCCCTTCCACTATTCAACCAAAAATTAAAGGTCTCTCTCTCTCTCCCCCCACCCCCACCCCCCCAACAAACACATGCGCACACACACAAATGCATGCACACTCGCATTATACTCATTTGTATGTGATATTTAGATGTACTTGCCTAGTGGATTGGGTCAACTTGTATTGGCAAAACTTGCAGGTTTAAAGCCAAAAGGTATTTTAGCAGAGAGACTTGCTACCCTATGCGTTATGCCTGTTATTTTGGCTGGTGTTTTAGGAGCTCCCGGCAAGTATGAACAGTTGGCAGACTACTTGAGAAAACTGTTAGTTCAAACTACCTCATCAGAGTCCCGGAGGAGGGATGCTGATATTGTGGATGCAGTCCGCTTCCTCTGGTTTGTTCTTATCAACAACTATATTAGCTATCTCATTTGCTGCAATTATATTATTTAATGTGCAGTTTCTGTTCTTCAGCACATTCTCCGAGCACCACAATATGATTTTCAATATACAGTGGGAGATGGTAGTTAGTTCCAGTGTAAATATGAAAATTAGTGCAGCAAATCTGCTAAAAGTCATGGTAAGTGATGAAATATTTCCTTGTTTTCCATTTCAGCTTTCTCTTGTTTGACAACCTCATCTCAATGTCTCATGAAACAGGTTCCATATATTGATGTCAAAATGGCTTCAACACAAGTTCTACCAGCCCTTGTCACCCTTGGTTCAGACCCAAATCTGAATGTTAAGTATGCCAGTATAGATGCATTTGGATCAGTAGCTCAGCATTTCAAAAATGACTCGGTATAACTAGCTTGTTGGAAGCATGTTCATATTTCATATTTGCCTGGTAATTATGATTGATTCACTCAGTAAGCTTGGCCTTTTCAGATTGTTGACAAAATACGGGTCCAAATGGATGCTTTTCTGGAAGACGGGTCACATGAAGCTACCATTGCTGTTATTCGTGCATTAGTGGTTGCTGTGCCACATACAACAGACAAACTTAGAGATTATATCCATTGCTATTGTCTTTACAAAATTGCTTGTGTTTTCAATTTTTTGCCTGAAACTACCTTCTTCACTCTTTTCTTATGAATCCTTAACCTGAATTTTATACATGTTTTGTCAAAGATTTTCAATCTTACTGGGTCACTAAAGCCTTCCACTGATCTTATGCGTCGCCGTGAGAGATCTAATGCATTTTGTGAAGCGATTCGTGCTCTTGATGCTTCCGGTCAGTCTCCTTCCTCCAAAGTATTATTTATTGATCTCATTTTTTGGATTTGTGTGGATATCCAAGCCTTTGACTAAACTAATCCCACAGCCCCTAAATTTAACAACCTAATAAACCTCTCGTGGTTTCAACTGGACATTTTTCTATGTATCATTAGCTTTCTCTCAAGGTGCATTGTACTATAAGTGTCTTTTCATTCACAAGCGAGTTCATGTTTCCAAAAGGATTCGAACGTTGAATCTTTTGGCATGGAATATAGCACCACAACCTGTACATGGACTTTTGATTGGTAGCCTCTTTAAAGACCTAAATTAAAACATCTTGGGTTTCTTCTACTTCTCATAACTCAGGCAGAGTTCTCGTTGCTTCTGGCTATAGTTTAATGACTAATTTTTGTTGTATTAATTACCATATTTCCTCCATATATGTTCATTATTGAGAATTGACATTGTGCAAGACTGACTTGTTACTGTTTCTTTTGATAGTCTCTTTGGGTCTTTTTGAACAAAGTTGAAACTCTTATTGAACTCGTGAATCTTTAGCAGTTTTGTGGTTTAGTACATCAATTTCTGCTGACTTTTGAATCTATAATCTCTGAAATTGTCACATGTGCTTCTTCTGAAATCATCTCTCAATTAATTTTCAGATATTTCTGCCACCAGTGTTCGGGAATTTCTCTTACCGGCCATCCAAAACCTTCTCAAAGACCAGGACGCACTTGATCCAGCTCACAAAGAGGCCCTGGAGATCATCTTGAAGGAAAGATCAGGTGGAACTATGGAGGCCATCAGTAAGGTAATGGGTATGGGTGCGCACCTAGGGATTGCTGCTTCTTCGGTTAGCAGCATCTTCAGTGAAGGTGGGCTGCTGGGGAAAAAAGAAGCTGCAGACCAACACTTGGAGGAGCCACTGAGTGAGCGACCAAGCCCAGTTCCACCTCAACAACCTGCATCCATTCCAGCAGATGACACAAGGTTCAGGCGGATCATGAGAGGCGGTTTCACAGAGATGCTTCGCAACAAAACAAAGAACAACGAGAACTCTCCGTAAAGCTGTGGAGAAGCGCAGGCCGGGACTGCAAATCTTGCCTGCTACTGAAGAGGTGTTTATAATAGAATCAATAAAGGAAATGTGGTTCATGATACCATGGATTTTAGCTGGCTTTTGCTTTCTAGTAGTCTAAAATTTGATGAAGAAATAAACTATTGTTGACATGTTATAGCTTTAAATTAGATGAGATAAATTTAGGTAGCACCAGTCAGTTGGCGCAGTACTATTAATGCATATAAGATTCTATAAACTTTACCAAAATATATCATCATAAAAAAAGGAAATATCTTTTTATCTTATTTTTATACAGTAGTAAAATAATATATTTATTTTCAAATATTTATCTCGAAAATAATTTTTTATCTTTATATGTTATTTTTATTCAATTATTTATTTTCTCGCCTAAATTGTAGTACTCTCTCCGATCCAAAATACATGTCGTTAATTTGACTTTTTAGCACGTATTTTAAGAAGCTAAAAACTATATAAAATATCAACTTTTTTAAAAATAATTTTTTTACAACATAATATTTGTTGGAAATAAGTATTAAATTGTAAAAAATAATAATAAAAAAAGTTAATATACTTCATCCGATTGGAAATATAAGGCGTTTGACTTTTATGCACGTAGTTTAAGAAGCTAAAATCTATATAAAATATTGATTTCTTTAATAAAAAAAATTCGCGTTATAATACTTATTGTTAATAAGTATATGTGAAAATATTTAATTAAAAAATCAATATTTTATACTGTAGTATAATTTTTAGCTCCTTAAACTACGTACTTAAAAGTAAAATGCCTTATATTAAAAATCGGAGTGAGTATTATATAGTTTTTAGCTCCTTAAAATACGTGTTGAAAAGTTAAACAACGTGTATTTTGAATCGGAGGTAGTATATGTTTTTAACCTTTCATCTTTTCATAGTTTTTTGATATGTTAAATGTAAGCGAAACCACCGTCGGAGGACTCCGGAGGACCCCGATGCCTCGTCGGTCAATAATGATTCTAATTCTAATGCACATTAACAATTATAGACTTAGAGTAGCTTTCTCATTGGTTAACCAATTATGGTAGAAAATCATTCATTTGAACTCTATTCTAATCTCGAGTAGAATGAATTCTTGATACTATTAGTTGAGATTGAAAATTTTATTATTTTTATCAAATTCGTTTTGATTTAGATGATTTTCTAATTTTCAAATTATATGGGTAATTTGATTAGTAGTATTTCTTATATCCAAGTTTTTTGTGCCAAGACTGAATTAAACGAGTTTTGTTGTGCCAAGACTGAATTATGAAGCTAAAAAGAGGAAATGGTAGTGATTAGACCAAAAAATGGGCCTATTGGCTAAACTAGACATGTACCTAAAAAATTGGCTAGGGGTAGAAAGTTGTGTATTTTTACAAATGCAAAAATCCAACCGGCAGTGGAGGTAGCAGGTGAAGGGGAGTTGGACACTGTAGCTCCATCATTTGAAAAAAGAGAAATCAGGAGGAGGGGTGCTGGACATGGGGTGTGGCCCCAATAAAGTAGGAAAATGGAGGGGGACATTTATGAGAGAAAATTTCAATGATTGAATTAAGGATGTCAATCAACCCTTAGAAAATCTTGATTGATGGGTGTAATTCCTTATTAAATGCTCTGCAAAAAAGGGAGCCAACATAGGAGACGAGTGGGAAGGTGAGTGCAAAGCATCACCTTCATTTCTGGGAACTGGACACGTTTGGCTTACCAATAGAAGAAATCTATCTTACCAATAGAAGACATATGTCTTACCAATAGGCCAAACATGTCCTACCATACATGGAAATTTTGGAGATAATATGGAGGGGATTGTCCGTAGCGATTTTGGCGGGATGTCCGTGTAATTTTGGCGCCAAAACAGGGTTCTTCATTGGGGGAAGAAGGAGAGCATCTGTCTGACCAATATGGTACAGTTATCTAACCAATAGCATATAGTTATCTTTCCAATAGGCTTAAAATATCTGACCATACCTGAAAATTTAGAGAAATTTGGAACGGATTGACCGTAGCTGTTTTGGCGGGTTGTCAGTGTAATTTTGGCGCCAAAACGGGGTTCTTCATTGGGGGGAAGGGGGGAGCATTTATGAGGGGAAAATGCAATCATTGCATTGATGTGTGTTTCCCAAGCACATATATAAGCTTGAGAGGAGGATCTCAAACACCCCAACATGCCTTGCAAAAAGCTTGTGAGTGGCAGTGGCAGTTGTCATCCTACCTATAGTACAGTTCTAGCCTGCCAAAAGTATTCAACTGTCTTTCCATTCCAGGAAAAGTGCAACAACTTTGTGAGTGGCAGTGGCAGCAATGGGTAAGCCATCTTGTACCTTTCATTTGTAGTTGTTCCTCTTTCCTATATCAGAACTACCCCCCAGGCTGATCCTCTATTCCCGTGGCGTACCCCAGGTGATAGGGTATGTATCAATGTCGTGTGCGGCGGTTGGTGGGCTCCCGGGAGTGGGAGCTTGGCGTTCAAGGGAGAGGCACGTACTGCAGCTATGGTGGTGGCACAGAATATTGGGTACGACCAAATGAAGGATAAGATTGTTTCCAAATTCGACGTGGACATGGTCTTGTACGACATTGAGCTCACCTACCTACCTCCTTCGATGGGGCGGGCCACTGTCGACTACCTCGTAACTCATCAAATACTTGGTCTTTACTATTACGATGATAAATAGCCTATTAGCTCAATTGGTAGAGCGTTGTGTTTGCACACAGAGATGTGAGTTCGACTCTCACATGGGCTAATACGGAGTGTGTGTTCATAAGTCTCCGATATATTGTGTTGTGGTAAAGTCAATTATGCGTTTACATATTTCCAATAGTATAAATATATCTTACCATTAGTGTGCATCTATCCTATCATTAGTGTCAAGTTATACAGGAATTACTGAGTTTCCATTCCGATTCTACCAATATCGTTGTTTTCTCCTACCATTAGTTTCCATCAATCCTACCATTCCGATCCTACCAATAACGTTGTTTTCTCCTACCATTAGTTTTCATCTATCCTACCATTGTTGTGCATCTATCCTACCAATTTAAATAGCTTTCAAGGAAAATAAAGCTAGAAATCGTAGCAAATTATGTTCCACATTTTTCAGAAAAACAACCAAGGTTGGAGGGTTTCCAGTCTACAATAGAAGATGAAGGAAACCTAAGTAACATTATATCCAAGGGTAGAGACTCTAATTCAGTCGTTCTAGCATTGAATTAGATTGGATTCATGAATTTTGATTGATAGAAATTGGATTGAGATTGAGATTTATGGATTGGTAATTGAGATTGAGGTTAGGGTCAATTCACGCCTCAATGATTACTAGTCTGGGATTTGTGGATTGGTCAATATTAATTCTACTTCTTTGCCAATAGTACAAATATATCTTACCATTCGTCTACATCTATCCTACCATTAGTGTCAAGTTATATACTTAGGAATTTCGGTGATTACATTTTTATCATACCAATATCATATATTTATCCTACCAGGTTCACAAATTTGTCCTACCACTAGTCTATATATTTCCTACAAAGTTCGTAATTTTATAAGTTCAGAGATATTCATAATTCATAAATTTGTCGTACCAGATTCACAAATTTGTCCTGCCATTAGTGTATATATTTCCTACCATGTTCAATCGTATAAGTCCATAGAGATATGAGCGCATACTCCGTATTAGCCTTTGTGAGAGTCGAACTCACATCTTTGTGTGCAAACACAACGCTCTACCAATTGAGCTAATAAGCTATTTTCTATCCATCTTCATTATGAATGCATATTAAGTTATTAACATGCAACAACTTACTAATCGGATTTGCTAGCAAATAGAACATCAGAACCAACAATAAAGAAGTAGAGACGATCGAAAAGGAATTTGCAAATTTCTTCAGAAGCAACACAAATAAGTAGAGACGATCGAAAAGGTTTCATTCTAGACTTCTAGAACGACACCTTCTTTTTCGACTTTTCAGCATTCGCTGCATTCACTGCATGAATTTTTACTGTCTGGCATGTGCACTATCTTAAGTGTTCAAAAGTTGATTAAGAGGTTACAATACCTGAGTTAGATCTTGAAGGATCTCTTGGTGCCGGGTCAACGTATGTGAAACCATTTCGAATCCTCCCGAAGAAACCCATGCTTGCATATGATCATTTACTTGTCGAAGCTGCTTCAGTAAATGATCTATTCTAGACTCAAGATCGCTATAAGAAGCATCAACTTTTGTGGCAATCAGGAGGTTGAAAGGGAACCAACCATACCTATTCCATGATTCCTGTATGAATCAACTACTCCCAAGGTATGGATATACACCAGAGTTTGATCTGACATTGAGGAATCACATCTAAGCAAATCACTTAGCTGCAGAGCGCAGATCAAAAGCAACATCATATAGAGAACTTAAGTTCACTTCATCAAACATCATGTAGAGAACTAAAAGTGCTCTTGATAGACATAAAAATGACTCTGTGCAATAAAAAAACAAGGAACTCCTCCGAACACAAGCAGATAATAAAGAAAAAAAAAATACACCCATGTGGGAAAAAAGTAGAAATAATGTCCATACTGTCCAAGGACATACCTCACCTGTTGATACCTAAAAGAGCTGTATTTATTGTCATTAATCTAAACAGAAATCATCATCTCAACATGTGAAGAGACATACCTCACTTTCTTTGGCCAAAACTATCTTCATAGTAACAAAACCGACTAGTTCATCGGTTTCAGAATTTGACCTGCTGCGGTCAACAGCTCCCCAAGACACTACATCACGGCCATTCACAACATTCTGGAAGAACTCAGACTCATACCTGAAAAATGTTAAAATGTGTAATATTCCATAAGAGCAACAAGACAAAGTCCGATTCTAACATAGATATTTCAATGACCGGAAAACTGACACTAAATATGGCTAAAATTAGGGAGCAGAAGAAAAATTCAAAACAGATTCTCTACTTGATAGGGAAGAGATCATTGTGAATCTTTTCAAGAGTTCCAAGATCCGAGGGAAGAATTTGTATACGAAATGATAGGACGGTGTGAGGATGTCACGTCTACCTTCGAGTGGTTCGGCATTACTCTCTTGTAAAGATTTAAAATTTTGTATCCTTCCAGAAGTATCCCTTCATCCATCTATGCAACATCAACCAGTCATTTAGCAGTTAACCTAGAATGTTAATCACAATACTCAATGAATTCTTGTTTCTACAACATAAACTTGGCAAGGAAAAAACACTAGAATATGAACAGAGATAAATAAGAACAAGCAGAATTTCACAATGGGATCTTTGTTAACCATTTTATCAGCAGCTGATACAAACCTAGCTACTGAATTATTTGTTTTAATTTGTATCTTTCATTTTTTCCTGCATAATTTAGTTAGTTTATGATCCCATCTTCCTAGTTTTTAGGCAATTTCCCCATTTCCTCCACTTTCTCCAGTTTCTACATAGCACCTCATACTAATTTTTCCTTTCAAAACAAAAGCGTGCTCATCAAACAAGATTCCCTTCAAAAAAGAGATCCTGCTTTCAACAATGAATTATACTGGAAACCCATTTATTGATATTGGTGGAAATAAACAAGAAGCCAAGAACCCTTCTCAATCAATCTTATTCCAATCACAAATTCAATTAAACCCCAAATTCATGCAAACATTCTCAAAATTCTCAAATTTAACAAATTAGAAAAACCCTAGAAATTGGGGATTTTTGAGAAACTCACGGGCTTCAATGGAGGAGTGAGGAGAGAAAGGTGGCCGGAGGCACTGCTCGGACCTGCCGCTGGGTTGACATCGGTTGTTGCGGTGCTGCTAGCTACTCGGGCGAGGCGCACGGTGCTCAAAAGGCCTGCTGCTCGCGCGAGGAAGAGAGGAGGACCATGGAGGGAGGGAGTTTGAGCAGCGAAAGAGAGACAGCGAGGACGAGAGACGAGCAAGAGCGGGCTGCCAGCCAAACGCCGGAGGCCTCCAGCGCCTTCTCCTCCTTCCCGGCGGCCTCCTTTCTCCTCCGGTGGCGCTCCACCTTCCTTCTCAATCTCCGGGCCAGCCCTCCCAATCGTTTTCCTTTCCCATCCCTCACCTGCTAATCCCGGTAATGAATAGTGCAAAATAACCTGTTGTTAAATTTGCATGGGGTTAGAAAGGTTAGTTTGTGCCAATTTTTTAGGTACATGTCTAGTTTAGCAATTAGGCCCATTTTTTGGTCTAGTTTAACAAATTGGCCTTGTTTTTTCGAAAAGATGAAGGCCCTCGGTTCAATAAGTTGATGACGGAATCGATGACGATTTTTCCATGTGTCTTTTTCGTATTGATATCTGGAAAAATGGAAATTGACAGAAAAGGAAGAGATTTCCATTAATTTAAGACTCCGAAGAAATCAATCAAATACAGACATACAGTAAAATCAAAATCAAATCAAACACACTGAGAGTGAGTAGTGAGGAGTGAGGAGCGAGGAGTACTCCGTAGAAGAATAGATGATGACAGCTCCCCACATTCCTCAAGTTGAGCTCAGTCATGGAGGTGGAAAGATGGCGGTGCTCGGCCTGGGCATGGCGGTGAACCCGCCAGTGGCCCCCGAAGTCACAAAGGGCGCGGCTCTGGAAGCGATGGAGCTCGGTTACAGGCACTTCGACACCGCTTGTCTCTACGGGACGGAGGAGCCTCTTGGGGAAGCCATTTCCGAAGCGCTCTCCCGCGGCTTCATCTCCTCCCGCGAAGAGCTCTTCATCACCTCCAAACTCTGGTGCAGCGATTGCTATCCCGATCGAGTCCTCCCCGCCCTCAAAACAACTCTCTCGTAAGTCGTAATATATGCAGTTTTCATTTCCAATTCCATGACTTACAGATATATAGTTGATCTGAGACTGACTGTGTTTGAATTGAACAATTAATTAATCAAAGGAACCTGAAGCTGGATTACCTTGATCTTTACCTTATACACTGGCCAGTGAGCTCGAAGCCAGGAAAATGGGAGTATCCGATAAAGGCAGACGAGTTTTACGCTATGGACTTCAAGGGGGTTTGGGAAGCCATGGAGGAATGCCAAAGAGCTGGTCTTACAAAGGCCATTGGAGTAAGCAATTACACCTGCAAGAAGCTGTCTGAAACCCTATCCTTTGCTACAATTCCTCCTGCAGTCAACCAAGTAAAGACGAATTCACTTCTTTTAATTCTCTCTTTCACATTTGAATTGAATATACAAATGTTGTGTTACAGTTGGGGGTGATTTTGAATTGGGTCAATCTAATGTAACAGGTTGAGTTGAGTCCGGGATGGCAGCAGAAAAAACTCATTGATTTCTGCAAGGAGAAGGGTGTTGTGGTGACTGCTTACTCGCCGTTAGGGGCGGTTGGGACCTATTATGGAAACAACAGGATTGTAGAATCTGATTTGCTCAAGGAGATTGCCAAGGCTAAAGGGAAGACCGTGGCTCAGGTGGCTCTGAGATGGGTGATTGAGCAAGGAGTGACGGTGGTTGCCAAGAGCTTCAACAGAAAAAGGATGACCGAAAACCTCGGGATATTTGGCTGGGAGTTGACTCCGGAAGACCATGAGAAGATCAGAACAATACCGCAGGCTAGAGCTAATGATGGATTGGATTATACCTCCGAGTATGGACCTTTTAGAACAACTGAAGAGCTGTGGGACGGAGAATGATTCAAGTCTGATCTTCAACTCATGCTCAAAGATTTCCTACCTCCATCTTTCTTTGGAATAAGTCATCGGAAAGACTTGGGTAGTACTCATAGGTCCCGATTCGAACCCCGAATGACCGCTCTTTATTTCGAGTTTGGGTAAGGTTGGTCCATTTTCTGGGATTCTACCCGATGCCTCTTGTTTGTTGTGTGTTTTTGTTTAAATAAGGTTGGTTTCAGTTTCTCATATATATTGAGATCAAACCGAAGACCTCGTGTTTCAATATAAAAGGCTCCATCTTACCCATGAATTCACAGCCAAAGATAGCACAGTTCCACCAAGCCACCAAGATGAGATGAGATGTGTAAAACCTAGATTCGTCTAGAAATCGGTTTTGGATAGCGGAAGCGTAATAGATCTAATGCGATAAAGGAAGATCTAACGAAGAATCACAAGCAGAAGAACACTCAAGCAGTTTTACGTGGTTCGGTCAATGACCTACGTCCACGGGGCCTCAAGAGTTGGCCGAATCCACTATAAGAGAGTTCGTACAAGGGATGATACAAGCAATGAAAGCAAGCAACCCTAATCTAACATGCATGTGAATCAGAGGTACAAGGAAGAAGAAGAAATCCCCCTATATGGGATAAAACCAGAAGATCGATAGAGAAATCGATCTCTAGAACCCGAGATCTCAGAAGACGAGGAGAGCGGCCACCCAGGAGGACGCCGGAGCTCGATCCACCTTCCAGAGAAGCCACCAGCGACCTTCCTTCTCCGAGCGCTCAAGATCCGAAGGCAAGAGAAGGAGAGAAAGCTCCAAACCCTAGAAACCCTAATCGGCGCAAGAGAGCGTTTGTGAGGAGAGAGAAGAGAGCAGCTGAAGTGTGTGGCGTACAGTGAAGGAAGCGAGGCTTTATAGCTAGGTCAAGCGCCAACACCAAAACGCAGAGCTTCGACTTAAGGAGGTAAGGTGTGAGCGGGCTCCGCGTCCATGGGCTACCAAGCTCATCCGAGCTCCTTGGATCCATGGGCCGAGTAATGGGCTAAGGCCCAATACCAGGTAACATCTTGTTCTTCCTTATCATACCTTATACATAATATATTATATAGTATTGTTATATACACAAATGTTAACTCCGCTATAGTAAGGTCCCGTTAGAGGATCAAGTCTAAATAGACTCCAGAAGGAGTCTATTTTTTCTATACACAAATATTATATACATAATATATTCTATACATAATATATTATATAGTATTGTTATATACACAAATGTTAACTCCGCTATAGTAAGGTCCCGTTAGAGGATCAAGTCTAAATAGACTCCAGAAGGAGTCTATTTTTTCTATACACAAATGTTACATAATATATTATATAGTATTGTTATATACACAAATATTATATACACAAATGTTAACTGCCGTAGATAACCCCAGAAGGAGACACAATAGGTACACCGGAACCATTGGCGAATGCTAGTCACGAAGTTTTATGGAAATTTTTTCGAATGGATCCATTTTTTTTAATTCAAAAAACAAAGAGAAAATAAAAAATAAGAAAATTTGAATATATATATATATATATATATATATATATATATATATATATATATATATATATATATATATATATATATATATATATATATATATATATATATAGAATGATTTTCCTGTGAAACGATTCTTACTGTGTAACGTGAGGAGAAATTACATCCGTTAGATGAAGGAAATGAATGACTCAGACCTAATAAACAAATAAGGGCCACTTGGGTTAGAAGATTCAAAACATTAGTTAATAGGGGTAATCATGTCTTTCTACCCCAACGATTTTTTTTTTCATTTTAAAAAAAAAACTATAACTTGGGGAGAAACTGTCTTTCTACGGTTCTACCCCTGAGCAATCATAACTTCATACATGATTTAGTCCTACCGTATAAAGTAGGAGTATGCAGCATCCGAGATAAATTACGGGAGTCGAGGCTTCGTTGGTTTGGCCATGTGCAGAGGAGAGAGCTGAGCGCGCCAGTGCGCAGGTGTGATAGTTTGGAGATTGATAGAGTTCGACGGAGCAGAGGGAGACCGAAGAAGAGTTGGAGGGAGGTGATTAGACATGATTTTGCTCTTCTGAACCTTAACGAAAGTATGGTTATGGACATAACACATTGGAAGAGCATCATTCATGTTAGAGAGGGTTAGACTAACCCTCGAAGGTGGTAGAGAGCTTACCCCCCGGTTTGCGCACCTTGACATCCCCTATTCCTCTTCCGTAGTGTTTTTTTTCCTTAGCTCTTCTATGTTTATACTTGTTCTTTTGTCCTCATGTGTTTGTCCTTGATTATATGTTGGTGTCTGGGCCACTAGGAAACACTCTCTCGACATTGTCGGGAAAAGAGTACGTACATTTTGGCCCACCCAGACCCTGCTCCAGCGGAAAAACTGGGAATGTTGTTGTTGTTGTTGTTTAGTTATCTTGAAATTCCTTTATACTAATATTTATTTATAAATCATCAGAATAACTATGAATAATTAGAAATTTCTTTCAAAATATTCAAGTTTTCTAAAATAATTATCACAATATTCAGGCTTCTAAACTATTTATCAAAATATTTAAAGATTTCAGCTTTTTGCTTTTGAATTTTCAAAAGGTACCCTTACTCTATACTAAATTACAAACTTGGTCTTAAATTTCTAGTTTTCGACAATAATACTCAAGATGCAATATAGAATTCTTATAAATGACTTTTCGTGGTACTAACTACCATAATCTACTAACTATATTATGAATAATAAGCTTTCTATGGTTTTAAGCCAACCACGCTCTGCAACTAAAACTTCAAGCTAAAGAGGTTTGACCCATACCTGAACGTAGTTACACTGGACGACGTTCCTTAGCTTCCGACTTTCTAGAGGTGGCTAACCTTCAACCAAGCCTCCCTTAGTCTAGATTGAGCACAGATCTGTTTCGTTTCCTACCTCAGACCGTAGTCTCTAGCTTTTGGTTTTGATTTTGAGAGGGTGAAGGGATTTGAATCAAGAAAACAAAGTATTCAGAACATAATGTTCAATTAAGTAGCTTTCCCTTTCTTATAAACAAACTTCATTGAATCTGGGAAATATTACAACACACAAGCATTCTTAACTTAGAACTTAAACACACTTAACACTCATATCAGAAGATCCATTGAAGGGTTTTGAACCTTAGAGTGATGGAAACACCAATCTACTCAAATTCAAAACGCTTCTACTTCTCTTTCTGATTTACAAGACTCTTTCTCTCTTCTCTTATGGTTTTTTCTCTCTCTAGATTTCTGTCTCCTGAGAAGTCTGAGAATGGCTCTATTTATAGAGCCGAGTAGAGAGCATTGGATGCCTTCCAACGTCTCTTTTACAAATGGCCGACAGATGGGCCCCTACGCACTCAGAAAACAATACAAGCACACGGTGCTGACTCAACTCACATGTTGAACAGTAAAAGTAAACAGTAAAAGGAAAGGTACAATAATTGTGCTTGTTGGATGATGATGGCTTTCAGTTGTCCAGATTCTGGACCCCTTCGTCTCCCATATTGGCTTCCAGGTCATCATCATTGTAATCTTGAACTAGATCTATAGTATTATCAAACTCTAGATCTTGATCATTGTCTATATCGAGATCAAGCATTAATCCTTCAGTGTATTCTCGATCCCATGCAATCAGTAAATCGATCATCCTCTCGTGTCATCTTTTATATAAAAAGTGATCGGCCTCTATTTCTGCTAAGTAAAGATTGATGGATTCGGTCCTGTTTATGGCTTGCTGCATTAATGGATTAAGTTGTGGGGTTACGATGAAGGTTGTATTTCTAACTTTGAATATCCCACAGTCTGTCTGTCTAAACTTGGTGATGTTGTAATAGATGTAAAAGAATCCTTTTGCTCTTGCCTCCCAAGTATGCCTTACTACATCGCTTCTTCCTTCCACTACTGGATATTTCACGTACCAGTAGTCTTCCATCATTAGTAGGAAGATTACGTAATGTGGTAGCCGGGTTTTTCCCTGGCTAACATCCATGCAGGCACTGATAACACGACAACAATTTATGTCTTCTATTTTTTCGAATTTTGATGCTCTGAGGAAGACCTCCTTCTGGAACTTAGTGAAATACTTGTACAAGATGCTCTCTTCTTCTTTCTTTGGCCATGGTCGTCTGTAATTGTGGATTCCATTGCACATTCCATATTTCCACGATTTTAAGTAATCTGCATCTTCATTTGGCATGATGGGTAATGATAATCCTCCCAATCCGGCGCCATTAGTTACACAAAAAAGGTTACACCATTCTCTTATCCTTGCTGGAGTATCGTGATCTCTCAAAGTTACCATCCAGTAGAAGTTGTCGAAATCTCTCATTCTCCATCTTCTACAGATGTCTTCTTGGAGTTCAGTAGGTAGCTGGAGAACTTTTATAATTATTTCTAGAGTTAACATTCGTATAACCGCTCTGTGTCTCGCTTGTATAAGTCCACGATGGAATCTATTCTCAGTAAATCTTCCAAAATCAACAGAAATATGAAAACTTGGAGGGGAAACCCATCCTTGGTATCCTCGTATTTCTCCTAAGAGATTAATATCCCATGGGTGGAACACCCATTGCGGATTTTCCCACCGCGTTTGATTTCTCTGATCCATCAGCTAACTCTCTCTTTAAGCTGTCGGCTAGAGAATTTTTCGATCCCTGCACATGTTCAATGGCAAAAGTGAATTGATTAAGGGCTAATTGCCAACGCAGGAGTCTCCCATGTGCTTTCATATTATCAAGGTTATTATTTATGAAACCCAATATTCCTTTACAATATGTTCTGACTGTAAAAGGTTTAGGGGCTAGGAAGATTATAAACTTCTAGATTCCACCATAAATTGCAAGAATCTCCTTTTCCATGACAGTGTAATTATACTCAGATTTGTTGAAGCTGCCACTGCTATACCTGCAAAGCTTGTTGTCTTTCTTTATTTTTAAAACAGCTCCCCAATGATTATCACTAGCATTTGTTTCGAGAACTAACTCATCCTCTTCATTAGGTAAAGTCAATATTGGAAGTTTTTCACATCTTCTTTTAAGCTCTTTGACTATTTTAGTATCTAATTGAGTCCAACTCCAAACTTGATCTTTCTTTAATTTAACTTGTGGAGGTTTTCTCAACTTGGCTAGATCTTTAATAAAATCAGAAGCATAAGTAAGACAACCTAGAAATCTTTCTAGTTGTTTTCTATCTTTGATTTCATCATGAAATTTTTTTACCTTTTCTAGAATATGTTCCTGCAAAATAATTTGACCTGCTTTAATCTTTAATCCTAAGAACTCAATTTCAGGCTCAGCATAAATGCATTTTTTCTGTCCTAAAATGATTCCATGGTCAATACATTTTTGAGTTATAGCTTTCAAGTCATGCTTATGTTGTTCTATAGTTTTAGAGAAGATTAAGATATCATCAAGGTAAACAAGACATCAATGTTTAAATTCTTTAAAAACATTGTTCATTCTTCTTTGAAATATTTGTGGTGCATTTTTCAAACCAAAGGGCATGACTACCCATTCATAGTGTCCTTGTGAAGCACTAAATGCAGTAAGTGGAATGCTTTTTTTTTTTATCCATTCTTACCTGCCAATATCCACTTTTATAATCCATTTTAGAGAACCAAGTGGCTCCCTGTATTCTATTAAATAAAACCGTCTTATTAGGGATATAATATCCATAAAAAACAGTATTATCATTAAGCTTTTTATAATTGATAACCATTCTAGCTTTTCCTCTTTTTTCTTCAGCATGATTCCTGACCATAAAGGCAGGACTAGAATGAGGACTTTTACTTTCTCGAACTAAACCTTTCTTTAAGAGCTCATCAATTTGTTCTTTAAATTCTTGTTGATCCTTATAAGTGTAAACCATCTGTTTTACTCTAATGACAGCTTTTGGATCTATTAGCTCTATGGTAGCAAATGATTTATCTTTTTCCCAAAATTTTAAAGGATTTTCAGAATATAACTCCTTACACATTTTTTCTTGTTGTTTAAGGATTTTATCTTTTAATGTTACCTCACATATAGAGAGTACGTGCAAATTCTCTTTGTGTAGGAAGAATATATTCCTCACCACGCTTAGTGCGTGTAAACTCTATTGCTTGGTGTGTATAAGCCTGTTTAATCTTTTTAACCCAAGCATCTTTGACGGAGGGGAAACCTGTCGTTGATCCCGTCAAAGTAAGAGGTTGATCCCACATGGAAATTATTATTTAAGTGTGAATTAAGTGCCAATTAAGTAACCAAAAGGGTTTTTTTTGAGTGTGTAAAAGTTCCGACTTTAATCAAAGCGAAATAAATAAAGCAAAGTAAATGAATTTGTTTTAGACAATTTGGAGAAGCAATTCTACCTACAATTTTCCACTTTATTGGATTGAAGCGATCCTTGTAACTTCTTCTCGTCCTATTAAGTTTCCTATGAATGCCTTATCCCGACCTAATATAGTTACTAGTCCAACCAGTCCTAGCAACCCTTATCAATCGAATAGTCCCTAAAGAAGGATTTAACCCAATTGATAGCTTTAAGTTCAGAGATTAGCCAAGGTATTTGCAGTTCCTAAAGAGGGATTTAACAACACATTCAACTTCCTACTCATTCAATTAGTTCAACCAGCCCTAAAGGAACAAGTTTGCCACTTAGGTTAAGGTTCACAACCAGGAGCACCATCGCTGAGAGCACGGCCACTGTTACCAAGGGCTCTCAAAAGCGCTCTGCTAAGAAGCCTCTCAGTGCCAAACAGAAAGGGAAGAGGAAGATTTTGGCTGAGGAAGTGGACGAGGAAGAGGAGGAAGATGACCTTGATGCCATCCTGGAAAGAGATGCTCCCAAGGAAGCCGAGGAGGAAGCCTTGAAGAAGAAAAAGGCCGATGAGGAGGCCGAGCTTGCAAGGAAACTGGTCGAGGAAGAAGCTGAGAGGATTCGGAAGGAAGCCGAAGCCGAGGAGGTTCCATCCGAGGAGGAGCCTGAGGAAGAAGAAGAAGAGCAAGAGGAATCTGGAGATGACGAGGAAGCTGAAGGAGATGACGCGGGGTGTTGTAGGAGGAAATCGAGTATGAAATATAACAAAATAAATCAAACCAGATTATGCCCACGCAAATAATTACAAGACCTCCTCCTGATGTAGCAGCGGGAAGTCAGGATCGATCCACGAGGAAGCGTGTCAGCGGATCCTAGGCAGCGGTGGAATCTCACGAAAGTCGACCACAGAAGTCCTCGAGCTCGACTAAGGTTAGTCGACAGAAGCTCGGACAGTCGAACAGGGCACAACAGCTTGGCAACGGTGGTCGATCTCGACTAGGCTCTACTCGAGATCGAGTAGCCTTCGTCTTGGTCGAGTAGGTCTGGTCGAGTTCCTGCACAGGTAAGCTACGGCGACTCTGGGTCGAGAATCAGTGGTCAAGGTCGACCAGGCTTGGTCGAGATCGACGAGGGCAGGGAGTAAAAACGAAATAAAAGAAAGTAAAAAACAAATGCTTTTGGGATCTTGAACTAAACTTTATGTAAAAGGACTTCCAAGATTGGGGTTTGCAACAACGATAACCAAACATGCATAAGGTAGAATCAAACAGATAATCATGTGAATCGCATTAAAGGATTAAGCTTTCGCCTTTTCCAACAATTAGACAACTCTCTCAAGAAACCCTAATTGTCTCTACCGATTTTATGTTTATAATCCAAGTTGTTAGCATGGATCTCCATTAGATGGGCAATAAACACATCAACAAGTAGGAAAATGCTCAAAACATGATAAAGGTCGGATCTTTACCTCAAATATGCATGGCTATCGTCGGGCTCGCCCCAACCCTAGAAGTGGGTTGACTACTCGCGCTTCATCGCAAACTCAGACATCTTTGATTGAAAAGAAACAACTTGCATTAAACTAAATTCCAAGACTTTACAATCCCGGCAATCCAACTCTCGTCGGTTGCCAAAACCCTAAAACCTTCGAACTCCCTAAACTATCTATGTGGAACTACTTCTCTCTCTACTACTACTTCTCCTACTGAAAAATTGAATGAATAGAACTGAGCCCCATGGGCTTTATTTATAGGCTTCCTTCCCTAGCTATTCTAGGAAAGAAATATCTATATCTAAATTTAAAACTATATCTATGACTTTAAAGATAAATAAAAACTATAACAAAATTAAATCCAAAATAGGAAAATATATCTAAAGTCTTCCATGGATAGATCTTCTTCTCTTCATGATGTATCTTGATAGATTAGGATAGAATCGGCAATCTTCAGGCCCAAGGAATCCCAAGTCGAGTAGGATTCGTCAAGTCGAGTAACGCGGCTCTGGAGGTCTACTCGATCTCGACAAGGGTCTTGTCGATCTCGAGTAGGGTTGACTGGCTCGGCTTCGTCGTCTCGGCTAGCCAATCCTCAACAGGCTCGGACATGACTCCTGGGGCTCGTCGATGTCGACAAGGGCTCGTCGAGGTCGAGTAGACTGGCTATGTCGACTGGTTCTTCTCGGGTGGCTCTACTCGACAGACTCAGATCTGGACTCGGCGCTCGTCGATCTCGACTAGGGCTCGTCGAGGTCGAGTAGGGTGTGGCCTTCTCTGGTCGAGAAACTTCTCCTCGGCATGGACTCGGACTGGCGCTGTGGGGCTTGTCGATCTCGACAAGGGTTCGTCGAGGTCGAGTAGGGTTGTCGGCCTCCTGGTCAGGTCGGGTAGCCTTCTCCTCGAGTCTGGGTCCTGGCTCCTCTCTTTGTCGACCTCGAGTAGCTGTACTCGATGTTGAGTAGGGCTCGGGTTCCTTGTCTTCTGTTTATCGACACAGGCTCCTCGATGATGGCTGGTGCCTAGGCAAGTCTTGTAGAGATCGACTAAGCCTAGTCGATATCGAGTGGCTTTGCCTCCGATTCTCGCTTTCTTGGTTTTCTTCCGAAATGGTTCCATATTCTGCGATATTAAACAGAAACTTATGTAGATCTCCATTTCTGACAATTATGCATAAACTACATAAATTCGACATATTCCCAACCCGAAATATGCAAAATGTAAAGAATATGGAACTGAAGTATGCATAAAGACACGGCTAATTAGGCTCACAACAAACACCCCATACTTAAGCTTGCTTGTCCTCAAGCAATACTTTTATTTGTCATTCAGGGGAAGAAATCAAAAACTCTCAACATCTTAGATTCATTCTTATATAACCTTGCAATCAATTACCATCCTCGAAAAGGTACTAATGTCACCGATCCATGCATGTGCAATTATATAAAAGCAACATCTACTCACAAAAGGAGGGTTATGCAAAACATTCATTCGTGACAAAGCATTAATAATCAAGAGGACTTTAATTTAAGCTCAAATCAGGAGTAGATTGGTAAAAGGCTAAAGGTGGGCAATTTTTGGTAATGTGGTGCTAATGATCCGGGGAAATGGAGTATTTCCAAACTTGAGTTTCATTTCACATTCTTTCTCCATATAACTCATCACCTTTCATATTGATTTTCTCAATAATAATGCTTTTACCTCTCTAACCTCAGCACTGCCTTCTCGCGAGTCGCAAACATGGGTGTCATGAATAGCCCCGGATACTTAGTGCTTTGGACTCCTCACAATGTGTCCCATCTCTCCAAACTATTATCTCAGAGAGCAGGGTCAATCTACCTTTATCTCCTGAGGTGATTGGATTTTCTTTCACTCATTAAATTTTCCATATATTTCAAACAATTTCCTTCCAAACTCCAATAATGATAATAATCACAACACAAACACCATATAACATTTCCATAATGTAACATCATTCTCAACATAATCCCCGGATAAGGTAAAGAATGGCAAATATTTAGATCATGTGGAGCAATATATGAAATAAGGCATATTATGGCTTTTGTGATGCATAAGCATAGGTAAGGCTAGGAATATAAACAATGAACATTATATGGAAATATAAAGTCCTCCATCATCTTATCATGCAACATGTCAAAAGCAACTTTAAATTTTTACCTCCTTTCATGGTTTTCAATAAAATAATGCACTTCATTGTGACTTCCCTTTACTAGGCAATTTCATGCTATATCTCTAATGAATCCAATTTTGCATCGTTGAGTTCAATTAAGCTTCCATGACATTAATCAAAATTTTCAATGGGGGTCATTTTTTCCTAAATTTTGGAAATCATGCATATAGGCACATAAAGCAATAATGCATTCCAAAGTAGCCATGTAGCAATTCAAAGAAATAAAACATGCAAAATATCAAATATGATCAGAATAAATCCAATATGCTCAAAGTAAGCCCTTCCCCCACCCCATACTTAAACATTACATTGTCCTCACTGTATAAAAAAAAAACAAGAGTAAAGGAAGGAACTCACAGGACAATGCATGTAGGAGGACAAAACTGGGCAGGTCGAGTTGAGGTGCTTTGTCGATCTCGAGTAGCTTCGTCTGCGTCTGGTGGTTTTCTGAAGTCGAGGAGCATCTGGGCTTGTCGATGTCGATTACGTCTACTCGAGGTCGAGTAACCTCTGGCTTCTCCTCCTCGTCGTCGTTGACTTGGCATTCGTCGATTCTGACTGGCTTTCAGGGACTCCTTATTCCACTCTTATATGCTTTGCCGACCTAAAAGTGTTAGATTGCATGCCAAAACAAGACTATCCACATGAAGTTTTCTAATGACATAAAACCCAAAAACAAAAACAAAAACCAAAAAGTCCCAAAAGTTTATAAAGTCTATATACATGCTCTAGATTTTAGAGTCGCTAGGCCGACTTCTCCGTTTGTGCTCAAGGACCATCATTGTGGGGCCTGCTCATGTTTGGCCCTTCTCCTGGATCATCTAGGTCCTGATGGTAGTATGCAAGCTCAGCTGATAGGTGGTTGCTTGCATCATCTCCCTTCTCTTTCTTCTTCTTCTTTGTAGCCCTCAGTTTCTCTAGATTCTCTCGCCACGGTGTTTTATTTCCTCTTAAATCATTAAAATTTTTATTTATGGACTGAGGGGAAGTAGAATTCATACCTGAACTTACCTGTTTGGACCCAAAACAGAAATCTTTGGGCTTGGGTCTACTCGATGTCGAGTACTGCTAGTCGAGATCGAGTACAAGGACCCCATACTTAGGCTCCTGGCAAGTTTCTGGCTCAGTGGAGGTAGTCGAGATCGACGAGGTCAAGTAGAGTGCTTGTCGAGATCGAGGAGGGTTCGTCGATCTCGAGTACAGTTTTGGCTCCTTCCTCCGTTGTTTGCTTGGTCCCGTCGATGCTGATGCTTTTCACCTCCAACCAAGAAATTTTCTCTTTTGCAGGGCCAAAAGAGAAATCCAAAACCTCATCGCCTATGGTGAAGGTGAGCGAGCGATTCTTAACACTAATCCTGGCATCTGCAGTAGCTAAGAATGGTCTACCAAGAATAATAGGGCTAGTAGGATCTTCAGCACAGTCAATGATAAGGAAATCAGCTGGAACAAAGAATTTACCAACCTGGACGGGAACATTTTCAACTATACCTGTAGGGATGAGCACTGTATTGTTAGCCATGTATAATTTAGCATCCACAAGTTCTATGCATCCTATCTTGACCTTCCGCCAGATTGATAAAGGCATGATGCTCACACTTGCTCCTAAATCGCATAGAGAATCATATTTATATTGTCCAAAACCCACAGTAACAGAAAACTTACCAGGGTCAGGCCTCTTTTCAGGGAAGTGGAGTACTTTGCATTCGCCTGCGATCTCTGAGATGGATCGCTTCTTGCTCAGGATTTCCTTCAGAAACTTGACATATCCAGGCATCTCTTGCAGGGCTTCTGTAAAAGGAATAGAAACATTCAGTTCTTGCAGCATATTAATAAATCTGGTAAACCTACCTGCAGTGGGATCTTTCTGTGTTTTTGAAGGGAAAGGCAGTGGCTTTTCCTGCTTCGGAGCCAGATCAGTTGTCGGAGATGCTGCAGAGTCGTCGACCTCAGCTTGCTGCTCCTCGACATCGACCAAGGGCTTGTCGGCCTCGAGTTGGGTTGTCGACCTCGGGTTGCTGGTCTGCGCAGCGGAATCCGAGCTCAGCTTCTAGTCTTGGTCGAGTAGAGGCTTGTCGACATCGAGTACGGGCTCGTCGAGATCGACCAGGTGCTGCTCTGTCTCGAGTTGCTGCTCTGCGTTGCTTTGCTGTTTTCCGACCTCTGGCTTGTGTAGTTGATGCCCACTCCTGAGTTTGATAGCCGCGACATGTCCGGTTTTCCCCTTAGGATTTGGTTCTGTTTGCCCAGGGAGCTTGACGGACGGTCGTGGGATCTGCGCAGCGATTTGACCCATCTAGGTCTCTATTCCCCTTTTCCAGATGTCCAGTTCCCCAAATTTGGTGGTGATATTCTGGAACTGGTTGTTGATGGTGCCCTGATTCCGGCGCATCTCCTCAAGGATCAGTTGCAGATCATCTTTCTTTTGATCCCTTTCTGGATGTCCTGGAGCTCTGTAGGGCAGGGGATTCCTAGGAGGACCTTGGTTCCACTGTGGTTGATAGAACCTTTGATCTCCCATGTATCGATTTGGACCCCCTGCGTAAGCTGCCTCCTTGTGTGTTTCTGCCATCCTGACTTGCTCAGCGTGTGGGCACTCAGTAGTGGTGTGCCGCTGCGATCCACATTCGATGCAAGGCTGATTGACAGATAGGTATTTGACTTGTTTGAGGAGTTTCCGATTCTGGTCTCTGTAGAGCTGCTCCCTGACATCTGGGTCAATCTCCTTCGCTGGTTCGTAGAGTGGCATAGATGGTGCTGGCCTGGCGTATGAGTTCTCCTCATAGTTTGTAGGAGCCCCATATTTGTTGTCGTAGTTAGTGAGCTTTTCTAGCACACCCCATGCGTCACTTGGTGGCATCGTCAGATACTCATAGCGAGTATAATTGTTGATTCTGTCCTTAGTGACTTGATCAAGAGAGTTGAAGAAGATCTCTTGAATGACGTAGGGTGGCTGTCCATGAGTAGGGCAAGATCGCAGCAGCTCCTTGTAGCGTTCCCATGCCCTTGCCAACGGTTCCCCTGGCTTCTGTTTGAAGGCAGTGATTTTCTGGCGGTGAAGTGCTGTTTTGGCGGGTGGGAAGTATTTGTTCAGAAATTCTTGCTCTACTTGGGCCCATGTGGTGAGAGATCTTGGCTTCAGCCCTTCAAGCCACTTCAGTGCAGGTCCAGCCAGCGACCAGCGGAAAGCTTTCATCTTGTCATATTCCAGAGTTGTACCTTCAGCAAGAGTACGACACATGTCATGAAAATTGGTAATATGTTCAAGAGGACACTCATTAAATTTTCCATAAAAAGCATTATTTTTAAGCTCTATAAGAAATTGAGTGCGAATTTCAAAAGAGTTTTCAGGGATTAGAATCGCCGATTCAGGCACGATGAGAGTGGGATGCATATAACCCTCTGCAGTGGTTGGATATTGGGCAAGCTCAACTTCTGCTTGCCTTGCGCGCTCATTTGCTTGGTCCCTCGCCGTCCTCTCATTGGCGATAGTAGCATCCTTTGCGGCTAGCTCTGCGGTAAGCCTTGTGATCAGCTGCTCCTGTGTTTCAGCGGCCGCCATGGCTCTTTGTAGTTTAGCCTTGATGTGAAAAAGGCGTTCCGGTTCGTCTAAGGCGTCAAACTCAGGTGTTTGACCAGAACGACGCATACACCTGCATAGTAACTCAAAGAGAACGTGAGAACTGACTACCTAAGGCGCGAATGATAGCTTCCCCAGCAACGGCGGGGTGTTGTAGGAGGAAATCGAGTATGAAATATAACAAAATAAATCAAACCAGATTATGCCCACGCAAATAATTACAAGACCTCCTCCTGATGTAGCAGCGGGAAGTCAGGATCGATCCACGAGGAAGCGTGTCAGCGGATCCTAGGCAGCGGTGGAATCTCACGAAAGTCGACCACAGAAGTCCTCGAGCTCGACTAAGGTTAGTCGACAGAAGCTCGGACAGTCGAACAGGGCACAGCAGCTTGGCAACGGTGGTCGATCTCGACTAGGCTCTACTCGAGATCGAGTAGCCTTCGTCTTGGTCGAGTAGGTCTGGTCGAGTTCCTGCACAGGTAAGCTACGGCGACTCTGGGTCGAGAATCAGTGGTCGAGGTCGACCAAGCTTGGTTGCCAAAACCCTAAAACCTTCGAACTCCCTAAACTATCTATGTGGAACTACTTCTCTCTCTACTACTACTTCTCCTACTGAAAAATTGAATGAATAGAATTGAGCCCCATGGGCTTTATTTATAGGCTTCCTTCCCTAGCTATTCTAGGAAAGAAATATCTATATCTAAATTTAAAACTATATCTATGACTTTAAAGATAAATAAAAAGTATAACATAATTAAATCCAAAATAGGAAAATATATCTAAAGTCTTCCATGGATAGATCTTCTTCTCTTCATGATGTATCTTGATAGATTAGGATAGAATCGGCAATCTTCAGGCCCAAGGAATCCCAAGTCGAGTAGGATTCGTCAAGTCTAGTAACGCGGCTCTGGAGGTCTACTCGGTCTCGACAAGGGTCTTGTCGATCTCGAGTAGGGTTGACTGGCTCGGCTTCGTCGTCTCGGCTAGCCAATCCTCGACAGGCTCGGACATGACTCCTGGGGCTCGTCGATGTCGACAAGGGCTCGTCGAGGTCGAGGTGACTGGCTATGTCGACTGGGTCTTCTCGGGTGGCTCTACTCGACAGACTCGGATCTGGACTCGGCGCTCGTCGATCTCGACTAGGGCTCGTTGAGGTCGAGTAGGGTGTGGCCTTCTCTGGTCGAGCAGCTTCTCCTCGGCATGGACTCGGACTGGCGCTGTGGGGCTTGTCGATCTTGACAAGGGTTCGTCGAGGTCGAGTAGGGTTGTCGGCCTCCTGGTCAGGTCGGGTAGCCTTCTCCTCGAGTCTGGGTCCTGGCTCCCCTCTTTGTCGACCTCGAGTAGCTGTACTCGATGCCGAGTATGGCTCGGGTTCCTTGTCTTTTGTTTCTCGACACAGGCTCCTCGATGATGGCTGGTGCCTAGGCAAGTCTTGTCGAGATCGACTAAGCCTAGTCGATATCGAGTGGCTTTGCCTCCGATTCTCGCTTTCTTGGTTTTCTTCCGAAATGGTTCCATATTCTGCGATATTAAACAGAAACTTATGTAGATCTCCATTTCTGACAATTATGCATAAACTACATAAATTCGACATATTCCCAACCCGAAATATGCAAAATGTAAAGAATATAGAACTGAAGTATGCATAAAGACACGACTAATTAGGCTCACAACACGGGGTCCTGGTGAGGACTCGGGGTCTGAGGAAGAGGAGGAAGAATCTCCCTCTCCTTCTCCTCCTCCCCCGTCTCCAAAGAAGCGGAAAGCCCTAGTTGCTGTCAAGCCTCCATCTCCCAAGCGCACCAGGAAAGGCACCCTCAGGAGTCTTGAAGCGCCTGTCAAGAGAGCTGCTCCGACAATTGCTCGCAAGAAGAATGCCGACCCACCTGCATATATCCAGGTAAATCAATCCTTGCCATCCTCTTGGTTTGAAGATGCTGAGACTGCTGGTAAGTGGGTAGATGAGTTTCGAACTCGTAGGATTTGCTGTTCTGATTTTTTAGATTTTGAATTCTTCGAAGCTTTGAAGTTACCCTGCATTGATCTTCTCAAAAAATCCCCAGCCTGGACCCATCTCAATCTTGAAACCGTCTACTACCCTAAGCTTACCCGTTTGTTTTACATTAACCTAAAAGTGAAACACGACACCAACGGTTGGTCTTTGGAGTCTGTTGTCAAAGGGGTTAGAATCTCTCTCAACTCCAATGACTTTGCAGATTTCCTTGGCTTACCTAGCCCAGTTCCACCCTCTGAAATACACTCCTCAAAAGAGAATTGCATCATTCTTGCCCGAGCCAAGTACCTCCTACCCGAAGCATCCAACAACACCTCAAAGCAACTCACCCACTCATCCCTAACCCTTGAGGCAAAAATAATTTTCAACATCATTGTTCGATGCCTCTTACCCCGTCTTAACTCTGGCTCACTCCTTACTAATAATGTCATGGTCTTACTTTACCGCATCCTAAATGGCCTTGACCTTGATCTGACCAACACTATCCTTGGAACCATGGCTCATGCTAGAAAAGCTAGAAAAGGCTCTCCCCTCCCCTTTGCTACCCTTTTGACCCCTCTCTTCAAAGCTTCTGGAATTGATGTCAAAAATGAAGAACAGCAGCGTCATATGGGTAAGTTTGACTCTAAGGGCCTTGAAAAGATTGGCATCACTCGGTCTCCCCAAGGGACCTTGAGTCTTGCCACTCCTTCAGAAGCCCTTCCCACTGCTTCAACTTTCGATGAACGCATGGACAACCTAGAGTTGGGCTTGGAGGAAGTTCGCCTGGATATCAAGGAGCTGCAAAAGGAGTTTATGACAGAGATGAGCGGGATTTCCAAGATGCTACAAGGACTGTGGACGAGGCTCACTGATGATGCTCCGGACGACGAAGCCTAAACCCTACCATACCCTACCCTATCTCCATCCTTGATACATTGCTGGTTTTTGGAAACATTTTCAAAACATTTGGTGATTGTTTTACCTCCTCCCTTTGTTGAAAGACAAAAAGGGGGAGATGATATGTGGTTGTTTAGACTTTGAAAACCTATCTGCTTGAAGGTCTTGGAAGACCTTGGTTTTTGTTATTTGGTTTTCGGTTGGATGGTTTTTGCTTGCTTTAAAAATTTGATCCAACATTTGTCTAACCCATGCAGGTACTTAGTCCGATTTCTGTTATATTTTTATTCTTGACTAAGTTGCAGGGATGCACAGGTTTTGTCTTTCATCAAGGGGGAGATTGATAACTCCATCCTTTGATGAAAATCGGAATAATGTTTCAAAGGCCTTGACAGGATGTTTGTGTCAAAGGTCTTGGAACATTAACAGTTGATGAAATCCAAAACCTGTTCTATATGTCCGAATATTATTTAATTTTATTATATACTTCCTTTATACTATATATATATATATATATATATATATATATATATATATATATATATATATATATAGGAAAAATGGACAAAAATAATACCAAGTATCAAATTTTGGCCAAAAATAATACGAACTTTGAAATTGACCGTTTCATATATGAACTATCGCCCTATTAACCGAAAATAATACATATGTATTCCGGTGAACTTTCTGACCAAATACGCCACGTGGATGCCGAAAAATAAACATTGCATAAATTTTTACCACGTCACCAAACTTGTAAGTTATGACATGTCATAAATTTATTTTTCATTTTTTTTAAAAAAAAGAAGAAAAATTAAACAAATAGGCAAATAGCTATAGTACCTTTTGAAACAATGGAGAAGAGAACGAGCAGATAATATTGAGAAGAAAGTGAAGACGCCCACCCTCGATTCCATTGATTCGAAAGGTACGGTAGCTATTTGCCTATTTGTTTAATTTTTCTTTTTTTAAAAAAAAATTGAAAAATTAATTTATGAGATGATATAACTTACAAATTTGGTGACGTGGCAAAAATTTATGCCATGTGTATTTTCCGACGTCCACGTGGCGTATTTGGTCGAAAAGTTCACTGGAATACACATATGTATTATTTTCGGTTAATAGGGCGATAGTTCGTATATGAAACGGTCAATTTCAAAGTTCGTATTATTTTTGGCCAAAAGTTGATACTTGGTATTATTTTTGTCCATTTTTCCATATATATATATATATATATGTTTGACTAATCTTTCAGGAAGTTTTTCGCATTATTTCCTTCCTTGTGACAAGTGTTGAGAAGGTTTAAATCGGAAAGATTATGGCTTCATTTGTTTCCAAGTTTAGAAGATCTTAAAGATGGCCATGATCTGGAGTAGCCATTGGAGAAGATTCTCGGCGCCGATTTGTCTCAATAAATAAAGAAGGAAGATGAAGACAGAATAACACAAGTGCTACACAAGCTTTCATTCATTCAAGCGAGATCTGTCTTCCAAGTGTACTCTTTGCTAGTGCTCAAGAGTTTGTTGTTTATTTCAAAGCCTTTGAGAGTCACTGTGAGCTTATAGGATATATTCATTTATAGTGTTACTCGAGAGTTTGTAACTCGGGAAGTTGCACTAGGCTATTGATTTGTGAGAGTAAGAGGATTGTACTAGATAGCTGAGAGAGGTGGGGCTCTTCTAGATTGGTCTAGGACTCCAAGGGAACGTGAGTTGACTAGATTGCAATTGTATAGGAGAGAGGCTTCTCGGTGAGCTATTAGGATCCTAGGCTAAGCGAATCAATAAAGCCTTTTGAATCCTAGGGTTGTGGAAGAAGCATAGGCGGAGACGTAGGCCAAGTTCGTGCCGAACCTCGTAAACAATTACTCGTGTCCTTTATCTATTGCTTTACCTTATTTCCGCACTTGGTTCGATTGTCTAACTTTGTGATTCAGGTTTATCTCAAAGGGTTTTATACGAGTTCCAAAAGTCTTGAGACTTTCTGCGAAAAACGGTCATACTCTATTCAACTCCCTTCTAGAATATTTCTATATTACATTGTTTTATATTATCGAACCTTCATATATGATAAAAGAGTATTAAAAATGAAAGGAGGACCTAAACTTGGTCTTTTTAGATGGACTCCAAGTTCCACAGTCCACAGTCCACACACACAAGCTCGTACCCAGCACATGGCAATGATATCACACACACTGACACACGCAAGTGAATAATAGGTGAGTGATAGACTGATAGTGCATTAGTGCTCCACCCAACCGGCCAACCACCCACTCCAAACAAGTTTGGGCCCCACAACACCTGAAATTGTGCCTCCTTTCTCCCTATAAAACAACCCATCAAGCCACAACCTCCTCATCCCAAAACTATTGTCTTGTAGGACAAGTAAATCCTATTCAAAAAACCAATTGACAATAGAAGGAGTGGCCTGCGCTGATGGCTAGTGGCTCGAGGGCCTCTGGCCCGTCGGGAGACCCTCCGGATAGTTCACGAGGATGGAAAAATGTATTGATGGGCGAACCAAACCAGTTCGGAAGGCCGTTTGACGTAGGGTACGTCGATGACAAGGTTGTTGTTTCGTTCCCAGGCGGGGTGGACAGCGATCCGGTTGTCGATATCCCTCAGGAGATAATGGCTAAGCTCGAATCGGTTTGGCAAACATCGCTTATAATAAAAGTTCTGGGGGGATTCATTCCATATGCTACAATGGAAAGAAAGTTAAGGGAGATGTGGAGGCCGGCAGGACAGATGCTTCTCGCTGATCTTCCGAAAGGATACTATGTTGTGAGATTCGAAACAGAGCATGATTACACGAAGGCTCTTACTGGAGGGCCATGGTCGATATTCGGACACTACCTAATAATCAAGGCCTGGACGTCTTGCTTCGACCCGCTAACGGATGTGATTTCGACATCGCCGGCATGGGTTAGAGTGTCGAATCTGCCGATAGTGTTCTATGAGGAGAACATCCTTCGGAAGATCGCGTCCGGGATAGGCAGACCGATCAAGGTCGACACCCGGACCCTGTTCACGAACAGGGGGAGATATGCCAGGGTGTGCGTGGAAGTGGATCTGGCTAAGCCCCTCAAAGGAACCATAACAATCAATGGATGTGTTTACTTTCTTGAATATGAAGGACTTACCAAAATTTGTTTCAAATGTGGCAGGTTTGGTCATCTGGCGATGCAGTGCAACAATGGAGGAGAGTCAAGGAAGGAACATAGAAAGGAACCAGGGAGCAATGGCGAAACGAAAGATATGGAGATGGATGGCAATCCAGAAGTTGAGAAGGGGGAAGAAAGCACTCCCGAAACAGACACCCGGGACACTACGGACGGGAATAGAGGGTGCTATGGGCCGTGGATGGAAGTCAGTCGCCGGCGCCGGAATCAAAGCAAGAAAGGGAACAAGGCCGGAGAGAACAGCAGGGCCGGTGGAGACGCCGGAGCAGGGGTGGATAACGGTCAGATGGAAGCCGAAAAGGACTCCTCGGGAGCGGTTAGGAGGAATAATGACAACAGCGCGCGAATTGAAGGAGATAGCATTAATGGAGGCGTTGGAATTGATGGAGATAAAGGCAAAAAGAACGGCGCTGAGGAGAACGAGATAAGGAATGTGCAGGTGCAGGCCTCGCATAACCAAGGACAGATTAACTTTGTGATGGGTGAGGCTAGTAGGATAAATAAACCTAGGAGGCCCAAGGAAAAGGGTAAAGGGCCCAAGGTGACGGGCCTGATGACGAGAGAACAGACTGGGCCGCTCAAAAGGCAGAGGACAGAGCCGGTTTCTTACTTCCAAAACCTCAAGGATCTCGTGACTGAAAGTGGGCCGGGCCAGGGAGGTTTAATTCCTATTAGAAAGGTGATTACTAATGCTGATGGTATCCAGGGCAATATCCCTGCCATCACCAGTAAAAACGGCGAGAGGAATGAGGTTTCTCCGGCGGTCAATAGCAAAGTGATTCAGGGTTCGGAGAACACAGAGAACAGAGGAAGGTCAAGTACGGAGGATGACAAGGATCCGAGCATAGCTAGGGCACCTATGGAGGTGACGATGTTGGTCGACGATGGCGTTAATAGGGTATCTGTCTAAGATGTCCTGGTGTGTCCGTCTCCGCTTTTTACTTGTTTTTATGAATTGCCTACTTTGGAATTGCTGTGGTGCCGGTAGCAACGGGTTCCGCAGGGCTATTAGATACATGTTGAAGCATCACAAAGTGAATGTGCTAGCGATTTTCGAACCCAAAATCTCCGGTGTTCGAGCGAAAGAGGTATGTGATCGTATGGATTTTTCTTGCAGGTGTATTGTGGAAGCTAACGGCTTTAAGGGAGGGGTTTGGCTCCTATGGAATGATGATACGGTGAATATCACTATCAGAAGGACTAACGAGAGATTTATCGTCGCTGAGGTGAGTTATGATGGGAAGAAGTTCCAGTTGATTGTTGTTTATGGTCATCCGACGGTTCAGGACAGGAGAGGTTTCTGGAGGGATCTTTCGGCAGCGATGGTGAATACTGCTGGTCCCGTGGTGGTTGGCGGGGATTTCAACTGCATCATTAACGACTGGGAACAGAACGAGGATGACGGCAACCTGTCTCCGGACTCGGACTCCTTCAGAAGCTGGATTGACGAGTTTGATATGGTTGATTGGGGCTTTGTTGGACCTACGTTTACCTGGTCGAGAGGTAAGAAGGTGGACACGCTGAAGGAGAGACGTCTTGACCGTGTGATGGGCAATGCGGAGGCTCGTCTGGATTGGCCGGAAGCTATGGTTCGTCACCTTCCGAAGTTCAATTCCGATCACGCTCCTCTGCTGCTCACGATGAATCCGCCATTGCACCTGAACAAGTGCAGAAGGCCGTTTCGCTTCCAGGCTGCTTGGTTAACTCACCCGGAGTTTAATGGTTTGCTGGACAAGGAGTGGAAGGATGACGAGAATGTACCCGAGGCCATGGAGCACCTCAAAGGCTGCTTACTTAAATGGAATCGGGAGGTGTTTGGGGATATTTTTGAAAAGAAAGGGAAGGTGACGGAGGAGCTGCGTAGGGTCCAGGTGGAGATGAACAGATGCCCGACGAATGAGCTGATCGACGAGGAGAGCAGAATTCAAGCCGAATTAAATAAGGTACTGGAGCAGGAGGAACTTCTTTGGTTTCAGAAGTCGAGAGAGAATTGGTTGAAAGCTGGAGACAGAAACACTTCCTATTTCCATCTCTCGACCGTTATCCGGCGCAAGAGAAACAGAATCCAGGTTTTGAAGGACGAAGACGGCTCGGAGATTCTGGACATGAAGGTGATTGAAGGGAAGGTTGTAGACTTCTTCAAGAACCTTTATACTATCCCGGATGCGGAAAGGGTTCCCATTGATATAGAGAGTGGAGCGTTTCCTGTTATTCCTTCAGAGGAATTGGAACAGCTGAACAAGCATATTTCGGATGAGGACATATACATTGCTGTCAAGGATATGGGCGCCTTCAAAGCTCCCGGAATTGACGGATTCCAAGCTATTTTCTTCCAAAAATGTTGGTCGACGGTGGGCTGCACCGTCATCAAGTTTATTAGGGACTTCTTTGCCACTGGTAAGCTTCCTAGGGCTGCGAATGAGACCCTCATCGTCCTCCTAGCTAAGGTGGCGAGGCCTGAGTTGATTTCCCAGTTCCGGCCGATCAGTCTCTGCAACGTCATCTACAAGATCATTACCAAGATTCTGGCGAACCGGATTAAGCCGTTGTTGGGGTCCCTCATTGGACCTATGCAAGGTAGTTTTATTCCGGGGAGGCAGATTACGGACAATATTGTCGTTATGCAAGAGATGGTGCACTCCATGAGAAGAAAGAAAGGCAAAGCAGGTTGGATGATTCTCAAAATCGATCTCGAGAAAGCCTATGATAGGTTGCGTTGGGATTTTATCGCTGATACTCTGGTCGACACGGGTCTGGCCAAGGAGTGGATAGAGTTGATTATGGAATGTATCAGCTCCGTTAACACCCGTGTGCTTGTTAATGGTGAGATTACGGAGGAGTTTGAACCTTCCAGAGGCATCAGGCAAGGGGATCCGATCTCTCCTTATCTGTTCGTGTTGTGCATTGAAAGACTCAGTCACATGGTGGAGAGGGCTGTGCATAGAGGGTGCTGGAAACCGGCGAAAATTACGAGGAGCGGGCCGGAGATCTCACACATTATGTTCGCGGATGACATTGTGTTAGTGGCGGAGGCGTCTGTCTCGCAACTATCAGTTATTCAAGAGGTTCTGGAGAGGTTTTGCAAGGCTTCCGGGCAAAGGGTGAACATCAGCAAGTCGAAGCTCTTTGTTTCCCCCAATGTCTCTGAAGCTGTCGTGGAGGATCTGAAGTCGAGTTGCGGTTTCGAAGTGACTAATAATCTTGGTAGTTACCTCGGGATGCCGATTTTACACACTAGAATTGAGAAAGATACGTTCAGTCCCTTGCTCGACAAGGTGACGAACAGATTGGCGGGGTGGCGGCAAAAGCGGCTGAGCTTGGCGGGTCGGGTGACGCTTGCTAAATCTGTCCTTAATTCGATACCTTTATACACTATGGCCACTGTTTCACTCCCGGCTGCGATATGTGATGCTATCGACAAGGCGGTTCGGGGCTTCATTTGGGGCGATAATGATGCTCAAAGGAAAATTCATTTAGTTGCTTGGGAGGATGTTTGTAAGCCGAAAGCTAGCGGAGGTTTGGGAGTGCGGTCTATGAGGGAGCTGAACATTGCGGTTACAGGTAAATTGGTTTGGAGATTTATTAATAATAGTAAAGGCTCTATGTGGTGCAGGATTTTGCAGGCCAAGTACGTTCGCGACAATGGCACCATAATGGCGGGTTGCTCGGCAATCTGGGCAAGCATGAGGATAAGCCTCAATAGGGTGGTGAATGAGGGCATCAAATGGGTCGTCGGAGACGGAGAATCGATCCTCTTCTGGAGAGATAGATGGCTGGTGGACAAGAGTCTTGAGGAAGTGATTAATAGGAGCTTGACGGAGGAGGAACAGAATAGAACTGTCAGAGATTATTGGTGCGACGGGGAAGGCTGGCGATGGGAGCTGCTTGGAAGCGCGCTGCCGGCAGGGGTGCTCCTGTCGCTTGCAGCAGCCTTGGTGAACGAGGAAGAGGATACCCCGGATTGCTTGAGCTGGAAGGCGACAGACGACGGGAATTACTCCATAAAGTCGGCTTATGATCAACTAATCCTTGCTAATGATTTTGCTAGTGCTGATGGGGTTATTTTCAGGAGGATTTGGAGACTGCAGGTTAACGAGCGTGTTCGAATGTTTACTTGGTTAGTCATCAGAGGGGTGATACTCACCAATGAGGAGAGACGCCGGAGACACATGGCAACTGAACCCTGGTGTTCTAAGTGCAAGGACAAGCCGGAGTCGATGATCCACATATTCAGGGACTGCCCATCCTTTACTAATGTTTGGAACGGTCTTTTGAATGGAAGTGTGGATTCTGAGTTTTTTGATTTGCCTTGTGCAGAATGGTTAAGGGCGAATATCATGTCGAACCGGATTACCGCGGACGGAGTGCAATGGGCTTGCATTTTCGCAAATGCTCTATGGTGGGCTTGGAAGTGGCGGAATGAACGGGTCTTCAACAACGGCGGGGACAGACCAAACAAAGCAAGGTTTATTCTGGATAACACGAAGGAGTACAGCATGGTGTGGAATTTGAGGCCAGACGTTGTCCCGAAAGCCGTCAAACAGAAGGTTGATATCGCATGGACTAAGCCGAATCAGAATTGGATCAAAGCCAACGCGGATGGCGCTGTGTGCAAGGAGGGGAATGCAGCAGCTGGTGGAGTTCTCAGGACGGCGGAAGGCGCTTGGGTGGGAGGTTTTGGACATCGTATTGGCTCGTGTCCGACGGTTATGGCAGAATTATGGGGGATCCTTGGGTGTCTCCGCCTAGCCTGGAGGATGGGTTTCCGTCAAGTCGAGGTGGAAACGGATTCTCGAATGGCTTACTCTATGGTGGTTAATGGTGTGGCGGATTACCATCCGTCTTCGAGCCTGGTTAAGTGTTGCCAAGGCTTTCTGAAAAGGAACTGGTCGATCCAGCTCCGTCATGTCTTCAGGGAAGCGAACAAGGTCGCCGACTCCCTTGCCAAGATGAGCCTGTCGTTGGTTCATGGGTTTCACGAGCTATTGGAGCCACCGGATGATACGAAGAAACTCATTGAGAGTGATTGTATGGGGAAGGCTACTCCCCGGATGGTCGTGATGTAGCTTTTGAACTTTGTAACTCGGGTTGGTTTTCCGCCCCGTGTTGTTTACCAAAAAAAAAAAAAAACCTCCTCATCCCATTCCCACCCACCTGAAATTGTTTAGCTTTTACTTGCTGGAGCAGGATTGGAAGATGAACAAGTTTGCTTGTATGGCGATCTACGCAGCGGTGGCCGCGGTGGCTCTCCTGGCCATCGTCAGAGAAGCGGAGGCGGTGACATGCAGCGTTACCCAGCTGAGCCCGTGTGCGTCGGCAATGACGTCATCATCACCGCCCTCAAAACCGTGCTGCCAAAAGCTGAGGGAGCAGAGGCCTTGTTTATGCCAGTACGCCAAGAACCCAAGCCTCAGACAATACGTTACCTCCCCTGCCGCTAAAAAGCTTTCTTCCACTTGCGGCGTTTCGGTCAAGTGCTAGAAACACCATATATCATATATATGTTTTAAATTGAGTCCTTGTATCGAAAATAATTGTGCCCAAAACTTATGTACAATACGTTTTTGGTACAATTCCAATAAAAATATACTGCCTTGAATCAATCTATCGATCCTTATTTTTATAGTTTCATTTTGGTATTGTGTCTTAAGCAACATGCAGATCCAAGATTTTTGCCCGAAAACTACAAAGGAGGATCGATGATGATCCTCATTAAACATAATTTTTGTCCCTATGAACCAAATAAGTCATTATAACTAACGTTATTTTCCAAATCCAACGAATCAATAAAACCAAGCTTTATCAATATATAAAATTCGACTTAAAACTCTCTATTATGAATCTACAAATGGATTCTCAAAGCAATAAATTTACCCCAAATTACTAATTAAATCTGTAGAATGATAGAATTGATGTAAGTCCTTCTTGAGGGTTTCCATTCATTGATATAACATATATATAGGTTACAAAGGTATTGGGCCTTAACGGGCTTTCAGCCCACTATACAATAGGAGACCTATGTAATCTATCAAACCCCCGCAGTCGAAACGGGAGGGGTCCGTACAGTGAGACTGGACCGAAAATCAATGAATAACTGTCTAGGTAAACCCTTGGTGAATATATCAGCGTACTGATAAGAGGACGGGACATGTAGAACGCGGACATGTCCAAGGGCAACCTTGTCCCTGACGAAGTGGAGATCAAGCTCAATGTGCTTCGTGCGTTGATGCTGGACTGGGTTGCTAGCAAGGTAGACGGCGGAGACGTTGTCAGTGTAGACCAGAGTGGCCTTCTGTAAGGGGCAACGGAGCTCAAGCAGGAGATTGCGGAGCCAAGAGCATTCAGAGACAACGTTGGCAACTCCCCTGTATTCGGCTTCAGCGCTGGAGCGAGACACGACAGACTGACGCTTGGCCGACCATGACACAAGTGTGTCATTGAGGAAGACACAGTAACCAGATGTGGAGCGACGCGTGTCAGGACAACCACCCCAATCCGCATCAGTGTAAGCAACAAGGTCAAGCTTAGAGGAAGGAGTGATCGTGGTGCCGAGCTCGAGTGTGCCGCTGATGTACCGGATGATCCGCTTTAAGGCATGAAAGTGGGGTTCCCTGGGGGCATGCATAAATAAGCAGATCTGCTGAACGGCGTAACTGATATCAGGTCTGGTGAAGGTGAGATACTGAAGAGCACCAGCAAGGCTCCTGTATAGCGTCGGATCATCGACCAAAGGACCTGAGTGAGCGCTGAGCTTGTTTGATGTATCGACAGGGGTGGCGACCGGATTGCAGTTACTCATGTTAGCCCGAGCAACAATTTCAGCCGCATACTTACTTTGTGAGAGGAATAGCCCAGACGAGTGCCGCTGAACAGCAACTCCCAAGAAGTAAGACAACGGGCCCAAATCTGACATAGCGAATTCAGCACTGAGCTGTGAAATAATCGACGTTCGAAGAGCATCAGAAGAGGCGGTGAGAATGATGTCGTCAACATATAGGAGCAGAAATGCCATGTCGGAGCCTCTGCGATAGATGAACAGGGACGAATCCGAGCGGCTGCCAATGAAACCCAAGCGGAGAAAATGAGAAGCAAAGCGCTGGAACCAAGCTCGTGGAGCCTGTTTCAGACCATACAGAGAGCGCTTCAGGAGACAGACGTGCTTAGGACGATCGGCATCAGTAAATCCCGGCGGCTGAAACATGTAGACTGTCTCATTCAGGTGACCATGCAGAAAAGCGTTCTTGACATCGAGCTGATGAATGGCCCATTTGCGCGACAGAGCTAAACTCAAAACCACTCGGATAGTGGCAGGCTTGACCACGGGGCTGAATGTCTCATCACAATCAATACCAACCTGTTGGGACCGACCGTTGACGACAAGACGTGCTTTATAGCGCTCCAACGTCCCATCAGAGCGGAACTTGTGACGGAAGAGCCACATACAGCGAACAACGTTCGCCGTTGGAGGGCGTGGGACAAGAACCCAAGTACCATTCTTTGTAAGGGCCCTGTATTCGTCGAGCATAGCCGCCTGCCAATTCGGGTCGAGGAGGGCTGTTTTGTGGGAGGTGGGGATGGGGGAGAGGGAGGGCTGGGAGCCGGGAAGGACGAGGGAGACGGGGGCAGGTGAGGCAGGTGCGGCGGGCGCCGCTAGGAGTGGGGGGGGGGGGGGGGGTGGAGCGGCGGGCGCCGCTGTGGCTGCGGCGGGCGCCGCCAGGAGGGGGAAACTTGCGGCGGGTGCCGCAGCAGGGGTTGCGGCGGGCGCGGCAGGTGCAGTGGCGGGCGCCGCACGTAGGGGAGGGGATGGTGTTTGATGATGTGATGGACGGTGGATAGCGGGGTGATGGGTGGTGGTCATGGAGACGATCTGACGGGGTCGGAAGACTCCGGAGACGCTGCGGGTGTGTGGTCTTGTGGTGGGGGGTGGCGAGGGAGGTGGGGGAGGGGGAGACGCAGGAGCACCGGGAGAGCTCTGGGGAAGAATGAAGTGAGGGAATGGTGACTCAGACTCTGTCGACGACACAGGGGGTGTGGGAGACGCGAAGGGAAATCGCGACTCATCAAAAGTGACATGATGAGACATAATGATCTTGTGGGTCTTGATATCGAGGCAAATGTAACCGCGATGATCGGACGGGTAGCCTAGGAAGACACAAGGGGTGGAGCGCGGGTGAAGCTTGTGGGGGGCGGTGGATGACTGATTAGGGAAGCACAAGCAACCAAAGGTACGAAGGTGATCATACCTAGGCTCGGCGTAATAAAGTGTCTGAGCTGGCGAGCGATGGTGTAGGGTAGTGGAAGGGAGAATGTTCAGGAGATAACATGTGGTGGATAAGGCGTGAGGCCAATAGGGAAGGGGAATAGATGCGTGGAAGAGGAGAGAGCGCATCATATTGGTAATGGTTCTGATGATTCTTTCTGCCTTGCCATTCTGCTGAGAAGTATAGGGGCAAGACAAGCGATATGAAATCCCATTTGCGGCAAAGAAGGAGTGAAAGTCTTTGTTGTCAAATTCACGACCATTGTCAAATTGGAAACATTTGATGGACATGTGGAACTGTGTTTTGATGTAGGCATGGAATCTGGCAAAAATAGGAAACACTTGGGACTTGAAATGCAACGGGAAGACCCATAAGTAATGAGTGTAGTCATCCAGAAATAAGAGGTAGTACTTGTGACCCTCCTTGCTAGGCACGGGAGAGGTCCAAATGTCGCTGTGAATGATATCAAAGGGAGCAAGGGTAGAGGTCAAAGACCGTTGGAACGGCAGTCTGGCATGTTTGCCTAGTTGGCAGGAAGAGCATAAACCAGAGCGTGGGTCTTTGGTACAGGTGACAAGGTTCTGGGAACGGAGGACATCTAGAACGGCAGCGGTGGGATGGCCCAGGCGTGCATGCCACAGGCTGGACGATGATGCCGAGAGGGCGACCGGACACGACTGACTGGACGCAGGAGGTGGTGTGACAGGGTAGAGCTCCCCGGTGCTGTTACATCTCATGCGAGTAACCCCCGTAGTAAGATCGTTCACAGAGAAACCATAGGGATCAAACGTAAGGGAAACGTTGTTGTCAGTAGTGAACCGACGGACAGAGATAAGGTTTTTGACAATCTTTGGGGCAATAAGGACATTGTTCAGGTGTAGTGGGTGGGTTGAGGTCTGTAAATTGGCGTGGCCAATTCCCGAAGTAGCAAGACGACCACCATTTCCGACGATAATAGAGTGGGCAGGGCCCTTAAAAGAAATAGATGAGAGGTTACCTGAGGAGTTCGTCATGTGGGAGGTGGCACCAGTGTCCATGTACCAAGAAGAGTCTGAAGATGTCGGCTGCGTAGAGGAGAAGGCGTGATCCAGAGCTGGCGGAACATAGCCTAGGTCAGGCGATGTCAGAGAGGCCTGAGGACCGGCATGTCGAGGGGTAGGATATCTAGAGTATCCAGAGAAGGCGTGATGTTGGTGATCGTAGAAGGCCATGGTAAGAATTTTTTTTTTTTTTTTCAGAAATATTGGCCGACTGAATTAATAAAAAACTAACTCAGGGCCAAAATTGAGAATAGTATAAAACAAGGATGATTGTGTAATTAATTGAAACGAGAATGCACAAGACGCTATCTTCTTCGGGGGGAACAAGACAGAGACGCCGCCAGGCGGAGTTGGATCGGCGACGACGAGTGGACGGAGGTATGCGTGAGGCTCGAATCCGGGCTAGGAGTGGCCGGAACTGTGCTCGTGGTGGTCGGGGATTCCGAATTTGGGCGGCGAGAGCGAGGTTGCGGAGAGGAGACAATTGCAGCGGCGGCGACGGCGCGGCAATCGGCGTTCTCCGGGGTGGTCTCGACCTGGGCGGTGGGTGACGACGATCGGAGGGAGAGCAGCGGCGATCGGAAGCAAGCGGCGAGGCCCGGTCTTGGCTAGCGGCAACAGTCGAAGACGACGAGATGCTATGGTGGCTCGTGGTTCAAGTCGGCGGCGGCTGCTCAAGGGAGACGTGGGATGCCGGCGGTGCTGGTCAGCGGGGTGACGTGCGATGTTGAATTGATTCTGATGCGGAGAGAAGCCGGTAAGAGAAGAGGTGAGGCGGGGTAAGAGAAGAGGTGAGGCGGGAGGATCAATTTAGGGTTCCGTTAGGAAGAAAAAGGTTGTGATACCATGTAGAATGATAAAATTGATGTAAGTCCTCCTTGAGGGTTTCCATTCATTGATATAATATATATATAGGTTACAAAGGTATTGGGCCTTAACGGGCTTTCAGCCCACTATACAATAGGAGACCTATGTAATCTATCAAAATCCACAAATTTATTAGCAAAATCACAAACCCTAATCAAATCTTAACCAAATTGATTCACAAATTACTACTTAAATTCATTCTCATCTCAATGAATTGAACTTAAAAACAATCTAATTAAAATTCAACTTAAGTAATCATTGTTCATATTTTATACTCCTGTAAAAAAAAACAAATTCACAAACCACAAATTCACAGATTTAATTCATTTCTCACTATAATCACAAACCACAATTTCAAAGTACAAACCCTAATCGAAATTTCCCCAAATTGATTTTCAAATCCACAAATTCTAATCTAAATTGATTCTCATATCAACCAACTGAATTTAAAAACAATAATAATATCGCAAGTGATTTCAATCTATCAATCCTTATTTTTATAGTTACATTTTGGATTTTTGGTATTGTGTTGTAAGCAACACTAAGTGACGGATCCAAGATTTTTGCCAGGGGCTGAAAACGAAAAAGGATGACCGATGCTCCTCATTAAACCAAATTTGTGTCCCTATGAACCAAATAAGTCATTATAACTAATGTTATTTTCCAAATCCAACAAATCATTCAAATCAAACTTTATCAATATATAAAATTCGACTTAAAACTCCCTACTCCAAATCCAAAACTCGATTTCAAATCAACAAATTTACCCCAAATTGCTACTTAAATCCACAAATTTAATTAGCAATATATATAAGAGTTCTAGTGAAATAAAAAATACAGTATGGTGCAACGGTAAAACAACTGAATATTGTATTACATTAATATGAATATTGAGTTATGAATATGAATATGTGAATATGAATATGGTTGTATTAATTCATTTTATGTTATGTGAATATAAATAATATCATATTTATATACTCATATTTACATCATATTCATATTCAAACAAACATAGGAAGGGAAAAAGATCTTATGAAACCAAGTGGTTGAAACCACCGTGAGTCATCGAAGAAGACCACTGAGGACATGGGAACCTAGCATCGATCTCAGAAGATGAGAATCGGTGTGAGAGCTTGTGAAATTATTCTGACGGCAGGGTACATGGGGAGCAAGTATCGGGTCTATTGTCTTTAGTTTCATGGTTATAAGGGACGAAGATTCATCTTCTAACACAAAAGGTCAAGCAAATATGTTATATATAAACCCTTTGTTTTTCCAACATGGGACTTTAATTGTTTAAAGTCCAAATACCCATATAAGTGTGTTGAGCTGGAGTTTTGGTTAATCTAAGCTAGCACAGCCCAAGTCTGTGGCAGCCCAATAGGGTAACACCCACTTTGCTTTAGTGATCATAAAACTCATCCAACGAATTCATTTTTCAAATGCTGAAAATTAAAGAGACAACAATGTTTAGGTTCTGGGTACAAAATACAATTGAAAGAATCAAATCACTTACCAAATCCGGCCTGTCTCTCAAGAACACGTACAAATATATGGTCATACAAATCTCGCAGCTAATTTTCCATAATACTATTTAATTTATTATTGTAGAAAAAGCTGGCAATAATATTTATTAGGTGGGTAGAATTAAAGACGATGCCCTGATGATCAATCTCTAGCTATATATATTAGCAGGGATTGATGTAGTGGGGAGGCCTCATGCTTGTTGCCCGAGTCGGACCGTTCTTGACGATAAGCACCGTGTCCATACCCCAGCTCGCATGCCTCTCCAGATGACAATGCATAAACCACACCCCTTCATTCATATTCAAACAGAGAAAATAAGATCAAAGGAACAATAAAAGGTAAACAATTAAGAAGAAGATGAAGCGATGAACTCACCAGGGTTGTTAGCTTTGAATCTGATAGCAGTCCACCCATTCTTTGGCACACCGATGGTGTTAACCTCCGCCGGGTCCTTCAAATTGTAACCTTTAGGGCTTTCGTTGACGTCGAAGATGCCGTTTCCCCATCCCACGACGTAGTAGCTGTAGCCGTGCAAGTGCATCGGGTGGTTCTCCGACGCATTCAACACGTTGGTCCCTTGGAACACGATCTCCACCGTCTGCTCATACTCCACCACAATAACCCGAGTCCCGTTCAAATCCGACATCGTGAAATTGTCCCCGATCATCGGAGACATTGTGTAGTTAAACACGTAGGGCGGGTCGTTGGGGAAATCCGTCTTGTACACGCCCTTGAAGTGTTTCCAATATGCCTGGAGCACGTCGGTTTTGGGGGCATCGAACGTCACGTTGTTTAGGCTCGCCGAGAGCCTGTTGTTGTTGGGGCCGGAGCAGTTTTGCCCCGCCTCACAGGGTAGAGTTCCGACCGCGATTGTCATGATAATCCTCCGGTCAACGGTCTGGGGAACGTTGACCGGGTGGCCAGGGGTGGACAGGGAACGGAACTGGCGAGTGAAGGCAATGGCGGCTTTGCTGTTGTTGTAGTCGGGGAGGGTGGGGAAGGTGGCATTGGTTGGGGGAGTGTAATCTCCGGCATACTCGACGATAGCGGTGGTGGTGGCATTAGAGAAGACGAGCTCACCGAAGGCTCGGGAGGCCATGTAGTAGTGGCTAGGATCTTGGTTGGCTACAAGGAGGACATCCATGGTCTGGCCAGGAGTGATCATAATGTAGTTGGTGGTGATGGGCTTGATGTAGGCGGCGTCGATGCCGACCACGGTGAGCTTGTGGTTGGCCACCATGAAGAACATCTCTTCGTTCATCACACCGTTTATGATACGTAATAGGTAGGTTTTGCCATGTTCTACCCTCATTTTAAACATGTCTGCATCCAAATTAATATTCGATCAATAATACAAAATGATGGAACTAGTTAATAAATAATAAAAAGATAAAGAAATTAAGAACTGTAGGTACCGGCGGTGGAGCAAGGCTGTGTGTCCCCAGGTTGCCCGTTGATGGTAAAAGCGTCGGATTTGTTGGTTTCACCACCACTTGCCAATGCGTCTTCAATGATTTGCATCACACTTCCTTTGTACCAAGATGCTATTCACACACAAAATAAAACACACCCCTTAAATATGCTGTTTTGCACAAAACCACCCCTTAAAATTAAAATTGCAGAAAACCACCCCTTAAACTCATTCCGTTAGCAAAACACATTCAATTCATTTCTTAAACTCTACCCAGCTTGACCTAGCTATATAAGCTCTAGATTCTCCAGCTGCTCGCTTGATTCATTCACAACATCTCGTGAGAGCTTCTCTTTCCTAGGGTTTGCTCTCCGATTAGAGTTTTTGAGATGCATGTTTGGAGTTCTCGATATTCGAAGCTTCTTGTCCGTTTGTCGGAGTGGCCTTCAGACGGTGGATCCATGATGGCTGAGTGCTGAAGAAAACGAAGTCTCTCTAGTTGTCGCTTCCTTCGACGCCATTGGTTGGAGATGGAAGATCTTCTTCGATCTCTGGTTCTTTTCAGGGTGATTTCTTATCTCGCTGTTGGACTTACACTTGCCTAGAGTAGACTTGGGATCTATTTGTAACTCTGGCTTGTTTGCCCTTCACTTTGAACTCTTTTCATAGTGGATTTCGGGTCGACTCCTGAGGCCTCGAAGACGTATATAGGACTATTGTCCGAACCTTGTAAACAAATGATATATCTGTGTCCTTTATTTTCCGCATGTTCGTTTAATGGTTATTTTTTTATTCTTTAATTTCAACAAAACGACTTTCAAAACTTTGATCTATTCGAGATCTAGTTTTATCACAGTTTCTTGAAGTTGGGAATTTTAAATTTTTAATGACAATATGTATAGAAAAGGGCTAGTTTATCTAAGTTAAGGTTATGAAGTCGCATCATTTAAATAAGATAGAGGTAGACCTTTAATATATTTTTCTAAACTAAAGGATACATAGAAAGAATTTTTTTTTTTTTAGTTTTTTTTTCATAGGTAAAACAGGTGTGGGCTATTACAATAGTGGAGGAGGGATCTTTTTTCTAATTCTGTACAACAGTGTTATAAGTTGTGCTATTTCTATATTTTATGTTAATTTTTGTCAATGCAATGATACATTTGTAGCACTTTCTAAAACAATGGCTAAAATGCGTTATTAGTAGCTAGCTAAAAAGTGCGCATGCTTGCTATACTTTTCTAAAATATATATGAGGTATTTGATTGACACTTTCCATAATATTTTATTTATGAGATGTATTGAGTATTTATGTTAAAAAAATTATACTATATGTGTGTGTTTTTTTTTTTAAATAATGGACCTAAATACTTGTTAATTGATCTTTTTTTCTTTTTTCAGTAGTACGTATTGCGAAGGATTTTTTTTTTTGGGGTAAAAAAACAAAGAAATTGTGAAAGGTGGTAATTTTGTGAGAGCAAAATTAAAAATAGAGCAAATATATACAAGTTCAAGTACATACCAAGAAAGATAGGAATTTCAGCATCAGGTTGGATGGGATACGGGTAATGCTTCCCGGGCTTGGGGTAGACAAAGATGGGGCCGTGGACGGTGGCTCGAGACCAGTCACTGTGGGCATGCCACCACAACGTCCCTTCCTCGTCCGACAGTATGATCTCGTAAGTGTAGTTAGCCCCTGGCTTGATAGGGCATTGCGCCACGTACTCCGGCCCATCCGACCATGGGTTCCTTGGTTGCTTCACCCCGTGCCTGCATTCGTACGTACATGATTAATTATAGTCGTGTGTACGAGCCCTAGTAGTTTATAAAATCCGATGGTTTTATCCTAAAATGTTTTTATTTACAGCTTGTTTATTTTTTGCTCAAAAAATTCATATCTCATAATGTTATTAACATCGATCTCAGGAGTAGGATAACAACATTTTATCTAATTATTAACGTATTTTTAATAACAATAATTTAATAGAATATGGAACCGGCAATGATGTGGCTACAGAGTACGTGCCAAAGGTATAAATTTCAAATATATGCACGTGGCCAACTACAAAATACAATGAACAATGGAGGAAAATAAGTGTGACAGCAATTTGAATAAAGTTGGATCTATATATATAATAATTTTCACCTACTCCAATCCATATTAAGGTTAAAGATTATAATGGTCAACAAAAGTGAAGAAAAAGCGGAAATAATAGTATATTGGTCAACAAAAGTGAAGAAAAAAAAGGAACCTATACTTTGGCTAAATTAAGAAACAAGGAATGAATTTCAAGTGTAAGATTATATAAGTGCATAATATCAGGCGCATTTTATTACGACGTGTACAGTATGAACACAATGCAAGAACCTTTCGAAATAAGATAATACTACGTAACTAACAATTGACCCAAAAAATAGTAATAACTAACAGATAATATATATTTTTTTAAAAAGAAAATAACAACTGGCCTTATTTGCTTGAAATTATTTCCAACTATATATATAACAAGAAATCATGGTAATAGGAAAAAATTATTTCCCACGATAAATAATTTTTTATTTTTTTTGGTAAACACCCACGATAAAGAAATTGAATCATTTCACAACTAGCTAGTGTAATACCCGACCCGACCCTTGAAACTGGCCTTATTTGCTTGAAATTTCTCCAAAATTTGTCATCTGAAATTCTGTATGAACCAATTAAGTACTTTAGTTCGAAATTATAAAACAACCAAATCCTACTAGCTTGCACCCAAAAAGTAAAATCTAAACACATATATAAGTCAAAATAAGGTTCCATCATAAAACTAACTGACAACATGAGTAGATATATTAAGACTTGTTATAATCAACTTTAAGATACAAGACTTTTTTGTTCTCATTTACATCTCTCATCACGTGCAACTAAGATATTTTGCGGTAGTTGACAATTGGACAACGGATCTAACATCTTATTTTCTTAATTTTTATATACTAAGACTTGTTATATTCAACTTTAGATATTGAACTCGATCTTTTACTGTCATTCACATTTCCCAACCTAGCTAAACCGAAAATGAAAGAATAGAAACCGAAACTAACCAGTGTATGGTGACACCATATTTGCCGTGATTATGAACATTGACTTGAATGGTTTCTCCTTGGTGAAGATACAGAGCTGGTCCTGGAAACATCCCATTCATCGTCAGCATTGTTTTTGTGCTGCATAGCTTCGTGAACGATGTCTCCTCCAACTGCATTTTTTACATATTCATTCATCCATCCATCAATATTCAGTACGTTCGTATCGTTAATTTATAATTCAAATTTTATTTAGTTTGCTGGATCGCTCACCGATATTAGAAATTACATAAAATAGATGTAGATCTATATCCAGTGCCAACTGTGAACGTACCAACACATCGACAGGGAAATACCATATATACTAATACCATTGATATATAAAATTATACGTCTCAATCGTACATTTTTTTTTAAATTAAGGGACAAATTAAAACATGTTGGATCAAATTAATTACATTCTTATAAAAAGTATCTAGAGTAAACCAAGAACAATGATGGAGCACACATACATACAGATAGATAGAGGGGAGAGGATATAAATAAAGAGGATGGAATGGAAGAGGAGAACTTACCACCCAATCTATGGTACGGACATTCTTGTTGGCAATGCATAGAGCAAACACATTCACCAAAACCAAACCCAATAGCTTCAAACTAATTGACCTCATTGTTTTGTGGAAGCTATAGGCTCCACCTGCTTTATTCTTAATTGGTTTGCTCATCTACCTAGCTTCCACACCACCTTCTTTTATAGTGTAAATCAAGTGGACAGCTTAATGTGAAAGTTACGTACGTACATTCAATATATATAATATAATATATACACATGCAATTAATTATATCCATCACATGGATCTCGCATATGTTATATTATAACAGTATTATGAAGACTATGCCTATATGTTACATTTCTTTATTTTCACATTGCTTTTACTATGGTTTATTTCATGTAATTTCTTCCCTTTTCTTGCCTTGCTGTAATAACTAATAAGCCTTTTTTGGCATGACTGTGGCACGTGATCAGGTGAGCTCAGTGGTATATAAGCCGAGCTGTCACCTGATGGCACAGTAGGGTTTTGGGATCTTCAATGTGCAGCTTTCTTTATGGCCGATTTGGCTCTTTCCCTCATTGAATGAAACATTGCATTTATTTTGATGTGTTCTTGCTCTTTACAGCAAGCTTGTGCAGGGATCTGGAGCTTTGCAGCTCTTCACATGGTATCAGAGGGGCATGTGACGATTTGCTGATTTCCGTTGTGTAAGAAGGAAGTAGAGACAATGTCTAATGAAGGGAACAACTCAGGGACTAATCAGGTTGGAAATTCGGGAACAGAGGGAAATAGTCAAGGTAATCTCAGTGACCCCTTATACTTGTCTAACTTGGATCATCCGGGTGTTGTCTTAGTAGGAATACCATTTGATGGAAGTAATTACATGACATGGAGTAGGGGAGTCATGATGGCTTTGGGGGCTAAATGTAAGCCGGGGTTTATTACTGGGGATTGTGTGAAACCAGAAGAGGATAATGCTGAGTTACAGAGATGGGTGAGAGCTGATTTCATGGTTAGATGTTGGGTTTTGAACTCCATGAACAAAAGTATAGCAGAGGGGTTTATGTTCATGGATTCAAGCAAGCAGTTGTGGGAAAAGATAGTGGAAAGGTTTGGACAGACAAATGCTCCCTTGATTTTTCAGATTAGAAAGAAATTGAAGAACATAAGTCAAGGAAGCATGAGACTGGGAGAAGTGTACAATGCACTTAAGAAGCTCTGGGATGAGCTACAATTACTAAAAAGAATGCCTGAATGTTCTTATGGAGCATCACGGCAGTGTACCTGTGATCTCAAGAAGAAAGTAGCTGAGATTGAGTCAAGGACTAAAGTGATGCAGTTGCTGGCTAGTCTTAATGAGAATTATAGAGGAGCCGGGAATCAGATCCTGGCTATGGATCCCTTACCCACAGTAAACAAAGCCTATTTCATCTTGCAACAAGTGGAAAGAGGCTCAAATGCATCAGGTGGGAATCAAGGAAATACCATGGATGCCAGTGCATTGATAGCTGCAAGGAATATTTCTTACAGAAGCCAGCAGAGCTCTTCTTCTACTAATCAGAATCAGAAGAAGGATTGGAAGGACTGGAAAGAACTAAAGAGGCTCAAGTATGAACAAAAATGTACTCATTGCAACTATAGGGAACACGATCAGTGCTTTAAACTGCATGGAGTACCTGATTGGTGTAAGGAGTTGAAAGAGAATCCTAAGGCACCAAGTGGGAGCAGGAGTTCCACAAATGCAGCAGGGTCAATAAGCAACAGTGTGATGGGGACTCCTAGCCTCTTGATGAAATTGATGGAAATGACAGAAGTGTGCATGATGGACAGCTGGATTATGCTATGGTGAATGTTGTGTTTCAATAGGTGATAAAAATGATGAAAGGCAAAGACACTTGGGAGAGTGCACATGCCAACTTTGTAGGTAAAGTTTCATCTTCACTTCATGATTTATATTGCAATAATGGATCTGGATTGGAATGGATTGTTGATAGAGGAGCAAGTGATCTTATGTTGTCTAATGATCACTACTTATATGATAAGATCATGCTTGATAAGCCAGTTCTTATTGGATTTCCAGATGGTTCAGTGAAGACAGTACATGAGATGGGAAAAATGCAATTAACAGAATCTATCTGTCTTGATGGGGTATTGTTGGTGCCTGGATTCAAACACAACCTGTTATCAGTGGGAAAATTGTTAGATGATAATGATGAATTGGTAGCTGTATTTAATCATGCTTCATGTTATGTTCAGGACCCTGGAACTAGAAGAGTGTTGCTCTCAGGAAGGAGAAAGAATGGACTGTATAAGGTGCTTTCAGATGATCAGGATAAGAGTTGGAGTAGAGGGAAAGAGAAAGAATCTCATCAAGCTAGAATTTTGCTTTCTAAAGTTTCTTGTAATAAAGTTAGCAACACTTTAGATATTACTCATGCCAGACTTGGGCATAGTTCAATTTAAAAAATGAAGCATTTGATTTTTGTGAATGAGACAGACATGAGTAACTTTCACTGTGAGACTTGTGCTTTATCCAAGCATCACATGTTACCTTTTGCTAGAAGTATGAATGTGGCGGAGAAGCCTTTTGATTTGCTCCAAGTTATAATGGTTTTAGTTACTTTTTGACTGTAGTGGATGATTGTACAAGAGTAACTTGGTCTTTTTTGCTTAAAACCAAGGTGCAGGTGTACAAGCCAATTGCTGATTTCACAGCATATGTCAAGACTCAGTTTGATGCTCTTGTTAAATATGTTAGAATAGATAATGGGACAGAGTTTACCTCTAGACAGTGTGAGGAATTCTTTGCTGAGAAAGGGATATTGCATCACAAGTCTGTGCCCTACACTCCACAGCAAAATGGGAGGGTTGAGAGGAAGCACATACACTTAATTGAGACATCAAGATCAATGAGAGTGCATTCATCTTTACCTGTGAGGTTTGGGGGTGAATGCATTCTAGCTGCAACCCATGTAATAAACAAGCTGCCTACATAAATCTTGCAATGGAAAACACCTTATGAAAGGTTGTTTGGAAAGAATGCATCCTATGATGAGCTAAAAGTCACATGGTGCTTATGCTATGCACCTGTAAGTCATTCAGATAGAGACAAGTTGAAGTCCAAGGCTAGAAAATGTGTACTTCTCAGTTACCCACATGGTCAGAAAGCATACATACTTTGGGATATTGAAGGGAAAACTGCTTTTGTAAGTAGAGATGTGATCTTTCATGAAAATGTATTTCCATTCAAGGAATCTGCTACAAAAGATGAAAAGATAAATGATGAAGCAACTTTTAAACTCCCATTGGTAAATCCTGCTGATGATACATACAATGCGAGGGAGCCAGTGGTCTCCATACCAATTGTTTCAGATTCTCAATTAGCAAATGTGCCAGAAGGGAATGTAGTATGCCAGAGATCAATAATGAGTATGTTGGTGACTCATAGACGAGAACCGAGTCAAGCAGATCCAATACCATCTCACATGAGAGGTTAAATGATCATGTAGAATTCCCTCCCCTGAGGAGATCTCATAGACAGACTATGCAGCCTAGGAGGCTTGATGATTTTGTTTGCCATGGACAGAAAAGGAATGCTTCTGTGTCTCAGTCATTCCTTGTAACTTGCCTTGTTCACACTTTGAACATGGAGCTAGGATTTGTGAAATCTTTTGTTTGTATAGCAGAGGTCTATGAGCCATCTCATTATGGACAAGCTGCTAAGCATGAACACTGGGTGGAGGCAATGGAACAAGAGTTAAGAGCTCTTGAAGAAAATAATACATGGGAGATAACAAATCTTCCACCAGGAAAGAAGGCAGTTGGAAGTAAATGGGCGTAAAAGGTGAAGTACAGGCCTGATGGGACAGTGGAGAGATTCAAAGCCAGATTAGTGGCTAAAGGATACAACCAGGTGAAGCGGAAGGACTACAAGCATACATTCTCTCCAGTAGCTAAGTTCAGTACTGTAAGAATTTTGCTTGCCATTGCAACTTCCAAGCAGTGGCCATTACATCAATTAGATGTGAATAATGCATTCTTGCATGGATACTTAGATGAAGAAGTATGTATGATATCCCCTGAGGGGTATAGAAAAAGAATGTCCAATAGAGTTTATAAACTCAAGAAATCCATCTATGGATTGAAGCAGGCTTCTAGATAGTGGAACTTAGAGCTATGCAGATTTCTGATCAACATGGGATATGAGTAGAGCTTGGAGGATTAATCATTATTTGTGAAACATGTGACATTAGGAGATGTGGTGGCACTTGTTTATGTTGATGATGTGCTACTTACAAGAGATGATGATCATGTGATAAGTGAAACCAAGAAGGCTCTTCATGCTAAGTTCACAATCAAGGACTTAGGCTTAGCAAGATACTTCTTGGGACTTGAAATATTGAGAGATGGATCAGGAACTCACTTGCACCAAAGAAAGTATGTTTTGGACATCACAACAGACTGCAATATGATGAATTGTAAGCCTGCACCTTTTCCTATATAAAAAGGATTGAAACTATCTATTGATAGTGGTGAATTGATGCCTGATGCTGAGGTATACAAAAGATTAGTGGGCAAGTTATTGTTCTTGAATCTCACAAGACTAGATATTTCACATGCTGTGCAACATCTTAGCCAGTTCATGTCAGAGCCTAGACAACCACACTATGAGGTTGCTTTACATGTGGTGAGGTATTTGAAAGGCACCATTGGTATGGTACTTTATTATCCTGTGCAATCAGACCTGGCCATATCTGCTTATTGTGATGCAGACTAGGGAACATGCCAGTTTAGTGCTAAATCATTAACTGGGTATTGTGCTTTTATTGGAAACTCAATGGTATCTTGGAAGACAAAAAAGCAGACCACAATATCAAAATCCTCAGCAGAAGCAGAGTATAGAAGCATGTCAACCACTACAAGTGAGTTGATTTGGATTGAGGGAGTTCTCACTGTGTTACAGATCAAAATTCCTTTGCCAATACCCCTTTATTGTGAGAACGTACAAGGTAGCAATACACATTGCAGAGAACCCAGTGTTTCATGAGAGGACTAAACACCTCAAGATTGATTGTCACTTCATTAGGCAGTTCTTGGTGACAGGATTCATTCATCCACAACATGTTCGAACTGGTGTCCAATTGGCAGACATCTTTACAAAACCATTGGGAGAGAAAACCTCATCTATTTTTCTCTTGCAAGTTAGGACTTGTGGGCTTTGACACACGTCCAACTTGAGGAGGGGATATGAAGACTATGCCTATATGTTATATGTCTTTATTTTCACATTGCTTTTACTATGGTTTATTTCATGTAATTTCTTCCCTTTTCTTACCTTGCTGTAATAAGCCTTTTTTTGGCATGACTGTGGCACGTGATCAGGTGAGCTCAGTGGTATATAAGCCGAGTTGTCACCTGATGGAACAATAGGGTTTTGGGATCTTCAATGTGCAGCTAATTTCCTTATGGCCAATTTGGCTCTTTCCCTCATTGAATGAAACAATGCATTTATTTTGTTGTGTTCTTGCTCTTTACAGCAAGCTTGTGCAGGGATCTGGAGCTTTGCAACTCTTCACAAGTATCTAATTATAATCCACATATATACACACATATATTAAAATCGATGCATAGTGTCCTATGTGACGTATTGTGGTTGATTCCATGAATTTTTTTTTAATAAAACAATATGTTGTCATTGTTTATGTATAGAAAGGTACACTATATATTAGATAATTGCCAAAAAAAAAACAGTTAATAGTCACACTCACCAAAAATATTTATATCAAAATTAATTATTTAATAATTGTTATTTTATTCATATTATTTTTTGAGGCCAAAGTAAATTATTAAAATACTACGTAGCCATAATATATAGGCACAATCCATCCATGGATAGATATTTTAGTAAGCTAACATAATAAATATATATATACTACATATTTAATAAAAAATATTCAAATATTTTTAAACAACAGTTATCTATTAAAATACATGAGATTTAAATAAATGATATTATAAAAAAAAACCTTTTACATTATAAATGTGAATTTTATTTATAGATATATTTTGAGAGAATCTAAATAAATGATATTTATATCGATTATATATAATCTATCAAAATAATTTTATTTATATCTATATTTTTTGAGAGGAAAAAATAATTTATATTTAGATATTTTTTTAAATCTATCTACATTATTTATAATATTGTATTATTGTATTCTCTGTAAAAAGGGCGGGACATTGCCATATTGATTTGTGCATAATATAATGAAAAATGGATACAAATTTGTGACTGCTACTTCCCATCGCCAATAAGTCTGAAAAAGCGTCTAAAAATATTAAATTTAGGTATTTGCACCGTGTAGTCACCTACACAAGTTTATTATCCACTGGCTTGTCCGGTCTCTCGGTTTCTCTAGGCTTGTCTAGAGGACTGAATTTCTTATCTTGCTTCAAAAAAAAAAAAACCTACACTAGTTTATTACTATATACTTAATTGACTAGCACTTTAAAGTAGTAGTACGATTCCCGTGCCATGACATAGTTTTTTATAAATAAAATCTTCATATAATAATATCATAAATTAATATTACAAAATTTCAATAATAAAAGTTAAGATAAGATGAAATAAAAAAACATAGAGTTGATTAAATAAATAAAAAATCATAAAAATGTTAATCATAAAAGTATCTAAAGAACCTTTCAGAAATTATTTTAAAAAAATTATTCTCATTTAGAGTAGCATTTTTAAATATAGAAATTTTATATTATTCTCATTGGTTAGTAAAAGAAAGAAAGAAAATATCATTATAACTTTACCTAACCCGACCCCAATAATTCTTATATGACCACTACATACTAATTGTATAAATACTTACAAAAGGTCGACCTAATAATCGGACATGAATAGAACGATTAAGGTTATCATGTTTAATTGTTTTTATAAAGGCAATCATTTGTTGTTATTGTAATTTGTTCTTATTTCTCACATTGTATTTCATTTATATGGCTCTAAAGAAAAAAGCGAGGAAATAAAATATATCGAAAAGAAAAAAAAAATAGAAAAAGAGAAAAAAGAACAAAAATTATAAATAAATAAATATCAAGAGAAATAGCCAAAATAAGGTAACCCTTCTTGACTACTCAAGAGAATAATAGAAAAAGGAGAAAAAAGAACAAAAGTTATAAAACGATTAAGGTTATCATGTTCAGTTGTTTTTATAAAGGCAATAGTTTGTTTAATTTGTTAGTATTTAAGAATACATCACATAAGAGCCAAGTTCATTTGACTACTCAAAGAGTCGAGATTCCAAAAGCTATCATATATCACATATCGATCAATGTAAATCATATAATAAAATATGAATGATCGACTTGAATTCGAAATCCCGAATTCTCAATAATCAAAGATAAATAGTATGATTAAATTATAACTTGAATTATATTTACTTTTACTTCAAAAATACTTTTTGAAAGACACAAATAACATGAATTATATTTGAGGTGTAGTAGGGAGTATGATTAATTTTGATAACAATATATTGACAAATGACAATGAAATTAAAGATGAATAAAATGAGTCAGTGAGAGGATTATATATTGAGTTATATTTAATTTTACTTGAAAAATATTTTTTTGGAAAGATACAAATAAATATTTTTTTATTAGGTAAAAATTCGACGCACCGGATAGGCCTGGTGGGTCGAGACTCGAGAGGCCAAATAAATCGGCGACAAACAAACCGACAAATATGTTGAAGACATAAAACAAACAAAAGACAGAATCACCAAACTACAACACTGAAGTAATAGGCGAAGACTAGCAAATATGATGAGAGACCAGGAGCAGTGGGCAACAACTCATCCGTCAGTTGGTAGAGGCACGCAGGGAATCCCTAGGGAACTAAGTGGAAACCTCATATTTGGACTCTGTCAACGAGCCTTCAGGTTTCGATCACGTCTACGACCTCTCGCGCGTCGACATATAAGAAGAACCACCACTAAAAAACCGGTAGTCTAGAGAGCCAAACTACCCCAACACCAAGCAACTCAGCAACCAGCCATACAACTGATCAATCTAGAATTTTCTATCTCTTTTCCCCCCCTTTTTTTTCCTCCTTCCTTGCTTTGGGTCCAAGGACAAGCCTTGGGCTCAAAGGAAACGACCGGCCCCAAACTACGATCAATCGGGCCCATAAGACCAGGGAATAATCGCTGGCCATTCGAATTGGTTTCTTTATTTCACTGTCAAGCTTACAACCTTGGGCCCGAAGGACCAAGACCTTGGGCCCGAAGGAGCACCAAGACCTGTGCAACCGGACGCCCCAAGACCGGACCCTAGCTGCCGAAGACACCGCCTATCGGAGGCGCCCAGGGACAGGGAAGCCGGAGCGAAGGCGGAGCAGCCCACCCACACTCCACCGGAACTCTCAGATGGAGAAGAAATGAAATAGGGGGAGCAACACCTAACGGCCGGAGGCGAGTAGAACTAGAGGAGGAGACGAGGAAACAACAAAGGCGAGGACACCGACGACAAGAAACCCCGAAGAGGTTGACCCGACGACGAGACCGATGGTTGCTACAAACCATCGCCACAACCGGACAGAAAAATAGATGATGACGGAAGATCTAGAGGCGGAGGACGGAACGTGAACGATGGCGAAGGATATGCCCACGATAGGGATACTGAAGGGGAGGATGAGACAGCGGTCGATAACTCGGCAGAACCACCGAAGGAACCCAAAATTGCTAGGTTAATTAGATGGGGGGGTTTTGGGCAAAAACTCTAGAGAGAGGGCAGAGCCTCTCGCTTTAGAATTTGGGTTTTCTCTTGAAAGATACAAATAATGTGAATTATCTATTCAACTTAATCAAACCAATTACCCTAACGAACATGTTTCAACATTTCAACCCAGGGAAACATAGCTTTGCTTTGACTTGAAATCCGAATAAGATCGACTCGTCTTTTCACCAAAAACCCGACCAAGCTGCTTTGATCCGAAACCCGAATGAGCATAACCCTATTCAACCCAAAACCCGACCAATTTAAAATTCATTTTGACTGAACCTAACCCGAGCCAACCCAATAAATGGTCTTTAGGACACAAAGTCCTACAAGACAGGTTCAGAAACTTCTAATTCATTTTGACCGAACCTAACCTGAGCCAACCCGGTAAATGGTCTTCAGGACACAAAGTCCTACAAGACAAGTTCAGAAACTTCTAATTCAAAGTATAAAAGACAAAATGTTCACAACAACATCATAACAAAACCAAAACCAGAGAAGTTGTTAAAGGATAATATGATGATGGGTAAAGATAAAGGGGGAAGGGATTAATCACAGCTAGCACTAATCCGAGCTACTTGCCCCATCTTTTGAGTCATTAAAGGAATATGAATACTTATCCGACTATCCGGAGATCGAGGACAACCCTAAAGATATCTTCAACTCCACTTTAGACTCGAAAGTCTTGATCCTATCATTGTGCTCCTCCACCATTGTTTGCAAGTCCTTCATATCAGTGGTTTGAAGGTCTTGAGGCCCTTTAATCTTCATCCTTGAAATGCTCGATCTCCTCATTCAACACAATTCCTAGCTTGTCCTCCTTCCTAAAATCATATGCATTAACTCATTCAAAGTTGTCCTTGAAAATTTTAGGGTATGAGAATTGGTGAGTAGGACTCTTAGTGTAGGATAGGTAATAATGTACAACTTGTAAGGGCAATATAGTCATTTCATGTGAGATTGCTTGTACATATAGTGGTGGTTGGAGAGCGGGAGTCAGTTGTAACAACCATTTGTGTGTGTGTGTGAGTTCATAATGGAATACAAATTGGGGTTTGAGTTTTCTCCCAATTTCTGATTGAGTTTGTGTGTTTGAAATCTAGATTGCAAGTGTCTAAATGGTATCAGAGCTCTTGGTATCCTCGTAGATTCGAGTGTAGCATGAACGAGTGTTTTCGTGGTTGATTCATCATAGCGCGACCGACGTTTGCAGAGATCTTGATCAGAATGGCTAGACGAGGTGTTGGAAACAACACTATTCACCAGAAACTGGCTCTGTTAATGGAGGAGGTAGGGGGAATTTCGTCAGTGTGACACCTCCTCCTCCTGAAGCTCATAATATAGGCTTCAATAGCGGGGCCACTGGAAATCATGGACTGCAATTTGGGGATCTAGGACAAGGTACGAGTAATGTTCACTAAAATCCTTATTTCTTGTTCAATTCAGATCACCCAGGGATGCAACTAGTATCTATGCTATTCAATGGTGTTAATTTTGCTAGCTGGAATAGAGGAATTCGAATTGCGCTTGGCGCAAAAATGAAATTAGGATTTATAATTGGTTCATGTGTGAAACCTCGAGAAGATAGTGATGAATATGAGAAATGGCAGAGAGCTGATTCTATGGTCACGTGCTGGCTAATTAACTCGATGACGAGTGAAATTGGTGAGAATTTCATCTATATGCTGACTTCTAAGGAGCCGTGGGATGATCTTACAGAGAGATATACTGAATCAAATGATCCTTTAACCTTTTAACTGAGAAGGGAGGTTTTCAATTTGAAACAAGAGAATTTGTCCGTAGGAGCGTATTTTGGAACACTCAAGAAGCTTTGGGAGGAATTAAAGCTCCTTGATGCATTCCCTACTTGTAGCGTTGTTGTGTTATGAATAATTGTTCTTGTGCTTTACTGAAGAAGATGATCGATATGGAGGATAAAGTGAAAGTTATGTAGTTCTTGATGGGATTAAACGATGCTTATGAACCATTGCGTAACAATGTTATGTCCAAGGATCCGATTCTAGGAATCAATAATGTGTCCAGATGGCAACACAGATTGAACGCTCGAAAGGGATGAATTCTTTGATCCAAGGTGATTATCAGGTGCTAGCTGCAGGTTCGAGTGGCCATATGGATAGTGAAGCTAATGTTGTTAATAAGTACAATTGGAATAGGCAAACTGGTTACACTAGACAGATGGATGCAGGATGGAAGGATTTCAAAAGAACTAAGTATGATAGGTTTTGTGACCATTGCCATGAATGTGGTCATACAAAGGATTATTGTTTTAAGCTTGTGGGGTATCATGAATGGTTTCTTGGTCCTAAGGAGGGTAAGAAGCCTAAGCCTTCTGGGAAATTTGATGGTAATATGAAGACTGCTCAATTTGAGAGTCCAATTGAGTCTTCATTTGGAGAGACTAAGCCTGATCCAGCGATGGTTAATGCCATTTTCCAAGAGGTACTCATGATGATGAAGGGCAAAGGAAATGCAGATGGACCTGATCAATCAGCAAATCAGGCATTTGTTCACTTTGCAGGTAACTTGAGTGTTTCATTTTTAATTGGTGCTAACAAAGGGAATAAGCTTGATTGGATAGTTAATTCTGGTGCTACTGATCATATAACCTTTGACAGTAGCATCTTTACTCATCTTGAGGTATTGCATAAAGCTATTTATCTTGGCTTACCTGATGGGTCAACTATGTTAGTTACACAGTCTGGATCTGTTCAGTTGAGCTCTAATCTGGTGTTGAAGAATGTCCTTTATGTGCCTCAATTCAGACATAATTTGTTATCTGTGTCAAAGATTTTGAGGTATGGAAGATTGGAGTTTTGTTTTGATAAAGGTTCCTGTTGGTTACAGGACCTTACAACTGAAGGAGTCTTAGCTAGAGATGTTGAAGAAGGTGGTCTCTATGTGTTGCAGGCTTCACAAGTTGGATGTTTGCTTGCAGATAGTGGAGTTGGTGCTCCAGCTATTCAGTTGCATAAATTTCTTTGTAATAATGTTGAGATTGTACATGCCAGACTTGGGCATTTGTCTGTTTCCAAGATGAGACATGTTTCAGATTGTAGTTCTATGGATTTGAGTACTTTCAGTTGTAATACCTGTTCAATGAGTAAAGCTCATCGTTTGCCCTTTGATAAAAGTCACTCTATTGCTAATTTTCCTTTCCACTTGGTGCATTTTGATATGTGGTGTCCTTATGAGACTCCCACTTTAGATGGGGCTCGTAATTTTGTGACAATTCTAGCTGACTGCACCAGAACTACATGGGTGTATTTGATTCAAGATAATATGCAATGCAGGTGTTGCGTGTGATTACAAGTTTTTTTTTTTATGTATGGTAGAAAATCAGTTTAAGACCTGTGTCAAGGTGGTTAGATCTGACAATGGGAGTGAATTTACTCAAAGAAGTTGTACATATTTATTTGCCAAGAAAGGCATTCTTCATCAACGATCTGCTCCTGGTGTGCCTGAGCAGAATGGTCGTGCGGAAAGGAAACACATGCATTTGGTAGAGACAGCAGGGGCAATCAGATTACACACTGGGTTGCCAATTGAGTTTTGGGGTGACTGTATTTTAAGTGCCACTCATCTGATTAACAAGATGCCATCATATGTGTTGAATTGGGTGTTACCTTTTGAAAAATTGTACAACACTGCACCAGACTATAGTAAGCTCAGAGTTATTGGTTGTTTGTGTTTTTCTATGCAACCTAATGATCATAGAGAGAAGCTTGGTCCTATTGCTAGAAAATGTGTATTTTTGGGGTATCCCCCTGGTCGATCAGAAGGCATTTAAATTGTTTGACATTGATAAGAAATCCATCATCATTATTAGACATGTTGTGTTCAGAGAAAGTGTTTTCCCTTTCAAATCTATGGAGACTAGCAACAAAAGCCAAAATTTGCCTTTGGTTGAGGTTGGAGATGAGGATTGGGTGTCTTTATCTCCTACATCTTCACATTTGCCTTCTTTAGCTTCTTCAGGTGGTCAAGATATGAATCCTCAAGTGCAAGCAACTCCTCCTATTGTTGAGAATTCATCTTTGCCTTCTTCTGCCACTTCCTCATCTTCACCTTCTGCTCAAGCTCCTATTTTGGCAAAAAGGACAATTATTAGACCTCAGAGATTGCAAGATTAATATATTCATTTCAGGTGAGATTGCTTGTACATATAGTGGTGGTTGGAGAGCGGGAGTCAGTTGTAACAACCATTTGTGTGGGTGTGAGTTCATAATGGAATACAGATTGGGGTTTGAGTTTTCTCCTAATTTCCGATTGAGTTTGTGTGTATGAAATCTGGATTGCAAGTGTTTAAACTTAGCACAAGGGCCCATGAACAGGTATTATCTAAATAGCCAAAAAAATTATCTTCTTTTTCATCACAATATGCCCCGCGATTGAAAAATCACAAAGGTTGAGGTGGAACTTCTTCTCCCACCTTGGAGTGATGGGAATAACCATGAATTGATGGATCAATTTCAACACTAGCTCTAGATCGATCTTTTGTCACCATAGCCTTGATCGTAGTCACGGTCTCCAAACATAGCCTTTGCAACCTTCTTGCACTTTGAGGTATTCTTAATTACTATTCATGAGATTTCGGAATCCCCTAATTTTGATTCTCAACACATCAACCAAATAATTCTCATTATATCTATTTGTCAACACTGACTTTATATGTTCATTGCTTATGAGTTTTAAGGAATAAAGGCATTATTTTCTTTGCTATATTTTATCCGTATCCACCTTGCATAATATCCTTTTCTTGTAGCCATTTTTGAGTCTTTAGCCTTTTCTTTGAAGCTCAACAAAATTATACCCTTAGCCAATGATCCAGACCCATATATATGAGAATTAGGATTAGAGTTGGTGAGTGGTTTGATCAAGTTGATTAGAGGAGAGAGTGCTATCGAGTGAGTTAAATATTGATGAGAGATATGGGAGTACATGTTATTGTAATTTGTTCTTATTTCTCACATTGTATTTCATTTATATGGCTCTAAAGAAAAAAAGCGAGAAAAGAAAAGAAAAGAAATCGAAAAGAAAAAAAAGAAGAAAAAAAAAAGAAAAATAGAAAAGGAAAAAAAAAAAGAAAAAAATTATAAATAAATAAATATCAAGAGAAATAGCCAAAATAAGGTAACTCTTCTTGATAAATAAAGGGCCTTGGTCATCTTTTATATGTGAGAGTTGGGTAAAATAAATGGTTGAGTAAATAAGTTCTTTTGTCGGCATGCTAGTGAGTTTGTTGTATATTTTGAGAGAGAGTTGATGGTTTATGTTGTTCGAAGTTTAGGATCTTAGTTCCCGGATTTTGAGCACCACTTGGCCAATTAATTAAATCAGCTTCTTGGCCTTATTTTAATACCAAGCCCTATTACAACCCTACAAAAGTCCTCTTAATGATCATTGTTTGCTTTGACATCTCCAGTGGAGAAATTGATGATATAAATGTCAATATTTGTGTGGATTTTTGCATATGGATTGAGTCAAGAGTCATAGTTAAAGCCTAAACACACTTTGAGAGCGAGAGAAAACACATTATCCTAGGATGGTTGGACTAAATTTCCCTTAACTTTTGGATCGCTCATATACTTGCTAGGATGTTTATTCTCTTATTCATGCCTCCTGCTACTTGGTATTGCTTTTGACGAGGTTAAGGCATGAAGATCTTATTTGTGGGATGATTGGTCATATCTTTGTTTTACATTGCTTGAGGACAAACAAAAGATTAAGTGTGGGGTATTAGATAATGCGTATTTTAGTAGGCATGCATTAAAGGGTAGTTTAAGACACATTTTCATGGTAATAAAATCACTCTTTATAGCAATTTTAGTATTTTACACTATTGTGGTGGATGTTGGAATCTACCTTATGTTAGTTGATTTATGCAGATTCGTCGATCCGACGAGGTGGAGAGGCAAAGCAAGGAAGCCCGAGGAGATAAAGATGAATTGAAGAAGGAAGCATCAAAGAAAGAGAGAATGAAGTCAAGAAAAGAAATCACGAGGAAGCTTGGGAAGCTGATCCGCTGGGACTTGTTACGAAATAAGCTGGACACCCAGCCAGCAGACACAACGAAAACAAAGGGCCCCGGACATCACCGAATCCGTTGATAGAGTATCTAGCTGGAGCCAGTGGATGCCAGTGGAATCCTAGGGTTTTGTGTGGTCTTTGCGAGCCTTTTTACTTGGACGTTAAGACTCCGAAATTATATCTTTTTAGATTCGACTCTCTCCATACCAGGCCAATCTATGATTTATTTTTGCCAGCTTTGAGGCCTATTTAAAGTCTCTTTTAGTTTAGTTTTATTCACCGCTTTGAAATGGTCAGTTCTATCGTTTTACTTTTGTTTCATATTTCATTCGACGTACGTAAGCCATGTTTGGCTAACTCTTCTTTGCATGTTTTACTCGCAATTCAAAACATGGCTTGATATATCGTGAGGGCTAATTTCTATTAAGTTTTATTTAGATATATTATTTCATCTCTTTTATTCCGTATATTATATTGTTGCTTTTGTCTTGATTGATCACCTCGAGTTGGAACAGATTTGATCATTTGAAGGTTTAAGTGATAGAGTGAGGGGTTCCATGGGTTTGCTTAAGCGTACGTTTCTCACTTCCGCAGGCTTTTCTTGTGTTTCTCCACGAGGCTTCGATTGCATAAAAATAATGAACACTTGATTGTCGTTGCAGTCGAAGCAAATGCTTTCATTCGCGTCCAAAATTTTTAATTTTTTTTTTTTTTTAAAAATGCAATTACTACAACTAACCCCCGAGCTAGCTAGGGAAGTGGTTTGGTAGGCCGGGTTTGGTAGCCAGTGGCCATGTGGGTCGTGTGTTCGCACTGGTATCAATGTTTTTGAGTGATGTCCTGTTATAACACAACGACAAAAATTACACCTATCCCCATCTATTTATATTCGATCAAAAATTAAGAAAACATTATTAGAGTACCGGTGTGCGTTAAGAGTAGGCGTGGACACAAATCCCGTTCCGTCTCGATTTCAATGGAATTTGAAAAAAAAAAATCAATCTCATCTTGATCTCGACCCACTGGTAGGGAGCAAGGTAAATCTTAGATTTTTAATTAACCAAAAAAAATACTTCTTTATCCCACTGTCATAGTTCATACACCAATAAGACATTGAATTTGCAAAAATGTCATTAAATATACAGTTAGTATGTACAAATATGGATGTTCAATCCCTCAAAAATAGTATATAGGTCATTTATAACATTTTTTTCAAAAAATCTTGACAGAATTTTATTTTGGGTGGTGATTTGTTAACATATTGTATTTAATGGATGCTTCTGTTTAATATTTAAGCTAATGGATGGTTAAGTAAAAAACTAATGAGGGATGCTATAGGCAAGACTACGAAATGGCTACTGACAAGACCTTTAACTACTCAAAATTGAAGAAAAAGGCCTTCTCTATTTCTGAACTGAGATAGGTACGTTGCGAGATTGCTCAATTGATGGTATGTTCTCAATTGATATGCAAACATTACAAAGGCACTAGTCGATTGCTCCCTTATTCATCAGATCAATTAGGGAGGGTGCGCGAAGAGCTCTTTGTCTAGTCTTACTCCTCACTGACATCGTGCGCGGTAGCCGCTTTCAGCCCCTCCGTTCCACCACAATCGGATTCACTGGACCAATAGGGGAGGGCTCTCTCCGTCTAGTCCTCCTCCTCACCGCCCTCACCGCAACCGCTTTTGGCCCCTCCGATCTGCCACCGTCGGATTCATCAAACCAATCGAGGAGGGCACTCTTCGTAAAGTCCTCCTCGCCGACATCGAGGTAACTGCTTTCGACGCCATCTTAATTCGTCACCAACGATGAAGTTCATGAACTCACCACTGTGCTTGGAGACCAGAGCATTGCACTCGTCTTTCTCAACGGTGTCGTGTGATCCTCCGACTTTATTTGCTAGAAGTTCAGCGCTCCCTGTTGCGGATGGATTTTAAGCGCTCTAAAGCCTTGCCCAGGTGGTTGCGGCGGTGCAGTGGCTCTACTCCTCTACCATCCGGCCACCGTTTCTGATTGTCTTCAATTTCTCTCATAGTTGATTGAATTAAAATTCATCTAGGGCTTCTCTCACCAACCTTATTAACCAATTGTAAATGAAAAATTATTACTTGTAATTTGATTAATTTGTTGAAATATCTTACAAATCTTCCAATATAGATGGTTTGAATTTAGGGCTTTTGGTTTTTTCTGTCGAATAGATAAAGTGCTTGTGTGCAAATTTGTGAAAATGATCTTGGCAATAACCATTTTTACATCTTGCTTATAGCCCTTATGAAAACTAATTGATATTTATTGAGTGATTCCCAATATAAATCTAAAAACTTTCATGGGAAACAATGATCCGAACATGAAAGTTAGCCATCTTTTTACGCCTCAAAAGATCTGGAATAAGTCTCTCATTAAGAGACTATTCCCTCAAAATATAGCCAACATCATTTTATCTCTCAACATTCCAACATGGCAAACTCAGGATAAGTTAATCTGGATGCCTGATCCCACATGAAAGTTTACCACTAAGTCTGCAAAGAAAATCACTAATATCCAAAATCACGACATAGATAACCATTGCTGGATTTGGAATCTAAAACTCCCACCTCAACTCAAAATTTTAGTTTGGAAAATTAAAGTTGATGCTCTACCCCCAACTAGTAGGCTTAATAGGTACATCAACAGAGTTCCAAGCACCTGTTCCCTTTCTAACTATGGTAACAAGGATACCACTCATCTCTTTATGGAGTACACTTTTGCAAGGGAACTAATACCTCAGTTCGAACAAACAACATGTAAATTCTTCAATAACCTCTCTATGCAAGGTCCCCTTTGTGACAACATAAGTCTAATCAAATAAGCAAATCATCAATTTGAAGATCTAGTGGTCATTTGGCAAATGATCTGGGAAATTAGAAAGAATTTAATTTTTAAACAAATAAGCCCTGGCTCCTTTGGGAACATGATTAAGCACATTAAAATAAATATCCAAGACTAGAGAGAGGCAAATATAGAGGAAATTAATAAAGAAGTTAGTAAAAGGAAGAAAAGGTCTAGGTTTAAGTGGACTAGACCAACAAGAGTCATCTACAAGATTAACGTAGATGGTTCTGTCAAACCCACTGGCATTAGTCAGGTGGGAATCTTTCATGATTCCAGGGGCCATGTAATTGAGATCTTTTACCAGGAAGTAGATCAAGGAACTGTTATTCAAACTGAAGCGGCAACAGTTCTGATAGGAATGAAGATAGCTCGAAGATTGGGATTAAGCAAGATTGTCATAGAGGGAGATAACCAAGAGCTGATGAGAACTCTTTCTAAAGGAAAAGGCAACACATGGGAAATAATGCGCCAGATAGAAGAAATCAGGATTATGGGAAATAATGTGTCACCGGAAAGGACTTGTGGGTAGTACCCATAGGTCCCCGGTTCGAACCCCGGAATGGCCGCTCTTTATTTACCAATACAAGGATAATGGGAGCAGACTTCGAAGCGGTCGAATACAGACACATCTATAGAGAGGCTAACAAAGTCGCAGATTATACATCCATGAGGGGCATCATTAGTGATGGATCTACAATCCCTTTTATTAGGGATCTTTGTACCATCATCCGTCAGAATGATCCCGGAGCGCGTTTACATCCTTTGTAATAGCTCCGACTGTTTGCATACTGTTAAAAAAAAGTATCTCATTTATTATTTACACACGTGTTTTTAGAATGATATTTTTCTAATAATTTTGTATTTACTATTATACCTTAATTTTTTTTATTTTATATGTTTTTTTATCATCCTATCCTAAAAATGTAAATGAATAATAAACAACATGAAGAGATTGATTTATATGAAGTTGTGTTTCAAAATAACAAGCATAATTCATTTAAATACACGTGTTAAATATTTACTATGGCTCACTATAATAAAACCATGCTTAACGTTAATTTGTTTTAAAAAGTAAATAAATTGATATGTAGTAGTCATGATTGTTTTGTGAAATCGTGCTCTAACTCTTTTTTTTTCTCAAATATTGCATGACAACATTGACAACTATGTTACGTGGGAACACTTTAAACGACCGGAGAAACAAGTTCCTTATCAAGGAAAAGGGCAATTTGAGAATCATCAGAGAAACACTCAACAAGAGGATAGAGATGATATATTGAGGTTATTGCTGGACAAGATGAGTGTTCAGGAGAAGTTGTTGAGTCAAATGGCTAAGGAGATTGGAGAATTAAAAGCGAAAGATTCAGGGAAGTTGTCATCACAAGTGGTAGTTAATCCGAAGGAAAATGTAAGTGCCATGATCCTTAGAGAAGGAAAACAAGTGAGTACATCAACTAGGAATTTTGAAAAGATGCCTAAGGAAGAGATTGATGTGGGTGAGGAAGACAACAAAAGCTCGGAGTCACGTTCTATTGATGACGGCACCCGTCGCCTCCAAGACTGGCTCCCGCCGCCCCCTTCAGTGTCTGATCTGAATTTTGACGTTGTGCAATCCCCAAGGAAATCATCCAAGAAGTGGCCTTTTGAGGTTTCAAGACCTGCACCACCCTTTCCTTATGCATGAAAACCCGATCGTAAGTGGGAAGATGAACAAATCCTTTATGACACCTTTGCTCATTGTGAGGTAAACATTCCACTTTTCAATTTGATTAAAATAGTGTCTCGCTATGCGAAGTTTTTGAAAGAACTATGCACGATGAAACGCAAGCAAATGATGCGAAGGAAGGAAAAGGTAAGTTTGAATGAAAATGTTTCTGTTTTGCTACAGAAAAGATTGCCTGAAAAGTGCGGAGATCCAGGTATGTTTACTATCCCATGTGAAATAGGTAATGCTAGCTTCACAAAAGCTATGTTAGATCTAGGTGCTTCAATTAATGTAATGTCATACAACTTGTACATGTTTTTGGGTCTCAATATTTTGTCTAAAACTGGTATTACTATACAACTCGCTGATCGTTCTAGTATTAAGGCTAGATGAGTTGTTGAGGATGTTCTAGTTAAGGTAAATGATATGATATTTCCAACTGATTTCTTTGTATTAGATATGAAACAAGATATGCCTGAAACCCCAATTATATTAGGAAGGCCATTCTTGCGAACGACCAAGACTAAGATTGATTGTTTTGAAGGCTGCCTAACCATGGAGTCTGATGGTAGAAAGATTGAATTTTCTATATTTGAGCTTATTACTCTGTCTCCTAATGATTTTGTGGATGTTCATGAATCTAATGACAATGATTGCAGGAATGAATCAAATAATCTGTTAGATGCTTCTATTGAGAATGAACCATTACTTATTGAGTCTTCTAAAAGAGAAAATTGACTTAGGGAAAGATGAGGTTGAAAGAAAATTTGAGAATTTGTTTAAGCCACATGAGAATGTGTCTAATTCAAATGATTCTATTGTACTTCCCTATGAGAAATTGATTCCTAATAATGTTGAGGTTTTTGCAATTTCAGGGCAACCTACAAGAGAAACTCATGCTAATAAGGAATTGATTGGTGCATAGGATGGATACATTGGAGAGATTCCTAAGGTTCCCTCTCTTGTCAAGAAAAGAACAAGTGTGGAGGATCTTGATGGGATAACTTGATCAAGAAATTCATCACGTCGAGCCAAATAATTGAAACAAAGGCGCTTCTTGGGAGGCAACCTTTTTGGTGTGTTGAAACCTTTTTGGTAGATGAATTTTGCTTGATCGAATGACGAATTGACGTCCTGCACATAACGGCGCCTACCGCCCCAAGATCGGCGCCCGTCGTCCACTGTTCACATACGCTTCCAAATTTTTGGTTACTTTGGACGGGAGTATTTTCTATCCTAATTTATATATATACTTATATTATTTTCGAGTATTTAAGGTTAGATTTGATTTTCTATCATCATTAGGCTAGATATATGTCTATCTTTTTATTTTAGGAGTAGATTTTATTTTACTACGTATCTATCTTTAGGATTATATTTTATTTTAGGTTAGTTTTATCTATCTTCTATCTATCTTAGGTTAGATTGTTCTATCTAGGATTAGTTTCCATTTATCTTAGGATTAGATTTTGATTGCTTTACCTATTTTATTTTATTTTCTTATTTTCATCTTTGTCTAATTTCTTTTCTTTTCTTTTTGATAGATGATTACTTCCCTTTCGAACCACCATATAATCCAATTCCTTAATATGATCATTCAAAGTCTTTGTCTCCAAGAAAACCCATAAACCCAAGAGTTCCTACTTGAATCCATTCCAAAAACCTAATAGCCTTGTGTTTCAATCACGTTTTCTTACCCATCAAACACGTTCATCACTACCTTCATCCATCAAATTCAATCTTTTACATACCATTTCCCAAGGTTCTAAATATCGCCTATCAGGGTCGTATCAGTTAGGAGTAAAAAGGATATATCGGGGATATATCGGGGATATATCGGTTTCGCTAATTTTTACTTATAAATATTATATTTATACTTCAAAATATAAAAATACACATGAAAAAATAATATTTAAATTGTAAAATTATCAAATAAACATGATAAAATAAAAACAACTTCATTATAAAGGCTAAAGTTACTTGGATCTTGACAATACCCAAACTCCCAACCAACATCACTTGAACTCTGCCTCCATAATAGTTCAGAATTGGTAGATGGAGTGGTCGTTGGAATGGAACCCACTGCATTAGATGCTCTTGAAGAAGTGGAATCAAAACTTCCTGAAGTTCCGACCATAACAAATCTGTCATCAACCAAATCGAAACCAAAACTTCAGAGCACATTCACTCGAATTCAGAAATCAAAAGATTTAGAACACACTGAACGTCTGAGCCACACACCCAAATTCAGAATTTCAGACTTTCATTCAACCAAATCAAAATTACCCATTTGAAATTACCCGTTCAAAACCAAATCGAAATTTCAAAGCACATTTATCTAACCCATTCGCATTCAACCATCATAGAATGTTTATCAATCAGTAAACATCTCAAATCGAAGCCATTTAATAAAATTCAACACATTCATTCAACATTTCAACCAAAAATCGAAATAGGAATTGAAAGACGAGGGAAGCGATGCAGTTACTTACTAGTTACCGAGTTGAGATGAGCGTTGCGATTTGGGACTGCAAGGGAAGCGAGGTCGCTGGCGGGTGAGGGAATGGAGGTCGCCGCCAGAAGAGGGATGCAAGGCAGTCGGAGAACTAGGCACAGCGGCGACGGACGAGGGAACTGGGGTCACCGGCGATATGAAGAATGACGATGGGAAGAACGACGATGGGAAGAGAAAACCCTTGCTGGCGGCACTGTTCAATTGTTCGAAGAATCGAAGAGAAACCCTCGCCTAGATTTTTTTTTTAAATTAGGAATTGACGTCGTTTGGGGCAACCGATATCTCGGTCAAAGCCGATATTGACCGATTTATCGCCCGTTGACCCGATGTTACCTGCTGACCGATATTTCCTAACCGATATGCCGATATCGTAGCGGGTTCTAAATATCCCCGATATATCGCCGATATATTGGGTGATTTCATGGATCTTGTTGAGTTTACCTATTCGGCATTGGTAAGAGAGTTTTTGGCTACTTTTGAGTATCGCTCTTATTTGGAGATTCATTTCTAGTTGAGGGGTGTTAAGTTCGTGGTGACTAAAGGATCTCATTGCACAAGCGTTTGGTGTTACCAAGATGCATGCTAATGCTGTTGGGTTTGAGTTAGCTGATTCATATCCTCTTGACGCATGGAAAGAGGCGACTGGTTGATCCTTCGGGTCGGGCGATAATTTATTTGATTATATGATTACCCATCCTCCGCTGAGACTGTGTTACAGAGTTTTGAGTACTGGCTTCTTTGGTATTGCTGATCCTGAGATGGTTACTATGAGATCATGGAGCCTTACCTACCATTTGACCCCTAATGCTTTGCATATTCCTAATTGGGTTCAATTATTTATGGGATGTGTTTTTGAGGCGACTAGAACTACTCATGTGAGAGTTGATCGTGTTATTGCTTTTGGAGGTTTGGTGTCTGTGATTGCTCGTTGATTGTGAGTTTGTCTTGATGACTTGAATTGCAACCTTATGCTCGTGAAATGGTCTACAATATCGCCAACCTGAACTGGGCAGACATCACTATGAGGGTCCCGCGTCCTAATGGAATGGATTGTTTCAGATGGGTTGTTGGAGAGCATCGTGTACATCATCTATACCTGCCTATAAATATACCTTTTTGCTTCAAGACATCAGATTTCAATATTAGTCACAACCGTAGTCCCTTGCCACTTATTGCGGATGATTTTGAGAGACATAGTCCTAAGCAATATGGTTGGGAAAAAGTGAATGAGCAGAGTGAGAACGAAGAAGAGAAAAAAGAAAAAGTTTTTGTTGATGACACTGGTCTTGCCTATGCTACGTTGGATGATCTTGAGCGTCGATTTGCTGAGTTTGAGGCGAGCACTGCAGACAAGCTCGCTTACATTGCTAATAAGCTTTTTGGTCTTCAGACTGCGTTGTTGTGTGCCTTGGATAGTATCAACCAGCGGTCTGGCTTCCAGACCCCGCCTTCACAATAATTGGTTAGTTTATTTGGTTCCCTCAACCCCCTATTTTATTTTCAATATTCTTTTTGTATTTGTTTATGCATTGAGGACATTGCAAAATTTATGTGTGGGGGGGAGAAGTGAAGTAAATTAGTTAAGTTAGTTCATGTTTATTTTTGTTTCATGTTTATTTTTAATTATTTTATTTTATGTTATTTCGGATTACTGTAATTCATGCATCATGTTTAGTTATTTGTCATATAAAATGTCAAAAATGAAAAAAAAAAATTGAAAAATGTTGAAAATCCAAGAAAGAAAAAAAGAGTCTCATGCATTGCATATTTGTGTTACCAAAGATACCCATCTAATTTGAGTTTGTCCTATTGACTTTATGCTAGCATGCTCTTATATATCCCATGGAATTCTGGAATGATTTGACCATGTCTTTAAAATTGGTTTTTAAGTGAAATATATATGATTTGGCATAGGTAATTGAGCATGTATGATCTAAGTTTGTGAGCATGCTTGATATATATTCAATAAAAATTTGTCATTGTGAGATATTTTTGGCCTTATAAGGGATACATTTATATTCCTTTTGCTTTTGTTGTGTGATTTACTCTTCCTATGCATTTATCTTTGGATACTGCCATGGTTATCTATTTTCAAGACCGATTATATGCATGATCATTGCTTGATAAGTTCAAATGATAGAGGCAACTTTTTAGCAACATTTTATCCATGTCTACCTTATGTTATATCTTGCTTTGAAGCCAATTTGAGCCTTTAGCCTATTTTATTTGTAGCTCCACAAAATTGCATTATTCCTAGCCTATGATAAGCCTTACCCTTTGACAGGCCTAAGGTCGTTATGCCAAATCAAAGTAAATTCCTAAGATGCAAACTTTAACAAGTATAGTAGGTAAGTTAGGGTCGAACCCACAGGGAAACAAAATCAATTGTAAGAGCAAGTATTATTACCCAAAAGTAACCGATTCAAGGGGGAGTTTTGTGTGTAAGCAATGGTGACAGAACAAGTTGCAATAAGAGGTTGCGAATATATGATGGAAAAGTATCACACCAGGTAATTATCCGCACAACAATTGAGATGGTTCATCATCGCATTTTATGAATCTCAAGTTCTAATGTCCAGTAATTGTTCTCAATTCAGATCGTGTAATAGCTTTTAGTCCTACCAGTCCTAAAAGCACTTATCACCAAATTACAAGGGAAAACCTTCACCGAATAATAAAGCGATAGCATTCAAGCATGAATTGTAATGAGATACAAGCGATTCCAACAACCCGTTAAAATAGCTTGTAATCGAATCTCCTTCACAATCTACCACAAGCAACCCGCGTATGGTGATTGTGTTTGCTACAATGAATCTACAACCCCAAACCTGGAATTGCAAACCCTAGCAATATGACTAGTATCGATAAACCTAGGTGATCAATCCAGATTAACCAATAATAAGCAATCAAGCAATAAGCTCAGGAGATTGAAACAATTAACAAAGGATGAACAAGAGTAGAATACCCACAACCAAATCAATCGAAGGCTTCAAAGAACCAACTGTAACAAAGGAGAGTTAGTTCTCCATAGGGTTTGTGAGATGAAGCAAAAGGAAAATACGTCTCTGGAAAAATAACCTAATCCTCTCTGCTGCGTTCTCCGCAATAATATAAACTAATAAAATTGGGTTTAACATCCCGTAAAAAAATAAAAATATAATATTAAAACTAATAAGATAGGGAAACTCGGATAAGAATCCGTCTTCAGGGACTGACGCGGGCGCGTCAGGTAGCAGCGCGGGCGCGCCAGTATCACGTCTTGCTACTTCCCTCTGGTGCATCGACGCGGGCACGTCCTCCTAGCAGCGCGGCCGCGCCAGTAGAAGCACGGGCGCGCCAGTAGCAGCGCGACCGTGCCAAGGTCACCAGCTTCCAGCTGCTTCCGATCTTCTTCACTTCAACTCTTCAGTAACTTGCATGATCCCATGATTTCTTCAACTTCTTCAACAGGTTCCAAATCACCAAGTTCATACAAATATCTCTCACAATGACATGTAAATGATGACAAAAACTACTAAATGCGCTATAGAATATATCGCATATCAAATTCCCCCATACTTAAACCTTTACTCGTCCCGAGTAAGCATAGAAGCTAGCCTACTCTCACCATAAATCTCAAAGGTTCACAGACAGTACAAGGAAAATGAACACTAAGTACTAGTAGTTTTCACCATCTCAACAATCAGCACAAAAGACAATCAAAATAAGAAATGAGACTTACAATTGTATCTCAACCATCTACACCGTATAGCGCCCAGTGGCCTACCCGAAAACCTCCTTATCACTCCACTTCTTATGTCGCCTTCGCCAAGAGATCAATCCTAAACACTCATAGTAAACGCTCATCTTGCCAAGGCGCCCTTTCGGGTTTTCACCAAGCCACCCCTTTTTTTTTCCAAAGATGGTACTCACATAAACATTCTCACTTCCCTCAAGTCTCATATTTCCAAAGCCTAAGGCTCGCCAGACTACCTGCTTTTTGCCTGAGTCGCCCTTTCGGGTTTTCAACTCATCCCAGGATTTTGATTGCTTTCTTTATTTTTTTGTTTTTTTTTTCTCTTTTTTTTTTCTTTTTGAATAACAAGTGCAGAATCTGTACACAAATAATGCGGAAATGAAATATGTACACGATATGTGAATCCTTTCCCTCCCCCATACTTGAATGAAGCATTTTCCTCAATGTGAAAGAAGACAGAAATAAGTAGGGAGAAGGGAAACAGAAGGACTCACTAAGAGGGTGGATAGTGGCGAGAGTAATCCTCTCGCATGCGGCGCAGCTCTTCCCTCATCTCTCTGAACTCGCCAAAGCCTTCTAGGATGTCGGCCTGCTGGTGGGGAATCTGGTTCATCACTGTCGTCAAACTCCCCACGTCTTGGCGCAGAAGGCCAATCTGATCAACCAGGTAGCCCCACTGGTGAGGCTGCTGATGGGCATCCTGAAAAGCTTGTGGGGGCCAAGGGGCCCACTGATGGGAATCCTGCTGGCTCTGATATGTCGGTTGAGAATCCCAACCGTGAGACGGGGTCTGATAAGCAGGCATCTCCTGATGTGGGTTCTGTGCGAAACCCTGTGGAGCCACAGGCGCGTCCTCCATCGTGGCAGCTCCAGCTGTGCCACTACTGCTACCCACCTCCAGGCGACGCCTTCTACCCAGAACTGACGTTGGAAAGTAATCGGCCTCAATATACCAATCAGTCCAAGTCTCAGACCAAGGAAGGGGCTTAGGGAGCCTGAACTGATGCTCTTTCTTCTTGCCTGTACACCAGATGGCTCCCCCATCCGGCGCAGTATCCAGCATCAAACACCTCCGCAGATACTCCTCTGTATAGGTCCTTGCCATGACCTGCTCCTCCAACTCCTACAAACCATTTTGCCCAACGCCTGCAGCAATGGCTACCCGAGTAATAAGTCCGCTCTGGACCATTTCTGGTCCAACGGCACTGCGATCCTTTCTGACTTTGTCGAGCCCATCGAAGAAAAGCCTAACCCAGTCAGGCATATAATCTGCAGTAGGCACAGCGCTGTAGGCAAACCTCAGGTGCGTCATGGAAAGCTTTGTATCTGTGATCAGCCCATAATATGTCCCATAAACGATCTTGCACAACATACGGAAGACAGGATGAGTAATCCTGCTGTTGTACTCATTACTGGTTAAGAAGTCCTCTCCAGACACCGCTCTAAAGAATGCAACAAGGTCTGGGTCGGTCGCGGCTATCACCCATCCATCAGTTGGGGATTTAGTGACCCCCAAAGCAACTCGCAACTTTGCTGCAGAAGCCCTGTAGGTAGTGCCATTGTATCTGAAAGCAACCCCTCTAATTCTGTTTTCTCCAAGGTACAGCTGATATGTCGCAAGGAACTGCTTGCACAGTTCCGGGTATCCTACAGCTCTCAACTCCAAAAAGTCACCAATACCAGCGTGAGCTAGACACTTCTGCATACACTCTAGCATCTGAAGTCTCTGAAGTGTCTCTCTATGCAAATACTTTGTAGAACTGACACAACTAACCTTATTATAAATAGCCCACTCCTCTTCAGACAATTCTAACCCATTATCAGACCGACTCGCATCTTCCTCCGATGAACTCATACTCGATAGATAATAAGACTAAATCGGAATCGAAATAAGGACAGCGGAAGTAACTCACAAAGAACAGCGGAGGCTCGGCGCAGGGGCAGACGCGGGCACGTTGGCGAGTAGCGCGGGCGCGTTGGGTAGCAGCGCGGGCGCGTCGGGTAGCAGCGCGTGCGCGTCGGGTGTGTCAGCCTTTTGGTGGGTTTCTTTGACAGGCGCGTGCGCGTTAGGGGTGGCGCGGCCGCGTCGGCGATTTCTGCAGACCTCCAACAGCGTCGGAATCGGTTGTCGATGCGGTGCCTCCCACCGGTGCCGAGAACTGTAGGAAAGGAGGGGGACGCGGTGTGGGGACCCTGGTGGCGGGGTGGAGGGGTGTTTGGGTGGAGTGTGGAGTAGATTGGGTGTGAGAGGAGAGTGGGAGGAGTGTTTGGTGTGAGGTGTGAGTGATGTGGGGAAGGGAGTGTGGGGGTGTAGGGTTTTGATGATGGTGATGGGGGAATTTGATGATGGGCTTGAAGCTGGCGGGCTGGCCCGAAGTGGGTTTTCCAGCCCGTGGTCGGGATTTAATTTAATTTTTTATTTTTATTTTTATTTTTATTTTTATTTTTATTTTTTTTTTGACGAAAATTAACACTGCGGATGCAGTGGGTCCGAAATGCGGATGCAATTCGTCACCAGAAACTCCGTCTTTATTACCTACAAGTTAGAATAAAATCGAGTTAAGGGAAAGAATGCAATACCTTGGGTTGCCTCCCAAGCAGCGCCTTTGTTTCATGTCGCTGGCTCGACTAAGCCTTTTTTATTATTCTAACTCTGCATTTGGCTCCTCCAAAACTAACTCATCCATAGCCTCCTTTGGAAACCCTTCATAGTATGTCTTAAGCCTTTGACCATTTACTTTGAACTTCTTGTGGCTATTCGGGTCATATAACTCAACAACTCCATGTGGGAAAACTTCAGCAACAATGTATGGTCCCCCCCACTTTGACCTGAGCTTCCCAGCGAAGAGTTTCAGGCGAGACTGAAAAAGTAGGACTTTGTCACCAGCTTTAAAGTCCTTCCTATGGATGTGCTTGTCATGTCATGCCTTGGTCTTCGCCTTGTAGATTGCCGCATTATCATAGGCGTCCAACCGTAACTCCTCGAGCTCGCCTAACTGTAGCTTCCTGTGTTCTCCAACCCCGTCACTCTGCATATTGCATTGTTTCACAGCCCACCAAGCCTTGTGCTCCAGCTCAACAGGAAGATGACATGCCTTCCCATAGACAAGTCTGAAAGGAGACATCCCAATTGGAGTTTTGTAAGCAGTGCGATAAGCCCACAAAGCATCATCAAGTCTCAAACTCCAATCCTTCCTGTTAGGATTCACGGTCTTCTCGAGAATGGCTTTGATCTCTCTATTGGATACCTCTGCTTGGCCATTCGTCTGTGGATGGTATGCGGTGGAAACTCTATGTGTGACATGATATTTCTTAAGCACGGCAGTCACAATTTTGTTGCAGAAATGGGTACCCCTGTCACTAATCAGCGCTCTAGGAATACCATGCCTGGCAAAAATATTGCTTTTCAAGAACCCTGCCACAACTTTAGAATCATCAGTTCTGGTGGCCTTCGCTTCCACCCACTTGGAAACGTAGTCCACCGCAAGTAAAATATACAAGTTCCCACAAGAACTAGGAAAAGGTCCCATAAAGTCAATGCCACAAACATCAAAGATTTCGCAAAAAATCATCGGTGATTGTTGCATTTCATTCCTTTGAGAGATATTCCCTAATCTTTGACACCTATCACATGCCTTGCAGAAAGAGTAAGCATATTAGAAAATATGTGGCCAATAAAATCCAGATTCAAGTACTTTTCTAGCAGTTTTATTGGCACCAAAATGTCCCCCACATGCTTGAGAATGACAAAATTCAAGAACAGATCGTACCTCATTATCTGGAAGACAACGACGAATTACCTGATCAGCACAATGTTTCCAAAGGTATGGGTCATCCCAAACATAGTGGTTTGCTTCTCTTCGAATCTTCTCCGTCTGGGCCTTGGTATGATCCGGAGGAAATTCCCCACAAACTAAGTAGTTCACAATGTCCCGGTACCAAGGGTTTACAGAATGAAGTCCTAGGACGGACTGAGATGGGCTGAGACATAATGGTGTGGGCGCGTCAGGGAACGACGCGGGCGCGGCAGAACTCAGCGCGGGCGCGTCAGAAGTCAGCGTGGCCGCGTCAGGTCTCAGCGCGGGCGCGTCAGCAGTCAGAGCGGGCGCGTCAGCTGTTGACGTGGGCACGCCAGACTCCGGCGTTCTTTTGTGCTAGATTCTGCATAATGTGTCATCCGGAAACGTGCCTAAGATTGGTTTTTGTGCCTCCGGCTTGTCCTCCTCATTCACCAATCTGCTTAAGTGGTCAGCCACCAAATTCTCCGCTCATTTCTTATCCTTAATCTCCACATCAAATTCGCTGAGCAACAGGACCCATCGAATTAATCTTGGCTTTGTTTCCTTCTTTGTCATCCAGTAGCGGAGGGCTGCGTGATCTGTGTAGATAATCACTTTAACCCCAAGCAGATACTGGCGAAACTTCTCTAGTGCAAACACCACAGCTAGCATCTCTTTCTCAGTGGTGGAGTAGTTGCGCTGCGCTCCATTCAGAGTCATGGAAGCATAATGGATCACATGAGAGGCTCTTCCCTCTTTTTGGCCTAGCACTGCTCCCACTGCATAGTCGCTCGCATCACACATGATCTCAAATGGGCGAGACCAGTCTGGTGCCTGAATGATTGGTGCACTAGTGAGGCGTCCTTTCAGCTGGTCGAACGCCTCTTTGCAGTCTTGTGTGAGTACAAAGGTCACATCTTTCTTCAGAAGCTCGCACAAGGGTGAGGATATCTTCGAAAAGTCTTTGATAAACCTGCGATAAAAACCTGCATGGTCTAGGAAAGAACGAACTTCGCGCACATTAGTAGGATAAGGCAGAGATTGAATTACATCAATCTTCGCCTAATCGACCTCAATACCCTTTGCAGAGACTATGTGACCTAAAACAATTCCTTGTTCTACCATAAAATGACACTTTTCAGAGTTCAAAACCAGATTAGTTTCAACACATCTTTTTAACACTAGTGCCAAATGGCTCAAACAAGTATCAAAGCTATCCCCATGTACTGTGAAATCATCCATGAATACTTCAATGAAATTTTCAATGTACTCAGAGAAGATACTAACCATACATCGTTGAAATGTCCCGGGTGCGTTACATAGTCCAAATGGCATTCTGCAATATGCAAAAGTACCGAAAAGACATGTAAATGTAGTCTTCTCCTGGTCCTCTGGCGCTATGGCCACCTGAAAATATCCAGAATATCCATCCAAAAAACAATAAAAGGGGTGCCCAGCAAGGCGTTCTAGCATCTGATCAATAAAGGGGAGGGGGAAGTGATCCTTCCTGGTTACTGTATTCAGCTTGCGATAGTCTATGCATACCCTCCAACCTGTTTGTGTCCGGGTAGGGACCAACTCACCTTGTTGATTCTCCACGACTGTAATCCCTCCTTTCTTAGGGACAACTTGTGTAGGACTAACCCATTGACTGTCAGAAATTGGGAAAATCATGTTTGCTGATAGCAATTTCAGCACTTCCTTCTTCACCACATCCATCATGGGAGGATTGAGCCTTCGCTGTGGTTGGCGTGATGGCTTAGCTCCATCCTCCAGCAGGATCCTGTGCATGCATGTAGATGGACTAATTCCCTTGATGTCAGCGATGGTCCACCCCAATGCAGTTTTGTACTCCTTTAGAACCTCCACTAATTTTTCCTCCTGCTCCGCTGAGAGCTTACTTGACACAATAACTGGTAAAGTGTCATCAACTCCTAGGAAAGCATACTTGAGATGACTAGGGAGTTGTTTGAGTTCAATTTCAGGTGCCTGCACAACAGATGGAACAAGCACTTCGCTAGGAGTCAGTAGATTGGGGCCAATGCCCAAAAGAGTAGGGGAATTACCTTCTACATCCATCTGGGCTACTAATTCCTGCATGTTAGATGAAATTGAAAAATCTGTATAGGACTCGTCAATATCATTCTCAATAATTGACTGCAACTCATCTTCCCTAGAAATATCAAATAGATTTTGAGCTAATGGTTCAATCACATCAATAGAGCACAGAGAATGGTCATCAACAGGATGTTTCATAGCCTTGTATAAATCGAATTCAACCTTTTCTCCATCAAATTCCATTGTTAGTGTCTCAGAGACACAATCAATTTTTGTCCTGGCTGTTTTAATAAAAGGTCTACCTAACAGAATAGGCGCATCATGCTTATCATGTTCCATATCCAGCACAAAGAAATCTGCAGGAAAAATCAGTTTATCGACCATGACCAAAACGTCTTCTACTACTCCTTTAGGGTATTTATTAGACCTATCAGCTAGTTGCACAATTACTCCAGTTTCATGCAAAGGTCCTAAATCTAGTGATTTATAAAGTGAGTAGGGAAGCACATTTATGGAAGCACCCAAATCAAGCATAGCTCTATCAAATTTGACATCTCCAATGACACAAGGGATAGTAACCATACCTGGATCAGTGCACTTTTTCGGCATTCTCCTCTGAAACATAGCGGAGACTTGCTCACTTACTTTCACTTTCTTTTTTCCTTTCAGCTTCTGATTTCTCTTCACCGTGCAAAGCTCCTTCAAGAACTTGGCGTACTTGGGCACAGTTTTTATCATTTTCAGCAGAGGAATGTTCACCTGACACTTGCTAAATGTCTCGAAAAGCTCTGAATCATCGATTATCCTCCTCTCTTTCAGTGCCTCAGGGAACGGAGGTTTTGGTTTCTCTGACCCGAGAGGGGGAAAATCCGGTCGTACATATGTATCGACATAGGGCTCAGATTCAGGCGAGATTGGGCTCGACGTGGGCGCGTCAGGGAACGGCGCGGGCGCGTCAGCTGGCGACGTGGGCGCGCCAGACTCCGGCGTGCTTTTCTCCTCATCTTCCTGACTTTTCAGCTCTTTCCCATTCCGAAGAGTTATAGCACTGACGTTTTCCTTTGGATTGACCACCGTTTGAGATGGTAGACCCCTGATGTCTTTGCTTCCATTCTCGTGATTGCTTCAGCCATATGCCCCATTTGTTTCTGTATATCTTTTATGCTCGATTCAGTTGTCTGAACATGCGCAGTAAAGTGCTGTGTCAGGGTATTGAGCATGGACTCAGTAGAGGGAGCATTACCCTGCTGCCTCTGATTGTAGGGAGGTGGTTGTTGCTGATGTGGTTGGTTTGGTGGATCCCTCCATCTGAAATTTGGGTGATCCCGCCACCCTGGGTTGTAGGAGTTTGAGTAGGGGTCATGTCTGGGTCTCTGAGGTCCATTTCCACCTATAGCACTTACTTCAGCGGTGTCTTCCTGGAGTGTAGGACACGCATCAGTTGGGTGGAAGTTATCATTGCAGATTCCACAAGCCTTGATTTGTTGAGGAGTCCCTTGCAGAGTGAGCCTCCTAACCATATCCCTCAATTCAGCAATATCCTTGGCTTGGTTAGAGTCTACCGAGTTGACCCCTTTCTTTCTGGTGGACTTCCCAAAATTTCTAGTCCCCTCAGCCATTTCCTGAATCTTCTCCACAGCTCCCTCTAGCGTGGCATTCAGAATATTTCCTCCGCAGGCGGCATCAATCATCCTTCTATCAGATTCCAGCAATCCCCCATAGATGTATAGGACTAGGTCCTTCGTGCTGTAGCCATGGAAAGGGCAATTAGCACAAAGCTTCTTGAACCTTTCATTGTAATCATAGAGGGGTTCATCATCTTCCTGCTCTATATTGCTGATTGCTTTCTTCAAGGTGTTCTCCTTCTTAGCAGGGAAGAATTTCTCCAGGAAGGCCTTGTGGAGCTTAGGCCAAGTATCGATGCTCCCTGTAGGTAGACTGCAGTACCAGTCATCCGCAGCATCGACCAGCGTGAACCCAAAAGCTCTCATCTTTATCTGTGCTTCATCTATATTGGCTGGTTTCATGCTCATGCACACATTATGAAACTTCCCCATGTGCTTGATAGGGTCTTCTCCAGCCAATCCATGGAATTTTGGCAGTTGATGAATCAGCCCAGACTTTAGCTCAAAATGGTTGTCATCCCCTATAGCAGGGATTGTCACAGCAGGTGCCTGCTGTGTGATGTTTGCTGCTGTCAGCTGTCGCAGCGTCTGATTTGGATTTCCAGCCATTGGATCAGGTTATTGGGAATGTTGGTGTTGTTCTCTAAGGCGGCGGTGGTATGTCCTGTTAATTTCCCAATCAAAATCAACAAGATGGGGATCAGTAGCACGAGTGCGAACCATGCAAGAGGTTCGCACCCAAATAGGTAATAAGACAAACAAGAACAAAGATAATCCGTTTCCCCGGCAACGGCGCCAAATTTGACAGGCCTAAGGTCGTTATGCCAAATCAAAGTAAATTCCTAAGATGCAAACTATAACAAGTATAGTAGGTAAGTTAGGGTCGAACCCACAGGGAAACAGAATCAATTGTAAGAGCAAGTATTATTACCCAAAAGTAACCGATTCAAGGGGGAGTTTTGTGGGTAAGCAATGGTGACAGAACAAGTTGCAATAAGAGGTTGCGAATATATGATGGAAAAGTATCACACCAGGTAATTATCCGCACAACAATTGAGATGGTTCATCATCGCATTCTATGAATCTCAAGTTCTAATGTCCAGTAATTGTTCTCAATTCAGATCGTGTAATAGCTTTTAGTCCTACCAGTCCTAAAAGCACTTATCACCAAATTACAAGGGAAAACCTTCACCGAATAATAAAGCGATAGCATTCAAGCATGAATTATAATGAGATACAAGCGATTCCAACAACCCGTTAAAATAGCTTGTAATCGAATCTCCTTCACAATCTACCACAAGCAACCCGCGTATGGTGATTGTGTTTGCTACAATGAATCTACAACGCCAAACCTGGAATTGGAAACCCTAGCAATATGACTAGTATCGATAAACCTAGGTGATCAATCTAGATTAACCAATAATAAGCAATCAAGCAATAAGCTCAGGAGATCGAAACAATTAACAAAGGATGAACAAGAGTAGAATACTCACAACCAAATCAATCGAAGGCTTCAAAGAACCAACTGTAACAAAGGAGAGTTAGTTCTCCATAGGGTTTGTGAGATGAAGCAAAAGGAAAATACGTCTCTGGAAAAATAACCTAATCCTCTCTGCTGCGTTCTCCGCAATAATATAAACTAATAAAATCGGGTTTAACATCCCGTAAAAAAATAAAAATATAATATTAAAACTAATAAGATAGGGAAACTCGGATAAGAATCCGTCTTCAGGGACTGACGCGGGCGCGTCAGGTAGCAGCGCGGGCGCGCCAGTATCACGTCTTGCTACTTCCCTCTGGTGCATCGACGCGGGCACGTCCTCCTAGCAGCGTGGGCGCGCCAGTAGCAGCGCGGGCGCGCCAGTAGCAGCGCGGGCGCGCCAGTAGCAGCGCGGGCGCGCCAGTAGCAGCGCGGCCGCGCCAAGGTCACCAGCTTCCAGCTGCTTCCGATCTTCTTCACTTCAACTCTTCTGTAACTTGCATGATCCTATGATTTCTTCAACTTCTTCAACAGGTTCCAAATCACCAAGTTCATACAAATATCTCTCACAATGACATGTAAATGATGACAAAAACTACTAAATGCGCTATAGAATATATCGCATATCACCCTTTTTCCAGGGAAATTAAGATTTTGAGTGGGTTATGGAGTTCTATTTTGGAGTTGATGGAGGAAAGATGCTAAAGTGTGAGTTTTATGGTTCATGGTTTTGAGAAAATGTAATGCTATATGCTTATAGTTTCCCTCATTTTTTATGTATATTATCATTCATGTATTTTCGGCTCAAGAAAAAAAATGAAAAAAAAATAGAATAAGAGCCAAGTTTTGTTCATTTATGCATAATAAGGAAGAGTTGGATTTATGTTGGTTGGAAGAGATATTGGTTGGGTGTTGTAGATGCATATGTGTGCATAAGTATTAGGCGATGAGTTGATGATGAGTTTATTGATATATTTTGAGAGTTGAGATATATGAGGATTTTTGGGCTTTATTGCTATATTTATGAGATGTTGTGTTATTGAAAGCTTGATGTATTGTTGAGTTGACTTGTGTTATGTTGGGAGTTTTCGGATCTTATTTTCCCGGAATTAATAGCACCACATAACCAAATACAATTCATTGCCCTTATGTTTCTTACCAAGCCCCATTACAACCTCGTCGAATGGAATCTTCTATGAAAGTTTCTATTGACCGAAAGTCCTATTGATGTTCTTGGTTTTTCTTTGATGTATCTGGTGGAGATTTGTGATATAAATGTCAATATTTGATTCGATGCTTGTATATGGAATTGAGGTGAGTGTATGCTTAAAGCCTAAACACGTGAGAGTGAGAGATACATATTATCCTTGATGAGGTTGGATTTTTTAGCATGCAAGCAACTTGATCCCATATATACATGTTATGACGTTTTTATACATTGTTTATATTTAGACTATTGTTTGCTTTTGATGAGTAAAATTGTGAAAGGATCTCCTGTGGGATGCATAGATGATGTCTTTGTTTTATGGTTGCTTGAGGACAAGAAAGAGTTAAGTGTGGGGGGATTTGATAATGGATATTTCATATAGGCATTATAGGTATTTCTTATTGCATTTAGATAGGAGTTTTGCATGTGTTTTAGTCTAGTTTCATATCGCGATTGTGAAGTATTCGAGTTTGGAATCTACGCCTTTTTAGTGTTTATTCTTCAGTTTTACATTCCGACCTTGGATGGGATCCTGGAAGAGCTTAGGAGACATGTTTTGGAGCATATGGAAGCATAGGAGAGAGCTACAAAGAAGCAAGGAAGCACAACATCGAAGAGAAGAAGAAAGTCATCACTGCATAGAGCGGCGCCCGTCGTTATGCCGTGTTCAACTATTGTGATTTGGATCCGAATATCTTATTTTCTATTATGATATTATTATATTTATAGGGTTTTGCACTTCCTATTTAGGTTGTTTCTTTCATTATTCAGCCGTGTGTGTGTGTGTGTGTGTGGTGGATTATTGTGAGACAATGAACGCTTTGAGAGAGAAAAGAGGTTTTTGGCCTATGAGTTGCTAAACTCATAGTTTCGCCTGTTATAAGAAGACATGGTTGAATAGATTGTGAGGATTTGATTCTTATTAGTTATTTATGATTATATTTATCATCTTGTGTCTATTGATTATATGTGTGTTCCTTTCTGTGACTGATCGCCATGTTAGGAACTGCATCTTAGCTATGAATTCATTGTTGTTTTCTTGATAGCAAACAAAGGTATTGAAGTAGTGATATTTCTTTTTCTTTGTAGTGGATGATTTTGATTGATCTATGTCGTTAGATGTTGATTATGCCGATTTGGGTTGTTCCATTAATTGTGTCTTAATGGCATTGAATAGATATTCCAATTGATCTAAGAACTTGAGTGTTTAATGCTATTCTTTATTGATATTTAATAAGATGACTGTATCCCTGCGGATCCTTCAACTTTAGTCAAGTCATAAGAATCATTGTTAGAAACATTGCATAACAGTCGTTCTTCAATGTGGGTTCGACTCCGGACTTCATCGCTATACTAGTAGTTGTTTTGTTTATCAAATCATTGATTTACTAATCTATTGCTTTTGAATCTTGAGTTAGGATATTATTACTATTTGGCAAACAGAGAAATTGACAACGACGTTCGTCCCGCACCAATGACACTAATAAAAAAAATTCCATGGGGGTGATAAAAATAAACTTTGGATAAAGACATGGAGCATATAGATAAATGATCATATCCAAAGTACCATGTAAAGAGCAATTTAAAGAAATAATCATAAATAACATAAAAGTAAGCATTTTCCCCACCCCATACTTAAACATTAGAGTGTACTCACTATATAAAAACAAGGGTAAAGGAAGAAACGTACTAGAAAGTTGGGCAGAAACTCGAAATTAGGTGTTGTAAGTGGCTGCAGGATGAGTCGATATCGAGTCGACTGGTTCACTCGATTTCTGGTTTTCGAAGCTTCAGGGTGACCAAAAGTCAACCATAACATCCCCTTGACTCGATATGTTCAGTCGATATCGACTCCCTGGGTCGATGTCAAGTCCTTCCGCAACTCCTTCGCACCTGAAATTCCGTTAGAGAAAGAAAAGAAAAGAAAAACCAAAACAAAACAAAGTTTAAATAATTCAAAAGTATCCAAAAACTCTAAAAAACTACTAGTCTTGTTACAAGCTCTAGATTTTATAGTCACCAGGCCGACTTCTCGTTAATATCAAGGTGGCATCTGCAAGGCCCATGTGGCTTGGGCTTCAAACATGACTCCATTCTTGTCCTTTAGCTGCATTCTTCCTGAGTGGATCTTATGAACTTCAAATGGACCCATCTTCTTCTCTTTAAACTTGTTTGGGAACCATTGATTCTTAGGCTTGGAGACATACACCTTATCTCCAACTTCATATTCTTTCGGATTGTCATTGGAAACCCAACACAATCAAACATACCAAGGCAAACCTCTTCCATGTATAGATAAATTATGAATTAAAATAGGGGAAAAGAGATCTATACGTTGGCTTACCCTCGCTGCTTTTTCTTCATTCTGTAAATTCACTCGATATCGAGTGTGGTGGGTCGATATCGAGTCATTTGTGGCTCCTAGTGGTGTTGTCGAGTGAAGAGGAGGTGAGTCAACCTGGGTGACTAGATGTCAAGTTTGTTGACTAGATGTCGAGTGGATCTGGTAAGCTAGTAGCTCTGTCAATGGAGGCGTTGTCGAAGATAGGTTGATGTTGAGTGAACCACTCGATATCGAGTGAGTTGGCTCGATGTCAACTCCATACTTAGGCTCTGGCATAGGTTCTGGATTCTCAGGGTGTTCGTTCCAGATTGCCACGATCTCCTCCATTTGGGCTTCTATAGCCCTCTCCTCTAGTTCCTCGGGGGTCATAGTTCTTACCTTTGGTTCCCCACAAGGGATGTAGCTTCCCTTGATAGACTTGACCTCCATAGGATTGTCATGATTCTCTATAGTCTTGTTGAAAGAGTACTCAATTACCTCATTGCTGATTGTGAATGTGAGCATCCCCTTTCATATGCTGATGTTGGCGTCTACGGTTGCTAAAAATGGCCTAACTACGATGATGGGACAAGCAAGGTCCTCTACCATATCAATTACAAGGAAATCAACAGGGACAAAGAACTTACCTACTTGGACGGGTACACCATCGACCATGCCAGTAGGTATCACCACAATGTTGTTTGCCATGTATAGTCTGGCATCTACAGGCTCTAATTCGTCGATCTTAACCTTGGACCAAATAGATAAGTGCATAATGCTCACGCTTGCCCCCAAGTCACAAAGTGCGTTGAAGCGATATTGACCAAACCCTATGGTGATGGCGAATTTTCCAGGGTCAGGTCTCTTCTTAAGTAGTTCAATCTTGCTACACTCCTCTGCAATCTTTGCAATCGACCGCTTCTTGCTTAGGATGTCCTTGAGGAACCTTACATAAGATGGCATCTCATGAAGAGCTTCGATGAAGGGTATGGTAACATTGAGCCCTTGAAGCATCTTCACGAAACGCTGAAACTTCTTCTCAGCAGGGTCCTTCAAAGATTTGGTGGGGAATGGCAACGTCTTCTTCTTCTTTGTTGCAGCTGGTGTCGAGTGGAGTGGGTCAATATCGACTGGTGTAGAGTCGACATCCACTGGAATAGGAGGTTATTGGTGTTGTCGAGTGGTTGAGTCGACGTCGAGTCCAGGGGACTCGATATCGAGTGTTTTAGGGTCGATATCGACCGGGCTGGAGTCGAATTCGAGTGGTTCTTCAGAAGCTTCCTCTTCTGGCGTTTGATCTGGATTTTATAGTTGACGCTCACTCCTTAGGTTCATTGCAGTGACGTGTCCGAAAGATTTTCCCTTGAGATTGGGCTCAGATGATTCAGGAAGCGGTCCAGACAGTTTGGGAATTGATGCAGTCAATTGACCCACTTGGGTCTCAATGTTTTTTGCGCCAAACGTCGATCTCTCTCAGTCGTGAGTTGATGTCATGCAGATGAGTATGGACGAAGTTGTTGGCTTGTATAAATTTAGCGGGGTTCCACCTCATCTCGTTGAGTATGATTTACAGGTCATCTTTTTTGCATCCCTTTCAGGATGCCCAGGAGCTCTGTAAGGTGGGGGGGTCTCTTTGATATTGAGGATGATGATAACCCCAATTTTTTTGTTGATGCTGTCCTGAGTAGTTAGGACCCCCCACGTAGCATGCTTCCTCATGAGTCTCTGCAAGCTGGACTTGCTCGGAATGTAGGTGGTGGTGTTGTGCATGACAAACCCACACTCTAAACAAGGCTGATTGTTGGTGAGGAACTTGACTTGTTTCTGTATCTGTCGCGCTTGATCCTTATGGAATTGGTCCCTTACGTCTGGATCAATCTCCTTTGACGGTTCGTAGAGTGGTATATATAGATGGGGCAGGCCTCGTGTTGGAAGCCTTAGGAGTCTCATAGGTGTTGTTGAAGTTGACTAGCCTCTCTAAGGTATCCCAAGCACGTCGTGGTGTGAAATCAAGATACCTATAAGAGGTATAGGTGTTGATCTGATCCTTAGTAGGCACGTCCAGGGAGTTGTAGATGATTTCCTGGATCACATATGGTGGTTGCTTATGCGTAGGGTAAGACTTGAGTAGGCGTTTGCTTGAAAGTCGTAATATTTTGTTTGAGATGCGTCATCTTTGTTGATAGAAAGAACTTGTTGAGGAACAAGTCCTTGAGTTTGACCCACGTGTGGATGGATTGTGGGGCCAAACCCTCCAGCCATTGTAAAGTTTTTCCTACAAGAGACCAACGAAAAGCCTTTAGTTTTACATATTCTAGATTAGGGCCATTGACAATAGTTTCACATAAATCTAGAAATATGGTGATCTGTTCTAAAGGGCATTCATTAGGTTTTCCCTCAAATTGATTCCTCAAAATCTTAGAAATAAAAGAAGGCTTAATTTCAAGAAATGCGAGGGAGAATAATAGGAGATTCTGACAATGCCAGAGTAGGTATAGATATACTTTCATATTCTGAGGGATGTGTTGAAGTTGTTCCTCGCGCTCTCTTCGGGCTTGAGCATCGTGATCCGCCCTCGCCTCCCACCGTTGTTGATTCTGTGTATATTCCGCCTCCTTGCGGGTGTATTCCGTTTGCTTGGCGGTGAGCTCCTCTATTTTCTTACGAAGCTTCTCAAGCTCCTGCTGTAGCGTAAGTTCCACCTCGTTATCGTTGTCCGATATGAGTCTTTTCTTAAGTCTTTCCTGAATACGAAAGAAGCGTTCCGGTTCGAGTAGAGGTTCAAATTGTGGTGTGCGATCAGTGCGTCGCATACACCTGTAAAACAGACACTCGAAATCAAAGGGCGTAAAAAGAAACTAAAAAGGGCGCGATTGATAGCTTCCCCGGCAACGGCGCCAAAATTTGTTAGGATGGAATCTAGTCTAAATAAATAAGAATATAGATTCAAACCAATCCTAATCCATGTAAATAAATTACAAGAATCCCTCACGCTGTAGTGGTAGGGAATCAGGATCGATTCACAAGGAAGCGTGTTAGCACTTGCTTAGATAGCTTCTCGAAAACAGTCGCTGAAATCGACCGGAAGCCACTCGATATCAATTGGAACAGTCGAAATCGAGTCAAGCAGTCAATGTCTAATGAAAACCTGCAGCAACAGAAACAACATACTTGATCTCGAGTACAGAAGCACTCGATATCGACTCAGTGGACTTGATATCGACTAAGATGGGTCGATATCGAGTAAGTTGTGTAGAAACAGGAACATAATAAATTATGTTGGAAAAGAAATCTGGAGAATTCAAGGATGAATAAGAAGAGTATGAACAGAAAAATGTAGGTTCGTTGTTTTGTATTAATTAACTAAATAACTTCCAAAGTCGGGGATCATGCCACAACGATAACCATATAAATATTATGCTAATTTCATAAAAGATGTGTGTTGTTCATCAAATAACCTTCGTTATTAACAAATAGGTGTATAGAGGCTCTCGCATAAACCCTAAGTGTTACTACCATTTTTTATAATTAATCCAAATTCATAATAAGATCATTTTCACTTCAATATTACAAATAAGGATCACCTATTACTCTTGTAGAAGAGTCATGCAATTATGGATGGAATATGAAAATCACATAAAAAAGATCGTACCTTTGACAAACTTAGATCGCTCTCGCTCCTCCAACTTTACTCGACTCTCCCTCCTTCTCTCTACTCTATGGGTTCACAATTGCTTGTTGTGGAATGAATGAAAACTCAGCCCCTAGGGCTTTATTTGTAGGCTTCAATCCTAGATAATCCATGAAAATTAGGCAAAATAGTAGACCAATTTGATTTGTATTCGAACCTTGAACCCTCGGGGAGAGCGGAAAGTCTAATTACAAGCGGTTCCACATTCACATTAGGTTCCTTTAAGCTTCTCATGATCGTCCTTGGGGGATTAATGATGATGTTATTGACTTTGTCTCCCATCTCCTTATGTGGATCAAAATCTAGCCTCCTTTTTAATCTATAAAGAGATCTTTCAATCTCGGGATCAAAAGACAAAGGTGATGAATTAGAAGAGAGAGTTTGAACCATACAATAAGAAGAAAGGCTTAAAGAAAAACAAAGAACTAAAGTAAAATAGAAATAAAAAGGAATCAATGATAGAAATAAAGAAAAACAAACTCTTTCTTTCCCCGGCAACGACGCCAAGAATTTGGTGCGGGACGAACGTCGTTGGTTTTTTCGCCCTTTGCCAAATATCAATAATATCCTAATTCAATGCTCAAACCAATAGATTAGTAAACCAAATAGATTGTTAAACAAATAAACTAGTATAGCGATGAAGTCCGGAGTCGGACCCACAAGGAAAAACGGTTGCAATGCAATGTTTCTAACAATGATTCTTAAGACAATAGCAATAGTTTATGGCAAATTGATAACAAAGTAAAGCAAATTGATCAATGATTGCAAAGTAGTGACAATAATATAGAAAAGCATTTCACCTGTAATTCTCGACAATGGTTGAGGTTCAAGATCTTAGGATTGATTCAATAGGTATTTATAAGCATATTTCAACTTGACTAAAGAATTGATAGATCTGCAAAGATACAATCTTCTTAATCAATGTCACTAAAGAATAGCATTAAGGACTCAAGTTCTAAAACCAATTGGCATATCGATTCAATGCAAATAGAAGACAAGAGAGCAACGCTCTCGGCCCTATAAACCTACTTGGCATAGATCATTCAAAATCATCCACTACAAATACATAGAAATATTACTAAATCAATGACTTAGTTTGCTATCTAGAAAACAACAACGGATTCATAGCATAGATGCAATTCCTAACATGGTGATCAAGGGTAGAAAGGAACACAAATATAATCATTACGAACTAGATGATAAATATACTTAGAAATAACTAATAGAAATAAAATCCTCATAATTCATTCAACCATGCCTTCGAATCATAGGTGAAATTATGAGTTTAGCAATTCATACCCAAAGTAACGATCATACCTCTCCTGTCAACAATAACTAATGTCTATGGCTGAATATGAAAGAATAAAACCTAAATAGAGTCTTGGAAACCATAGGAAATAAGATAATAATATAATATTCTAATAGAATATTCGGACTTAAAGTCGGCAAGTGCTGAACACAGGGTAGAAGAGGACGCCGGTGGAAAAGTGGCGGGTGCCGTCCCAACGGTGACGAACTTTTTTCTTAGCTTCGACGTTGTGCTTCATTTCTTCTTTGTAGCTCCTTCCATAGCCTTCTTATGCTTCGAAATATGTCATTTGAGCTCTCCTCCAAGATCTCATCCAAGGGTGGAATTTAAAACTACAGAATAAACATTAAAAACACTTAGATTCTGAACTCGAACACTTCACAAGAAAGATACGAAACTAGACCAAAACATATGCAAAACTTATATCTAAATGCAATAAGAACCAACTATAATGCCTATATGAAATATGCGTTATCAAATGGCCATTTTTGTTCAAAGTATTAGAACGGTTTGGTTTTGAGAAAATGTTTTTTTGTTGGGCAAAGGAATGTGTTACAACTATATCCTACTCCACTCTTATTAATGTGTTACAACCATAATCATTGTTATTTATTATGGCAACGAAAGTGCTATTGTAGATGCTCTAGACTGAATCTTCAAAGGGAAATCTAATTTGATTTTCATTAGCATGGGGTATAAAGGTTCCTTTTTTGGCTTTTATCGTTGACATTCTTATTTTTCAAAAGCTAATGCCACCTCAACTTGTACAAAAGACTGAATTATGTTGGATCACTATTGTCATCTATTAGGACAACGGATAAATTTACACAAGTCGAATTTCCAGGCTTCGAGTAATACTCATTAACCATGTATTCGGCTTTCAGCTTGTAACGTAGGGGTTAAGCGCACGACTACTGACGAGAGGGTTTCTCGACCAAATAAATTTGTAGTCAAGACCCTGCTATAGGATAGTGGAGTCAGGTTCGTCCTCATGAGAGAAGTCAGCGGTTCTAGGTTTAGTGTGTTTTGGGGTTCAGGGATAGCGGGAAAAGATGAGGAGGTTGCTGTCGACAAAGAATAGAGGGGTCGATGTCGATGGATGGAGAGGGAATGGTGGTTGGTGTCGGGTAGAATATGTGCCAAATAAAAAATAATAAAATAAAATAAATAAAGATGCAAACATCCAAAGTTAGGGATCACCACAACAATAAGCATATGTGGATGCAGATCATAAATCACATAAAGATGCATGCTTTATATCAAAGAATCGACTTTCGCAAATTCCAACAATTTAGGTGATAGAGGCTCTCGCATAAAAACCTAATTTGTTTCTACCTTTTCTTAATTAGGATTGGTCGGCTCTCACAAATAAACCCTAATTACTATCCAATTCATAATAAGATCACTTTCGCTTCAATATCATGAATAAGAAATTTCCTCAACTCTTGCAAAGGATTAAGCACATAGGTAGATGATGATAAAGACATAAATTCATGGATATATAAATCAAACACACATATCTATGTTGGGATCACCCCAACTCTAGAAGAAAGAAATTAGAAACAAAACATAATGAAAGAAATTAATTTTAACATAAAATAAACTAAAACTTACAAAACCTTCCAAACGTTCCTCCTCTCCTTGCGCCCTAAGACGACTTGACTTGAATTAATGAAAATCAGCCCCCTAAGGCTTTATTTATAGTCTTCGTTCCCTAGCTATTCTAGGAAAGAAACTATATCTATATCTAATTTTATCGATCTAATAACATAAAGATAAACCATGGAAATAAATAATTAAATCTAAAAGGAATTATATCTAATGTGGATAAAATATCTTTTCTCTTGACTTGATGGCACTTGATAGAATTTGATCGCGAAAATATCACCATTGGCTTCGGGATAGAACCTTAACAAGAATCTCGGACTGCTCGACGCCGGCTCCTGGGATTTACTCGATATCGACTAGGACTCCTCGATATCGACTAGCACTTTTCTCGTCTTGAGCTCAACAACTCGATTCCGGCTTCCAGGAGCAAAGTCGACTTGGTTTTTACTCTATATCGAGTAGCTTTCCTAGATATCGACCAAGGCTTGGTCCGTCTTCAGCTTCTTCGTCGATCTCGGCTCCAGGATGCATGTCGACTTGGATTTTTCTTCGATATCGAGTAGATGTCCTCGATATCGAGTTGAAGGTTCCAGCTCCAGCTTCCTTGTCGAGTCTGGTCTCCAGCTCGATTTCAGGTTTACTCGATATCGAGTAAAAGTCCTCGATATCGAGCAAATCTCTCAGCTTTCTGCTCTGTTCTTAAAATGCACTTTCTTGAATCCTCGTTCTTTGGATTGACGCATATGACCATGCGTTGGAAAGCTCTTTTCGAGGGCTACAACTCTCATGAAGACGTCAAAGCTTGATTGAGAATGATGAATACCGAAAAATGGCCTTTTCTCCAGCTGCACCATCCTTAGCTTCTTCATGCGTTTCCTTTAAGCTCCAAAGTGCGTCCGATTTCTGCGAAATATAACAAAAACTTGTGTAGACCTCCATATATTTCAAATAAACATATACTACACATATTTTATATTATTTTAACCCAAATGTATGAAATGTATGCAGAAAACGATATAAAAGTTACTGTAAAACATGGCAGATTCAGCTCATAACAACCACCTTAGACAAGTACTTGGGTGTCCTATTATGAATGGTACAGTCAATCATGAAACTTTTCTGATGATATATTAAATTCAAAGTAACAACTAACTAAATGGAAAGCATCTAGTGTTTAGTTTGAAGGACAAAAAGTCCTAATTAAGGCAAATCTCAGCACCAAATCAATATTTAACATGCAATCCTTTCTTATGTCGACACATATTTTAGCTAAACTGGACAAGATTAATAGACAATTCTTTTGGAACAAGGATACTAAGTCTATTATACTTATCATTTGGGATAAGATATGTATAGACAATCACTTTAATTGGGGACATTGGGATTCAAAAAGCTAACACGGTAAATATAGCTCTACAACTTAATTTACTTTGGAAAATTATTGTCAAGCTGAGTAATATCTGGGTACAAGCAAAACACCGCTATTTATTTGAAAGGGACTAGTATTTTACAATACAAGAAACAAAAGCTGGTCTGGGAGTGGTCTAGGATATATAATGTCTATCAAACATCATTTAGAAAAGGGGCTTTGATGGAGCTAGGAAGACGGTAGGTTTATTAGATTTTGTATTGGGTTTTTGAGAAAACCATTATCTCATCCATTTTAACAGGTTCGTCTCCTGAATACATCCTAGTGACGTTTCTGTATTATTGTTTTGGAGGCCGAGCTCTTGGTGATGGGCAGTAAAAAGGTATGTCTCTTCAATTAATCCTAGCGACGGAATATAGCATGTCTTGTGTCTTGAATAATTGTCATTTGTCGCTTTCTGACTCTCATTCAAGCGACAGGTAAAGGTCTAAGTCCATCTCCTGAACTTCATTTTCAACCCCCACATTAAATGAAGCTACTTGCCTAATTAACGTGTTAAGGTTACAACAGCATCCTTAAATCAATGCTGATGCATTCTTATTCTTCATCTCCTCTCTTTCCCAATATTTTCTCCATTTTTCATCTTTTTTATTTGAAAATTTCAAGTGATTCAGATAAATTTTTTTGGAGATTTAAGAAGACCGATTCATGTGGAGTTATGGCAAGGTATTGTTTTTTATACATATAATGTTATATTTCGTTGGATTTGTGAAATCTTGGTTGGTTTGGTAATTTGAATTTTTTTTGTAGATCTACATAATTTTTGTAAGAATCGAAGAATACCAATTTCACTTGAGTTTGTAACAAGGTTAGTAATGCTTTTTATTTTATAAATATAATGTTAAATAGAGGTAGAAAGTGCGAAATATTAGTTAGATATGTAGTGAGGAATTTGTGGGAGATTTTGAACTTTGTTATAAATCCTTGAGAATTATTGATTGAATTATATATTTTGCAATTAATATTAGTGATGATATTTGATAGTAATGAAATTTGGATTATTTGATTAATTTAACTTAAATTTGTGGGCAATATAAATTGTTTGTGTGAATTTAATATAGATTTGTTATGATTTAATGAAATGTGTGATGGATTTAACTTACATTTCTTATTATATTTATGAAATGATAGTGCATTTGGAAAATGGATAAGAGATGGATGTAATTTCCTCGTACTTCCAAGGAATACCTTGATGGGATTAATTTTTTTATGAACAATGTTAAGGCCAATGCAGATGGGAGATATATTTTCCTTGTCCATGTGACCATTGCCATAACTCTCGAGAGTCGGTGAACATTCCAACAATGTTGATGTACTTGTCTCATTATGGTATGTGGCTGGATTATATGGTATGGGATAGCCATGGAGAAGATCCAATTGAACTGACATTTTCCTTGCATAGAACGCAATACTTGGAGCAAAGGGCTTCCTCTTCCTCCTATCCTAATCATGTTATGGATATTGTACATGATAGCTTTCCTTATCATGTTGGGTACGAGGCATGTGATGACCCTGATTTTCATGATGTGATTGATGAGAATTGTCTGAAATATGAGAGGTTATTAGTGGAAGCTCGAACTCCATTGTATCTCGATAGTTCACATACTATTTTGAGAGCTATTTTACGTGTAATGAAGTTGAAGGTGGAAAATGGGTGGTCAGATAAGAGTATGGATGAACATTGTAGTCTTTTTTATGATTCTCTTCCACCAGGACATAGCTATCCTAAAGATTGGAAAACGATTCAGAAGGTGTCCTCGGATATCGGATTGAGCTATGAAAATATTCACGATTGTAAGTATAATTGTGTGTTGTTCTATAAGAGGTATGCAAAAAGGAAGTTTGCCCCATATGCCATACTTCAAGATGGAAGCCACGTCTAAGTAATGACGGACGCAAGGTCCCTAAAAAAGTGGTGAAATACTTCCCCTTGACTCCTAGATTGAAACGCTTGTACATGTCCCCACACATTGCAAAGCAGATGCGATGGCATGGCATGGCGAGAGGGTGCAAGATGAAGATCATTTGACACACCCTGCAGAGGGTGAGGCTTGAAGAGAGTTTGATATGATGTTCCCTCATTTTTCTAGAGATGTGAGGAATGTGCGGCTCGGATTGGCAACTGATGGATTCAATCCATTTGGAACACTAGCAAATCTCCACAGTACATGACCGGTCATTTTGATGCCATATAGTTTGTCTCCGTCGATGTGCATGAAAAAAGAATTCAAGATGTTGACATTATTGATCCCAGGTCCAAAGTCACCTGGAAAGTGATTGAGTGTGTTCATGGAGCCATTGATCGATGAGCTTCTAGAGTTATGGCATACTGGAGTGACTACAATTGATCGACAATCAAAGTCTACATTAACGATGAGAGTGGCAGTGTTATAGACTATTAGTGACTTTCTCGGTCTTGGGATGCTAACATGATCAACGATGAAGGGGTGCAAAGTATGTCATCATTGTTAGGATGATACCTCTACAACATATGAGTGTGGGAGGATGGTATACGATGGTCATCGCATATGGTTCCCACGGGACCACCCTTGGTGGTCCACTGGTCATGCTTTCAATGGAAAGAGTGAATTCAGGCCAAGGTCTAGATCTCATTCATTATCCGGGGAGAAGATCCTATTGAGGATCGATAGGTATGGGCACCAAACTCTCCTTTTATTTATGTAGATCTATTTGTTTCAACTATTCAACAACATATAGTATTAACGTATTTTTCTTTCAACTACGATTAGATGCATGTTCCACACCCTTAGCTTGCACGAAGGGTTCAAGACTCCGTCTAGTTCGAATAACCGAATATGATGGACTAACAAGTGTATGTTATGGAGATTACCGTACTTTCCATATACGAGAGTGAGGTATTGCCTTAATATCATGCACGTTGAAAAGAATGTTTTTTTCAACATCATCGGGACTACTCTCTCGATTGAAGGGAAGTCGAAAGACGACACCCAAGCTCATGCTACTTTAAAAATGATAGGGGTTCGGACCTCTACATGCAAGGAGGAATGGAAAACTTCCTCGTGCCTCATATGCAGTGAGGAAAGAGGATCTTTCAGAGGTGTTCGAATGGTATGGTGATGTCAAATACGTATATGCCCTCATGGTTATGCTGGGATTTTGAAACATAAGGATAAAGTAGAGGGGGAAAAGATTTCATGAATTGAAGACACACAATTTCCATCTTATGCTTCAACACCTTCTTGTAGTTGTCATTAATGCATACTTACTAGTTCATGTTGTCAAGCCTTTGATTGCCCTATGTAGATGGTTTCACAAATTATGTGCTAGAGAGGTGAGGATGGAGGATGTTCGACTAATGAAGGATGAGATAGTCGATTTTTAGTGCTATCTGGAGATGATTTACCATCCACACTTTTTCACGATCATGGTCCATCTTATGATTCACCTACCCCAACAAGTGTTGCTTACTGGACCTGTGCATTGCACGTGGATGTATCCAATCGAACGGTATGAAAGTTATTTGATTTGTTGTGAATTTATTTCTTACAGAATTAATTGAAAGCTAACATTTATCAAATTCTTTTCCATCTCAGCCAACTTGGCGTGTACAAAAAGAATATGGCCAGCCCCCGATACCTCGAAGGGTCTATTACTGAGCGTTATATTTGTGACGAGGCAACTACGTATTGTACTTTATACTTGGAGGAGGGAGAACGTCGGGGCAATGCACTCATCCCCAGTCCTGCCATCTTTGATATCTCTGTTGTCTCAGAGCTTGTTTGTCCTTAAAGATATATTCCTCGTGCGAGGTTAAGTCATATGGAGATTGCGGAGGCACGCAAGTGTTGCTTGAATGCAACGAAGCTTCACACTACTTGGGAAAACATGAGAAACTGTGGCAACAATATTTCTCAGATTCCACTTAAGATGCCCATAAAACTCATTCCATCCTTACTAGCTTATTTGATTGTGTAAGCATGTTATATAATATTATTACCCTATAGAGTCTTGTTGTTCTACTAATGTTCTTGCCACTATAGATTTCTACATTGGAAAGAGATGGAGATACATGTCTTAAACCGAAGGTTCTATCTTTGGCTGGAAACCCGATTTCACAAAGGATTTACACATCTTATTGTGTGAATGGGATCAAATTCATTTCATGGAATAGAGATTGGAACATGAAGTCCCAAAATTGCGGAGTTATGGTAGAGATGGAGAGTGCCATCTACTATGGTATCCTTGAAGCTATGGTTGAAATTATGCACACCAATATGATGCTGATTGTAGTGTTTAAGCGCAAGTGCTTTGACACTGATACTGGCAACATTGGTATCACATATAAGTTCAACCACAGGTTGTTGACTATTGATATAAACAGTAGTTGGTACGATGATTCTCCATTTTGTCTCGCAAGCACAACAAGTCAGGTGTTTTACGTGGATGGCCCAAAGGTGGGAGATGTGTGGAAAGTGGTGAATGTGATGACATATAGAAATGTTTACAAGCTCATCACATTAGAAACACATGCAGACGGAGCTCATCTACAACAAGAAGTATATCAAGAACTTGGCCCAATTTATACCGGAGATTTTGAAGTCACCATCGATCTTCATCCGTTCTAAATTGAATTAGAGAGTGAAGATGAACAAGAAGATGAGGAAGACAAAGAAGAAAAAGATGAAGACAAAGACAAAGAGGCTTTAGAAAACAATGACGATGCTGATGATGATCGTTATTTTTGGTTGAAAAGACCTGAAAGTGGTGATCGTTATTGATATTATGAATATTTTTTTTATAATGTAAACTTGCTTTATGAATTGATATTATGAATATTTTTTTATTAATGTAAACTTGCTTTATGAATTGATATCATGATTTTTTTTTATACATTTATAGAAGCTTTCAATTCTACACATGGCGCATGAACTTGGTCTAGAGCGCATGAACTCGGTCAAGTTTTTCTTGTTACTCAAGAGACGGACATACCAAGTTTGTCGCTTGGATCAATTCCACACAAGGTGGGATATTTTACCACTAAATGTTGTCATTTGGAGGGGTATTTTCCCACTTGTTTTTTTTCACAAAATTTTGAAAATATCCAAGTGGCGGATATATCTATGTTGGTCATTTGATTTATTTCCAGGGGACGGAACTACTTATGTGTTTGGTGGCTAGAATGAATTAAATATTTTTAGATCGGAAGGGGTAAATTAAAATCTATCACTCTTCAGTCCCGTACTCTATCCATCTTAAACCCTAGACGACAAGCTCCCTCATCTTCAATCTCCCTTCGTCTGCCCATAGTCGGCTTCAAGCTCCCGAACTTTATCTTGACCTGAACCCTAGACTTCTTCCTCCTCTTTAAACTCGATCCCTTTGTCCTCAATCTCTCTTCAATCTTCCTTCCATCTCCTCGAAATGCCTCCGAATAGAGCTAAGAAACTCATCAACTTGTATTCGAATGCACCGTCGGCCCCTCCATTAACGAAGGATCGAGTCTCCGCTTCTGTATCTTTCTCGCCTCCGCCCACAGTCGGCTCCTCTAGTGGCACTCTCGGGGAGTGTAAAACACCAACACCTCAACCACCATAACCCCCTCGCCTCCTCCAACCGGCTCTTCAATCACCTCCGCCCACAACCGACTCCTCTAGTGGCACTCCCGGGGAGGCTGCAACACTAACACCTCAACCACCACCCATTTTCCTCCTCCAACCGTCTCTCCAATCGCCTCTGCCCACAGTCTTCAGGGGGCTTTCCAAATCTACAACCGCCGTCCCTCCACCACAACCACCCAGCCTGGCGATTGCGGAATATGGTCCGGCCTACACGATTCCAGATGGCCCATATTTGAGTATTAGATGCAACAATCATGGAGGTTTGTGATTGTTTTTATTTTGGTATGTGATTTTGGTCTGATTTTGTGCTCCACATCAGTGTTTCCATTTGTGCATTATCCAATATGCAAAAGTAAACTCAGCAGTAAAAACCTATAAATAAGTTGAAAAGATGATGAAATTTTACACCAAAAAGCAATGTTGAAAGAAAGCATGTTTTCTACCAATCTAATCAAAGCATGTTTTCTACCAAAAAACAATGTTGAAAGAAACCTGTAAGCTCGGTACTTTGAACCATAAAATGTTTTCTACCAATCTGATGAAAAAATAAAAACAAGCCCCACAAAAAATCCAAAAAATAAGCTCAGAATGCATGCTTTTAAGGATCAATAAAATAGTGGCAAACATGTAGGACATGCAATAAAAAGCCTTAATTTTTAAAGAGCCTTACACCCTCTTAAGAATTGCTATGTTAGATTCATACTAGATAACATAAATTTGAAAAGTACCCTCCTAACATAAATGTGATTCCGAGTTATTACTTTATTCTGATTTATGGTCTGTGATTGTTTTGATTTTGGTCTATGATTTAAGTTACTTTGTTCTTATTTTGGTATGTGATTTCGGTTTAAGTTACTTTGAGTTATGCTTTGTTTTGATGTTGTTCTGATTTCGGTTAAGCACTTGTATCTGTGTATCTGTGTGTGATTTCGGTTATTACAGTGGTGGGTACTAGAATTACAAGTTTTGGATTGTTCATTATTTTGTGGGTACACAAGATTCATGTTACATCATTAATGTACACACTTATACAAAGTGTATGCACTTAGATAAGAAGGAAACTTGACATGTGTATTCATGTTCTCTCCAGGGAAAAAGTGAACCATCGCGAATGTCAAGACGAACCTCATGGTGAGGGCCTCGGGCAAGATCAAAATTAAGTGGTTGAGCTTCCATAATGGACCTACCAGGAATACTCTCAACATGCTTATGCGAGATATTAGGGTCATCATCAAGACACATGTGCCCACACTGGCTTCTTCTTTTGATGAGCTTGAAGAACAACATCAGAACATTCTGATATCGCATTTGCAGGTTACCTTCTCATTTGGTGGATTAACGATTCTTTAAATTTTCAAGTAATAACATGTTAACTAACTACTATTTTTTCTTTTGTAGAATATGTATGATATAAATCCTAATGATAAGCCTGCTGGATTATGTCACTTACAAAGCGTCGGCGAGGTATCGTGATTGGAAGTATAGGTGTCGCCGGCACTTCAAGAAGCATGGGGTCTCTCTACCGTTAGAGTTCAAACACCATCCGGAGCAATGAGATTGGCTACTGAAGCATGAATTCCTCGATCAAGCTAAGATAGTATCGCTTCTCTGTAAATTTTCTGTTATTTTACAATTTAGATCTTAATTGGTAGCATGATTCCCTAATCTTATGAAAGAATTTATTTTATGGTTTTAGTCACATTTTATGATTCTTATGAACGTTTCTGGTTTTATGGTTTCATATTACATTTCTTATGAATGTTTCTGTCAGAAGTTGTTTCTGCTTTTATGATTTCATACTCTTTATGTTATTTTTTTAACAATTCTTATGAATGTTTCTGTTAGAAGTTGTGCAGCCTATATAGGTTCATGTTCTGGTTCTTCTTTTTTTTCGTCACCCTAGATTATGTGTCATGTATTCTTTCTTTCTTTTGTTCCCACCAAATATTCATGTATTTGGCAAAACCCCTTTTTCACCTTGAGAACCTTATGTGAGTCCTATACTCCTTTACTTTGGTGGTTGATATTTTTTTTTTCAAAATTAAGCAAAATACCTCTTAACCTTATATCAGTCCTATACTCCTTTATGTTGAATTTGATACCTACATAATGGTAAAGAAATGTCTCTAGTTTATATAGTCAATTACTCTTATGTATGTGTTATATACTATTGTGCAATCTATATAGGTACTTTCTAGTCTTACGGTTTATAACACAACGATGAAATCCTAACACTTTTGTCCTATTGTTTGTTGTTTTTGGAGGCCATGAGTCAACACAACCAAAGAAATTGTACGAAAAATCCTAACCCGATGAACCATCATCCGGGGTCAAAACCCCTAAGTCATCGGGCAAAGGAGCATTATGAGTAAGGGAATCTGGGACCGTGTATTCAGGCTACGATAGATGGATATATTAAATGTCCTAACAGCAAGGATAAAGTGGTTAGTGTAGTATTTATGTGTTGATCTTATAAAGATAATATTTCCCTTACATGAATGTATTGCCTTATCCTTTACACAAATTGGCCAAGTTGTATAGATACATAAACAAAACTCCAAAAAACATGTATATTATGTATATTTGGAACTAGAAGTGACAATTTTTAGGTACATCTCTGTCTGACATCAAAGTTTGATATGTAAAAGAACAAAATACACAAGAAGGAAAATGGATTTCAATTCATTTTTGTTCATACATGTTCTCAATTTGATACTATATTTGGTTATTTTATAACCAAGATTTGCATTCTTACTCAACATTAATTTCTTATCTAGGAATTGTGTTGGCAGGAAGTTTGCAAAGTTCACTTAAAGAGATTAACCAATCTCAGACAGTGGCGGCGGCCGCTAACAACGTTGAAGTAGAGCCAATATCCATGGATGATGAACGCGACGTTCTTATCAAGTGCTTTGGAAGTGCGAGGTAACATCTCCATCCTCTAGCTTTGCAAGTTGCAATTTGGTCTTTAAACTTGAATAAATAAAAAAAACTTAATCTACGCATATTAATATTCTTATACTTTGTGTTATTTTTAATAGATTACACAAATCTAATTCTCAAAAAAAGGAAGGATAAAACTTATTGTCAGTATTGAATTATGCTTATTAATATTCTTATGCTTTGTTCTTCTGATTATGAGTTATGCTTTTGTTGTTCAGATTTCAGTTTAAGTTATGGATACCCTGATATTTCACTGATATTTCACACTTTGGCTATAACTGTATACATATAATGATATTTTTGGGTCCACAAACTGAAATATCAGTGAAATCATACATATATAAAGGTCCACAAACTGGGATTTCAGATCAGTAATTCCCATGTGACTAATATTTTTTGGGTTTAGATTTCAATTTTCAGTTTAAGTTATGGATACACTGATATTTCACTGAAATATTAGTGTATGTGTGTATGATTTCAACTTAAGTTAAGGATACACTGATATTTCACTGAAATATCAGTGTACGTATGTATGTATGTATGTATGATTTCAGTTTAAGTTATGTATGTATGATATATTTCAGTTTAAGTTATGGATACACTAATATGTTTTGGGTTCAGATATTTCACTTAAATATCAGTGTATGTATGTATGATTTCAGTTTAAGTTATGGATACACTGATAAAACTTATAGTCTACTACAAATTTCAGATTGTGGATCTGATAAGGTTGTCCTTAGGATTGCATTATTTGTAGTAGACTACAAGTTTAACTTTTATATAATAGATAACTTGAATTTCTTTTTAGTAGACTAAATATTACCGCCTTATCATTTCTTTTTCAATTTTGGGTCTGACTCTTTGCTATCACTGAGATTGGTAGGGATGGGAGGTCATGCAGATCAAGATGGTCATTTGTGGGTCAAACAATGATCTTGATCCAGGCGAGCTCTCAAGACCGATCCGAGGGCCAATGATGCCAAAGAGTGTCATCCTCAAAAGGAGGAAGAAGGCTCCACCATGGAACAAGGTTCAAAGGAGCAAGGTGATCTAATGTTCAAGTTTGAGTTCGTTCTTATTGGGTTGACAGCATATCGACGTCTCAGTAAAATAGGTCGTTCGGAGTCCATATTTATTGGATAAGGTCGTACCATACCTTGTTGGAACGAGGATGAAAAGATCTACAACTTTACTGTTGAAGGTTTCTCCAGAATCGACCTCGAGAATGGCCGAAATTCAGCACCTTTACAACTGTCACTGTTTGGACGAATTTCCACATATTTATTTAGTTAATTTCGAATTTTAATTAATTAGATATATTTATTTTATGCAATTAGGAAATAATAAGGTGGAAGGAAAATATCTCATCTAGGTAATTCATTTTCCACCAAGTTGTTAATTTTCTATCCTTAGTTAGTTTTACTTATCTTAGGAAAGATTTACATATCTTTAGATTATTTGATTTATCTTTAGTTACCAAAACTCTATCTTTTGTAAAGATAGAATTGGTATAGTTCCCTATTGAAACTCTTGAATTTGCATTGATTTAATTAGATTGGAATTATAATTGAGAAACCCTTTTAAGGATAAAAAGGTTCCCTCGATTCCCAATCCAAAAGCCTTTGCAATCACTTATGTTCTTATTGTTCAATTCAACCAAGATCCCAAACAACCCTCACCAATACGTTTCGGCCTAAGTCATTGGTGGACGAAGAGCCAAATCAAGGTCATCAACTGCGGGGAAATTGCAGTCCCAAAGACGATGAGTCTACTTCAGAAAAAGAAGAAGTCTTTGAGGAAGAGGTCTTTGAAGAGGAGGCCCTTCAAGAAGAGGTCTTCCAAGAGGAGGTCCTTGATGGGAAGGTCTATGACGAGAAGGCTCATCAAGAGAAGGTTCTTGAAAAGGAAGTCTCTGAAGTAAGCCTGAACCCACAAAGCGAAGTTGACAGAAGCTTCGACGTTATGAAGGTTCCAAAAAGCCAACCAGCAAAGGAGGCAGTCCCTTTCACCAATGGCTTGAAGAGTTCTGTGCAGGACGAGATTAGTTTGCAAATTGTGTGGACTATACCTAAAGCTCCAATTCTAGCATGGGAAAATTTTACACACTTTCGCAAGTATCTTCAAAGGAGTAATTACGAACCCATCCGATAAATATGGACTCCGAACGACCCATTTTACTAAGACGTCAATATGTTGTCAACCCATTAAGAACGAACTCAAACTTGAACATTAGATCACCTTGCTCCTTTGAACCTTGTTCCATGGTGGAGCCTTCTTCCTCCTTTTGAGGATGACACTCTTCGCCATCAATGGCCTTCGAATTGGTCTTGAGAGCTTGCCTGGATCAAGATCATTGTTGGACCCACAAAAAGCCATCTTGATCTGCATCAGGAGGAGTTGTGCGCAGACCGCCCAAGAAAAGAGGGGGAGGATAGAGCACAGAGGGTTCTGCAAAGAGGCAACAACTTGAGGAGAGGGCTAAGAAGAGAGCGGAGCAGGCCAAGGAGAGAGCTAGGAAGGCGAAAACGGAAGCTAAGGATGATAGCGACAAATATGATCGGTTAATTTCTGAAGGTGAAGATATGAAGAAGCGTATGTAGGCTATGGAGCAATTACATTAAGGTGAACATTTGCATTGAACATGGCAGGTTTTTGGTGAAAAAACAGCCCTTACATCACTTATATGTAAAGGTTTTGGGTATTTAGTTTGTCTTAGGTATGCAGGTATATGGGTGAAAACAGATGAATCTGTTTAGGTTTTTGTGTGCAGGTTTTTGTCCAAAAAACAGATGAATCTGTGTAGGTATTCGGTTTGTGAAGTGTATGGTTTTGTAATGTCATCTTGTGTTCTTTACATTTTTTAGTTGTATGTGTATGTAATGTGGGTTGTGATGTGAATGTGCAAGTTGTGTGTTTATGAGATGGTTTGCAAGTGCATGTTGTTTGTGAGATGGTGTGTGAATGCAAAATGATAGATTGTGATGTGAATATGTGCAAAGTATAGGTGGGAATTACAAATTCAGATTTATTTTCTCAAAATAAATTAGACTAAGAAGACGAATTAATACAATCGCGTCCCTACATTACAAATTAACACTGCCCAAAGTTACATTCCAGAGACGAACAATTATTTCAAGAGACGGACATATAGCTCAATTTGGTGAGCCATACATTGAAGCGACGGAGGTAAGTGGTTGCTCGAGCATCAATATAGGGTTCCAAAGAGCACTTGTATATACAAGCGACGAGACCAAATTCGTCGCTTCAACTCAATTCAAGAGACGGACTTAGCTATTCCATTGCCTCATATCTGGAGGGACAGAATTGATGTGACAACCATTCAAGCGACGGATATCCGTCGCTTGAACCTTCCAGTGACCATATTGACTCTCATGCGACAATTTATGTCCGTCTCCACAATGTATAACTAGCATAGTGATACGAATGCCTCTGTGCTGGCCGTTGGGGCCGGGATAGGACTTATATGGGTATTGATCAGTTGTCTTTGCGAAAGCTCTCAGGCTACACAACGGGGTTATGAACGCCAAAGCTTGGGATTACTCAATTGGTTATCGAGGAAGATAGTATGTGTGTTATTAAATCTATTTAAGGAGACTCGAAGTGTTCAATGGACTATTGATTTTTTATTGTTCTGTTTTCCTAGTTTTTGTTTTGTCTATCTTTGATTATATATTTCACAATAAAGAATAACAAAATACCAAGAAGATGAAAACAAAAAAAAAAGGTTTTTCAAGAGCTGAAATCATGTTAAACAAATGAGATCGAATTACAAAACCAATGAACAAGTGCTGAACTCGATCTAACCAAAAAAACGGAAACATCGATGGAATGAATGTCACCCTAATTAATTAGTAGCCAAAGAAGTAGCTAGTCGAATCATGAATCAAGTGTTGGAGCTGGGCGGAGGAAGAATAGTGAGAGCCAAAACACCACTGAGCGCGGCGGAGACAGCGCCCAACACGAACGCCGGAAGGTTGCCTCCTCCGAAGAGTTGATCCCATGGTCCGCTTATTAATGAAACAAACATTTGTGGTATCACGATTGCCAGATTCAATACCCCTAGTGAAAGACCTGTACATCACCCAACATAATTAAATTAATAATTATTCTTAATTTCTTCTTGAGATCGATAACAAAATCTTTAATTACCATGTCCTGCTCCAGAATCTGATGAAAATATTGATGCCAGAGCAAACGGAATACTGAATGTAACCTGTGTAAAACGTGCCCAGTTATGTGTTTAAGATATGATTTTGAGGAAATTGGAATTTAAAAATAAATAAATAAAGGTTTTGCGTTAGTGTAAGGACTTACAGCTTGAGGGAGTCCCATAGCGGCAAACAAAGTCAAGGTGGCAGTCCTGATGCCCTTGGAAGGCGGGGAGCCGGGCGGCAGAGAGCGGCGAGCATGCTCGGCCTTCTTAGTGACCAAAATGGTGAAAGCTAAGGCGGCGGCCAACACAAAGTTGAGAGCTCCCCAGAGCCTCCTGGCCCCACCAAGTGCCTTGGAGATGGGATCAATGAACAAAGACATGACTCCGAGGGTGGCTGCAGTGTACATCAAGCCGAGTGAGCCTTGGCGGACACCATCGTCATACATCCTCTTCTGTAGGTCAGTCCCATCGACCTTCCCTCCATAGACCTCGGTCCCAACCCAGTCGGTGTCGAACATCAAGAAGGGGAACCAGGCGATCCAGTTGAGGGCTGTGACTAGGAACAGCAGCCACATGGGCTTCCCTAGGTTCTTGAAGGCCGATTTCACCTGCTCAAAGAACGGGTCCTCGTGCTCACTCGACTTCTCGAAACTAGGCTCAGGGACTGCCCATAGGGCAAGCCCTGAGAGGAGGACGAGGATGCCGATGTCGAGCAGGAAACAGGTCTTGAGGTTAGCGCAGTAGACGTCGCAGACATGAGTGTGGGTGAAGGGCACCAATTTGTAGAGGTATTCATATGAGCCGGCGGCATAACCGGAGATGTTACCCAGTGCCATGAAGAATGAGAAGAATGCATTTGCGACTCTTATCCTCCTGTGGTTGTGCTTTGATAGATCCGCCAAGAACGCCCTCGTTGGATCCTGCCGGATTCATTCATTCATTCATTATCTTTAATTATTGTGATATGGAAGATGAGACAATACTAAGATCATATCCCATAGCTTTTGAAAATCATTTTCAAAAGATTCCAAATAGGAAATAAAATACAAGTTTTTAAAATTATTTTTCTCAAAGTAACACTTTCTCTTTTCAAAAGATTTTGAAAATCATTTTGTTTTGGAAAATACCATAATTAACTAAATAATTTATATTTTAAAGAATGGGATAAAGAGTATATTGAATTAAAAAAATGCTTAAAATTATCCAAAAACTCTTTGTTTTTTCATAGATAGACATGGGTCACTGTAGGTCTACTTTACCAGTTAAGCTAGTAAGGCTCGACAATCGTCCAAAAACTGTAAAATCATGGGGAAGATGTTAATTGTTTTTTTAAAAAAAAACTATAGCATTAAAAAATCATCCAAAAAATTCTAAAATCCACAAATGGTCAGGGAAGTTGTTGATACTCTTTTTTTTAATCTAGGGATTAACCCTCCCACTCACGTCCAAATCCATGTTTACAAGGGATTCGAAAATGGCCAGAGAAGTTGATACTCCAATATGCAATATTAAGCCCCAGTTAATTTGATTATATGGATCATTCTAAAATAGTACGCTTTAGAAAAGGAATAATTAAGCTATATCTTAATATTTTTGATCCGCCATAAATATAATGAAGGTAAATTGATTAATGAAGGTAGGTAGGTACCTGAACCATATTATTAGCAATGTCAAGGATCCAAAACCCAATAATGAAGACACCAACGGCTCTAGGCTTTGTTGCTGCGTTAGATAAATCACCAAAGTGGGCTCCGATGTCAATAGAGAACCCAATGAGGAGCACGGCGGCGCATATAAGCACCGATCCCACGAAAATGAAGGGCTTCCGCCTCCCGAACCGACTAGTCGATCGGTCGCTCGAGTACCCCACAATGGGCTGAACCACCATCCCTGATATGGGCCCACACAGCCACATAAACGACGCCCAAACGTGGGGTATCCCCAAGTGCTGCACATATGGGGTCAGCAACGATAGCTGCAAGGCCCATCCGAACTGCACCCCCGCCGCTATCGACGCCACGATGATGATCTTCCATATAGAGCTAGGCTTCTCCGGGTGACTCCCTTGTATGGTATTCATGTCCATTTCCGTCATTGTGCTACCCTCGCCTTAAAGGGCCTGCTTTGGATTGATGCTTTGGCGTTGATTTGGTGGTGTGGATAAGTGGATGAGGAGGAGGGTTTATATATATGACTGTGTGGTAAATTGCAGTAAATGAGGGTTAAAATATATACCTACGTACACTGAGTGAGTTGTGTTTGCTTGCAATGTTTTAAGTCAAATCAAATGAGATCCAAAACATTTAAAACATTTAATTATCCGCTCAATAATATCAAGTAAAAATAGTTGGAAGCCACGTTGTTTCAATAAGATTTGTGGCATTACACATATCTCGATTCTTTCTCTAAATTTAGAAATTTTTTGTTAACTTTACTCTATTAGATAGATATTGGATAAACATGACACGTTGCCTTATTATTTGGATAGGTTTCTTCTTTCGAATTACCATAAATGTAGAGGCCTTGTATATAGAGGGATATATTCTGATTTCTGACCAATTCACCTTAACTATGTGGTTTAAAGTAAATATTATTACAGTGTCACGGCGTGAATATATAACTGCTATTAAGTTGTAATAGTTTTTTTTTTTTTACCAAAATAAAAAAATTGTAATAGTTTTTTTTCTCTAACTATCACCTAAAAAGGTGTTTTGAGTTTTGATCAATAAAGTTCTACTTCATTTTAAAATAAAACAATGTAATAGTTTTTTTTATCTAACTCATGTCCATTTCTGGCCTTGTGTTACCCTCATACAATAATATCAAATATTAAATAGATATTATAAAAATTATTTTATATATTAAATATATTGCTAAATTGAATCAAAATTACAAGGAAATCAATCGATTATATCAATTTGATAACATCATAGAAAATTTGTGCACAAATGTGGTGATTAAGCTGATTTCTGGAGATTTTATAACATCATATATAGAAAATTTTATAACATCATATATAGAAAATTTGCTAAGTATATAGGCCCACACAGCTACATCATATATGTTTCGTGCTAGGGTTTAGATGAAGCTGATTTCTGAAGATTTTGTCGATTTCTTTTTTCAATTTTTGATCATATATGCTTAAATCTATGCTTGATATGTATAAATGTGGTGCGATTTTTACTGTGGTCGGTAGTTTCTGTAATTTGCATGTGTAAATGCGGGGGTTTTAACCGTTTGTACGTATTCTTCACTTTTTGTGATCCGACACTTTGCATGTGTTTTATTAGTATTATCCGTATAGGTAAATTGTTTGGGATACTTGTAGTGTTTGTGAGGTTCATATAGGTAGATGTGTGCGGTTATGCTCATGTGCAGGGGGCTGACAATGTGTGTTTGTATATATGTTTGTGTTAGTTTATGGTAGTGTCAAGAATGTGTGTACTTGAATTGGGTATATTATGTGTTGTCCATGTGATGTTTATGTTGTTTTAGTATGTGTTGGTGATATTTTATTGTTTTTGTTTATGGTTGTTTGGTTTAGCATGGATTCTGTCATTGTGTTTTTACATTCTTCTTTCTCTTGTTCTTAATAGCAAGGGCATCTGGTGATTTAGCCACCTACAAAAGTAAATTTGATGTGAGTTTTTTTGTTTCCTATTTTAAATTGTTTTGTTGATGAGCAAGATTTGGTTTTTTAGTAATGTCATCTTAGTTTGTTGGATACTTGTTTGTGAATGAGCAGGTGATAGAGTATATTTGAGTCATGTTTTTAGTGTAGAATTGCATATTCGTTTAAAGCATTTTTACATATTTTATAGCTTAATTTATATTATTTGGTTTTCGGAGTCTACACTAGTGTTTTTATATATTTCAGGTATTTTCGGACTGGATCGTATGAATTCGGAGATTGATGATAATTTATGGGATGATTTTATAAATTGGAAGTAAAGAGGCAGGCTCGGATCGAAACATGGGTTGATTGCAACGTCAAAAGCTTTCTTGCTAGGTGTGAAATTGGCGTTCGGATCGTGTTGGGCCGACCGCATGAAGTGTGGACAAGAGGAACATACGTGACGCGCTCTATTTTATTTAATTACTGTAGTTTAGATAGATTAGTATTTAGTACGTTAGATAGAATAGATATATTAATATTATATGATTAGGTTTTCATATATATACAATTCATACATTCATACGTGAGGGGGCCGAACTAACAGTGAGATACGGCCGTGACTTTGTTTTACCCTAATTGTGTTTTGTCTTATTTTTATGGAGACCTAAACTCTCTCGTTCTACCTACAATTTGAAGCTTTATTTGGATTGAATTGTGAGTTTCTAATTCTTGTTCCTTATTTCCAATATTGAATGTTTCGACTTTTTTGTGCTTGAATGTTTGATTGTTTTATTCTATCTCGACTGATCAACTTGATAGAATCAATTCAATTGCTAGGGTTTTGTAGATTCCTGATTGCGAACCTTAACCCAAGTGGCAAACTTGTTCCTTTAGGGCTGATTGAACTAATTGAATGAGTAGGAAGTTGAATGTGTTGTTAAATCCTTCTTTAGGGACTGCAAATACCTTGGTTAATCTCTGAACTTAAAGCTATCAATTGGGTTAAATCCTTCTTTAGGGACTGTTCGATTGATAAGGGTTTCTAGGACTGATTGGACTAGTAACTATATTAGGTCGGGACAAGGGCATTCATAGGAAACCTAAAAGGACAAGAGGACGTTACAATATCAATTCAACCAAATAAAGTGGATAGTTGTAGATAGAACGATTTTCTCTAATTTGTTTTCCATTACTTTGTTTATATTTTATTTTATCTTCTTTCTTGTTTCAATCATCCAAAACCCCCCTTCACTAATTGGTAAATACACTTTGCAAAGGAATACTTGATTCTCTGTGGGATCGACCTCTTACTTGCTTGCTATACTAGTTTGTAGGTTTGAGTTTTATTTTGATACGGTTTATGCGACTAAAAACCGCTCATCAAATTGGCGCCGTTGCCGGGGAATCAAGTTTATTTCTTTGTTTTGTGTATTTATTGATTTTTGTTTATATATCTAACTTTGTTGTGAACCTATCTTACGGTTCACAACACCCTTGCTACTAACTTTTTCAAGATGTTGAGATTAGCGCAGTTTGAAGGTGAGAACTTTCACCAATACTTCAGTAGGTTGCATGAGTATGTTGACGACCTTGGTTCATGGGGTTATCAATTCAGCATCCGAGATATGATTTTGTGCATAATTGATGGGATGACTGTTGAGACACGAGCGCTTGCTGAGCACATGAGTAACGGAGGCCTGAAACGGTTAGGAGGATTGTCGGGGTTGTGGGATTTTTTCTGCTATATGGATTACCATGTTTCACAAGAAATCTTGCTCGCTACGTCTTCTCCGCCGATGGAGGACTCTGTCACACACTTGGAGGATCCATTGGACACTCTTACTCAAGTGGTGCAGCAGTTAGAGGAGGGAATAATGAGTCGAATCGGAAAATTGGAGGAACAACTGAGCCGTTGTAAAAACTTGGAGGAACAGATGATCCAACTCATTCAAGTGTTAAGTGCAAAAGGTGAGAAAGAAAGGAGCTTTGAAGAAGAAGAGGAATTGGTTGCAGACAACGATAGTGTCTTCGACGATGGAGAAGAGGGTCTAGTGCTTCATGACTTGGAATCTCATGAGTTGACGCATGAGGTTACATGTGATGTGTCTCCTACTCCATCTGCAACATTCATTATGAGCTCGCCCATTGATGAACCAGGTCTAGAGCCATTAGCTGAGGCTCAAGAGGTAATAAAAGTAAACTTTTGCAATTTTGAAGGTAATGGTGATTATGTTGATCCTTTTGATTGCTATTTTGAAAAGCCACCAGCGGAACTGTGCTGGTGGTATCATATTCCTTCTGTAGAGAGTCATAGACTCTTTGATAGATTGAAAGGGTTTTTGAGTTCCACATTTTATGCTTTCAATTTATTGTGCTATGATTTTGTTTGTAAGATTTGTGGACAGGAATATGATAGGCTACTGAGGGCTTTGACGATGTCTGAATCGATCTTAGAGAGATTGTGAGCCAAACCAAGGTATGTTTTTATTTTATTTTATTTTAAGTTAGGATTAATTTTTATAGTATATTTTTTTTTCGTAAAAAAAAAAAGAAGAAAAAAAAGAAAAAAGAAGAAAACAGAACCCTCGCACTCCGGCCTCTCTGTTCACCTCTCTCCATCACCGCCACGCCTCCAGACTACCGCCACCACCTGCACTCCGGCCACCGGTCCTCCTGCCGACCACCACCAGTAGCCCACCGCCTCCACTTCCCTTCTCTCTTCTCTTCCAGGCCGCCATCCGATCTCGCCGTCGCCCTTCTCCTCCGATGCCGGTGTTCCCACCACTGCAAATCCGCAACCGCTCATCTCTCTCTCCCTTCGCTTCTGATTCACCAGACTTCCAGATCTCCGCCGGTATCCACCTCCCTCATCGAGTCATCACCCTTCGCTGCTGTTCACCGGCACCGCACCAGTAGCCATCGCCTTGCTTCCTCGCCCGAAGCCCTAACCGCCCGGAGCTCCTGCACTCAGCCCTTGCCGCCCGATTCTTCTCGACCCCTTCTGTTGCTGCTGCCATGGGCACCTTTCCCAATTTCCGACCGCAGCTGTTCCAAATTCCCGTCAATTCCGCCACAGGTAAGTGCAGGTATGTTTCCATCCCCTACCTAGTTTGTGCTTCATGCCGGCCTATATGATTTTTATGATTGGTTGTTGTTTACTACTCCCTGTGTCCATATCAATTTCTTTTCATGAATTTCATTAGTTGCAAAGTATGGATGAGCATGATCTATAGGGCTGATTTTTGTTATTGTCAAGTGTTGTTATCAAGACAAGTATAGCTACTTTGAGATGGGGCCCATGCTTTAATTTTTATTAGCTAGGTTGTTCCCTGAAATCACTTGAAATTCATGTTTTAAATTTGTCGTAAGTGATTGAGCATGAGCTATTGGGGCTGATTTTAGTTGTTTGGACTTTGGTGTTGTTCTTTTACTTGGATGATATAGTTTTCTTGGATGTTGGAATGTGGTTGGTTGTTGTGTGTTTTCTTTGTCTTTTGTTTTGGCCACGACAAATTGCAAAGGAGACTGCCTATATTTTTTCTGCCTCCAAGACGTTTCACAATGTCAGATGCATCCAAGTTGTTGCTGAAAGCTTCTGCTCAAACACCCTAGTCCTATACCTTTGAGAGGTTGCTGAATTTCTTGGTCTGTTCAGAGGCTACACTACACCACCAACTCCGGATTTGAACTGAAAGCTTGTTTCGAATGCCTGATTACTTTGTGAGTTTCCTCCACCTTTCTTTCATTCTTTTTCTTTACTTTGAGGACAAAGTAAGATTTTAAGCATGGGGTGGGGAATTTTAGTGTAGCTCCGTATTTTTATATTTATGTTAGTTTTTTCTGTTTTTATTTTTATTTTTTGTTATGCACTTCATTGCATTTAGTTTAGGTGTTATTGAAGATACCCATCTTAGTTTAGGTTGTCCTCTAATTCATTTTTACGATCTTAAATGTATAAATCCCATGATTTGATAGAAGTGCTTGAAAATGATTTTTGGAGCAAGATTTGAGAATATAATTGAGCAAGTATGATTCATAGTTGAGGTTTAATTGAAATCTAAAAAAAATATAACCTTTGTGAGTTTGATTTTGGCCTTATAGGGACTTTATATCTTATTCCCTTTTGCTTTTATTGTGTGATTATACTCTCCATATGCTTCTTATTTCAATATCGTATTGCACATGTTTGTTGCTTGTGAATTTCAAATGATTGAGGCATGTTTTCTTTAGCCATATTATACCATATCTACCTTACATATTATCCTCTGCTTGAAGCCCATCTGAGCCTTAAAGCCTATTCTTTTTGATAGCTCCACAAAAAAAAAATATCATAGCCAATGATTAGCCTGACCCTATCCGGGAATTAGGAAGAGAATTGGTGAAAAATCTTTATGTTGGAGTTGCTTTGAGTAGAGATGATGTATGTATGGTTGTGCATTGCGAGAGGCATAGCCAAAATAAGGTAACCCTTCTTGCATAATAGAGATGACTCATTACTAGGGGCCTAAGGAGGATAAAATTCACTTAGGAGTAAAAGTCTAGTAAGCTTAGACCTAAGGAGGATAAAATTCACTTAGGGGCAAAAGTAAGCATAAAAGAAAAGAAGTCATCATAATAAAAAAAAAATGCATAAGTTGTATGGCTATTGAAATCGAAAGAGCTTATTGCTATGTAATAGAGTTTATGTTATTGGAATGGTTTGCGAAGTATGGAAGTTTTGGTGTTATTCTGGCTGGTTGTTGTTCCTTTTTCCCGGATTTTTAGCACCACAAGCCTAAATATTTCCCATGCCTTATGTTCCTACCAAAGCCCCATTACAACCCTATAAAAGTCCTCATGATGTTATTTGCAAGTAATGACTTTCACGGTGTATAGAACATTTTGGATTGAGTTGAGAGTAGGATTTAAAGCCTAAACACATGAGAGTTTGAGTGAAACACATTATCCCAGTGAGGTTGGATTAAATTTGTCTTTACTATTGGATCGCTCGTATACTTGTTAGGATGTTTGTTCTCTTATTCATGGCTCCTACCACGTGATGTTGCTTTTCTAAATTATAGCATGAAGATCTTATTTGTGGGATAATTAATTCTATATTTGTTTCTCATTGCTTGAGGACAAGCAAAAGTTTAAGCATGGGGTAGTTTGATAGAGTATATTTGAGTCATGTTTTTAGTGTAGAATTGCATATTCGTTTAAAGCATTTTTACATATTTTATAGCTTAATTTATATTATTTGGTTTTCGGAGTCTACACTAGTGTTTTTATATATTTCAGGTATTTTCGGACTGGATCGTATGAATTCGGAGATTGATGATAATTTATGGGATGATTTTATAAATTGGAAGTAAAGAGGCAGGCTCGGATCGAAACATGGGTTGATTGCAACGTCAAAAGCTTTCTTGCTAGGTGTGAAATTGGCGTTCGGATCGTGTTGGGCCGACCGCATGAAGTGTGGACAAGAGGAACATACGTGACGCGCTCTATTTTATTTAATTACTGTAGTTTAGATAGATTAGTATTTAGTACGTTAGATAGAATAGATATATTAATATTATATGATTAGGTTTTCATATATATACAATTCATACATTCATACGTGAGGGGGCCGAACTAACAGTGAGATACGGCCGTGACTTTGTTTTACCCTAATTGTGTTTTGTCTTATTTTTATGGAGACCTAAACTCTCTCGTTCTACCTACAATTTGAAGCTTTATTTGGATTGAATTGTGAGTTTCTAATTCTTGTTCCTTATTTCCAATATTGAATGTTTCGACTTTTTTGTGCTTGAATGTTTGATTGTTTTATTCTATCTCGACTGATCAACTTGATAGAATCAATTCAATTGCTAGGGTTTTGTAGATTCCTGATTGCGAACCTTAACCCAAGTGGCAAACTTGTTCCTTTAGGGCTGATTGAACTAATTGAATGAGTAGGAAGTTGAATGTGTTGTTAAATCCTTCTTTAGGGACTGCAAATACCTTGGTTAATCTCTGAACTTAAAGCTATCAATTGGGTTAAATCCTTCTTTAGGGACTGTTCGATTGATAAGGGTTTCTAGGACTGATTGGACTAGTAACTATATTAGGTCGGGACAAGGGCATTCATAGGAAACCTAAAAGGACAAGAGGACGTTACAATATCAATTCAACCAAATAAAGTGGATAGTTGTAGATAGAACGATTTTCTCTAATTTGTTTTCCATTACTTTGTTTATATTTTATTTTATCTTCTTTCTTGTTTCAATCATCCAAAACCCCCCTTCACTAATTGGTAAATACACTTTGCAAAGGAATACTTGATTCTCTGTGGGATCGACCTCTTACTTGCTTGCTATACTAGTTTGTAGGTTTGAGTTTTATTTTGATACGGTTTATGCGACTAAAAACCGCTCATCAGCAGGGGTTGGATTACTGCATTCATGTTAGTGAGTGGTTTCATTGTAGATCAAACATCTATTCCTATCTTCATGTCTGTGATCTCATAAAGAAGCATTTGTCTCCTGCTCATTACGAGATTTTGTGCAAAAGTTGTGTGGGATGAGTGTTGACGCAAGGCACCAACATGGTTAAGAATTCTCAGCTTATGCATAAAATGATGTTGCGTTAAGTGAAGACAAAAAAAGAGAAGGAGTTGTGGTTTAAAGTTGATGGATTTGTTGCACGCTTTTCCTTGGTGGAGTTCCATGTGATTACTAGCCTTCCTTGTGAAGACCGTGTTTGTGATCTCACTGAGCAAGTGTCTATATCTAATTTCTTTGGGAAGAAGAAATGCACTCATGATGAGTTAGTTGCCCGTTTCAAATCTGAGAAAAAGAAGTCTTAGAAGAAGTTGATTATGGCGAAGTTGCTGCTCATTGAGAAGTTAATATTATATAGGAGGTTAGAGGTTGTAAGTGCAAAATTTGTATCTCTTGCGTGCAATGGGAAGGAATTTGAAGTATATCCTTGGGGGGAGAGTCATAAATGCGTTTGTTTAACTCGTTGAAGAAGTCATCTGTTACATGCATGTCGTAATGGTGTTAGGGGTTCTTATGAAACTGTATGGGTATTGACTTGCATTTCAGGTATTGTTTTTAGTGTTTGCATCTCTTTGCCAGCAGATTTCTTGTGTGTCAGCACAAACTTATTGTTTATGTCTAATACTGTTTTGTAATGTCATAACGAGTTTTCTTGTGTAACAGACTTGGATATTAGAAGCTTTTCCAGCCCTGTCTGCCCAATATGACTATAATTTTAAGATGCCTGAGAGAGATCCGTACTTATTGCATTGGCAATGCAATGTTAGTCATTGATATGCTTAGGCCGAGAAGTTGTTTGATGGTGATTTGGTAATAATTTTATATTATTTAGCTTTAAAAACATTTTTATTGGTTGCATCTTTGTTTTCTTAATACTATTTTAAATGAATTTTATACAGACTCCATTGTTCCCTACTTATGGAGAGTTTGCACGCACAGAAGGAATGGCGTATGGCAATGAAAAATTTGATGAAGTTGTTGATAACCTTGCTAATCCTGTGTTTTCCCAACCTTTTGACGATGTGTTATATGAATATCGTCGTGTTCGTAAGAAGGGATACAAATATAAGTTTTCAAACAGGGATATAGATGTTGGTGGTCAGGAAGGTAATGTCTTGCAGACACATGATGAAGGAGATACCTTAAAGAAGATGAAACATGTGAGAAGAGGCAATGGTGCTAAAAAGAAACAGGATGGGAAGTCTATTGATACCACTTTTGAAGTTGTCCATGTGGTGGAGAAAGATGATGTAGTAGAGGCCTCGAAGAAGAGGAAATCTATGACAGAAGGCACGGTTGGTAAAGTTGTTGCTGAAAGAGAGAAGGATGAGCTGGCGATGTGGGGTCATTTTGCAGGTCCTATTCTGCCCAATCCATCTAGTAAATTAAAGAAGATTAGAAAGAAGGCTTCAACGGTGAGGAAGGCTTGTAGAGTTGTTGCTGAAACAGAGAAGGATGAGCTGGCGAATGTGCTTGTTGAGAAGGATAAGGTGGTGGAAAAGGCTGGGAGAGATGATGCTAACACGGGGAAGGATGAGCAGAGGGATGTGCTTGCTAGTTGCTGATGTTATCCAACGTAGGGGGTGTGTTTGGACAAGGTGGGTGGAGGTGAACCTATTAAAGGGACAAGAAATACAGGATGTTCAGCTGGCAGAGAGGGACTCTTGGACGTACATGGAAGTGTGCCGTGGGAGTTCTTCAAGAATTTCTAACTGTATGGGACGAGAAAGCCCTCGATATTGGACTAGGAGGCTCATCAATGGATGTTGTGCTTAGGCCGGGGAAGGAACAACCACGTATCGCTTATGAGCTTATGCAAAACCACGGAGAAAAGAGGCCATGGGGTGAGCTGTTGTGGGCAGGATAGCTGATAAGGCATGTTTCCAATAGGCATTATAGGTTAGTTTAGGTGCATTTCATTGTTATATAATCATGTTTTAGTGTTAATTAGATTAGCATTCATTTTGTGGAAAAGTTCGGAATCTACGCTATTTCGATGGTTTTATGTAGATTCGTAGATCCGAGGCAAAGAACACGAGGAACGGAGCTAAGTAAGGCTAAGGAGAGAGTTGGGAGAGCTTAAGGAAGAAGTCCCGAAGAGAATGGAACAACCCAAGGAGCAACGGAGAACGAAATCGAGGTCTAAGAGCGGAAACGAGGGCGAGTCGCGAAAGCTGTCCGCTCGGCGAGCTGAACTTGTAACGCACTTTCCGGAGGCCTCGGATGTCCGATCGACGCATATGAGCATGCGTTGGAAAGCTCTTTCGACGATCTACGTGATGGTGTTCTGTTGGATTTTCACTGCCAGCGAATGCCTTTCCGCTGCAGCGAATCAAGTCAGCAACAACATGTGCGAGAAGGTGGCCTGCCTGAGCATGAGTCGCTGCCAGCGAATGGCATCTCGCTGCCAGCGACTGGAGTCAGCGGAAGCATGTCCAGGAGCAGCATGACTCGCTGCCAGCGAAAGGAAACTCGCTGCCAGCGAATGGAGTCGATGCCAGCGGACGACCGGATTCGCTGCAGCGGATGTAAGCTCTCGCGGCAGCGAATGGAGACTCTCGCGGCAGCGGAAGGGTGGACTCGCGGAAGCGGAACCGAAGAAGCTGAAAATTTTCTAAGGCATGGACATTCGCTGACAGCAAGTGTGGTAGCGAGTGTGGTAGCGAAAATCCAACAGGAGCTTGATTGACGCCATTCGCTGCCAGCGAAAATTTTCGCTGCCAGCGGAATTTGACGCTGAATTAAATTTGGAAAGTCTATCTTCTATCTAGTTTGTTCAGGAAGTTTCTATCTAGTTTATCTATCTTTTACCTTATTTATGGAAGACATTAGACTTATAAATAGGATGTTCTAGGCTTAAGTTTTTAAGAAGAATTCCAAGTAGAGAAATCACCTTTGAAGAGAAGAAAGCTTAGGTAAGCCATGTTTGGCTAATTTTCTAGTTTCCGCCTACACTTTCGAGACTTGGTTGGTGGTTTTGTGAGTTTCTAATTTAAGTTATTTTTCCTCTATAATTCTTTCAACTTCTTTGTGTGATATTGATTATGTTATTGATGTTATCTTGATTAGATACCTTGATAATATTGATTTCTTGCTAGGATTTAATACTTTCGTATTTGTGTTATTTCCGTAGTAGCACGCATAAGATTGTGGATTCCGTGTTTGAAGCATGATTATGTAGGGAGTTGACATATATCTTAAACATTGATTTACCATGTTTAATTGGTGTTATTTATATGCTCAAGTTCTTGGGACTATTTGCTATCTCTTTGTTAAATCTTGACCGTGTTAAGGTTGCATTGAGGTGTAAGGGATTAATTGGACTCGTAGGACTTTTAATCTTTATAAACCAAGACGGGAGGAATTCGTAGGAAAAGATAATAACTTGAAAAGGATTCGATGATCAATAAAACCAACCAAAGTCGAGAACTTGTAGGTGGAAACGCTTTTCTTCCAGAATTTATTTGCTTTTGTTAATATTATCTTCTTTTATTTTCATTCATAAAAATCTTTTCTTTTTATATTGATAAATACACAATATTTAGAAATACTTGATTCTCTTGGGTTCGACCCCTTACTTGCATACTATACTAGTTTGTTTGTTTGGGATTTATTTTTGACGAGGTGAATCAACGACTTTTCCTCCGTCAAAATTGGCGCCGTTGCCGGGGAATCAAGTTTATTTCTTTGTTTTGTGTATTTATTAATATTTGTATATATATCTATCCCCGTCGTGGACCTATCTTACGGTTCACGACACCTCGTTACTAATTGTTTGCAATGGAGTTGGAGTTATGGCAATACCAAGGAGAATACTTTCACCATTACCTCGCAAGAGTGCGAGATTTAGTGGACGACCGTGCTTCACGGGGTATCCAAGATGATTTGAAAGAACAAGTACTTTGCGTTCAAGATGGCATGCTTCCCGAGATACGAGAATTCGCCCAATCTTTGAAAAACGAAGGCTTTTATGGTTTGGATTGGCCGGAATTGTGGGATATTTTCCTTTGTGTGGGTGACATGGCAAAGGTGGAAGAAGAATACATGTTGGCATCCACACCCTTACCTTTCAAACCAATGGCGGGCAAGATACATGAGGGAAGCCAAGACGCAAGCATCAATGGTCCAATCGAAGATGGAGAAGAGAGCCCGATGCCCCTTGACATGGAGTCTCATGAGTGCACGCATGAGGAACCATGTATTTTGACACCTACTCCACCCATAGAAATCATCCCCAAGTCATCTATTGAGGAACCAAGTCCGGAGCCGATTTCTTTGGCTTCCGAGCAAGGTAATGATATTTCTTACACTTTTGTGGATTTTGGTGAATATGTAGATCCTTGGGAGCATTACTTCAACAAACCACCAACGGAACTGTGTTGGTGGTACTACATACCCTCGACGAGAAGTCACACTCGAGCATATGAAGAGTTGGAGACCTTCTTCAACACAACATCTTTTGACTTCGGCTTCTTCATATGTGGTGCTCGCCTACCTAGATGGTGTGCACCGGAGTTTGATTTGCTAAAAAGGGCATTGGCGATGTCCGAGTGAGTCTTGAACACATGGACGAATAAACCGTCGAGTCTATGACGATAAACAAGGACGCTTTTCGGGAGGCAACCCGAGGTAAGTTTTCCTAAATTAGTTATTTCAATTCCTAGTTATTTAATTAGTTTGGTTGTTTAATAAATTATAAATTTCCTAATTATTTTATATGGTAGATAGATGCTTTTGGATATTTTGAGCTAACAATGTAGGGAAAAGTGAACAAGATCGAAGAATAGAGATTATATGCTGAATTCGCTGCCAGCAAATCATGATTCGCTACCAGCGAGTCCAGCCTCCCAGATGTCATAGGAGCTGATTTCATCCGCTGCCAGCGAACCAAAACTCGCTGCCAGCGAATTCAGCAGCGATGCTCAGTGTCCGAAGCTAGCACTAGCTGCGCTTGCGGCTTGATCAACCGTGCTCATCGCTCATGCCTAGTCTTCGTCCATTGTCGTCATTGTTGATCTTATTCTTTCTTCGTCATCTTCATTCATCCGTGCTCGTGGTTCGTTAGTCTTTCTCGTTGTCGTTCTTCATCGTTCTTCTTCCGAGCTTCATCATCTTTGCCATTGAAAATTTTCCACAATGTGAGTTATTCTTTTGCCCATTTTTTTCTCTCTCATATTTTCATGATTTGTTGTCTTTGATTTTCATTGAGGACAATGAAGAGTTTAAGTGTGGGGGAGGGTTGCATTCATAGATCCATGCATCCATTCATATTTATTTTTCCGTTATGCATTCATGTTTATTTTTTTTCGTTAATTTATTGCATTAGAAAATGAAAAGAAAAATTGAAAAAAAAAAATCCAAAAAGAGCATGCATTGCATATATGTGTTATTCAAATACCCATTTTGCCTTAGTTTGTCCTCTATTTTATTTTTATGAGTTTTACCATATATGTTCCATAATATGATTGAATTGCCTAATCTTGTCACCTACTTGTGTTGATTTTCATTGGAGCATGACTTGTTAGTTCAATTGAGCAAGTATGATTCTTAGTTTTGGGCATTATTGAAATCCAACAAAACTTATCCTAGTGAGAATTTTTGGCCTTATAGGGATTTTCATCATATTTATTCCCTTTTTCTTTCTTGTGTGAGATTATACTCTCCTTATGTACTTACCTCTTGAGATTGACATTGTTATTTATATTTGAGGCCGATTTATATGTCTATTGCTTATGAGTTTCAAATGATAGAGGCATGATTTTCTTAGCCATATTATTATCCATAACCACCCTACATATGTGTCCTTTGCTTGTAGCAAATTTGAGCCTTAGCCTTTTCTTTGAAGCTCCATAAAATTTATCCTTAGCCGATGATAAGCCTTACCCAATCCGGGAATTAGGATTAGAATTGGTGAATGATTGATTTGTTTGAGTGGAAAAGAGAATATTGTTGAGAAAGTTACAAGTTTGGATGAGGATGTAATTTTAGTTTTATTCTTCACATTGTGCATTATTGTTTTGGCTCTAAAGAAAAAAAAAATTGAAAAAAAAAAGTGAAAGAAAAAGAGAAAGAAAAAAAGCATGAATAAGAGCCTTTTATTTTATTATGAATGTGAGAGTTAGAAAAATGTATGGTTGAGAGAAAGTTCTTTTGTTGAGTGTTTTAAGAGTGAAAGTTTGAGTTATTTTGATTTGGAAGTATTTGGTTTTAGTGTTCTTCCGGTTATTCTTAGGGATCCCCTTTTTCCCGGATTTTTAGCACCACAAACCTAAATATTTTCCTACCTTAATTTCTTACCAAACCTCATTACAACCTTGATAAAAGACCTCTTGATGTTCCTTATAAGTGATGGAATCCACGGTGGAGAATATGTGATATATATGTGTCAATTTCTATGTAGCTTTTTGCATTTTGGATTGAGTTGAGAAATACATTGTTAAGCCTATACACATGAGAGTGAGAGTAAACACATAATCCCGGTGAGGTTGGATGAGATGTGCCTTTGCTTTGAATCGCTTATATACTTGCTAGGATGTTAGCTTTCATGTTCATGGCTCCTCCACTTTGATGTTGCTTTTGACAAGGTTAGTGCTTGAAGATCATATTTGTGGTATGATGGTTTTGCTCTTGTTTTTGTATTGCTTGAGGACAAGCAAAAGGTTAAGTGTGGGGGAGTTTGATAAGGCATGTTTCCAATAGGCATTATAGGTTAGTTTAGGTGCATTTCATTGTTATATAATCATGTTTTAGTGTTAATTAGATTAGCATTCATTTTGTGGAAAAGTTCGGAATCTACGCTATTTCGATGGTTTTATGTAGATTCGTAGATCCGAGGCAAAGAACACGAGGAACAGAGCTAAGTAAGGCTAAGGAGAGAGTTGGGAGAGCTTAAGGAAGAAGTCCCGAAGAGAATGGAACAACCCAAGGAGCAACGGAGAACGAAATCGAGGTCTAAGAGCGGAAACGAGGGCGAGTCGTGAAAGCTGTCCGCTCGGCGAGCTGAACTTGTAACGCACTTTCCGGAGGCCTCGGATGTCCGATCGACGCATATGAGCATGCGTTGGAAAGCTCTTTCGAAGATCTACGTGATGGTGTTCTGTTGGATTTTCGCTGCCAGCGAATGCCTTTCCGCTGCAGCGAATCAAGTCAGAAACAACATGTGCGAGAAGGTGGCCTGCCTGAGCATGAGTCGCTGCCAGCGAATGGCATCTCGCTGCCAGCGACTGGAGTCAGCGGAAGCATGTCCAGGAGCAGCATGACTCGCTGCCAGCGAATGGAGTCGCTGCCAGCGGACGACCGGATTCGCTGCAGCGGATGTAAGCTCTCGCGGCAGCGAATGGAGACTCTCGCGGCAGCGGAAGGGTGGACTCGCGGAAGCGGAACCGAAGAAGCTGAAAATTTTCTAAGGCATGGACATTCGCTGCCAGCAAGTGTGGTAGCGAGTGTGGTAGCGAAAATCCAACAGGAGCTTGATTGACGCCATTCGCTGCCAGCGGAAATTTTTGCTGCCAGCGGAATTTGACGCTGAATTAAATTTGGAAAGTCTATCTTCTATCTAGTTTGTTTAGGAAGTTTCTATCTAGTTTATCTATCTTTTACCTTATTTATGGAAGACATTAGACTTATAAATAGGATGTTCTAGGCTTAAGTTTTTAAGAAGAATTCCAAGTAGAGAAATCACCTTTGAAGAGAAGAAAGCTTAGGTAAGCCATGTTTGGCTAATTTTCTAGTTTCCGCCTACACTTTCGAGACTTGGTTGGTGGTTTTGTGAGTTTCTAATTTAAGTTATTTTTCCTCTATAATTCTTTCAACTTCTTTGTGTGATATTGATTATGTTATTGATGTTATCTTGATTAGATACCTTGATAATATTGATTTCTTGCTAGGATTTAATACTTTCGTATTTGTGTTATTTCCGTAGTAGCACGCATAAGATTGTGGATTCCGTGTTTGAAGCATGATTATGTAGGGAGTTGACATATATCTTAAACATTGATTTACCGTGTTTAATTGGTGTTATTTATATGCTCAAGTTCTTGGGACTATTTGCTATCTCTTTATTAAATCTTGACCGTGTTAAGGTTGCATTGAGGTGTAAGGGATTAATTGGACTCGTAGGACTTTTAATCTATATAAACCAAGACGGGAGGAATTCGTAGGAAAAGATAATAACTTGAAAAGGATTCGATGATCAATAAAACCAACCAAAGTCGAGAACTTTTAGGTGGAAACGCTTTTCTTCCAGAATTTATTTGCTTTTGTGAATATTATCTTCTTTTATTTTCATTCATAAAAATCTTTTCTTTTTATATTGATAAATACACAATATTTAGAAATACTTGATTCTCTTGGGTTCGACTCCTTACTTGCATACTATACTAGTTTGTTTGTTTGGGATTTATTTTTGACGAGGTGAATCAACGACTTTTCCTCCGTCAATGGCAGTGCAAACGTTGAGTTTTATTACATGGTTAGCTGTGCACGATAGATTGCATACAATGGCTCGCTTGTTCAAGTGGAATGCAGTGCCGACGTAGAAATGTGTGTTCTGTGATGCGGACGTGGGGGACTGTGAGCACTTACGGTTTGTGCGGTATACCCAGAGTGTGGCCAATTCAGTAATGGCATGGCTGGGCGTCTCAAGCCGATTTGAGATCATACAAGGGTGGTTGGACTGGTTTGTGGAAGGGAGTGGCCGAGGGTCAAACATGTTCCAGTCACGGCTTTTCGCGCTAAACTCCACCATCTATCATAGATAGAGGGCCCGGAACATGGCAGTTTTGGAACATAAATTTGTTAGTATAGAGGAAGTGGCAAAAACCATTGCAAATGAGTGCAAAGATAGGTTGAGAGCTAAAGGAAAGGTCGTCGGTAGGGCGGATAGAGAGTGGAAACAAAGGCTAGTAAGTTAGCCGCTTTTGTATCTTACAAGTGTTCCCTGGTTTTGGATCACTTCTGATAACTCCACTCCCTTTGATGAAAATCGGAATTAGTTTCAAAGGCTTTGCCGGACAGTTTGTGTCAAAGGTCTTGAAGCGACAGCTGTGTTGATGAAACACAAAACCTGTATTTTATGTTATTATTATCTTATATTATTTATGTATGGTTTCCGAATATTATTATATACATCTATTAATATTACTAATTCTGCTAGCATTTTGCTGACGTGTCACGCCCATAATTAAAGTTGATTTTTTTATTCAAATGCGATTTTCTTATTGGTCAGTATTATTATGGAAATTTCAAAATATTTGTTTCCTATTTTAAATATGGTTTGAATACATTCCTTTTTTTTTTTTAATTTTCGGTTCTATTGTCGTAAATATTGAGACATGTTTCCATTTTTTTCCCGATTGTAATATTCTAATAATTCGTCTACATACATTTAGGGGTGGCCACGGGTTACGGGTCGACCCGTGACCCGACGGGTCGTACGGGTCAATGACCCGGCGGGTCATTGACCCGGCGGGTCCGGTTCAACGGGTCACCGGGTGGGGGTGGGTTGCGAGTTAGGGTTAGGGTCATAGGTATTGAACCCGATGACCCGGCGGGTCAACCCGACATCCCATTTTTTTTTTTGAAAAAATATTTTTTTTTATGTTTATAAATATTATTATGTATATTATTCTTAGAATAATTCATAATATATAAACATAAACTTGTTTGCAATGTGCAATGTGGGTAAAAAGCACTATCACCCTTCCCTTTTTATAGATTTGAAAGACATCCCCTATTCTCTCAACTTTCAATGTGGGACAAGAGTCTTGTCCCACATTGAAAGTTGAGAGTTAGAATGAGATGGGATGGATGTATATATATGTGTACTCCATCCTCCCTTAACCCTCACTCTTCACTTTAAGCTTTATTTCTTATTCTTATAATGAAATGAAGTAAAGTTTGATAAGTTTTATATCCCTACATTTATATTGTAGTGGATGAATGAAGTTTTATAAAAATATAAAATTTCTTATGTTTTTTTCCACTTCATATTAAAATGAAATGGATATAAAAAATGATAGGTAGAAAAAGTCATTACCTATCATTTTTTTTAAAAATTTGTTTAGTCAAAAATATTAAAAAAAAATAATTTTTTTTTTTAATTTAGGAATCCGCCGGGTCAACGGGTCGACCCGAACCCGCCAACCCGTTGAATTCCCGGGTTAGGGTTCGGGTCGCCCTTCCCCGACCCTTGACCCGGCGGGTCAAACCCGTCGACCCGCCGGGTCCGACCCGTGGCCACGCCTACATACATTGAACTTAAATTTGAATCTTGGTATATTTTATTTTTTGAAATTTATGTTGTACATAGACCCATATCCAATTGTCAGTTTATAAAATGTTATGGAGCATAATTAAATTAACTTTCACATATGTTCATATTTTCTCACCAATCATGCAAGTTTTCATTTTCAAATAAATTAATCAACTATGTACTCGGATTGCCTGCATTCATTATCTTAACGGATTGAATTCATTTAAATATTTGTTTATTATATCACATTTATCCCAATCATGTTAAAATTTACCACTCTCTAATCGTTTAGCTAAATATGTTGTTTAATATTCATTCGCACTTTGTTAGGATGGTAAAAATTATATAAATATTATTTTTTCAATTTTTTTATAAATTAATTTCGATAATAGGTAATCTATTAATAATATTAATTCTAATATCATTTTGCTGATGTGTCACGCCCACAATTAACCTTGAATTTCTTATTCAAATGGTATTATCTTATTGATCAATATTATTGCTGAAATTTTAAAATATCTGTTTCATATTTTAAACATATTTGTTTCCTATTTCTGTACTAAAATATTATTTAACTTGATAAGTTGTATGTCAATTTGTGATCTATTTTAATCGTCTACGTACATTGAACAATCGTCAAGTCTTGGCTGCTTTTATTCTTGGATATTGAAATTGTTGATTTATCATATTTAACCGATTGCAATAGTCCCCACAATGTCTACATATAATCAATTTGTAAATATTCGATTTCAAAAAATAATTATAACAATCAATTAGAGCCAAAAAAAGTTTTTTTATATAATTTAATTATTTTAGACATCTTAAATGACTATCGAAAAATAAATAATATTTTAAGACTCACAAGCATTACTATTAACTAATGTTTATTTTACATCTTGGATGAGGCTTCTTAGATCACTTTTCTACCTTTAAGGATTTTTTTTTACCATCTTACCTTTATTTTCACTATTTATTTCCCTCTCTTTCTAAGCATCTTTCTCATGAAAACAATGAATAAGTTATGTATATCTACATATATAACTTCAAAATTATTCACACAATCATGTGCTTATGATTTTTTTAATATTTGTAATTTACAAATATTAAAAAAAATCATATTAGGTGATGTGTTTGAGTATTATTACTGCTTTACCTTATTAAATCATTTTTAAAATTTGTATTGTATCTCTTTCCAACTAATTTATAAATTATAAAAAAATACTTTATACATACTTTTGTTTTAAACACGTATATATATATATATATATATATATATATATATTAATATAGTAATATATAGATATATAAAATGATGTTCAAATTAAAATAATAGATCAAGCTCCCGTGCCTTCAAGGCACGGGTATTACACTAGTTATATACTAACCATACAGCAAGGTTTTCGAAGAAATCTCCTTCCTTAAGCTAAAAGACGTGAAGATCAAATCTGGTGGATCATGGCTTCGGAGTTTCCCAGAATAGAAGATTGTGAAGATTGCCATGATCTCTAATAGCCGTTGGAGAAGATTTCTTCCTCAAGTGGCACCGATGATCTTCACTATATAAAGGAGATGAAGAAGAGAGAGAGGGACGTACATTCAGAAAGATCATTGCACAATCAGCCCTCAAGTTTACGATCTCTCTTCAGCGTGTTCTCTCTGCTTGTTTTTTAAGAGTCTTATATTTTGTTTCAAAGCATTTGAGAGTTACACAGTGAGCTTATAGGATATATTTCGAGAGAGTGTTATACTCAAGAGTTTATAACTCAGGAAGTGGGCACTAGGCTATTGATTCTTGAGAGTAAGAGGATTGTACTAGATAGCTGAGAGAGGTGGGGCTCTTCTAGATTGGTCTAGGACTCCAAGGGAACGTGAGTTGACTAGATTGCAATTGTATAGGAGAGAGGCTTCTCGGTGAGCTATTAGGATCCTAAGCTTTGTGAATCAATAAAGCATGTTGAATCCTAGGGTTGTGGAAGAACCCTAGGCGGCGACGTAGGCCAAGTTCGTGCCAAACCTCGTTAACAATTCGTTGCGTCCTTTACTTATTTCTTTACCTTATTTCCGCACTTGGTTCGATTGTTTAACATTGTGATTCGGGTTTTCAGAGAAAAGACTAAGTCTAATCTCAAAGGGTTTTGCACGAGCTTCAAAAGTCTTGAGACTATCTGCGAAAAACCGGCATACTCTATTCAACCCCCCTTCTAGAGTATTTCTATATTACTTTGTTTTACATTGTCGAACCTTCAATTGGTATCAGAGCTTTACTCACTGCTTTTGATCTAACAATCTTGTGAGTTTTCGATCATGTCTGGTGAAGCAAGCGGAGGATTTGCACAGGGAAGGTCTACCATTAGACCACCACTCTTTGTAGGAAACAACTTTGTCCACTGGAGATCATTGATGAAGATGTTCATTATAGATCAAGATCTGGAACTTTGGAACATTATAGAGAATGGTCCGAAGGTTCCAAAGAAAGACGGACCAAATGGAACCAAAATTGTGAAGAAGGAGTCTGAATACATCCAAGCAGATCTTGAACTCGTCTCCAAAAACTATAGGGCTATTAACTTACTCTATTGTGGTCTTAGCACTGATGAGTTTAACCGTATTTCATCTTGTAGGTCAGCTAAAGAGATTTGGGACAAGCTGGTCGTCACCTATGAAGGAACCACCCAAGTGAAGGATGTAACGGCCCGGGATTATGATTCCCGAGTTACGTTTCGAGGGATTAAACCCCTCGTTAGGACCTTGCGCCCCGAGTACAGGTTGAAGGTTTCAAAACTTACTTTAATGTTTTCAAGGGGGATTTCATACCCAAAATCGAAGGGATCGTTGGAATCCCCGGGGAAGTCCCCTGTACCTGTCGTAATCTAAGCGTGGAAATCAGGAATCATGCGACTAGCGAAAACAAGTATAATACAAAAGTGTGCCACGGCAGAGCCGGGTCAAAACGGAGTCTAAAGTGTAAATCCGAAAAAGTATAATCAGAGTCTGGTGAAGTCTATACTCCAGCGCTCACTCTCCGCCGACAAAATGACCCGCGCAATAAGCAAACAGCACCGATAGGATGAACATAAATAATACCTAAAAAAATTGATACGGGGCGGGATCAGATCGATGCCCACTTAACTCTGCATCCCCACCATAAGCACATATATATGCTATACCTAATAAAGATGCTTCTAGATGCATAGCGGAATAATAACACACTAACATGCTCCTAAGTTCAAGTACGTAATAATGATAAGGCCTTAGCACAGAATACCAAGTGGTATATCCCTCTCCTACCTCCACCCCTTCCGATAGGTGGAGACTGGCCAGCTCGTGAATGCATTCATTCATAATTGGGCGGCACGCATGCCTAACCCGCTCCACAATAAAGCCCGCAGGCATATCATAATATAAGGAAGTTCATGACTCAATTGACTCAGGGTACCCAATGAGGCTGGGCTACCCTATGACCCTAGCAATGACTCTAGTTACTTCACAAATAACGGCCGTTCTGTTTACACGCGCATAAAGAAATGGGATGCTCAACGTAGATGCAACCTAGCATGGTACTACATGGCATGCTGATCATGAATGCAACACCTAGTATATCATGCACCTAAAGCAGGGAATAGCTCTATTCAATCTGAGTAAGCTCCGAAGAGACTTACCTGGCTATGCAGAACAGCATAATAGTAAGTCTGGCACACATCAATCATGGCACAAGGTATCGCCTAGAGACATATCCGAACACATATATAAGTCTATGTCTAATCATTCATGCCCTCAAAGCATGCATCATTCAACGAGAATAATAACCATATCACAATCGTCATTTCTTCAAGTTCAATCATTCATCACATTTTCACATTCCCCAATACCATATCGTTCTCATCATTCCATTCATCCACATTCACATATTCATAACCATATATTCGCATATCACATAGCTCAAGTGCATCATATTCATCATATCTCAACGCATAAGTTAACGATAAGTAATCTTAACATTTCATCATGCTATTAGTCGACCAATCATGGTATTAGTCCGCACAAATCATGATATTAGACAATCATCACACCAATCATGCTAGTTAGTCACCGAGCACATAATTCCCGAGTTAGTCCCGAAACCCGTTTTGAAAACCGAGTTGACTAGTTAGAAATTCCGACCTTTTAAAAAATGCTCGTCAAATTCCTCTTTTCTAAAATCCAAGTTTCATAATATTATATTTTCTTTTAATTACCAATTGCCCATATAATTATAAAAATCCCAAAACCGACCCCTTTTTATTTTGGAAAATCCAAATCCGAACACATCTTTTATTAAACTCTTAAAAACGGGTTCAATTATATAAATAGGCCCAAATTCCTTTCCCCTTTTTAAAAGTAATGGAACCAGCCCACAAAAACAGGCCCAATAGCCATCCCATTCTTCCATTTCATCCGATCAAAAGCTGGGATTAAAAAAAAAAGAATGGGACCCACGCCAAGGTGGCAAGTGAGATGGCAATGGAGAGGGTCCCACAACCTTCTTCTTCCTCTCTTATTCGAACAAGGCAGAGCGGAGGTCAGGGCTGGGTTCGAAACAGAAAAAAGGAAGGAGATGAGGAAGGACCGCCGACCCGCCGACGATGGTGCCCAGCTCTGACCACTGAGCCGACACCCACACACACAGAGAGACATGACGAAAAGAAGGAGGAGGAAGGAAGGAGACGCTCACCGAGGGGTAACTCGCCGGAAAAGGTGCTCGGGGAAGCGGTGGCGTGGCTTTTATCCCGGACCTGGAGCAAGGCTCGGAGGTGAGAGATGTTCGATTGCTTGGCGATTTCGAGCAGAAAGAAGGGTGAGAGGCTTACCGAGATTTCCGATCGAAAATGGCGATGTCGGAGATCGGGTATGGCCGGCGACATTGGGGCTCGACTTGCTTGTCTCGGACCTAGGTCGAAGGTGGGAGTCATAAAGGTGAAACCTTTCGCAAGCTTGGGGGTCGAAAGAAAGGAAAGACAAGACTTACCAAGCTCGGCTCGAAAACAGGGGCGGAAGAGAAGGAGGGGCGGCGTCTCGGTCGTCGGGGGGAGTTCTGGTGCCGCTGCTGCTGCTTGAATCTCCAGGAGGTGCTGTTGCTGCTGGTTCGAAGAAGTGAAGGAGAGGAGGTGGGTGGGGCTTGGTATTTCTGGCGGCTCGGACAAACATGGGCGAGGAGGCGCGGTGGCTCCGGGGAGACGTCGGAGAGAGACAGAGAAAGGTAAATGAGGAGAGGGGTTGTTTGGGGTTCTTTGAGACGAGACAGAGAGCGAAAATGAGAGCAAAGGGGGAGGAAAAGTTGTAGCTTTTGGAAGAACAGATGGAGATGCTCAAATGAGGATAAGGTTTCCTGTGTTGGGTTGAGTCAAGGAACCAACTGGCTATTTGTCTTGAATTGAACAAAAGGGGTGTTGGGCTAGTGTGCAATTGCAAAAGAGGAGGGGAGTAGGGCTATGTCTAAGCTGGTCAAAGGCAGAAGAACTTTTGTCTGTTTCTTTTGCTGTTGTTACTGCCGAATGAATCAGGAGAGGCAGAAGGGTGGGAGAGGATGAAGGCAAAGAGTGGAGTGGTCCCAACCAAATTTTAAATGTCCGTAATATATATCTCGAATCCTCTCTTTTGATCTTATTCCGACTCGTTCAAAATAATTTTATAATTTTCTAATCCGAATTTAATATTGAAATCGAAACATCATTTTCCAATTCTCGGCCTATGAAAGCGGAATAAAATCTATTTGCATAATATTTTTTTTTTATTTGACCGGAATTCGCTTTAAGAGTTAAAAATCTGAGTTAACGGGTTTTCCGTTAAATTCCGCTTTAAAATTTATTTTGATTTTCATTTTTTCCAGAAAAAGTTAGGATATAAAAATCCGAGCCTTTACAAAGAACACCAAGATCAGTATCTTCCTTCGAAAGTATGAGCTTTTCAAAATGAAGCCTGATGAGTCAATCAAGGCCATGTTCACATGATTCACGCAAATCACCAACAACCTTGACTCTCTCGGCAAGAGCTTTACGAACATTGAGAAAGTAAGGAAGATATTGAGGTGCCTCCCAAAAGACAAATGGGGTCCAAAAGTGACAGCCATAGAAAAAGCCCAGAATCTCACCACGCTGCCCCTTGATGACTTGCTTGGGAAGCTGATCACACATGAGATGATTCTCAATGAAGACGATGGAGAACATCCAACAAGCACTAAGAACTTGGCACTCAAGTATAAGAAGGATGAGCCGAAAGATGTGTCTGATTTTGAAGATGGGGATGATGATGAGGATGATCCCTTTGATCTCATTACAAGGGGTCTTTCTCGAATCCTCAAGATGAAGAAGCAATTCAACAAGGATGAATCAGAGTCTTCTAAAATTCGAGGTAAGTCTCAATTCAACAAATATGAGAAGAAGACTAAACCTTTGTCTTGTTTTGAATGTGGTGAAACAGATCATCTTGTAAAAGACTGCCCTCAAAAGACAAAGAGCCAGTCCAAGAAGGGTGACAAATGGAAGAAGAAAGCCATGGTGGCAACGTGGAGCGATTCTGACTCTGACTCCGATGATGAGAAGGCCAATATTTGTCTTATGGCCTCAGAAGATGAATCCCACGATGAGAAGCTTGAAGCTACTGTAAGAGAACTTATGGCAAGTCCAAAAGAGGTATTATCGGAATTCCTTTCTAATATGATTGACAATGAAGAGAAACTTATTGCCCAGACTAACATTCTTATTAAGAGAACTGTGGACCAGGAAAGAACTATTGAGGATCTGTCTATGAGGGTTAAAAGTCTTGAAGCTTCTTATTCAGGTCTTGACATTAAAGTCAAGACGCTTGACTCAGAGAAATCTGAACTCAAGCAAGATCTCTCCTCTCTAAGAAATGAGCATCATGACTTAGAGAACGAGAATATATCCCTGAATAATAAGATTCAAGATCAACAGACAGCCCTCATAAGTTTTACCAAATCCAAAGGCACTCTTGATAGGATGTTGGGTGAGCAACAAAGTTCTCTAAACAGAAGTGGTATTGGTTACAACCCGAGGTTTTTAAAGAAGCAACACATTACCACTTTTGTGAAGGCAAAAGGAAGCAGAACCTCTCCTATATGTCACCACTGTGCGAGAAAGGGACATGTAAGAGAGACATGCCCCTATAGAAGAAAGGATCCTCATATTATTCGCAATACATTTCCTATTCACTTGAGAAAAGAACGGATAACGCAAGTTTGGGCCCCCAAAGGCACTATTTTACCAAATATGGTTTATCCCAATAAAGGATCTAAATTTGCTCACTGGTCTAGCCAAAAAGGTTAATGTTTGTTTTGCAGGAGATCACCAAGGTGAAGGAGCAAAAATGGATTATTGATAGTGGATGCTCGAAGCATATGAATGGGAAGAGTTCTCTCTTTCATGATCTAAAGAAGCAATCCACTAGAACAATCACTCTTGGTGACAAAGGAAAGTGTGACATCGTTGGTATTGGTAGGGTTGGGAGTGATCCTAACCATACTATTAAAAATGTTTATCTTGTTAATGGTTTGAAGTATAATTTTCTTAGTATTTCTCAACTATGTGATTATGGTAATGATGTTGGATTTAACAAGAAAAGATGTTTATTGCGCAGAGAAGATACAGGGGAAATAGTTCTAATTGTCTATCGTTATAACAACATCTATGCCGTGAATGCTGAGCAATTGGAACAAGGAAGCTTAACTTGTCTAAAAGCTTTGACGGACGATCCAAAGCTCTGGCATAGGAGACTCGGTCATGTGAGCCCACATACACCACAAAAGCTTGTGTCCAAATGGCTTGTAAGAGGACTACCTGAGATGGACTTTAAAGGTATTGAGATGTGCAAAGCATGCACACGAGGTAAACAAAGACGTAGCTCTTTCAAACCCAAAAAGGTTGTAAGTACTTCTAGACCCCTTGAACATTTACATATGGATTTATGTGGTCTTATGCGAGTCAAATCTCCAAATGGTAAAAAGTATACATGGTATTTTTGATGAATGCAATGACGGTGCTTTGAGTGAAAGTGTTGCAAATATAGATCTTAACATCCAAGAAGAGAACGAGGAAGGTGATGATGCTGCTATCAAGAACACAGAGAAGAGGAACATGCAGGAACAGATTCTTAACACTGAAGAATTGGCCCAAGGTGTTGAAGATTCGTCCAAAGCCCTTGGTGTCCAATCCAACAGTGTTGAGATGTCAGAAACTGCTGTAACTGAACCTAACAGGACCACGGTGTCAGATGTACCACAAGTCAATCCTACCAGTATGATGAATCAAGGAGCTGAGACTAGCAAAAGGAAATTCAAATACTCCTCATCACACTCATTAAAGGATATCATTTCTGACCCTACTTCTAGTGTTCAAACTCGTTCTAAACTTAAAGATCTTTGTGCTTTTCACGCGTTTGTTTCTCTTATTGAGCCAAAGAAGGTAGATGAGGCACTTCAAGAGCCAGACTGGATCATTGCTATGCAAAGTGAGCTCAACGAATTTGAAAGAAATAAAGTCTGGACCTTGAAGTCTAGGCCAAAGCATCAATCAGTCATTGGCACACGATGGGTCTTTCGAAACAAGCTAGATGAGAATGGTAAGATCGTGAGGAACAAGGCAAGACTTGTTGCTCAAGGCTACAATCAAGAGGAAGGTATTGACTACGAGGAGACCTTTGCTCCCGTAGCCAGGCTTGAAGCTATTCGTATTCTATTGGCATTTGCATCTTTTATGAGCATAAAGTTATATCAAATGGATGTCAAGTGTGCTTTTCTCAATGGTTTCTTAGAGGAAGAAGTATATGTGGCTCAACCCCCAGGTTTTGAAAGTTCATAAGTTCCCAATCATGTTTATAAACTTGACAAAGTGCTTTATGGTTTGAAATAAGCCCCAAGAGCTTCGTATGAGCGCTTGTCAAAGTATCTTTTAGAAAATGATTTTAAAAGGGGGTTGATCGACAAGACTCTTTTTTATCAAAACCAAAGGAAAGGACATTTTGGTTATTCAAATTTATGTTGATAATATATTATTTGGTGCTACTAACACATCTTTGTGCAAGGAATTTTCTGACATCATGTGCAGTGAATTTGAGATGAGCTTGATGGGAGAACTCAACTTCTTTTTGGAATTACAAGTTCATCAATCCAAGAAAGGGATCTTTGTCAACCAAAGCAAGTACACTAAGGATCTCTTGAAGAAGTTCAAGATGGATCAATCCAAAGCAGCCAAGACTCCCATGAGCTCAACATTGTCTCTAGATCAAGACAAGACTCGAATAAGTGTCAATCAAAAGGAGTATCGAGGAATGATTGGATCTTTATTATATCTCACGGCTAGTAGACCTGACATCATGTTTAGTGTTTGCATGTGTGCTAGGTTTCAAGCTGATCCTAAAGAATCTCACCTCGTGGCTGTGAAGAGGATCTTTCGATATCTCAATGGCACTAAGGAGCTTGGACTATGGTACCCAAAGCAAAAGGATTTCACATTAATTGGATATTCTGATGCAGATTTTGCAGGCTATAAGGTGGATAGGAAGAGCACATCAGGATGTTGCCAATTCTTAGGAGCATCTTTGATCAGTTGGCACTCAAAGAAGCAAAACACAGTTGCTCTATCCACTGCAGAAGCCGAATACATTGCAGCTGGAGCCTGTTGCTCCCAAATCCTTTGGATAGCTCAACAAATGAGAGATCGCGGCATCAACCTCAAAGGCATTTCCATTAGATGTGACAATACAAGTGCCATCTCCATTACAAAGAATCTTGTTCAGCATTCAAGGACCAAACATATTGATGTAAGGCATCATTTCATTAGAGACCATGTCGAAAAAGGTGATGTGTCCATATCATTTATTTCAACTGATTATCAATGGGATGACATTTTTACTAAGCCTTTGGCAGAGGACAGGTTCACCTTCATTAGACGTGAGATCGGAATGCTTAACAGGGATGCACTTTCGTAGGGGGAGCTTTCCCTTTACGAAAGATAACTTCTACTCAGTGTCAAGATCCTTGAACCTCATTTCAAAGGTTGTGAACTGCACAGTAGAGCACATATAACGGATCATATATTTGGTTAATATCTTTTTAGATATTTGATCAAATATAGTTTTAATGGTTTTTTAACCTTCTTTATATGTTACCTATTTTATTTTCCGAAAAATCTTTTTATCCGAGTATAGTTTATTTGTGGAAATTATTTTAAAATCGGATAAATCTTTTCTTTCCTTTAAGATTTGAAAGGATTTTTTTTAATTTTGAATTGTTTTGGTAAGTCTGATTTTGGTGACTTTTTTTTTACGCTCCTCCCTTTGTTGAAAAACAAAAAGGGGGAGATGATCTGTGGTGTTAGACTTTTTAAACTATTGCGATTCAAAGGTCTTGGAAGACCTTGCTTTTGTTTTTGGTTGGATATTTTCACGTTTTAAAACTACGATCCAACATTCGTCTAACCCATGCAGGTACTTAGTCCGATGCTGCTTATATTATATATATTTGACTAAGTTGCAGGGATGCACAGGTTTTGTCTTTCATCAAGGGGGAGATTGATAACTCCACTCCCTTTGATGAAAATTGGAATTAGTTTCAAAGGCTTTGCCGGACAGTTTGTGTCAAAGGTCTTGAAGCGACAGCTGTGTTGATGAAACACAAAACCTGTATTTTATGTTATTATTATCTTATATTATTTATGTATGGTTTCCGAATATTATTATATACATTATATACTAACCATACAACAAGGTTTTCGAAGAAATCTCCTTCCTTAAGCTAAAAGACGTGAAGATCAAATCTGGTGGATCATGGCTTCGGAGTTTCCCAGAATAGAAGATTGTGAAGATTGCCATGATCTCTAATAGCCGTTGGAGAAGATTCCTTCCTCAAGTGGTGCCGATGATCTTCACTATATAAAGGAGATGAAGAAGAGAGAGAGAGGGACGTACATTCACAAAGATCATTGCACAATCAGCCCTCAAGTTTACGATCTCTCTTCAGCGTGTTCTCTCTGCTTGTTTTTTAAGAGTCTTATATTTTGTTTCAAAGCATTTGAGAGATACACAGTGAGCTTATAGGATATATTTCGAGAGAGTGTTATACTCAAGAGTTTATAACTCAGGAAGTGGGCACTAGGCTATTGATTCTCGAGAGTAAGAGGATTGTACTAGATAGCTGAGAGAGGTGGGGCTCTTCTAGATTGGTCTAGGACTCCAAGGGAACGTGAGTTGACTAGATTGCAATTGTATAGGAGAGAGGCTTCTCGCTGCGCTATTAGGGTCCTAAGCTTTGTGAATCAATAAAGCCGGTTGAATCCTAGGGTTGTGTAAGAACCCTAGGCGGGGATGTAGGCCAAGTTCGTGCCGAACCTCGTTAACAATTCGTTGCGTCCTTTACTTATTGATTTACCTTATTTCCGCACTTGGTTCGATTGTTTAACATTGTGGTTCGGGTTTTCAGAGAAAAGACTAAGTCTAATCTCAAAGGGTTTTGCACGAGCTTCAAAAGTCTTGAGACTATCTGCGAAAAACCGGCATACTCTATTCAACCCCCCTTCTAGAGTATTTATATATTACTTTGTTTTACATTGTCGAACCTTCAACTTCTTTTTGTAACTTCGGGGTGCCTAAAGGCTCCTCCCCTCCTTTTGGAGATTTATATATATTTACCAGTCCATGAGTTGGTGCTGACATAGAGAAGGATGAGTAGGTGGATGTGGTTGCTTCACCTTCAGAAAAATGTAGGTCGAATACTTATACGTATGATATATTAGATGAGGATGTCCCATTGAATATTGTGTTTCGTCGGAGGTTTAAGATGAAGAAAGCTGGTGAAGGGCGCGAAGAGGGTGATGTTCTGACACCTTGTGCGAAGAGGTCATCTTTGGGAGTGAGGAAGAACACGATGGATTTGATGGAGATGTTGTGTTTTCTCAAACATCTAATGGTGGCCGATGGTAATGAAGAAATTGGTCATTCAAATGTTGAAGTTGATGAAATGGAGGGTAAGGGAGAGAAAATGGTTGGTACTGAAGAGGTATCTCCACAAATGGAGGTCAACCATGATTCAACGAGAGAGGTGCCTCCAAAAACAGATGGTGATGCTTCTGCTCCTTTTATCCCATCTTATCCTGATTGGTTGGAGGAGATTTTTAGGCGGCTTGAGAAGCTAGAAGAGCTGCCTAATCGTATGCATGAGTTGGTCACTAGAGTTGATGAAATTGAATCACGAATTGGAAGGTTGACTGGGATGGTTGAAGTTGTTGCTGACATGGTGGAGAGGTATGATGATCTTGAGGACAGTGTTACTAAGCATGAGTCTTCGGTTGCTAAGTCGTAGGCATATCCTGTCAAGCCTGATGATGAGGATATAGATGAGCAAAAATAAGATAATGTTGAGCACAGTTCCACCCATCCCCATTGTTGTGCAAATATAATCTAATGTTGAGCAAAAATAAGATCATGTTGAGCACAGTTTCACCAGTCTTCAATTATTGTGCAAATATAATGTATATTTGAGCAAAAATAAGTTCATGTTGTGCAAAAATCTATGGAGCAAGTATAATATTATATTGAGAACAATAAGATCATGTTGAGCACATATCCACAAATCCCCATTGTAGTGCAAATATAATCTATTATTAAGCAAAAATAAGATCATGGTGTGTAACATAAGATTATGATGCCCAAACAATGGATCATGTTTAGGCGTGTTATGTGAACACAAGTAGCTCGAACTCGACTCATACTCGCTCAATAAAAACTCGGCTCAATCTAGTTCATTTGCTAAACGAGTCGAAAATAAGCACATTTTTAAGCTCGTTCCAAAACTCGGCTCGTTCGAATTAAGCTCGAATAGTTCAAATTTTATGGAAATCCTAAAATTTCCTTTAAATTACTATATAATGAGCAAGTAGAACAACTTAACGCTCAAAAAAAAGCTCGACTCAAGCTCTTTCATTTCATAAACGAGACGAGTATGAGCACATTTGTAAGCTCAAGTCAAAATTTAGGCTCAGCTCGAGCTCGTTCATATTTTAAATGAATTGAATATGAACAAGCAATACTCGGCTCGTTCGGCTTGAATAACAGCTCTAATCATGTTGCCCAGATATAAAGTTAAGTTGTGCAATTATATCCTAAATGATGTGCAATAAATAAGCTATTAAAAACTTTCCATATTTATACAAAAAAATAAAAACTGTTTTTCCTAGGGGAAAAAAAAGAATCCTCCCCAAGTATAAATACCTAAACCGCTTCTCTCATTCTATAACGTGTTGATCAAACCTCATTTTCTTCATCCCCCCTGCGTAAATCTACTCTCTCTTGTTGTTTGATTATGTCCACACTTTTGATTATACACTTGTTGAGACTAGATCTACCATATACATCAACATGCATGTCATCAGATCCGAAAGGTTTGATATCCTATTTTCCGATTATTACAGTTTAAATTAGAATGCTTAGGTTTTAGGGTTTAGATTTCACGAAAATCAGGAACGGCAGTTATCCAAAGATGTTTGAATGTTTATAATCAAGCAGTTATTCATCCTCTTACAGCTAGCTTTGCGAATTTAATGATTTTGCATTTGAATGTGTGATTAATTTGATGGATTGATCGTCCGATTTTATAATTTATATGTTATAAGTTGTTGTTTTTTAAGATGTCATTACATTCGATATTTGTAGAAATTGATCTTCAGTGTTCATTTCATAGGTAAACGCCCGCAAACTATGAGTGATTCTCCTGCTCTAGATAGTCTAAATCGAATTTCCAATGGATCAAAAAGATCTGGAGTTAAACCTCCAATAGTTGATTTGTCTACAGATTCACCACCCTTCAAAGATGAATTGTTAGATTATACTGAGCCTGATAAAGCCTGTGGAACAGGGGAGGGTTTTGAGTCACTTGAATCCAAGGATTCACAATCACTTATTTGCAAGACCATGAATAAAGAAGCCCCCCCCCCCCCCCCCCGAGCCCTTTGTTAGTGTTACAACTGTTTCTTTGGAAGCCAATTAAATTATAAGCTTGCATGACAATTCACCTAATGTGAAGGCCATTCAACCAGTAAGCACAATTGTGCATGACCACACATCTGAGAAGCAAATGCAACCCATTGACATCCAAACTAACTCAGGAGACAAAGAAATGATTGTGAAGAAGGAAAGGGCCCATCTTTGAAGACACGTTCAAGCCTTCGCCCCCTTGTGTCAGCATTGGAAAAAATGAATGATAAGGAGAAGAATTTCATTCGAGAAATTGGATTTGGATTTTGGTTTGACTTGAAAATTGTTTCTCTGCCACTATATCTTTCCTATTGGTTAGTAGACCACTTTGATGCTAACAAGTGTTGCTTAGTGATGGCTGATGGAAGAGTAATTGAGATTACTGATATAGATGTGCATATTACCTTGGGCTTGCTGATGGGGAAGATTCTAGTAGGAAGAAAAACAGCTAAAGAGAATTTCAATCTTGTAAAAATCTGGAGAAAGACATTTGAGGTTGAGGATAATATAACCTCCTCTTCTGATGCTGACTGTGGTGACCATGTTCTTGTAAACTTTATTGTTGTATTCGACTCTTTCTTCGTTGATACTCTAGGAAACGGACATGTCAACCAAAGTTTAGTAAGAGTAGTTCCTTATTTGGGTGACATAAAGGAGTTGAATTAGTGTGCTTTCCTGTTAGAAAGTTTGGTTTATGCAAAGAAGAGTAGGGAAAAGAACAAGACTGACCATTTCAGATGACCTATATTATTCTTGATTGTATGTATTTTTTAAAACATCTCCTTTGATGTTTAATTAATTTCTTTTACCCTGTGAGTAGTACACCATGTCATCAGTGCCTATTTTTCCCCTCATATCTACATTGTCCACTATGTCAATAGTACTCATTCCAACTTTATACTGATACATTTTTATATCATTGGTGTGGCAGCTGTTTTATATGGATATGGTGAAATTGTTCTCAAGCGTTGTGTGTAGAAGAGTACCTTGTTCTTTCCCAGTGTTTGTTGGCATAGATTACAAACTTTTGCACAAACGGGAAACTAATGATATTAATAGGGGAGGCTTTGGTTGTGGCTTAGTTCAGCCTTGCCAAATTGTTCCTTCCCCCAAAGACATACCTACTTCACCTTGCCACCGATCACCCTGCTGTTCCAAAAAAAAAACAACCACCCCCATTTAAGGTTTATATTAATTTTTAATACACTTTAATTTGATATTGGTGCAGATTAACATGTTTTGTTGTTTATTGATGTTTTTTCATTCGTATTTTTCATGTGATGTTATCTTCTAGAATTGGATAAAATCTTTTTCTCAAAAAACTTATGTGCTTGCATCTGTTATCTCTGATTTTTCTTAGTGGTCTTCAAATGTCCCGCCTGACGTACAACACGATGACAAGGTGAAAACACTTCTACATTGAGCCAATTCCAGCTTCTAAGGGTGAAGGATGTATCCTATAAGCCTGCTCTAGAGGCTGCTGACAGGTCTTATATGGATGACTCTTCAAATACAATTTAGAATAACTCCCAACAACCATTCTGATCAGACCCTGCTTTGATAGATTGTCTTACTCGAGTGACCACTACTTTTTACCAACACAATCCATAACTTACTCATTGTGTCCGCACTGTCACCCAAGAATAGGTGTAAAGCATAGTTAATACTTTATAATATGAAAATGAGGTACGAAATTGCATAATATTCATATAATTAATATGATATCAGTAAGTTACAACATATCATTATTCTGATACTAACATAAACTAAAAAAAAGTTTTCATTAAACATATAAAAAAATTGCAATATTTGGTTATTCATCTACTAGAACTATAGGCCTATAAAATCATCAATCTTCTTCCTCATTTCCATTTCTGCATTTTAAACATCTTTAACGCACCGCATGACATTGTCCTTCGCCTCTTCAAATATCTATTTTTGTTGACCCATTTCTATTTCCACCTAAATAAAACATAAAATTTAAGAGTTAACACTATGGGGAAAAAATTAAAGATAAAATTTCAATCTCACCTTTGATAGTGCTTCAGCATCTTCGTCTTTTGGGTGCACTGCGAATATGAAATTTGTTTGCTAATATTGATCTTTGCAATTCATTATATAATGTATAATGAAGCACAACTGATTCCATCAACTCCACCCTGTGAGCCTCTTTGTTCGTCTCACATGCCTCATCAAGGAGGTTCATGTGATACCCACGGTATACAATCTCATCCAGCTTGTCCATTATTTGGTGGAACCTTGTACAAAACTCAACAGTGTTACCAAAATCCATCTTTTTGGAGGGGAATGTTTTAGAAGGAAGAAAACAAGTTTTGGTACTCCTGATTTCTGTTAAAATCAGTTTGCAGGTAGCAATGGACAACAAGAATGATTTCTGGGTTATATAGCCAATAATTTTACAGTTTTCTCCCTTGTGGCGGTTGTTTGGTTTCCTTCATTACAAAGAAACTGTAAAAACTATAAACGGTTTATAGTTTTACACCCCCATTTGTAAAAAGAAAAAAATGTAAAACTATAAACTGCAAACGGATTACAGTTATATAAGTTGCTTTTATCAATGTTGGGCCTTAACCACCTCGTATCAGCACATAACCCTCAATATCACAAAACACGAGACTACTGTCACCACTACTTCTAACTACAATAACCATCAGTGTCAGCACTACTTTGGGTGTTAACCACCTCGTGTCACCACATAAACTTCAATATCATAAAACAGGAGACTAGTGTCACCACTACTTCTAACTACTATAATCATCAGTGTCAGCACTACTTTGGGCCTTAACCACCTCGTGTCACCACATAAACTTCAATATCAGAAAACACCATACTAATGTCACCACTACTTCTAACTACTTTAACCATCAGTGTCAGCACTACTTTGGGTCTTAACCACCTAGTGTCACCATATAAACTTCAATATAAAAAAATACCAGAGTATTGTCACTAATACTTCTAACTATTATAACCAACAGTGTCAGCACTACTTTGGGCCCTAACCGCCTCGTGTCACCACATAAACTTCAATATCAAAAAATATCAGACTAGTGTCACCACTATTTCTAACTACTATAACCATCAATGTCAACACTACTTTTGGCCTTAACCACCTTGTGTCACCAGAATAACTTCAATATTAGAAAACACCACCAGACTAGTGTCACCACTACTTCTAACTACTATAACCATCAGTGTCAGCACTACTTTTGTTATATCTTGTTAATTATGTACGCATAGTCTCCCACATGCTTATTACAAAATTAAATAAAACATTGTTAAAGCAGAAAAAGATAACTTAATAAGCATTAATAAAACTTCAAATACACAATCATTACACATTAAAAGTCACAAACACAAACATCCAAAATATCTCACAAATCCATTACCAACAAACAGTGTTCTAAATATCGGATATATCGGCCGATATATCGGCGATATATCGGGGATATTTAGAACCCGCTACGATATCGGTGTATCAGTTGGAAAATCTTGGTCAACGGATGATATCGGGTCGACGGCCGATACATCGGTCAATATCGAGTTGATCGTTAAATCATTGGCTTGAAACTTCGTCGGTTTAATTTTTTTTAATTTTTTTTTTGGAAGAATCAGAAAAAATGGGGCTTATTGCCCGAGACCCGAGTAGTCGAGTAAAACCTGTACAGGAGAACCCTTGGTCTATGGTTGTGATTTGTGAAATTGCCCTAACGAGCAACCCTGCGAGAGGTGAGGCGACTAAATCTTCTCCGACCACCCCTTCTTCTTCTCCGGTCCGGTGTTGTTGCAGGAGGATGGTCAAGTATGAAATAAATATAAGTATAAAATCAAACCGACTCTCTGTCTCAGCAAATAAATACAAGACTTCCTCTCGTTGTAGTAGAAGGCAGTCAGGATCGTATCCACGAGGAAGCGTGTCAGTGCCCGCCTTTTCAGTTCCAGAAACAATGCGAATTCGACCAGAAGAGTCCTCGACTTCAAGTAAATTCCTCGACTTCGAGTAAAGTACTCGACTTCGACCACCTTGTTGACTAAAATAGAATGCCGAAATAAACAGAAAACAAAAACAAAGCAGAAATTGGTCGATCTCGACTAAATCAACTCGACGTCGACCAAACTTTCCTCGACGTCGACCAAAATTCTCGATTTCGAGTAAAAACAGAAACTAAAATCGTAACTTTTCGCAAGACAGAACACGAAATTGATGAAATAAAATCAATAAACTAAAGACTTCCAAAATCAGGGTATCAACACCACAACGATAACCATGTAAAATAACACATACAAGCATACAAGATCATGCTTTTTCATCAAATAACTCTCGTCATTAACAAATAGGAAGATAGAGGCTTTCGCATAAACCCTAATTGTTACTAACCCTTTTTCACATAATTAATCCAAGTTGTATTAAGATCAATTTCGCTTCAATAACACAAATAAGGATCACATTCAACTCTCGCAAAAGAATCATGCTCATAGGGATAGAAGATGAAATCGCATCAAAAGATTGTACCTTTATCGCATCACCCTACATGGCTACCGTCGGGCTCACCCCGACCCTAGAAGTTGGGTGACTACTCGCTCTTCATCATGAATAAACTCATCAAAGATTTCAGGAAAATAAATTGCATTAATAAACTAAAAGAAAGCTTACAACCGAACAAAGTGGTCGATATCATGACTACTTGGCTCCTCGAGTGCTCTTCCTCATGACTACTTGGCTCCTCGAGTGCTCTGCTCGACTTTGCTGGATTTTGACTGGGCTCGGGTTACTCGATGTCGACCAAAGTGGTCGATATCGACCAAACTTGTCGAGTTGACCTTCTCTCGACCTTTTCTCGATTTGTCCTGGTTCTCCTGCTCCTTGACCTTGGACTTCCTGTAGTTGACTTTGAGCTTTCCGTCCTTTCTCTGAATTGCTGTAAAATGCCTCGATTTCTGCGAAATTAAACAAAAACTAGTGTATACTCCATAATTTGGCAAATAATAATAAACTACATAGAATCGGTACTATTCTAGCCCAAATGTATGAAATGTATGCAGAAATCGATATAAAAGTAAGTATAAAACATGGAAAATTAGGCTCACAACACCCGGCGACAACTAACTCGTGCCTTTGTCTGCTTCTTCTCTAGTCGCCCGACTCGTCCTTGCTTCTTCTCCGGCCGCCGGATTTGGAAACTAGCCGCATCTGTTTGCTTCTTGTCTGATCGCCCCGGCTCGCCCCTGCTTCTTCTCCGGCCACCCCTGATCAACAGCCCTTTTGTCCCTCCGCTCTTGTACTAGTTGTACGGTAAGTCTGCATACATTGAACAATTTGAGGTAATTTGAAATGAATTAATTTGAGGGGTTGAATACTTGAATGGATTTCAATCCGAGGGTATTAGAAATGAATTAATTGATTGAATGACTTGAATGGGTTTCAATTTGAGGTTGAACGAATGCACTGCAGACTATTTGAAATGCAGAATATTTGAGGTTGAACGAATGCAGTCCATTTGAATTTGTTTTTTTTTTATGTTAAGTACTACTAATTCATAGCTAATCCTTTTAAGTAGAGCACCTGTGTATTTTGATTCGTTAATTGTCAAAACTCAAAACAATTTTAGTATTTTTTTTTTATGACGAGGAACCCACCTTTGGTGGCAAACACCGGGCACGTGACCCAGCCGGCAAGAGTCACGCACCAGGTAAACCGGCTTGCGCCAACCGGCTCGACCAATTGGAAAGGAGCAAAGCAGGCCTTGGATTTTAATCCAATGAAAGGGACAGAGGTAGGGATTGAACCCAAGACCTCTTGACATCCCCCCTTGCTCCTCACTAGTGAGTAGACCTGAGCAGACCTGAGCTAACCCGCTCGGCCCGCCCAACCTGCCCGGGGAAAAAGGCGGGCTTGGGCAGAACAATCGGCCCAAGCAGGCCGGCAGGCCCGGCCCGGTAAGCCAATCGGGCTGGGCTTGGGCTGAGTATGAGGCCCAAACAGGCCGGCAGACCCGACCCGGTATATATTAATATTATACATATAATTATACATACATGCATATATGTAAAATATATTACAGTGTGTATGTTAATATATATATGTATTACATAGTGCATGTATTAATTGTATATGTATATTATTACATATATTACACAGTGTGTATGTATTGTATATTTATATTAATATATAGGTGAAAAAAATTTTGCGAGCGTTAAAAAATTATAGATTTATATGTTTTATGTCTTTAATTGACTTTGCTTCTTGGATATTAGCTAAAAGGAAAATTTAGTTACATAACCAAATGCTATCGGGTAGGGTTCCCCGTCCTGAATATTTTCTTAGAAAACAGCCCGTTAGGCCCGGTGGGCAGCCCGGCCCGCCAACAAGGGAGGGCTTGGGCAAGGAAGTAGGCCCAAGAACCAGGCATGGCCCAAGCCCGGTCCGGTACAATGGGCTGTTATAATGTCAGAGGCCCGACCCAAGCCCACCCGACCCGGCCCATGCTCAGATCTACCAGTGAGCTACCCTGACTGGGGGACAATTTTGGTATTTTGATTGTTAGGAGTTAGCACTCTTAACAAATTAGTGTTGGGCAAGGGAACTTTAGCCTTTATGCAGTCCTATTTATTTGTTTCAAGTACATTTGGTAATTTTATATTTTCAATATTAATTTTTCATGTGTATTTTTTAAATTTTGAAGTATAAATATAATCATTATGGTTAAAAATTAGTGAATCCAATAAATCCGATTTATCTCAATACTCTCCGATATATCCCCGATATATCCTTTTTATCCCCAAAACGATATATCCCCGATATATCCTTTTTATCCCCAATCGATAAGACCCCGATACCCGATATTTAGACCATTGCGTACACATCTACATACATGTCCACCTAATTAATTAGTTCTCTTAGTACATCCAAAATATCTCATATATCTATTAACAACATATCTAAATACATGTTTTACATCCTAAAACTCCAGCTCTCCTTGATCAAATCTAAGCACATGAGTTCTCTTAATCGAAAGAACTTCTCGTTGTTGAATGCTTTGAGATCTCCCCCAAATACAGAAGCTTCAATTGCTTTTAAGGTAAACACCCCGCATGCAGCACTGCAAACACAAAAAAGATCCCATGTAATGTAAGCACATAAATAACATGTATCATAGGCTAAATGACAAATGATACAAGATAAAATACATACTCAGAGGAATCATGCATTTAACCAGGAACCATGTTTAGCTTGAAATGAGAAGAAGTAAAGTTTTCATGTAGCCCAGCCTTTACCAAATGTATTGGGAGCCAAATAGTGAACGGTTGCAATTGTTCTTCAAGTACACCAGCACCAACAGCATACACATTGCAATCGTAGACGTTGATCACCTTCTCCTCAATTATAATCTCCAACGCAACTCAATGCTTGTTTATGACATTGAAAGGTGTGTAGATTTTCTTTACTGAATCCCCTGGTTTGCCATAATCAGCAAGACACATACCAACAAAATACTCCTCAATGCTATCTTCAAGAGGTAACTCTTCCCCATAGTTTACAACATATCCAGGCATGTACTTTAGGTAAAAAAAAAAAAGTCAATCAAGAACAAGAACCCCTCCGTATTTTACAAAATCCTCATAAATACGTTTCCTCATATGAATCAACCCTGCTTCGAGATGTTATACAGCATATCAAAAAACTGATGTCAGCAATCAACTTATACACTATAATCCAATCCACACACATATATCTATTTTTAACACCGTCATTTATTATCTCACAATCCAACCACATAGTCTTGCCTATAATGTGCTGGAAAAATGATTTGTCCCACCTCGTAGTTAGACCAGCAACAGAAAAATTCATGACCCCAATTACACAAGAAACATATCAATATATTTAGCATTAGGTTCTGTAACTAATACAATGTGAACAACATTTCATAAATGCTTGAAGAGAAAAATAAAGCATAATGTTTCCTCTTTAGAATACCATACATAAACTCATGATCCTCGAGGCTCATCAATGACTTCTTAGGAAAGTGCTTTGGCAGCCTCGACCCTCAGCTTCTTTTCAATCTCATGTGGGTCAAACAAGAAGGTACTAGTTGATGAGATAAGATTGGAAGCCTTTAATTTTTCAATTTCATTTATAATTTCAGTATCCTTGGCATAGGAATCCCAATCATATCCTACCACTGTGTCATCATCATCAGACACCGGGATATAATTTTCTAAAGATGCTTGCCCTCCAAATACAAGGGCTTTAGCTGGATGAGATGTAGTTTCAGAACCAACTACATTACCTTTTGCATGAGCATCTTCCCCTTTTACCCCACCAGTAGCCTCCTTTAATGCATCACCATCAGCACCTCCACAAACATCAACACCTTCACCATCACACTTCACAGATCGAGCAACTTTAGCAGAAGTTGATGGAATTCCAAGCTCATCTCCACTCCCTTTTCCATCATCATCTTCACCACCCCCCCCCCCCTAATGAAATGTCACTAGCCTTCCCAAATACTTCTTCAGCTTGATCATTTACATCGTTCACATCTAAGCCTACCACCTGAAATTCGGTGTCAGCAACACCAGTTGGAAATCCAGAAGGAGTTTCAATAGACGAAATCTCCCTATCGCCAGTTGGACCCTCATATTTGAATGATGGCATAGACACGTCCTCAACATTAATAGAAGGGGGTGATGATTTTAGAATTACCTCCTCAGCAAAGAGATTCTTCTGAATATCAGCAACAACTTCATTGATAATTTTTGTGCTGACAACATCATCATCATCCTTGACAGGAGTTCCCTGCGACTTACTAACCATATCCTCATCATCAGGCATGACAGGATTTTCCTGCGACCTGGCAACTAAAGACTCATGCTTAGTAACCCTGTCCTCAAGATCATCATACCTCTTCGCCATGTCAGCAAAAACTTTCATCATCCCAGTCAACCTTCCAATTCGTGATTCAATTTCATCAACTCTGGCAGCCAACTAATTCATACGATCAGGTAGCTCTTCCAGCTTCTCAAGCCGCCTAAAAATCTCCTTCACCCTATCAGGATAAAATGGGATATAAGGAGCAGAAGCATCACCATCTGTTTTGGGAGGCACATCTCCCGTTGAATCATTGTTGGCCTCTATTCGGGGAGATACCTCTTCAGTGCCAACCATTTTCTCCCTCTCACCTTCCATTCTGTCAGCTTCAACATTTGAACGATGAATTTCTTCATTACCACCACCATTAGGTGTTTGAGCAAACACAACACCTCCATCAAATCCATCGTGTGCTTCCTCACTCCCCAGAGGTGACCTCTTCAGACAAGGTGTCAAGACATCACCCTCTTCCCACCCTTCAAAACAAGGGATCTCAACTCCGTGAACTTTACCACCAAATGTGTTAGCATCAACCACATCAACAACCTCGACCAAGACACAAAGCCCAGCAGTAGGGGAAGCATGCGACTCATCAGAGCCAAAAGAATGGGTGTCAGCATTAGCATCATCAACCTTGTCATCAGCATCACTACCTTAACCACCAGAAATAGATCATGCACCATCAAATCCTTGATTCTCCACTCCATCAGTGCTCTCGCGATCTATAACAGACACTAAAGGCAGCAATGAAGACTTGTAAGTAGACCTGCCAAAACATAACCCGACCCGAAAACCCGACCTGATCGCCCAAAATTTTTTAGGTCAAGATCCGAAAATTTTGACCCGGAAATTTTTTTCGACCCGAACCCGAAAATCCGGAAATTTTTCGGGTAATCTGGGTTTGGACCCGGTGACCCGTTAATTTTGACCCGATTTACCTGATTGACCGGATTGATTTATAATTAAATATAAATAAATTTTTTATATTTAATTAAAATTTATCGCAAAATTATCAAATTATGATTTTTTTTAATTTAAAAAAGAAAAATTTGACAAACCCGAAATTGACCCGAACCCGCCCGAAACCCGGTCAAACCCTGGTTCTAGTCAACCCGAAAAACCCGGAACCCGTTTTACTCGGGACCTGTTTTACCCGAGATCCGAAGTGACCCGACCCGAATGACCCGTTTGACAGGTCTACTTGTAAGCAATGCTATCATACAATGGCCTCTCACTACCTATACCAGCTTTCTTCATCTTAAACCTCCGTTGAAACACAATATTCAAAGGGACATCCTCATCTAATATATCACACGTATAAGTATCTGACCTACCTCTTTCTGAAGGTGAAGAAATCACATCCACACGCTCATGCTTCTCCCCGTCAACATCAACTCTCCTAGCCTTTTTAGTGGGCACATCCCCATGCTCATCCTTCCCTGTGTGAGCATCATCTCTCCCAGCCTTTTTCCCCACCTTATCCTTCTCAGCAAGCACATCCACTAGTTCATCCTTCTCTATTTCACCAACAACTCTACCAGCCTTCCTCACTATTGAAGCCTTCTTTCTAATCTTCTTTAATTTACTAGATGTATTAAGCAGAATAGGACCTGCAGAACGACCCCTCCTCACAACAACCCTTTTCACAGGGCTATCACTAAACGTTACCTTCTGTTTTTTTTTTTACCAACTATGTCTCATATCACAGACTTCCTCTTCGTTGACGCCTCTACTACATCATCTTTCTCCACCACAGGGACAATTTCAAAAGCAGTATCAAAAGACTTCCCATCCTGTTTCTTTTTAACACCCTTGCCTCTTCTCACAAGTTTCATCTTCTTTGAGGTCTCTCCTTCATCCTGTCTCTGCAAGACATTATCTTCCTGACCACCAATATCTACATCCCTATTTGAAAACTTATGTTTGTTTCCCTTCTTACGAACACGACGACACTCATACAACGCATTGTCAACAGATTGGGAAAACACATGATCAGCAAGGTCATCAACAACTTCATCAGCTTTTTCATCACCATACGCCATCCTTTCTGTGCATGCAAACTCGCCATAAGTAGGGAACAGCGGAGTCTGTATAAAATGCATTTAAAATAGAATTAAAAAAAAAACAAAGATGCAACCAATAAAAATGTTTTTAAAGCTAAATAATATAAAATTATTATCAAATCACCATCAAATTAAACAACTTCTCAGCCTCGGAATATGAATGGCTAACATTGCATTGGCAATGCAATGAGTATGGATCTCTATCAGGCATCTTAAAATTACAATCAAATTGGGCAGACAGGGCTGGAAAAGCTTTTAATATCCAAGTCTGTTACACAAGAAAACTCGTTATGACATTACAAAATAGTATTAGACCCACTATTAATGTTTGATTGGATAATATTCTATTTTGAAATGAGTAGATTATATATTGAATCACATTTAATTTTGCTAAAAATGCTTTTTGAAATACACAAATTATAACATGAATTACATATTCAATTTAATAAAATTGATTAGCCGAAAGTTCTGAACGAACATAATTCAACAAATTCAACCCAAACAATTAAAATTTTGAAACAAGCGTAGATCCGCTTCTACTTGAAACCTGAATGAGACCGACCAGAATAACAACCCGAAACCCGAACGAGACCGACCTGATTATGATCGAAACCCCGAATGTGTCCAACCCAATTCTGATCGAAACCCGACCAATCTGAATTTCATTTTGACCCGACCCGACCCGACCAAGCCAGACACAGAAATTTTCACCAAGTTGACCCAACTCATCAGTGACCCGACCCATATATGATTGACCCAAACCTGAGCGAATAACCCGAATTGCCAGCTCTAATCATGGTTGTGGAGTAAAGAGAAATGACAAAAGCAAGTTATGAGTATCATGGTTAAAAATGCTCTTAGACTTAGATTTTTGTTTCAAAATATAAGTCCTTTTAGGTTTTCTAAATCTTAAGATATGAAAATTGTTACTTTTTGACTTTTTGCTCAAAACTCTGCTAACCAACATTCCAACGCCAAATTAGACATGGAACTATGATGCTTAACTATATCAGCAACATTAAGTAGCAACGTTGGATCTAACCTGGTAAACATCAAATACGACGTTGTTATAGGAGTTTGCTCTAGTATTAAACGTTCATTTAGACGTTGCATCAAAGGGCTAGGTCGGACCATTGCTCGTCCAAAAGGACATGGAAAATTAGCTTTTTATTGTTTACCGTCACTCCCATATTTTTTTTATTTCAATCGTATAAGACAGTGAATGGACGAAGATAAAATTTCATAAAATATGTAAAATTATTGTTTTAATGTTTTGATGTAAAAAAAAAAAAAAAGTGCGTAGATCAAACTGTGAGATCTAAAAACAATCTAATGGACCACCATTCTCTACTCTTAGCAGTCCAAACCTGAGAAAGAGGGGGGTTTTGCCGTGTCTGAAAAATCTGAGAAAGAAGGGGATTGTTCAGAGTGATACGTGTATTCACTGCGGAGTCGAAGAGGACGAGTCCCGCATTTTATTTCGGTGCAGAAAAGCCAGGAGGGTTTGGGAGTGCTTTCCATTATTTGACAAGTTATCAAGGAGAGTTGCAACAGTCCTTGAGTGCTTTGACATGGTGAACCAGAGTAGCAGGGAGAATACGCAGAGAAGGGTGTGTTATCACAGAAGCGATTTGGATGGCGAGGAACAAGCTCATTTTTGAAGAGGTCGAGCTGGCACTGACGGAACTGGTTAGCATGGTGGAGCAAAGATTGTCCGAATACTGGGTGAAACCTCCAGCGGGGTTCACGAAGTGACGGAAACAGCGGGCCAGAAGTGACGGATAAGGTAAACTGGGTGAAACCTCCAGCGGGGTTCACGAAGGTTAATAGCGATGCTGCGGTTGAGGACAGTAAGGGGTGTGGCATCGGTTGCATTGCAAGAGATCACTCAGGGGAAGTGATATTCGCTGCTGCCATGAAGACGTAAGGGGCGGACAAGGCCGATCTGGTGGAGGCGGAGGGCATTGTGTGGGCGCTGGAGCTATGTATGTAATGCAGCGAGGGCTGGCGAAGATTTGGATTGAATGTGATTGCTTGCCGGTGATGAATATGCTGAAGCGGGGCGAGTTCCATTGGGGGGAGATGGGGCAACAACTCCGGAGGATCCATGAATTGGCGGGGATGTTCGAGGAATGCAGATGGAACCATATTCGGCGGCAATCGAACCGAGCTGCAGACTTTATGGCAAAGACAAGGCCTTCTGTGCCAGTAGTTATTGATGATGTTTCTCTTTTTCCTTTCGCTTTGAGATTGATTTGTATGGATGATCTTAAGTAATCTACGTTTGGTGTTGCTCAAAAAAACAAAAAACAAAAAGCACTCCAAACCTATCAAATTGAGCCTGAAAAGCAGCATCTCATCCATATACACTTGGATTATGGTACACTGTCCGTTCATGTGTAAGCGGCGGAAGAGGTGCATTGCGACGCAACCATAATGCCTATAATGAAGGAACCATATATACGGTAAGTTTTGATGAATTTGATGAAAAATAATGAGGGAGACTAAAGCATATCATTCTTACCGTGCTGAAATGGCCTTGCTTTCGAATACAGGTTAAAGAAGCTTTGCTTCATGTTTTCCATACTTTAACTGTTCCATCGACTGAGCAAGTTACCATGCACCGCTCCTTGGGATGATAGTTCACACTAGTGACCTGTCCCCAATTAACGAACCAGTTAATTCATTTTGTTTTGGAAATGAACTTCCGATCCATCACAAGCTCAAAAGCTGTGATCTAGAAAGAAGGACGAAATGAAAAAACAGATGTAAACAAAAACATCCGTACGCAATGGTTTTAAATCAGTATTAGAATATAGGTAAACTGCTAAATTGTGTCCTTGAATTGGTTTTCCGGACTAGTTGCAGGGCCTGAGGAACAAACCAGGATAAGAACCTTTTTCTTCTCAAGTAGAACAACGCTAAGATGATGAATTATGATAGATGAATGGGATTAGAGAGCCGGCAAAAAGAAACCCAGCAAGATTTTTGAATGGCTAGAAGGAAGTCTTGGCAAACTCAAGTAGACAAATGCTACAGCTATGCCACCTTGCTTTCTGTAGCTACTGTCCAAGGCTATATTCCACATCATACTCTGGATTCATAAGAAAAAACTACACTAGATCCACACACATACACATACTTGGTTATGGTTTATACTAAGGATCTAAAGTCAAGTTACACGAACTCAATGCCTATGAATCTCGGACAATAATATATGCCCTACTATAATGATCCTTCAACAATATGAAGCAGCATGATATAGTTACCGCTAATCATTTCTAATAACAGGGAAGTGCTAGATCAGGAAAGTACCGATATCTGAGAAGATTAGAGAACCAATTTGTTATTTTCTGTGAGGGTGAGAAGGTAAAATTCATGTACTGGTGGTGATCATATGGATTATTTGATAGAGGTAAAATTCGGGGAATCACAAAAATATCAGACAAGACTGATCTTACGTGGATTTAAACTGAAAACAAGATACAACCTGAGGAACTCAAGAGCCTACCTGTTAAGGAAAACCTAAAAGTAGCCACCAGAGGAGAGCAACTCTCCAAAGACCAAGGCAAAAGCCTCAAAAATGATCTCTACGGGATAAACAACTAGGAAGGGTAACCCACATATTAATAATATCCTTAGTGTAACCTTATCATTCATGACAGCCATGTGACACAAGCAAATAAAAATGTCACATTCCCACATTATTTATATGATCATGGTTGTCATTTATCATTTATGACAGCCATGTGACACAAGCAAATCAAAATGTCACGTTCCCACATTACCCACATATTAACAATATCCTTAGTGTAACTGTGTAAGTAAAGGACCGGGCTCTTAATTAGTTCAGATATTTGCTTATGTTGTAAAAGGCTATTGCGTTGCATTGGCCGGAGGGTAGCTGCTCTGCCAGTGGCTTAGTGGAAATTGAGGACAAGGAATCCTTTGGATTTCATATGGGTTCCATAAGTGTTCCATCTTCTAAGTTTGTGATTGTGTGTATTGCTGCTTTTCTCTATCAAGCCATGTTACTCATGTAGTCATGTTCCATGAACTCAATGTGTAAGAGTCATGGACAATAGCATATGGTATCTTTCAGTAATATGAAACATAAATGATTAAATCATTACCACTGAGGTGTGTGCACGGAAGCTTGAGACAACAGATGCATCCACCAAATCCCAGAAGAAAACATAACCATCTTCAGATCCACCAGCTACATGAGCATCATCGTTGGTAAGGCAGCAGTCCAGCTTGAAAGACTGTTTGCACAAGTGTGAAAGAGGTAACTATTCAGAATACTGAAATCAAGAAAACATTTACGACAAGAAATTCAAGGGCCCCAAAGGACAGAAAAGGTGAGAAGGATAAAATGAAGCACAGCTGAGTACAAATCATAAGAGCACTAAATAAAGAGTATATTGCTAATAATCCAAAACTGTGATATCCTAGTTGCCTAATTCACAACTAACAAACTGTGAGTACCTTGCAAATGTGGCCTTTATACTCCTGCAACAGCTCCCCCGTAGACCTAAAATTATATAATCAGTCAATAGCGTACACCTATATCGGACCATAAAATTAGTGAACACCTACAAGTGCGATCCATTTCCATTCCATTTGGGGAATTTATGGTAAGATACTGACCTGTCAAGAAGACGTAGAGTAGAATCCAAACAGCTGGCTAGTACACAGTTACTGTCATTGGACATGGAGATGCAATTGACGGGACTGCCCAAGTTGTCTGATATTTCTCTGCTCAGAAGAGGTCAAATATCAAAGCATGAAACAATAATTGGGATTCATTTATTCTAAGAAGCGCTTTCATCCACACTCAAGGAGATATCCATTAACTAATCGGAAGGACAGATGATGGATGATTGTCAACACTACGCACCTACCAATACGTATGTCAAATGTTCGAACAGTTCCATCGACACTTCCAGCAATGATCTGACTTTTCGTCAAACAAACAGACATTACACTGTCTTGAAATGTGTCAATAATCTGGATAACATTCAATACACAAAGGCAATTAATCAACAGAGCTAAACTTCACAGTAGCATCAAAATAAGCACATTTATTAGGTTTGGAAACGAAAATGGTGAAACATAATGATACCTGAATAGGTTCAGTGCTGTGAGACCTACAATCCCAAGCACGAAGAGATTGATCGTAACCAGCAGATACCACTACTGATGCATACTCATTAAACTTGACAGAATTCACCTGAGAGTAAAACGAATTTCAAAATCTTTTTATGCCAAATGATACCATCTGCTAATACATTCAACAGAATCTAAGCAATTAAGAATGCAGAAATTAATAAAAAAAATTCGGAAGGATAGGCAAATAGACGAATAAACCTCACTATCATGTCCGCGGAATTTCCGGATGACGCGACCAGTAGACACATCCCAGTAAAACAATTGACGATCCCCACCGCAAGAGCATAACTTGGAGTTGTCGCTGTAAGCAAATCAAGAGAGAGAAATTTCAATCGCGCTGAATCATTCAGGAAGATGAAATGGAAAGCGGTGAAGAAAGAAGGGAGAAGAGGAGAAAGGGAGAGTACGGAGAAACATGGACGTCGCGGACTTCACGGCCGTGGGATTTGTAGGTCTTAATGTGAATCCCACGGTGGGGATTCCAGAGGCGTATGGTACGATCTTTACCGCAACTCAGGGAATAGTTTCCGTCGGCGTTGAACCTCACCGCCAAAACGGCTCCTTCGTGGCCTTTAAGGGAGTGAGCCTCCTTCGTCGGCAAATCTCCTGCGCTCATCCTCCTCTCTCCCACCTTCGTGCTCTCTGAATTCCACAGAGATTGAAAATTGAAGTGGGACGCACGGAGCAATTTCCATCAAATATTCATTAGCCCATTCGGCTTATTGGTCCATCAAATCATTTGGGTTTTAGCCCATTAAAAATGTACTTTTTTTTTTTTTGGTAAACCGCGGAAAACCACCCCTTAAATAGGTCCATTTGCCCAAAACCACCCCTTAAATACTTAATTGTCGTAAACCACCCCTTATATACCTTCCGTTAGCAATTGACCACCCTTTTTAACTTTCCGTCACTCTCTCCGTTAAATATATTAAAAAAAATTACTCTATATATTTTTAAATGTATTTTAATGTAAATAAATTGATTAAAACACAAAAAAAAATTAGAAAAAGGGAAAGATTTACATTTACCCTTTCTAGTTTCTTCACCCCCTTCTTCATTGCTGCTACGCAAGCCACACAGGAGTTCAAATTTTTCAAAACATGAATGAAGTTGGGTAGGTGGTATCTGCTATAGTGCGATTTATATGTAGAATCGAAGGAGACAACGAAATTAACGCTTAAGAGCAAGGCTAAATCTCTTCAATTTCATGCCCAGATCTAGGATTTGTCCGGAACCCATTAACAAGTAAGTTTTCTTGTTCAATTTCTCCTTGATTTGTGGGAGTAGATCTTCAAAAAAGACAATTTATACTCGAAATAGGCGTGCTTTGTGAAGGAGGGACGGTGGCGACGCTCGACCTTTGACATTTCGATGGTCCTCCGGCCAGATCTGAAATCAATAGTGTCAGATCTAGGTTCAGATCTAGTGCAAATAATAATTAGGGAGAACTAAACCCTGAAATCTTCGAAGGGCCTACACTAATTCTAGTTTTTAAATGATTTTGAGATGTGTTTTAACATTTGGGGTTTCATGTTCTTCCTCAACTGCAAACATGAACGAGCAGGAGGTAGGAGAGGGTGAATAGTGACTTTTATTTTATTAAATTTATATTTTCTAGCAAACTTAAGTTTTAATTACATTTTAAGGAGGGTAAATTGGTCTTTTCATACCTTTTATTAACGGAAATCAAACGGAATAATAAGATGGGTGGCTCTCTGCTAACGGGGTAGTTTTAAGGGGTGGTTTCTCGTAATTATAAATATAAGGGGTGGTTCTGAGCAATGTTGGTTATTTTAAGGGTGGTTTTCTACAGTTTACCCTTTTTTTTTAGGTAAGAATTAAAGTTTAGACAGGTCTGAAATTCGAGAGGCCGACGAATCGGCAGACGGATAATCCGTCAACATACAACATATTAAAAATGTGCTTGTATTGTAGTCCTTTCTTGTTTCTTTTTTTTCTTTTTCTTTTTTTATTTTAATTTACATGGTATCCGAGGTTATTGACACCCTACTAATTACTAATACCATAACCCTAATGTTTTGTTTGCAACTAGTTTTTTAAGGGATAGGAAGGGGTGGGAATTTGAGAAAGAGAAAGGAAGGGAAGAGAAGGGGAAGGATTTCACTTTCCCATCAAATTCCACCCTTTTGATGGAGTGTGAAATCTCATCCAATTGAGCGGTTATTGAGCAGTTATTTTAATTTGAGATCCCTTCCCTTCCTCTCAATTATCCAGCCAAACACCAAGTTTATTTTTCAATCACTTCCCTTCCTAAAAATCACCTCAAATCCCACCATCCAAACAGGGTGTAAAGTTAACGTAAACCCGCCCGTTCCTAAAGCTGGACTCCGGAAAGTGAGAAAACCCAACTTTGGCCAGCCCTATGGTTTTCTTTAAGACTCGAACCTCATTTGGAATAACTTAGTCACTGCCGCTAATAAAAAAAATCAAATATTTTCTGTAACAATTAACAAGTGATCCCTAAACCAACCACAAAGAAAAACAGCGTCCAAACATAAATTGGGGATCAAAAAAATCAGAGGCTTGAGCAATTTGGAGGAGACAAACAAAATCACGCCCAATAATTCCAAAGTTCATATGCCTAAATCATAAATCAGGCAATGCCCAGTACGAACAGTGAGTGTTCTAAAAATCGCGTCTAGGCGGCGCCTGAGCGCTAGGCGGGAGTTCAACTAGGAATTTTTACGCCTAGGCGAGCCTCTAGGCGGATTTTCGCCTAGACATTGCCTTGTCCCGCCTAGAGCCCGTCTAGTCCCGCCTAGACTCCGCCTAGCCCGACGATTATTCAATTTTAGCTTCTAGACATGTGATCATTAGTCAACTTAGGGTTTTTTTTATCTCATAAGTCGGGATGTATTTGCTTTTGAGTCGAATCTATGGTTTTGGATTTTAGGAGGCTTAGAGTCGCTAGCCAGACACGTTTTTTTGGTGTTTATTTACGATAGTGTTTGTTAAGCGCCACAAATTTGGGTTTATAAGTGATATTATAGATTATTATTACATTATATGAATGATTGATATGTGTTATGTGTTAAAATATAAAGAAATAATCACGTTTGTTCTAAGTTCGCCTAGGCGCTAGGCGGCCACCCACCGCCTAGCGGCCGCCTAGTGCCTTTTAGAACATTGACGAACACACAAATTAAGATCCCAATTCGAAAGAGAGGGCAATTTATTTCATTCGTGTAGAAACTAAATACACCGTAAATCACCATGTTGCTTTGGACGTATTACCACGTTGCTATCGACGTGCACTAATTCTATGTTAAAGATTATTAAAAGCATAATAAATTAAAAATTATACCGCGTTGCTTTGTACTTAGTACCACGTTGCTTTGAACGTGATGAAGGGGGGTTCGCGGTGTATCTAATAAGGCTCTTTCATTCTGTATATTTGATATTAAATGGGTTTCATTACAAAATTAACCCACTCAAATATAAGAGTTATAATTGGCACAAATTAGAAATTGGGTTTAATAAAATCATAAGGTTAAACTCATAAAATTCCACCGAATACATGTGGATAGTTGTACGTGGAACTAAAAGAACAAGTGAAAGTTAAAATGATCAAATTCACCGAATAAAATGGATAGTTGTATGTGAAACTATTTCTCTAAATTGCATTACATCATTTTTTTTTATATTGCTTTTATTATTCCGCTGTGATAAAAGTAGATCTTTTGCACTTTGAAAACCCCCTTGTCTACTAATTTGGCAATTAAACCACACTTGAATTTAGAAGAATTCCATATAGGATCGACGTTTGACTTGTTCACTATAGGAAAAATGAAAAAAAAATAGTTTCAACTATCCAGCGTGAACAAAAAATGTCAATCCAGTGGCCGTACCCAGTTGTTGTGGAATGGTGGTGTGGCGGGCAGCTTTGAACCCTCGCGCGGTGTCCGGCATGGTGACCCCCTGTCACCGTACTTGTTCGTACTCTGCATGGAAAGATTATCTCATCTGATAACCGACGATGTCAACACCGGAGCTTGGAAGGAGATACAAGTGGGAGGTATTCCACTCTCTCACTTATTCTTCGCCGACGATCTGTTACTGTTTGCAGAGGCTACGGTGGACCAGGTCGTTGTGATCCAAGATTGCCTGTCTCGTTTCTGCGAAGCCTCGGGAGAGCGGGTGAACAACAGGAAAAGTAGCATGCTTTTTTCTAGATATGTCTCAGAGGAGGTTGGAACTGCCATCAGCGACGGATTAAACATACTCAAAACGGAGGACCTGGGACTCCACTTGGGGGTTCCGACAATGTCTGGGAAGAGGACAACCGGCAAATTTCAGTTTCTGCTAGATAAAGTCACCTCCCGGCTTAGGGGATGGCAAGCCAAGACTCTGTCAATGGCACGAAGGGTCACCTTGGCAAAGTCTGTCCTGACGAGTTTGCCACTATACGTCATGCAAACATCGTTGATCCCGCGTGGTATTTGCCATGATATCGACAAGAAGGTGAGAAGCTTCATATGGGGCTCGACTGATGGGAACTGGAAAATACACTTGCTGTCGTGGGAAGTTGTCACAACACCGATCGCAGTCGGGTGCCTTGGGGTTAGACGAATGGAAGAATCGAACCAGGCCAACTTGGCCAAGCTCAGTTGGAAAATATTGCAGGATCCGAATGCGCTCTGGGCAAGTGTGATCAGAGGCAAATACTGCAATAACAGGAGTGATGTCGATATGTTCCAACCCAAGAGATACTTCTCCTACTCATGGAAAGAAAGCTTACACGGGGCTGACCTGCTATCGAAAGGAATCAGACATACCCCTGGGAGTGGACACAGGGTGCTATTCTGGTTACACCTATGGCTAGGGGATAAGCTATTGGTCGACATCGCGGCTGCTCCGGTGCCAGAAGCTCTCTTGGGAGCAACCGTAGCGGAGATTTGGAACGGATCTGACTGGGACTGGCATGCTTTACAACCATACCTTACAGAAACGATGTCCCTTCTTCTTAAGGCGCACCCGATCTCTTTGGAGGCGGGGGGAAACGGATGGCTACTGTTGGGGCCACTCCTCCTCTTCGAATTTCACCACGAGCTCGGCCTACCAGCTAGCTCTCCCGGTTGCCCATTTCTCGGACTACAATTGGAAGGCGATATGGCAAGCCCCGGTGCAACAACGAATCCGGCAATTCATGTATTTAGTGGCCAAGGACAGCATTCTATGCAACGATGTTCGTCTCCGGCGTAGCCTTACCAACTCGGCAGCATGTCCTTTCTGCGGAGGGGAAGAATCAGGGCTCCATTTATTGCGTGATTGTGCAGACATCACAATGGCATGGAAGCAACTGCTTGGGCAGAATATTCCTGTCCAGTTTTTCACTCTTGACATGAGGGGGTGGCTCCTTTGCAACTTATCCATCTCCAAATCTAGAAGCACTATGTTTGGGTACATCATATGGTTCATTTGGAAAAGGAGGAACAACAAAGTATTCAGAGGGTTCTCGGAAGACATGGCGTCGGTGGTTACAAGGGCAATGACGATGGGGGAGCTGTTCGAGCAAGGCTGGAACAAGCACCTCTTGAGTCTACCTAAACCAACCACCTCGCCACGACAGAGCCATTGGTCTGCACCCTCACCGGGATGGGTCAAGCTTAACGTAGATGGCTCGTCCCGGGGTAACCCGGGTCTTGCAAGCTGTGGTGGAGTTTTGAGGGACAGCAGCGGCGTCCTCTTACATGCTTTCCACTCCATAGTGGGTATATGCACAGCACTACGGGCAGAGCTCCTTGCGGTATTCCATGGAATCAAGTCATGCTTCAGCTCGGCCCACAGGCGCATCCAGTTAGAAACTGATTCGTCAGGGGTCTACAAACTACTCCTGGAAGACCCTCCCGACTCCCATGCCGATCTTCTCCTTGTACGCCAATGCCGACGACTGGTCAGAGCTCAAGGCTGGACGATCCAAGTCCATCAGATTGATAGAAGGGCAAATACGGTGGCGGATGCGCTCGCAAAGCTGGCATATGCTACCCCGGATGACAACAATGCAATTTGCATTCTCTCTGTACCCCCTCCATCTATTGTAACGTTTATGGCGAATGACATGGCTGTGCCTCTAAATTCCATGTAATCCTTATTTAATTTTCAATAAAACAGGGCTTTAGCCCTCCTTAGCGACCAAAAAAAAAAAAAAAAAATGATACGAACTTTTAAATTGACAATATGTATGACCATATTAACCAAAAAAATACAGATTCTATTTCCGATGTAATTTTCAACAATTTTGGCCAACTGGTTGTCGGAGATCTAGTTGGCAAAAAATTTGTTGCCACGTGTACGCCGAGATGCCAATTGAAAGAAAAAAAATTGACATATCAATCCCTATATTTTATACTTATTTACACGCAACCACCCTCTCTAGCTTTTGGGCAAAAAAGTACTGTTTTAAAGATTTTGAACAAAAAAAAAGAAACTTAAAAAATAAATTTTGGGATTTTGTTCTTGATACTTGGGTAGACTACAACAATAACAACAACAACTCAGTCTATCCCGCTAAAGCAAGGTCTAGGGGTCAGGGTGTACGTACTCTTTCCCCGAATGTGTCGAGAGAGTGTTTTCGATACACCGAGAACAATAGGATACACGAATTACATGAAAGCATGACTCGTAGAAGTGAAGCATAACCAGAAACGAATCTAGGAGAAGACATGAATGCAGCAAGGACCAAAGTACAAAATAACAAAGCCCAAAACTCTATATATCCGCAGCCCGAATGCACCTTCTCCAGTGATCCCTATCCGAAGTCATATCTTACGACAGGTTTAGAAGATTGAGATCGTGACGAATGACCTACATCCGGCTCTTCTTCGCTCCGCCTCTCCCTCTACGGATATCTCCAAGATCCAAAGTCTCACACCTAAGAACCGGACTGAAGGCGGTCTCTTACGCATGTACCCAAACTAACGCAATCTGCACTCCCGCAATTTGTCCATTATAGTCACAACCGAATGTAAATTAATGGGTTCAAAATTTTGGGCAAAAGAAAGGTAAATTAATGGGTTGAAAATTTGTCACCGACAACCGAAGGGGAATAGGATTTATGTTTTCTTCTAATGGGTTGTTGATGTTTTGGTCAATGAGGTTGAGTTTTTATGAATTAAGAATTAGGGTTCTTCAACCTTCAACCATTAATTAACCAGATTAACCTAGATCTAAAATTTGGGATGTTGTGATTCGCATTGAGCTTACACAACAATGGTATAATGAAATTGAACTGCGAATATGTATCAATTAAAGCCCCATCTTAATTTGATGTTTCGTTTGGATTTGAAGTGAATCGGAAATTGAGGCTTTTTCCATTACTATTCGTCTTCTACTTTCATGACTTGGACGGTGGAGAGAAAGAAGATGATGTCGTTAATCAAGCTGAGATGGAGAGCTTAGGGTTGGAGGAGAATGCACTGGTGGAGTAGAGATTGAGGCTGGTATTAGGGACACTGGCGGCGGGCAATGAAGAGGAGTTACCTTAGCCGCAACTGCGGCGTTAGCGGTGGAAGAGGTTGCTTTGGGCCAGTGTCGGCGACATAGGGAGCACCATGTTGTCTTATATCCGACTTCGTATACATTGTCTCACTTGGCATTTGGATTTGTCGTCACTCAACCATCATTGTCCAGCCTTAGTGTGTGTTTCATGGTGATGGGAAGGTTGAAGATGATCTATAGTAACGAGACAAGTGTTTTTGCCCAAAATTTTAAAATTGGACATTCTGACCCAAAAACATTAAAATCTAACATTTTTGCCCCAAAACTAGAAAGGATGGTTGTACGTAAATAATTATAAAGTAGAGGTATGACATGTCAAAAAATTTTGAACAGCGTACATGTGTCAATTTTGGTCGAAAATTTCACGGAATTTTAAAACCATATTATTTTTGGTTAATATAGTTATAGTTTATACATAAAATTGTCAATTTAAAAGTTCGTATTATTTTTTGTTCACGATGGATAGCTGGTATTATTTTTGGTCATTTTTCCTTCACTATACTAATTTATAGGTTTGAGTTTATTTGATGGAAACAACAACAGTTTTCTCTTGACAGATACCTTTTTTCTAGGGGAATTAAAATAATACAATAATATAACATAGTTTACCAAATGAAAGAATTAATAGTCATAGTTATATCTAGACATGAGCACGGATCGGACCCGCCGGGTCAAGGGTCGAGATACCCCTGACCCTTCCAAGCCACGGGCCAACGGGTTGTGGTAACCCGTCGGGTTAAGGGTCGACCCTTTGACCCATCGGGTGATGGGTCATGACATGTCATTTAATTTTATTTTTTTAAAGTTTTTTAAGTTTTAAAAAAATAAAAAGAAAAAGGAAGAAGGCTATGAACCGGTTTTCTAGCTAGTTGTGTACGTATCTCTCGACCCTAACCCTTGTCGACCCTAACCCGCCGGGTCGTCAACCATTCGGGTTCCCGTCGGGTCCGGGTCGACCCTTGACCCTTGCTCATGTCTAGTTATATCAAATTGATAATGTACCAAAATAGGTCAAATTGCACAAAATCACCCTTTAAATATATCTATTTGTAATAAACCACTCTTTAAATTAGTATTTTCAAAAAACTACCGTTTAAATAACTTTCATCACTAATCAACCACCTCGAAATTATTTTGTTCAAATCTAGGTTAAATTTGATATACTTTCCTCCTTTTATGTTGTACATCCTAATAAATTTTAACAATTAAAAAAAAACAAGAATGAAATTAGGAAGAAACTATTAACACCATTTTTTTTCCAAATAAACCGATGACAAAAGTTATTTAAAGGGTGGTTTTCAAAAAATATCAATTTAAAGAATGATTTATGATAAAATGGGTAAATTTTAAAGGGTGGTTTCGTGCAATTTCGCCCCCAAAATAACTTCATAACTCAATAATGACCAAACCCCTAAACAACCCCAACCAATAATCACTCAGACCCGAAATTGACCTCATCCCATAATGACTTGGACCCAAAATTGACGTCGAAGAAAATGTATACTCGGTACGAAATTTCATCATCAAATCTGAGAAATACCCAACTTATAAGATACATCACCCTCAAAATCATGTATAAAAACCCACACCCACCAGTGACTTTAGTAAAAGGAAAAAAAAAAGTTCATTTTGTGCTCACTGCATGGCTGCGTGATCACCCACTTGAAGCAACGTAAGACGGTAAACTATTCTGACTACAACAACACACATTTGGATCTATTTACATTTGATAAGTGATAACCATAAGTGGAGGGGTTTCTGACGAGTTCAAGACTTAAGTTCGTTTTCGAGTAGGAGTAATTTCTAATACTAGCACACCTCTTTCATGTCAAAGCTTATGCATATACAATCTGAGTACTTGAAACACGAACAAAGAAGTCTTCACAAATTCATATAATCATGTCTACTTCTAGTATAGTGTTAATATGCTTTGCTGGTTTGTCCATCAAAAAGATGCCTAGTGCAAACTGTTATAGACTAGATCTGAAGACATTACCTGATGAGATTTAAAACAATTTGAGTTTCCACAATGGATTTGCCTTACTTGGATGTTTGTACTCCATACTTTTTGAAGAACTCTCTAAATCCGTATGCACTGAGGTCATAGTTGAACTGCAAAAATGTCCATCAAACAAATGCAAATCAATTTAAAAAAAAAAAAAAAGGCAGAAACTTTAGGAACCATGCTTGAAAACCAAGCTGAAGCAAGAAGTCAAAAGATTTATCCTGGAAAGAACAAGTATATACATATCAAAATTTGGTTCAGGCATCACCCTATAATGACAAGATGGATTAAGGGTTAATTTGATTGAAGATTATGAAAATGGAAAGGGAAAAGAGACCAAGATAGTCTACTATTGAATTGTCATTCATAAGTGTTGAAAATATAAAAAGTTGAAGTTGTGGGATCTCCCACATTGATTAAAAATGAAATCCAAGCCTTGCATATAAGCCGGGCCCACCTAATACCAATTGGTTTTAGGATAGAACCCCACTCGGTTTGTATGCTCGGCTTGGTTGGTGCGCGTATTGCGCTTGGGCGTGCGTGGCCCCCCCCACGTCGGATATTACCCACCGTAATTTAACAATAAGCGTTACTTTAAATCCCAACAAATACTCTCATTTTATAATGAAAATTTAGTTTCATTTCCCATTTTGGCCATGGGGTAACAAAATGACAGAATCCTTCTCTCACACCCTCCTTTAGACTTTCCAAAAATTAAATTTCCCTTTGCATAAGTTTGAACCAAATGGGCCCTAAGAGGAAAAGAACAAAACTTATCCAAATTCCAGGTTCAGCTTTACCCCTCGTTTGTTTTAAGGTAAGGAAAGGTAATGGTTACCCTTCCGAATCTAGTCCATTTTTAATTTAAGATTCATTGATCATTATTCTAATCATTACCCTCCTTCCCTCATTTTACATACAAAATCTATTTCCTTTCCCCCATTTGATTACCTACTTTGAGCATAGGGTAACCATATCCTCTAGCCTCTAGGATGCTCTAACTATTACCCCCTCCCCTTCTCTAGACTCACAAAAAAGTGTTGATCATACAAATTTTCTAAATAAAATTGGCTTTCTTTCCCTTCCATTCCTTTCTACTCAAACAAACAAGGCCTTAATCTGATAGTCATCTCGTGTCCATCATTTTGAGTGGCTCACTTCAATAACTACCGTAGCCTAGGCAAGACAGCATCTGAGGATCCTAGATCCATAATAAGACAATAGCCAGAAACCTAAGCATTCATGCAAAAGGAAATCTAGATTAATGTTTTCCAAATTTATATTCCTTTATATTACTTCTATGGAGACTCTGGTTGTTTGATATGATCTATCATTGAAGCCACTCAGAGGACACAGCAGAGAACAACACCTCAAAACTAACACTTTGCATCTTTGAGAACCCATTTGACAAATATTATTTGCAGAGATTTTCGACTTTTTAAAATACAAGAGAATAACATATACTAATTCACCCTCAGGTCTGGTTATAGTATTTTTTTTAATACTGAAAACAACTAGGTTCATTCATTTGAAGACGAAAAAACACTAGGTTATTTGGAGAGATGCATACCGGAAGAACTTTGACAGAGTATTTGGTAACATTTTGATCAACATGCTTTCCAGGACTTGGTGCCTGCTCTCAGAAAGATAAATATGGTTAGGGAGAGAAAGAAGTTGCTAGATGGTTACAGATTACACAATTTCATAAACCTTGCATCAGTCCCTAATAACTATAACATGAGACTATCAGAGTTTGATCATGGCAGCATGTTTTTCCAATGATAAATAGGTAACGACTTTATAGTGTCATAGATTACATAACAGAGCATAAACTAATAGAACCAAATATCTACAACAAAAATATTCATCCCACAATCACTGCTCACAGCCTGGATCTTGCATGGAACAACTCCTTCATTTGAAACTTGAAGGAACTACATGTGTTAAGGCTTTCTTATGATTTCTTGAAATATTGGAATAACTTGTACCATCTACCTTCGAATTAGATTCTTTCATGTACCCATCCGTGCAAAACATTATATGTCATTATCTTGTTCAATTCTTTTTCCATTGAGTTGACTCCAAGCTAACTAAGCTAAGCCATAGGAGAAAAGCCTTTCTTTGATAGAAGTGTGATATTTTTTTTTAATGACCATTAGAGTATAAACAAAGCACTGTGTTGCATAAACAGAAACCAACCTTGCCTTCAACTTAGAGAACCACTAGAGTATAATTTTTAAACTTTGCCTTCAACTCATGAATCCAGAAGCCGAAGCTCTAAATAGGTAAAGAAATTGGGGATGAAATCTGGATAGTTGTAGCAAATGGCAATGGATACAAATTTGCATGCGTGGAATAATGACTAGCAAGAAACCAACTATAAAGGAAGTAATAGAAAAGGTTGGACATACTTGTTGTGGACTATGAAATAATTCAATGAACGGATATTCCTTCCTTTGGCGAGTTATACAGAAACCAGGATATTTTGGGCACTCAACCTACAAAGGGAAAAAAATGTCATTCTAACCTGAAGGATGAACAAGTCTTAAAGTTAGGCAAATGCACTGCAAAAAGCACCACAATTTATGATATCTGACCATCCTCATATAGAAAATAATAGGACAACAACAGAACAAAATCATAGCATAACATACCCGCATAAATTTCACACCTGGATAAAATTCTGTTGCAGCTTCTTCCAGTACCTTATCCAGGTGTTGTGTATAGTTACCTCTACATTCCAAACAACATGTCAACTAACTAAACATTACAAGAAAAAAGATTTTAATAAAAAAAAACACCACAAATAGGCAAGAGGAGGACATCCCTTATACCTTATGGTGAAGGCAACAACTATAGGATATCCTTGGTGAAGAAGCTGGACAAATTCACGTTCTGATGTAAAATGAATAACACGAGAAGGTCCCAAGTCTTTCGGATAACCAGTATGATACCTTACAATACCAAATCCAAAGGCAATGAATCAAAATACCAGTCATTCTGCATTTTCTGCAAGCATAACAAGTACAAGTGTCTAACCTGCAAGTTTCACGAAGACGAATCATCATCGAACCGAAAATTGATGTTTCTGCCATCAAGAAAGAAGGTTCCCCCAGCAGTCAAATCAATTCTCTTATCCAATTCAACTTTATCTGCAAAACAATAATATAATCAAAATACTCTTCGTTCAGTTAGCCTCTCATCTCTCTCGACTATGTTCCACACATCTCTTTTTCATGAAAAACTTTCCCGAAACCGATTACAGGTCTCCATCTATCATTTTCATTCGTCAACTTTTATCACGAATCACGATCGAGGCCTGTTTTGACATTTCAATCTGCTGAATCGATCAATTGAAGATTTTCGCTGAGGCCGCCTACCTAATTTCTAGGGTTTCGGCTTTCTCTGCTGATTTTTGTCTTCACAAACAACAAAATCTCACCTTCGATTTGAAGGCAGATCTGGGGAAGAAGCGGTGCCGTCGTGGAGGAGGTGAGGAGGTCGCTGTCGTGGGTCAGTCGGTGTAGGCGAAGGCGAACGTGAGGAAGATGTAGCGGCGCTACAGTCGCGGTGTCGCCGTGGGGGAGGTGAACTCCCAGCGCCGTTGGTCAGTCGGTGTACAGGAGGAGCAGCGGCGGCGTACAGGAGGAGCGATGGTGGCGGTTGGGTCGAGCGTGGAGCTATGGGAGGATCGAATCAAATTTGCTCGACTCGACGTCTCTCATGCTCTCAGCCTCACTCTCTGAGGCCCTGAGCCACTGTGTTAATTCAAGGAGACGGGCCAGATGGAAAAGATCCCTCTCATTTTCGGATTTGGGTTTAAAAAATAAGTGATAATATTTGCACTTACACCCACAAAAATTTACTATAGCTAATAAAAAAAAACAAAAATTTACTATAGGCCCACCAGATTAACCACCCTTTCATCACTCTAATTCAAAAACGAGATAACTCGGAGATCATCAACCATTATAGATCAATATGCCTATACTTTACGGTTTACAAAATTATATCCAAAATTCTTACAGCAAGATTATCGCAAGTTTTTGACAAACTAATACATCCTCTACAGAGTACTTTCAAAAAAGAAGATTGATCCAAGATGATATACTCATTGCACACGGAATTTTTCACTCCTTCAGACTTAGCAAGGCAAAATGCGGCCATTTTCCGGACAAATTAGATATGGAGAAAGCTTATGATCGGGTGGAGTGTCCGTTCATGTTTTCTGTTCTTACTAAATTTGGTTTCGACCAACAGTTTATTAGCTGGATAAAGGAATGTGTACATACAGTTTCATATTTTGTTCTTATAAACTCCATTTACTCCCACTCGAGTCCTTCGACAAGGGGACCCATTGTCACAATTTCTGTTCATTCTGACGGCTGAGGTTTTGGCAAGAACCTTGCAACATCAAGCGGTTGGATCAAAAGATCTAGGATTTAACATCGGTCGAACCGGGCCAAAAGTCCAGTTTCTCGCCTTTGCAGATGACATTTTGTTGTTTGGGAAAGTGACACAAGCATCTTGCAATAAGTTAACTAATTCGGTACAAAGATTCTACTAAATTTCAGGACAATAGGTCAATTTAAACAAATCAAGCTTCAAAGTATCCCCAAGCACCACAGCTTCACCTATACATACAGTGACAACAACATTGGGGATCCCACGGGTAAACAATTTGAAAAAATACTTGGGTTGTCTGGTCATCAATTGTCGGGTCAATCGCGACACCTTTGTAGATGTAGTTCTCAAGACAAAGCAACAACTGTCCAAATGGAAAGCCATCTTCTTATCTGCGGGAGGACGAAAGGTTCTTATTAAGGCAAGTCTAAGAGCTCAACCGCTCTTCCTTATGAAGACTTTTATGCTACCAGCTCTATCTATCCTACAAGGTCTGGACAAAATTTACAGACATTTATTTTGGAATAAGGACCCGGGGTACACGCCTCTCATGAGTTGGGATGAAATTTGTAATGACTCCGTATCGGGGGGGTCTTGGACTGTACAAAGCAGAAACTATGAACTTGGCACTATAGATGAAGCTCATGTGGAAGATCATTGTTGAACCAGATAGCATCTAGGTAAGGGTTATTTCTACAAAATACCTAAAAGGATATCCGATTATGAATTATGTTAATAAAGGTAACACCTCATGGCAGTGGTCCAAACTGATTTTAATCAGGCATTTGTTCAAACCGGGTATTCACTGGTCTATTGGTTACGGTAGGTCAGTTAGTTTTTTGGACAGACAATTGGGCGCTAAAAACGCCCTTGGAAAAGGTTGCTTTAAAACCGTTGAGTGAAGAGAATTTAAACTTGCGAGTGAACCGCTTCATTACGGACGACATAATTAGATGGGAGTTTACAAAGCTTCACACAAAATTACATGGACTTCTGATTCAGCCCTTAATATCACAAATAACAACAATTCATCCTCTGCAAGGTGCTTTTGTGTTATGGATTGTCAGACAACCATTCCTTTTATTGAGAGGCTGAGTATCTAACCAGTTGTCTTGCCAAAACTTTATTGAGAGGCCATTCCCCACTGATCAAATTAGTCATGTTTTGAATCTGTCAATAAGTAGGTACAATTTTGACCATTACCATGAGGCTCTGCATGTTCTTTTGTAGTTCAAGATGTGATTGTCTTTTAGGTATTTATGTTGGACTACCTCTACCCAAATATTTTCGAGTTCAGCTAAAATTTTCTATAGTAGTTTCATTTGTAATACCTCATTCATGTCTCGAGATTTTTGGATCCCTAAACCTCCATTTCTTTTGGGTCTACAAGTCTTGTCCCAACTTATCAATGGTTTATATTATATGTCTTTATTCTAGAAGAATGTTCTATTAATCTGGTCTAATTCTTTGTGTATTGTAGTTAGTAGCATAAAGTTTTGCATTGTGTAAAGTGGGTTTGCTAACAAGTTTAACCCTATAAGGACTGCTCTGCCTTGCTGGGATAGTGTGGTTAATTGCTCTCCACTTACTTAGTTGTTCCTTTGATTTACATGTTATGTCTTCAAAAGTTTCCTTATTAATCCTTTAATGATTGGACAACCTAAATATTTTTCCAAAGCCTTTTCATTGGGAATGCATACACATCTATCCTATTATGTGTAATTCCAACTATCGTCTGGAAGGCAGATTTATGAAAGTTAATTGATTTTTTGACCGGATAATTTACAGTAATCATCTAATATTGATTTGGCTTTTTGACAAGCTGATATGCTTCCTTTTGTAAAGATAATAATGTCATCTGCAAATGAAAGGAAAGGGACCCGAGGGCCAACTCTCCCGAATTTGAAACCAATAAGCCCATATATTTAGTTGGCTTCAGTAGCGAGTTTCCTTGCCAGTATTTCTGCTCTTAAGATAAATAAAAAAGGGGGATAATGAGTCTCCTTGTCTAAGGCCTCTAAACGGCCAAAATAGATCTGTTGGGCCATTGTTGACAATGATGGAAAAGGAAACCGTGGAAATGCATTCGTGAATTCATTATACAAATGGCAGGTGGCATGGAATCCAAACTTATATAGATTATGTTTCAAAAATTCCCAGTTTACTCTATAATATGCCTATTCCATATCAAGTTTCATTGCTATCCATCCTTCCACACCTCGCTGATTTCTGAATAGTGGAAGATTTTATGTGCTATAAGCACGTTATCTTGTATTGATATATCTGAGACAATTGCCCCTTGTAAATGATGGATAAGTTTGCCAATAACATCTTTTAGCCTTTTGTGATGATTTTGGAAATTATTTTGTATATTGTAGAGCATAAGCTTATTGGTCTGTAATGCGTAGTTGTCGATGGGTTCTCACACTTTGGGAGCAGTGTGATGAATGTATGATTTATTTATCGGAGAAGTTTTCCAAACAAAAAGAATCCTTTGATTGCTCGTATTATGCTAACCCCAACTATGTCCCAATACTTTTTATAAAATTTCGATGTCATCTCATCCGGACTTGGCGATTTGTTGTTGTCAAGGGCAAAGACAGCATGCTTGATTTCACTATTTGTGGGTGGTTATATTAATTTTTTGTTCTCATCGTCTGTAATTGATGGCGTTATTAGTTCTATGTAGATATTTAATAATGAGGTATTTATTGGTTCTTGCTTAAATCTTTTTTTTTTTCAAAATCCCTTTTAATTTATACTCTTATATTATCCTCTCCCAATATCTAGGTTCCTTCATCGGATGTAATTGATCGTATTATTTTCCTATTTCTTCTGCCTATCTCGACTCGATGGAAGTTTGTTGGGTTTGAATAGGGATATGATAAATTCACCGCTAATCTATTAATTAATATTACTAATTCTGCTAGCATTTTGCCGACGTGTCACGCCCACAATTAAAGTTGAATTTTTTATTCAAATGAGATTTTCCCATTGGTCAATATTATTATGGAAACATTAAAATATTTGTTTCCTGTTTTAAATATGATTTGAATTCATTCCCTTTTTTTTTATTTTCGGTTATATTTATGTAAATATTGAGACATGTTTCCATTTTTTTTTCCGATTGCAATATATCTATTATCTATCTATCTATCTATCTATTAATCTATTAATATTACTAATTCTGCTAGCATTTTGCCGACGTGTCACGCCCACAATTAAAGTTGATTTTTTTATTCAAATGAGATTTTCTTATTGGTCAATATTATTATGGAAACTTTAAAATATTTGTTTCCTATTTTAAATATGATTTGAATCCATTCCTTTTTTTTTATTTTCGGTAATATTTCCGTAAATATTGAGACATGTTTCCATTTTTTTGTCCGATTGCAATATATCTATTATCTTTTAACCGATTGCAATATTCCCCACAATGTCTACATACAACGAACATGTAATAATCAATTTATAAATATTCGATTTCAAAAATTAGTTATAAAAATCAATTAGAGCGAAATAAGTGTTTTTTTATAATTTAATTATTTTAGACATCTTAAATGACTAGCGAAAAATAAATAATATTTTAAGACTCACAAACATTACTAATGCTTATTTTACATCTTGGATGAGGCTTCTTAGATCACTTTTCTACCTTTAAGGATCTTTTTTTTTACCATCTTACCTTTATTTTCACTATTTATCATTCTATCTTTCTAATCATCTTTCTCATGAAAATAATCAATAAGTTATGTACATCTACATATTTAGCTTCAAAATTATTCACACAATCATGTGCTTATGATTTTTTAATATTTGTACGGGAACTTATATTTTACTTTTTAGATCTATGCTAATGATAATAATTATATATTTATTTGAAATTATATTAGATGGTGTGTTTGAGTATTATTACTACTTTACCTTATTAAATCATTTTCAAAATTTGTATCGTATCTTTTTCCAACTAATTTATAAATTATAAAAAAAATAATTTATACATATTTTTGTTGTAAACACGTATATATATATATATATATATATATATATATATATATATATATATATATATATATATTAATATAGTACTCCCTCCGTTCAACAAAACTTGACGTTTTACTATTCATGCACGCTTTTTTATGAGCTAAAAACTATATAAAATATCGACTTTTTAAATAATTTTTTTTAACAATTTCGCAGTTATTATTAATAAGTACAAACTTGTTAAAAAAAATTTAAAAAAAATGAATATTTTATATAGTTTTTATCATTATAAAAAAGCGTGCATGAATAGTAAACGACAAGTTTTGTTGAACGGAGGGAGTATTATATAGATATATAAAATGATGTTCAAATTAAAATGGATCAAGCTCCCGTGCCTTCAAGGCACGGGTATTACACTAGTTTTTACTATTTCCACCGCTAATCACCGCATAGGTATGCGATGGTCTTAATCCACTTTTTCCCAGACCCACCGCATATACATGTGATGGGTCCGTTGACCGTATACAAACCCACCGCATATCTATGCGGTGGGTTATGGCGACCGTATACATGCGGTCAGTTTTTGGGCAATTGAAAATGGTTTGTAGAAGTGGTTCAAAACCGTCGCCATAACCCACCGCATACCTATGCGGTGAGCTATGGCGACGGTTTTGGACCGTTATAGCGACGGTTTTGGGCTATTATGGCGACGGTTCAAACCCACCGTATACCTATGCGGTGGGTTATGGTGATGCTTTTAGATTATTATGGCGACGGTTTTGGGCATGTATACTACTCGACCCACCGCATACCTATGCAGTGGGATCGTTGACTGTCATTAAACACACCGCATACATATGCGATGATTAGCGGTGAAAATAGTAAAAATTAGCGGTGGAAATATCCGTCCCGATTTGAATATGTTAATTTTATGTGTTTTGTTTTTTCCCTCTGGTTCCAATATTTCTTCCGAAACATTAGAAAACTTTCCCTTTTCTTTAGTAAAATGTTCTCTTTAGAATTGCTTACCATATGTTGTTACTATTGATTTTTTTGTCTAAATATTTAGCAGATTGTTATCAACTTCTTGTAATTGACGGAAAATATTCCCAAAAGTTCTTTTATTCCACTCTTTTGCTTTCTATTTTAGGATTTTTGTTTTGAATATTAACCGAAACATTACAAACCCCGCGCACGATGCACGCCAGGACTACTTAACAATGTTTCGAAAGTCTTTTCTTTGTGTCCAAATAGTTTCAAATTTTAAATGTGGTGTTTTATGAATAGCTTTGTTGTCAAGTTCAATTCTAATGGGGTAGTGATCAGATGATGAGAATGCACCACTCTTTATAATCAATGTTGGAATGAACTGAAGAATTTGATGTTGCACTAATACAAGATCTAGTTTTTCTTTAATGTTGTTTGTTTCCTCTTGCATTTTTATCCATGTTAATGTGTTCCCACGTGATGAGATCTTAATCAGAGAGCAATCATCCTTGAACTGAGCTAGTCTCTTGAACCGAGAGATGTTGACGTTTGCTCCACCAAATTTGTCCATGTTGCAACTAATCTCATTTCGTTCGCCCATGATGGTACATGCTTACATGGCAACGTTGCTACCTGGATTATGTTTGTTAACTCATTCTAAAAAAGAGCCTTTCTCAATTGGATACGGTGGGGCATATATAGACAAAGAAGATTAGAAGTGAAAAGTTCCCGTTAAGATTCTCATATTTAATAACAATAATCCTTGGTAATTGCATCTCAGGCGAGATTGTTTCATGAATAAGGTGATTGGTTTTCCATAAAATGTAACGACCCGAAATCTAAGTACCCGAATTAACCTCCATAAACCTACTTAGAAGGTAAATAAGGTTCGGAATACTAGATTATCGGGGAACGTTATAGGAGAAGTTTGATCTTCTCCCGTGAGCTTTGGATCTTACGACCGAGTACGAGTTATTATTAGGTTCATTTAAGCGGAAGATTTAGTTGTCAAAAGATGGGGATTGCGAACCCCGAAAAGGTTGTAAGCCCGTTGGAAGCTTTACCTGTCCTAGACTATCGCGAAAACGTTTCGAAAAGAAATAAAAGCGGAAATCATAAATACAACAAAACGCCACGGCCGCGCCGGGTCAAAACGATAAAACGTATGAGCAAAAGAGTACGAATGTCAAGCGCCTCCCTCACTCTAATCGTCCAAAAGGTCTGTCCCGAAAACAATCCACATAAGCAAGTCATATCGGGTAAGGGGTACCTGAATCTAAAAAACAAGAAATAAATCAGAGTCAATCATCGGAAATATGCACACTCAATGTCATATAAAGAGGCATACTTAAACTACATGAATGTTAAAATGTGACACATAAGCAAGTGTATAGATATATATAAATGCGGAATAAACACATAAGGGTCCGTATCATCATCATAATCATTATCATCATATATCATCACCATCATATCATAATATCTTCTCAAACCTACTCATCCTTCTCAAACATACTCATTTTTTCTCATCATAAGTCTTTCATCATTTCATTCGTGTTCCATCGAGTATAAGTCATTTATTCAGATTTTGACGGTCGTCCTACCATAGACACATAGCATACATATGAATTGTTGGATTACTAAGTTCATCCTACGTCATATTACCAGTTTTTTTTTTTTAAATAATGTAACCCGCCGGGTCAACGGGTCGACCCGAACCCGTCAACCCGTGAGATTTACGGGTTAGGATTCGGGTCGGCCAACCCTGACCCTTGACCCGGCGGGTCTGACCCGTGGCCACGCCTAAGTCCAGGGGACTTACCTGAAGTCCGGAGAATAAGCAAGCAATAAAGTGCACAACCAAGGATCCAATCAACAAGAGCCTATTAATTTCATTAAGCTTTTATTAGGTGGTATTCTAATGCATGGTACCCAACCTAATAATCAACATATATCCACATGAGGTTCACGATTCTATAGATTACGCACTTTGGTTAAGTGATCCGGACTTAACCAGTTATAATCTATATCGTATTATCACATAATCTATTTTCTTCTTATCGGATCATAAGCCAAGTTATGAGTATACTTCATTTCTGTATTTTATATGCTCTAAGTTTCGGTTATGCCATCATATATTTAACCATATTCTTAGCATTCCCTTAACCAAGTTTTCTAACCGAGTCATTATAAACACCGGTTACTAAAATTATAATAACTCTTGATCCAACCGTTGGATTACCGTAATTTTTGAAGGTAAGTTAGATAACATTTCCATGAACATCATAATAAGATTTTTGCCGAATCAGACCGTTGGATTGGAAAAAAATTCCAAATTACGGAGGCACATATATCCATTTTGTTTTGTGACGTTTGCTACAAAACGCAACCAAAAACACATAGAGGCTCCACTTCCTAAGACCTTTCCAAGCACACAAGATCTATTCCTAGAGAGGGGGAGGCGGATGAGGGATTACCTTCGAAGAATCCTACACAAACGGCTCAAGAACACCCTCGGGAGTCCTTCGGAGCACCTTTCAAACACCTTGCCATTTTGTCACCAAGAATCCCAAAATATGATTTAGATTCTTACTCAAAGTTGAAGAAAAGGAGTTATAACACATGTTGGAACTCATTTTTGTAAGAAAGGAAGGGTTCTTACCAAGAAATCAAGTCAAACTCTCAAGACCCTTCAAAAACAGTTTTCTGCAGCTCCAAAGATGGACGATTTTAGATGGGTAAACGGCCTTGGATTTTTGTTTTTGAGATATGTATGGAAAGCTGGGTTCAATACGGATCCATGACCGCCGAGTTTTATCAATTTGGATGAGTATGGAGGGAGTTATGCTATTTCTTGTGAAGGCTGTCCAAAATGGACCTAAAATGGAGCAAGGCTCCCTTCTCTCTCTCTCTCATCTCAAGTGACGGTGGGGATTCTTTGGATGAGCTCTTTATGAGTCTTGGGGTCAGGATTATAGAGGGGGGTGGTTGGCTTCATGAGTCAAAGCATGGGTGTGATGGGAAGGAAGTGATGGGAGTGGTTGACTTCATGAGTCAAAGCATGGGTGTGATGGGAAGGAAGTGATGGGAGTGGTTGAATGTCTACATTCACAAGCAAGCCACAAGTCAAGGGTTTGGTGGCTCAATGTTAGGCAATTTGGGTGGATGACCTCTTTAACATAATGTAAAATCCGAGCTCGCGAAGCGTTAAAATCTGTTACGTTTATAAGATACGAGAAAAGTAGCTTGGTTATATTTTTCCCCATCATTGAATCCATGTAAAGCTAGGCATAAAAAATTTAAATTTTCTGGGTTTTCATAATTATAAAGGAGGATAATATTCGGATTATCCTACGAATATTTTATAAATATTAATTAAATCCCGGTCTTTACATAAAACCCCTATTCCTCCCGATCTACCAGTAGCCGGAGACCAAACAACATTATCAGATCCTGCACTTTTCCATAATTTTTCATATAGAATTATCACAGTTTTAGTTTCAGCCAGGGATAGAAGTTGAATATATTCATTTTTATACCAGACGTTTATGTTGGTCCAGAATGTTTTCTTAGCAAGGCCTCTACAGTTCAAGAACCCGACTTTTATTATACCTTATTTATGATGTGAGGGGTATCTGATATCCCCCAGACCAAAAGTATTGTTTTGCATGATGAGGTTTGTTATCAATCCACTCTTGAGGGATTAACGCCTGTAGTTCAAGGGGCTCACCTAAGAGCTGAAGATTTTCATTTGTGATCCCATTATAGGATTTGGGCTATTCATGAAGAGCCTTAGGGTCTGGTGTCCCCTTGGCCAACTACTCGGTGTCTGATATACCTTTGGAGTATAATTGGATGGTCCCTAATTCTTCACATTTATAATCCAAGTTGGTCATGTGTTTCATTAGTTCATTTTCCAATTTCAAGCAATCCTTGAATGTTCGATCATTACTAATTAATTTACTACGTTCAACAAAGAAGGAGGGATTTTCCAACGGGATTGTTTTGACGGATAACGATTCCCATTATGACAATTTTTTGGTGGATATCATCTTATTGCCAATTGTCTTTTTATTTTCCATCTCATTTAGATCAATAACAAATACACACCAGTTAGATATTAGATATAAGTTGCAAGTCAGTGGATGAATTTTCAAAACGCCTGATAAATCTGATAGTTTACCAACTCCAATAATTCTAACAACGGCAGCCATACAAACAAGGATCCAACACATACACAAATTCGTGAAAGAAATTGTGTAATGGTCAACTCGACACTCATTAGGTAAGGAGTAAGAGCATATCATTTTAATGGGAAGAAAAAATTAGATTAGGCCAACAACTTCAAACCCATACTTTAGATGTAGATGAAATACGATTGTGCACCAATTGAATTTACATACATCACTATATAATTCATTGTTCAAACACACAAACACACTATTGAAGTCCTTGCTTAATAGATTCGGATCATTGAAAACATGAAGTTCAAGGATAGAAGGGAACCTATAGGTTCGGATCAGTGGTGACATGCCACCAAGTAGCAGGTCAATCGGCAGGCATGTATGCACCAGAACGGTGACTCGCCAACAGAAAGAGAACCGCACCACCATCCACAGGACACGAACCAAACGGACTTACAAACCAACGAAGACGAGTCGGACGCCACCAACCCAGACAAAGCGCCACCCCAATCACCACTAGCAAACATCACGCTTCAATCCAACTTGAAATTTCGAATGTCTTTTCTCACAAACTTTACGTCTTTGACCCCACTCCCAACACAATTCGTCTGTACTTGTAGGAGGGGTCGAATTTCGACATTGAAGAGCCGAAACACACTGGTTTTGATGGCTCTTCTCACATCTCTCAAATTCACCCTAGGGAGATTCTTTGGAGAGGTGAAGCTCACTTTTATCACCTTCTTCCGATCAATCTTCGGGATGATAGGATTCAAAGGGTGGATTTGCTGGCGGTGATAGATTTAGGGGCTAGGGTTTTTTTTTCCAAGAACTGAGAATTTGGATCGAGAATTTTAGACAAAACTCATAAGGCTGAGTTCTGTAATTTGGGGAAAAAGATGAAGAAGGGAAGCGTGTAAACTGTGTTTTTCTGAATTGCAAAAAGTGTCCCAATTGACTGTATACAACTTGTATATATAGTGCTGGATTGTGAATTGGCTTTCTAGAATTTCTAACTGCAAGATGCAACTTGCTTAAAACAAATTCTCCCGCCAATTCAAACTAACTTATATACAATGTCACCCCCCTCAAACTGGAGCAAGTTTAGTTGTGGACATGCCCAGTTTGGATAATAATTCCTGATGATGCTGAGATGGGAGGATTTTTGTGAGAACATCTGCTAACTGGTTCTCAGTAGGAAGATAAGTTAGTTGAAGTAGACCGTCCATGACTTTTTCCCTTGTGAAGTGGCAATCGATCTCTATGTGTTTCGTACGCTCGTGGAAAACCGGGTTTCTGGCAATGCTTAAGGCTGATTTGTTGTCGCAATGTAAGGTGACAGGGGTGATATGCTGTTCTCCCAACTCCTTGAGCAAGTTAACCAGCCATGTAACCTCAGATGCAGCTTGACTCATGGCTCTGTATTCTGCCTCTGAAGAACTTCTTGAAACTGTTGCCTGCTTTTTAGATTTCCATGAGATTGGATTGGCTCCATATAGGACCACATATCCTGTGACTGAGCACTTGGAGATTGGACAAGATGCCCAATCTGAGTCTGTAAATGCTTGGAGACGAATCTGAGAGCCTTTCTGAAGCTTGATTCCATAGTGTGTGGTGCCTTTCACATAGCGCAGGAGATGCAGCAAAGCCTCTTGATGAGATTCATTTGGATGTTGGAGAAACTGGCTTAAGACTTGGACAACAAAGCTTAGATCTGGTCTTGTGTTTGTCAAATAGCTGAGTTTTCCAACCAAGCTCCTGTATGTTGTGGGATCTGCAATCAATTTTCCTTCATGAGAAGCAGATACTTTGAAATTAATGGGCAAAGGAGTTATGCAAGGACGAAGATCAGAAATGTTGGCTTCTTTGATTAGTTCATTGCTAAATTTTCTCTGGCTAAGAATCAAAGCATTATTGAATTTAATGACTTCAATTCCTAAAAAATAATTGATCTTCCCCAAATCTTTGATGCTGAACAAGGCATGTAGTGAATCCTTGAGCTTCTGGATTTGTGATAAATCAGAACCTGTGACCAATATGTCATCTACATATACAATGACTATAGTTAGATGACCATTATCATGACATAAAAATAATGAAGAATCAAACTTAGATTGAACATAATTGAGAGTTTGTAGGGTAGAAGCCAGCTTACTAAACCATTGTCTTGAGGCTTGTTTTAAGCCATACAATGATTTCTTAAGATGGCAAACCTGTTTTGATGGATTTGGAACACCTAGAGGCATTGTCATGTAAACTTCTTCTGGTAAATCTCCATGGAGAAAAGCGTTGTTGACGTCCAATTGATAGACATCCCAACCATTGTTAAGAGCCACTGATATCACAGTTCTCACTGTTGTCATTCTCACAACTGGAGAGAACGTTTCTTTATAGTCCACCCCATACTGTTGTGTGTAACCTTTGGCCACCAGTCGAGCTTTAAACCTTTCTACTGTCTCATCTGCTTTGAGTTTAATTTTGTAAACCCACTTACATCCAATTGCTGTTTTGCCTTTGGGTAGATCCACTGTTTCCCAAGTGTTGGTCTTCTGGAGGGCTAGGATTTCCTTATCCATAGCCTCAACCCAACGTGGATCTTTAGCAGCCTGAGCATAGGTCTTTGGTTCAGTAGGGATGTCAACAGATGAGATAGCAGCATGGCAAGCATAAGGAATGTGTAAGGAATCTGTAAAACCATTAAAGAGTGGAAATTGCTCTAGATTAGCCCCAAAGTTACAAACATAGTCTTGCAAGTAATAAGGTCTTTTAATAGTTCTAGATGGCCTTCTGTCTAGTGATGTATTCTTATCTGAGGTAGGTTCAGATGAAGAATCATCATTAGAAGTGGATTGAACTTCACCTGTGGACAAAGAATCAGTAGATTCATTTTCAGTATCCACAAAAAAATCATCATTTGATGCTAAATCAGTATTCTCAACACCAGCAGGCACATGGGCATTATCAAAAAACATAGTGTCAACAGTATCATGAAAAATAGGAGGTAAAACAGTTGAATCATCAAGAGGAAATTTATGAAGAGGAAAGTTGAGTTCATGAAACTTGACATCTCTTGAGACAGAGATTTGTCTTGTTTTTAAACTCAAGACCTTGTAGCCCTTTTTACCAGAAGGGTAACCAATGAACACACAAGGATCACTTCGTGGATCAAATTTTGATCTACCTTCCTTGATTGTGCTAACAAAACACAAACAACCAAAAGGCTTTAGAAAATCATATTCAGGTAAGTATCCATATAAAATCTGAAATGGAGTCATAAAGTTGAGAGATGATAAAGGAAACCTGTTGACCAAATAGGTTGCAGTCAATGTACATTCACCCCAATAATCAATAGGCAAACCTGATTGAAAGAACAAAGCTCTAGCTGTTTCTAATAAGTGCTGATGCTTCCTTTCCACCACTCCATTTTGCTGAGGGGTATACACACAAGATGTCTGATGGATTATACCCTTAGTAGAGTAAAATTCATCAGCTTCTCTACTACAGAACTCAGATCCATTGTCTGATCTAAGCACCTTTACCAACCTGCCAAACTGTCTTTCAACAAAACTTATAAAAGATGTTAAAATGGCAAAAGAACAACTCTTAGCAGATAACAAGTGAGTCCAGGTGGTTCTAGAGAAATCATCAACCACAGTCAAGAAGTATTTATAGCCATTATGTGTAGAAGAACCATATGGTCCCCAAATGTCAACATGAATCATCTCAAAACAGTACAAAGACTTGATAGAACTAGATGGAAAACTATTCATGTGTTGTCTTGCCTTTGGGCAAACAGTACACAGTTTATGAGATCTATCTATTACATCATCTTTTAGGAAGGAAAAATGTCTCATTTGATCAAAAGGTACGTGACCAAGCCTACAATGCCATGTATCTAGGGACACACTACAAGCCAACATGCTTTGATCATGATTTGCAGAACCCTTAAGATCCTCATTAGATGTCAGGTAGAGCCCCCCAGCAACTTTACCAAGCACTTGTGGCATGTTCATGGAAGGGCCCTGCACATAACAATGAGAGGGAGAAAAAAACATAAAAGCATTTAAATCAGTGACAAATTTCCGAACAGATAACAGGTTATATGCAAAATCTGGTACATGAAGAACATCATGTAAAACCAAGTGCTCCTGCAATCGGATAGAACCAGTGTGACAGATAAAAGATTGTCCATTGTTTGGCATTGAAATAAATTTGGGAGTCTTGACCATAACATAACTATCAAACATAGATAAGTGTGGACAAATGTGATGGGTAGCACCACTATCTATAACCCAAGATTGATCATGGCCTTTAATGGAAAAACAAACAATTTTACCTGCCAAACCTGCAGACTCATTGTTCGGAGTTTGTTTTCCCAAGAGAGCCACAATCTGTTCATATTGCCCCTTTGTGAAAGAAGGAACATGCTCCTGCTCACCAACCTCATCAGAGGTCACATTAGCAGCAAACTTCCTTGGTTTGTCAGACCCTCCATTCTTGAAATTCGGAGGGTAACCATGAATCTTAAAACATCTACTGATGGAATGACCTTGAACCTTACAGTGCTCACAGAAGTATGTCGGTTTTCCTTTACCATTGTTACCGTTTGAAGCTCCTGTAGATGCACCTTTTCCTCCAAAATTCGATTGGCCAGAAGCATTCCTCTGAAAAGCGTTGAATGCAGCCCCATCTCCAGTAATTGACGGAGGATTGTTCAATTGTCGTTGTTGTTCCTCTTCCAAGACCATCCTATAAACTTTAGATATATTCGGCGTTGGCCTAATCATCAAAATGCGAGCTCTTACGCTATTGTAAGAGTCAGGAAGACCAACCAGAAACTGCATCACTTGTTGATTCAACAACAATTTCGGCAAGGGATTATCCACACCACAAGAATTGCATTTCGGAATCTCCAGTAAAGACACATATTCATCCCACATTTTCTTGAATTTTGTAAAATAGGATGAGACAGAAAGATTACCAAGAGAAATAGTAAACAAATCCTTTTGAACCTGATACAGCCTCGTGCTGTTTGGTGCCCCAAATCGCATCTTCAAATCTTCCCAAACCTCTGACACTGTGGTGCAATACATCAAGGATTCAGCAATATCCTTTTCCACCGAGTGCAAGATCCATGAGATCACCATGAAATTGCATCTCCTCCAGTGCGGGTACATCGGAGAGTTCTCGCTTGGCGCTTGACAGCTTCCATCGATGAAAGCGATTTTGTTTTTCGCAACCAGAGACATCTCCACAGCGCGTCTCCAGTGATTGTAGTTGCTGGCGTTGAGTAAACGAGTAGATAACGAGTAGTTTGGATGATCCGAATGATGCAGATACAGGACATCGTTCGGATCGAGAGCAGCCAGATTGGGATTGGGAACACGAACTTCTTGATTTGGATCACGAATTTCTTCCATGGCGACGAACCTTCGTGAATTTTCGTGGATTTGGTTTGGATCTCAGCAAAGATAACGAAGAGCAACAATTCGAGCTATAGCAAGCTCTGATACCATTCCAAGAACTGAGAATTTGGATCGAGAATTTTAGACAAAACTCATAAGGCTGAGTTCTGTAATTTGGGGAAAAAGATGAAGAAGGGAAGCGTGTAAACTGTGTTTTTCTGAATTGCAAAAAGTGTCCCAATTGATTGTATACAACTTGTATATATAGTGCTGGATTGTGAATTGGCTTTCTAGAATTTCTAACTGCAAGATGCAACTTGCTTAAAACAAATTCTCCCGCCAATTCAAACTGACTTATATACAATGTCATTTTTGGGTGTTCTGGGGTTCCTAACATCGAGTATGCAAAATATTATTCTTTAAGGTGTCTCTAAAATTCATTTACAAACCACTGATACCCTCCATCTTACCACTCCATCAAGCTGCACATTCATTTGTTGCTTGCTAATTTTGTTTTTTCTTTAAATTTTCTATCCTATGTATAGTATGAGGAAACATGCTGAATTTGATCATAATAAGCAAGATTTAGAGAAAGCACGAAGAAATACGAGGAAGATGTATGAATCAAACAAGGGTTTTCGACTCGAAACTCAAAAAAAAAAAAAAAGGAAAATAAATTTAGTGTTTGGGTGAACAATTAAGAGGTAAAGAGTAAATTCTAAATTTAAATAATTGTTCAATTTGATGAGATTTACAAACCCATCAAAGGAATTTGACGAAAAAGTAAAATTCTTCCACTTTCCTTCACTTCTTTTCCTTTTCTTAATTCTTTAAGAAAAAAACGGTTGTCAAACAAATTGTTAATTTGCCCCACCAAAAAAGCAGTGTTAATTTACAGCATAAACTCGAGGACAAGTGTTTTAAAAAGGAGGGAGTTTTGTCACGTATTGGGCGGTAGAACTGTCAAACGGGTCATTCGGGTCGGGTCTCGGGTAAAACGGGTCCCGGGTATTTCCGGGTTGATTAGAACCCGGGTTTGACCGGGTTTCGGGTCATTTCGGGTCGATTTCAGATTTGTCAATTTTTTCCATTTTAAATTAAAAAAATCATGATTTGACAATTTTGCAATAAATTTTAATTATATATAAAAAAAAATTAATTATATTTAATTAAAAATCAACCGGGTCAACCGGGTCACCGGGTCAATCGGGTAAAATCGGGTCAAAATTACCGGGTCAATCGGGTCATCGGGTCGAAACCCAGATGACCCGGAAAATTTCCGGTTTTTCGGGTTCGGGTCGAAAAAAAATTCCGGGTCAAAATTTCCGGGTTCGGGTCGAAAATTTTCCGGGCGGTCGGGTCGGGTTGGCCGGGTCGGGTTGTGTTTTGACAGGTCTAGCTGCAGGCCAATAGCGTGTCGATGATTATCATAATTGGGCCAAACCCATTGAATAGAGGCATATAAAAGTATGATATCAGTGATCATCTCCCACATTGAAAACCAAGGAGATAATGCCCTTAACTATAAAGGGAGTTCAAACTCGTAAACAATGACATACGTAGTAATTTTTTTTGTGTTAAAATGATAGAACTCAACTTCTAACCAAAAAAACAAAAATAAACTTGGGAGTCGGGTTATGCTTATGAGAGACTGAGAATGTCAAAAAATATTGTAAAAGCAAAAACAAATCAGATACGACTCTCGTTTTCATACGTGGTTTGAGAGATCAATCTGGTGGCCGGTAAAATTTCGTGTCTTTGACATTCTCTGGACATTTTTTCTTTGGGCCCTTGTCCAAAAATCATTGTTATCGTCCATATAGATAAACTTAGAATCACTCCACAACTATTAAACCCACTCGTTATTATAATATTCATTGACACTTATAATCGTCTTTTACGGGGAGAAACGAATTTGTTTTTCAAATCTAATTTTGCAAAACAAGTTAATCGCATAATAATAATTGGCAGGATATATGAGAGGAAGATCAAGTCAGCTCTGTTGAATTGTTGGATTAAAAAAATTGTGCAATAAGAAAAAAAAATTGGCAAGGAGGAAATATGTAAAAAGCAGCAACAACAAAAAAAAAAAAAAAAAAAAAAAGGGGAAAAATGAGAACAAAAAGAGAAAGTAGGTAGCTTTGATCCCGAAAATCTATCTGAATCTCTAAAATCTCTCATGAAATTAAGATTATTACTACATCTATTCTGTATCGAAATCGATCAACAATGGCAACAGTGAGGATTATTATCAAGCTAGTAGGACTTCTAATCTGTCTTAAGTTATCGAGTGAAACAAGAGTAGAAGCAACGGATGGGGCAACCGCTCTTACTCAAAGGAAGGTACATTACAACTTATAACCCAAAAAACAAAAATAAACTCGGGAGTCGGGTTATGCTTATAAGAAACTGAGAATGCCGAAAACTATTGTAAAAATAGAAACTGAAGGCAAAAATAAATCATATACAACTCTCGTTTTCATACGTGTTTCGAGAGATCAATCTAGTGGCCGATAAAATGTCGTGTTTTTTGCTGGACAGTTTTCTTCAGGGCCCTCATCCAAAAATCGTTGTTATCATCCATAAAGATAAACTTATGACTTATAATTGATCCACAACTATTAAACCCACTTATTATTATAGTACTAGGTAGGCAGACCCGTGCTACGCCCGGGACCTATGATTTTATTTCAAAAATTATAGTGAGATCAGACTTGGAAAAATAAAGAAAAAACTAACATGCACGTTATAGATATTTTTTTTAATAGAATAATAGCACATAGTGTAGTTTTTACAAACAAAAATTAAATTAAAACATTATTATTCAAACAACAAAAATAAAACAATATCTACTACTACATATATAACCAAAAAAAAAATTAATCTAGACCTATGAGTGAAAAGATCAAATTTGAGAGAAATTTAAAGATGGAAAAAAAATTCATGTATTTGATAATGTTATAATTTTTTATAACATGAAAAGAATCAATAAAAAAAAATTATACTAACCAAATCAAATTATACACACTTTATTCATTAGATTTTTTTTTGCATGTGGTGACCAATTGAAATTTTCGATTGTAAACTTTTTTAAATCTGTAAATTAAATAAATGGAATATAAATTAGAATAACAAATAAAAATAGTCATAATATAATTAAAAAATGTGGAAAAAAACAATATAAAAATAAGATAAAGATGCATGCATATTATTCATATTGACCTATGCTAGTATTGATTCATACAATCATAGATCACTTTGTATTTAAGATTGCTCAAAATTAAAAATGACTTCCTTGCAAAAAATAAAATAAAATATGGTTCAAATTCAATTCATTAGTTATCTCACCCTTTCAAATTATCTCAATTAATTTTATGATCACCCTTTCAAATTCTAGATTATAAATGTACGGTGCATTATCTTTAACAAATTTAATTAATTTGTTGATTACCCTTTCAAATTGAAAAATAAAAAAGCATTCATATTTAATTCCATGCTATTATATACGATGTAATGTTTGAAGATATATATTTATACCTCTATTTCTCTAAATTTATATATTTGATTGATTTTGTATGATTAAGAAATAAAAAAAATTGCCAAATATGGTCAATGTGTAACTAATAGGATTCGAACTCAAGACCTTATTCCTACCAAACACCTCTATTAATCATTGAGCTATGAAACCATAAAAAAATATAAAATATGAATAATTAAATAAATGAGCATAATGATATTAATATAGCAACCATTAAAATAAAGACATTTGCTGGTTTTTTAATTAAAAAATCTACAATTTGATTTGATAAATGGTGGAGCGTACCTAAATGTAAAAACTCTAATATATATAGCAAGATTATTTTTTTCATTTGATACCTTGTTTCATGCACATTCTCATCAATTACATGCATAACTTATGAGTTGAATTTGCTTAAAAAAATTACATGTAAGTTGAAGCCAAGTTATCATCTCATTCTCAATAAAAATAATCAATTGCATTAAACATGATCTGTTATTTACTTGTTTATATAATTTGCTTTGCCAAAAAGCAAAATATATATGGATTATTATAAATCCCTCTACCTATTTCATAAATATAATAAATTTTTAAAAAAAATTGTAATTTATATAAATATAAATGTGATCATATTATAAATAGAAATCTAAAAATTTTAATCAATACAATATGAATTTCCACAAATGATGTGCCATGGTAGAGGAAGATAACTTATAATAAATAAATAATAAAACGTTGTAAAAATAAAATAAAATAGACTGCAATCCTTAATTTAGGAGGGGAAAAATACCTTATTAGAATAATAATTAACTACACAATGGGACTAACTTATCACCGGCCACCAATCTTAGAGGCTCCAGAGAGAAGGTTCCTCGTAAAATAAAATGTAAGGATCATCCAGTTCTATTTATAAGAGAATTAACAATGTTGTAACGGCCCGAAGGAATAATGTCATTTAAATTAATTAATTATTTGAAATATGAATTGAGTATGTTACGAAATACCAAAAGCCAAGCATTGAAAATAGAGGGTTTAATTTTGATTATTCAAATTAGTATGAGTATTAATGCATGATCGTTACAACATGAAAAGTGTGATTAAAAACAAATGATCATACTATAATAATGAGTTTGAAAAAATTTATGTAATTATTTAGTTCATCAAAATTAGTTAGAAAATATCACAAAACATAAAATGCAATTAAGGGAATATAAACAAAATTTTAATTAAAATAATTAAGATAAAAATATTTTTTTAATTAGTTGAATATAAATAATAACAAAAAATATTATGGATATGGTGTAACAAATTATCAAATTAGGCATATAATTGACGTCATTAATTGTCATATAATAATCTGCCATATAATTCAAGAGAGAAGCCTCTTAAAAAATACAAATAAAAAAATGTTGTAAATGAGATTTGAACTTGAGACCTCATGCAATACTACCTACATCTTAACCATTGAGCTAAAGCATCTAATTTGTTATAAAATGGGTTGAAAATGAGTAAATTGAGTTGGTTAAAACATAGAGGTAAATGAGCAATAAATGGTGCATGAACACAACTTTTTATGTTATATAGATTTATTGGCAATTATAATCGTCTTTTACGGGAGAAACGGATTTGTTTTTCAAATCTAATTTTCCAAAACAAGTTAGTTGCATAATTATACAGGATGAGATGAAGAATAAGTCTACTTTGTTGAATTGTTGAATTAAAAGTAAAACATTTTTTGCAATAGCAAATAAATTTTGGCAAGGAGGAAATACGTAAAAAAAGCAACAACAACAAAAGAAATAGAAAAAAATGAGAACAAAAAGAGAAAGTAGGTAGCTATGATTCGGAAAATCTATAAGAATCTCTAAAATCTCTCCTGAAATTTGTTCTTCATTAAATTAATTTTGCTAAAAAAAAATAAAGTTATTACTATATCCATTCAGTAGCCTATATAAATCCAGTGAGATACTTTCATTTTCTCACCACCGAAATGGATCAACAATGGCAACAGTGGGGATTATTATCAAGCTAGTAGGACTTCTAATCTGTCTTAAGTTATCGAGGGAAACAAGAGTAGCAGCAACAGATGGGGCAACCACTCTTAATCAAAGGAAGGTACATTACAACTTATCTATCAATCTCTCTAATCATGGTCTAAAATTAATTATAATTGGTTATATATATATATATAATATTAAAAGCATGTATGTATTAATGTGTAGACTTATATAGTGTATATGGGAGATGTACCGAAGGTTGACCTATCGACTGAAGAGCATCACCATAGCATTCTCACACACGCCATTGGAGAGTAATCTTTCTACCTTCCTATACTATGATTTCAACACATCATATCCATTTGAAGGTAACAAAAATTGATTTATCTATAATAGTGAAGCTTTGGCGAGGGAATCCAGGATACATAGCTATGGAAAAAGCTTGTACGGGTTTGCTGCTCAGCTTTTACCCCATGAAGCAGCAAAACTTGGAGGTATACACATTTCTTGAACAATTTAATTTCAGACCTTTCAATCTAATAGGCGGGTATGTTACTTATGTATATTAACAAATATATTGATGTCATTCCTTCTCAGCACGGAAGGATGTTGTATCCGTTTTTCCTAGTGGTAAGAGACGACTGGTGATAACGAGATCATGGGATTACTTAGGATTTACAGAGAAAAAGGCCAAGAGAAATCTCAAAATAGAGAGCAATACAATTGTCGCATTACTTGATTCAGGTATACTTATATGTAACCATTCCGGAATGGCTCACCTAAAATAAATAAAAATATGCAGGAAAAACACATTTGTGTATTTTTGAATTGATTATATCATAGAAAAATATTTTATTTACAAAAATTGTATATTGAAAAATGCCAAAATCATGGTAAAGTTCTTGAATTTTGAAGTGAAAATTTAACTTGCTTTGGGTACCAATCCGTTGCACTTCCACTCATGATACATAGTTTCAGTTTCTGTATAATTTAAACAAATCCCTCGTAGCAATTTTTAATTGATACACCCTCGTTAATTAAAACATGGCGTCTCAGACATCTACACGTTTTTTAATAAAGTAAATAAAAATACACTTATATCCATAATTATTACTTTACCTTTTCAATAAAACTTTTTCACTTTATTGAAAACTACAACTAATAAATCTCTTACCCTTACGACGGTAATTTTGTAAAGTGAACACCAAAATATCTAAAATGACATGTTTTTCTTAAGAATATCTAATATAATACTAAAACACTTGCATTTCTGGGACACGTGGCGGCCATACACTAAAAGTTGGAAATTTAGGATAAATCCCCAATTACTTATCAAATTGTTTAAATTAAACCACACAATTATCCATAGCTAATCAAAAGTATCTCATGTTTAAGGTTTTTTATTCAAATAATGCAGCATATAAACTTAGTCGATCTGTTCACTCCAAGCTTCTCCTCATCCTGCGATTTCTGAAGTTCTTTCTTCTTCTTTTAAACCTTCAAAACTGAATGAGTGCAGCATCTAAACTTAGCCGATCAATTCACTCCAAGCTTCTCCTCATCATGCGATTTCTGAAGTTCTTTCTTCATCTTTTAAACCTTCAAAACTGAATGAATGCAGCATCTAAACTTAGCCGATCAATTCACTCCAAGCTTCTCCTCATCCTGCGATTTCTGAAGTTCTTTGTTCATCATTATCCCGCAACCCCTGAATCTGTTTCTTAATATTTCCTCCTTATCCTAAAACTTCTTAATTTCTTTCTCCATCTCCTTCTGCAAATTCAGAATTTGTTACTGCGGTAGGTGAACATTCTGAATTCTATCATAAGAAATTTAAACTTGAGAAGATGAATCACGAAAATAAAGCAAAACAACAAATCAAAATCGGATCTGCAAAGATAAATCTCCTATATGCAACCATAAATAATAAATATAAATAACAGTTCAAATAATGTTGTTTAATCAAAATATTACACATTTATCCTCTAAACTTTCTCTTATTTAATATAGGCCGAGATTTTGATTAACCAAAATAATACACATTTATTCATAATCGACTTTATATATATATATATATATATATATATATATATATATATATATATATATATATATATATTCAGGATCGATTATCCTCTAAAATTTTGTTTAAACCATTTGAATTATGAAACACTTATATCTTTCTTACCTAAAAGATGGTATATCTAGCTAACTAAAATCGTTTTAATTAAAATAATTAAAATTTACAGATCTGCATATATTTTTATATTAATTACAAACCATTCGCTGTAATTTTTTTTTTAATTCCATCCGTTATTGCTTCAATTACCCAATTAAGCAATCTTTATCTTTTTTTTAACCAAAAGATTAAACTTTTATCCTAAATTCAAATCTCCAGAGATTTTTTAAATTTTGTTTAAACCGTTTTAATTAAAATTATTAAACTTTACAGGAGATCTGAGATTTTTAAACCAATTTTGTTACTTTTATGCCATCTCCCAAGGTTAATATTAAAATTATTAACCTTGCACTCACACACACGTGTAAAACAATCTAATTAATTTATTTCTTAAATTAATAAATATAATTTATTTATTTATAATATTTTTTAGAATAATTTATTTACAAGCTGACTACCATGCACTCACACACACGTAATCGGGAAAATATTGATTCAATTGTTTAGAATTTCTTTATAAAATCTATTAATTTTCCTTGAAAATTACATTAAGTTGTTTTTAATTAAATAAGGAATTGTTTAAACTTTATCTGAATTTAATGACTTGATATAAATTTTTGTTTCTTTTTGTTATGAAATCTTAATAAAATAGGAAATCTTTTAATTTTCATTACCTTTATTTGATATTTGATTTTATTAGAGATTTTCTCCAATTCAAACTATAGCCGCACTTTTAAACTTTTCCAATTTCAATTTCAATCTCTTTTTAATTACAAAACTAATTCCATGAAAAAATATATAGTCTACCAATGAAAGTTTCAGTCAATTAATTATTATTTTTAATCAATAATTATGTATATTAATAATAATAAAAATAATCAAATAGAAAATCCGATTCTTTGGATTTTTAAGTAATATTGCAAATTTTTATTATTCATCTTATGAAGTTTTTAACCAATTTTTAAAATATTAAATTTTTTGTTAAAAATAATACTATAATTATTATTAATAATATATTAACTCTTTTTATTAGTTTTGAAAAACAATACTATACTTATTATTAATAATCATAAAATGACCTATATTTTGAGACAGATGAAGCAATTTTTTTACTTTTAAGTTTATTATAAGAATATTTCTTCTCCGACATTTTTATTTGCTCTCCATCCAAAAGTTCTTAAAGCTCCATTCATCTAGAGTTTGTGTAATATGTAGTCTAACTACCAAATTATTTGATCTTACCTTCCAATTAATTAACACAACAAAAAATAGTAGTAGAGAGCCACATTTTTATATCCTGCCTCGGGCATTTCAAATCTCAAACCCGACCCTACGAGGAAGGTGAGACATTGACTTTTTGTCACATATATTATATGTTGATATAATATAAGCATTTTTTTCCAAATTTATATTATTTTGCTATATCGTTTTCATATTATTATAATAGTATAATATATCTAATATATAATGTAAATAAATTATGATAATATCTTCTATAAAATATACTCCGTATATAATATACTTTAGAAATCTCGTGCGTTACGCACGGGTACTACGCTAGTTTACTCCTAAAACGACATGTTTTTGTTAACCGAGGGAGTATATGTTCAGGGATTGAAATCAGAGCCCCGAGTTTCAATGATGAAGGATACGGCCGAATCCCAGCTAAGTGGAAAGGCAAGTGTCAAATCAGCGCCAACTTCACCGGATGCAACCGGAAAGTGATTGGGGCGAGTTGGTACAACGTCGGCGGAATCGACGAAATGATGGAGCCGACGCCGTATGACAGCGAAGGACACGGGTCGCACACCTCGTCGACGGCCGCAGGGAACTCGGTGCAAGGGGCGAGCCTCTACGGCGTTGGCCGGGGCACCGCTCGGGGCGCCGTGTCCCGCGCTAGGATCGCCATGTACAAGGTGTGTAGCGCCGAGGGCTGCTTCGATGCGAACATACTGGCGGCGTTCGACGCGGCCATTGCCGACGGCGTGGACGTGATCTCTATGTCCTTGGGCGGCGCTGTCCATAGCTTCTTGGAGGACGTTATTTCCATCGGGTCGTTCCATGCCATGAAGAACGGCATCCCCACCGTGGCCGCCGCCGGAAACGTCGGCATTTCCACTCCAAATGTCCAGGGATCGGTCGAAAATGTAGCACCGTGGCAATTCACAGTCACTGCCACCAACACTGACCGGAGCTTTGTTACTAAGGTCAAGCTTGGCAATGGCGAATTCATCGATGTGAGTTGTAATTTCTCTCTCTTTTCTCTTGTCTTGTTAACATTATATTCTCTTACAAATGTGAATGAAACCAAAAGTGTTTCACATCGGAAAGTTTAGTATATGAGTTGGTAGACTACTTCTTCTATAGCCAATGAGTTTTAGAATGGAACTTCACTCGACTCGGCTACTAGCACATGTGCGTCTGTGTCATCGGTCCTAGTCGGACTTTGATATATTGTCTCATTCAAATATTGATGTTGTTTGTAGGGAGTTTCGATCAATACCTTTGTGCCACGGAATCAGATGATGCCCTTGATTTCGGGCTGGCAAGCTCAAGATCCCTCCAAATCAGATAGCAATGCAACGTAAAATCTTTGAGTGATTTCACTTTCTTTTCCCCTTTTGTGATCAACGATATATGGATAAATGAAATGAATTTGGAGATGCAGGACATGTGACTCAACTGGGATGATCGCGAACAAGGTGAAAGGGAAGATAGTTCTATGTTATGACTCAAATGCAGATGCAGATGTTATGAGTGTAGGAGCAATAGGTATAATTACAGCGCTGGATGAACGAATTGATGATGTTAGCCCCGGACTAATCCCTGCCTCGTTCATTTCATACGACGCTGCTACTCGCATCGAGCGATACATCAACTCCACCAAGTATGAAATATAATTTATCAGCTCACTCCTTGACCTCATTTAATCTATCTCACATGCTAGCTCTGTGTTTTGATCCACATCGAGTGCAGGAACCCTACTGCAATGATATACAAAACGGTGAATCCCGATACGAATGTGTCTCCGATGATAGCTTGGTATGCCTTGAGAGGTCCTTCATTCCTTGCCAGGAACATCCTCAAGGTAAAAACATACACATATTTGATGCTAGCATTTCTTGTTCCTATAAGTAATTGATGGTTGGATGGTTGCAAATTGACCGAACAGCCGGACATAGCAGCCCCTGGTGTAGACATCTTGGCAGCCTGGTCCAAGAAGCCATCCACGACAGGATACGATTCAGATCCTCGCCACTCTTACTTCAACATTGTTTCAGGAACTTCGATGGCCACCCCACATGTCGCGGGTACCGTTGCCTATGTTAAGACATTCCATCCTGATTGGTCCCCAGCTGCCATCAAATCCGCCATCATGACTACTGGTATGTATTTTAAAGCGGGATTAACTGGGTTGTTGTTGTTGTGGATCAATAAAAGAAAATCTTGTATAATGTGGGGTGCAGCTAGACCGGTGGACGGGGGCGGAACGGAGAATCCCCTGAATTCGGGGGCAGGGCTGATCGACCCAGTGAGGGCGGTGCACCCGGGGCTTGTCTACGACATGGGCGTTAACGATTACATCCCATACTTGTGCAAGGAAGGCTACAACTCGACCTCCATTGCGCTTATCTCAGGGAAAAGCTCTCCTTCCGTGAAGTGCTCGGACTACCTTCCTGCTGCTGGATCGGATGGCATTAACAACTACCCATCGATGCACCAGCTCTTCGAGATCGAGGACTCGATGGTCACTAGTACTTTCTACCGCACGGTGACTTATGTGGGGTCTGAGGACTCGGTGTTTGTGGCAAAGGTGGACGCCCCTGAGGAGATGTCCGTCAAGGTGATCCCAAGCACGCTGTCATTCAACAATAGACATGAGATGAAGACGTTCAAGGTGGAGGTGAATGCGACGTTTACTGAGGAGAAGTCTAACTACTTAACCGCATACCTCTTGTGGACCAATACAATGTATTCAGTGAGGAGTCCTATTGTTCTCTATCGCCCCATAGTTTAGATGTCGATTTAGGTTTTATGAGCAATCTTTCTTTATGGTGCATATATATGGATCGATCTTAGATTCTTAGGTGGTAGATAGATATCAGTTTTGGAATTGATTTTTTGTGGTTTCCATTATTTATGTTTATCAGTACTAGTTCAAACTCGTGTGACTCGTGTCCATGTTTTTATATAATCTACGTGTTCATTTTTTTTGAGAAATAGAATTGCTGAGACATGAGACAAATCCAACTTTGAGAAATAGAAAATTGATTGGTTAGCTAGATGCCTAGATGGCAATGTGTTTATGGATGGATCAGACAAATCCAACTTTGAGCAATAGAAAATTGTTTGGTTAGCTAGATGGCATCATGGCAATGTGCTTGACAAAGTGATAATCAAGATAATTTTTTTTTTACATCAATAAAATGATCAACTTTTTATGGTGGGGTCATGTGCACGGGCACAATTAGCGCATCACATTTTCTTTAAGTTGAATTGATTTTTTTAATGTCTTTTGGCGAGTGAAGATGCTAATTTTTTCATAAAAATTCAGTTATGGAATGATTTGCTTCTGTTACATTTTAGTACTTTTGACATTTATGGGGCTGATTTAGGGGATGATTGAGCAAGCAAATTATGTACGAAGATTTTTTGAAGGAGAAAGCGAAGAGGGAGCATGAGCTATTGGAGATCTTGAAATCATTGAAGAAGATGGACGTGATGATGAGGAAGCAATCGTTATTCGAGATTGGGTTCCATATGTAAGCCAACTAAGTTGAATCAATTTTGATCGAATAGAAGAAGGCACATCTATAATCTATTCAACTCTGTTAGCATTTATTTTGTTGTGGCCGGAATTTGATTTTGCTGAAGCTGTTACAGCTCAGCTCAAGCTTGCTTTAGCTTGTTTGAGAAGCTGCAAGTGGCATAACATAATATGTAACTACCTTCCCACTTGACTACACGCATAGCTTCCTCATCCTCTATAAATACCAACACCTACATTGTATTGAACTGTTTTAGAAAGTAAAAAAATTCCGAATTCTGAGAGTTCTATTTTCTTCCCCTTTCTTCAACCTGAGTGTTGTTGAGTGTTGTGTTTCTGTTTTAGATTGAATTGATCAATGTGGTATCAGAGCATATGATCGTCATTCGATCGTTTCTGTTTGCTTCGGCATTTATGATCTCTGGTATGTGATATGTGTCTCAATCGGTGATCTGTTCGCCATTTGAAGTGGTTAGTTGCGATCTGTGATCTCTTGCAAATTTCGCTTCAAGAATGGCGACACCGAGCATCTCTGATGATCATTCCTCACAATCGACTGAGAGGCGTCGCCGTGGAGAGATGATTACAACAATGGATCTGCAAAATCCATTGTTCATTCATCCATCAGATAATTCAGGTATCCTTCTTACCTCGATTCAGTTAACTGGAGATAATTTTCGTAGATGGAAGAAGGCAGTCATGAAAGGTATGTCGGTGAAGAACAAAGTAGGATTTGTTGATGGTTCTGTAGTTGAACCCTCTGAGAATTCCCCTCTGTGGAGTCGATGTAACGATATGGTATGCTCATGGATCTTGAACACAATGTCTAAGGAAATCTATGCAACTCTTGATGAGTTTGATACTGCAAAGCAAATGTGGGATGACCTACATGAGAGCTTTGGCCAACGAAATGGACCTCTCTTGTTCCAATTAAAGAAAGAGCTCCAAGATTGCGTGCAAAAGAACTCTAGTGTTATTGAGTATTTTACGAAACTGAAGGGAAACTGGCAGCAGTTGTCTGGACTGTGTCCTCCCCTCAGGTGCACTTGTGGAAAGTGTGAATGCAACTTGAATGAGAGAATTGAGACCGCTGAGAATGAGGAAAAGCTCTTAAAGTTTCTAATGGGATTGAATGAACATTATGAATCTGCTAGAAGGCAATTTCTCTTGAACTCTCCATTGCCAACAGTCAACTATGTTCATTGCTTGTTGATTCAAGATGAATCAAGCAAGAAATGGTCTGATACACACTACAAGAAAACAGTGTTAATTTCGACGCTTTTTATGACCATTTTCGACGCTTTAAAGCGTCGTAAATTACAATTTCGACGCTTTTAAAAAGCGTCAAAAATTCTTGCGTCACGAATGGCAAATGCTATTTTCGACGCAAAATTCTGTCGCAACCAATCTCGACGTCCTAGGGCGTCGAAATTGGCATGTTATTTTAAAAAAAAAACAAAACGTATTTTTCCACATTCATCTCCTTTCAATACACATTAATTAAAATTCTTTAATTAACAAAAAAAATATATTAACACAAATCCAAGCACGAAAAGATGATAAACTCTCCGGTGCTCTTAAACATATAACTACAGTGCTCTTAAACAAAGAGCAATGTTATTAGAATATTGCTCAAAAATAAACTCTCCAGTGCTTAAAGGATAGTACAACAACATACCTCCCAACATCAACATCACATAAGGAACTCACGTTGCAGGGGAGACAAAATTTGCCCGAATTTCATGTATTGAATACTATACGCAGATTCGGACATTGCATCAATCATCGCTCTTCTTCTTATTCTTTTCCTTTTTCTGGCTGGCCGGTTCTGGCTCCTCCTATGCTTCTGCTGCTGCTTCTTCGCAAGCTCTGAAAAATGCATGCCAACCATACCACTCTCTAACTCTCATTGCATATGTGTATATCTCTTTATCAAGATCATCCCGATAATCTACCTTTATCCTGAATGAGAGGCTCCTACTACACAAAAAAAGGTTGTGTTGCCTGTAGAGTGATAGCAGCTGAGGACGCTCTTTTAATAATTCCCAAGTTGGTTCTGCATTTAGATGTGCATTTTCCACCTGAAAAGTTTGAATTGCATAAAGCTAGCAAAGATATGGAAACAAGGAGTTTGCCACTGAAGAAACATACTAACTGGCCGAAGATTTTATTATTTGCAATGAGAGATAGTGCGGAAGTTGAAAGGACCTACATGGCAGAAGCAGCAACAGTCTCCTGCATCGCTTCTTTAGTTCTTCAGAACGCTTGGAAATCCTTTCCAAGCCAGTAAAGAGATGAGAGGGAGCTCATTCAATATGTTGACGACACGAAATCAATACCATTAGGCATTAGTAGTGAGGCTTTGGAGGGAAGCAAGAAGCTAAAATCCTTCTGGTAGAGCTTCCAAGTTGCTTATTCCTTATAGCCATAGATCTTCCCAGAGCAGAAAGGAATTCTAAGGTATACGATGTAGTCAGTCTCCCGATCCACCTGTAATCTACAACTCTCAGTTAGAACTGCTGATTGTTTGTATCAACTATCAAGGCATCTGAATCAACATCGATCACCTTCTCTACATCTTCACTCTCCAGACCCCGGAGATGGTTGAGACTTCATTCTCTGAATCAAATATGACATCTTGGAAACAGAAAGCTGATTCCTGCCTTGGAACGGTGGGGAAAATAAATGAAATGAAATTACTTGATTTGAATCTGGAAACAAACAAAGAGAGAGCTCCAACTAGCTTTAATTTTGTTTTGTAGTTCAAACCTGACAGAGAGAAGTGGTGGTGCTCTCTTCACCAAATACTGATTCTTGAAATGTGCTGAATCTTAGGCCAATATCTATTAAGCTTACTCAAGGCTTTTGTTAGCTGTCATCCTTTGTAAATACACCTTCCGAATAGGTTCATATACTAAAAAAAAAACATGCCTAGGTGGTGTCAACATTATACATTTTTTACTTCTGCAAATAGATAGAATAGAACAACTAAGCAAAAGAATTAGAAGATTCAATACCTCACGATGTGCATCAGCATACGAACTCATGTCTATCAGACTGACAAGAACATGCTTCCCACATCCATATGCTAAATATTCAGCAGTAGTGAGTGCAATACGTAGGGTAATGATACGCTCAATTGTGGGGTCATTAGCCTATAAGAGGAGGGAAAAAGCAATCAAGAAAATGTCAATCCATATTCCATGGTTAAAATCTCACTTCAAATAGAAGTATAAAGAAGAAAACCTTCTATCAAGGGGAAATTTACATGACAAGAAGAAAATACCAAGTTCAGGAACCATCTTGCTATATCATAACAGAAACCTCAAATCAGCATAGCCATTAGCCACTGAGTTGCTCATGAACATCTTATTTCTACATAAGCTTCAGAACCTTTAGAAATTGCATGAAATTGATCGACAAAATCATCAATAAAACTACCAAGGAAAAGGTGAGAAGGGGAAAAAAGACAAATTAGACACAGAACAATTGGCACTAAACGATGATAAAATTAGGATAGAGTAATAGAACATTTTACATGTTCAAATCAATATGAATCTACACACACTGACTTCAAACTTTATGGGAAACTCTTCACTGAAAATCAGCATAAATGCCTGGTTTGGAAGCAGCTCAACTGCTCAAAAGTAATAATACTACAAAAACCATACCCATACTCACATTTGAATATACACCACGTCGCTTGGCCCAAAATTTCAAACATCTTAAAGTTGTGCGGAAATGCTACAAAATTTTATGGGAAACTCTTCACTGAAAATCAGCTCAGCAATTAAGATATAAAGAGAGTAAAAATGAGAAAAATAACAATTTCACCTCAACATTTGGAACAAGTTTAAGAATCAGATCGGCAACCCTATGGGTAGTTTGCTCATCAACATTGTAAAGCACAGAACCCTGTAAGATGTACAAATAATAATGAGATTTAAAATAAAAATAAAATAAAACCCTCGTTTGGAAGAAAGTAAATATAAAAATGTACTAAAAAAGTGCAAGTGTTAAGATTTTTATAATAAAAAGGCATACACAAAGCCGCCTTAGTGAACAATCACAATTATACTATTAGCGAGGCTTAGAAGTCAAATGATTATAACTGGACAATTCAATCCAACTTCAGAACCAATGGATTCCCTTACATCTATCTTTTATTTTTACTTTAAAACTAGTGTTCTGAATCAGCCACGTCCAATGTAGCAGCCTCCATAAACTCTTTAACTCTACCGGTACGAATTGCATCTAGAGCTTGTAGCATCATTTGGTTAGATTGATCTACCTTTGCTTGAAGCTCTTGATTTTCCATTTTCAGGCTTGTTAAAGCAGCTTCATTTTCCATTTTCAAGCTTGTTAAAGCAGCTTCATTATCCACCTCCATCTTTCCTTCTCACTCTCACATCTCCAACTGACCCCGACTCTAGTACTTGATCGTGAATAGTTTTTGTTCTTTTGCTTCTATAGCTCATTTCAAAACAAGAGAAATGGGTAATCTTGTCCTGCATTGCAAGTGAGGAGTGGTTAGTGCTCACATTCGTAACAAAGTGTAATAATAGATGTTTATACTGAACATATATTGCCTAGAAGCCTGAGATGTCATAAACTATATAAAAGTTATATAAAAACAGTGAAGAAAATTCATGCAGTCTCAAGGCACAGCTTTAGCAGAAAGAGGCTGATATTGGAAAGTAGCTACATGTGGTAAATTACTCATGAATTGACTATTCCAAGTCAACCATTTGAAAGAATATGACTACACAGAACACTGAAGGAAGATCAAGGCATAGATGCAGATCAAATGGACCCAGAATCCGTTGGCATCAAAGCTAAGACCATCAAAGCTCGTCAGCTCAGCAGGAACAATGTTGTCCATGTCATTCCAGTTGAACAATCTGTTTTTCTTCTTTCATCCCCTTTCATTACACATTAATTCAAATCCTTTAATTAACAAAAAAAAAACACATCAAGACAAATCTTTTACAAGATGCAGTCAACCAGACACATCTTTTACAAGTATCAGAAACCTCTGTATCAGACAAGCAAAATATCTCACATACCCTCGGCCTCTGTTTTGATGTTTTCCCTTCAATCATCCATGCAAGTGCACGGCTTGTTAGTTCCACTAAAGGCTTAAACTGAAGGCTATCAGAAGCAGATGCCAACTCATAGAGCCTTCTAGTATCCATCCGCATGAATTTCTCATCGAAGGACTTCCTCTCCTATAACAAGGTAAATGCACGAGTTAATATTTTGACACGTGCACAACAGATTCAACAATAAGCTGATTTTGTTCTACATAAGGTGATTAGTTAAATTGTCCCACATATTCAATCATTTTCACACTTATTTTAAATAATTATATAATATTAATATAAAATATAAAATTTGCACAAAACTGCATCAGTGGCACCAGTAAATAAACTTTTTACTTAGAGTATTAAACTTTTTTTTTTGTTTATGTAACCAATTTTTATTTTTCAATATATTGTATTTGATTTTATTTGTTCCTTTAATAAGCACCAGGGGGGTTTTAAAATATGTTTTCCAAAAACATTTAAAATAAAAACCAAATTTGAAAGACTCATAAAATTTAACCATTTTTTACCTTTAAAAGAAAAAGGTCTAGTTGCCATATCACCAAATTACTCAATTAATTAACGTCATTTAACATCATGGTAGATGGAAGGACTAATGGTGTGATTTCTTGATAGGTTAGGGACTTAACAGGAAACAACAAAAGGTTAATGACTAAAGTGGAGAAGGTATGAAAGGTTGAGGAAGGTAAATAACAAATTTCTTGATAGGTTTGGATCTTTTGGAAAGCTTTTCACAGAATTGGAGTCTATGGAACGGAAGACCTGCAATGTTGTTGTGCCGAATCAATGAGAACAGATGTTAAGAGACAAAACACTTAGAGGAAGGTAAATAGCAAAGAACATAAATGATGTAAGAGTTACTTGGATATACCAGCCATCTTCTGGATTCCACGGGGTTTTGAAGCTCGCATCCAACGGTCCTCAAAGTTAGCCAGAACATCATATGCAGCTTCACCGTCAATTTGGCAGTGTAAGTAATGCCATGGTTCCTTAGCTAGGACAACCATCAGTACTTCCCTGTCCCATAATGTTACAATTTTGTCAAACAATAGGAACAAAGAAACAAATTTAAGCATCACATGTGTAAGAGCTGATTATATTATTTAGTCTACGGATAATTTTTCATCATTTATATTACGAACTATAATTGAATCCTAACTCTCAGGTTAAGGACATTTTTGCTCTAGCATTTATATGCTTTGAACCTCTTTGCTTTTGTTAAGACTCGTTATTTTGATGAACCATGCTCTTTCACGGAAATGGTAATCTCAGCTCACTTTTTTTCATAACTACCAAACACAAATGAACATCTAATTGTTAGAAATATAGATGAGTTAATAGACTTGATGATGATATAAAGAAAATAAAACTAAAACAAACAAGCTAGTAGTCTAGAGGTTTACCCTTTATCTTTGAGCCTGTTAACGGGAGGGTAGCTAAAGGGCTTAGTGATCTTCAAGCTTCTCAAATGTCTAGCCTGAGCAATCCGGCAGCTGCTCTTATCGCTGAGAACTCAATGCAAAAAGCGTGGACTTTAATGAAGAGATCTTTAACTGTCAACAACCACAAAAACATTAAAAAGTATTGTTTACATTGGTGCTATACTGCTAAACACTTGAACTGAAACCAAATCGAGATCAAAGATGCTTGTTCAAAGAATGAATTGCAAACACTTGAACGGAAACCAAATCAAGATCTGAATAAAACATGAAAGAAAACATACTAAGATATCAGTTCATCTTTGATCAAAATACATGACAGGAAGAATTCAAATTCAAAATAAGATTGCAGTACAAGCTCAGCGTAGGCATTATCAAACATAACAGTACAAGCTCTCCTTATTCCACCGAAGCAACATGAACGAGAACATTGCTGAGATACTAATGCACTATCAAACATAACAGGAAGAATTCAGATTCAAAATAAGATAGCAATGCAGTTCAGATTCAAATACAACAGAAGATCAATACTAAGTATGAGCTAGTATTCAGTAAGGTTATCAACAAGAATAGTTCAAAGTGGCAACATAGACTGAAATGCAACAAGCTCATCCCAACAGGCTCCCTATATAGAACATGTATGTTTTTTTAGAAGAATGGAAATAGTACAATAGGCCAAAGAGAAATAGAGTGAGCAACAAGAGTTCAAAGCAGTATTTTGAATCACAACGTCACCTACGAAAGCCCTAAATTTATCACCTGATTCCAACTTATGGTGATGATTCGAACTCCTGAACTCCAAGGAACTTTCAGTAGCAACCTGATTCGGGAAAACAAAAGCTCCTTAAGTGATTAAAATCATATAAAGGGGCACCAGAAGTGATTCGAACTCAAAAAATCCAAAGACAAAAGAAGAGGAGAAACCTGACTCAAACTACAACTGAGAAAACGAACCTCTTCTCTCCAATCCGTCGGAATTCACACGCCTTTCTAGTACAAATCAAAAGTAGGTCTTTCAGACCATGAACACTTCAACATAATCCGTGAAAAAAAAACCCTAGAAATGTGCTCTTTATAAAATCAGATCCAGATCTCATTTTTAACTAAACCAAAATTCCAAAAAATCTAGAGAGAGAAGAACGGGAATAACTGATTTCAACTTCCGACATCGGTATCAACCTAAACTCGAAAACAAATCTCCAATTTGGCGACTGTCGAGACGATGTGGAGATTTCAACTGGCGGAGAAAGGAAAACGAAGAGCAAGGGAGATGGCGAAGCGAGATGGAGAAATTGAAACTCTGTTGAGTCGGCGGGAAAGACAACACGCTCTAAGTCTCCAGTTGAAGCTCCGGCGAAGGTGAAGCGAGATGGCGAAGCGTTGAAGCTCTGAAACTTGGAAGGGTTTGGGTCGGGACTCGGGAGATACAACTAGAGAAGTCCAGTGAAATTAATTTTATTTTTTTACTAAACCATTATCGACGCCCTAAGACATCGAGGATGTGTCAATTTTCGACAGCTAAAACTGTCGAAAATTTTCGACAGCTTATAGTGTCGAAAATTATCGACGGCTTTAAAAAGCGTCGCAAATAAAGCGTCGAGAATAAACCACTTTCCTTGTAGTGACAACATCATCATCAACTGACGCCACAACAATGTTCAACAAGAAAAATGGCACTACAAAAAAAAAATTGCTTTTGCTACCGAAAATAGAAACGACAAAGATTTCCCGTCACAAATGAGGGGGGTTTTACAACGGTTGTGCTACGGCGTTCACAAATTGGCGTAGCCCTTGCTACCTTTTGCAACGGCGAGATGTTGCCATCGCTAATCGGTAATAAAACGCGTAGAACAAATCCCTTTTTAACTCGTTGGAACCCTAAAACTTCTACCTCTCTCTTCCGCCACTTCTATCTCCTTCGTTTACCTTCTTCCATATCTACTAGTGAAGGATTCATTGTTCCTCTGCCTTCTTTCAAAACTCGATCCCCTTCACATCGATTCCCTTCCTCACCACATCAATATCGCACACCTCGTCTCCAGCATCGCAACCGTCCCATGTCCCGTAGGCGGCTGTAGCTAGACATGGCCACGGGTCACGGGTCGGGCGGGTCGACCCGTGACCCGCCGGGTCGGTGACCCGCCGGGTCAGGGTCCATGGGTTCAAGGGTCGGCTCGGGTTGAGGGTCAGGGTTAGGGTCGGGGAAAAGATAACCCGTGACCCGACGGGTCCGACCTGGTTCAACCCGTCGGGTAAACCCGCCATTTTAAAATATAATTTTTTTCAAAAAATTTATTTTTAATAAAATAAATTTATAATTATTATGTAAATTATATAAATTATGCTTAGAATAATTCATAATATTATATAATGTAATATGCAATGACAATGTGAGACTTAGCACTCCCATGCTTCTCATTTTATAGACTTAGCACCCCCCCTTTCCTCTAGTTTTAAATGTGGGACAAGAACAAGGGTAGAAACTAGAAACTATACCATGTCTTCAATCTCTACCATTCGGTTTTTAATGTCGATCCATACTTATAAATTTTTATCATATACAAACACTAGTACTATACTTTATATAAATATTATTTAAAAAAAATATATTTTACCTATCAATTATGAAAGAAATAACGAACGGGCAACAAGAAAGTGTGAAGTTCAACAATATACCTTAAACATTTGTGTTATTTGGTGGATCCACTATTAAATCATTCTATATCATTCTATATGATACTAAGTTAGGAGTCTTTATGATATAATTTCAAATAATACAAATATTGTTATTGATAAAGCTGTTACACTTGTATAGTAACTTAATGTCGAGTTTTCGTTTATTTTCAAAATGATATAGAACTTCGGATTTTCAAACACAAGAATGAAATATAATATTGGCAATACTTTTTAAATGTGTCTTTTCATGTACGTCATAACAAGCAACCCAAGTGTGTAATTCTAATAACATCACCATTAAGTGTATACACAACATGTGGCTAATTCAACTTTAAACGAGAAAGTTTAACATATCTATATGAAGAAGAACCTAGATTTGAAATCATTGATCAAGAAATTAACATAATAATGCAAGTAAAATAAAATACTTATGATTGATTAATGGATCAACACAACTATCAATTAAATTAAATAGAAAGATTAATCCAACATAACTTGATATATTGTATCATGATGTTTCATCGATCACCATGTGTTATTCATTTCATTAAATCCTAAGAGGTAAACACTTTAATTATATTATTATATGTTACATCATATAATCCAAATATTTAAATTACATTATATTCCACCATATAATCCAAAGACTTTAATTACATTACATTTTACATCATATACTTAAATATCAATTTCTCACATTTTCTTTCATATCTCATATTTCTGTCCCACATCGAAAGTGGGATACATACCTCTATTTTCTCTATATATAGATCCTCATACCCTACTTGTCATTCCCACAATCCAACATTTTCTTTCCCACATCTAAAGTGTGATGAAATGATGGGAGTGGAATGAAGATATCTATATATATCTTCCCACATACCATGTTTTGTCAACCTTAAATCTTTTCATTTCGAAAGTGTGGAAAAGACTTGAGTTGAGTTTTATTTTGGGTTTAAAACAATTTTTTTTTAAAAAAAAAATGGTTGACCCGGCGGGTCGACCCGCAAAACTCGTTGGGTACCCGATTTGGCGCCACGTGGCCGACCTGGCAGTCCGACCCGCTGACCCGCCGGGTCACCCAACCCGCCGACCCGTCCCAACCCCGGGTCAGGGTTAGGGTCACCCTCCCCGGGTTGTCGACCCGGCAGGTCCGACCCGTCGACCCGGCGGGTTGGACCCGTGGTCGTGTCTAGCTGTAGCCCTCTCTTTGCTCACTCCTCGCCGAAATGCCGAATCTAGGTAAGGCTTACACCTCCTCTTCGGTCGTGCCTATCATCGCCGGTTCAATTTCTATTTCAGATCAGCTAGTCATTCATCTCCCTCCTGCTCTTTTTGATTTCAATGTTCTTGAAGGGATTCAAGCATCTCTTTCTCCCTAATTCATGACAGATTCTTCTTCCACGAACGAAACCCTAATTCAGATTCTTCGCTCTGATCGATTTGTCTGCTACAGGTTTGGTTGGAAGAAGCTTATTTCTTATCATAAATTGTTGTCTCCATATCGCAAGTTGCTCCTTCCATGTAAGTCCCCTCTCTCTCTGTTCGTGCCTTTGATGTATCGCAAGTGGAGACTGGATTGGGGCTCTGAGATGCGTACATATATTGTTAACCGTTGTTGAATTTTGTCATATTTCTTTGCTTTTTTTTTGCTCATGTGAGTATTCTGGGTTGTACAAGTATAATATTAAATGCCTCAATTCTAGATTGTATATTAGTATATACCAATGAGTTTTGTGGATTGTACATTTATAAATATCAAATGCCTTAATTCTAGATTGTTGTTGTGACCATTTTGGATTGTGTATATATAAATATCAATTAAATGCCTAAATTCGGTTTTGGATGCTTATTACGTCAAACATAATCCATTATCAATTTCTAGAAAATACAAATACAACACAATTTCAATGTGATGATCACTTGATCAGCATTTGCATAGTTTCTAACATTTACTTTGTAGTTTAATATGGTGTTGGATCCACTAACTTACTTAAATTATAGGATAGGTATATAGAGGACCATTCATACAGCTCTTGAAGATCCATTGTATTTATATATTGATGCTTCTTGTTTGTGTTCAATTTTTCTTTAAAAAGCAATCAGTTGTGTGTTAATGGGTTTACTATGGTGTTTTTCCATCTGTTTTTTTTATTTCATGTTTATTTGGACATAATCAGTTGGATAATTGAAATATACAAGGGGCCTTTTTTTTTTTTCTTCTTTGTGAAAGTACCAACTTGTTTTTGAAAAAAATAGAGTGATAGTTGGTGGTTTTCATCCTTTGATTTTAACACAAAGTAATCAAAAGCTTTGATAAGATGAATAATAAAAAAGCTTCTGGATAATGCAGAAAAATAAGGAAGAGAGTTCATTTAGTAGATACATATTGTACCATGTGTTGATAATGTCCATTTTAATATCCTAATCCTCTTAATTATTTACAGTTTCATACTTTCATTTTATTCCAGGAACTCGGATTAAGATTTCCATGTGCATATCATATCATATTTTACCACTCCGATTCATATTTATATGTGCTTTAATTTGTTTCTCCTTTAACTAACAAGGAAGGGGCCTAGGTTTAAGTGCATCACCTTATAGCTTGTTTTAGGGTGTTGTTAGATATGATTGATAGATCATTGTGTTGTCTCCCAATCTATTCATTTCTTAAAAGTGAGCTTTTATTCCCTTAGGTTGAGATTTTACTGAATTTTCTAAATGATTTTGGGGTTGTTTTGAATCCTCAACAAGGGCTTTACTTATAGTCAGGGCCGGTGATAGGGCGGCGCGAGAGGCTCGATCGCACAGGGCCCGGAAATTTTAGGGGCCTATATATATAAAAATAAATGTGAAAATGTATCGTGAAAATTTCCTAGCACAAGTGGTTAATTTTGAGGCCTCTCTCCCAAGGGTCTAGTGTTCGATTCTCCACAAATTCTATACTCTCTTATTATGTTTTGGGCCCTTCAAATTACAGTATTTGATAATAATTTTTCAATACTTTAAAATTTGGGGATATTAATATTCAGTATTATTTACTTTTTATGTAGTTAAATTTTTTATTTTCCAAAAAATAGTACTCCTTATCATTTTTTCAATACTTCACAATTAACACTTTTTATTACATTTATTTACTTAAGTATACATTAATTTAGAGATATTAATATTCAGTATTACATGTTTTCATTGAATAAATATAACTATATAAACCTATAACTAATTAATTTTAGACACATTAATTTTTCTAATAAAAAATTAATCGCCTTAATTAAGAGGGCCTAATATCAACTTTTGAACCGGGCCCTTAAAATCATCGAGACGGCCCTGCTTATAGTCGTAGCTGCTGTGAGCTGGGTTGGTTTTTGTTGGTGTTGTGTCCCTGCTCCTTCCTGCATATGGGATGATCTTTTGATGCTTTTATGGTGTGGGTTTGGAGCGATTTCGGAGCCTCGAAGGGGACCTTTTGTTGGGTTGTTGCTGCTGCGTCTTGAGGGGAAGATTGGAAGCCCTTCTTTTGCTTTCTTGCGTGACCTGATATGTGGAAGATTAGAAGCCCTTCTTTTGCTGACTATATATCTATGTTTTGGTGGCATGCTTCTTTTTATTCGTGATAAATTCCATGAACTTTTTATATTAATATGAAAAATAATGCATTCGAAATTCTTTTATGATGCTATAATATGGTTTCTTATCTGTAAATTTTGAATTGTAGGATTAGTAAATTCTCAAGTCAGATTGAGCCAACTCTAAGTGCAGAAGTCGAGTTGATTTCGACAATAGAAGAGAGAAAAGCTTGGAAAAAAACCACCGATCCAAATGGAGTTTCCGGTAACTTATTAGAGAGTTTGGTATCTTTGAGTTAACTACTACCTCCATGGAATGCATGGTGTTTGGTATCTTGTAATTAGTTTTTAATGATACCTAGTTATCACAATTGTAGCTACTCTTTAAATTTTACATTATCATTTGCTTGCTGACTAGTGTAGTTGAAAACCATTATAGACTTGTAGTCATTCCTTTCAATCTAGATGGATAGCACTAGCATGAACCAATTTATATTTGATGTGTGACTATATTTAACATGTTTCCTTAAAGCATTTGGTTTTCTGTTATAGCCTGCATCAAGTGTTCATCGAAAAAGTTTATTGGAGATGGAGTTCGAATCTTACTATCAGATTGCTCAGAAGATTCAGCAGGACAACTGACAAGAGGGACACATTTGGAACTTAGATAATTGTTTTTGTTTATTCCAAAATGTAAATCTTAAGATCATCTTCTTTAGGTTATGTATGTTCATGAAATGATTTTATGTTTTCATTGAAGTTGTGGAATGCTCTATTGATGTATAAAAGTTGTTGATTCGAATCTTTTGTAGTATAATAATGTTTGGTTATTGGAATTGGTATTCAATTAGGCCTTTGAATATTAGTAGACCGATCTAGTAGGTGAAATGATACATTTAGCTCAATGGTGGTGGCAACTATGGCGTTGCTATGAATAAAGTTGGAAATTTAACTTTAGCAACGGAAAAATTGCCGTCGCAAAAGGGAGCAAAATTAGCCCAAAAATGGGGTTTATTTTGTGACGGTCTCTGCCGTCGCAAAAGAGTATTTGCTACCCTAGGGCTAGCGACCATTGATTTGCCGTCGCAAAGCCGTCACAAATATTTAATGGCGACGGCAAACCTACTATTTGCCACGGAATTAAGCCGTTAATAAAGCCATTTTTTTGGTAGTGTGGAGAGCAACCCAGGAAGAAGAAATGCACCCATTGTGCAGGAAACCATCCCACTGAGAAGTGTTGGGAGGTTATTGGCTATCCCAGTTGGCATTCTAAGAACAAGATCAAGCCACGGATTCCAAAGGTTGGACAGGACTCCAAGAAGAATGGAACTGGAGGATATAAGGCCAATGCTGTAATTGAGAAAGCTCCAGAAACCTCATGCAACATGGTGCAACCTTTCACTCCAGATCAACAAAAGATGGTGATGTCTTTCTTTCAGATGATGAATTAGTCTCACCCTGAACAACAAGCTCATGATGTCTTTGCATGCACTCTCTTATGTGGTGTAGTATCTCCTCTTACAAATAGTTGGCTTCTATATAGTGGTGCAAACTTTCATATGACCCGCAATCTAAAATCTCTTACCAATGTTGTCCCAATGACCTCTCCCTCAAAGATACACTTTCCTGATAGGCACACAAGTAGCACTACTCATTCTGGTAATGTACACTTAACCCCCTCCTTGACATTGACAAATGTGATGTACATCCCTTATTTCAAACTTAATCTTGTCTCCCTAACAACACTTGTCAGAACCATGCATTTTCACATTAACCTTAGACCTCTTATGTGCCTGATTCAGGATCTTGTAAGGAGGAGGAACATTGCAGCTGGTAGAGACATTGATGGACTGTACCACTTAATCTCTGAACCAGATATCCCTCAGCTCATCAAAGAGTCTCAGGAACTCGAGCAAGCTCATGGCACATTCTGTGCAACCACGCCTATCCTACCTATGTTTCTTCCTAAATCTAGTTGTAAGTCTGATGTTAATGCCCTCTAGCATCTCAGACTAGGCCATGCTCCTATTGAAAAACTTCTCCATGTACCTAACATTGCATCCAGTATGAATAAAGCCTCTGATCATACTTGTGCTATTTGTCCTCTTGCTAAACAAAGTAGAAATGTCTTCAACAAAAGTACATCTCATGCTAGCAACATTTTTGAACTTGTACATTGTGATCTTTGGGGCCCCTATGAAACCCAAACTTATAATGGCAAAACGTACTTTCTCACTATTGTTGATGATAAGAGTAGAAGTGTTTGGGCTCATCTGTTGTCATCTAAGTCTGAAACACCTTCTGTCTTGCAAGATTTCATACTAAAAATGAAAAAGCGATTTTCTGTTTCTATTAAAACTCTTAGAACAGATCAGGGTACTCAGTTTTTCAATCATGATTTACAAAACTTTCTCACTTCAAAAGGCATTATCCACGAGAGCTCTTGCACTGCCACCCCTCAACAAAATGGCCGAGTGGAAAGGAAACATAGATATATTCTAGAGATAGCTCGTGCTATTAGATTTCATTCATCTCTTTGGTTATCCTTTTGGGTTCAAGGGATACAAAGTTTATAATTTGCAAGATAAAAAATGTTACATTAGCAGAGATGTAAACTTTGTTGAAGATTATTTCCCTTTTTCTTCTTCTAACCCACATTAGATACCCTCTTCTGTCACACCTACACCATCCTCTGGTGTTCCTCAAGCTACATTTGTGGATGACTGGCCTTTTGTCCCACTTGACTGCCTTGAGCAACCCTCCCTTCCCTCACTGGATCCAGTCACCACTACTGAATCTATGGCTGATTACTCTCAATCACCTATACCATGCACCCACATTTGATGTAATTACCACCCCAAAACAAATTGCTTAACCATAACAAACTGCTCAACCAAAACAAATAGCTCATACCAGACAGTCCACCAGAAATCCCAAACCTCCTACATGGTTGAAAGATTATGTGTGTACTGTCCATCAAGCATCTACCTCTGCACAAGACTCCTCTTACAGTAAGCTTACCTCACCTTATCCTATCTATTCTTTTATCTCTTACCATGACTGTCCTACTGCCTATACAACTTTCATTGCCAACAGTGCATCATTATCTGAACCTTCTACTGCAAAGGAGGTTCTACACTCTAAAGAGTGGTGCCAAGCAATGCTTACTGAGTTGAGAGCTCTTGAAAGTACCAGTACATGGACTCTTGTGCCTAGACCTGACCATCAATCTGTGGTAACTTGCAAATGGCTCTTCAAACTCAAACTGAAGGTTGATGGGTCATTAGATAGACACAAAGCCAGGCTTGTGGCTCGTGGTTTTAGTCAAGTTGAGGGCATTGACTATAGTGAGACATTTGCACCAGTGGTGAAAATGATCTCTGTCAGGACCTTACTTGTTGTTGTTGCAACTCAGGATTGGCACATCTCTCAACTGGATGTCACAAATGCATTCTTGCATGGTGACTTAGAAGAAGAGGTCTTCATGCAGCTACCACCTGCCTATTGTTCTCTCAAGTCACTATAACCTGATGTTCAAGGGGAGTGTGAGAGTAAGAAGCATCAAGCTGTGGAAGACATGGTGTGCAAATTGCAGAAAACACTCTATGGTTTGAAGCAAGCACCACGACAATGGTTTGCAAAGTTCTCTGAGGCTGTGTCTGCAGAATTTGTGCAATCTGAGTATGATCACTCAATGTTTGTCAAGAAAAGCGGCAACACAATCACAGCTTTATTGGTGTATGTGGATGACATGATCATCACAGGGAATGATACGGGTGAGATAAGCAAACTCAAGACTCATCTGCATAAGCATTTTCAAATGAAGGAATTGGGTGAGCTAAGGTATTTTCTGGGCATAGAAGTTGAGAGAAATGATCAAGGAATATTTCTAAATCAAAGAAAGTATGCTCTTGAGTTCTTGGCTGAGACAGGAATGACTGATTCCAAACCAGTAGCAACTCCATTAGATCCTAGAGTCAAGCTCAATCTCGAAGGAAGTAGAGAGGATGTAGATCCTATAGCCTACAGAAGACTTGTAGGGAAATTGATATACTTAACCATCACAAGACCTGACTTGTGCTATGCTGTACAGATGCTCAGTCAATTCATGCACTCTCCAAGCATGGATCACTGGCAAGCTGCTAAACATGTTCTGAGGTATCTTAAGAAAGCTCCAGGACAAGGGCTTCTACTTGCAAGAGAGAATACACTGCAGATGAGAGCCTTCTATGATGCTGACTCGCAAAGTTGCCCAATGACCAGAAAGTCTCTCACTGGATTTTGCATTTTGCTGGGTAAGTCCTTAATTTCCTAGAGGACAAAGAAGCAATCCTATGTGGCTATGTCAACAGCCGAAGCAGAATACAGGGCAATGGCTATGACATGTAGTGAAGTAACTTGGCTTGTAAATCTATTGCTTGATTTGGGAGTTACTATGGAGCCAATACAACTGCACTGCAACAACCAATCAGCCTTGCATAGTGCAAAAAATCATGTATATCATGAGAGAACTAAGCACATAGAAGGTGACTGCCACATCGTTAGAAACAATGCTCTAAGGAAGGAAATCACTCTGGGCTACATTTCCACAAAAGAGAAATCGGTAGATATATTCACAAAGACTGTAAATCAGGATGCTTATGAAAAGATGATGATCAAGTTAGGAGTTGTGAGTAGATTCAAACTCTTAACTTGAGGGGGAGTGTTGAAGCTGTTAGAGCTCAGCTCAAGCTTGCTTAAGCTTGTTTGAGAAGCTGCAAGTGGCATAACAGAATATGTAACTACCTTCCCACTTGCCTACACGCATAGCTTCCTTATCCTCTATAAATACCAACACCTACATTGTATTGAACTGTTTTACAAAGTAATAAAATTCCGAATTCTGAGAGTTCTGTTTTCTTCCCCTTTCTTCAACCTAAGTGTTCTTGAGTGTTGTGTTTCTGTTTTAGATTGAATTGATCAATAGATTTTGTCAAGCGACCAAGTCTCTCATTTGGTTTCAATAACTTTAAACCAGGTTCATATGTCCATCAATTTTTTTCGAGGAACTAATGAATTTTTACCCTAAATCAGTTTCCCATCCTCAATCCTTCTTTTTGCAAGTTATTGACAACATGGGTAGAGTCTGTACATTTCATATAAAGATCCGATCTTTTTCATACTAGATTTTAACTAATTGGTCTCCTTCATTTCTGGTATCTTTAGTTGTGGATGTGTATATCATCACGATTTGATAAGAAATTGATTCTATAAATCGGTATAAGCTCTTTTTTGTTTGTTGTCTGGTTATTTGAGTCACTAGAAAATACCCTCTCGATCTAGCCGGGGCAAGGGTGGGTACAATTCGACCCCCTAGACCCTGCTCTAAGCGGGACATACTGGGCTTGTTGTTGTTGTTGTTGGTATAAGCCTTTTTTTTGAAAGACTGAGTATAGTTCAGTGGATTCGAAATCTCTTCTTCTGTTGTTAAATAAAGTCTATTTAATGGAACATTCTATTTTATTCAAAATAATATTTTGTTTATGTTCAAGATATGCAAAGTTTAGGGTAAAGCATGGGTAGTCAAAATTTGGATGATAAATTGGGTTAAGCAAATTTGACTCATATGAGATGGACTATTCTGAAACAAAGAAGAACATATATATATATATATATATATATATATATATATATATTTAAAAAGTTGTTGTATGTGTTGTTGCTCTCAAGTTGTTTAAAAAGTTATGCTCTTTGTTAGTTTTGTATGTTCTTGCTGATTTATGCTCTATCAAAACATATGTTTAAAAAGCCAACTTAATACCTAAATAATACTGTTAAAAAAATCTCACCACAACAGAAATTTGTATTCAACTGAATTTGCAATATTATTCATTACAACTTTACGGTTGAATTTGCAATATTCTCTAGTTGTAAGGATTTTATTCATTACAAAACTTGAAATATGTATTTAGATGTATATTCAGTCGTGTATATGTATTCTCAAGCGTTTTATTACCTTTATTCTCTGTTATTAGTTTATTTTGTGGTTTTAAAAGATTGATTTATTAATGGGTTATGCTACTTACTTATTTTCAGGTTAATTGCGTGTTTAAAAGATGGAGACAAAATGAAGTGATGGATTATGGAGTGTGATAACTCCACTCCCTTGATGAAAATCGGAAATGGTTTCAAAGGCTTTGACACACAGCTTGTGTCAAAAGTCTTGAAGCTACAACTGTGTTGATGAAACACAAAACTTGTATTATGTGCATCTTATTTCCGGATGTTATTATTATTAAATATATTTCTAGATACTATTATATATTATGCACTAACATATGCAGCAAGATTTTCGAATGAAATCTCCTTCCTTAAGCTAAAAGATATGGAGATCGAATCTGGTGGATCATGGCTTCCGAGTTTCCCCAAATAGAAGATTGTGAAGATTTCCATGATCTGTTCTAACCGTTGGGAAAAGATTCTTCCTTCAATTGGCACCGATTTGATCAAGTATAAAAGGAGATGAAGAAGAGAGAGAGGACTGACGTATACTCACGAATATCGACGCTCTACATTGCACACTCAGCCTTCAGTTTACGATCTCTCTTCAGCGTGTTCTCTCTGCGTGTTCTTAAGAGTCTTATATTTTGTTTCAAAGCATTTGAGAGTTACACAGTGAGCTTATAGGATATATTTCGAGTGAGTGTTGTACTCGAGAGTTTATAACTTAGGAAGTGGACACTAGGCGTTTGATTCACGAAGTGTAAGAGGATTGTACTAGATAGCTGAGAGAGGTTGGGCTCTTCTAGATTGGTCTAGGACTCCAAGGGAACGTGAGTTGACTAGATTGCAATTGTATAGGAGAGAGGCTTCTCGGTGAGCTATTAGGATCCTAAGTCTTGTAAATCAATAAAGCCGGTTGAATCATAGGGTTGTGGAAGAACCCTAGGCGGGGACGTAGGCCAAGTTCGTGCCGAACCTCGTTAAAAATTCGTTGCGTCCTTTACTTATTGCTTTACCATATTTCCGCACTTGTTTCGAATTGTATAACTCTTTTGTGATTCAGGTTTTCCAGAAGAAAGAATTACGTCTAATCTCAAAGGGTTTTGCAAGCGTTTCAAAAGTCTTGAGATTATATGCGAAAAGTTGGCATACTCTATTCAACCCCCCTTCTAGAGTATCTTTATATTACTTTGTTATACACTATCGAACCTTCAATTGGTATTAGATCTTTACTCACTGCTTTTGATCTAACAATCTTGTGAGTTTTGATCATGTCTGGTGAAGCAAGCAGAGGATTTGCACAAGGGAGGTCTACCAGTAGACCACCACTCTTTGTAGGAAACAACTTCGTCCACTGGAGATCCTTGATGAAAATGTTCATTATAGATCAAGATCTGGAACTTTGGAACATTATAGAGAATGGTCCGAAGGTTCCAGAGAAAGACGGACCAAATGGAACCAAAGTTGCGAAGACTGAGGCTCAATACATCCAAGCGGATCTTGAACTCGTCTCCAAAAACTACATGGCCATTAACTTACTATATTGTGGTCTTAGTACCGATGAGTTTAATCGTATTTCATCTTGTAGGTCAGCTAAAGAGATTTGGGATAAGCTAGTTGTCACCTACGAAGGAACCAGCTGTCCAGTGAAGGACACCAAGATCAGTATCTTCGTTCGAAAGTATGAAATTTTCAAAATGAAGCTTGATGAGTCTATCAAGGTCATGTTTACACGGTTCACGGAAATCACCAACAACCTTGACTCTCTCGGCAAGACCTTTAAGAACGTTGAGAAAGTGAGGAAGATATTGAGGTGCCTCCCAAACGACAAATGGGGCCCTAAAGTGATAGCCATATAGGAAGCCCAAGATCTCACCACTCTACCCCTTGATGACTTGCTTGGGAAGCTGATCATACATGAGATGATTCTCAATGAAGACGATGGAGAACTCTCAGCAAGCACTAAGAACTTGGCGCTCAAGTCTAAGAAGGACGAGCCCAAAGATGTGTCTGATTCTAAAGACGAGGATGACGATGAGGATGATATTTTTGCTCTTATTACAAGAGGCCTTTCTCGAATCATCAAAATGAAGAAGCAATTAAACAACAAGGATGGATAAGAGTCTTCTAAATTTCGAGGTAAGTCTCAATACAACAAATATGACAAGAAGACTAAACCTTTGTCTTGTTTTGAATGTGGTGAAACAGACCATCTTGTGAAAGACTGCCCTCAAAAGACGAAGAGCCAGTCCAAGAAAGGTGATAGATGGAAAAAGAAAGCCATGGTGGCAACTTGGAGCGATACTGACACAGACTCCGATGATGAGAAGGCCAATGTCTGTCTTATGGCCTCAGGAGATGAATCCCACGATGAGAAGCTTGAGGAGATCACCAAGGTGAAAGAACAAAAATGGATTATTGATAGTGGATGCTCGAGACATATGAGTGGGAAGAGGTCTCTCTTCCATGATCTAAAGAAGCAATCCACTGGAACAATCACTCTTGGTGACAAAGGAAAGTGTGGCATCGTTGGTATTGGTAGTGTTGGGGGTGATCCTAACCATAGTATTAAAAATGTTTATCTTGTTAATGATTTGAAGTATAATTTGCTTAGTGTTTCTCAACTATGTGATAGTGATAATAATGTTGGATTTAACAAGAAAAGATGTCTAGTACGCAGAAAAGATACATGTGAAGTAGTTCTAACTGCATATCGTTATAACAACATCTATGCTGTGAATGCTGAGCAAGTGGCACAAGGAAGCTTAACTTGTCTAAAGGCTTTGACGGACGATCCAAAGCTCTAGCACAGGAGACTCGGTCATGTGAGCCCACATACACTACAGAAGCTTGTGTCCAAATGACTTGTAAGAGGACTACCTGAGATGAACTTCAAAATTATTGAGATGTGCAAAGCATGCACACGAGGTAAACAAACACGTAGCTCTTTCAAACCCAAAAAGGTTGTAAGTTCTTCTAGACCCCTTAAACTTTTACATATGGATTTATGTGGTCCTATGCGAGTCAAATCTCCCAATGGTAAAAAGTACATGCTTGTTGTTGTTGATGATTTTTCGAGATATACTTGGGTTGCATTTTTAAAAAGAAAAATCAGAGGCCTTATTTGAGTTTTCAAAACTTTGTAAGGAGTTGCAAACTTTAAGAAACGATCCCATAGTGTCAATTCGAAGTGATCATGGTAGGGAGTTTGATCAACTTCAGTTTGATTTGTTTTGTGCTAAGTATGGCATCTCCCATAATTTTTCTGCTCCTAGGACACCTCAACAAAATGGGGTTGTGGAACGAAAGAACCGCACCCTAAAGGACATGGGCAAGACTATGCTTTTAGAAAATGCATTACCTAAAACCTATTGGGCCGAAGCTGTTAACACAGCTAATTATATTTTAAATCGTTGTCTTATTCGTTCCATCTTAAAGAAAACTCCTTATGAACTTTTCAAAGGCCGCAAACCACTTATATCATATTTTAAACCCTTTGGTTGTACTTGTTTTGTTCATAACAATGGAAAAGATAACCTTGGGAAATTTTATGCGCATAGTGATGAAAGTATATTTCTTGGCTACTCCACAAGTAGCAAAGCATATAGAATCTTCAACAAAAGGACCAAGTTGGTTGAGGAAAGTATACATGTTATATGTGATAAATGCAATGACGGTTCTTTGAGTGAAAGTGTTGCAGATTTAGATCTTAACATCCATACAGAGAACGAGGATGGTGATGATGCTGCTACCAAGAACACAGAGAAGAGGAACATGCAGGATCAGATTCTCAACACTGAAGAATTGGCCCAAGGTGTTGAAAATTCGGCCAAAGCCCTTGGTGTCCAATCCAAAAGTGCTGCAACGTCAGAAACTGCAGTAACTGAACCTAACAGATCCACAGAGTCAGATGCACCACAAATCAATCCTGCTGGTGTGCCGAATTAAGGAGCTGATACTAGAAAAAGAAAATTCAAATACTCTTCATCACACTCATTAAAGGATATCATCTCTGATCTTACATCTAATGTTCAAACTCGTTCTAAACTTAAAGATCTTTGCGCTTTTCACGCGTTTGTCTCTCTTATAGAACCAAAGAAGGTAGATGAGGCCCTTCAAGAGCCAGACTGGATCATTGCCATGCAAAATGAGCATAACGAATTTGAAAGGAACAAAGTCTGGACCTTGAAGCCTAGGCCAAAGCATCAATCAGTCATTGGCACACATTAGGTATTTCGAAACAAGCTAGATGAGAATGGTAAGATCGTGAGGAACAAAGCAAGGCTTGTTGCTCAAGGCTACAATCAAAAGGAAGGTATTGACTACGAGGAGACTTTTGCTCCCGTAGCTAGGCTTGAAGTCATTCGCATATTATTAGCATTTACATCTTTTATGAGCATATAGTTATATCAAATGGATGTCAAGTGTGCTTTTCTTAATGGTTTCTTAGAGGAAGAAGTCTATGTGGCTCAACCCCCTGGTTTTGAAAGTTTGAAATTTCCTAATCATGTTTATAAACTAGACAAAACGATATATGGTTTGAAACAAGCCCTAAGAGCTTGGTATGAGCGCTTGTCAAAATATCTTTTAGAAAATGATTTTAAAAGGGGGTTGATCGACAAGACTCTTTTTATCAAGACCAAAGGAAAGGACATTTTGGATATTCAAATATATGTCGATGATATATTGTTTGGAGCTACTAACACATCTTTGTGCAATGAATTTTCCGACATTATGTGCAGTGAATTTGAGATGAGCTTGATGGGAGAACTCAACTTGTTCTTGGGGTTACAAGTTCATCAATGTAAGAAATGGATCTTTGTCAACCAAAGCAAGTACACTAAGGATCTCTTGAAGAAGTTCAAGATGGATTAATCCAAAGCAGCCAAGACACCCATGAGCACACCCTTGTCTCTAGATCAAGACAAGACCGGAAAGAGTATCAATCAAAAGGAGTATCGAGGGATGATTGGATCTTTATTATATCTTACGGCTAGTAGACCTGACATCATGTTTAGTGTTTGCATGTGTGCTAGGTTTCAAGCTGACCCTAAAGAATCTCACCTCGTGGTTGTGAAGAGGATCTTTTGATATCTCAATGGCACTAAGGAGCTTGGCTTGTGGTACCCAAAGCAAAGAGATTTTACACTATTCGGGCATTCTGATGCAGACTTTGCAGGCTATAAGGTGGATAGGAAGAGCACGTCGGGATGTTGCCAATTCTTAGGAGCATCCTTGATCAGTTGGCACTCAAAGAAATAAAACTCAATGGCTCTATCCACTGCTGAAGTCGAATACATAGCAGATGGAGCATGTTGCTTCCAAATCCTTTGGATAGCTCAACAAATGAGAGATCTTGGCATCAACCTTAAAGACATTCCCATTAAGTGTGACAATACAAGTGCCATCTCCATTACAAAGAATCATGTTCAACATTCAAGGACCAAACATATTGATGTAAGGCATCATTTCATTAGAGACCACGTCGAAAAAGGTGATGTGTCCATATCCTTTATTTTAACTGGTTATCAATGGGCTGACATTTTTACTAAGCCTTTGGCAGAGTATAAGTTCACCTTCATTAGACGTGAGATCGGAATGCTTAACAGGGATGCACTTTCGTAGGGGGAGCTTTCCCTTTACGAAAGAAAGATTCTACTCAGTGTCAAGATCTTTGAGATTCATGTCAAAGCTTGCGAACTAAACGGTAGAGCACATATAACGGATCATATATTTGATTGGTATCTTTTTAGATATTTGATCAAATATTTTTTTAAAAGGAATTTTAAATATCTTTACTTTATTGTTACCTATTCGGGAAAATCCTTTTTATTGCATGTTATCCGATTATATATTTATTTGTGGAAATTTTTTAAAATCGAAAAAACATCTCTTGCCTTAATCGTTAAGATTCGAACGGCTCTTGGTTTAAATTTTGAAATTGTTTTGGTGACTACTTTTATACTCCTCCCTTTGTTGAAAGACAAACAGGGGGAGATGGTTTGATGATGGTTTAGACGTTGTTAGACTTTAAAACTGTTGTGAACTAGGGTCTTGGAAGACCTTATTTTGTTTTATTTTGTTGGATGTTTTTCATCGGTTTAAAACTTATATGATCCAACATTTGTCTAACCCATGCAGGTACTTAGTCCGATTTTGCCTTATGATATATCTGCTTGACTAAGTTACAGGGATGCACAGGTTTTGTCTTTCATCAAGGGGGAGATTGATAACTCCACTCCCTTGATGAAAATCGGAAATGGTTTCAAAGGCTTTGACACACAGCTTGTGTCAAAGGTCTTGAAGCTACAACTGTGTTGATGAAACACAAAACCTATATTATGTGCATCTTATTTCCGGATGTTATTATATGTTATTATTATTAAATATATTTCCAGATATTATTATATATTATGCACTAACATATGTAGCAAGATTTTCGAATGAAATCTCCTTCCTTAAGCTAAAAGACATGGAGATCGAATCTGGTGGATCATGGCTTCCGAGTTTCCCCAAATAGAAGATTGTGAAGATTATCATGATCTGTTCTAACCGTCGGGAAAAGATTCTTCCTTCAATAGGCACCGATTTGATCAAGTATAAAAGGAGATGAAGAAGAGAGAGCGAGGACTGACGTATACTCACGAATATCGACGCTCTACATTGCACACTTAGCCCTCAGTTTACGATCTCTCTTCAGCGTGTTCTCTCTGCTTGTTCTTAAGAGTCTTATATTTTATTTCAAAGCATTTGAGAGTTACACAGTGAGCTTATAGGATATATTTCGAGTGAGTGTTATACTCGAGAGTTTATAACTTAGGAAGTGGACACTGGGCGTTTGATTCACGAAGTGTAAGAGGATTGTACTAGATAGCTGAGAGAGGTGGGGATCTTCTAGATTGGTCTAGGACTCCAAGGGAAGGTGAGTTGACTAGATTGTAATTGTATAGGAGAGAGGCTTCTCGGTGAGCTATTAGGATCCTAAGTCTTGTGAATCAATAAAGCCAGTTGAATCCCAGGGTTGTGGAAGAACCCTAGGCGGGGGCGTAGGTCAAGTTCGTGCCGAACCTCGTTAACAATTCGTTGCGTCCTTTACTTATTGCTTTACTATATTTCCGCACTTGTTTCGAATTGTATAACTCTTTTGTGATTAAGGTTTTCCAGAAGAAAGAATTACGTCTAATATCAAAGGGTTTTGCAAGCGTTTCAAAAGTCTTGAGATTATCTGCAAAAAGTTGGCATACTCTATTCAACCCCCCTTCTAGAGTATCTTTATATTACTTAGTTATACACTATCGAACCTTCAGAGTGAATGTGTTGTTGCTCTCTCACACTTTCAGTTGTACTGTTTCAAGACTTTCATTTGTGTTCGAATATTTGAATGTATAGACTGTTTATGGATTGTATTTGTGTTATGTATAATGTATTTTATAGATTGAATGTATGTATTTTCTTTCTCTGTAATTACTTTATGGACTTTCAGATTGATTTATTAATGCAAGCAGGCTCAAAACGAGTTTAATTCGAGCTTCCATCAAAACGAGCAAAAATTCTGAAATGAGCTTTTGACGACCCCGAACTCGGCTCGAGCAAAAAATGAGTACTACGAGGTTGAGCTCCATGTAAAAATATCCTTCAGGTGCTTTTTTAATTCCCCTTTAAAAATATGCTTCATGTGTGTAGAGTATCATTTTACAAGACCTGATCAATATTTAGCTCTTAAACAAAAATCTCTCCTTTGTTGTCTCAAGGAAGTTGTGTCATTGCAAGTGCTCCCAGTGGTTTACAGTGGAGTCCCTACTTTTGTTTACAGGTTTTCTACACCTTTGGGGGAAAACGGAATTTGGTTGGTCAAGTATGCCACTGTAGTCTAGTGTTTGTTATCGCTTCTGATTTTCATAACTTCAATGGCGCATCTGACTTCAATGGTTGCCCTTTCCCTGCTTCATGGAATGGAATTGTCTACAATGGCAGAAATGTTGCAGATGTTATCCTTGATAATCTATGTCCATCCGCTAATGCCGACACTACAAAAAAAAACATATTAGCAACGGCAAGTTACCGTGGCAAAAAGTGGATTTGTTGTGGCCAAAAGGGGCTAGCAACGGCTCTAGCCACGGCAAGTCAGGCGTAACCAAACCTGCGGTGGCAAAAAATTTGTAGCAACGGGAGCAGCCGTGGCTAGCTTCCTAGCCACGGGACTTGCCGTGGCTATGAAATTTGGGGCGCCAGGCATCCAAAAGTTTCCCACCAAATTTTTGCCGCCCTTTTTTGTAATTTACCACGGAAAGCTGCCGTGGCTAAAGAGGTTGTTTTGCTGGATTTTCCTGCTGCAAAATTTGGCTCATTTTTCTATAATTGGCCACGGCTAGCTACCATTGCCAAATCCTAATTGTATTTTTAACAGCTTGCTTTGTTTTACCTATTTACATTGATGTCCCTATTTATTGTACAAACCAAAAGGTAAAATTATTCAAACATACAAAGTGTTTTTTCCACAACATACTTTCATATTAACCAAACACCAAAGAATACATAAACATAGCTAGATATCTTGCCAGTTCAAGTCTACAATTTAAGTTTTTCGATATAACATGAAGCCAAAAATACATAGTTTACCCAAGTTTATGTTTTTCAGTAACTTGTATCCTCACCGTCTCATTCAGTAGCTTGTTCCTCATCATCTTCACTCTTCAGTAGCTTTTAAGGGTGAATCTCCGTAGCTAGCATCTCCCTCGATTGGTGTGTCCTGGTTCATCATTAGAGGATACATTAACAGCTTCATCTCCTATAGATGAACACTTGTATAGAAAAGCACAAACAAATAAGGTTTCCAAAAAGTAACACCATTAATCAATCCATCATAATAAGATAAAGATGGGCTTTCGTATGGAATAAACACTTATATGTAAAATGCCAAGAGGTAAGAATAGAGAATGTACATAACCAAAGACATTCACATGACTAAAAGCCAATGGAAAAGGATGTTCATATTAGAAAACCAATTCCACCGGTTTTAAAAGTAGTAAAATGTTTAATAGGGGAATTTATATAGCCTAACTTGTGCTTGTGAATGTTTAATAGAGGAATTTAGATAGACTAACCGTAACCATATATTACAATGAAAAATAAGAATTTATACAAGGGTTGAAAGTTGAAACCAAAGTTTACCTATGGAAAATATCCATAGGTAAATATAATCCTTTACCTCTACTGAAATGAAAGGCTTAACATTACCAATTCATTGAATATTTGAATTGCCCAACTAAGCAAATCATCTATCTATTTAAATATCTATAAATAAGTACTAAAAAGTGAAATCTACTAAATCCATCAATGCAATTTAAGTCAAATGATTTCAGATCGTTCTTTCACAAGTAGGCAGTAGCCAGAGCCAAGCAATGCAAGTAGGCAGTAGCAAGAGCCAAGCAATGCAACTTAAGTCAAATGATTTCAGTCAAGCTTATATCGCATTGTCACCAATAAGGCTCAAGTCATTTACCTTGAAGTTGGAAACTACAACCTTGAAAACATTCGTCAATCCAGATTATGCAGCTGGAATTGTGACTCCGGAGTCCATAGCCCTCGCGCTTTTGCTCAAAGGGCTACAAATCAACAAGAGGATAATCCAACAATGTAAGAATGATGTCAACTCCTTTGAGACGGAGATTAGCTAGATAAACCTACAAGAGCCATTCAAGATTACTCCTGATAGACCAAATAGGGAATCCAAATAACGAAGAAACATACCCTGACAATGTTTTGTGCTTCTCTTCCTTTCCATCTCTATCATTCATTCTACAAATCGAAATTAACATCAGATGAGAAAGAAAAAATCTGCAAAGCATAAATACGACGAAAATCAGCACTTATTAAGAAGAATATTAAGATGGAATCAGGAGGGAGGGAGGGAGGGAGAGAGAGATGACAAGGAGTATTGTCCTAGAAGGGGCAAATAAGATTATTATCACGTCATGTGTTCTGTAACTGAGAGAAAAATCACTAAAACGCAAGACAGAGCTTAATTATATGATCACTGCCAACCAAATTGCATGCTTAAAACTCAAGTAACTAATTGATAGACCAGGAACAATTGAGCATAAACTAAAACTAGTTTGATTGATAGACCCGGAACATTTTTTTCCTGAACTAAAAGCAAAAGAGACGGGGGTTCGGATATGCAAAATCTTCTCTTAAGGCTCCTAACTCAAACTGATAAATCGAAATGACAAGAGGATAGGTGGACTCACCCTGGGAGCTTGATACAATATAAACATAATGTTGTGTACTTCAATAAACTAACATTTTAAAAGAAAAGGATGATGCATACCATTGCTTCAAGATGCAATATAAACATAATGTTAGTTTATAACCAAGTTTAACTATAAGTAACGAGAATGAAAGACCTAACAAGACAAGATGGTGCATACCATAGGTTCATGATGTTGAACTTTTCAGTGACTCCATACTCTCCCCGGTAAATGCAGCCTCGATCTATTTCAGTTTTTCGCTTCTCATGCTCTACTTCTTCTAGGCCTTTATGCCCCATCTCTCCCATTAACTTCTCTTTCAATAGTTCTCTGTTCTCAAATGATGCTTTTAACTTTCTTGCTTCATGCACCTCCACTTCCATCAAAAATAGATGTCACTCACAAATAAATTAAAGAGAGCAAGTAAGAATATAAAGGAAATGATATAAAGCATGCATCCTTTGTGACGCTCACAAGTTACATAAATAAAAATAAAATTTAACAACTTAATGTTTTCTTCTGTTTCCATCATTAAGATTAGAGTTTGATCACATAAATAAAAATAAAGCGTCCTAATGTGCAGATTAAGGCAAAGTAGAGCTTTAATGAGAGAGTTGTGAAGATCTTCTCTCTATATAAGTGGCTACATGCTAAATTGATTAATAGTTGGTTCACTATGATACAATGTAGAAATTTGAAATAAAGGATATCAGTAATAACATGGAACAAGCAAAACAAGAAAACAAAAAGGCAAAGCACATTAACAAAGAAATTGGAAAAACTTAAGAGAAGTTATTTATAATGCTATCTCAGTATACCATCTACTAACAACACTTCAGGAACTTATTAACTAAACCGTGTCTATCTCTTTATTTTTCTTTTATGTCAACAACATTTTTACAAATAGAAACTAACATTTTAAAATGAATTCGAGTGTACAAATTTTGAATAGGGCCATTTTCATCTTTTAACCATACGATTCAATTATTTACAGGAAATATGTCATCAAGGGAACCTACTGCTAAACTTTCTTCAAAAGAGGTTGAGAAAAATATGCAATCAATGAGAAGGACAAGAACAGGGAAAACCCCTAAAATTTCCCTAATATGTATAGAGAAAAATCAATTTTATGTATCTATTAGCTCCAAGACACAAGAACTCCTATGTCAGGCCTCATAAATTAAAACAGGGAAAACCCCTAAAGTTTTCATACATTCACATTCCAATTCGGCTAATAATAGACAACCACTTATAAAAATATCCTATTCAAATATGAAATTCATTTGTCCAAAGGATAAAGAGAGTATACCCAATACCGATAAGTTTACAGAGGGTTTGCTGCTCGCAACTAAGGGTTTGAGGCGACCTTCAGTGCTCACGACCCGGATATAGGATGACACATCTTGGCAACGTTTCGGTTCAGAAGCTTGAGTGCGATCTCTTCGATGGCCGTCAAACCAGCTTGCCAGATCAATTGCCACCTACAAACCCTAGCTCCAAAGAATTGCTATCCGCACAAACTGAATTGAAAGGGAAAAAAAAGGTAATGGCGAAACAGTACCACATCGAAACCCAAAAAATAGAAAACCTAAAAGAAATTTAACACATAAACAAGTGCTTTAAGTGTGTATGATGCCGGAAAAGAGCGAACTCACTGTGGAAGTTGCATATAGAGGAGGGCGGATATGTTAAGCTGGACCTTCATCGGCGATTTTGGATCTGAATGGAGGAGTTTCAGTTGGTCCTTTGTCGCCGATTCCGGATCGATAATGAGTTTTAGTTGGCCTTTTCCTGATCAGAAGGGAGGAGGAGTATGAGAGGACGAGAGGATGAGGGAGATGAGCGTAGAAAGGATGAGAGAGGTGACAACAAGAGGGTTGAGCGTGGCAAATTTTAATTTAAAACAGTTAGACATGTTAGCCACGACAACCTCTTACTGTGGCAAATTTTAGTTGGCTGTAACAACATTAGCCACGGAAACCCATTGTCGTTGCAAAATTCAGCAGCTTTATGCGAACCGTTGCTTTTCCGTGGCAATTATTGACCCATTAGCCACGGCAAATCGATGCCGTTGCTACCATTGGTGGCTAATATGTTTATTTTTTGTAGTGCGACTTGAGTGTTTTTGTGAATCTCATAATGTTATTTTATTAATGTATTGTAAGTATTTATTCAATTTTTCAATTTTATAAAATCATTACCAAAATATAATATGTCAGTATCGTATTTTGATCATCACAATATCAAAATATATATTTATACTTTTCTTTATAGGTAGTTTTTCCTAAAATAATTTCTAAATTTCGAGCGTCACATACGAGTACTAGGCTAGATATATCATAAAAAATGCATTGATTAATACGATAACATAAAAAAAAATGATTAGTGTAGAAATGTACCCAGGATGCCAACAACTTTACTCATTTTTGTGGAGGGTCCAACATGTATTTTTTTTATAAGGAAATAATTCAAAGCTAGACAAGCCCGGACCTCGAGAGGCCGACAAAGTCGGCAAACATACAACAATGAAATAGAAAATATAACATAAAATACATCAAAAGAGCACCCTAAGTAAACCCGGAAAAAACCCAAGACCTAAGCAAACCAGCGGACACAACATCGAGAGGAAGGAAGTCATCGCGGAGAAGTGGATAGCGAGCGCATGGGACATCTCTAGCTGACACGATGTCTCGCTGCCGGAAAGACGGAAAGCAGAAATCTTCGTAAGGCAAAGGCGACACCTGGGGAAGTGTGGATCACACGACGTTCCCCCCACCTGGATGAAGGATCTTCGGAGACCACAAACACCACCAACACGATCACGTCGATCAACCAGGGCCGCATAGCTGCTCCTCAACTGAAACTAACCACGAACCAACAGACGGACACCAAACCACACGAGCATATGAAGCACAGCCGGAAGGAGGACAAAAAGCGTGGGAAGAATCCGAAATTAATTAATTATATGTAAACATAACCCTTTTTTTCCAATTAGTTCGGGCTGCCCCGGGTCCAAGGCTAAACCTTGGGCTCAAAGCACAGCCCGAAAACCGATTGAAACCCTAACCCCAGAAAAGAACAAGCAGTCATAGGGGAAGAGCGAGCAAAACACAACTCGTCGCCGACCAAGCCATTAGAAGGGGAGGAAGGCGGGCGGGGAAGGGTTGGTAGTAGAGCCCGAACCAGACCGGAGCGCCAACAGAGGAGAGAGACGCCCGACGGAGGAGGAGATACACTCGGCTCAACCGAAACCAGGAGCAACCACCGACCGGCGGCGGAGATACACATGGCGCCCGATGACCAGAAAATCCGGCGAGAAAGGGGGCATAGGGAGAGGCCGAGTACGAGATCTCAGAGGGGGGGAGAAGCCGAAAATCACCAGTGATCCAAGGATCGAGGCAAGAAACAGGCCGGAGAAGGATGGGAAATTAGCCGGAGCCGGACAAGTGATTGGAATTTAACAACTGGAGAGATGATGAGGGGGGAGAAGAATCCACAACCACCCAAAACCCCAATATAAATTTCAATCAGAATGACACTGAACCCGTCGGGATGCAGAAATCCACCACCACCAATGGCGGATAGCACCACCACCGAAGGCAAGAGGGAGGACGGCGAGGCACTGAGCGGATCGACTGTAGAAGGACGGATAGTGACGATCGGCCGAGGCCGAGACTCTACTGGCCTAGACGACGTGTCGGTGGCTCCCGGAGGAGATTTAAGGCTCCCGAATGAGATTTATGACTCCCGGATGAGAGGTTTAGTATACCCAAGAGGACATTTAAATGTACGGCAACATCAATCGGAGTTTGCAACGGTGGAGTAACCACCAGTTTTTGGATAGCTGTTGAGCTCCCTCTCTCTAGAAATTCTAGAGAGAAAGGAGAGTAACTTGGAGGGTCCAACATGTTGCTGCTAGATAGGTTTAGTGCTACCGCTGCCATTTAAAGCTTAAATTGGTTGTCTTTTTTATAACACGCGATGATTTAGACTTTATTTTCATCTAGATATTTGAATTTAGAAGTTTTACTTTCCATAAGTTTTGCGGACAAAGCTTTATAAGAGGGGGTAATGTTAGGATTGTGATATATGGGGTGAGTATTGTAAATAGTAAAAAGTTTTTAACACATTAAAAAACTTTACAACCTCCGATCCAAAAAGGATGTCGTTTGACTTTTTAACACGTATTTTAAGGAGCTAAAAACTATATAATATATTAACTTTTTTATTATTATTTTTTTATAATCTAATACTTATTACCAACAAATATTAAGTTGTAAAAAAAAATTTTAAAAAAGTTGATATTTTATATAGTTTTTAGCTCCTTAAAATACGTGTTACAAAGTCAAACGACAATCTTTTTTGATCGGAGGGAGTATAAAATATAAATTTTTTTTTTGAGATTTTTTAAAATAATTTGAATTTTTTTTATATTTTATAAAGTTTTTAACACATTTAAAAATGTGTCAAAAAGTATTACAGAGTACGGAAAACAGGTGTTATATAAATACAATAACCTTTTTTTTTAATGACGAGGAAACCACTTTTGCTGCAAGCGAAACCTTGGATTTTCATCCAAGAAAAGTTGGAAAGGAGCGGGAGTCAGATATCGAATTTGAGACCTCGTTCCTCTTTCCTTACTCCACACCTTGAATTTGGTAAATATAGAGCGGTCATCCTGGGTTCGAACCGGGGACCTTTGGATACTGCCGTCAAGCCTTTTCCGGTTGAACCATTCTGGAATGGTTCCTTACTCCACTGGTCACCCGGAGAATATGTGAAATTATACCTGTCCATCGGGTCATTCGGGTTGGATCCGGGTCGGGCCATTTCGGGTTTCGGGTAGATCCGGGTTGACTTGAACTCGGTTTTGACCCAGATTCGGGTCAAATCAGGTCGATTTCGGGTTTGTCAATATTTTCTTTTTTAAATTAAAAAAATCATGATTTGGTAATTTAGCGAATAATTTTAAAATGCTAAAATTAAAGATACGGTTCATAAGTTCTAGTGCTTGTAATTATATAATATATTTGATCTAAAATACTTGATTTTTATTATTTCTCGTAATTTTTAATAAAATTTAAAAATATATAAAATATCAAAATTTTAAATAATTTTTAAAAAATAATTTCATGCAATTAGTAACAAGCATAGAATTGTTTTTAATATTTAAATATTTTAGAGTTTTTATCTTCTTAAAAAATATGATGAAAGATAAAAAATCAAATATAATAAAAGTTGATTTGAAAATGAAAGATTAACTGATTGTAATTATAAAATATGATAAATTGGAATCTCCATAAAAAAATCATATATAATTATAAAATTAATCGGGTCACCAGGTCAAACGAGTTAATCGGGTAAAAATTATTGGGTTAATCGGGTCTAAACCCAAATGATCAGAAAAAATTATAGGATTTTCTGGATTGGGTCAGAAAAAATTTCCGGATCCAAATTTACTGGTCTTGAATCTTGATCCAAAATTTTTCCGGCGTACTGGATCAACCGGATCGGATTTTGATTTTTGACAGTCTATGTGAAATCCTTGCCAAACTCGTATAAGTGGGACCCAATGGCCATCCTAATCCTGCCCCAGATTACGGGCCGCGGGCAACCCACCACCATGCCTCTCGTGAAGATATGACGCCAAACATCTCACAAGAAATGACTTTTAAATACCCAAAAAGCCCTTTACACAACGTCCTAACAAAGCAATAGCTGGAAGGGCAAAGTAGGAAAAAGCTGCAAGTGCTAGAAGCTAGAATGAAGTGGAGTTGAGTGGAGGTGAAAGTGTGAAGCTCGAAAGGTGGTACAGGACAGTACAGAGAAGCCGAAAAGCCATCACTGCAAACAAACTCGCTCGCTGATCGCTATGCCTCGGAAATTCTTCGTCGGCGGCAACTGGAAATGCGTTAGGCCTTTTTCTCCATCCGTTTTCACTTTTCAGTCTCTCTTTTCATACGCCGGTTTTCATATTTGTCTTTCCTGTTGGTTTCTGGGAGAAATTCGTCGTTTCCGTTATCTTTAGAACGCAAAATTAGGGGTTTCATTATTAGATGATTGATTTTTGATTGCTAGGCAGATATGCGATTCCGTGCTGATGAGCGAATCGTAGACCACGAATGATTTGCTTTTTGAAACTGATTTCTTTGGTTCTTAATTGGGGTGTTTTTAGAATGGAACCACCGAGGAAGTGAAGAAGATAGTCAATACTCTCAATGAAGGACAGGTTCCACCCAGCGACGTGGTTGGTCAGTGTAACTCTTTCTTCACTCTCTCCTCAGTTTGATTTTGGTATATTTTCATGATCATGTGGAATGGGAGTATTTGTGTTATCGGAGTTGCTTTCATAGGGAGTATTAGGGGTATTGATATCTAGATATCGGATATATTTGTGTTTAGTATTGCGAGATATCGATAGCGCTTGATATCTAGATAGCAAAATTGAGCCTATTTGATATACTGATTTTAAGGAGGTATCCCTTGATATCAAGATATCACTCGATATTATCTCGATACCGATATCGATATCTTGATACCAAACGGGCCCTATAGGATACATATTGTACTAGTAAAAAAACCTGCATTGCACAATACGGAGTATGTTAATTTAATTCCAATTATTATTTAGTAAAAAATCAACATATATTGTTAAAAGTAAATAAAATAAATAAAACTGTTATTAATTAGTGACCGTATTGATTGTGTGGTATTTTGAAAAGAAAAACTGTAGAAATTAGCATCTACATATGATATGATAAAATAGCAAACATACTATATATGTATTATTGAAATATAGTTGTACATGAGGATATCAATTGAAGTTGTAGTTATTTGAGAAACAATAAGAAAAAAATATTGACCCAGAAACGACATATAGATACCTATATAACAAAGAGCAAACACCCACATCAAGAACAAAAAACCTTGGCAAAGTTTAGACAGAGAGGTATAAAGAAGAACAAGAAGCTGAAACAAAAGATGGACAGCGAAAAAGGATACACCCCCCTACGTTGCATTGCCCTCTTAACACAAATCGCAGTTCCCCATGGAATTTTGTCTTGCGCAAAACCCCCGTAAGGCCCTAAGCAATGAGATCCTCCGAAATCACCTCCTATGGAAATTAAGCTTAATAATACGTTAAAGAAAATTGCAGTCTCTTATATAAATGGTAACTAAAATTTTGTCTTTTAAAAATGTTATGCAACCAATTCAAATACTTGGAATGTAGCAACCAAATAAAAATTTTGACTAAGTAAAGCCCATCATATCTCATGTATGTTCCAAATAATTTTACGCAGGGAAAAAATATTCGAACTTACTTTTATGTTCATATAGATTGTAATTGTTTTATTTAAAATAATATTATAGTTGGTTATACATATAATTTTAATTAATATATAATGTGTTCTAACGAAGAAGAAAATACCAACATACTCAATAAAAAAATTAACGCTCTTCTTATTATTGTTTATACAATCCATCACTAGACTTATCTTATTGATCGTAAAAAAAAATTCAAATTAGCTTAGGTGAATTATGATAAATTGAAAAAATTTGACAAAACATTATTAAATTTAGACACTAAAATGTCAACCTTTCTAATTAGGTAGATATTCTTACTCACCAAGTAAAAGCTCATCTTATTATTGTTTATACAATCCATCACTAGACTTATCTTATTGATTATATAAAAATTCAAAACTTAGGTGAATTATGGATAAATTGAATTTTTTTTGACAAAACATCATTAAATTTAAACATTAAAATGTCAACCTTTCTAATTAGGTAGATATTCTTAATCAAAAAGTAAAAGCTATTGACAATTATGAAAAACAAAATCATAAATATGTGGATAAATATGTGGCATTATATTTATAATGTATAATTGTATATATATATATGTAAAATAGTATGATTGACCAAAACATTTGGAGTGAAAAAATTTAACTAGAAGCCGGACATAATCACAAGGATAATTATATCCATACAATAAGTATATAGAGAGTGTACACCTTTTTTCTTTGTGACATCTGATTTAGCTTTAGACAATCCAGCAAGCTGTTTGATTTTCTTCTCATCCTTGCCAAAATGTATTTTAGATGATTCTTTTACCAGGGTTCTATTGTCTTTTATTTCTGGGTCAATCGGAAACACTCTCTCTACTTATTTAGGGTAAGAGTGCGTATATCCTGACCCCAGACCCCGCAGTAACGCGGGATAAACTGGGTTGTTGTTGTTGTTCTTTTGCCGGGGAAGAATTCCAAATGCAGAGCACAATTTTGGCTTGTTAATTGTAGGGTTGGCATGATACGGTAACCACAAAAAAATGGTGATTACCACGTACCAACCACAAACTAGTGGTACGCAAATTTTCATACCACGTATCAACCACAAGTCGTGGTTACCGCATATATGGTAACCACGACTTGTGGTTACCATCGGTACATTACCATGGTTACCGAGCTGTAATTCTGTTAGTATTTTTTTGAAACCCCCTGGCTACCTTTGGATAGTCATCAAAGTTATCGAACGAAAAAAATATGGTTTCCAAAATTAATATGGTTACTATCTATTAAAAGTTTAGATAAATCAAGTTCATTACATAAAGTACAAACCAATTCAAACCAACTAAGTTCAAAGTTTTGAAACAAACCAAGTTCAATTGTTCAAACATTCAAAATGTTCCTGCAAGTTCAAACAAAACAAGTTCAAAGACTTCAAATATTCAAAATGTTCCTACTGTTTCTAGTAGAAAAAATAGAAATGACCAAATTAATATATATACTTGGTAACCATGGTATTCAAATTTCATTACCATTACCTTACCACATTCACGTGGTTACCACCAAGATGGTTACCACCATGTTGGTTACCACAAGTGTGGTTACCAACATAACTGGTTTGTGGTTGGTATGGTAATTTCCGTAGCATTTGCCAGCCCTAGTTAATTGTACTGGACTAGCTGTTGGGTTTTGCTGGTTTGGCATTAGAAAATGACATGCTTGTTTGTCTTCTTTTTTTCCCCCTTAGAGGTGGTTGTCAGCCCGCCTTTTATTTTTCTTCCCCTGGTGAAGAGTTTGCTGCGACCAGATTTCCATGTTGCTGCACAAAATTGCTGGGTTAAGAAAGGTGGAGCATTCACTGGTGAGATCAGGTATGCTTTGAGAAGCTAATTTTTACAACTCACTCTTTTTTGCTTGCTCTTTTTTTTTTAATTATCCTCATTTATTCTTTAGATGTTAAATGAGTTATGTAACTTTATAAACGATGAGCAGATGATGTTATATGGTCCCTTCTAGTAAACCTTTGAATTGGACAACAAGTTGAAATGGGAGCTATAGCAACATTAGGAAATCACACACATATGTTATTTTGTGTGTGCATCAAATCACATCATACTTTTAATGTTTAAAACCATTTATTAGATGACCCAAACTGTTTAAATAATTGGCTTTCTTGACCTATTGTGTTAAACTGAACCTGAGAGTTGTGGTTCAGGGTTTGTCATTTCTCATCCTTTACCCCGAAAAGACCGCATTTGTAAGGGATTTGAATTCGAGATGACCTGATCCGAACTTGTCATCCTAGAGTGATTGATATGGCTAAAGGTTTCCTTACATTTAGCTTTAGCTTTTCTTTTGAATAATCAACTTTTTTTTTTTTACTGCTAGAGAACAAATCATCCTTCTGAAATTTTAGATAATTGCCAACTCTAAAAAAAAAAAAAAAAAAATTCAGGGTTCTAATAACAAAACACAATAAACTGAGGCGGTGCCGGCGATAGCAGCCACCTGTATTTTGACATGACACTGGCCTTTTCTTTAACCTGTCAGCAGTTCATTGCAGCCATTCTTGAAGCTTTGTTCTGGTCTTTTCACCTTCAGCCATTCCTTGCTTCTTTTAATTGCATCCTATTCAAACTTGTGCCCAATCCACCAGTGGAAATCATTTTCCCCTGAAATATCATCTAATTTACAATTTTGCATCTCTTATCATCTAGTGTGCCAATATCCTTAATTTTGGCACCTTTTGCCAGCCTTTGTTCACAATGCTCCAGTCAACAAAGCAAGGTCTGGTTACGTTTGAGTCTCCTCAACTAGTTTATTAGTTTGTTGATGACAAAAAATCTTGCTCTTCTTCATCATATAACACTTTTTTTTTTGTTTATATAGTGCAGAGATGCTTATTGATTTAGGAATTCCTTGGGTCATTCTTGGGCACTCAGAAAGGAGGGCTCTGTTGAATGAGTCCAATGAGGTAATGATTACAACTTGGATAAAATAATTGCTTTGAGACATTTTCTGAAGTATTATATGCTGCTTCGTTGTATCGTGCTTATCAAAAAAAAAATGTAGGATCTCATGTTTCACACTTGTTTTGCCTGTTCGAAAGTTTGTAGGGGAAAAGGTTGCATATGCTTTATCTAAAGGTTTGAAAGTAATAGCTTGTGTTGGAGAGACCCTTGAGCAGCGAGAATCTGGATCGACCATGGAGGTTGTTGCCGCGCAAACAAAAGCAATTGCTGGTGTGTTCCCAGAAAGAAATTGTCTTATAATATTATGAATTTGTTGTATGTTAATTTGTAGTAATTTGCTGCCGGCTTTTGTTATCACTAATCATTCAGAAACTTATGTAAAAATGGCTAGAGAGATTAATAGGAATATATTCGAGTAGACTTAAATTTTACTTTCACATGTCCAATATGAGGCCTGTATCTTTATGTATTGCTTAGTAATGAAATATTTTATTAATCATCGTAACTATTTTTTTTTATGTAAAAATGGCTAGAGAGATTAATAGGAATATATTCGAGTAGGCTTAAATTTTACTTTCACATGTCCAATATGAGAGGCCTGTATCTTTATGTATTGCTTAGTAATGAAATATTTTATTAATCATTGTAACTATTTTTTTTAATCTTTTTCATATTTAATCTGGATGTTTGTATTACTTTAAATTGATCTATAATTATATGTTTTGTATCTCCTTAAATACAGTAGTCATCAATTGAAGTTATAGCGTCCAATAATTGAAGAAACTGAAGTTTTATAATATAAATTTCTGCCAAACTTCAATGTGAATTGTTATGGATGACACTCATTTCTAGTTTTATGTAGATAAACACAGTATGTAGTTAATATCTATTGAACAATATATAGGAAAGGAAAGAAAATATCAGTGTTATACATAGATGAGATAGCATTACTACAAATAATTGTTATATATCCATCTTATCCCTAGATAGATTTTATGCCGGTGTACTATTTGTGTGTATGTCTAGGGAGAGAGATGAAGTTCATGCACAAGCAATGATGCTACCTACATTGGATGCAAATACTACCATCAGAATACCCTTTGACATTATCAAATATATAATTATTGTAGGTCATGGATTTTTTTTGTTTTTATGGTCCCTGCAGCTTGTCTATTGATTAACTTATGTTGTTCTTATGCAGAACGCGTATCTGATTGGTCCAATATAGTTGTAGCATATGAACCTGTTTGGGCTATTGGAACTGGAAAAGTTGCCACTCCTGCCCAGGCTCAGGAGGTATGTGTTGCTTCTTTCCTTAAGTTGAAGCTGTTGTATAGAACTATTTTAGCTGGATCATATGAATATGATGGTCTTTGACAGAATGTATCATGATTGATGTGACCGTTTCATTGAGCTTAACTTTTAAGGAATTAGTGTTGCTAACATTAGGAACTATGGGTTCATCAACCTGAGACCTGGCACCAAAGGGCTATCAGCCAATTTCACAAACCAACCAACACACCTCCAATTCAAAGCACTTAGACTCTTGTTGAATGGAACAGGTGCACCACGAATTGAGGAATTGGTTACATGCTAACAGCAGTCCTGACGTTGCTGCAACTACAAGGATTATATATGGAGGTAAAGTTGCTCTCTTTCCTCTTTGCAACCCTGAAGTGATCTCATCCTTGGTATGGTGGTGCTTAATTATTTGAAGGAGATATCTTAGGCTTTATATTTACATCAAGTGATTTAAAATATAGAAGTCGGATATTTGCGTCCTTTTGTTTCTTTAAATTATTTAGCAAACACCCTTTCGTTTCTTCAAGTTATTAAGCTTTGTGAATATTATTGCATCCTTTTGATTCAGTTAAAGAATCACATAGAGTTCCAAAAGTGGCAATGCTATCAAAATTACCGGAGTGTGATGGAAATGGCTGAGTATTAGTGCTATTGATCGACTGATTAATGCTATTAATGTTAGCTTTGTCAACGTTGGTTTTGTCACTTTTCTAATTTGTATTTGCTTATTTGCTGCTGTAGGGTCTGTCAGTGGCGCAAACTGCAAAGAGCTCGCATCACAGCCTGATGTCGACGGATTTTTGGTTGGTGGAGCCTCTCTCAAGGTAATAAGACAAGCTCCGTTCCGTTACTCTGATCTATATCTCCTTGCGCGATGGTCGCTAACATTATCATTCTCTTACCAGCCGGAATTCGTCAACATAATAAACGCTGCCACTGTGAAAAGTGCACAACTCTGATCATCACCAGTACCAGATGAAAAGCTGTACTCTCCAAGTGTGCTTCTTCTTGAATGAATAAAATAACACCCTGCTGTGTTAATGTCGGTTAGCTTGCATAACATATCTCGTTGAGGTGAACTCACAACTCCTTAATAACACTGCACTTGAGAAGCTGTATATTTTGTTATGGGCGTTTCACATTGAAGTTGAAGAGGATCGGTCGCCAAGTTGGTTCAGCTTCAGAGATGTGGCTTTCGAATGTGAAATGCTTATGCGGTGTTTGCAAAGTTTGATATCAAAAAATAAAAATAAAAATTTCTTATATAGTATAGCTTGAGAATTCCCAACAACGAGGAGGTGATGTCTCTTTCGTGAGCTTTTGTTCTCATCTCTCCGGTGTCAAGACACCGTGTTAGTCTAGTCTCTCCCGTGTGCTTGGCATTCGTTGTCTATCCATGGTCCTCCTCGATTTCTATGCTGGTTGGGCTGATGGTTATAGTGATCGGTTGGGGGAGTCTTTCCTTTTTGTTTTATTTTTGTTTCTTCATTGTATCATGACATTTAGTCTCTCTGCCATTTTTGGCCCCTTGATTTACCAGGTGGTAATGTTTGATGGATTCTAGTTGAAGATTACTTTGTTGTTTTGTGCGGATATATTGGGTTTGTTATTGTTGCGGTGGTTTATGTTGAAAATATAAATTCAAACAGGTTTATAAATTTGGCGGGATGGATGTTAAGAGGCATAAAGCAGAGAGGATAAAGAGGAGTGACTTTAAGATCATGGGCATCACGTCGTCCACCTCCCACAACCAAACACCACTTTCATGTGAATTCCATGATAGATAGATACATTTTTGGTCCGCCCTCGTACACTCCAACCAACCCCCCAAATGCTTAAACAAAGTCTTCCTCCACCGCCACTGCATTCATGCTCAACCGCCCTTCCAAGTCCCATCCATATAAAGATGCCTGTCCAGTGGTCGTGGCGCTGTCGAAACGGCCATGAAGTTTGAGGAGTTACTGATGCAGCCCAGCCAAGGTCGCCGCAGAAGGCTCGCTCTCCAGGAGGAGGTGCACTCAATTGCAACCTTTGTTTCTTTGTATTTTATTTTTTAAATTCAAGGAAAGCAAAGGTGATGTGATGAGTTTAGTTCCATTTCTGGTATAGGTTGAGGAGCTGCAGGAAAGGCTGGACGGAGAGCTAAGGCTAAACAATGCGTTGAGATGTGCTATCAAGGGCCCTTTCCTTTCTTCCCGATGCCCGTCCCCTGAGCTTCTTCCGTTAAAGGTACGTCTACGTTGTTATTTCAAACACCATGCACCCTGTTCAATGCGTCTCTAACACGTACTGATCTATGGTGATCGGGGCAGGTACAGGTGCTTCTGACGGAGCTGGCCCTGGTGGAGGAAGAGATACTATGGCTGGAACGCAAAGTCAGGAGGCTGAAACATACACTCTTCCAGGAGAAGGAGAAGAAGCTCGCCGCCACTGACCAAAGTTTTGATTTGGAGTTGAGTCTGGCGTCACCCGGTAGTACCACCAGTAGCAGGTGTAAAGCTGTACATCACACAAGAAGACCGAGTGTGATGAGCTCTGCTAATAATTCGGATGCCCATTCCAACTTCAATGGTTCGTACGCTCCTCTTGCCTGCCTCTAAGACCATCTCCAACGGCTTCTCCATTTCGAAGATTTGGAGAATGATTTAGCTTTGGATAAATACTGCTTCCCCATTTTGGTGAATGAGATGGGAGAACATATTCTCCAAAATCTCCAAAATGGGGAATCTGTTGGAGATGCACTAACAACTTGCATTTTCCTCACTCATTTGCTTGTTTTGGTTGATTTAAATGTCACTTAAATATCACCTCACAACTTGGTTGTCATTGGTTCACTCCCATTCCTCACTTTTTTGCTTGATTCACTCTCTGTCTCTATGGAAAGCAGAAGAGATCGTTGATCGATCTCAGGGAAGCACTCAAAGCATTCCAACTCCATTGGATATAGACATTTCTAGTATTGAAGAACCAAACAGAATCTCAGAAGAGCTTCTGAGGTCTCTTCTTACCTTATTCTTAAAGATCAGTAAGGCATCAGAAGGATCAGCTGCTACGAAGCACACCCTTTCTCGCATCACTTCAAGAGGCTTTCCCACCAAATCTTCCTTCACCTGCAAAGCAAGACCGTCCATCAACAGCGACACAATCCTGACTATCGATCCATGGGACGCGGCTGCATACAAAGGATACACCCACATCACTCGAAGCTCCTTGAACAAAGGCTACACCTCTGATTGCAACACAATACTGAGAAGAATCAGGTTAGAGACCAATTAAATTTGGTGCTTTGTTTTGTGCAAAGGAGTTATTGCTGAAACAGGTTGCTTGAATCAGGGTTCTGCTGGATAAGCTATGTGATGTCGATTTGGCGTTCTTGACATACAAGCAGAAGCTTGCGTTCTGGATTAACGTGTACAACGCTTGCATTATGAATGTACTGTAAGACAGCTTATGTCGCGCGCAGCTAATATAGTTATCTCGTACTATCTCATTTGACGTCCTTTTCTCATTACCTTTCTTGTGCTTGTTGTTGGTGTTGTGTTTAGGCATACTTGCAACATGGGCTACCTTCAACCCAGGAAAGAATGTTGTCACTGATGAATAAGGTAAGCTGCATCACAAGTTTCAATGTTGTATTTTATTCAGATTGAACCTGAAGGTAGTTATTGTCGCAGGCTGCGTTGAATGTTGGTGGAATAGTGCTTAACGCCCTGGCTATCGAGCATTATGTTCTTCGCCATCCACACAGCTCGAAGCATGTAAGTAAACAAATTCTCGGCCTCACCCAAAAGATCACCCAAACTGACATATATATGTTGGTTTGTCTAAAAAATGAAGGATGTAGCAGATGAGAAGGAAATGCTGTTACGACGTGCCTATGGGTTGAGGTATCCAGAACCGAATGTCACGTTTGCTCTTTGCAGAGGCAATTGGTCATCTCCCGCTGTGAGTTGCATTATGAATGCTACATAGCTAGCTTCGATCTATGTAAATGTGAAGAGATGAAGTTAAAAATGGCGATTTTTTTACTTGCAGTTGAAGGTGTATAGCCCTGAAGAAGTGGTGAATGAGCTGGAGAGGGCGAAGGTGGAGTACTTGGAAGCTTCTGTGGGAGTTAGGAGCAAGAAGAAGGTGCTGGTGCCGAAGCTTCTGCAGTGGCATATGCATGATTTTGCGGATGACTTGGAATCGCTAATCGAATGGATTTACAGCCAGCTTCCACAAAGCGGATTGTTGAAGAGGAAAATCATGGAGTGTCTGAGTCATGAAATGGATCCGATAAGGAACATGGTAGAGATTGTTCCCTACGAATACGAGTTTCGTTACCTGCTACCGACACTCGATATTAAGGAACATATACCAATATGAGTAGAAAGGAGAGGGTCATCTCATGAAGCGCAGTTGAGGAGCAATGGCACTATGTCTTATAATTCTCGTGGCTTAGATGAAATGAAAATAGGTAGCTGCAAAGCTCAAATTCCTTTGTACTATATGGAATAACCTCTTTTCCGCCTCTAATTTTAAAGAGTAACTACTTTTTATAACTTGGGCTTGCAACATGATTACGTGTAATTGTAACTGTTAGTGGATGTTGGGAAACGGGTAACTAACACTTGATTACGTGTGACTCGGACAAACTCTCTTTATAAATAGGACTTTGTATTAGGCCCCGTTTGGTATAAGGGTGGTAATCGGAATGGGAATGGGAATCAAAAACTGGAATAAGTCATTACCGAGGCATGTTGTTTGGTATAATACTGGAATGAGAAATTAACAAATTCAACCTCAAATACCCAAATTTATCCTATCCAATCTAATAAATATATAAATTCAATCTCTCAAATTATGCATAAGTTCATAAATTTAACCTATGAAATTCATGAATTAAGAACACACCAGCAGTAAACATCGATGCCTCAGGGGGTGGGGAGAGAGGGAGATCAGAGGGCTGTGATGGCGGTGGTCGAGAGGGAGATCGGAGAGGACGACGGTGATGGCGGTGGATGTGATAGTGTACTGCAAAAGGGGGGGGAGAGAGGGGGGAGATCGGAGAGGACGACGATGGCGCTGGTCAATGTTATGGAGACGGAGGACAGTGGCATAGATCTGGACGGAGGACAACGCGGTAGATCTGGATGGGGAGAGAGAGAGACCCGTAGAGATGGAGGATGACTGGGACAATCGGCAGATCTTGACAGAGGACGACGGCCACGAAGATGAAGGCGGCGACGGCGACGAAGATGAAGGCGGCGACGGCCGGCCACGGAGGGGGCGACGGTGGTAGATCTGGACTGGGAGTGATTTGAACGAAGGTGGAGTATCGACAAATCTGGACGGAGGGGCTGCGTATTTGGGGATGGGAGGATCCCCAAACTTTTGAAGAGGGATGAAATTGGGCTTGAAATTGGGAATGGGTGATTAACAGTGGGAATGGGTGATTAACAGTAATGATTATCAATTTTGAGCGTACCAAACATTAAAAACCGGAATCCTCCATTCCCATTACTGATTTCTAATTACCAGTAATCATACCAAACAGGCCCTAATGGACAAACTTATTTTCCACAACTCTCAAAATACACTAACACGCCGCTCGAATCGGGGTTGGAAGAGACATGGATCAAAGAAACAGAGCAAAACCAAATGCCCACACACCTTCTAAAGAACCCGATGAAGGACAAGCTAAGCATTACCAGAGTAGCATGCTGAAAAGCAGGTGTAATATATAAGACATGATCTTCTAGTGGCATTAAGACAAGTTTCTAAGGAAGCACCTTCTGAACAACAATATATGTTCCGAGTCTCCTCCAAATAAATGAACTAAAATAAGGCAACAAAGAAGTTAAATCATACGTGTTGTTTGAATCCCTATTGATATAAGCTTCATCAAGGTGATCAAATATTCAAATGCTCTTTTTTTTTTCTGGGGGAGGGGAGAAATGAGACTATTAAGGAAGAAATGGTATGGAAGCAACGCACCTCTATATCATTTTAAATTTGTGGAGGAATACAAGTGTACCAAAAGTTCAACAATTCAAAAGGTTATAAGGTTTAGCAAAAGGTTATCAATACATTTATTAAAGTAAAAAAGTGACAAAGTCACATATTACTCTTGCTCTTTTAGATACTCCGAAAGTAACTCCTACATCAATGAATATCAAGTGAGTCTCAAATATGTCAAAAGCATGAGAAACCATTAGGCTCTTAGTATACAATTTCTTGGGAAATGATAGAGCTTATTAGAATATGGTGATTATCAAACAAATAATGAATATCGACATTAAAATCATTATAAAGAGGTTAAAAGAAGCAATTCAGATAATGATAGATTATTTAAGCAACATGTTTTATTGGACACGTAGCTCGAACATCGAAAAGTGTAATAATGAATAACGATTCTAGATGGATTATATGAAGTTTTAACACAAAAGTCTACAATAGGTGATGTGAGTGAGAGTAGATTCACTAATAGTGGATGTGTTTTTGGTTGTCAATAAACGACTCCAAATGTTATTGATATGGGCGTGGTAGTTGCGTACCCATATTCATTATTGATAAAAAAAATATAGATGAAATGCATGAAACATTAATGTCCAAGTATAATAATATGCAACTGATTAAACCAAAATATCGTTACAAGAATGTATTAGGTTAAAGTCTCATAATGACAAAGTCTCAAAATGATGACAATGTATTAGGTGCTAAGATGTCATAAAAAGTTGCACTTTTTCCTTAATCTTGTATTATGTTATCAGGACATATACACAAAGAACTTAATACAATTAATACGAGTTTCTATGGAACAAAGCAGATAATAACATGTTGAAACCGAGATTCGATATAACGAAAGTGATTTAATGCGGAAGCGAGAGATAAGAACAAGAAACTCAAAACAAATATGCAAGAGCAAGAACAACACTAGAGTTTTACGAGGTTCGGCAAAGATATGCCTACGTCCTCGGGGCCTCAAGAACAGGCCGAATCCACTAGGTAATGTTCAACAGAGGGTTACAATCAAGCAATGCAAACGTAAACCCTAGATCTAAGCATGTACGAGTTTCAGAGATACAAGAGAAGAAGATCCCCCTGTGTGGGATGACCGGAGTTCGAAGATCTCTTCGAAACTCCCAAACCCTAGATCTCCAGATGTGAGACAAGCGGCAACCAAAGCCAGAAGCTTAGCCGCGCCAACACCAGGAGATCACCGAGAGCAGCTAACGCCTTCGTCGTCACAATCGCCGGGGAGGAGCCAGGAGAAAACCCTAGAAACCCTAGAACCCTTTGAGAGCGTTTGAGAGGAGACGGAGGAGAGAGAGAGCTGAACTGAAGGATCCAGAAGCTGCTAGCGAGCTTAAATAGCTAGGGCTTCAGATCTCAAGTGAGGCCAAGACAAAACGCAGCGCTTCATCAACTGGATAGGGCCGCCAAGCTCACTCAGTGCTGGAGAGATCTTTGGGCTCGGGAATGGGCCTAAGGCCCACATATCCGGGTAAGACTTCTATCCTTATATCATACATATTATACATACATTATATATACTATAGGTTATACATTATCACTCCACAAATATGTACTAGACCCGTTAGAGGATCAAGTCGATTTCTCGACTCAATACAACTCAGTCAAGTCTAATCATATCTTGTGCATCCATGTATATCCAAGCATATAATATATGTTATATGTATACTCATCATACACTCATACATGATTACAAGCACATAACAATATTACATGTAACACATATGAAAGCAAGACATAGGGAAATATAACATATAACATTACAACATAACAAAACCACAAAACTATGGGTTAAGAAAAATGCCTCAAAAAAAATATAGTACTCGAGAATGAGAAGAAGAGGTCAGGGGCTTCCTGGTATTTGGGAAAGCTCTTAATGGTAGTAAATGAACTGAAACAAGGCCTAGTTGGCTTGTTGGAAATGAAGAATCCATTAACTTTTAAAATAATAACTCACTTTTCCCCATCCACTTATTACCCAGGCAAGAAACGCATCTTCGGTTGATATTACAAGACCAACTAGACAAGAAAATTATTGAAGATATCACTTATATGAGAGTCATAGCAGCAATGAGTGGTTTACTACTGGTTTCGCAATTGATATGCATATGCTCAACAAAAAGGCCATTAGACTTCGATCACTGTGTAACTGGATGCGGGATCTAGATACTTATTCTAATGTTAAGAATTTTCTTTGAAAAATATCATAAAAATGGGATTCCAACTAAATCTAAACTAGAGGAAAGGAAATTTGCAATTCCGTTTCAATGTGTTTTTGTAACCATTTGCAAGAGGACTTAATACACCTATTGTTTGATTGTCCAACGACAACCCAATTTATCAATAACATTAATCCAAAACATTAATCCAAACATTCTGAAGGAAATCCTATTAATTAATAAGGACAAAAAGAGATAAACATTACAGAGTATCTCCATGAACTTAACCAAAAAATTGGATCAAAGAGTATAACAAAACTCGCTATATTATCAGGTAGAGTATTTGATATTAGAGAAACCTTAAAAAATGATTCTAATAGCATTAATTGGAAGATCCATCGATTATATAAAAACACAAATTTTAAATTGGGAAAAGCCAAAAGAGAAGATGTTGATAAAAATGAAAATGGCTACAATCACTTTATAATAGACAAAAAATAAAATAAAATTACCTAGTAGAAAAACTAACATAAAATGGAGAAAACCAAAAACAAATTATTTCAAACTTAACTTTAATGGATTACTCCTTTTGAATGGGAATGCATCTTTTGTTTACGTAATTAGATACTACCATGATAATGTAGTAAGTATGACCGCTGGTTGATATTTCGAGTCCTCGGTCCTAAAGGTGAAGGCATACACTCTTCGAATAGGATTAAAAGAGGCTCTCAATCCTAACATCCAACAACTCAAGGTTGAAGGAGATAATTATTAATGCACTTTGAGTCAATTGAGATGATTATATCAAAGGTCTTTTTGAACCCGAATTGATTGACCCTTTTAGATCATTTCTCTTCGATATTGAATTGTAGATTCTCATCTGAAATGATGATGTTCTAAAGTAAGCTAAACACTTAAAAAAAAAACAAAATCATTAACATATTCTAAACCGGTCTAATCCAAAATCATTAACATTATCTAAACTGGTCTAATCCAATTCAAACCAGATTGCCAGACCAAACCCACCCAACCCAAAGGCCTGAGGCGTCGAGGCCTAGAGTTTTTGGGATGGGCTGATCTTCAATACTCCATCAATTGTCATATGATTTTGGGTTTGTTCTTGCTAGTTGCTTTGCTATTCAATCAAATCGCTCCAACTGCATCCAAGGGTCAAGGCTAAAAGGACAGGAAGAGTGCAAAAGCAAAGCAGCAGGAAACGCGGCGGAGGAGATGGGCGGCGCCGGTACTCCCGATTTCTTCTACAGAGAGGCCCAACGCCTTGGCTACGTCGCCCGCTCCGCCTTCAAGGTCTCTCTCCCTCTCTGAAAGTACATCCCTTTATGGCATTCCAACTTCCGAACGCTGTTTTAATGCGGGCGGGGCTTTCCATTTTTGTGTTGATTTTTGTTTTGTTTTGCCAAGAGCAGCTCCTCCAAATGCAGGAGAGGTACAAATTGATCAAGTCCGGTTCTTCTGTTCTTGATCTCGGATGTGCGCCTGGTGCCTGGCTTCAGGTTCTCCCGCCCTCCCTCCCTCTCCCTTTTCTTGATGTGATTTTGTATGAATTTTCTTGGATGTCTGTGGTTGTTACAACGACATTTTTTGCTGCTAACCAGGTGGCTTGTCAAAGCTTGGGTCCTCTAAAAAATGGAGGCTTTGTGCTGGGCATTGATTTAAAGGTAAGCCTTGTTTATTTTTGCTGAAGTTTGGCTGCTAATTTCAATCATTTTGTTGTTTGGTTGCCAATTTCAGTAATTTTCTTGTTTATTTCTTTTCACATCTGAATTTGCTGATTTCATCAGCGCAGACGGTGAAGGTTCCTTCCTCACTTTGTGATTCGAGGGTTCAAACTGTGAGTGCTGATTTGATGACCCTTTCCAATGACGATATCAGGGGTTTGTCGCCCAAGGTTTGTTTGTTTTTTTTCCTCAGTCTCACTATGTTTTTTGGCTCAATTTATGCAATCTCCATCTTAATTCTTATTGTTTCTTCATCTGTTGATACTTGCTTGTTTTAGACAGAGGTCAATGTATGCAATATGTGTCACCTCAGTGTTCACTATACAGACTTGATATTGTGCTTCTAGTTTAGCTACTGCTTGATTAACCGAGAAATTGTATCTAGATTGAATACTCATCTTATCGCTGGTATGGCTGGTTCGGAAGTTGATAAGCCCTTAGCATAGTACATCTGATACATCTTGTTCAATTGCTGTTACTCATCACTATGGCTGTTTTATTAAGATGTTATGGCTTCTTTTCTAGTCAAATCCTGTGTATGGTTTAAAATTTCTGCAACCAGTCTTTTCACCTTCCTTTAATTTTGTAGCAACCTTAACTTTTCTTGCAGTGATTGGAACCTAATTATGTATATTGCCCACTTTGAGCTCCGATTTATAAAAAAGCTTATTTTAACAAATTTATTTAATTTCACAAACATTCTTTGTGTATTTCCTTAATTCCTATTCATGTTCAGTAATTTATGGAGTTCACTGGACAAGTTTGCTAGCACAAAAGGTTTGTCTAACTCTTCCGTTTTCTTGCCTCGCCATAGATCAAGTAAAAAACACTCAGGCCTCAGCTCTTCTTCATTTTTTATCTTACTTGAAAGGCTTTAATATTGAAGGCCTCAGGAGTCAGGATCCACTTGCCCCCCCACATCTTGATGGTTCGGCCATCTCCAGCAACCCATCTAAGCCCAACCTCTCGTCTAGTAATAAAATATTCCACTTTGAGGATCTGCTCTGCCAAAGAATTACCATTCCGTAAGGCGAAGAATCGAGATCCTGAAATCCCAATCCTCCTTGCACAAACACAATCTTTCCCATTTAATCAAATGTAACTTCATCTTCCTCTTTATCAAAAACTCCATCCTCCTCATCATAATCCAATTGTAAATCTGATTGTTAAGCTCCATGCATAATTCTTAAGAGGTCAGAAAGTAAAAAAAAAACAGCAAAGAACGGTTAGTGGTCCATTGCCTAGGTGCAAAGTATTGACTGAGAAGTGCAGGTCGCACACACAAGCTAGTGTATATTTAATTTCTAAAACATATTTTTGACATAATCAATCAAGCAAGTTAAACACATCAAACTCATATGACAGATTTACCAGAACTCGTGTTTGGATACAAAAGCAAAAGGAATTGAAGAAGATCAAACAACATTGAGAGAAAATTGTGGGGAGGAGAGAATTAGTAAAAACAGCTAGTTTTGGTGTTCATGGTGAACACCTTATTCAGTACACAAGTAATTTTACAAGCTAAACAACATTTATTACAGTAAACTAAACCCCATCTGATTTTCATTTCCCTGCTTACACAAATCACAACTAAACACTAAGTGACTTCATCCGGATGTGGGAAAGCTTTGCTGTCCTGATGTCTCAGATTTCTGACGGGTCTATCCCAATCATTGTCAATGATATCTTCAACTTTTGGTAACTTGTTCTTCTTAGCCACATTTTCTTCGTACCAATATTTTAGAAGTAATTTTATACTTTATTGCTTTTATTCTATAGTATATTGTTGCAAACTTCTGTTTTATATAAAGAAAGCAACATGTTACCCTAAGTGGATGAGGCATACATCTCAAACAATTCGGAGGACTAAAGTGAGGGCTTTGTTTCCCCTCACTTTAAGTGCAAGGCCCATGCATATACCCAGGCACTAATCTTTTATTCTCCCAGATGAACTTGCTGCCTAGTATACTCTCATGTTAGTGTAGTCAAATGTGAGAAGCAAACAAGAGATAAACCAAGGCCCCTTAAGTAGCTGGAGAGTGTCCAACCCCAATCATTAGTAGCAGCGAGAAGAAGAAAAGGATAGGAATATCTAGGGAAAAACGTATTCTCAGGTCTCTTTTGTGAATATATAAATGATAGAAAAGTCATATGGGATGGGCGTTTCTTTAATTCTTTCTAGAATGCTTCACAAGGAAACCTTAATCTCATTTCTGTTTTTGTTTTGTTGCTCTATTGCATGTAGGGGTGTCATGCGGACACGAGCCACTCGGATTCGGCTCGAAAAACTCGGCTCGAGCTAGTTCACATTTGAAAAACAAGCCGAGTTCGAGTAGGCTCTTGAGCTCGAATCGAGCTCGAGCCGAGTACGAGCTCGAGCTCGAGTAGCTCGTATTACTCTGACAATTTTGCCCCTGGGCTTTTTCACCTTTAGTTTTAGGGTTTCTTAGTAACGAGCTCATAAACGAGCCAAAAACGAACTTCCAGCAAAAATAAGGTAAAACAATAACACGAGCTCGAACGAGCTCGGCTCGGAAAAAACGAGCAAAACGAGCTCGAGCTTGTTCAAATACTCGCGAGCCAAGTTCGAGCTTGCTTCTAAGCTCGAGCTTGAACAGTACCGAGCCGAGTATGAGCAGCTCACTACTCGGCTCGTTCGACTCAAATAACACCCCTAATTGCATGAATTGCAAGATTTTTGGGTTTGCTATGAGATTGTGTGGCTTATTGTGAATTAAAACCTGTTGATCCATGCTCTGTTTGGTTTCTGCCACTATAATATGCAAGCTGTTGACATCAAATGCTATAAGAGTATTTCACTCGTTTTCCTTGACATACAACTTTAGTCATCGGTGTGTTGTGTCATCTTTCAATGTTTGTATTAGTAAGGAACTAATGATTGCCTTCATCTTCACTTGACATTGTATTTTAAATCTAACCTGCAGCAAAAAGGGTTTTCTGTGATTTTATCCGACATGTGTCCCCTTGTATCTGGGATTAAGACAAAAGATGCAGCCTTATCAACTGAGCTGGGCATGCGAGCTCTGAGCGTAGCTGTTGGAGGGTCTGCCTTAGCTCTTCCAGATAATTATTCTTTGGGAGAACGACCAGCAGAAAGTGACCCCTGCAGCTCAAATGAAAGCGGTATACTTCTACCTGAGGGGAATCTTGTTGTAAAGCTTTTGGAGAGCGAAGACCTGCAAGGTGGATAAGCTATAACCAAAATGTATCCCCTTGGTTCTCTTCTTCCCTTCTAGTTGCTTATATATGGCTTTAAACTGTTTGTATGTGGCAGATTTCAACAGAATCTGCAAACCTCTCTTCAGAAAATCGGTATGGTTGAGACCTAAAGCAACGAGACCCTCATCAAGAGAGATATATCTTATCTGTAAAGGTTTACGCGGTTGAGTTACGGGGGAGATCGAGCATGCACAACTGATTCAAAGTTTGCATCCAACAATAATGTAACAGACGGTGGTGTTCATTTTTCAACTCAATATGCAAGAAAGAAGGTGACTTTGTTCACTTTGCATCCCGATTTTGCAACAAGTTCTTTAAACATTGTACACATTCTTTAAACCTTTTTGGGATAGTGACTTTGTGAATATTGATCGGATTTGTTGTATACCTTCTTTCTCTATATAGTTAATGAGTTGAGAAGAGCTTCGGTGAAACATGCTTTGTCTGGCCTCCTTTGATATTCTTATGTGATAAATGCTTAATGTCCATTTTTAAATGAGAAAATTTGCGCCGAAGGCGCAAATTTTCTCCCTAACTTAGTTATTATCCTCCAACTCTGTCATATTGGGCTTTTGTCCACGTAAATTTTTCTGGACAAAATTACCCTCCCATATATAAGGGTTTATGCTGTAAACCACTTTTCTCTCTCCTCACTCCGTTCGTCTCTTCGCTTCCCTCCTACGAGTCGCTCTCTTCCGTTCATACTCTCCGAAGCCAATTTTCGCGGTTGAAATCGTCGATTCTTCTTCGATTCTGCTTCAATGGCAAAGAACAATGTCTCCGGCGACCTCGAGGGATCTGCTGCTGCTGTAATCGATGATAAACATTCAAGCGATCCTTCAAATGGCGGTATGTATTGTGTTTCTCAATTTTATTTATGTTTTGAAGTTGAAACCGACATTTCTTTTCAATTTTTGTCGAGTTTTAGAGAACAAGGACTCCGATGGGAGAGAAGCAGTTGATGGTGCCGCGGTTGACAGTAAAACTGGAAGAGATTCGGCATATGACGGTTTGTATTCCATGCGTTACGTCTTTTACGCATGTTTGTCGTTTCTCCCCCCCGTGTTACCGTGTTTGATATCTAATGTATCTGATTTTGCAGTGAATAAAAGCTCGTCTGAGGAGGTTCCTTCAGTTGAAAGTAGCAGTTCATCTGATCCTTCAAGCAGAGGTGTGTTGGTATTGTTCTAAAGTTTTGTGTATATGTGTGTCCCCAGGCTTTTGTGTTTGGTTTTGTATGAAATGTATACATGCATGTGGTATATCTTCTTTGATTTTAGCATAAATGCAAAATTCAGCATAATCTGTGAAATACCTATTTCAGCAGATGTTGTTATTCATGCTGAAACTGTTGTTGTGTATTATTTGCGTGTGATTCCCAGGCTTTTGTGTTTGTCTTTGTATGAAATTTATACATGCATGTGGTATATCTTCTTTGATTTTAGCATAAATGCAAAATTCAGCATAATCTGTAAAATACCTATTTCAGCAGACGTTGTTATTCATGCTGAAACTGTTGTTGTGTATTATTTGCGTGTTTTTTTTTAGATGTTAATGCCTCTGCAAGTGATCTTCAAGAATACAAATGTCAATTCGATGTGAGTATATTTTTTTTTCCATACATTATCCCCCCTTTTGGTGTGTGTCTATGTTTATTCATGTGTTATGAATGTTTGTTTTTAACAGAGATTGCAGTACTGCATTCCTATAAAGGAAAGATTTTGTGCAAAATCCAACGTATACTGCTCCCCAGATGTCTGTGATGTTATAGAGAAACATTTGTCTACATCTGACTATGAGTTGCTGAGGAGAAGTTGCTTTGGATGGGTTTTTGTTCAAAGAGATAAGATGAAACTTAATTTTCAGCTGATTCATCAAATGATGCTTCGTTTGGTCAAGAGTGGTAAGCTGCATGAATTGTGGTTCAAGGTTGATGGTCTAGTTGCTCGGTTCTCTTTGGTAGAGTTTCATGCAATTACAGGGCTTCCTGTCATAGATACCAAAGTTAAACCGCCCGCGAAATTTGCATGGTCTCATTTTCTGGGGGAGGAGCAGCCAAAGTGTACGTACGATGAGTTGTTGGAGGCATTTAAAAGTTGCAGAAAATCGTCTCCAAAGAAGCTTCAGATGGCAAAGTTGTTGATTATCGAGAAAATGCTATTGTTCAGGCGTTCTAAAAGTGTTAAGAAAGAGCATGCTGCTCTTGTTTGCACTCCATCGAAATGTGAACTGTATCCATGGGGGAGGTTGTCTTATTCCTTGGTTGTGAAGTATTTAAAGAAGGTTCTGGATTGTGATCGATCTGACCCGAGACCATCATATGAATTGTTTGGATACATTTATGCTTTTCAGGTAACTAACTTCATGCATATATGTTTCAGTATCTGTTTGTTTCAACATTTATGTGTCAGCAATGTTGCGTTTCAGCATCTGTATGTTTCAGCATCTGTATGTTTCAGCATCTGATTGGTTGGTTATATTTGTAGGCTTGGATAATGGAGGCTTTCCCGGTGATTTCTGATAAGTTTCGTTGCGATTTCAAAGTTCGTGTGGGTGATCCATATTCTCTTCGTTGGGAGTGTATGGTACGACATAATTACATTGAAGCGCAAGAGTTGTTTGATGGCGATGTGGTATTATTTTTGTCTCAGCAGCTATTTTCATACAATCTTCTTTTTTTATTAAGTTCATTTTTATAATTTCAGTTGTCTTATTTGTGTGTTAATACTGTTGGTTGTGTCAGGCACCCATGTTCCCAACTTTCGCGGAGTTTGCGAGGTCCCCAGGGATGGCATTCGAAGATGAAGTTGCTCACCCCATTCTTGATCACATGGCTGAACCTGTATTTTCCCAACCTGAGGAAGATAAGCTGTATGATTGTTGGAGACTTAGGACAAGAGCATACTGGAGACGGTTCAATTGCTATGCAGATTTTGATTTATCATTGGATATACTTTCTGCTGAACCCCAAGGTGAAGAACAACAAGAAGGAAATGAAGAGACAGGTGGCAATGAAAGCGGAGGGGCTACAGGTTCGAAGAAGCGAAAGACCATGAGTAAAGCTCTGATATTGGTGAAGAAACAGAAGATTGAAACAAGAAACCCTACCCCAACGCGGAGAGGTCGGTCCGCTGGGTTGGTTTCAGCAAAACAAGCTGATGAAATTGTGTCTACCAGAAAAAAGGCAAGGGGTAAGAAGACAAGGGGTAAGAAACCACCAACCGCTGAAGATGCAATTGCGAAACCTAGGTTTGTGTTTCGTAGGAGAGGTAAATCTCTGTCTGAAGATTCCAGTGATTTGTTTATGCCAATTAAAGTTGCTGAAACGGGATTGAGGCTGTGCATCGAAGCTGCACCTGCAAAGGATTCTTTGTTAGGTAAGGATGGGAACGACGATGCCAATGATAGAGTAGCAGAGGCCCCCCAGGGTGGTGTGGCTCAAGGAGGGGATGATGCAACGAATGCTGAAACTGATGAATACATAAACAATGAAGGCACTGAGAACGTTGCCAGAGATGATCACCTGGAAGGAGCGGGGAAGAATGTGGGTGGTGCTCAGGCGGATGATTTCAGCAAACAAGGGGGAAATCCTAGCTGGTTGAAAGAAATACAAATGAGGTTAGATAAGCTTGAAGAATTGCCTCAAAGAGTTTCTGATTTAACTTCGAGGGTGGAGATGCTTGAGGAATGCTTGTCAGGACTGTCAAAGTTGGTGGATGTTGTTGATGATCTGCTGAAGAAGGTAGAGTCTTTAGAAAACAAGTTTACAATGCAAGAGTCAATGCAGGTGAAGACCCAGTCATCCAATGTTGCAACTTGTGACGCAGCGATCGCAAAGGCTGTGAATGAGGTGTTGGATGAAATTCGGGAAGAGGTACCTACTGAGATTCCAAGTCAACCAATTGGTACAAATGTTTCAGCATCTTTGAATGAGGTCATACCTATTACCCTTGTTGAAGGGCAGAAGTCGTTAGATTCATCTTCTGGGCATGTATATGCTGTTGACCTAGGGCGCGACTCTGACTTTGAATTGAAGGGTGGGGAACAGTGCTTAGACGACGACATTTCTGTTGGGGCGAGGAAGGTGGTGGAGGGTCCTGAAGTCAAGGGTGCTGAAACCAAAGTTGCTGAAACCAAGGGTGCTGAAACCAAGGTTAATGCAACAGAAGATGTTGACCCCAATGCTGATGGAATAGGAGACGTTGAAATGGTTGATGCTGAAGCTGCATCACCTCATGTCCAACTAGGCAAAGATGCTGAAATGGGTGATGTTGAAGCAACAAAAGACGCTGAAAGGGGTGATGCTGAAGCAACAAAAGATGTTGCAAGCAAAGATGCTGCTGGTGAATTAATGACCCCACCCCCTGGAAAAACAATACATTTAAGCGATGGCGAAAGTGATGATGAAAACTTGGTGAAGGAGCCATGCATTCAGTGGGATACAATTTCCAAAGATCCTAAATGTGTTGAAGAAATTGAAAAATTCAGGCGTTCAAAGCGTCTTCCAAAAGCAAGTAGCTTTCTGGTGAGCCCGTTTGTTGCTGAAAAGGTAAGGATCCCGAAGCATGTTGAAAAAAAATCATTGCTCAGCAAGGGCGATCATGACTTCATGTATCAATGTGTCAAAAGCAAAAGGTATGTCAATCTTAAATTTTCATGCGTGTTTGCGAGTGATCTAGCTATATATATATACAAACACACACATTCTGACCCGATGCCTTAATCTTTGTAATATGTGCAGGGATTTTTCAGTTCTTTTAATGGGATCCAGAAAAGAGAAGTCATTTTTCAGGAACATTGTTAGGAAGGATGGGTGGCTTGATATAGATGTAAGTATGCTGAAACTGTTTTTCGTTTCATCATCTTTTCGAGTAAATGTAAACATGCATGGATTTCTGTTAATATGATTTTCAGCACCTTACACTGTTTACTATTTCAGCACCTTGAAGCTGGACTGGTCCACATGAGGAAGAGAGTCAGTGAGGATCCTAGCAAATTCGAAGGCATTGTCGTGATGGATCCTATTTTTCATCAGAAATATCTTCCAGAATGCACCTCATCGTACGAAGAAACAACCCCTGTTGAACAATTCACTGCTAGTTACTTCCTGGGCTTATATCCTAGTGATTATCCCAAGAGCTGGGAGTCTGCAAAAATGGTCTACACCCCTTTCAACATAAACAATGAGCACTGGATTGCATTGGAGATAAATCTTGCTGAAAAGGTTATAAATGCATATGACTTCAACCATTACCTTGTGTCTGCTGAAAAGCTTGTCGATCATCTGCGCGGGATGGCTGAGTGGTTGCCACTTCACTTGGATAAGGCTGGGGTGATCCCAAATTTTCAACCGTCTACATTCCACATTAACAAGGTCCCCGATCTACTGCATGATACAACGGGGTATGGGAACCTACATTTACAATGTTTTTAAAGTCATTTAGAAGCATTTACAATGTGTCTGCTGAAAAGCTTTGTTTCGTTTTTTTGCAGCGCATCGTGCGGGGTCTTTGTAATGAAAGCAATCGAGGCGCTGGTATTTGGGGGAGACGTCAGGAAGTTTACCAATGAAAGAATCTTTCGCTACCGAGAACTTATGGTGTCAGACTTGATTCAAGAGAAATGGAGCTTTAAATTCTAGTTAATAGCGTATGCACACCGTCTATCAGATTTAGGGATTTGAAGACATTCTGATGTAGATGTGGTTTAGATATATTTCCGTGGGATATCATGGACAACTGTTGGGTCTTTTTGTATCATTTTGGATGCGTTCTCAGTGGCACTCTTTGAAGCCAGTGGAATTGACATTTTATCCAATGTTTTAATGTAAAATTGTGTATGCATTCCCCGGTTCAGCATTGTTTCAGCAAATGTTTCAGCAAGTATTTCAGCAAAATACTTCATCATATTTGTTTGGTGAAATAGTTTACAAGTTAATCAAAAATCAGAATCGTCATTATTTGTCTGTATCCATCTAGTGTTGAGCTTACTAAATAGATATTTTGCCTGTATCTAGCTGTTTCAGCATCTGTTAAGGTGCCATAGCTGGTCAAATTATGTTTTCAGCACATTTTTCATGCTGAAACAGAGACGATTAAAAACAATAAATGGTAAACATAATGAACTAAAAACAATATGATATAGCAAAGCAATGACACAGAGTACAACTGATTAAAAAAAAAACACAAAGCATCTCATAAAATTCATATCAAAATGCTGAAACAGTGTTAAACTGAACTAAAAATTAGAATCAACACATTTTTCTGTAGCCAGCTTCATTGGTGTTGAGCTTTTGAATTCTTCTCGTGCCCCCTTTGAAGCCATGCCTTACTGTATTTTGCTCTTCTCACAAACTCTCCCTTGGAAAGTAACCTTTTAAAAGGAGGTCGACCACTTCTCTTCTTTACATTGGGCGGGTAACATTTAATCTGTTTAATACATTCAGGAAGGTTTATTTCATCATCAGGGAGGACTGGATATATGGTTTCAGCATGTGCTGAAATCCAAGCTTCATTTGTGTAGAAACTAGCAACAAATTCTGACACATCAAGCCTTTTAGACACTATTGCGGACAGAGCATGTATGCATGGGATTTTCTGAATGTCAAACACCCTACAGGTGCATTTTTTTGCTGAAAGATCAACAACAGTCCGTGTACCTTCTCCAGTAACCTCAAAAACAGACTCGTTCAAGTGCTTTGCAGTGTATGCACCGACATCCTTTTGCAATTCCTGGATCATTTTCATTACTGCAGGGGCGACTCTCTGCGTATTCAGTGCTGCAGACTCCCTTCTATCTCGTGACCACTCTGTCAACTTATCTCTAAAGAATTCCAACAGTGCAATAATGGGCAAATTTTTCTTACCACTCAAAACAGAGTTCAAGCTTTCAGCGTTGTTGGATGTCATCATGTTATACCGATTACCCTTTGCATGTGCTCTTGCCCACCTCTCCAGCTTCGCGGATATCAAATATTTTGCTAGGCCTGGGCATTCTTCTTTTATACGGGCAAACTGGTGCGCAAAATCACCAACAGTGTAGGTTTCAGCAGCCTGTTGGAACATGTCTCCAAGATGCTTTTTCTTGAAAGTTGCTTGGATGTTCTGCTTCAAATGCCACATGCATACGCAATGGGTAGCAGTAGGGTATACCTGTTTGATAGCCTTAGAAATGCTGGAATGCCTATCAGAAACAAACACCAAATCATCTGTAGGTTGTATAACCTTACTGAGTTGCTGGAAAAACCACTCCCAAGATGCATTATTCTCTGAGTCAACAATCCCAATAGCAAGCGGGTATAATTTCATATTTGCATCTTGGGTAACTGCTCCAAGCAATGTACCCTTATATTCCCCTGTTAAGAATGTGCCATCTACTACAACAACCTACAAATAAGATGGGGACAATTAAAGTGCTGAAATCATCATAATTTTGCTAAATTGTAAAAGATTATGTACATATACATACCTTTTTTAAGATGGGGAATGCTCTAATTGACTGACCATAAGACAGGAACAAGTATTCGAACCTTTCAGCACTGTCTGTTTTAATGAGAGCTACTGTTCCTGGATTTTTTTCCATAAGAATGTGACAATACGACGGCAAGGCAGCAAAGTTTGATTCTGGTGACCCTTTTTCTCTCACTTGAGCTATTCGTGCTGACTTCCATGCCTTCCAATAAGTAATTGAGATCTTGTGGTCTGTTCTCATCTTATCAATGATTTGGGCGGGGGTGTATCCACTGTTGAAAACACATAAATTAGCAAATGACGGCTAAAAAAAAAACTAACTGCTGAAATGAAAGCTTAAACTAACGATAAATATAGTGCTGAAACTAATATGCTAAAATTATCTGCTGAAACAGTATACACACCTTGATTTTATGAGGCCGGCAATAACATTGGATGGTGCATGCCTGCAGTGTGTTGTTCTTGTATCCCACGTGCATGTGTGTATATCTCGATACAATATCACCTCATGACAAATAGCTGAAATTCTCTTTGTATGCAATCTCCAATCACAATTCTTGTCTATGCATGCTGCTCTATAATATTTTGGTGTTGATTTTTTAACCTCAAATCCAAATATGTCTGTCATAGACATAATGTATAGAGCATCCTTTATTGCTTGTCTAGATTCAAATGTTTTTCCAACATACATAACCCGCGGGCCTTGAGTGACACGGTTGACAATACTTTCCGTAATAGAGCTTTCAGCACCCCTTTCATCAACTGTGTTCCCTTTTCTTTTCATCATTCCATAGCGCTCATTCCAATACTCATCATTGGAGTTATCTGAAAATGATTCACTGTTTTCATAAATTTCAGCAAGCTCAGCAGTTTCTATTATATCCATATCCTCTTGTGGCACATCCTGGATGTCATCAAAGATAGAGACATTTTCTATTATATCCATATTGCTGGTATGGATCTCATTAGTTTCAGCAAGCTCAGCAGTTTCTGTGACACACAACTCCACAGAAAAATTCACTCCATCCAGCTTACTCAACAACAAGAATTCTTTTAAATCAGCATCAGAATCTACAGTAAGCGGTGCCTTCAATGCCTTGAAGGGGTGCAAATGGCTGAAATCCAATTCAACTGATTTATCAACATTGAATCTGCTGCAAACCTTGTCCCTCAAGGTTAATAAAGTGATTGAATCCTCTAGCACAAAAGCTTTTGAAGTAGTGTTTCCATCGAATAGTAATCCTGTTTCAGCAACTCTCCACTTTCCCCCATACACAACAGTTACAATGTTTGATGACATTTCGACCCCTGCAATTGATTGTTTGACAGTATTAGAGTACTTGAAATATAATTTGAATACATTTCCGCAAAAAACGAACATTGAAACTGTTGATCAAAATAAAAAACGAAATTCTGTTAGTTTCAGTAAATCAAAATAACTTCAACAGATCACAACAGAAAGTATTGATCTATAAGCGATCACAACAAAAACACCTAAAACGATCACAACAGATCTGTTGCAACGTTACTTGTAGCAGAGAAAATCGAAAATCCGTGTTTTAGCAAAACCGAAAATCGGTTAGTTTCAACAATCACATCAGATCTGTAATGAATCAATAGCATAATCAACAGATCGAAGAACATTGCTGAAGAGTAGTTGAAGCATATCGATCGTTTATAGCAGATAAGCATATTTACAGCAGCAAGGATGAAGAGGAGGACGCTTACTTTGTCGATATGCTTATGTAGTAGAAGCAATTCAGCAATTTACAACAGCAATTCAACGTTACTTTGTCGATCGATGAATTTACAGCAGCAAGGATGAAGAGGAGGATGCGTGTGCGGCAAGATCCCCCGTGTGTTTCGGTTTCAGCATGATGAAAAAATCGGTGGACAAATCCCAAATATGGAGGGGGTGGGATCCGGATTCCATATATAGCCTAATTTTGTGGCCTATATGGAAATTGCCCCTTTTTAAATCTAGTAAATCTCATATATGAATGTGGTAAAATGTCAATTTTTAAATCTTGTAAATCTAATATTGCTTCTCGTTTATCGGACTTGCTATCGGCACAATGGTATCTCGCCATCCGCACGGTGTCGATGCCGAATTCCGAAATCGGTGAAGGTGGTGATCGACACTAGTTGCCAATGTTAGTGAAATAGGAAATCTTGTAAATCCAGGCACCAATACCACTGATTCCGCCATTCGATAGTGGTGAACTTGTAGAAATCAGGGCATCTTACATATGTGCAGGGCATCTTGCTGACTCCAAAATCCGGTGGTGGCATCTGGTTTGTCGACTCCTGCAGCCGCGTCATTATCGACACTGTGCGTATGGCGATAATCTCGCCGTGCGAATAAAAACCCCTCGTTTATTGTATGAACATTTTTCCTTTTTTTTGTAGAACCATCAAGTCTTTACAAAAATAATTGAAGGTCCGTAAGAATCAAAATTCTAAATTGTAAAAGTAAATATTGTATATGGAAGTGGAAAAATATATCGACAATGGGAACAAACTTAAGTATATCGATAATATCTATCGACAATGAGATCAAACTTTATATGTACTTAAAAAGTAAGCGGTGAAGGTGAATACAATATATATGGAAGTGGAAAAATATTTCAATAATGAAAACAAACTTGTAACAAGATGCATATCGATAATATCTATCGACAACCAAACTTTACACATGTTACTTAAAAAGTAAGCGGTTAAGGCGAATACCGTATATGGAAGTGGAAAAATATATCGACAATGAGAACAAACTTTAAAAAAAAATATAACGATAATATCTATCGACAAAGAGACCAAACTTTACATGTTAAAAAGTAGTAAGAGGTGAAGGTGAATATACCATATATGGAAGTGGAAAAATATATCGACAATAATACCATACTTTACATGTAATAAAAGAAGGTGAATACCGTATATGGATGTGGAAAAATATATCGACAGTGATACCAAACTTTACATGAAAAAAACAAGGCCTATCTAATGTCCTCTTTATACAGAAAAAAGAAGAAGGAAAAGACGAACTCTGCAGTATAATTAGCGAATGTAAGTTCTTCCAAGCGACCATAGGCCTGTTTCTTTGACGGGTCCCTGCAGAGTAAGATGATTTAGTCATTTTAGTATTTTACAGAGACATGATTTGACACAGTAGTGGGATGCACAATTAGATACAAAGGCAGCACAGATTCACACTCACTTGTGTCTTTGCTGAAGGGAAGACATTCCAAAACCTCAGCGTCTCATCTCCAGCTCCTGTTACTATTGTCTGTACACAACAATTTTCAATCATTCATTCATTCGTTTAGTAATCAGTGCAAGCACATAACAAAATTTGCCTTGCGTAGTGTTGATTTGTTGTTTACCTGACCGTCTGGTGATACAGCAAGATACAGAACTCGCAAGCTATGTCCAGTTAAAGTGGCAACCTTCCCCAAAGAGGGATATTTCCACACCATAATCTGGTTCTGTGAGTATCCATGAGTGCTAACCAGCTCGTTCACGTTCTTGCTCCAAGCAAGATTGCACACCTGGCTTCCTGTATCTATACTGTTCAACTGATTCCCATTTGTAGTGTTCCAAAAGCGGATGCACCTGTCTGCTGTGCCACCTCCCGATGCCAGTAGGCCGCTTTGGTGGGGCGACCATGTTATCGCCTTCACAGCTGCTGTGTGCTCGGTGAGCTTCAACACTGGCTGCTGAGAGTGCTGGTTCCAAACCAGGAGCTGGTTATCATTCCCTCCTGAGGCGAGTTCTCTGTCATCGTGGGACCATTTTAATCCGCACACCTCTGATTTGTGGCCGACAAACTTGCTGATGTAGTCGCTAGGAACACGAAGATCGTGCTGAAGTATGCTCCGATCTCTGCTGCCAGATGATAGGATCCGAGAATTCCATGCCAAGATACCGGCTCTTGTCTGATGGCCGCCCATGCTTCTGATCTTTTTGCACTGGCTCACATCCCAGACCTGTTGGGATTCGATCACGAATATCATCATATTGTTGATGTATGACAAGATAATATACACCATTTAGGAAGTAGTCACACACCTGAACTTGTCCCAGGCTGGTTCCTACCGATATGTATGAACCCTCTTTAGTCCACTGCACTGCGCATACACCATCGTTTGGTCCCAAATCGCACAATTTTGTCACCTGCGAAAAGTAGAAGACGAATTGACTGAGAATCACAAGTGACAACTTATAGTTGCTTCTGGTTTCCTGAACAAAATAATTTCTTTTACCTTGCTGTTTGATGCACTCCACAAGTAAACGCAGGTGCCTAAACCAACTGCCAGTACATTTTGTGACGACCAGTCGACCAAGTTCAAGTAGAAGTCATCCTGCAATGCCGGGGCATCCAAAACCTGCAAATTTCCCAATTCACTTAATCAATCAGTCACACAACCTCTAAACATTCAGCAATCTCTAAACATTTTCCCAATTCTCAATTCCATCTGCAAATTTCCCAATTCCCAACCTGCAAATTTCCCAATTCCCAATTCCATCTGTTCTAATGTGTAAAAAGTCGGTGGATTTCACAAGGATCAATTCACAATCTCTAAACATTCAGCAACTCCGAATTTATTACTTATGCGATTAAACTAATCAAAGAAAGCAGCTTTTTTTGTACCTTGTGAGGAGTCTTGGGCACCTTCCGAGGAGGCTTGAGCGGGGAGGGGGTCTCTGAGAAGGCGGTATCCCGGCCGGAAGAGGAGGGAGAGAAGGGAGAGTTAGGTACGGGGGAGTGCTCGGTTTTGAACCTCAGGATATTAGGGCTCCTGGGAGATGCGTAACCTGCACAAGGAGAAGAAGAAGCAAAATCAGGACCGAACAGCTCCTGTTTCAAAAGCCTCGCGTATACCTCATTCGCTCCTCCTCCTTGTTTGGTGGCTGGCGAAGGAGAGGGCTTTTCAATTAGGTCAAAAGCGTGGAGCCTCGACGACGATCTCAACGGGATGAATCTGTCACTGCAGATCGATTTCGAGTTGGACTTTGAAGACGGGGAAGAGAGGCTGGAGATGGATCGAGGGGAAGCAACAGCGTTGGACATCAATCGGAGCGATTGAGTGGTAGCCGCAGGGGAGGAGAAGGTGTCCAGCTTCAGGGACGCTTGTGACATCCCCATCGGCAGATTCAGCCCGCTCTTTCTGCGCTCATCACTCGCGGCGGCCATTGACATCGATTTCTCTCCCATCGCTCTTCCTGCAGATTTGTGTTTTAGGGAAAGAGGAACAGAGGTTTTTCAACTCAGAAGAAGCAAAGAGGCAGATGGTTTTGGTTTTCGTCTATTTAATTTCCGGACTCCCAACGGTCGGAATTTTGGAATATAGGATGGGAGCGTATCCGTAAATTCGACAAGCCTGCCTCCAACGGTCACAAAATTTCACACTGGTTTCTTAACTAGCCGTTGGCTGTTGCCAGCTCTTACTCGCTCGCCGTGGGTTGTCAATTCCAATTCCTATTGAGTGAGGCTAGAGGCAAGATGTCGGAATGACTATTGACAAGATAATTTCACCTAAATTACCCAAGTCTTTTTCATTTTTTTTGAACACATTGCAAAAAGGCCCAAAACCCTCTCTTCAGAATCGAAACCTAAATCTGACGAACCAATTGTTTTGATTGAAAACAGTCTAAAATCGATAAAATTAATCAAAAGATCAATCAATCAACACACGAACGGGTATATCGGTCGCTTTAAGTGATTATCGAATGACAATTTTAAGTCGTCGTTCGAAAAAACCGTCGAAGGAAGAGCTCGGCAGACAGAAATGAGGTTAATGCATAAGCTCGGCAAGGTGGGAGGAGCTTAATACGTTAACTCGGCAATAAAAAATGAGGTTATAATGGAGCCTCATAAAAGTTTTGTGAGGTTTATAAGGACCCCTTTTGAAAATCTTATCTAAATCCTCAGTGATATAATCCGAGCTAAATAAGTAACCTCGGCCTCTGTTGTTGAGGTGAAGCAGGGAGCTCGGCTTCTGTTGTTGAGGTGAAAGAGAGAGCTCGGCTTCTGTTGTTGAGCTTAGTTAGTGAGCTCGGCCAATATTGTTGAGGCTATAAAATAACCTCCTTGACACGTATTGCATAAATTCATTAAAAGTATATGTGTGATTAATATTGTTATAATGCAAACTCATATGCTTCTAATAATGAGACATACTAAATGACTAAATATGTTTAGAAAATGTTGTTTTCTCCACTTCTGATTGCAACTCTAAATGACTAAATAAATATCATAACTTTATCCAAATTAAATAGTAAATTAGATTTTCTTAAGCAGACATGAAACAAATTAATGCATATTTTAATGTTTTATCTTACGGTAAATGTTTCAAGTGCCCACTTCCCACTTATCCTCAACCTAAGGATTAATGGCGAGTCAGTCGAGCCAAGCGGTTAATAACGAGGGTCATAGGTCTGCCTGATGTTAAACTGGCATATGTCCAATCAAACATGAGCTTTAGAAGTGATGATCTTCAGTAATTTTTTCCTTATACTTTTAATGCTTATATGGCTATATCCTTGGTACAACTTGTATATGAGAGTTGAAAATTGATCACTTTCTTTCACGATGTGATACTATTTTCTTTCTTTTTATCCACCTTTCCACTGATGAAGATCTTTTGACAGTTCTGTATTGAGCAGTTCAAAATAATCAAGCATATGGGCGGAGCTAGGGTGTTAGTACCCCGGGAAATATATATATATATATATATATATATATATATATATATATATATATATATATATATATATATATATATATATATATATATATATATATATATATATATATATATATATATATATATATATATATATATAGAGGGTGGTTCATGGGTGAACAACCCTTATTGTGTAAAATGAGAACACATCTGGAACGTTGATTGAATGAAATGGAAGTCTGAGATTAATAGGCAATTTTGGCTTTTTTTAAATTAAAAAACAGTGGGACCCACGTCGTTTTTTTGCCCACTTGCTGAATGAGGGCGTGTGGGGTGCACTCTCTTCAAATTATTTGACAGTATATCTAGATTATTCAATCGTATCGTCTGATTATGCAATGGTATCGACATATTATGCGATGGTATATGATTTTTTTTTTGTAAATCTTTATAAATGATTGATTATTCGGTCGTCTATGAATGATTATTCGGTGATATATAGATGATTATTCACTCGTATATGAGTGATTATCGGTTGATTATTCGATGGTATTGGTCGGTTATTTGATGGTATCGATGGATTATTCGATGATATCGCTTTATTATTCGATAGTATCACTTGATTATTCGATAGTATCACTTGATCATTGACATATTTAAATTCACCCATAAACAAATTCCACCAAATTATCCTATATACATATGAATAAAGTTATACATACAAATGAATAAATCTAAATTACAGTATCATTGAAATCTAAATTACAGTAACATGAGAACACATCGGTCCATACATATGAATAATTCAACTTTTCCTGCGAATACCTCTTAAATTAGATGGAACAACACAAATTCGACGTCTATTCATACACAATTGGCTACAAATCCTCACAAAATAAACGAATAATTGACAATAACATGACAAACCCCAATTGGGATGTCGATAATGACCGATCGACCTCTCATCTCTCTCAATTAGGTCTAAAATTCTCACCAATTGATTCAATTGTCAAACAACCACCGTATTCATCGACTAATCCTAAACCTAACACATCGATCAACCAATCAATTAACCATAAGAAAAAAAAAAAAAAATTTGAACTCACCCATTGATTTACTTCATTCGTTGATGCACTGTTCATGGTGGGGCTCTGATTTGGGGCTGTAAGGGTGCCTCGTCTCCGTCGCTGTAAGGGTGGTCGGATTTGGGGCTGTTGGTGGCGGCTGGGTGTGGTGGGGCTCGAATCTGGGCTAAGGGTGGCCGGATCTGGGCTAAGGGTGGCCGGAGGAAGGCCGGATCTTTGACTGGAGAGGCGCGACGGGGAGCGAGGAAGGAGAGCGAGGGCTGAGGAAGGTCGGATCTGGAGTCCGATGGCTGCTGTAGCCTCGACCGCCTCTGCAACCGCCATAGTCGTCGCCACCGCTACCTTCGCCATCGCCGGAGTCGTCGCCTTCTTCACCCGCCATCGCCGTCGGACTTCTCGATACTCCGACAACGCCATCGCCATCGCCGTCGCCGTCCCGCCTTCACCGTCTTCCTCGCCACCACCCGCCTTCACCGTCGCCGTCCCGCCCTTTCCCTTTCGCCTGATCGCCGCTCTCCTCTTTCTCTCTCTTCTTTGTAAGCAAAAGCACGATTTGTGGGGGTAGGGTTAGGAATGGGTACACGCGCCTGATATAAGATTGGGGTTGGGTTTTTTCAATTTTCTTTTTCAATTAATTAATTTTACGAAATTATCTCAGCCATCCATTTTCCTTAAACCAACGGTCCAGATGTGTTTTCATTTTACACAATAAGGGATGTTCTCATATGATCTACTATATATATATATATATATGGTTTACTTCAAATGTAAAAAGTCCTTAAAGTGTAAAATATGCTTATTGTGTAAAATTTGCTAATGGGCCTAATTTAATTACTATTGGGCCTAATTTAATTACTAATGGGCCTAATTTTATTAGTAGAATATCTGCCCCCTTGCCCATGCGTGCGCCCTTGCCCCCCTTCTCGGACCCGATTTTTTTTTTTTTTTTTGCCCTGAATTTTTTTTTCGTGGTAACACTTTCTGCTGTGCAAGTATAACTTGCTTTTGTGCACATATAACATCTTATTGTGCAAATATAAGTTTATTTTGTGCAGACAAATAATTCATTATGGGGTAAATAGGTAAATGTGTCTATTTCAATTATAAAAATTTATAATTGAAATATGTTTAATTTATGGGTAAATTGGTAAATATGTCTAATTTTATGGGTACATGCACTTTTTCCCGTTTTCGATACCTTTTGTGCAACTGTGAAGTGCATTTGTGGAACTGTGGAGTGCATTTGTGCAACTGTGAAGTGCATTTGTGCAACTGTAAAGTGCATTTGTGCAACTTTAATTGTGCAATTGTGCAAATTTAAAGTAGGATACAATTGTGCAAATTTAAACTACAATTGTGCAAAATTAAGATACAATTGTGCAGATTAAGAATACAATTGTGCAAATGTAAGATCATAATGTGCATTAATAAGACAAAAGATGTGTTTTTGAAATCGATGTTTTAATTTTGTTTTTTTTTTTTTACTTTTGAGAGTCTGGGTTCACCTCTCGGCTAATTTAGGTTGATAGATGTAAGTTTGAAATCGATTTTTTTACGTATAAGCTTTTAAAATTAAAGTGCATAAATAAGATTAAAATGTGCATAATTAAGGTTAAAAAGTGCATAACTTAGATTATAATGTGCATGATTAACAATTTGCGATTGTTGCGCTCTTGTCTATTATGTAACCTATGTGGGATTTGAACCCACATCTTTTGTGCAAACGCACGTTGCTCTACCAATTGAGCTAATAGGCTAAATTATGATTTTTATGCTAAAATAGAAGAACCTAATCGACCAAAAGCATATTGGAATAAAATTTTAAAATTCAATTAGCTCATGATTCACAAACAATTTGACAATGCTATAAACATGAAATTAGCTCCAAATCAACCCAACAACACAACCATATCATCAATTTCAGTCAATTTGGCCGTTGACAAAAAACCCCAAATTCTAAAGCAAATCCCAATATAAAATTCCAAACTTCAATTAGATCATGATCCATAAACAATTTGACAATGCTATGAACATGAAATTAGCTCCAAATCAACCCAACAACACAACCATATCACCAATTTAAGTCAATTTTGCTTTTGGCAAAAAGCCCCAAATGCTAGAACATATCGCAATATAAAATTCTAAAATTCAATTAGCTCGTGATCCATAAACAATTTGACAATGATATGGACATGAAATTAGCTCAAAATCAACCCAACAACACAACCATATCATCAATTTCAATCAATTTGGCTTTTGGAAAAAAGCCCCAAATTCTAAAACATATCGCAACCTAAAATTCTAAAATTCAATTAGCTCATGATCCATAAACAATTTGACAATGATATGAACATGAAATTAGCTCAAAATCAACCCAACAACACAACCATATCATCAATTTCAATCAATTTGGCTTTTATCAAAAAGCCCCAAATTCCGCTCCTAAATCAAACCCTAGGTTTTAAATCTCAACCTAAATCATTCAAACAATCCAAATAACTGTAATAAACAAGTTTAGAGTTAGAAATCATACCAAATTCGAGTGGAAACAAGGAGAAAAATCGGGATTTCGAAGGTTTTCCGAGCCAAAAGAACCGATTAGCGCTGTTGGGGAAGATGGCTCGGTGTGGGCTCGGCTGGGCACGAACCAAGGGGGTTCCGGGCTCGGGGGGTGCGCCTGAGGGAGGGGGTTCGAGCTGGCTGGGGCTGGTGGCCGGAGGTGGCTCGTGGGTGGCGTGGGAGGCCGACAACCGAAGCCACTGGTGGCTCGACGGTGCTGCGAGAGGTGGGCGCGTCTGGGCTCGAACCAGGCCAGTCCAGGGCTCGGGGGTTGCGCACCGGGGTGGGCTCGAGGGCTGCTGGTCTCTGGTGGCCGGAGGTGGCTCGAGGTGGGTGCGGGTGCGGGAGTCCGAGGGCTCGGGGGTTGCGCGTGTATGTTTGTGTTGATTTGAAAATTTTACACGTTAAGGATATTTTACATTTCAAAGCTTCCCTATATATATATATATATATATATATATATATATATATATATATATATATATATATATATATTATGTTTTTAATGTTTTATTTGTAATACTAAACTATATACATTTTGTTAGGATCATCTGCTCCCTAGTATGCAAACCTAACATATAATTATTTAAGGTATTTTTTAATAATTAAAAAAAAAATATTTACATTGTAAATATCAAATAACATATATATATATATATATATATATATATATATATATATATATATATACTTTTTTTTAAATATAAATGAAATTTTTTAAAAAAATATTAAAAGAATCATTATTTTAGAATAATAATCATAATATTTATTACAAATATCATTTTGTAAGAAAAAAATATGCAAATATATAGAATTGGACATGCACAATATAAATATAATTTTTAATTTATTTGTATTAATTAAAAATACTCTAAATAATTTTGAAATACACCTACATACAAAGTATTCAAGAATACTAATTTAAATATCTTGTAAAATGAAACAAGGTTGAATGGGTAGCTTGGTGGTAAAGGTCCCGATGCTTGCTCAATGCTGAACTGGGTTTGGTAGAGGTCACAAGTTCGAATTCCATCCCTTTTGTATTTTATATTTTTTTTCCCCGCCTGTCTTCTTCTGTTGGATTTTTTTTCCAACCTCAGCACGGCGCACGCAGGAGAAAAGGGATCCTCTCGCCGTCCCGCTCTCCACCGCCCGCCTCCACCACCGTCGCTCCCGCTCTCTACTGCCCGCCTCCACCACCGTCGCTCCCACTCTCCGCTCTCCACCGCCCGCCCCCGCCCTGTATTCTTCTGTTGGAATTGTTTTTTCAAGCTCGAGCTCTCCAACGCCTGCCTCCACCACCGTCGCTCCCGCTCTCCACCGCCCGCCTCCACCACCGTCGCCGACAACCTTGCACCCGGTTCGGTTGGCTGACTTCACGAATCGGACTGGCGAAATTGCCGCAACCTCGCCCGACTTGGACGGTTCGATTCAAAGGTGCATTTGATAATTATAACATAAAAATATTATAAATAATTTGATAACAATTTAGTGGTTAAAGTTCATCATAAATAATCTTAATATATTTATACAAAAATATTTTTCCCTAGCGATAAATCTTTAATAATTATAACATAAAAATATTATTTTATATATAATTTATATTAAAAAAATTTAGACCCGTGCGTAGCACAGGCCAAAACACTAGTGGATAGATGTATTCGTCATGAATGTAACATCAATAGAGGTAATTTAAGATTTCAATATTACTTGTCGAACTGACATATATCAATATTTTTTGTTCATGAAACCATCGTGAATGCAACGTGGATGTAATTCCTAGTTGTTTTTCTATTGCTAATACATTAGATTTCCATAGCATAACAACAGTCACTACCAATGGCTTGTTATTTAGATTAGTACAGGTAATGTAGCTCCAAGTAATTACATTTTTCTTATTTACTACATATAGGGTATTTTGCGTAACTGCAACATGTATTAAAAAATGAGTTTAAAGCTACATTGGAAATAATTTACATACAATGGAACGAATTCTTCTTGACCAATGTGGAGATTCTCAACTTATCCTTGAGTTCTTCGCAGATCATTGCTTAATAGTGTGATTTGCTTCTCCGTTCTTCTCTCTCTATTTTTGTAATTCTGTTATTTTTTGACTTCATTAATTAATTAGCTTAACATGTCAAATCTAATTTTGAGGATAGGTGGGAAGTGGCCACTTGAAACAATTACTAGAAGATAAAACATTAAAATATGCATTAATCTATTTCATGTATGATTAAGAACAACTAATTTGCTATTTAGATAAAGTTATAATATTGATTTAGTCACTGAGAGTTACAATTAAAAGTGGGGAAAACAACATTTTCTAAACTAATTTAGTTATTTAGTCTGTCTCATCCTTAGAAGCATATGAATTTGCATTATAACAAGATCCATCACACATACCTCTGAACAATTTAATGAATTTATGCAATACGTGTCAATGAGGCTATTTTATAACCTCAACAACAGTGGTCGAGCTCCCTCAATAACCTCAACAACAGAAGCCGAGCTCCCTCCTTAACCTCAACAACAGTAGTTGAGCTCCCTCAATAACCTCAACAACATAAGCCGAGCTCCCCCCTTAACCTCAACAACAGAAACCGAGGTTATTTATTACGCTCGTCTTAAATGTATGAGAATTTAGATAAGATCTTCAAAAGGGGTCCTTATAAACCTCACAAAACTTTTATGAGGCTCCATTATAACCTCATTTTTTATTGCCGAGTTAACGTATTAAGCTCGTCCCATCTTTCTGAGCTTATGCATTAACCTCATTTCTGTCTGCCGAGCTCTTCCTTCGACGGTTTTTTCGAACGACGACTTAAAATTGTCATTCGATAATCACTTAAAGCGACCGATATACCCGTTCGTGTGTTGATTGATTGATCTTTTGATTAATTTCATCGATTTTAGGCTGTTTTCAATCAAAACAATTCGTTCGTCAGATTTAGGTTTCGATTCGGAAGAGAGGGTTTTGGGCCTTTTTGCAATGTGTTCAGAAAAAATGAAAAGGGCTTCGGGTAATTTAGGTGAAATTATCTTGTCAATAGTCATTCCGACGTCTTCCCTAAAGCCCTTATGATTCCTATTTTATGAAATGGATAATTTACATAAACACACCCTTATTTTAGCCTCTTTTATTAAAACTACCCCATATTTTCACTTAAGCAGGACATTACCCTTCAGTTTTTTTTCTTGGATTTTCTTGTTCATTTAAACATAGCATAAACACGCCGTGTGTGTGTGTTTTGATGCTAGGATTTAAGGAAAAAAAATGGTGTTTGGTAGTTATTAGATTTTGGAGTTATTTTTCCGTTGAAATGACAAAATTGCCCTCACCTTACTACCCTCCACTTCCTCTCTACTCAGACAAAAGAGGACAATCCGTCTCCCAATTCCTCAGTCTCTTGAGTTACCAGATAGCATGTTGTCTAGTATCTCAAATTCTTACCTAATAAAAAAAATATTAGTTTTACTTTGAGAGAGATCCTTTCAAGCTTTACTTGCTTGAAAAGGTAAATATATAGATATTGTGGTTAAACCAAAATACAAAAGATAGAACCATAACAAGGGTCCTATGTAGAAAAAAAAAAAGAAAACATATACCCGGAAGGTTTCCTCTATTCCGACCACCAACCACTCTAATCGATATCCACCCCACCGACTATAACAAGTCCAACTAGCCCTAACGAAATCTCAAGAAACAATCACGTGCCCTATCATTCACAACTAACCCTTCGCCACGTGCTAGCCATGCACAAATGCTTTGCACTTCCACTTCGCATATAGCTTGGACCGGCAACTATTTATAATACGTGTTGCACAAACATTTGGTTCTAAAGGATCATTACCAAAAAAAAAAATCTTCTTTCTATACATCCAAGTGAAATAAATAACCGCTTCAAATGCCATTAACTTTGCTTGGAAGAGTTGGAATTTTTTGAATCCTTTTCAGTTATCTAGCAAACCATATAAGCAAATATTCAATTGTGTACGTCATGCCGACAGAAGATGCCAACCCAATGGAAGATAACCCCCTGGACCTCAACAATCTTTGGACAACTGAAATAGAGATGGTTATGCTCTCCTCGCCTCATCTGCATAGCATACATTTAGTTGCATTGTTTCCTTTCTAGTTTCCTTTCTAGTGCTTCATCACCCTTCGGCCTGTGTGAAGACGGCCTGGAGCAGTTAACTAGACAATAAAGGCCCATTTGCGACATTGCAATCTTCCCCAAATCATCTCACAACCCAGTCGCTAACGTCATTCTTCTCCCGAAATAGCTCATAAAGCTTTGCACAAGACAATCCACTCCTGACCTTGAGGAACGTACAATTCCAAATTGGGCATTGCACCTCCATCCTTGGCTGAGAGCTTCCTTCATCTTCTCTTTCATAACCAGAACAGACTTCCATATCCATATATAATCCACCTTTTGGTGAAGCTCCCATATATCACTACCCCGAAGATGTTTATGATTGCATCAATTGAGCCAAATACTAGGCCTCGTCGAAGCGATGTCCCCCAACACCATTCAAGTTTTACCATTTAGCTTCATTTGGTTAATTTACATCCCACTACAGTATATTTTAATTTGGTTGTTGCTCCAGCTCTTGAGTCAGCCACATTTTACCCCTCTATTAGTTCATAACATGCATGATTAAAAGAAATCTATCGGCCGAAAAGACAAATAAGTATATTAAATGATCACCTAAGACATATTGGTATATTAAAAGATTCAAGGGATAAATATGTATGTTAAAAGTGCTCTTGTGGACAAATTGGTATATTAAAAAGCTTTAAGGGACAAATAGCCCTTTTTGCCTCATTTGACTTCATGTCGTTTGATTTTTCTTAATAAAAACATTTTAATATATTTTAAAATAATTATTTCTTTATTTAACTCTTATTCATTTGACTATATAGTCCTAAAAAAAAAATTAAAATTTGGATATATTTCTATCAAATTATAAACTATTTATTTTTTTCCATATGTTTGTAACTAATAATGTTGTATAAAATATTATTACATAAATATTTTATTGGTTTTTTTTTGTATAAATACAAAAAAAAACACCTATTTAATAGTTGGTTTACAATTCGCAAGTTAAAACAATTATTGCTTATTTTTAGAAAACAATTAATAATAATAATAATAATAATAACAATTTGATAATGATGATTAAAAAAAAGTAATTAAAAAATAAAAATAAAAATAATGATTCGTTATCTCAGGATGTCGGGGCTCGTGCTGCAGCTTATATTTTTACTAGAGTTAGTTTCGTTATCGCTAAGGGAGTGGGTGCCCAGATAGTATCTCGGTTACCCACTAATTTCTTGTAAAAATGATTTGATAATGATGATTAAAAAAAATAAAAAAATAATAATAAAAATAATCATCATAATAATAATAATAATCGACTGCTTCTATCGTCATTAAGGAGCTCAACAGTTATTTAGGTACACACCAGTTTGGCGTGGGTGTGTTTGGGGGTGGGGAAGCTATCCTCCACTCAGTTAACAAGCTTCTGTTTGATAAGGGTATGGATAGCGGCAGGTTCTTACTTATGGTGGACCTTTCTAATGCATTTAATCTTGTTGATAGAAGCGCATTGATTAGCGAAGTGCGCACCCGTTGCCCCTCCATTGCTCTATGGGTTGAATTCTATTATGCTCATCCCGCTCGTCTTTATTGGCGGGATGTTCCTTTTCGCTCTTGTCAAGGTGTACAACAAGGTGATCCTCTTGGTCCGCTTTTGTTTGCTCTAGTGTTGCATCCGCTTGTCAACAAAATTAATACATACATCTTATGCTCTTGATATCAATGTTTGGTACTTAGATGACGGTACTCTAGCAGGGGACACCAGTGAGGTTGCTAAAGCTCTTAATATTGTGGTTAGGAAGGGTCCAAAGTTGGGGCTATTCATTAACATTCAGAAAACTGAACTATTCTTGCCAACTGTAGACCCGAGGAGCCTCGAAGTTGGTTTGTTCCCGCCTGACATTTCTAGACCCGAGTTGGGAGTGAAATTGTTAGGAGGACCGGCCAGCAACAAAGGTGCGTTTGGTAATAGCTTGGTTATGAAGAGAGTTGACAAATCGATAGAGATTCTAAAGGTTGTGAGGAGGCTAGAGGATCCCCAATGTGAACTGCTACGTCTAAGGAATTGTATTGGGGTCTCAAGATTGTTGTTTTCCCTCCGAACTTGCCCCCCTCATGCCCTCTCCGATGCCATTAGTTGTTTTGATGATGAGCTTCAAGTCTCACTTGAACATGTTATTATTACAGGGGGTCCGGGGTTTGGTCCATAACAGTGGCGTCAGGTCACTCTTCCATTAAAACTTGGTGGGTTTGGTGTGCTCACTGCGCACGATGTTAGTCATTTTGCTTTCATCGCATCTCGTCTCCAAACAGCTAAGCTCCACACATCTATTTTGAGTAATTTAACGCCATCACTGTCTAGATGTCTTGACATTGGCTCTGAAAATGTTCTTACCCAATCCATCTCGAGGTATATGTCACTTGTGTTGGTTCGAATATTGATGACTTGATTGTATCCCCGGCCCCCAAAAAAATCATGTCAGTATTGGCGGATCGATACTTCAAGTTCATTGATGACAACTTAGTGACTATGCTCAATCCGATGCCAAGGAAGATACACATTCTACAAGTTGTGAAAGGGGAAAGAGCGCAAGATTTTTTGTTGACTGTTCCCATTGAGGGCCTAGCTCGGACCATGCCATCTCGACAGTTTCATTCTGTTCTCCAATACCATCTTTCGATCCCTATGTTTAATGGCTATTTGACTTGTCCCAGTTGTGAGTTTGACATGAGGGACCCATTTGGAGATCATGCTTTACATTGCAGTCGAGGCATCGGGTCTAAGCACCAACATAACATGGTCCTAGATGTTTTGGTAGACATTTGTTATAAAACGGGCATTGTAGTTCAGAAGGAAGCGCATACTGGTATGAGCAATGACGATGGTGTTGAGCTGAGGCTGGGTGATCTGCTTGTTTATGGGTGGGACAAGGGTAGAGACACTTGTATCGATGTGGTCGGGGCATCGTCGTTCACAACTAGATCCTATGACTCTTTTGTACTTGGCAAGACGGTCTCTCAAGCCACTGAAAGAAAGAAGAAGAAGTATGCTGATGTTTGTGCTGTTAAAGGGTATGGCTTCATGGCTTTTGCGTTCTCCACATTCGGTGAATTGGGGAGACGATGCTATTGGTTTTTTTTAAAACGGGTTCAGTTGGTTACGAAAAGCCATGGGTCATCGTCCATTAATGGCGATTTCATAGAGTTGGTTTTACTATTCAATAAAGGTGTTGGAGCTCAATTTGTTACGAGGCTCCCATTTAACTTTATGTAAGTCATCTATATCTATATAAACTCTTAATTTAGAAGAGTTTAGGATGATGTGTCAAGCTTAGAGGACTTTTAGGAGTATTGACCAATCATTTTTTTTCCATTTTTCTTTGATTATCTTTAATTCTAATTTTCTTCTTCTTTTTCCTTTAATTCTCTTTTTGATTTAATTTTACTAACTATTGGGCTTAATTCAAAACATTGATCTTAGCCTAAATTATAATTTTAGTAGTTTTCTTTTCTAAAAAAACAATGGGATTAATTCAAAACATAAAATTAATAATAAGAAAACATAAAATTAATATTAGTAATCTATATATATATATATATATATATATATATATAAATATATATATATATATATATGTATATATATACTACTTTAATCGTTTTGACAACCCAGGAGTTTAATTCAAAATATTTAATTATCTGAACTTTTACAATTATGTTATAATATTAATTTAATATATTAGTAAGATTTTACTTATAAAAAATCGCGCCATGACGCGGGGATCATACTAGTTCCTATAATAATAATAATAATAATAATAATAATAATAATAATAATAATAATAATAATAATAATAATAACGGAAATTTCGCTAGGTACCCCTGGGGTATTGCAATTTTCGCGAGGTATACAACTCTTTTGCATACTTCGCGTGGTGCCCCTGTGGTTTTAAAACATTTTGCTTCGTGCCCTTTTCGGTTAAAGTTAACAATTTTGTGTTATTTCTGTTAGTTTGCAATTTAAAAAAGAAAGAAAGAAAATCAGAGAACATACGAGAGAGGTCTTCACGAATCCACGATAGAGCGAAGAGAGGGCGATACTCGAAGAAGACCAAGTCACTGCTCGCCTGCTGCTCGGATCCGGTGCTCGAAGGCCAAGTCGTTGCTCGCCTGCTGCTCGGATCCGGTGCTCGAAGGCCAAGTCGTTGCTGCTGCAACCGAAGACGTACCCTGCTGCTACTGCTCGAAGGATTGTCGTGGAAGGAGAAGTAGGTGTTGTGCCGGAGAGCGAAGCAGGTGGCGGCCCATTGCCTCGGCCGACGACCAGAGGTGGAGGAGAAGAAGCTCATGCTGCAGAGAGGTAACTGTCAATAGAAATTTTAGATTTAGGTTGAAGTTGAAGCATTTGGTTTTTTTTTTTGTGATGTGAAATTTAGGGTTTAGGTTAAAATTGATGGATTTGGAATTCGAAATTTCGTTTCTCAATTGCAATCCGATTTGTTAATAAAATTGCAATTTCGTTTCTCAATTTACTGTCAACAGGCATCCAACAACAAGATTATTAACTGTTACAGCAACTGATCTTCGGCTGAAAACTAAATTGCTCAGTTTCTTTGCTGGCTTTACAGTTTACACAACACCAAGAACCCCAATTACGTATATCATTCTCATGAGAAGAATTTGGTAATTTTTCTATCAGTTCAGCAACTGAAATTGGAATAATCTGATTCGAAGGTGGATTTGGGGGAATAAGCCTCAATTTGATTCCAGTAACATCTTAGATTCTGTATTTGATATGGTGAACATTATATATGTCATATTCAAAGTTAGATGCTGCCTTTTTTAAAGATATTTTGAAGACTTTATGCATGATGATATATAGGTGATTTATGAGTGGATTCAGGAAGCTGTTGATTCTCATATCATAGAGCTTGATAGAGAGTTTCATTTTTTTATAACTTCAAATGGAATTTCAGGAAGCTGGTATGTTATGTTATTGATTATTGTTTCGATTTCAAAAGAGTATGCTATAGAAATTGTCAATTCGATATTGCTAATTCTCTTCGTCGGGTTGGTATCCAGATAAGCCTTCAGTTTCCAGGCATTTGCTAGAGAATTTGCTCTCATTCCATCTTATAATCTCAGTTACTGTTGGATTTTTCAGTGCCACAGGTGAATTAGAAGTGGAATTCATGCTTCACTAAAATTTTAACTAGCTTACTATTTTGTGATGTTAATGTCATTCTAGAGGATCAAATTGTAGTTTAGTTGCTTTGAACATTTTGGCCTATTAGCTCAAAGGGTAGAGCAATGTGTTTTGACACAAAGATATGGGTTCAAATCCCATATAGGCTATTGAGTTGTTGTCTTACTTAAAAAATATGAATCATAAGGTCAAACTGAACACAACACAGCTTGCTATCTTGACAGATTTGAAAACAAATTTTTATTGCTGAACTCGGAAATAATGAATGTACATATTTTTACACCATTTGATTGATTTTTTTAAAATGAACACAGTAAGAGTGAATTTACATATGTTAAAAACTTAAAATTGACTTTTTTATACATAACAAAATTTGCTGAATTTACAGATTTTAAAACTGAACACAAATTGTTGTCTTGAATGATTTGAAAACTGATTTTCATAACCGAACACAGAAATAATGAATGTACATATTTTTACACCATTTGATTGATTTTTTAAAATTGAACACAGTAAGAGTGAATTTATATAAGTTCAAAACTTAAAATTGACTTTTTTATACTTAACAAAATTTGCTGAATTTACAGATTTTAAAACTGAACACAAATTGTTGTCTTGACAGATTTGAAAACTGATTTTCATAACCAAACACAGAAATAATGAATGTACATATTTTACACCATGTAATTTTTAAAAAAGAACAAACTAGGAATGAATTTAAATATGTTAAAACATATTTTTTTTACGGAAATTTCGCCAGGTAGCCTTGAGGTTTAGCTTATTTCGCGAGGTATACAATACTTTGACATATTTCGCATGGTACCCTTGAGTTTTATAATAATTTCGCCTCGTGCCCTACTCTGTCAAAACTAACAGTTCCATTTAGTTTGAGTAAAAAAAGAAAATTGAAAGAAAAAAGATAGAGACGCGCTCTCTCCTTGCACTCGATACCCAAAGCAAACCACAAAAAGGAGAGATGCCGCCCACAAAAAGAGGAGGGATTTTGATGACGATAGGAATAGACGACGAAGCCGACTAGTGTGGGTGGCATAACGTTGGCGGCATCTACGACTAGTGGTTCGCGTGAGGAGAGACGAACAAGAGGTATGTTTTCGATTTTCGTTTTAAAAATCCCAAATTTAGGGTCTAGAGATTTGTATTTGGGGATTTTGTGATTGGATTAGGGGATTTAATCTGATTTCCAATACAATTTGAATTTGAGAATATTTTATTGGATTTTTAGGGTTTCGTATTTGAATCGGGGAATTCTACTGATTTTGGGATTTCATTTTCACAAGTTTTTATTTTGGATTGTACTTAATTTTTGGGATTTGATTTCCTATTAGTTTGACTTGGGACTTGTTAATTTTCATCCATTGCAAAGTTGGTATGCTGCAACATAGTGCATAATGCCAGTATATGTAATGGTCTTCCCCAATATTATATACTTGATGTGTATAGTTCATTGGAATTTTTATCTGATGAACTAGAAAGCTGAATTTCGATTGAAAGGCTTAGTTGGCAGCATGATCAAATATTTTTGCCGCATGATTAAATATTTTTTCAAGGTACTTTCTCGATGTTTACTTGAGTTGTTTACTAAATGGACTCGAGTTGTTTACGAAATGTTTACTCAATACTGTGTGTTTACATAATAAATAGATTATGTGGTGATGATATAAGAACCATTGTACCTAAAACTAATGTTGTTCAGGGGGCTGTTGGTGTAGGTGAACATCAAGAAAGAACTGGAAAAAAGGAGGAGAGGGCATGTATGACAGCAGCTGCTCAAGGTGCATCAAGTATGCAAGCTAACGTGATTGAAACTACTGAGAAAAGTACTCTTCCCCTGCCCTACTCTGATGATAGTTTCATTGAATGAATGTGTTTAGAATGCAACACTCTTCCCCTGGACCTTGATCCTGAATGTGAGAATGAAGGCCTTCTTGTATGCATAATAAGCAAAAGCTTAAGGGTTCCCATGGTGTGACTTTAGATGCATTGGACATAAGCTAGTCTTGTATGGTTTGGATTAAACTCTTTGATCTTTATGTGTGTTTTCAATGAAGTCTATTAGCTCAAAGGGAGAGAAATGTGTAATTACAAATGATGTGGGTTCGAATCCCACGTAGACTCCAAAATTAAAAGTTAAAAAATTAGCAATTTGTTAGAACAAAACCTTACATCTCTAAGTATAAAACTTTAACCTTCCCAAACTATCAATTTGGGAGTAAGCCAACTTTCACCTATAGTTCAAAATTACTCTTTTTTTTTCATGATTCAACAAGATGAAATGCTTGTAGCCTATGTAGGATTTGAACCCACATATATGTGTATTGAACACATTGCTCTATCATTTGAGCTAATAGGCTAAAAAGTAAAATATGTCAGTTTCAAAATAGAAAGGGATGTGAATTTGGTCAGTTTCAAATTTATCCACGAATGCCTCAAAACTCTTGATATTGCAGCACTACGCCACTTTATCCATGAATGTCATGCGAATGACAAACGTGCCAAAGAACAAACACAAAGCTCAATATTACCCAAGAGCGTTGGCAACAAGTTCAGCCAGGACAAACAGAAACTTTCAGAATCCAGAACCTTTCAAGAATGGACTGATGTGAATATGGTTATATCTAACACAAATGCCATCGATTTCAGCCATTTTTCAAAATTCAGAAACTTTCAGAAACTTTTCAATTCCTGCACTTTTACAAACTGACATAATTCACCAATTCTGTAACAAACAGGCCTTCATTCAATCGAGAAACAAGAAACAAACAGACCCTCATTCAATCGAACAAACCCTATGCACACAGAAATAAAGAGACCCTCATTCAATCGAAAAACAAGAAGCAAACAGACCCTTATTTTCATAAACAAACAGACCTTCATTCAATTGAAAAACAAGAAGCCAACACACCCTTGGTTTCATAAACAACAGAACCTATGCACATAGAAACAAACCGCTCGTTTAATAAAAAAAACAACACGCAAACAGACCCTCGGTTTCATAAACAAACAAAAACAAGAAGCAAAGATTCAAATCGAAAACAAACGGACCCTATTGCACACATCTAATTCCAATTGCAATTGCACACAGAAAATCAAAGATTCAAATTGAAAATCAAAGATTCCAATTGCACGCAGAAACAAGAAGCAAAGATTCAAATCGAAAATCATAACCCCCAAACCCCCAAATTCCCCAATACCAATTGCACACAAAACATAATTCGAGCAGCAGTTTCAATTCTTCCCCAATTCCAATTGCACACGAAACAGACCCTTAGCTTCAATTGGAGGACGATTTGTGGAGGATTTGACACCTAAATCCTCCCCTGCCTCACCCTAACCCCCAAATCCCCAAACCCTAGATTATGGTGCATATACTCACCTGGCTTGGCAGTGACGGTCGCCCTTTGAGCAGCAGGAGCAGTGTTCTTCTTCGGTTGTAGCAGCTCCGACGGTCGCCCTTCGAGCAACGCTGTTCTTCTTCGCGGTCTTGCTCTCTATTCTGCTATGTCGTCCGCTCTCTCGGCTATTCTTTTCTTTTCTTTATCTCGTCCGTTCTTCTTCGTGTTTCTTTTTTTTTTAATCGCAAACTAACGGAGACAGTCAAGCTCTGTTAGAATCAACCATAAAGGGCACGAGACGAAAAACTTAAAAACTACAGGGGTACCACGCGAATTATGCAAAAGAGTTGTATACCTCGCGAAAATTGCTATACCTCAGGGGTACCTCGCGAAATTTCCGTTTTTTTATAAGAATGAATTTACATATGTTAAAACTGATTTTTTTTTTATACTTTACAGAACTTGCTGAATTTACAGATTACTGTCTTGACATATTTGAAAACTAATTTTTATACCTAAACTGATTTCATTTGTATCTTTGATTGAATAAATGAACAAAATCATCTCAAGATGGACTTGCATATGCTTGGAATGAAATACAGAGCCTACTTGGTCAGCACCATCCATATGCCAATGGCCAAGCAAATTTTACAGCGCCCCACCATATCTATCATCAAGTGCGGCTGCCTCTGGATGGTAACTACTGTATTTTTTTTTTCATATTCCGGAAACTAGTCTGAATATCATGAAGTGATCATTAAAGATGATATATATAAATGGTAGTGTTTTTAGATAGTAATTCCTCTGTTGTATTAGTATTAGTAGTTAGCATTTGCTTTACATAAATTTTATGATATGAAAGTGAATAATTGTTAGTACAAATGATTACATACATGTTCTGTTCTATCAATGTGATAATGAGAGAAGTTCAACTGATGTCGTTATCTTCCTAAATGAAATTAGAGTATTGGTGGTGCTATGGTTTACTCTAATTACAACATGGATTTTCTGATTCCTAGTTGATGAACTTACATGTACTCTTCTCTTGTAGCTTCTTTCTCACTACTTCTAAAAAATACTTTAATTCTTTTCAAAAAGGACGTTTCTGGGGTATGAGTTTTCTTATGGATTGTTTCCAACTCAAAATTAAATCATTTTAGTAATTTTCATGTACTTATTTAACCTATCATAACTTCCAACTCTATTTCTCTTATTAAGACATGTTTCTCTTGTTTTCTTATTTTGGGTTTGGGTTTTAAAAAGTGAACCCCGACAGTGATTGTTGCAACAGATTAGTTGCTGTTCAAGACAGTAGATGTTAGCTGCTCTTCTCTAACCATATAATTTGAGGTATCATTACTCATACTTTGTATAAATGATGCAGAGATAAAGTAAAAGTTATGCATGTTATCTAGATACTATAGTCTATGTGGGATTTGAACCCACGTATTGTGCTTAAGCACATTGCTCTACCGATTGAGCTAATAGACTAAAAATTCCAAACCACTAGGCCAAATTTTCAAACCAAGAGTAAGTAATACGCCATTCAATATTTTTCAGTTAAAATTCAAAATAGACTAAAAATTCCAAACCACTAGGCCCTCCGCTCTTTGCTTTGGTGTTGCATCCTTTAGTGTGCAAGATCAGAGACTCTTTTGACCGGAGTCTGCAGGCTTGGTACTTAGATGATGGCACTGTTGTTGGGGATACTTTGGTTGTGGGGAAGGTCTTGGATCTGATTATGGAAGATGGCCCCCTCCTTGGTCTTCATCTTAATGTGGATAAGACCGAGGTTTTTGGGCCTACAGAAGATCCTAGGAGTCGGCTTGCTGGTGTTTTTCCCCCCTCTATTGCTCGGCTATTGCGCGGTGTCAAGGTTTTGTGGGGGGGGGGGGGGGGGGGCTGTGAGTGTATGCTCTGATTTCAGCAGCTATCTTGTGGTAAGGAGAGTGACTAGGACTATAGAGCTTATGGATTCTGTCGCGAGGATTGATGACCCTCAGTGCGAGTTGCTTCTGCTTCGGGCTTGTACGGGTATTTCTAAGCTTTACTTTTCCTTGCGTACTTGTTCTCCGCGTGCATTTGGGTCGACCCACCTTTCCTTTGACGAGGCACTTCCTTCTAGTTTGGAACGTATTGTCACTGCGTCTGGGCCTGGGTTTGGAGATTGGCAGTGGAGGCTCGCCACATTCCCTTTTCATTTTGGTGGACTTGGAGTGTATGCTGCAGGCTAAGATCTTACGATCTTCTGGTATCATTGCTGCTGGGCCTACTTTTGATGATGCTTGTCGCTTCTTTAATGAGGTCACGGGTTCTAATCTTCTACGCGATCCCAGTGAAATCGTTGCCCCCAAACTTATGAAGAAACTAGCAGATATATATTTCGCGAAGGTTGCTGCTACATCAGACTCTGTTTTCTCATTGACTCCGCGACAGGTGGCATTATGGAAGTCTCAGCAGGGTGCTCACTCATCTGATTGGTTGCGGGCAGTTCCTATTTCTGGGTTGGGGCAAACTATGAATGGAAGGACCTATCGTAGTGTGCTTAGCTATCGATTGGGAGTTCCATTGTTCGCGGTGTCCAGACCATGTTCCGCTTGTTCTCGGGTCTTTGATGGTGATGTCTACGGTGACCATGCTGTGTCTTGCGCTGGTTCCGTGGGCATTAAACATCGACATAACCTCGTTCGCGACACCTTATTGGATATCTGTTACAGGTCTGGGATTTCTGCCGGTAAGGAGGTTGATATTGGTTTGATTGATGGGCATGATATTAATCCTCTTCGTCCGACGAATTTGCTACTTTATTCCTGGGACAGAGGGCGGGATGTTTGTGTTGATTTGATGGGATCCTCCCCTTTGACTCAGTCTGGGATGTCTGACTTTGTGTCTGGTCGTGTTGTTGTTGATGCTGCTCGGCGTAAGTGTGCTAAATATCGAGATTTGTGCACGACAGCGGGTTATGGTTTCATACCCTTCTCCTTCTCTTCGTTGGGGGAGCTAGATACAAATGCGGTTGCTTTGCTGAAGCGGATTCAGAAATTCTCCGTATCTCAGGATGTCGGGGCTCGAGCTGCCGCTTATATTTTCACTAGACTCAATTTTATTATCGCTAAGGGAGTGGGTGCCCAGATAGTATCTCGACTACCCACTAATTTCTTGTAAATAGTAATTGGTTAATAGATGTAAGTTTATAATAATAATAATAATAATAATAATAATAATAATAATAATAAGGAAAAATTACCAAAAATAATACCAACTATCACTCGTGAACCAAAAATAATACGAACTTTATAATTGACAATTTGATGTACAAACTATCACTACATTAACAAAAAATAATACGCATGAAAAACCCGGCAAGGATTCCGACAATAGTTGCCACGTGTACGCCGGAGATGCCATTTGGACGCCATCACTCGTGGACCCAAAAAGGTTGTAAGTTCTTCTAGACCCCTTGAACTTTTACATATGGATTTATGTGGTCCTATGCGAGTCAAATCTCCCAATGGTAAAAAGTACATGCTCATTGTTGTTGATGATTTTTCTAGATATACTTGGGTTGCATTTTTTAAAGAAAAATCAGAGGCCTTATTTGAGTTTTCAAAACTTTGTAAGGAGTTGCAAACTTTAAGAAACGAGCCCATAGTGTCAATTCGAAGTGATCATGGTAGAGAGTTTGATCAACTTCAATTTGATTTGTTTTATGCTAAATATGGCATCTCCCATAATTTTTCTGCTCCTAGGACACCTCAACAAAATGGGGTTGTGAAACGAAAGAACCGCACCCTAGAGGACATGGCCTGGACTATGCTTTTAGAAAATGCATTACCTAAAACCTATTGGGCTGAAGCTGTTAACACAGCTAACTATATTTTGAATCGTTGTCTTATACTTTCCATCTTAAAGAAAACTCCTTATGAACTTTTCAAAGGCCGCAAACCACTTATATCTTATTTTAAACCCTTTGACTGTACTTGTTTTGTTCATAACAATGGAAAAGATAACCTTGGAAAATTTGATGCGCATAGTGATGAAGGTATATTTCTTGGCTACTCCACAAGTAGCAAAGCTTATAGAATCTTCAATAAAAGAACCCAGTTAGTTGAAGAAAGTATATATGTTATATTTGATGAATGCAATGACGGTTCTTTGAGTGAAAGTGTTGCAGATATAGATCTTAACATCCATGCAAAGAACGAGGAAGGTGATGATACTGCCACCAAGAACACAGAGAGGAGAAACATGCAGGAACAGATTCTCAACACTGAAAAATTGGCCCAAGGTGTTGAAGATTCGTCCAAAGCCCTTGGTGTCCAATCCAACAGTGTTGAGACGTCAGAAACTGTTGTAACTGAACTTAACAAGACCACGGAGTCAGATATACCTCAAATCAATCCTGCTGGTGTGACGAATCAAGGAGCTGAGACTAGCAAAAGAAAATTCAAATACTCCTCATCACACTCATTAAAGGATATCATTTCTGACCCTACATCTAGTGGTCAAACTCGTTCTAAACTTAATGATCTTTGTGCTTTTCACGCGTTTGTTTCTCTTATAGAGCCAAAGAAGGTAGAGGAGGCCCTTTAAGAGCAAGACTGGATCATTGCTATGCAAAGTGAGCTTAACGAATTTGAAAGGAACAAAGTCTGGACCTTGAAGTCTAGACCAAAGCATCAATCAGTCATTGTCACACGATGGGTATTTCGAAACAAGCTAGATGAGAATGGTAAGATCGGGAGAAACAAAGCAAGGCTTGTTGCTCAAGGCTACAATCAAGAGGAAGGTATTGACTACGAGGAGACCTTTGCTCCCGTAGCCAGGCTTGAAGCCATTCGCATTTTACTAGCATTTGCATCGTTTATGAGCATAAAGTTATATCAAATGGATGTCAAGTGTGATTTTCTTAATGGTTTCTTAGAGGAAGAAGTTTATGTGGCTCAACCCCCAAGTTTTGAAAGTTCGGAATTTCCTAATCATGTTTATAAACTAGACAAAGCGCTTTATGGTTTGAAACAAGCCCCAAGAGCTTGGTATGAGCGCTTGTCAAAATATCTTTTAGAAAATGATTTTAAAAGGGGGTTGATCGATAAGACTCTTTTTATCAAGACCAAAGGAAATGACATTTTGGTTATTCAAATATATGTTGATGATATATTGTTTGGTGCTACTAACACATCTTTGTGCAAGGAATTTTCTGACATCATGTGCAGTGAATTTGAGATGAGCTTGATGGGTAAACTCAACTTCTTTTTGGGATTACATTTTCATCAATCCAAGAAAGGAATCTTTGTCAACCAAAGCAAGTACACCAAGGATCTCTTGAAGAAATTCAAGATGGATAAATCCAAAGCAGCCAAGACACCCATGAGCTCAACATTATCTCTAGATCAAGACAAGACTGGGAAGAGTGTCAATCAAAAGGAGTATCGAGGAATGATTGGATCTTTACTATATCTTCCAACTAGTAGACCTGACATCATGTTTAGTGTTTGCATGTATGCTAGGTTTCAAGCTGATCCTAAAGAATCTCACCTCGTGGCTGTGAAGAGGATCTTTCGATATCTCAATGGCACTAAGGAGCTTGGTTTATGGTACCCAAAGCAAAAACATTTTACATTAATCGGATATTCTGATGCAGATTTTGTAGGCTATAAGGTGGATAGAAAGGGAACGTCAGTATGTTGCCAATTCTTAGGAGCATCCTTGATCAGTTGGCATTCAAAGAAAAAAAACTCAGTTGCTCTATCCACTGCTGAAGCCGAATACATAGCAGCTGGAGCATGTTGCTCCCAAATCCTTTGTATAGCTCAACAAATGAGAGATCTTGGCATCAACCTCAAAGGTATTCTCATTAAGTGTGACAATACAAGTGCCATATCAATCACAAAGAATCTTGTTCATCATTCAAGGACCAAACACATTGATATGAGACATCATTTCATTAGGGATCATGTTGAAAAATGTGATGTGTCCATATCCTTTATTTTTACTGATTATCAATGGGCTAACATTTTCACTAACCCTTTGGCAGAGAACAGGTTCACCTTCATTAGACGTGAGATTGGAATGCTTAACAAGGATGCACTTTCGTAGGGGGAGCTTTCCCTTTACGAAAGATAAATTCTACTCAGTGTCAAGACCTTTGAGAATTATGTCAAGGTTTGTGATCTGAATGGTAGAGAACAGATATCGGATCATATATTTGGTTAGTATATTTTTAGATATTTGATCAAATATAGTTGTTAATGGATTTTAAACTTCTTTATATATATCACATATTTTATTTCTCTATCCGAGTATGTGTTTTAATTTTGGGAAAGATATTTTCGGATTTATTCCCTCCTATTTTAAATTGTGAGAAGAAGGTTTGAATTTCGAATTGAAATATTTTCAAAATGGCAATGTTATGATTACCCACATTGGAACCATAAACCTGTCCCATCAACTTCATTGTCTCACTCTACTTAAACCCCAAATTGTACCCGTTTCTCTCACCACTTTAGACTTATCTAAACCTTTTCCAATTTGTCTTCTTCTTCAACCTCTCAACCTGTTCTGAAACCCTACCCGAATATCTTCATGGCTCCCAAATCAAAGAAAGCCTCCATACCCAAACGTTTTGGCGCCACCCCCAAGGGACGCCAGGCCACTGCTACCTCCCCTCAACCAGAACCCATTCCACAAGCAATCATCCCAGCTACTATCCAAAGCACCATCGATGTGAGCACGACTATAGTAACCAAGAGTTCTCTGAAGCGCTCAACGAAGAAACCTCTCAGTGCTAAGCAAAAAGGGAAAAAGAAAATCATTGTTGAGGAGGTGGACGAAGAGGAGAAAGAGGAGGATCTAGATGCGATTTTGGAACGAGATGCCTCCAAGGAAGCCGAGGAAGAAGCTTTGAGAAAGAGAAAGGTCGAGGAAGAGGCCGCATTGACGAGGAAATTGGCCGAGGAGGAGGCCGAGAGAGTTCGAAAAGAGGCTGAGAATGAGGTTCCCACTGAGGACGAACCAGAGGAAGAAGAAGAGGAGGACGACGAGACCGGTGATGACGAGGATGTTGAAGGAGACAACTATGAAGGGTCCGCTGAGGACTCGGGGTCCGAGGACGAAGAGGATGAGGAGCCCGAACCTGTTCCCTCTCTTTCTCCTCGTCCTCCTCCTCCCCCGTCTCCAAAGAAGCGGAAAGCCCCAGCAGCAAAGCCTCAATCTCCCAAGCGTACCAGGAAGGGCACTCTCAAAAGTCTTGAGGCCTCTGCCAAGAGGACTGCTCCCACACAGGCTCGCATGAAGAATGCTGATCCACCTGCCCTCATCCAGGTAAACCAATCCTTGCCATCTTCATGGTTTGAAAATGCTGAGATGGCTGGAAAGTGGGTAGATGACTTTCGAACTCGTAAGATTTGTTGTTCTGATTTTTTAGATCTTGCGTTCTTTGAAGCTTTGAATTTGCCATGCATCTCTCTACTCAAACAATCCCCTGCATGGACCCTTCTCAACCTTGAAGCTATCTATTATCCCCAACTTACCCGCCTGTTCTAGATAAACCTAAAAGCCAAACACAATGCCGACGGTTGGTCTTTGGAATCCGTCGTCAAGGGAGTTAGAATCTCTTTCAACTCCATTGACTTCGCTGATTTCCTTGGCCTACCTAGACCTTGTCCACCATCTCCTGAAAACCCCACAAAAGAACAGTGCATCGCCCTTGCCCGATCCAAATATCTTCTACCCGAAGCATCCAACAACACCTCAAAACAGCTTACCCACTCATCCCTTACCTTAGAGGCAAAAATTATTTTCAACATCATTGCGCGTTGCCTCCTACCCCGCTTAAACTCTGGCTCTCTCCTTACCGATAATGCCATGATCCTTTTATACCGCATCTTAAACGGTCTTGATCTTGATATGGCCAACACTATTTTCGGATCCATGGCTCACACTCGAAAAGCCAGAAAAGGAACTCCCCTCCCCTTTGCCACCCTTTTGACCCATATCTTCAAAGCTTCTGGAATCGATTTCAAAAATGAAGAACAACAACGTCATATGGGTAAGTTCGACTCCAAAAACTTTGAGAAGATAGGCATCACTCAGTCCTCCCAAGGGACTTGGAGTCTTGCCTCTCCCTCAAAAGCTCTTCCCACTGCCTCAGCCATTGATGAACGCATGGACAACCTGGAGTTGGGCTTTGAGGAAGTTCGCCTGGATATCAAGGAGCTGCATAATGAGTTTTTTACGGAGATGAGCGAGGTGTCCAAGTTACTGCAAGGTCTGAGGTCGCTGCTCACGGATGATGCTCTGGACGACGAAGTTTAACCCTATCCTACCCTACCCTAACCCTAAATCTGAAACATTGCTGGTTTTTGGAAACTGTTTCAAAACTTTTTGGTGACTGTTTTACCTCCTCCCTTTGTTGAAAGACAAAAAGGGGGAGATGATCTGCTGTGGTTTAGACTTTGAAAACTTTTTTAACTGCTGTGAAGGCCTTGGAAGACCTTGTTTTGTTTTCAGTTGGATGTCTTTCACGTTTTAAAATTATGATCCAACATTCGTCTAACCCATGCAGGTACTTAGTCCGATGCTGCTTATATTATATATGTTTGACTAAGTTGCAGGGATGCACAGGTTTTGTCTTTCATCAAGGGGAGATTGATAACTCCACTCCCTTGATGAAAATCGGAATAAGTTTCAAAGGCTTTGACAGTCAGTTTGTGTCAAAGGTCTTGAAGCTACATCTGTGTTGAAGAAACACAAAACCTGTACTCGGTGTTATTATGCTCGAATATTATTTTATATTATTATATACTTCCAGATATTATCTTATATACTAACATTTCAGGAAGTTGTTTGAAAATTATCTCCTTCCATAAGCTTGAAATCGAGAGAATTCAAATTGGAAGATCATGGCGTCCGAGTTTCAAAATATAGAAGATCATTGAGATTTCTTCCCAAGCCACAATCAGTTCTAGCCGTTGAAGAAGATCTCTAGGCGCCGAGTTGATCTGTATAAGAAGGAGATGGAGAAAAGAGGGCAGGCACATTTGTTGAACACAAGCTCTCATTCGCACTCAAGCCTTCAAGTGAAATCTGTCTTCTTCGTGTGCTCTCTGCTAGTTCTTAAGAGTCTGTTATTTCATTTCAAAGCATTTGAGAGTTACATAGTGAGCTTATAGAATATATTTGGAGAGAGTGTTATACTCAAGAGTTTGTAACTTAGGAAGTAGACACTAGGCGATTGATTCACTAAGTGTAAGAGGATTGTACTAGATAGCTGAGAGAGGTGGGGCTCTTCTAGATTGGTCTAGGACTCCAAGGGAACGTGAGTTGACTAGATTGCAATTGTATAGGAGAGAGATTTCTCGGTGAGCTATTAGGATCCTAAGTCTTGTGAATCAATAAAAGCCGGTTGAATCCTAGGGTTGTGGAAGAACCCTAGGCGGGGACGTAGGCCAAGTTCGTGCCGAACCTCGTAAACAACTCATTGCATTCTTTACTTACTGCTTTACCTTATTTCCGCACTTGGTTCGAATTGTTTAACTTTGTGATTCAGGTTTTCAGAGAAAAGACTAAGTCAAATCCCAATGGGTTTTGCACGAGCTTCAAAAGTCTTGAGACTATCTGCGAAAAACCGGCATACTCTATTCAACCCTCCTTCTAGAGTATCTTTATATCACTTTGTTTTACATTATCGAACCTTCATTTGTTTTATGAGATATCTCCCAAAGCTTGTAAATTGTTCAAAGATTAGTGTCATGGAAGCTTTTATTGAACTCGACGATGCAAAATTGGATTCATTAGAGATATAGCATGAAATTGTCTAGTAAAGGGAAGTCAAAATGAAGTGCATATTTTTATTGAAAACCATGAAAGGATGTAAAATTTGATGTTGCTTTTGACATGTTGCATGATAAGAGGATGGAGGACTTTATATTTCCATATATGCTCTGTGTTTATATTCCTTAGCCATACCTATGCTTATGCATCACAAGAGCCATATTATGCCTTATTTCAATTATTGCTCCACATATTCTAAATATTGTCATTCTTTACCTTATTTCCTATCCGGGGATTATGTTGAGAATGATGTTACATTATGGAGATGTTATATGGTATTTGTGTTGTTATCATTATTGGAGTTTGGCGTAATTGTTTGAAATATATGGAAAATTTAATGAGTGAGAAAAAATCCGATCACCTCAGGAGATAAAGGTAGATCGACCCTGCTCGTTGAGATAATAGTTCAGCGAGATGGGACACACAGGTGGGGAGTCCAAAGCACTAAGTATCCGGGGTCAATCATGACACCCATGCTTGCGCCTCGCGAGAAGGCAGTGTTGAGGTTAGAGAGGTAAAAGCATAATATTGAAAAAAGCATTGAGCGATGAGCAAAAGGTGAGAAATCAAAGGAAAAAGGAGTGTGGTATGAAAATTTGGAAATACTCCATTTCCCCGGATCATTAACACCACATTGCCAAAAATTGCTCACCTTTAGCTTTTTACCTATCTATTATTTATTGAGCTTAATTGAAGTCTTCTTGATTATTAATGCTTTGTCACATGAATTGTTTTTGTATAACCCTCCTTTTGTGAGTAGATGTTGTTTTTTATTGCACATGGATGGATTTGTTGCATAAGGACCTTTTCAAGGATGGTAATTGATTGCGGGGACATATAAGAATGAATCTATGATGTTGAGAGTTTTGATTTCTTCCCCTGAATGACCATCCAAGTTATTGCTTGGGGACAAGCAAGCTTAAGTATGGGGTGATTTGATGTCCATATTTTGTGTCGTGTTTTATACTTACTTTAATATCGATTTCTGCATGCATTTCATACATTTGGGTTAGAATAGTACAGAATCTATGTAGTTTATGCTTATTTGCCAAATTATGGAATCTACATCAGTTTCTGTTTAATTTCGCATAAATCGAGGCAAATTAAAGTAGTTCAGAGAAAAGGGGAAAAGCTCGAAGCCAACTACTGAAAGTCTGAGGTCAAGGAGTAGCGGAACCAGGAAAAATCGAGATGTAAGCAAGAAAACCGAGTCTACACACACTGGTCGATATCGAGTAACACTAGTCGATATCGAGTTGGCCAGTCGACATTCACCCAGAGTTGACCAAAATCGAGGAAGAAGAAGAGCATAAGTCGATATCGAGGAAGTCAACTCGATATCGAGTGCCTGAAAATCGAGTCAAGATCCAGCATCGACCAAGGAAGCTGAGCAAGAAGATTCAAGTCGATATCGACCATCACAAGTCGATATCGAGTAACAGTTAGTCGATGTTCCTCTCTGGAGCCGAATTCGAGTTGCTGAGCTGAAGCGAAGAAAAGCCAGGTCGATATTGAGTGAGGCTACTCGATATCGAGTGGACCAACAGTGGCCGATTTTGAGCTTGTCCGTGTTCTTGTTAAGGTTCTATCCCGAATCCAATGGAGATATTTCCGAGAGAAGATTCCCAACACATGAAGATTTTAGATATTTATCTTTTTATCTATCCTAAGGGTTGAACAATTAATTACCCTAGGATTTATCTTGTTTTATCTAGTTTAGATTTATTTATTTCCTAGTAGAATTATATCTTCTAGCTAGTTAGATAGAGATATAGATAGAATTTACTTCCTTGATTAGCAAGGATTGGAAGCCTATAAATAAATCCTATGGGGCTAGTTTTTCAGTAATTCAATTCTAGAGAGAGAGAAGGAGGAGAGTAGAGAGAGAGAGTGGAGGCCGATTGGGAGTTAAGGAGCGAGAGCAAATTGGCTTCAATCGGTTGTAAGCTTTTATTTAGTTTATTAATGCAAAGTTATTTCCTTTTATTATTGATGTCTTTTCCTGCGATGAAGAGCGAGTAGTCCACCCACTTCTAGGGTTGGGGCGAGCCCAGCGATAGCCAAGCGTGTTTGAGGTAAAGACTCAACCTTTATTGTGTTTTGAGCATCTACTACCCTTTATATGTTTATTACCTATTTAATAGAGATCCATGTTAACAACTTGGATTATAAACATAAAATCGGTAGATACAATTAGGGTTTCTTGAAAGAGTTGTCTAATTGTTGGAAAAGGCAAAAGCTTGGTCCTTCGATGCGATTGCATGATTGTTGTTATTTATCTTGCCTTATGCATGTTTGGTTATCGTTGTTGCAAACCCCGATCTTGGAAGTTTTCTTTCATACATAGTTCATTCCAAAATCCACAAGCTTTGTCTTTTATTTTCGTACTACCCCTACTCGATATTGACCAACCTCTGGTCGATATGGACTTCTAATTCTCGATCTAGAAAGATTGCTGCTTGTGTTTCTGTAGTGAACAGGCCAAAATCGACTTCCCTAGGTCGATATCGAGTGGTCCCCTGAGTCGAAATCGACGTGAGATTCTTCTGCTGCCAAGGATCCGCTGACCAGCTTACTCGAGGATCGATCCTGACTTCCTGTTGCTAAATCGGGAGGAAGTCTTGTAATCATTTGCGTGGGCATAATCCGGTAATTTGATTTATATTCTTATATTTTGAACTCAATTTCCTTCTACAACAACATGTTGCATGATAAGATGATGGAGGACTTTATATTTTCCATATATGCTCATAGTTTGTTATATCCAAGTCTTATCTATGCTTATGCATTTCACAAAGCCATATTGAGCCTTATTTCATATTTTGCTCCACATGATCTAAATATTGCCCATTCTTTACCTTATTTCCATCCGGGGATTATGTTGAGAATGATGTTACATTATGGAGATTACTATATGGTTTTGTTGTGTTGTTGTTATAATTATTTGGAGTTTGGCAAGATGAATTGAATAGTATGGAAAATTTAATGAGTGAAAGAAAATCCGGTCACCTCAGGAGATAAAGGTAAATCGACCCTGCCTGCGTTGAGATGTTAGTTCCGCAGGATGGGACACCAAGATGAGGATTCCAAAGCACTAAGTATCCGGGGCCATTCATGACACCCATGTTTGCGATTCGCGAGAAGGCAGTGCTGAGGTTAGAGAGGTAAAAGCATAACATTGAAAAAAAGCAATGAGCAAATGAGCGGAAGGTGAGAAATCAAAGGAAGAAGGAATGTGGTATGAAAGTTTGGAAAGTACTCCATTTCCCCGGATCATTAGCACCACATGCCAAAAATTGCCCGCCTTTAGCCTTTTACCAATCTACTCCGTATTGAGCCTAAATTAAAGTCATCTTGATTATTAATGCTTTGTCACTTATGAGTTGTTTTTGCATAACCCTCCTTTTGTGGGTAAAGTTGCTTTTTATTCACATGCATTGATTTGTGACACAAGTACCTTTTCGATGATGGTGATTGATTGTAGGGTTATATAAGAATGAATCTAATATGTTGAGAGTTTTGATTTCCTCCCCTGTATGACAATTAAAAGTATTGCTTGAGGACAAGCAAGCTTAAGTATGGGGTGTTTGTTGTGAGCTTAATTTGCCATGTTTTACATACACTTTTATATTGATTTTTCCATGCATTTCATACATATGGGTTAGAATAAAACAGAATCTATGCAGTTTATGCTTATTTGCCAAATTATGGAATCTACACAAGTTTCTATTTAATTTCGCAGAAATCGAGGCAATCTACAACAATTCAGAGAAGAGGTGAAAAGCTCGAAGTTAACTACAGAAAGTCCGAGGTCAAGGAGCAGCTAAACCAGGACAGATCGAGCAAAGGACGAGGAAAGAAGCACTCGACAGAAGAGGTCGATATCGACCACTCTGGTCTATATCGAGTGAAGAAAATCGAGCCCAGATACCAGGAATCAGCCAGAAAGATGGAGCGGAAAAGACAGGTCGATATCGACCTATGTTGGTCGATATCAAGTGAAACCTGGTCGATAATCTTGCCAGAGGCCGAGATCGAGTGTCAGAAGATGGAGCTGAGAAGATAGGTCAATATCGACCATATTGGGTCGATATCGACTAGTATACAGAAGCTGAAATCGAGTGAATCCGAGTGCTGAGCTGGCTTTCTTCCACATGAAGCAAGAGATGTTCTATCAACTCAAGAAGAGATCTATCAAGTTCTATCAAGAGAAGAAGGACTTATCTACTTTAGATATAGTTTCCTTATAGATTTAATTCTTTTATTTCCATGTTTTATCTTAATGATATAGATAGATAATTTTAGATAGAGATATAGTTGTTCTTTTCTCGATTCAGATTGAGCTTCAGATCGATCTGATAAAAGATCTATATCTGCATATTGTGTGTTTCATGGCAAGAATATTATCTCCTGATCGTCAAACAAACAAACAACTGTCTCCCGCTCCTCCACAAAGGCTGAATATCGTGCACTTGCAGAAGCTACTTGTGCATCTCTATTGCTTCAAATGGTTCTCTCTAAACTCCAGATTTTTCTACCTCAAGCTCCCAAACTCTGGTGTGATAATATTGGGTCAACTTACCTAGTAGCCAATTCGGTTTTACATCTTCGGATCAAGCATTTATCCTTGGATTATCATTTCGTCAATGAGAGGGTCCGTTCCAAATCCTTGCAGAATGGTTTTGTTTCTTCTAAAGATCATACCAAGTATTTTGTCTTGTTATGCTCCTATCTTTGCCTGCGCTAGCTTGGATCGAGGGTGGGGTACTGGAGCAAGTAAATCAACTGTAGAAACTTGAACAAGGAAGTCACGTTTCCCTCTAATGTGTACTCCAACTGCATTAGAAGTAACTGCATTGTACTGATGTCCTAATTAATGGTTCCTCTTGTAACCGTATTAGAAGTAACTGTATTGGTGAAGTCACTTCGTCTCCCTAAAAAAAAAAAAAAAAAAAAGTATATATTTTCATCCTTTACCGTATAAATTGAAAAATGGCATCTCATCTAACAACATTAATGGTTGTCGATTGACTACCAATCTTAAGAAAATTTATACTAAAAATGAAAATTAAAATGCATGGTTAATAGATTTTCCCAAAGACAAAAACTTGAATAAATTGCAAAATCGCATAAAGAAAAGTTTCATCATTATATATATAGAATAGAGCATAAAATGTTAGTAATGTTAGGTGAACTTGTGAGTCTGAAGCACAATGCACAAGAGTATTCAATAAAATCAACATACGTATAACGTATGCTTCTCTCCAATACACAACCATATATGATATATTTATAGAAATTCAATTCAAGAAACGTAAACTAAAGACGAACCTGCACGTCCACCCTTCACTTTAGAGTTTAGGCCTTAACCAAGTTAAACAGTTTGCAAGGTACGTACTACGGGAAGCAAGCTTGCATAACTTTAGTCTCCAGTAAATCACTTGTCTCCAACTTTTCATCCATCTTGTATATGTAGCTGTCCTCCACATGGACCCGCACAAACTCCAGCTCAATAGGAGGGTCTCTACCCATCTTCATTTTTTTCCAGATTCCTGGCACCTTGGCGTAGGCCTCGGCAATCCCCTCCACACTAAACGTATTAATGAAAAGATTATTCATTTCCCCAATTTTGGTAAATGATTTTCCGTTAACCACAACACACATCGTCTTTCCCATCTCATCGACATTAATCACCGGATCAGCGTAGGCTGCAGCTCTCCCAAAAAGAAGTCACGCAAACGCTGATAGCAAAGAACCACCCCCTTCGAGGTGACAAGGTAGGCTACCATCCATGCGGGATTCCACACTATTGCAATTACCACAAAGAGGGAGTCATCAATTGATTCTCCAGCACACCTTCCTTTTCCATCATGAAGAAGTTGCCACACTCTTCTGATCATGGAGGGATGCTTACGGCTAAAATTGTGTTCAATTTCTTCCCATTGCTCTGTCTTGGAGTCAAACATCATAAAACCTCTCGAACCCAGTGCATAGATGCGGCTGCCCACCACCAAGTGAGAGTGTATGCCTTTCATTCTTCCATGGGTGATAGATGGAATTTTGGTCCAACCCTTACTGTCATACAAGTCGAGAAACTCATGGGAACTTTCCTCATCACTATAGCAGTGAAGACTCACGCGAGGAAAGGAAGAGATCACATGTATTATGCCATCAATCTTCTCGACTATAGGCCAGATTTTGGGATCCTCCAGATTGGGAATACTGCACCGACGCACAGAGAGAATACCGTCGTCATCCACAGACAAGCCCTGGATGGAACGGGATAAGCCATGTTTTTCCAAGAGGGACTCGTAACGACCCAATCCCCAGGGATAGCGGCAACGGCCGACATCCACGGGGCGTAGGTGCTCTGGAAGGACCTGTCCACCAATGACGTATGCAGTAAAACCCAATTTGAACAAGCCTGCTGAGATAAGACGTCCCCTCTCCACCATCTTGAGGGTAGAGGCCTTAGAAAGGGCCGGTACGCTAGCGGCATCCTCGTACCGGTGGTTGCTCTGTTTGAGTTCCAAGCAACATATGACAAGGCCATCCGAAACACACAGAAACTTTGGCTTGCCAAGTGAGTGTCGCTCATCCAGGTTTGCAACCTCCCTAGTCTTATCAGCCTCCTTGATGGGTAGAACAGCGGTGCTAGCCCTCGCATTGAGCACCTGGGGTTTCAAAGGAAGTTGTCCTGAACACATTTCCTTGTACAATTTCTCAAGCAAGTTCATGTCATGTGCAACAACAGACTTGTAGCAGAGGGCCGCTTTTTGTTTCACGTTCAGTAATTTACCTGCAGAAAGAGTTTCTTCAGCTTGTCGAATGAGATTCTGCTCGTAGTCCAGATCCCAGATACGATCAATGATGTGGTTGAGTAAATCGTTGCTTGTGGTGGTGCTGGTTGGGACATCGGCCATAGCTGAAGGTGGTGATGGATTTAGCAGGTTCAATTCTGCAGAGGATTGGAAAAGGGTTAAATGATATAAATAGGCGAGGTAATAAACAAATATGCTAACTCAAGAAGAAGAAGAAGAAGAAGATGAAGAAGAAAACACTTTAGTATAAACATGGAAGGACAATGTATTTTATACTCCAGGTATTCAACCCTAAACTTACTCAAGAGTGGTCCCTTTTTTTTTCCATTATTTTCTAGTGAAATTCATAAGCAAGTATATGGATTGGAGTGTGGAACAGTAAAGACCAGAACCTGTCTAATTCACATATTTTTTTTTGGTGAGAAGTCTAATTCACATATGAAATAACTGAAAAATCCATTTAATAATCCTTTGGGAAAAGACAACAACAGCGCAGAGGCTAAATACAATCTCAGGTTATAAAGTTGGGGGAACTAATTCAATTGATACTCTAGAACCATACTTTCTAGTGATTAAATGGTTAGGATTGATAAGTTGTTACACCAATTTTAATGGCAAACAATCAAACACAGATTTTTAAACATTTCAAGGGAAAATTTTGGAATATGAAGATTAGGAAAAATGGGCAAACATACCGCTGAGAGGGAGAGAGTGAAGCGGAGAGGTATGGAATCCAAACTCTCGGGATTTTGGCAAGCAAACAGCCGACGAGAAGGACGCCTCCAGCCTGAGAAGAAGCAACAGCAGGAATTAGGGATTTCTGGTTTTTTCTCCCAAAGGCCGTGTTTTTCTTCCTGTTTTATAGATGTGGCAGATCTATTCTATATATAATCTATATCTATATCTATATCTATATATAAAATACAAAAACAGAGGCCGCTAGAGCGACCTCGCGGCCACGTAATTTTCTGGATTAAGCGGGATTATTTTTGGTTATGTGTCATTTTCTGGATTAAAGTGGTATTATATTTTTGGGTCACATCAATTATTAATAAGCCAATATATATAGTTAGGTAAAAAAAACTTATCTTTTTAGATCAAATATCTATCCATCCAATATAACATTATATTTAGATTAAAGTAGATTCTTATTTAAAATAAGACTTTTTTTACTTTCACAATTTAATAATAAAAATTAAACATGCATAATTGATATAATAAAATATAATTTATTTAATTAGGGGTTAATATGGGTACGTTTTTTTTAATTTGGAACATATCAATATCAATACCTTATAACAAAACCGCACAAGAAATTATAAAAAAATTATTTAAAAACATAACATAATTAAAAACGTAGGGTTTGATTAAACTATATTCTAGATAAGTCTAATATGAAGATCGAGGATGTGAGTCACTAGAGTAGTTTGTTATTTCATTTTCCTTCTTTTGTGAAATTTCCATCGAACCAACTGGAGTCCTATTGTATAGTTATGTAAAAAAACTTATTTTTTTAAATCAAATAATCTATCAAATATATATAATCTTATATCTTAATTAGGTATATAAATATTCATTGGAAAACAACAACCTTTCTATTAAATCTATCATTACTCAATTCATCTTATCTTAACCGTACTATATATTTAACTGATAAAAATTATATCAAATTTTATATTATATTTCTTTTATAAAGTTGCGTGCAATATTTTATTAACGGGATGAGATTGGTTACTAAAAGACTTTTTTTGCAATATTTTTGTAAAACGTTGTTTGGATTATTTTTAACCACCCTCAAATAAAAAAAAATTGAATTATTTTCATTACTGTTTGCTTACATTAAATATATCCTGTAAAATATTTTTCATGATTGAAAATCATCTTAAATACCATCAAGGCATATACAACGTTGTTTTCATTTTAAATTGTAGCAGGTATAAAATAATTTTATTAATCAATACTCCGTATATAATATCAAAGTAATTAATCTTAAAAATAAATGACAATTTAAATACGAGTATATGAATTATCACCCTAGCTTTTATGTCAAAATTATTAAAAAATATTATGAAATATATATATTTTTTGTAAATTATTTTTAACATGTTAATATATAATATTGTGGGGTGACAATTTCAAATGGTCTAATATTCCATCACTTAATAAAAAATATATCATTTTGGTTTTTAACAATTTTTTAAGAATTTAAAATATATAATTTTTTTTGATAATTTTATAGGTTTTAAAAATAATTATAATAAAATATACAGTATAATAAAATAATATATAATTAATTAATAAACCGCGAATGCGCGGGCAATGTGTCATATTCTGGATTAAATTGGTATTATATTTTTGGTCCACATCAATTAATAAATCAATATAGTTAGGTAGAAAACTTATCTTTTTATTAGACCAATATATTAAGGGGCTATAAAACTATAAAACTTATCATTTAGTTAACATAATCCTCATCTTTTAGTCACATCAAGCTAATTTTTTCATCCGGAATATATCTTTAAATCACAAATAAAATAATATTTTTTCTAACCAATGTGTTCGAAATTATTTATGTATATATAATATTTTTTTTATTATTAAACTAGCAACATGTTGGTCAATTACATAAAATAGTATCGATAATATTTTATTATACTTACTATATAAATGTTTAATATGTTGCTTTGGGCATAAGTACGTGACAATCTATAATATTATGTAAACATTTAATCCTTTTTAGATAAAATTGTATATATTTGTATAAATATTCAACCTTATATTTTAATTAGTTAGAAAATATATCTCTTTTAGATAAAATTGAATATATTTGTATAAATATTCAACCTTATATCTTAATTAGGTAAAAAACTTATCGTTTTAGATTAATCTATCTAATATTTCCCACTCACACAATATTAGTTCGCAACGTACATAATTAGAATGGATTGTTAAATAATAAAAACATTCAAACAATTTGGTTTTTTTAAGTCACGTCAATTGATAATCTAATATAATATTTTAATATAATTAATATAATAAAATATAATTTATTAACAAAACGCGCAACCGTGCGGGTACCGATACTAGTAAAATACTAAAACAGAGACCGCTGGAGCGACCTCGCAGCCACGGAATTTTCTGGATTAAACGGGATTATTTTTGCTTATGTGTCATTTTCTTGATTAAAGTGATATTATATTTTTGGGCCACATCAATTATTAATAAGCCAATATATATAGTTAGGTAAAAAAACTTATCTTTTTAGATCAAATATCTATCCATCCAATATAAAATTATATTTAGATTAAAGTAGATTCTTATTTAAAATAAGACTTTTTTTACTTTCACAATTTAATAATAAAAATTAAACATGGATAATTGATATAATAAAATATAATTTATTTAATTAGGGGTTAATATGGGTACGGGTTTTTTAATTTGCAACATATCAATATCAATACCTTATAACAAAATCGCACAAGAAATTAAAAAAAAATTATTTAAAAACATAACATAATTAAAGACGTAGGGTTTGATTAAACTATATTCTAGATAAGTCTAATATGAAGATCGAGGATGTGAGTCACTGAAGTAGATTTGTTATTTCATTTTCCTTCTTTTGTGAAATTTTGAGAAATTTGCATCGAACCGACTGGAGTCTTATTGTATAGTTAGGTAAAAAAAAACTTATTTTTTAAAATCAAATAATCTATCAAATATATAATCTTATATCTTAATTAGGTATATAAATATTCATTAGAAAACAACAACCTTTCTATTAAATCTATCATTACTCAATTCATCTTATCTTAACCGTACTATATATTAAATCTATCAAATTTTAAATTATATTTCTTCTATAAAGTTAAGTGCAATATTTTATTAACGGGATGAGATTGGTTACTAAAAGACTATTTTTGCAATATTTTTGTAAAACGTTGTTTGGGTTATTTTTACGGTGATTTTGGTAGATGGTCTTTTTTGAATATTCAATTAGACACTTAGCCCCTAAATCAATTTAATTAGTTTTGCCATAGACCCCTTCCCAATATGATGGATTGGTCAATGGTCAACCATTTGACCATTGACCGGTCAACGGTTGACCATTGACCAGTCAACGTTGACCAACCCATTTTGATGCCAATTTTTTTTTAGGGATGCCATATTTTACCGTTTTGATGCCAAAATTTTACTATATTTTATTTTCACTTTGATGCAACTTTTCTAATGAAATGATTGGATGACACTTTTTTAATGTCACTTTTTTTAAACATTGATGACATTTTTTGTTTACAGTAATGTCACGTTGATCATTGATGCCATTTTTTTTTACTGTTAACGACAGATGCCACTCTTTTTTATGTCAATTTTTTGATGATATTTTTTTTACCGTGATGCCATATTTTTGATGATATTTTTTCAAAGTAGTATTTTGATGACATTTTTTTCTTTAATGTGATATAAATTTTTCAAAATGGTATTTTGATGTCATTTTTTATAATGTAATTATTTGATGCCATTTTTTTTAATCAAATCGATTGATGCCACATATTTTTAATTTAATCAACTGTATATCGATTTATTTTCATCGATTATACTTTCATTTACTGATGACACGTTTGTGATTACACTTCATTGATGCAATCACTTGTGGTGACATATTCATTAAATTTTTATTCATGGATGACATTTGTTATTACGCTTCATTAATCACAATTATTTATGGTGACAATTTTATATAATTGATGACATAAGAGCTTAAAACGTGGAATCAAAATATTGTGACCTTATTGCACATATAAAAATACAAAGTCTTTGAAACTACGACATTAATATTGATTGTATACGTAAAAACACCTATTATAACATGTCATCAACTAAAAAAATGCATCAATGTAAGTAATATAATGCGGAATCAATAAAATATAGGGCCAACCACTTCGGGGGTTACATATTACCTTCAGGATATGTGAATACTTCACAGGGGCAAAATATACATCCCTGAAAGTTTTAGGCCGCTTTATGTATTTATATAAAATATAGGGCCAATCTGTAATTTTTAAAAATTTCGGGCCGGTTTCATGATTTCTTAGGAATTACAACCCAAAACCTTCTTCCCCCGTTGGAAATTTGCAGAGATGGCGGCCACCCACACCAACGGCAGATCGAGTCCCAACGGCAGCCCTCGTCGACCACCACCAACCCAGATCCGAGTCCCTCCGGCCACCCACACCACAGATCCGGCCACCGAAAGCCCGGATCCGCCGCCACCGAGCCTCGCTACAAACCCAGCCGCCATGGGAGGGGAGTCGAAAAATCCAGATCCGGTGAGCTCCGATGGCGGCTCCAGCTTCGTCGGCTCCAAATCCGGTGAGCTCCGAGGGCGGCTCCGACTTGGTTGGCTCCAGATCCGGTGAGCTCAGAGGAAGAAGATGGGAGGTAGGAAATAAGATGGGAGGAAGAAGATGGGTGGAAGCAGTCCTTCGGCTAAAAAAAAAATTAGATGGGTTGGTTGTGTCTAATAAAAAAATTAAGGGGGCTAACTATCTAAACAAAAATGGTAAAAGGTTCATTTCATCAAATTTCCTCTTATTTTTAACCACCCTCAAATAAAAAAAAATTGAATTGTTTTCATTACTGTTTGCTTACATTAAATATATCCTGTAAAAAAAATTTCATGATTGAAAATCATCTTAAATACCATCAAGGCATATACAACGTTGTTTTTTTTAAAATGACGAGGAACCCACATTTGACGGTAAACCCCGAGCACGTTACCCAGCCGGTATATACAAAGTTGTTTTAATTTTAATTTGTAGCAGGTATAAAATAATTTTATTAATTAATACTCCGTATATAATATCAAAGTAATTAATCTTAAAAATAAATGACAATTTAAATACAAGTATATGAATTATCACCCTAGCTTTTATGTCAAAATTATTAAAAAATATTATGAAATATATATATTTTTTGTAAATTATTTTTAACATGTTAATATATAATATTGTGGGCGACAATTTCAAATGGTCTAATATTCCATCACTTGATGAAAATATATCATTTTGGTTTTTTAACAAGTTTTTAAGAATTTAAAAAATATTTTTTTTATAATTTTATACGTTTTAAAAATAATTATAATAAAATATACAGTATAATAAAATAATATATAATTAATTAATAAACAGCGAACGCGCGGGCAATGTGTCATATTCTGGATTGAATTGGTATTATATTTTTGGACCACATCAATTAATAAACCAATATAGTTAGATAGAAAACTTATCTTTTTAGACCAATATATTAAGGGGCTATAAAACTATAAAACTTATCATTTAGTTAACATAACCTCATCTTTTAGTCACATCAAGCTAATTTTTTCATCCGGAATATATCTTTAAATCACAAATAAAATAATATTTTTTCTAACCAATGTGTTCGAAATTATTTATGTATATATAATATTTTTTTTTATTAAACTAGCAACGTATTGGTCAATTACATAAAATAGTATCGATAATATTTTATTATACTTACTATATAAATGTTTAATATGTTGCTTTGGGCATAAGTACGTGACAATCTATAATATTATGTACATATTTAATCTTTTTAGATAAAATTGAATATATTTGTATAAATATTCAACCTTATATTTTAATTAGTTAGAAAATATTCAACCTTATATCTTAATTAGGTAGAAAACTTATCGTTTTAGATTAATCTATCTAATATTTCCCACTCACACAATATTAGTTTGCAACGTACATAATTAGAATGGATTGTTAAATAATAAAAAACATTCAAGTTTATGTCAGTTTGTTTTTTTTAAGTCACGTCAATTGATAATCTAATATAATATTTTAATATAATTAATATAATAAAATTTAATTTATTAAAAAAACGCGCAACCGCGTGGGTACCGATACTAGTTTATGATATATTTAGAGCACCCGCATTGGGGTTCCTTAACCCATAATTTAAGAAACCTAATAATAAAATAATAGAAGAGAGATAAAAAAACTTAAGGAACGATTTGATGGGTTGCTAAGCAACGAACCCTTAAAAACCGGGAGAGAGAAAAAAATACAAAGGAGTGGGCCATTCGGGAGAGAATGTGAGAGAAAAAGATATAGGTGGGTCCCAATAAAATAAATAAATATGGTTTTTAAGGGTTGTAGGGATGTGGGTGAAAATTTGTATTGGGTTGTTTAAGGAAACAGAAATATAAAAAGTTGAGTTAAGGAACCCGACTGGATTTCATGGATGCGGATGCTCTTATAGGGAGTGGTTCCTTGTGCACGGGGTGTACTTTGTCTACAATTATGGACCGTTGATGGAGAGGAGATAGAAGGTTGGGATTAAAATGGATTTTTCTTTTTTTCTTTTTAATAAAGTGGGACCCACCTGGCAGAAACAAAACCAATCTCTTTAGGTTTTTGTTTATTTCTGTTTGGTTCATTACGTCTATTATTTGTATTACTGTTTTTAGGTTGCTATGTTAGACGGTTCGCCGTCTACCGACTTCGGTCGGCCTCTCGATGAGTCAGGCTTGTCTGACCTTCGAATTTTTACCTAATAATAAAAAAAAAAACCAATCTCTTTCGCTTAGACTACTTAGCATGAGCAACCATGAGATTTCCTTACCTTAAGGTTAGTAAAAGGTAAGCTCATGGTTGTGGGTCTTACCTTAAGGTAAGGGGATGGAAGGGGTTACCTTGGTAGAAAGAGGTAACCTCTTCCATTTTCTAATTTTGTTTTCTTTTTTCTTTTATGAAAAAGTAACATCTTCTCTTTTCCATCCATATTTATTAATGTTAAACATGTGTAAAATGAAATAGAAAATATATTTATATTTCATTATTTTTTAAATAAAATATCTCATTGGTTTAATTTTATTTTTCTCTATAATTTGAGCTCAATTTTACCCTATATATACCCATATCTTGATCTATTGTAGTTGCACTTATTCTCACTATGGATCACAATAATCTAAATAACCCACCCATTCCAAATATGCCTTTTGATCCAAATCTTCTAAAAAATTCTCAATTTCACGTGATGTTACAAATACTTAACAATCATTCAACACCCGAATGCCCAAGGCTATGATCCAAATTTATAGGTAGCTCGATTAGTATTTACGCATGTTATAATGTTTCTAATTTTGTTAATTTTAATCTAGATGTAATAAAATATATTTATATCAAGTACTTGCTATTTTTATTTATTTATAAAACTATAAATAAAAATAATTGACAATAATATATGATGATCAAAATATAATGAAGGAAAAGATATGTAAATGAAAAGGAAAAGTGAAAATAAATTTGAAAAGGGGTAAAAGAGGTTTTCCATGGTTGTGGAGGAAACCCTTTAGAAAGAGGTAGAAAAAGTGAAAATAATTTTAAACAAAAAAATAAATAAGGTGTAAAGTTATGATAGGAAGAGGGAAGAAAAAAGGGGAAAGGAGGTTCCCCATGGTTGCGGATGGTCTTAGTGCGTGTTTACCACCCTCCTCCCCCCACGACCCACCTTGCTTTTTTTCTAGTTTTTTTTTTAAAAAAAAGATGTAAAATATTTGTGAAGAAAATCTGTTTTTTTTTTCCGGTGGAAAATAAATGTTTTTTTAAACCAACCTAACTTAGTTAGTTTTACATATTTGGTAATTCCACCGAATAATGTTTCATTTGTTACCGAATAATTTTTCTGTTATTTTTTTTCCATTTAGTTCATATAAAAAATTATCAATTCTATTGAATAATTTATCACATGCTACCGAATATTGTTTTTTTTAAACAATACTTACCATTCGAATATTGTTTTTTTTTAAACAATACTTACAATTAATACGAATAATGGTTCATATTTCACTGAATAATGTCTCACATTTCACCGAATAATGTTTTGTTTGATGTAGTTTATCAAACCGAAGACTATATTCTGGCGAATAGTGAATGAGATTTCACCGAATAATTTACTAACTCATACTAGTGGTAACAATAATTCGACACATACGCTTGAACAACAGACAAATATTTAATAAAAAATATATATTCGACTAAAAATCAAAATTTCATATCGAATAATACCATAGAATAATAAACAAATTTCCCATTCCACTGCACAATTTGCCTCATGCGTGTACTTGTTGAATGTTGATCCAGCTGCATACACAACCATTCATGCCCGTCATGCTCTCCAATGATTTTCTTTGCCTAACCTTGAAGCAGTCATGGTACGTAAATCACTTCCTAATCACCAAGCGACCTCCGATCCTTCACTCCTCCATTGTCCTCCATCGCCACCACCGCCAAGATCTACCGACATCACCACCACCGCGCTGGCCATCGTCGACTCGACGCCACTGCTGCAGCGCTGCCACCGCTAGCGCGATTGGGGAGGATTGGGCTTATAGTGGTTTCCATCGGCAAGGCACTTACTGATTTCAGCGAACACTGATCGAAATTAAAGGGAGATCGAATACAAAATCAATGAACGACTTGCAAACCCTAGAACACAAAATCGCAACTGATTCATTCAAGAGAGTTAGGAGAGAAGCATCTAACGAACCTGAAAGCCCTAATTAATCGAAGGCAATGAAGATTGAAGCGTCTAGCGTGGCCGGCCTTCATTTCGCTTTCGACATCGGAGCTCGTGATGAATCACTGCCGCTTCGACCGGAGATCTCCGCCTTCAACTCAGCCCTTAGGGGACGCCTCGCCTCACCGTCGGAATCTGGAATCGCACTCCAGCAACATCACATGTCCGATGGTGTGCTCACTAATTCCCTCTTCTTCGCCGCACCTCCAAGGCTTTGCCTTCGTCGGTTGTCCGCTACGCCTTCGACTCCACCATTGTCGTCTGCTAAATTGCCTCCGATTGAGATCTCTCATGGGACGATTGATATAGGCAAAAATTTGGGGAATTTACTGAATGATTTTGATTTAGCCAATCTATGATTTTGTGGCTTGATATAGGGATGAAGGAGATGGGTCTACACCACTACACGCGCCCCAAACTCCGATCTTTTCAATCTTTTTCAATTTTTTTTTTTAATATATTAAACATGCTTTTAATCTCCACCATCCATCACACAATGATTAAAGGCCCAGATTTGTGCACAAGGTACACCCTAAGCCTTGTGCATAAATTATCCTCTCTCTCTCTCTCTCTCTCTCTCTCTCTCTCTCTCTCTCTCTCTCTCTCTCTCTCTCTCTCTCTCTCTCTCTCTATATATATATATATATATATATATATATATATATATATATAAATCATGTGTACACAAGCCTTATTGTGTATCATGTACATAAATCTCGGCATTTGGATCAAACCAAATCAAAGGCTCACAATAATCAAAATAAAGAAATGAGAAAATAAAAGAAAAAGGTGGGTTAAGAGTTTTCGTTTTGTTTTGTTTGTGCCCAGTTTTATTATTCGGTGGAATTGGTGGGTTTTTTGATATTATTCATTGAATTATATATGTTTATGCAGTGGAATGTAGTGTTTTTTTTGTAATTCGAAATCATTTGGAGCCACATTGAGCTTAAGGGTTTTTGTATTATTCATGCCCATATTGATCATTCATTAGAATTGGTGAATTTTTTGATATTATTATTTGAATTATGAATATTTACTCAATGGAATGTGTGTTTTTTTTTTTACCAATTTCTTTGAATATGCTACCGAATAACTAATAGTATATATTACCATGGATATAGCTTTATTCAATGGTATAAATTTATTATTCAATAGTATATATTACTATCGAATAATATTACCGAATAATATTGTAATGTCATCGAATAATTAAGCTATACCATTGAATAATAAAGCAATACCATCGCATATTTCGTCAATATGATCGAATAATATAGTGATACCATCGAATAATCAAAATGACTAACCTACATAACAAAATCATACGACTGAATAATCCTTCATATACTAGTGCATAATCATTCATACTGAACTGCATAATCATCTATGGGAATCAACGACTCAGATTCCTCAATGGGAATCAACGGTTCAGATTTGTGTACATGATACACGTTAAGGGCTGAGTACACCCGAACCAACCACTATATATATATATAAGTGGATCAATTGTGCACACTCATTAGGGTGTATTTTGTGCACAATTGTGTACCCTTGTATTGATTTTGATGGATGGAAGAGATTAAAGAGAGTTTTTTATATATAAAAAAACAGGTGGGTCCCGCACCTATTTTTCTGAAAACCTCTCACATGTAAGGAGCATGCGCGTGAGCTCCACCGGTCTTCATCTCTTTCCTCCCGTCTGCCCTGGGGGTTCACGGCGCCATTGTTCACGGATCAAAAATAAAGGCTTCCATTCCCCGTCTCATCCAATCCTGGTCCGTCTCCCACCAATCATCCGGCGTCTCCCACATCCCTACCCCGAAGCAGCCCGCCGACCTCCCCCTCCTCCGCTCCCTCCCGGCCGCCCTCCTCCATATCCCCTTTTCCGATCCCGATTCCATCCTCGCCACCAATCAATTGTCCTAATTCGACTGCGAACCCGTCGCCTATTTCTATTGCGAACCCACCCTTCCTCTCCCTCTTTCAATTTACCTATTTCGATTGCGAACTTGTCGCCTCCGATCCGGATTGCGTCTCGTTCTTGATTTGGTTGATGTTTAATCCGAATCGAATCGATATCTAGATCAATGCCGCTTTGATAATCGAGTCGGTGTCGAGGTCTCCGGAGGCGCTATCGAGCTTCAGCGCCGCCGCCGGGGTGTTCGACGGTGTATTGGGATGATCCGGGATGGGGCTGGGTACGGTAGGCGGGTTGGGGGTGGGTGGAGGGTGGGGGTGGTGGGGTGGGGTGTTTGAGGTTTGGTTTTGGGTTTGTGTTAGGTATCGGCGTAATTAGAGAATTTGTTGTTTAATCAACCTATATTATTCGGGGGAAAACGAAGAATTATTCGGAGTATGAGTTGAATTTTGCGTATAATTTTTTAGATACATAATTTGATTAATTAGTCGTAAATTATTCAGAAGTATGTGTCGAATTTCGGATACTAGTGGTAATGAATTAGTAAATTTTTTGATGAAATCTTATTTATTATTCATCGGTAATAGAGTCTTCGGTTTGACAAATAATATGAAAACCCTTCATCGCATGAGCATTTTTTGGTGAAATATAAAACATCATTCGGTGAAATATAAAACATTATTCATATAAATAGTAAGTATTGTTTAGGGAATGAGATTTTTGTTTTATCTAAAATGGATGAACAAAAAAAACAAACATTATTCGGTAGCATATGACAAATTATTCAGTGGAATAGGTAATTTTTCATCTAAACTAGATGGAAAAAGATAAGATAATATTATTCAGTAGCATATGAAATATTATTCGGTTTAATTGAAAAATTTTAAAAACAAAATAAGGGGTTAAAATAAAGTATTTTGCCAAAAAAAATAGCTTATAAAAAAGAGTCAAAGGGGGTTTATTATGATATAGGAGAAACAAAAAATGAGGAGGAGGGGCCATTCCCGTGCAGGCAAGGGAATGGCAAGGGGGTTGTTTGGGTTTTGTACGTGGGACCCATACATTTAATTGGAAAAAGAAAAAAAAATCATTTTTAATCACAACCTTCCATTCTCTTTTAATCAACGATCCACAATTGTGCACAAGATATACTATAAGAGGTGTGCACTCTGGAGCCACTTTATATATAGGGAGTGGTTCTCTTGTGTACACCCCTTAGGGTGTATCTTGTGCAAAGATCTCAACCCTTGATTGATGTAAAATAAAGAAAATTTTTGCGAAATAGGCACTTTTTTTGGACAAATTTACAAAATGGACACGATTTTGGACAAATTTGTGAATTAGCCGCTATATATACTTATTTACTATTGTACGGACACTTTTCTTTTTTCCGAAAATCCCAACTCTCTCCTCTCTCCAATCTCTCTCTCCGCACCCGATTGAAGGCGATGGAAGCTCTTGATCCGGCGCCAGAACCGCTGTCTGGTGGCGGGCGAGCGGCGGAGCGAGCGAGGGAGGCTGATCGAGGAAGTGAGGGAGCGGGAGCATAGCCGGATCTCCTCCGCCAGATCTCGGATCTTCTTCGCGAGCAAGGGAGCGAGGGAGGCCGAGCGAGGGAGCGATGGTCGGATCTGAGAATCCGGAGCGGTCGGCTCAGCTTCTTTCCTCTCCGCGTTTCACATAGGTAAGATCTTAACCTAAATTGACTTCAAATTTGACTGAATTAGGGTTTTTCTCCATTAATTTTCTATGAATTCAAGGTTGCAATCTGGAAACATTTGTAGTGAGCATCTCCTTATCTTTGCTCACCCACTAATTTCGGCTCATAGGTTCGACACAATGAAAAATCTGTGATTGTTTGATCATTTGACCTGTTCTAGCTCTTGCTTTTACAACTGTAGATCTTCAAATTGAATTTTTGAACCTATTTAGAAGCTGATGATGATGCTTCAAGTCAGAAGAGAGTGGATTGTCAACTCATGTTTTAAAGTTTGTAGAAAATGAGTATAATTGATCAAGTGTTTCTTTCTAGTAGCTTGAATGGATTCTACAGCGGTCTCTATAATTATATTGTATATTTGTGCATTCTCTGAAGAAAACATTCTTAGCGAATGTGTTTTAGGCAGGGCAGAAAACAAAGTATGAATAAATGCAACAAATATTGTGTTGATTCCCTTTCATGGTTCTATAAACATTTGCATAATCGTGGCTGACTGCTTACTGATGCCATTTGTTGTGTCTCTTGTTCATGTTGTTGTTTCATCATAGTTATTGATAATGTTATTGCTCCATTTATTGATCTTATTGTTATCTCATAAGCTTTCATAAGCTGCTTGTGATGTATGGTATGATTTGATGTGCCTAGTTTGAGTAATACAATTTAGTTTGTTTGTTATGAAAGCTTCATATCCGTTCATGATGTCAGGAATGCCAAGGCCTGTGAGAGCTCAGCCTGCTAAGGCAAAGATGTTTGAGGATCGGCCAGTGAAGCCTGGCAGGAAGATCTAGCTTTACTGGATGGACAAAAATGATCCAGACATCGAAGTGGCAAAGAAGATGAAGAAGTTGGTGGAGAAGGATGATGCTGAGGTCGCATACCTACTGAAGGTGAAACATATGTTTTTTCCAAAACTCTTTTGGATTTCTGTTGCCCTAAAAAGAGTCTTGTCCATGTTGATTCCTATCACCACTGCTGCTGTGTTAGTCTTTTATCGTTTTGCCTTTGTTTGTTTTGGGTAGCGCCAAATTAAGGAGGAAGAGAATTTCTCAAAGAATCAAGAGGAGACCTTGAAGTCAACTTACCAGAAGTATGAAATGATGGATAATGTGCTCAACGGGAGTACTTCTGGGCACCTGGCAGACTACTATAACAAGGTTAGAAGCATTGTTTAGCTCATCCTTGTCTTGTAATAGTAAGTATGTTTTCCAATTCCTACAGATTCGAAATGAAAAGGCTAGAAGGTACCTAAATAATATGAAGAAAAAACCACCTGTTCCCTTCACACAGAAGTTCCCCAATGTAGATCCCCAGGCACTTCGTTTACTCGAGCGGTTACTTGCATTTGATCCTAGAGATCGTCCTACTGCTGCACATGTGAAAAATATCTATACAAGTGGCTTCTCTCTCTTTATGAAGGTGTTTTTACATTTATGTTAGTTGTGCAACTCTTAAGACGGAGTTGTGCAACTTTTAAGACGGAGTTGTGCAACTTTTAAGACGGAGTTGTGCAGCTTCTAAGACTGAGTTGTGCAACTTCTAAGACTGAGTTGTGCAACTCTAAGACTGAGTTGTGCAACTTCTAAGACTGAGTTGTGCAACTTCTAAGACTGAGTTGTGCAACTCTTAAGTCTGAGTTGTGCAACTCTTAAGACTGAGTTGTGCAACTCTTAAGACTGAGTTGTGCAACTCTTAAGACTGAGTTCGATAAGGTGATTCATTGCTTGGGAAATTTAACCATTGCGAGGTCAGCTATTGAGCCTTATATTTTGTCATGTCATAGCAGTTCAAAGCTGAAGAAAAAAGCACTAGAGGGAAGGAAGACAACTTAGCTATTGTGCAAACAGTAGCTAAGTGCTTTTGATCAAGACTTTTGAAGGCCACCAACACCGTAAGCGCTTTTTATCCAAATCATATAATTTTTTTATGGAGTTTGTTCCTGAATGCTTTTGATACCCAAAGAGCAATAGTTGTTACAGAAACAGCAGGAGCTTCTTCTACAGCAGCTCTGCAATGAAGGACGCTGCTTCAACAACTGCATCTAAAACTTAACATCCAACTGAGATTTTGTACCCGAAGAGCAACAGTGGTGTGAATCTAAACTCTAACAACTCTAATTGCACGTTGACTATGTCAACAACCACTAGGCTCTTTATATTGTCATTGAGTTTGGATGGAAGTGTAACAAACATGAGTAGCAATGGCTTCAGTTTAATCGGGGCAGAACAGTCATATGATCAGAATTGGGGCCAACACAAAAAAAGGTGCTCTGGAAAAGGGTAAGATGGGTCATTGAGATGTGGAAGTAGCGCACAAATGTGGAGTTATCAGCCCCCGCTTTGATGTCAGTGTCAAAGAAATCGAATCCTGGACTGCTAGGTTGGTTCCTTCTAGACAAGTGAGCACTCAATTGTTATTCATTTATGTTTCTTACTCTTGTGAAGGAATTGAATTTGTGTTTAGCTAGTGTAATGGTTGTTTAACTTGTTTTGTACTCTTATCCTTCTTGATTTCAGTTTACAGTTTTAAATGGTGATACCTTTTACTGGTAGATTTCTAGTTGTTGGGTAATGTTTTTCAGTCATTGTCTACTTGGGAATTTCATGCGCGTGTGATCTTCATGGAACATAAAGATAAATGTAGTGTCAGTTTCACTCGTAAGGAAAATGTATTGAAACTAGTAGTCTAGTTTTTAGCATATGATTCATCACCAATATCATGTGTAGTTGGAAGTCCAACTTATGTTGCTCCTGAAGTTCTGGCAGGTGATTATTCAGAGAAAGTGGATATCTGGAGTGCTGGTGTGCTCCTTCATGCGCTCCTAACTGGTCTTCTACCCTTTCAAGGCAATTCTATAGAAGACGTCTTTGAGGCTATCAAGACTGTAAATCTAGATTTTGAGAGTGGTGTATGGACCTCAGTTTCTCAGCTTGCTCGTGATTTGATTGCTCGGATGCTATGCAGGGATGTTTGCAAAAGGCTATCTGCTGATGATGTATTAAGTAAGGCTCTTTTTTCTTCTTTATATTTTCAGGTTTTTGGTGATTGTAATACTTGCTTTAAAATAACTTAGTTTAATTGGATTACTTATTTAAGGAATCAATACTATCTGTCTCTGACAAATGAACAATTACAATTCACAAAGCATGCTGTAGGTTTTAGTACCCATAATAATACCACCAGAATCTCAAAAAGGAATAATATCATCATTTTGAATCTCGCAGGACATCCATGGATCTTGTTTTACACACAACCATCACTGACGGGGCTAACATTCAAGCCAAAGGTCAGAAAAGCTGTGAGGGCAACAACCTTACGACAAGTGACCGTCGAGTCAAGTGTCGAGTACATAACCAACCAACCAAAATCCATCGGTTTCAGGTAAGCGTCTATTTGGAATGAGATTTCTCCGAAACAAATCTACGCTCCCGGAACAGATCCATCACTGCTGATCTCTTTTTTATTTCATTTTTGGAAAATTGCAGCTTCCGGATGTTCAGCAACGAGGATGTAACGATTGGCTCATGGATGCTTGCTATGAATGTCAAACACGAGCATGAAAGAGCGCTATGTGAGACAAAGTGCACGGCATCATCTATTGTTGTATGGGATTTACCCAGGTGTTCAGGTTGACCTTCTAGCCTCTCACCTCTTATTATAATGACTTCTCATATCAGTTTCATATTTTGCGAGCCAGAAATAAAGATGCTAGAGCTTCACAAGATGGATGAATGTTTTGCCGGGGTCACCGACTCCAGCTGTGCTCTCTCTCCTGTCAAATCAGGATTAAAGCACTGGAAACCGAGAACATGTATTGGATCAAGCAACCTACTGAACACTGGAGAAGCCTCAATAGGCCAATCATCCGGGCACCACCGCACTGCAATGGGGCACTTTAAAGATTGAAAAGCACAAAGCTATGCTACGAAAGATGCACGAGAAGTATGTTTTCTTCTTGTGCAGATTATTTCCAGATGATAGTATTGATCAATTCCTTCGTATGGACATGGTGAGTTTGCAATCTCTATATTTTATTGTTGTAAGCTGTATAGATGTAATTTGAAGTTTGAAGCATCATAGATGTAATTTGTTACTTGTAGTCATGACTGATATGATATTGCTTTTAACTGTTGCTTCAATTGAATTACTTTTGCAAAATGAATTGCTGAAATTTATATTGTTCTTGGATAATCTGAACAATCATATTTTGCACTTCTACTATGTTCTTTAGGTGTGTTATTCAAGGTTTCTTTTTCCGTTTTTGAATCTTGTACTATTTGGATGGTTTAAAACAAGTTATATTAAACGTTTTAACCAGGGTATGGAGTTTGACTTGGATGCACTTCCGAAGATCTCCACGAAATACGCCAAAGCCCAAGCACTTGCTGTAAAAGGTACATGAAATCGGAAGCCCTTCCCCTGTGTTTTCTTCTGGCATTCCTAATAGTTTCTGCACACCTATTCAATCTCTATGACAGAGACTAGCGAGCTAGTGGACGTCCAAGACATAAAGCACATAGCAGAAGACGCGCCATCGATCGCAGATCATGTGGGGAAGATAGTTGAGAACTGGAATCAGCAAAAGGATGCATTCAATAAAAAAACAAGATCTAAAAGGAAAAGTCTTCCGCAGGAGACGACATTACATTCTAGATAAATAGCGCATATCCAACAACCTGCTGATGAAAGGCAGTCTATCGATGAAAGCCTCCCGCCTGACGGCTTCATGAAGTTGTTAACTGTTGGAGACGAAGAGGAGGATGTGAGCCAAGAAATCGAGATTGAAGAGATTGAGCGGCTTTTGGAGATTGGCGATAGCCATGAAGACGATTCATGTTATGCCAATTATCTAGATGAAATATTATCCGATGGATAACATGTATATACAAATTCCTGAAGAAATATCCAGCTTGCTTGTACTGCTTTACCGGGGTGCCAACTAAGGTTGTTATTCGAGCCAAATGAACCGATAGTCGAGCTCGAGATTTTGAAAATGTGTTTATATTCGATTTATTTAGTAAACGAACCTGTCTGAAAGTCGAACCCAAACTGAAATCAGCACAGCTAGTGGTTAAGATCTGTGGTATGAAGTGTGATTCAACTCCAAATATGAACGCCAAAAGCAGCTAGTGGTTAAGATCTGTGGTATGAATTGTGATTCAACTCCAAATATGAACGCCAAAAGCACCAGCCGGAAATGTAAATGTTGGGTTCGATTTTTCCTTTTTTACCACCCAAAGATTCGTACTCTTATATTTGCACAATTGTGTTTTAAAATTGCACAACTGTATTTTAAAGTTGCACAACAATTAAGTTACAAATTCCAAAATTTCTTTACAAAGCTGAGCTTGAACACAAGGTACTCGAGCTCGTTTGATTGTATATTACCCCTAGATGTACTCGAGCTTGGAAATACACTACCGACTGCACCTTAAGGTGCAATTGTGCAACTTTAAGGTGCAGTCGTGCAACTTTAAGGTGTTGTCGTGCAACTTTTAGGTGCAGTTTTACAACTGTAATTAAGGGTTGTGTCAGGATCTTTTCATAAAATTAAAGGTTGTGTCAGCGGTGTTTGCAATTTTAGTGCTGACAGAGTTATAAAAAAAATGATGACGCCTAATAGAAAGTGCTGACACAAAAACGTTGACATGTTGTGTGCTGACACGAAAAAAAATGTCGACGCACAACATAAACTTGATATGAAAGGCATACAAACTTGACTAGTATAACAAGTCATTTTATACCCCGAGTAAAAAAAAAAGAGTAACAACATTTTATAGCAAGTGTTAATGAGCAACGCTGTACATCATGCTCAAACCAATTGAACCAACCGGGGATTATGTTCCCTAGCTACGTGCATAATTCTTAGAAACAAAACCAAGTTCCCCTAGTGCTGACATCATTTTTTTGCGTATTTTTAGTGCTGACATCGTTTTTATATGTATTTTTTAGTGCTGACATCGTTTTTGTGCGTAGACGCAGATTTTCTCATATTATAATTGCACAACATAAACTTAAATTTGCACAGCGTACTCTTATATTTGCACGACAAAATGTGAAAAAAATAAATAAATAAATAAATAAATAAAACTAGACTTGGGTCATATTTGCACAACTTACGGTTATATTTGCACAACGTACTCTTATATTTGCACAACATACTCTCTTATATTTGCACGACAAAATGTTTAAAAAAAAAACTAGACTTGGGTCATATTTGTACAACATACGGTTATATTTGCTCAACATGATCTTATTTTTGCTCAACAATAGATTATTTTTGCATAACAATTGAGACTTGTGAAATTGCACTCAACATGATCTTATTTTTTCTCAATATAATTTTATAGTTGCTCAATATATTATTGCACAACATGATCTTATTTTTGCTCATCAATAGACTATTATTGCACAACATAGGGGATTGATAGACATTTGCTCAACATGATCTTATTTTTGCTCAATATAATTTTATAGTTGCTCAATATATTATTGTACAACATGATCTTATTTTTGCTCATCAATAGACTATTATTGTACAACATGGGGGGATTGATAGATATTTGCTCAACATGATCTTATTTTTGCTCAACACTAGATTATTTTTGGATAACTATTGAGACTTTTGAAATTGTGATCAACATGATCTTATTTTTTCTCAATATTATTTTATAGTTGCTTAATAGATTATTGCACAACATCATCTTATTTTTGCTCATCAATAGACTATAATTGCACAACATGGGGATTGGTGGAAATTTGCTCAACATGATCTTATTTTTGCTCAACAATAGATTATATTTGCACAACAATTGAGACTTGTGAAATTGTGCTCAACATGATTTTATTTTTTCTCAATATTATTTTATACTTGCTCAATAGATTTTTGCACAATATGCTCTTATTTTTGCTTATTAATAGACTATTATTGCACAACATGGGGGATTGGTGGAATTATGTTCAACATGACCTTATTTTTGCTCAACAATATATTATATTTGCACAACAATTGAGACTTATGAAATTGTGCTCAACATTATCTTATTTTTTCTCAATATTATCTTATACTTGCTCAGTAGATTTTTGCACAATATTAAACTGAAAAAATTAAACTGAAAAAAAAAAAAAAACAATGGACCTTGTGTTTTTTGGTTTTGTTGATGAGCTGTTAAACTCACCAAGAAAAGGCCATTTCCTTGCATTAATGTGAACCGACAGTATTCAAATTGAATGATAATTATAATAATAAAAAAAAGAGCATAACAAGGGTGAAATGGAATCATCAGTAGCAGCTCATCCAAGAACTTTAAGGAGGCAATCACTCACTAACTGGCACTCTACCATCCTCACTTACAGGGAAGTCAACTGATACTAGTAAGTAAAATTAGATAGGCAAACTTCGTTTGTATTGAATGTCATATATATATATATCTATATATCTTGATTTGTTGAATGCCACCTGGTTTGTAGACATGGGAGCACCTAGAAACAGCAAAACACCTCCTCCTTCGGATTGTTCATTAGTCGCGAAGAAAGAGTGGGTGTGAGTATCCGGTTCATGAGAATAGAGCACCATTGAAGGTGGTTGCTTTGATCGAAACCTTTGATCGACAGTGATTCTGCAAGCAAAAAGGAGGTCGTGAAAGAGAGAAGATGCGCCACATCCATTGGAGGTCGGGCAAAGGCGATGCCGGATCGACGTCGGAGACGCGAGATCGATTGATAATGAAATCAATCGATCTGATGTGAAGCCAAGCCGGAGATCTGATGTCGAGGCGGAGATCGAAATTCGGAGAGAAGAGAGAAAGAGAGACTTACCTCCGTCATCGTCGCTTGGATTGAAGAGATGCTCTGAGTCGCTCGCAGAGATCGACGGGAGAGAGAAAGAGAGAGCGTGCGGAGAGGGAGAGGTCGGAGGGGAGAGAAAAGCGCGTGAAACTAAGGGGAAGAGGGTTTATATTGCGTCTATTTTCCTAATTTGTCCCAAAATGCGACTATTTCGTAAATTAGGTCCAATTTCGTGACCATTTTAAAAAACGCCCCAAAAATAAATGGTATTGATTAATAGTGACTTTTTTTTTTTTTCCTTTTAATTTTAGTGTAAAATAGGATGGGATCCGCTGAAATCACTACGCATCCAATCCCTTGCGCGTGTGCATCCAACCCCTGCAAATATTGCCCTTTTGAAATACTCCGTAATTCCGTATACGGTATTTTTAGGATTTGGAAACACCAAATCACCCCAGCATTCTCTTTCTTTTTGGTCAACATTAGGATTTTTTTTATTTTTTATTTTTATTCACCCATAAGTACCCAAATCAACCCCCTCCCCTCTTTGTTTGTCTGTTTTTTTTAACATATAAAATATTCATTGGTGAGACCATCTTGGTTTTAAAGATTTGATAATTTGACCGAATAATGTTTTACATGTTACTGAATAATTTTATATTATCTTTTTCGATCCAGTTTAGATCAAAATTTATCAATTTCATTGAATAATTTATCACATCCTACCGAATAATGTTTTTTTTGTTAATCTATTTCAGATAAAAGAAACCCCAAATTCCTAAACAATTCTTACGAATTATACGAATAATGTCTCAAATTTGACTGAATAATGTTTTACATTTCACCGAATAATGTTTAGTTGCGTGGTTATACTTGTGCGATGAATATTTTTTATGTTGTTCGTCAAACCAAATACTTCATAATCTAACGAATAATGAATCATATTTCACCGAATAATTGACCAATCCATTACCAGTACTAATAACCAAAAATCGCTACATACGTCTGAATAATTAATCAAATCATACCTCTTGAAAACACGACTCTAAATTCGACACATACGTCATACGTGTGAATAATTCTTTGTTTTTTCTCGAATAATACGGAAATTATATGTCAATTAAACAATAAATTTTAATCCTAAATCGATTTTGCAGACTACCCCTAACCACCACCACCCCCCTCCAACCCACCGTCTCTTTCTTTTGTTTCAATTTGAATTCAGTTTTCGTCACCATCGCTCCGTCCAATCGCCCCCATCTCTTCGTCCAATCGCTCCCTCCAACAACTCGATTCGCCACCATCGTCCCTCCATATCCGCAACCACCTTCGCTCACCGGCAACCGCCTCTTCCAATCGTCGTCGATCGACAACCTTCACCTCCTCCCTTATTCGCCCGAAAATCTCCTCGCCTCGACCCTTGTATCAACCGGAGATAGAATACACCCGACTTCGGGAGTGATAGGAAGCGGAGGCTACAAAGGTGATTAGTACTTCGATCTTAGTGGCGACGAACGCTCCGATCACGAACTTCCCTGTGCAAACTTAAATAAACTCCTTTACCTAAGCTACGACTTTTATCTTAGCAGTGGATTGTAGAAAAGTAGACTTACATTTGCTTGGTTGTTATAGTGGTGGTTTCTCGTCATTCATTGGAAATTAAGGCATTTGTCATCTTTAGGAGTATAAACTTATTGTAGAAAAGTAGACTTACATTTGCTTGGTTGCTATAGTAGTGGTTTCTCGTCATTCATTGGAAATTAAGGCATTTGTCATCTTTAGGAGTATAAACTTATCAAAATTCAATCATGCTAAATTCAAGGCTTTTGCATATTAGCTAGGATTGTAAACTCATCAACTTTATAATATCTTTTGGTTCCCAAACACATGATAGAATTTGTGATTTGAATATGTAGGGTACAAAAATACAAATATTGCATAAAGCTTCACAAATTCAATTCACAAACTCCAAATTCAATTCATAAATTTCATTCTCAAAATCACATACACAATAATTAAAACACAAAATTTATTCTCAAAATCACAAGTTCTAATGAAAATTTCACAAAATTTATTTTCATAATCAAATCCCAATTTCACCAATTTTATGAGGTTTAATTAGTTTATAGCTAGATAATTTGTATATAATAGGGAGCTCGGGAAGTGAGAATATAATTAAATAAGGGAGGCGAGAGTGGGTGCAAGTTGAAAAAAGAATTAAAAAAAAAAGCTTTTTTGAGGGAGGCGAATTTTTTTCAAAAACAAAAGGAGGCTAATTTCACCAATTTTATGGGGTTTAATTAGTTATATGCTAGATAATTTGTACTGTATATAATAGGGAAGTCGGAATATAATTAAATAAGGGGTAGAAAGTAGAAACATAGAAAGTGGGGTGTAAGTTGAACAAATAATAAAAAAGAATTTTTTTCAAAAACAAAAGGAGGCTAATTTCACCAATTTTATGGGGTTTAATTAGTTATATGCTAGATAATTTGTACTACCTACGTTCCATAATACATGGGCTTTTCTTTTTTGATACGTTTTTATGGAGCGAAAAACTCTATGAAATATTTTTTTTTAATCAAATTTTTTATATCATTTGATACTTATTGAGTTTTTCGCTCCTTAAAAAGCGTGCCGAAAACTAAAAACCCATATATTTTGGAACGGAGGGAGTATATAATAGGGAAGTCGTAATATAATTAAATAAGGGGTAGAAAGTAGAAACATAGAAAGTGGGGTGTAAGTTGAACAAATAATAAAAAAGCATTTTTGGGGGAGGTGAAATCTTTTAAAAAACAAAGAGGCTAGTGGGAATTGAACCCACAACCTTTAGTCTCATTTTACTTTTCTTCCTTCCCACCAACCAACTAAGCAAAGTAGACTTATTGATTCAATAGTAATCCTAGTTTTACTTATTACAACACTGCCATATATATAAATAATTTTTTTATTTTTTTTCCAAACCCCGGGGCGTGTGGGTCGAAAGGTGGGGCGGCCGCGTACGCCCGCCCCACCCTGGGGCCGCCCCTATATATATATATATATATATATATAGGGGTGGTTCCGGCAGGAACACCCCTTATAGTGAGAACTAGGAACAAATCTGGACCCTTAAATCATTGTAAATAGATGGTTGAGATTAATTTACATTTAATTAATTTGGAAAAATAAAATTATCAAATAAGGAAAGTAAAAGTGAAAGTTGCGCGTGTACCCAGACGGCCAGACCCAATTAACTCTTCAATTAAACAAAACCCAATTAGTACTTACAGAGTAGCGAATTGGAAAAACAAAACCCTAGGGTGATAGCAAAGTGATTGCCGACGAGGGTCCCTTGACTCACACCAATCGCTTTCCTTTCTCTCTGGTCTACGGCCGTGGGAGCCTAGGTTATCTCGCCGGCGACGTGCGGGACACAACGATCAAGGAAGTTCTGCATTCACGTTTGTTTTCTTTGGTTTTTCACGGTAACGGACTGCCATGGATAGAGAGAAGGGGATGAAGAAGACCTTGATATTAACGAGGGAGGAAGAACTAGAGGTGGCGGTAGGCGAGGGGGGTTAGGAAAAAGTTCAGGGTCAAGGGCCGCCTTTGCTTGTTGGAAAGTTGTAAACGTCCCGACCTTTCAATTCATATGCGCTCCAGGCTACTATGAAGGGGGCATGGAGATTGAAAGGGGGATTTGTGTGCAGGGAAATAAAATAGAATCTACTCCTTTTCTAGTTCACGACTGAGGCCGACAAAGACAAGGTGATCAAAGGGGGGCCGTGGTCATTCGACAAGGCCCTATTCGCTCTTACGGAGCCAGGGGGCGAACAACTGAGTTGTGCAAGATTTCTTCGACTAAGGGTGGAGATAGACTTAAAGAAGCCTCTGTGTCGGGGGTTATTATTGCGGGCTGAAGGAAAGAAATTTTGGGTTGATATCAAGTACGAGTGCCTTCCCAACTTCTGCTATACTTGTGGGCGTCTAAGCCATGTTGAGGTGGGCTGTGATCAGGAAGAACAACCAGACCAATGTGAGTACGGTGATTGGCTTCGGGCATCACCGCTGAAAAGGCTAAGGGATAGGGGGTTGATCGTAAGAGGGAAGGGAAGGGGGTTTACAGGGGTGAAGAGGTGAGGACCGAAGGGCGGAAAGGGGATGATGGGAGAGTTGGAAATGTTAGGAAATCACTGATAGAAATATTAGAAGAAAATGACAAGGAGGATGAGGAAAAAGTGGAAGGGAGTGGGCAAGTCCAGATGGTGGTGGGGGTAGGTGAGAAAGCTGATGGGCTAAGAGGGCTTACTTTAGGCCATCAGAATGAAGGGAAACAAAAGGAGGAGGGGATAGTGGGGCAACAAAATGAGGGAGAAAAAAGAATGGAAAGTAGTGAGAAAGAGACGAGGGATGCTTTAATAGACAATATGATGGTGGAGGGAGAGATTGATACGGAGGGAGGGGGCGAGTATGGGAATACAGGGATCGGGGGTACCAAAAACAAAGGGGAGGGCAAATAATGGAAAAGACTGGCAAGAGCGGGTATGGGAGTGGGCCCTGTGGAAATTAGTCTGAAAGGAAAGAGAAAGGATTTGGATGAAGAACATGGCAATACTGAGACTGAGACATGACAAGAGGTTGAGAAGAGAAGGAAGTACGGGGAGAGTCAGACCATAATTATATCGTCGGGAGAGGGCGATAGCCCCTCCGGCCGAAAGCAATGAGTATCCTCAGTTACAACTGCTGGGGATTGAGGAAGGCATGTGCAGTTGTGAGACTCGCCAATTTGGTGGGAAGGGAAGGCCCTAAGATCGTGTTCCTGATGGAGACACGAAGTGATAGAAAGAGGATGGAAGAGATTCGAATCAGACTGGGTTTTCAGCACTGTTTTGCAGTGGATTGTGTCGGGAAGTCGGAAGGAATATGTTTGTTATGGGATGAGGGGATTGACGTGGATATCCAGACCTATACTGTGCATCATGTGGACGCCAAGGTCACAAGTGATAGTGTAGGTAGCTGGAGACTAACGGGTTTTTATGGTTGGCCAAGACGAAGCGAGAAGCATCTATCGTGGGGCTTGTTGCGACGTCTAATGCAATAGCAACATGAGGTGTGGCTGTGCATAGGGGACTTTAACCAAATTTTTAGTATGGAGGATAAGAAGGGGGGGGGGGGGGGGGGAGAGAACCTAGGATTGATGACATGAGGGACTTCATGGAAGCTTTGGACTATTGTGGATTGAGACTTGTTCCTTTCTTAGGACCTCGATTCACGTGGGACAATGGTCGCAAATGGGAAAAGTTCATTCAAGAGAGATTAGACTATGTGGGGTGCAACGATGAGATGATGCAGAAGTTTCCGGGGACGAATGTTGTGCATCTTGAGAGACAAGGGTCAGACCACATCCCCATTATGGCATACACCCTGAGAGTAGAGAGGGAGCGAGGTGAGGAGAGAAGAGGGGCGAGGCCATCTCGCTTTGAGGTGCTTTGGGCGAAGCATGAAGGGAGCCAAGAGGTTGTTCGCAATAGATGGTTAATCCCTGGGAGTAGTAGGATAAGGGAGGGGATTATGGAGAAGGTGGCAGGGTGCTTAGAGGATCTGAAGGAGTGGAATAAGATCACCTTTTGTAACATTCTGAAGAAACTGCATACAGTAAGGGAGCAACTTCGCGACCTGTAAAAAAGGGGAATGACAGGGGGAATGGTGGAGAGGAGGAGGGAGTTGGAGAGGGAGGAGGAGAGACTTATGGAGGAGGAAGAGTTGTTATGGTTCCAAAGAGCTAAGGAAAACGAGTTTCGTTGGGGGGATCGCAACTCTAGATTTTTTTCATCAGAAGGCAAGTGGGACGGATAAGAGAAATAAGCTGAGTAGATTGGTTGATGAGGACGGGATGGAGTGGAGAAGTCAAGAGGGGATGTCGAACGTGGCAGTCAGTTACTTTGAGGAATTGTTTAAATCAAACCTGAATGCGCTTCCCGAATCGGCTTCTCAAGGTATCTCTGCACTTGTGTCGGAAGAGGACAACCTGGAGCTTCTTCGTCCGTTCACTGGTAAAGATGTAAAAGACGCCCTTTTTTCAATGCATCCCACAAAATCCCCAGGCCCCGATGGTATGTCGGCTCTGTTTTACGAGCGCTATTGGCATATCGTTGGACCTGAAGTCACATCCTTTATTCTTAATATACTTGCGGGCGCTCCGTTTCCCAATGATCTTAATCATACTTTCATAGCACTTATCCCAAAGGTTTCTGCACCGTTTAGGATGAAAGACCTGAGGCCAATAAGTCTATGTAATGTCTTATATAAAATCATCTCAAAAATGCTCACTAACCGCTTGAGATTGTGTCGGAACAAGGTCATATCCCCTAGCCAGAGTGCTTTTGTTCCTGGCAGGCTCATTACAGATAACGTCTTGTCAACCTTCGAGATACCACTACATGAAGAAGAGTGCAGGGAAGAAGGGCTACTTAGCATTAAAGCTCGACATGGCGAAAGCATATGATAGGGTGGAGTGGTCTTTCTTAGATCATTGCATGGACAAAATGGGTTTCCACCAAGATTGGAGAAGGCTAGTCATGAGATGTGTTACATCGGTTACTTTCTCGGCTTTGGTGGGTGGCTCGCCTTCTAGAGTATTCACACCGGAGAGAGGACTGCGGCAAGGCGATCCTCTATCGCCCTATCTTTTCTTGCTTTGTGCTGAAGCATTTTCAGGGTTGATCAGGAGAAGCGAGGAAAGTGGCAGATGGGGCGGCATCAAAATCGCGCCTTCAGCTCCTTCCGTATCGCATCTATTTTTTGCAGACGACAGTATCCTTTTTGCAAGGGCAACCTGTCAACAAAGCGAAGAAATTGTGAACATCCTCCGTGTTTATGGAGCAGCGTCGGGTCAACAGGTGAACTTTGCAAAGTCTGAGTTGTCGTTCAACAGAAATGTCGATGTGAATTTGCGAGAGGAGATACAAGGGGTGATAGGTGTCGCAGAGGTGGAGAAGCATGAGCGTTACTTGGGGCTTCCGACGATGATCGGTAGATCTAAGAAGGTCATCTTCAATAGTATCCGTGAGAGGGTATTGAAAAAGATCAAGGGTTGGAAGGCCAGAACGTTGTCTCGAGCAGGCAAGGAGGTGCTTCTGAAATCAGTGGTGCAGTCAATCCCTTTATATACTATGTCATGCTTCTTGTTGCCTTCTTACATGTGCAGAGAACTCGAGCAAATGATGTGTGATTTCTGGTGGGGAGATGGAGATGGGAAGAAACGAATCCATTGGCTATCCTGGAAGAGGATGTGTGTGGCAAAGGATAAAGGGGGGCTTGGATTCAGGGACTTTGAGGCCTTCAATCGTGCGATGTTGGCAAAGACAGGATGGAGGATCCTCAATGAGTCGGACTCTCTCCTGGCAAGACTTTTAAAGGGAAGATACTTTCCCCGAACTTCTTTTCTCCAGGCTAAGGTTGGGCACAATCCTAGCTTCGCATGGAGGAGCCTTATTAATGCTAGGGAAGTGCTCGAGGATGGGCTGGATTGGTCGGTCGGCAATGGAGCGTCACTATGGGCGTGGGAGGATCGTTGGTTGCCACGACCTACATCTTTCAGACCGGCTATTAATCCGATGGCCTATGACTCATCGGCTAGAGTAATCGACTTCATTGACTGGGAGAGGGGGAGTTGGGACGAAGAAATGGTTAGAGCCACATTTCTCCCTTGTGATGCGGACTTAATTCTGAACATCCATCTCGTAGACCCAGAGGCGCAGGATTCATTAATTTGGTTTTACACCAAAGATGGTAATTTTACGGTGAAGTTTTCTTATCATAATATCATGACTAGGAAGGAGGTTGAGGGTGACAGGGGGCAGTGCTCATCCGAAGATGGGGAGAGGAGACTATGGAAACTAGTCTGGAAAATGAAGGTGGTTCTGAGGGTTCGGAGCTTCGTTTGGAGAGTATGCCGAGACATATTGCCGTGTAATAGCAACCTACGGGGAAGAGGTCTAGAAATCGGTCCAAGATGTAGCTACTGTGGGATGGAGGAGACCACGATGCATGTGTTGCTTGAATGCCCACGGGCAAAGCAAGTGTGGGAGGAATGGCCGATGATCAGAAAGCTTGGAAAGAGGACTAGAGATGTTGTTCACTGGATGGATAGGCTTACTGCAACAAGGGATGACACAAAGCTTACGCTATGGGCTTACATAATCAGTGGGTTATGGCATGGTCGAAACAAATGGGTGTTTAGTGGTGAAGAGATGGAGGCGGGCACCATCATTCAGGTAGCGATGGAGAATGCGACACGACATATGGATGGAGTGTCCGGTGGAAGGCAAAACGATGACACTCAGGGAGAGGAAAGAGGCTACGCTCGGTGGCATCTTCCGGACGAGGGGTTTACAAAGATCAATTGTGACGCAGCGGTTTCGATGTCCAAAGGGTGTGGGATTGGCACCATCGCGAGAGGGTCCTCCGGGGAGGTCATATGGGCTGCTGCAAAATCAATCCAAGCGGGATCGGAGCCTCTTGTAGCCGAGCTGGAAGCAATATTGTGGGGGATGCAGATTGCTAAGGAGAAGGGATTGCAAGATATAGTAGTTGAATCTGATTGCCTCCAAGCTATCCAACAGGTTCAACAGAAAGTGGGGTTTAGAGGGGTCATCGGAAGGCTGGTGCACAAGCTGAAGACGATGGCACATCAGTTCCAAATCTGCCGATGGAGTTCCAAATCTACCAATTTCTTGTTTTTCTGGTTACTCAGAAGATGAACTTAGTCCATTGTTGTTTGACATTATTTTGGGTGACATTATGACAGATGAATAAAAGGCATGAGTTTTCATCAAAAAAATAAATAAAATTAGTACTTACAGAGTAGCTAATTTGTGAATTACCGATTTTTTTTAATTTTGAATTTGATTAGTCAGTTTTGGTTTTGTTTTTGGTTCATTTTTTGCTTTTGTTTTTATTTTTTATCACAAGATAATTGTGATGAAATTAAGTTATTCTTTTAAATTAGAAAGATTATTCGTGTTTAAGGGTATGCTTATTCATTTAAATTTGATAGATTATTCGGTTAAATTAGAAAGATTATTCGATACAATCGGAGATTATTCGGTAAAATAGGAAATTATTCGGGTGATTGTGATTTATTATTCGTGTATACGAACAATGATTTTTGAGATTTTTTGTGGGCGAGTTTAGATATTAATTTGAAGATTAAACCTTAATATTTTATTTTTGTTTCTAACACAATTTTGTGGAAATTATATTATTCGATTAATTTTGAGAGATTATTCGGTTAAATTATAGAGATTATTCATATGTAAGAGAGCGATTATTTACCTATTTATTGATTGAGAAAATTTGCGCCGAAGGCGCAAATTTTGGCCCAATTAGCGAAATATACACGTTTTTGTATAATTTGCCAAAGTATACAAAACGGCACACGCGCACAAACACACTCCCTCACCCCCACCCCCGATACCACTCAACTACTCACTCCCTCTCTTTCTCTCTCTCATTTCTCGCTCTCTCCATCGCGGTTTCATCCGAGAAGCGTCGTTTCCCGGCCGTTTCGTGCTCGTTTTCGCCCGGTATTGAAGGTTATTCAGTAGGGCTATCAGCACAGGTAAGTGATTTGTTGATTTTGGACCGTTTCTGTGTGTTAGGGTTTTGATTATGGTTGATTATGCGTTGGTGAGGTTTTGCGATGTTGCGATTGGTGTCGTGAGGGTTGTTTGGGATGAAATGTGTGTTGTTCGTTCTGAATCGTACTAGTATGTGCGTTATTGAGTAGTTACGACCTCTCTTCTGTAATGCTGACATCGATTTTGGCATCTCATTCCGTTCTTTTTGAATTCATCTCCACCCCTTTGCATGTCTACTATTTGTCGTCTTTGATTTTTGGCGTGGTATGGGTGTGGTGTGCGTGTTTGTGTTTGGGTTCATATTTCTGTGGGGCTGACATCCATTTGTCTCTTTGGTTATCTTGTTTTTGTTATGTTGACAGGGACCTCAACTGATCTCGATAACTACAAATGCATATTTGATGTGAGTCTATGAAATTTATGTAGCAGGTGTTGTCATTTTGTTTGCCTAAAATGTTGACAGGTGTTTTGGTATTGAATCTGTATACATTTTTTGCAGAAATTGAAGTATTGCATTCCATACAAAGAACGATTCCATGCCAGATCTAATCTATACTGCCGGCCTGCAGTTTGTGACATCATTAAAGAAGAGTTGCTGCCCTTGCACTACAAGATGTTGAAGGAGAGCTGTCTGGGATGGGTGCTTTCCCAGGGCAACAATATGATGGTTAACTTTCAGTTAATCCATCAAATGATGTTGCGGCAGGTTAAGACAAAGAAGAAGAAGGAACTATGGTTCAAAGTTGATGGACTGATAGCTCGTTTTTCTCTTGCTGAGTTCCATGTAATGAGTGGTCTTCCATGTGAAGACCGCGTCTGCAAACCTCCGAAAGCAGTGACTTTTTCGGATTTTCTTGGGATTGATAAATGCTCCCACGATGATTTGATGGATTGTTTCCGACAGATGAAGAAGACGTCGAAGAAGAAGCTAATTATAGCAAGGCTGTTGCTCATCGAGATGGTTGTGTGTTATAGGCGGATAGACTACATCACTGAGGAAAATCTATCCCTTGCTTGCAATGACGAGACGTTTGGACAATATCCATGGGGCAGACAGTCCTATGAAGCTCTATTGAAGGCCTTGAAGAAGTCAGCTACGATGGATCGCAAGAAAGCTAGGCCTTCGTATGAGTTGTATGGATATTGGATTGCTTTCCAGGTATTCTGTTTACTTGTTTGATATATCCTTGCAATCAATTCTCACTATGTGTCAGCATTGAAGGTATTCCTCACTACGTGTCAGCATTGCATGTATTCATTACTTGTGTCAGCATTGCATGTATTCATTACTTGTGTCAGCATTCATTACTTGTGTTTTGCATGACCACTTGTTTTGTTTTTACAGGCCTGGATATTGGAAGCCTTTCCGGCGTTGGCTGAAAAGTTTGCCTGTAATTTGAGGATGAATGATAGAGATCCTCATTCCTTGCACTGGGTTTGCGAGGTTAGGCACAGTTATGATGAAGCTGACGAGCTATTCGATGGTGACTTGGTAAGAGAAATATATCAGTGCTGACACCAACTCTGTCTTCTTATATACATGTGTTTTCTTATTTATATTTTTTTTGATGTGCATAATAGACACCGCTGTTTCCAAACTACGGAGAGTTTGCAAGAACCCCAGGCATGGGTTATATCGATGAAGAGGCTGACGATGTTTGTGATGCCATTGGTGAGCCTATGTTTTCGCAACCACCTACTGATATTCTGTATGATTGTCGGCATATGCGCAAGTATGCATATGAAAACAAGTTTTTACGTAACGATGGGTCAGAGATTGAATCATTTATGTCTTTTGAGTATGGTTTTGTTGGGGGAGAGGAAGAGGAGAGATCTGCTGAGATAGAGAAGCGAACGAACAGGAAACGTGAGGTTGACGAAGGAAATGTTGAGGGCAAATCTGTTGATGCTAAGAAGGGGGAAAAGAGGAAAAATGCTGACACAGGAAAGCCTTCTAAGAAGAAGCAGAAAGGTACATCCACTGAGACCCAGGGGAAGAGAGTTGCTCTGAGGAGAGGGCGTTCTAGTGGAACTCCACCAACCAACCCTCAAGATGGGAGGAAGGCTGACATAGAAGTTATAAAATCAATCAGGAGGAAGGCTGGGAGGATTAGGAAGAAGGCTGTTGACTTTAACAGTTGTGAGGAATCTAAGAGAGATGTGATTCTTTATGCTGACACAGAGACAACCACACTGGATGCAGACAGGGTATCCAAGGAGGGTGGTGCTGACAGGGAGGAGGCTGTTGGATATGCTTGTGATACATCTGACGAGGATAAACCTATTCAGTTTATTTTGAAGAAGAGGAAGAAAGCTATGAGAAGTACAGGGAAACGTAGAATGTTGTACAAAAGTAGCAGTTCAAACAAGTCTTCCTCTATCCCCCAACCCCCTGTTGATGCGTGTCTATCCCCCGTTGAAGTTGTGAATGATGCCTGTAGAGCGATTGTACCGGTTGCTGAGGTGCAAGGTGAAGCCCAGGCTGACACAGCAAAGGCTGACCCCGATGATGATCAACCAGATGGCAACCAAGGTGTTGATGCTGGCACTGAGAATGCTGACCCCAATGACGGCAGTGAAGGGGTTGATGACACCAATGTTGATGCTATCATTGAGAATGCTCTGTTACTTCTGAACAAAGGAATTGATGCTGACAGTGAAGATGTTGTGGGTGATGGTCAAGACGGTGACACTATTGGTGATGAAAAGCTGGAGGTAGGTGCCAACAGAGACACTGGGGGTGATGACAAGGGGGATTGTGGTGGCAACCGGAAGGGAGTGTTTGACGAGCATTCAAAAGAGCCAGGGTTGGATGGTGGTGATAAAGATGAAAATGCAAAAGGGCGTGTTGTTGCTGGTGAGGCTGACGCTAAATTCAACCTAGTTTGGGTACATGATTTAATTAAAAGGATTGAAAAACTTGAAGAGCTTCCTGCACGTGTAGATGATTTAGTAAGAAGGGTTGAAAAGCTCAAAGAATTGCCTGCACGTCTAAATGAGCTGGGCTCTCGTGTTGATAGGGCGGTTGAACTTGTTGCAATGGTGACAGACCTGATGGAAAAGTACAATTCACTTGAGAACAGGGTAACACTGCATGAATCTACTGTTGCAAGGTCACAGTCATCTGTCAACATTGATCAATCAAGTACCAAAGTGGTGAATGCTGACATGAAGATGGGTGTTATCGTGGAGGATGCTATTGCTGAGCTGGAAGCGGAGTTGGATTCACCCAAAGGTTGTAATCAAATGAAGACATCTTCCTGTGGTGATGAGAGAGATGAAGCCCAAATAATTACAGGTGATGTTGTGGTTCCGGAGTCTATCATTCCTGTCACATTGGTTGAAGGACAGAGGACAATAGAGTCAGATTCAGTTCAATATGCTGTTGATCTAGGCCGTGATTCTGATTTGATGTCCATGGAGCCAAGAGTTGAAGAGTGTAAGGACAACAAAGATGGAGCTCATGAAGATGCTGACAGGGGACTGCAGAGCACCAGTGAGGATGTAGGAGCTGACCTGCCAATGAAGCCAAGCAGTGAGGAGTGTAAGGATGTCGCCAGGTTGATGGGGACGAGAAGGCTGACATTGCAGTAACTCCACCTCCTACCATTGCACCACCAGGGACTATCATCCTCGATTCTCCTGAAGGCGATGAAAATGCTGACACGCTTCCATTGCCTGTAGTGACTGACTGGGTTGCCTTCAGCAAGCACCCTAAAGTAGTCGAAGAGATTGAAGAACTCAGGCGATCCAAGCGTATCCCAAAAGCGAGTACTTTTCTGACGAGTCCATTTGAGCAGCAAGAAAAGAAAGGAAGGTGGCCCAAGCACAATGTGAAGAAGTCGCTTTTAAGCGAAGACGATCATGAGTTCTTGTACAAAACTATGAGGAGTAATCGGTATTTTTTTTTAATCTTTTTACTCGTTATATAATCATTAACTGTCTTGTGCTGACACCTCTACCTCTTATGATTCTGTGTTTAATTCATAATTTTTGCTTGTTTTCAGGGATTTTTCTGTCGTTGTTGCTTCCGGAAGAGTTGATAAATCCTTTTTTAAACCAATTCTTAACAAGGACATGTGGCTGGAGTGTTCGGTAAATGATCTGGCAGCAATTATATTTCATATTGTTTGTCTTTTGGTTTTTGTTTATTGATATTTGTCGTTGTATACCTAGTGCTGACAGTAGCTTGTTACTGTGTGTTGTAGCATATTGAAGCAGGGTTGTATTATTTGAGGAAGAGGATCCATGAGGAACCCGATAAGTATGCAGAGTTCATTGTCCTTGATTGGCTTTTCTATCAGAACTACCTGCCAGCTTGTGCTAAAGCGTACAAAGCAGATTCGCCTGTGTCAGACATGATTGGGAGCTATTTCCTGGGTCTTTTCCCTGACCAGTATGGCAAACCATGGGCGTCTGCAAACAAGATTTACACACCCTTTAACGTCATCAACAAACACTGGGTTGCCTTAGAGATCATAATTGATCAGAAGGTGATCAATGTATATGACTGCAATGTCTATGGTGTCGGCAAGGGTGTAGTAGATGCAGAACTGCAGCCTATTGCTCATTGGCTTCCTATACACTTGGAGAAGTGCGGAATATATGAAAAATTTAGCACCACACCATTTGAGATAAGGAAGGTCCCTGACATGGTCCATGATAAATCTGGGTTTGTACTCTTACCTAACTTTTATATTAATTGTTTATCTGTTGTTGACACACCCCTATTTGTCTGCGTTTGTGAGTGTGTGCAGAAGTGCTTGCGGGGTGTTTACAGTGAAAGCAATCGAGGCTGTTGTATTTGGCGGAGATGTCACCACAATCACATATGAGAAGCTATCCCGCTACTACAGAGAGCTTATTTGCTCAGACTTGATCAAGGAGTCTTGGAGCTTCATAATTTGAGCAATGCTGACACTATCATTCTGAGTTCTTAGTTTAAGTGACATTGTAGTTGGATATGAAGGTGGATATTAACTGTATGTATTTTGTTGACATCAGTATTCTGGGTTTGGATATTAACTACTTCCACTGAACATTGTTCGCGTATATTGAAATGTATGTATTTTGTTGTGTTTAATGTAAAAAATCCAATATGACATACAGCAATGCTGAAAAGAAAGTGCATTGAATCTTCTTGAAAACATATGGGAATGTATCAGTGTCAGCATTGCCCATAATGCTGACATGGGGTTATGTAAACTATGAAAAAAGTAATTTCCAAAACAGAATCAGGTTTATGATATGCAATATATATAACTGGGGGGGGGGGGGGGGCGTTTCTAAGTGATTGTATCCTAGAAGTATATGATATAAAGCGAGCCGGTCTCAAGCAATGCTGACACCATCATTTTCTGGAGTACTTCAGTCTTCTCTTTAGCTCACACTTAGGCAACAGTCTATTAGAGGGAGGTCTTCCTGGTCCCCTCTTAACAACAGGAGGGTAACACTTTATAGATCTTATTGCTTCAGGGACGCCTGATTCATCGGTTGTCAGCACTGGGTATATTGTTTCAGCATAAGCTAATTTCCAAGCATCAGTTGTGTAAAATCTGGCAACAAAGTCTGATACATTTGCCTTAACCTTCATGATGGCTAAAAGAGCATGAACACATGGGATCTTCTCTATATCGAAAAACTTGCAAGTGCATGTTTTTGCTGACAGGTCCACTATTGCATGAGACCCTTGCCCTTTTACTTCAAATTTATATTCATCCAGCCTCTGAACTTTGTATTCTCTAGCTTGATCTTGCAGGTTCCTAATCAAATCAAGTACTGTTGGTGTCAGCGTGCCCTCATGTTTGGATGCCTTTTCTCTACGCTCTTGGAACCATTCCCCGAGTTTCTCTCTAGCAAAATTCAACAGTGCAACAATAGGGTAATTTTTCTTCCCCTTGAATATGGAATTTAAGCTCTCTGCATTATTAGATGTCATCATGTTGTATCTGGTGATTGGTGAATGTGCTCTAGCCCACCTATGTACTCCTGCTGACACTAAATAGGTCGCCATCTTCGGGCAGCTTTCCCTTATGCGGTTAAAATATTTGTCGAACTCCCCAGTACTATAACTATCCGCTGCTTTCTTGAACCAATTTCCCAAGTATCTTTTCTTGAATGTGCTTCTAATGTTTTGTTCCATGTGCCATCTACAAAGGCAGTGATGTGCACTGGGGTAAACCAAGCCAATTGCTCTTGCAATGCTGACATGTCTATCAGACACAAACACCAGATCATTTGATGGAGGAACAACCCTCATCAGCTGGCGAAGAAACCACTCCCAAGAGCTGTTGTTTTCTGTGTCAGCAATGGCAAATGCAAGGGGGAAAATATTTCTGTTTGCATCTTGCGCTACTGCCCCAAGCAAAGTCCCTTTGTATTTCCCAGTTAAAAATGTTCCATCAATAACAACAACCTGTAAAATAATGATCATAAGTTGTGCGATGACAAAGAAATATTCAAAAGTGATCTGTGCTGACACTGATAAGTTTATACCTTTTTCAATGCAGGGAAGGCCCGAATGCACTGCCCAAATGATAAAAACAAGTATTTAAACATGCCATCATCATCTGTTGACATCAATGCAACAGTTCCATCATTTTTCTCCATAATCATGTGACAAAATGATGGCAAGTCAGCAAAATTTGACTCAGGTGTCCCTCTGTCCCTTTCTTGTGCAATTCTTCTTGACTTCCATGCTGTCCAATAACTAATGGGAATTCTTTTTTCAGTGCTCATTTTATCCATTATCTGCTTTGGATTGTAGCCGCTGCTGACACTGTAATAATGCATACATTAGAATGAATGATGTGATACCTGAACTGAGTGTTACTTTGATGATAAAATATAGACACTTACACTTGCTGGATTATGCTTGCTACCACTGAGGAAGGTGCTTGCCTGCAATTGCTTGTTCTCACATCCCATGTGCATGTGTGCAAACCATTGTACGCTGACACCTCGTAGCAATTCTGAGAAACAGTATTTACGTGTAACTTCCATCTGCAGCTAGTATCCACACAATGCGCCCTAAAATACTTGGGTTCAGATCTCGTTACTCGGTACCCAAATATTTATGTCACCGATAATATACGTAAAGCATCCTTCATTTCCTTCTTTGATTCAAAGGTTCTCCCAATGTACATTGTGCTGGATGAGGTATTGTTGAAACTACTCATGCTAGAGCTGTCATCCTTGCAATCTTCAATTGTTTTATCTCTACTGCGCATGGAAGAGTACAGTCTCCTCCAGGTGTCAGCATCACAATCAATGTCATTATCATCCTCCATATCATCATCCATATCATCATTCATGTCATCTGACCCCACCGTCTGCATTTGAGGGTCAGCAATCATATGATTTTGCTCCCTGTCATACTCAATCAATCCAACTGATTTCACACTCTCCCTGTCAGCTGTGTCAACAATTGCAAGTGTTTGTGCCTGTATGCTGACACACAACTCAACAGCATAGTCTACACCATCTAGTGCTGATATATCGAGGAATTCTTTCAAATCAGTGTCACAATCAACTATAAGTGGGGCTTTGAGCTTTTTGCATGGGTGCAAATGACTAAATTGCAATTCAAGAACACTGTCTACATTGAATCTAGTGCACACCTTTCTCTTCAAGTCTTGTAGTGTTGTTGAATCATATAGCAAAAACACCTTTGATGTTGTATTTCCAACAAATTCCAGGCCTGTGTCAGCAAACACCCATGATCTACCAAATACTACTGTAATCACATGAGGTTCGATTTATGATTGACCTATCAATTAAATAGAGACAATATGCAAACAATCAGTGTCACAATGAGTTTACTCTGATTCCATGTCAGCATGATAGATATAAGTTAGATACAGGCAATATGTATACAAGTACAATGAATTGCATTTGATTCCGTGTCAGCATGATAGAAATAAGTTAGATACATGGCATTTATTTACGAAATCTCAGACAGTGTCAGCATTATACAACGAGGCTAGAAATCAAAACAGATCTATGTAGAACAATTCATACAATTAATTCCTTTCAATTCATTCAAGCACAACATTTCGAATTCATCCAAAAGAGATATTTTAAGGATCATGATGTTGACAGATCTAGCAGATCGACGAAGAACCTGAAACTCTATATATTGTTGACGACTTACTCTGATTTGTATCGAAACAGTAACAACTGAAGTCGAAATTACAAGATCTACACTATACGAGTTCATCTATTGGATATAAAACGAAATTTACAAACGAAATTTACAGATCTATGAACGACAGATCTACCAATTATACGAATGCTGACATCAAAACCACAATTCAATAATTCTATGATATTAGATAGATGTAGTGATAGATGTAGTACCGAAAATTGGCGTTGATCGGCGTTGATCAATACATACAGGCTACCTCGCGTCAGCGTCGGAGGGAGGTCTATCTCGCGTCAGCGTCGGAGAGATCGGGGGGAGGGTCGCGCGTATCCCGTGTAGTATTGTGTATATTTTGGCAAAATTCCCAAAATCGTGTATATTATGCTAATATGGCCTCCATATATGTATATTTCGCAAATCGCCCCTTATTGATTTTTGAATGTTAAAATAATAATTAATAAACTTTTACATTATTCGGTAAAATCACAAATACTATTCATAGGTACGCGGAAGTTTGGAACAACAATATTAAAAAAGAAAAAAGAACAAAATCACAAATTCAGCTTGTTTTCGAAAAAAAAAGGAAGAAAGAGAACTTATGATTGTTCTGAAACAAATTGGTAGGAAAAATTTCTTTCATATTAGTATCAATTATTATTAACATTTTAAAATAAAAAATTTCCATATTAAATTTTTCTTGATGGCCCAAACAAATTATCTCCATTTTTTTTAATCGTAAAGAATTGTATTTGGATATTTAGGGCGGTGTATTACACGCGCAGCGGGTTGGGGTCGTAGAATTCCATTGTTGGTCCCAGTGCTTTTTATTTTAAAAAATAAAAAAAATCTTCTTTTAATCTCCACCCTCCATATTACAATAATCAATGGCTTAGATGTGTTCCTAGTTCTCACCATATATATATATATATATATATATATATATATATATATATATATAGGTAAAGGTTCAAATGCAAATGGGGCTTAAGATGAAAATCCCTCTTAAAGTGAAAATAGTCTAATTTGGATGTAAATGGGCCTAATTTAAAGGTAAATGAGCCTAATTAAATGAGTAATTACTAAATGGGCCTAATTTTGGTGTAAATGAACCTAATTTTATGAGTAAATGGGAAAATGGTTAAATGACCCTAATTATGGGGTAAATTTCACACGCCCCCCAAACTTTCCATTCTTACGAATATTGCCCTTATTTCAATTATGAAAATTACAGATTTTAGCCCGTAATTTTTATTTGAAATAATATTGTTAGGTGCGACTATAATATTAAAAAAATACAACAAGAATGTTACATCACAATTTTTGTCTTTATTTTAAAAAGGGAAAAAATGAGATTACAAAATATAAAGTGAACAAATAATACAATAAATGTTATTATTTATAAATGTGCATTTTCATAATGTGTCATACCAAAATTTTTATTTATGGACCGCTATTTTATGACAGTTTTGTACTTTAATGCAACATGTGCCATTAAAAGCCTATTAGCTAAAAAAATGGTATAGTGATGTGCCTATGCACAAAGGTTCGAGTTCAGAATCCCGCATAAGCTATTTATAGTTGCTTTTTTTGTGTTTCCGTTCATGAATAAGATTATAAAGTGCAATAATAAAATGATAATGTGCACAAATAAGATGATATAATGCATATATAACATTATATTGTGCAAATATAACTTTAAGTTGTGCAAATATAACACTATATTTTGCAAATGTAACATTATATTGTGTATATCTAATAATATAATGTTACGTTGTGCACATATAATATTATCTTGTGCGAATATAACATTATATTGTGCAAATATAACTTTAAGTTGTGCAAATATAACACTATGTTTTGCAAATGTAACATTATGTTGTGCATATCTAATAATATAATGTTACGTTGTGCACATATAATATTATGTTGTGCGAATATAACATTATATTGTGCAAAATATAACTTTAAGTTGTGCAAATATAACACTATGTTTTGCAAATGTAACATTATGTTGTGCATATCTAATAATACAATTGTGCAAAAGTAAGATAGGATTGTGCAAAAGTAGTATACAATTGTGCATAACTAAGATTATAATGTGCATGATTAACAATTTGCGATTTTTGCGCTCTTGTCTATTATGTAACCTATGTGGGATTTGAACCCAAATCTTTGTGCAAACGCACATTGCTCTACCAATTGAGCTAATAGGCTAAATTATGATTTTCATGCTAAAATAGAAGAACCTAATCGACCTAAAGCATATCGCAATAAAATTCTAAAATCCAATTAGATCATGATCCATAAACAATTTGACAATGCTATGAAGATGAAATTAGCTCCAAATCAACCCAACAACACAACCATATCATCAATTTCAGTCAATTTTGCTTTTGGCAAAAAGCCCCAAATTCTAAAACATATCGCAATATAAAATTCTAAAATTCAATTAGCTCGTGATCCATAAACAATTTGAAAATTATATGAACATCAAATTAGCTCAAAATCAACCCAACAACATAACCATATCATCAATTTCAATCAATTTGGCTTTTGGCAAAAAGCCCCAAATTATAAAACATATCGCAATATAAAATTCTAAAATCCAATTAGCTAATGATCTATAAACAATTTGACAACGATATGAACATGAAATTAGCTCAAAATCAATCCAACAACACAACAATATCATCAATTTCAATCAATTTGGCTTTTGGCAAAAAGCCCCAAATTCCGCTCCTAAATCAAACCCTAGGTTTTCAATCTCAACCTAAATCATTCAAACAATCTAAATAATTGTAATAAACAAGTTTAGGGTTAGAAATCATACCAAATTCGAGTTGAAACAAGGAGCAAAATCGGGATTTCGAAGGTATTCCGAGCGAAAAATGTCGAACAACACTTATGGGGAGATGGGCTCGGTGTGAGCTCGGCTGGGCTCGAACCATGTGGGTTCCGGTCTCGGGGGGTGCGGCTGAGGGAGGGGGTTCGAGCAGGTGGTGGCTGGTGGCCGGAGGTGGCTCGTGGGGCGGCGTGGGAGGCCGACAGCGAACCCATGGTGGTGAGCGCACAGGTGGCTCGTCGGGGCCACGTCTGGGCTCGTCGGGGGCAGCATGTGGCTCGAATGGGGCCACGTCTGGGCTCGGGGGTGCGCACAGCGGTGGGCTCGAGGGCGGCTGGTCCCTGGTGGCCGGAGGTGGCTCGAGATGGGTGTGGGTGCGGGAGTCCGAGAGCGCGCCTCCTTGGAACGCAGGTATTTTGTTTTAAAATTAGGTTATTTTCACTTTAAGCAAATTTTTCATCTTAAGCCCCTTTTTCACTTTAACCTCACCCTATATATATATATATCGGATGAGAACACCCCTTACGGTGAGAACGTATGAACAATTCTGTATCATCGAATAATCTCTCAAAATTAACCGAATAAACTCTGTAATTTAACCGAATAATCTCTCAAAATTAACCAATTAATGATTATTAAATTATCTGCAAATAATAATTACCAAATAATGTATCATTTGTATACATAATTGTTTCAAATTTCCTCGTACCTATAAATACTCTTTTTTATTTTACCAAATAATGTACAAGTTTATTGATTACTATTTTAACATTCCAAAGTAAATAAATATGTAAATAATCAACCTCTTACATACAAATAATCTCTATAATATAACCGAATAATAAATCAAGTTTAACCGAATAATATAATTTTAACCGAATAATATTACTAATATAATTTTCATCTTGCATACGAATAATATTTATAATCAACCCGAATAATCTCTCAAATTTAACCCAATAATATATCATATTTAATGGAATAATCTTTTTAATATAACCGAATAATATAATTTTAACATCAATTCGGACGAATAGTTTATGATTTCCTACGAATAGTCTTTCTTTGGTCGATGAATCATATTTCGAATTTCACGAATTCTTTTTCAAAATATTCACTAAAAAATAATTAATTACCAAAATATTCAAACTTTTAAAATATTTACAAAAATATTCATTTTTTTGCAGTTTTCACAGAAAAATGCGGCGTGAGACCGCGTTTTATTCACAAAGGGTAAAACGTGAAATTGAAGGACTTGTGGGTTACCGGAAAGGACTTGTGGGTAGTACCCATAGGTCCCCGGTTCGAACTCCGGAATGGCCGCTCTTTATTTACCAATTCAAGGTAAAACGTGAAATTGAAAAAAAAGTTGACAAAATATTAACAGAAGAAACGCGGGTTCAGACCGCGTTTCTATTTCATTTTTATTTGTGGATGAATTTTGTAATTTTGGTAAAAATTTACACTAGAGACGCGGGTTCAACCTGCGTCTCTCTTTTTTTTTCTTTTTTTTTTAACAGGAATGGAAAGAAGAGGCTTCCTCATGCTCGGCGGCTCCGAGCCCGAAATCGATAGGATTTCGTTGGGAAGAACGCGGCTAATCAGGCCTCTCTCCAAGCCCGAAGATGCTAATCAGGCCAAAGCCCAGATTTCTCTGGGAAGGAGGAGATGAGGTCGACTAGCACCGGGAGGCAGAGGGAGAGAGGGTTGTCGGGGTCAGAAGTCGGCAGAGGGGGGTCGATAACGGAGGGTGGCCGGCGGAAGGGGATCGATAACGACGGAGGAGATCAGTGGCGAAGTAGAAGAGGAAGACGAGGGTGGGCAGGGGAGGAGGACGGTGATGCAGCGACGAGGGTGGGTGGGGAGGAAGACGAGGGTGGCTGCGACAGAGGGTGGGTGGGGAGGAAGACGAGGGTGGCTGCGACAGAGGGTGGGCGGGGAGGAAGGCGAGGGAGGTTTAGCCGCGGAGGAAGCGGGGAGGAAGGTGAGGGGGCGGTGGAATTGAACCAATGAAGCGGGGAGGAAGGTAAGGGGACGCCGGCGACGCTCGACTTCCTCCTCCTGTTTAAATTTTAATTTTCGATAATTAAAAAGAAAGAAACAGAGAGACGCGGGTTCAACCCACGGCTCTATTGTAAATTATTTTACAAAATTGCGAAATTCATCCCTAAATAAAATTAAAATAGAAACACGGTCCTAGACCGCGTTTCTTTTGTTAATTTTTTGTCATTTTTTTTTTCAAATTTCATGTTTTCTCCCTTTGTGAATAAAACGCGGTCTCATGCCGCGTTTTTTCTGCTAAACCTGCCAAAAATGAATATTTTTGTAAATATTTTAAAAGTTTGAATATTTTGTTGATATTGTAAAGTAAAAAGTAAGATAATAGAAAAGAGAGGCAGAGATAAAGGAGGAGAGACTAATCTTTTCATTAGGGTTCCAAAGGATCCTTCATATAGAGATTACAAACTTTTGGGCCCCAAGTCTAACTAGAGTTTCCCATATATATCCACATACGATAATAATATTATAACACTCCCCCTTGGATATACATAACTAATATTACAAAATTGTCATATTAAAAACCTCGCATAGAAAATACAGTGAGGCAAAAACTAGGACCAAGGAAAAATATTAATGACATACGATACACTTTGATGTTACTACCTCGTTAAAAACCTAGCTAGGAAAACCCAATGGGACAAAACCATAACTTAGGGAAAAAGAGTGCAGCCTTCTACGTACGCTCTTGTTGTACCGCCTTGTTAAAAACCTTGTCAGGAAAACCTAGTGGGACAAAACCTGATCGAAGGGAAAAAGAGTACAGTGCGTGTATGCTCCCCCTGAATTCAACATCCTTCTCGAAGTCTTCTCATTCTTCTTAATGTTGCAGTCTTCATGAGCTTATGGTCGAATCTCAACATTGTCTTTGATGTGGATAAGCTGGAATGCCTTCATGATTGACTTTGACGCGCCTGACTTCCATGTATTGGTGTTGAGCTGCTTTGGATGCACAAGCAGAAGGTACTTTAGGACCTAGTGTGCTGTTCATTGTTGATCTGGGGGATCTGATGTATTAAATGGGGCTTAAGTTGCCTCGTTAAAAACCTTACCTTGGAAAAACTTAGTGGGATTAAAACCAAGATTAAGGAAAAGAGTACAACTTTGTATGGTACTTCGGGAACTAATAAAATGTCACCACTTTCACAATTATAGGTAATTCAACTACTATAATAAGAATCTTTAAGCAACTGCATGTGACAGGACTTTGATAATAATGTTTCAGGCATTTTCAATCGATTCTTCCCATTTATATGGGTATACACCTACAATGTCCGACATTTACATTTGGAGCCAAATTATATTCACTCCTGGTGAATACATTCTCATGTAACCTTTAATAGGCTTTTGTGCAATCAATTTGGCTTTATGTTTTCCTTTATACGAGCACTCACTTAAAACCAATTAATATCACACTTTTCAATGTTGGAGCTACAGGTTCAAAAACTTCATCCTTAAATAATCCATTTTGCATGAAATATTTCTTTCTAGAATTTGGGATTTAGAATGTATTTATGAGGAGAGTTGCCTCATTAAAAACCTTGCTTTGGAAAAAATTCAAATGGGACAAAAACCAAAGTTAAGGAAAAAAGTACAACTTTTCTCCCCCTCAATTTAGCATATGAATCACCAATTTTATAAAGACATGATACTTCTGGACCCTTAATATCCTTTCACAATCTAATCAAAGATGAAAAGATCATTTGTCTTCATATTGGAATATATCTCTCTTTGTACACACGAACTACAGGTCGATATATTTTTTAGAGCTTTCAACTAATTCCCAACTAATCCCCTGCTTATTGGATAATCAAGGATCTGATCATTTCAAGACAACTCATAATCAATTCTAACACTGTCAACGTTCATGAAATCTCTTCAAGAGTTTTATACTAGTGGACATATCATCGAACGTTCGGTTAACTTCTCTTCCATGCAACATATTACTTCTTGATCTCCTTTTTCTCTCCCCCTAAATACCGAGTATTTATCATCCGTGATAAACTCTAGGTATTTGATCATATATGGGGACTTCCCCCTCATATACATCAGCCTTTTTGGTTTACAACAACTTAATTTGTGTAATCTTGGGAGATTTTCGGTGCCTATACCGAACATAACACTCTCTTCTAGAGATAAATTTCAAAGGAGAATTTATTATATTGTTGATCGAAATCGATTCAAACTCTTGATATTCATGTCTGTATGTTATCTATTGTTGGTGACTCTTCTGGGTCATTTCATGTATCAACATTATTTAAAATGATACTTTTATAAGTAACGACTTAACATGGTCGATTTACTTGTCAACTTCTCAATGCTCATATATATCCAACATAGCAATTTCATTGATAATATTTCCATATTACATTCATATTGCCAACATGGGTAATCTATTTATTATATGTCGGATCCTCTTTTTGACATCTTTAACTAGAGGAAAACCACTGCTTCTGGCAATTATTGGCTTTCACTATCCCAATTTATCTGTCATCACTCATCCCCTTGACTGTTTTGACGCTCTTCTAGAGCCATTTTCTCATATGAGTTTACTGCTTGATTATATCAACAGGCCTTCGAGGACTAATTCCTTTGAGGACTAATTTTGATGCTCTTCTGGAGCCATGTATAAGGTTTAATTATGCCAAGTATAGACTTTATACAAATACTTATTAGTTATTTCATGCCGAAAACTTCAGGTTTTCCATATCATGAGATACTAAGCTCTAAACCATTCTAATATTTATATACGATGATCCATTCACAGTTTGGGTGATTACAAATCCAAATTAGGTAAACCATCATCCTTGACTTGTTCTTCCACATTCTCCTTGATGTGGGAGTCGACTCATACATGATTATCTATAATCATTTTCAAAATTATGACTAGTATCCTAACAACGGTCGCGCGCACCGTATCCTCTTTATGTCCTCTGCTAGAGGTAACTATATATATTGCATCTTGCAATAAAAGAGGTTGTTATGAACCATAGGTCATTTAGCTAGCTCTTTATTTGAGTTCTACTATACCTAAGTAGATTAAGAACAAGATTCCAAAATAAAGAGTCTTCGGGCTCTCGTGAACTAATTTTATCAAGTTAAATTGGCAATATATATACCCATAATGGTTTCTTCGGGAAACATGTCAACATCTATACTTGAAAACCAAACCAAAACTATGTACTCGAATGAGAAACCATGAAATTAAATTATTTAAAACGCTATTAACATAGCTTAGATAGAAAAATGGAACTTCAAACAAACCCATAGTCATGGTTGCATTAGAATCATAAGCGTTGGATCATCTGGATTCTTTTATTCAATATAAATTTTCATGGCAACAAATGTATTATAGATAGGTATAAAAATGTTTCTAACACACACCTCTAATTTATCCACTACAGATGCATTCACTTCTTTAATTGTCATGGAAATATATGATATTAATCAATCTAGATAAAATTACGTATAGATGATCAAAAGTCATAAATAACTCAAAATTTACCTTATGGCTTATTCGATCGCAAGCTCAACATACATACGTACCAAAAAGTCTTTAGTTAAGAAATTCTCTTTAACCGAGCATATAACATGGATGGGTCCCTTTGGCTTAGTGGAGCTAAATCTTCCAATTGCCCCTAGTAATCAATAATTTCTGATGCATGTCGAAATCCCATAAAACTCCACATATTAATAAGACATATAACATAGACCATCATGACATCACACAAATTAATCAAGGTTATACCTAATATAATAACATAAAGAAAAATACTTTACTCTTCTAGAGTTAATAAAAATTCATTAGAGTCTTCAATCTCTTATATTTGTCTTTATAAGCATCCACTTCAATTGTTATTGTAATAAAGCTCATACACTTATGGACATTATTTTTCCTTTCATTTATTGAACAAACTTATCACTCATTTATGAGAGTGAATGCATGAATAGTGTCACTTCGGGTACAAAAATGCACCAATAAATTAGACGGGCCACAAATTCATATATAGATATATATAGATATAGGCATGCTTGTATCATGTAGGATGATGGTGAGTAGTTAAATAAATAAATATAGAGTGTATCAATCATAATATGTGAAAATATGCCTGTATATACTCATATGTAATATATATGAATAGATTAGAATGTATGTAGGTCTCACACTAATAAAAGGTACGAATATGTAATAATGTATCATATTCCGTAAAGCATAGGAATGCAATAATATATATGTACAGTACTGTAATTTGGAAACAAACTATCAAATATAAATTTGGCACATCATCAACATATGACAATATACCCGATTTGATTAATTCAACTATATAAATTAATTGAATTAATCAAATCGGGTATATTGTCATATGTTGATGATGTGCCAAATTTAAATTTATATAGTTTAATTAATAGTATATCTCCTACCTATAATCTAAGGTTAATAATAATGAACATATTTGTAATAGCCATGCTATGCGATTTTAAAATTTATGGGTTATTAACCAACCAATTTATAACAGAGTATAAAGGTATTAGAAAGAGTTTATTTTCAATTATTAGAAGCTATCCGTCAGGGTTACCTTTTATCTTAGAAAGGCTTACAAAGCGTGTATGTACAATATATTTTTTTAAATGACGAACATCGCATATTGGAATATTAGAGGGGTAAGAAAATCTAATCTTTGGCAAGACCTAGCTTATATTAAAAAACGAAACAAGTAGGATATTTTAGTACTTGCAGAAACAAAGTCAACTGAGCCACCAACTCAAGCTCTCTATATACGAGCAGGTTTTAATAATGCTCATCATATTGCCTCAATTGGAACAAAAGGTGGTTTCTGGGTTCTATTAAAGACTTCTAAAGTTAATCAGTCTTTTTAACAAATTTCTGCATCAGATAAGTATATTATATACTTGGTTAAAATTGATAATTTCAGTTTTATTCTTACATTCATTTATCCTCCTTCTAATCAAATAGATAAAAATAGGTTCTGGGATGAAGTATTCTTTGTCATTCATAATCAATCTCTCCCATGTATGATAATGGGAGATTTCAATGAAATTGAATCAGGTTCTAAGAAAATTGGAGGTGGACTTCCACAGGCTAATAGATTTTTGCGAATACAACAGATCTCGAAAGAATTAGATGTTCATACGATCCCTTATACAGGTAGTCCAATTACGTGGAGGAAAAGTCAAAATCCTAATAATAATATCTATGAACGATTAGATAGAGTAATGGTTCATACAGACATCTCAACACAGTTCCCAAATTTATCTGTACACAATCATCCTTTTACAACTTCTGATCATTCTTTAATGTCTATGTCAATTGGCATCACAAAAAATAGGGCGGGCTCACCGTTTAAATTTGAAATGTCTTGGACTAGTAATGATAACTACAACAGATTAGTTAAATCAACTTGGCAGAATAAACTTCAAGGGTCTTTTATGTTTACACTCTTACAAAAACAGAAATTGCTTAAAAGAAATACAAAGATATGGTGTAAGGCTCACCCAGATAATAATTTCCGTCAAATAACACATATTGAAGATCAGCTTCTTTTATTACAAAAACAACACATTTGTGGAAATCCAAACGATACTATTAACATTAAACGTAATAGATTATTAAGTAAGCGTGAAGCTCTTATGGACTTTAATAATACTTTCTGGAAACAACGAGCTAAATCAAACTTTCTAAGGTTTGGTGATAGGAATACCAAATACTACCAGTCTATTTCTAAAATAAGAAATTAAAAAATATAACTCGTAATTTTACAAATAAACATGGTGTAATCATAGAGGACGAGGATCAAATTAGAGATGAGATTACAACTGAATTAGCTGAAAGATTCAGCTCAAATAATGCACCGATTAGTAATAATCCATATATCCTAAATCTAATCGACCAGACCATTACTGAATCTGAAAATTTAGGTTTAACTCAACCTTTTTCAGATACAGATATTAAGGAAACCTTATTCTCTATGACAGATGACAAGACTCCAGGTCCTGACGGTTTTCCACCAGAGTTCTATAAAAAATATTGGGATATTGTGGGTAAATTAGTATGTAAAGCTGTTAAATCCTTCTTTCATTCTGGTGTGCTTCTCAATGAAGTAAATACAACTTTCATTGCACTCATTCCAAAAATTGATACACCAATTAACATTAACCATTACCGTCCGATTAGTCTGTGTAATACTATTTATAAGGTTATTTCGAAATTATTGGCTAATCGGTTGAAGCCTATTTTACCTCGCATAATTAATCCATTTCAAGGAGCTTTTGTACAAGGAAGAAATATTCAAGATAACATATTAATAGCACATGAAGTTTTCCACTCTTTTCACAACAAGAAGGGTAAATTTGGGTGGATGGCATTAAAGCTAGATATTGAGAAAGCTTACGACAAAATAAGTTGGAGTTTTATTCGCACTATACTTAACAAATTTGGTTTTGATTCTAGATGGATTGAGTGGGTCATGACCTGTTTAACTAAAACTAGCTTCTCGGTTTTAGTTAATAATTTGCCTGGCCATACATTTCAAACCTATAGGGGAATACGACAGGGAGATCCTCTTGCACCTTATATATTTTGTATTGGTTATGGAACTATTAGGGAGAATGTTGCAACAGGAATCATTGGAATGTGACCCGTTGGTTGGAATCAAACTTACAAGTAACAGTGATCCTATTCCTTTCCTCTCCTTTGCAGATGACACACTTATTTTTGGACGAGCCGATGAGTTAAGTCTTCATACAATTAGAAATCTCTTGAATACTTTCTCCAATATGTCAGGACTTACTATTAATTATAATAAAAGTTCGTTACAAGTTTCTAAAAATATATCTGTCAGCAAACCTCAGTCTCTTGCTCAACAACTAAATATTCCAGTTACTAAATCAATGGAAAAATACCTTGGTATACCTCTAATTAGTGGAAGGGTTTGTAATACCTTGTTTGACGAGGCAATAACAAGCCTTAAAAAACAGTTGTCAAAGTGGAAATCTAACACTCTCTCACAAGCTAGTAGATCGGTTCTAATTCAGGCAAACCTAAATTCTAAAACAAATTATTTAATGCAATCATTTCTCCTTCCAAAAGGAGTTCTACAAAAAATTGATCAGATAAACAAAAATTTCTTTTGGAATAAACTGCAATCTGATAATTATCATCCTTTAATCAGCTGGAATCATCTGTGTACTCCTAAAAAGGATGGAGGATTAGGTTTTAAATTGGCTGAGCAAACAAATATTGGCATGCAAATGAAACTGCTTTGGAGAATAATGGCTAATCCTGATAATATTTGGTCTAAGGTAGTCACGGATAAATATCTCTCGAAAGAATCTCTAATGGAAAGAGGTAGATTCAAAACTTCTTGGCAATTTGGGAGACTACTTAATGTTAGAGATTTATTCTCTAAAGGACTGCTCTGGCTTGTGGGTAATGGGAAAACCATAAATGTATGGTCTGATATTTGGGTAAATGCGCAATACCTTCAAAATTTTCGGAATGATCGTAATCCTAACTTAAAAGTTTGTGATTTATTTACAAATACCAACTCTTGGGATATTGATTAATTAAATAGTATATTCCCCTCTCATATTGTTCAAGCTATTACTAATATCCATATTCCAGTAATTGATATTCCTGACAGGTTAATTTGGATTTATAATAGTAATGGAAAATTCTCTGTTAAATCCACATCTTCTATTTGTAATACCGAGAATACTAAGAAAATTCCAGCAGACTGGATTTGGAAAACTTAATATTCCTCCGAATATTAAAAATTTTATTTGGAAAATTATTTTAGATATATAAATAGAGTTCCTAGTACTTGCTCTCTTTGTAATTCTGATATAGAAGATACAAATCATTTATTGTTTAATTGTCAGATCACTAGATCTCTTATTCAAAATCTGGGTATTAAGCTGGGAAAATGTTATAATATTCCAAGGTTAACTAGTAATGTTTCGGAAAATATTTTAAATACGAGGGCTCTTAATATAGATTTTACAGACTTATGTCATTTATGGCATTCTATTTGGGAGCTCAGAAATAGAATTATTTTTCGCAATACTTCTGATAAAGGTATTATCTATGCTCTAGCTCAAACTTTAGATAAAATCTCTTGCTGGAATAAAGTGCAGGTAAAAACGAAGTTACCTAAACGAGCTAGGCCTCCTGATAAATTGATTTGGAATGGCCCTCCAATAAATGTTATTAAGATCAGTGTAGATGCTTCAGTGAAAATTGATGCTCAACCGCAGGTTGGTTGTATTGTGAGGAATAATGACGGTCTAATTCTTCGGATTCATAAATGTAACGTTAGGATGTGTTCTGTCATTCTAGCAGAAACTTTTGCAGTTTATACATGTATAAGACTTGCAGCGGAGATGGGGATCCAAAGAGTGATTATTGAAAGTGATTGTGCAATCATCGTCAATGCCATCAATAAAGTGAATAATATACCATGGGAGGTTGCTCAAATTATCGAAGAGATCCATTCGCTAAGCAAAGAGTTTGAGAGTTTTACAATTCAGCACTGCTATAGAAAGGCAAATGGTGCAGCTGATTTTCTTGCTAAATCTCAGTTGAATTGTAATTTTATTTTGAATTCCAGTTGTTGTGAGTTCCAGAACATCATCTTGCGAGATGATCATGGATGTCGGTAATACATCCAAATTTTTGCTTACTGTAAAAAAAACTATATAAATTAATTAACTTTTATCTATACTTCCGAATATAAATTATCCACACCAAGAAATGAGGCGTATATGCCTCTTTTGTGTGAATGGACTATAAATAAAGTAAATTAGCATATTGTCAACTTCTGGTGACAATAAAATAAACATTCATAAATATCGATCTGTTTCGGAGATAAGAATAATAAAAATATAATAAAAAAATAAATAAAGAATAATCATTGTTCATCGCTACATGGATGATATTTATTGTTCAATCACTACGGGGATGGAATTTATCAATCACATCAAGTGATTTATAATATTAATTTTCTTACTTTCATCCACGATGAAATTTATCAATCATATCAAGTGATTTATAATATTAATTTTCTTACTTTCATCCACTTCGGGTGATAGGATTGATTTATCTCTACGAAGACATGTATAATTCTTACAAGTGTATCCTCTTCGGGGGATCATGATATTTATTCATCTCTTCCGGGACAAATATATTTCTTCGATCGCTATGAAAATGTTTGAAAATTATCTCTTCGGTAACGATACATATCTCATGTATATTTACCCGCTCTAGGGATTATATAACTTTTCATTTCAACAGAATAATTGTATCGGAAGTGGGGGATATATCATCTCTACATGGATGGGTTTTAATCTTTATAAATTTGATCAATCATCCACTTCGGGGGATTTTATAATTAATAGTTTATTCGCTTCAGGGATATACCTCTTTATCCGTTTCAAGTGATAGATACTTGAGATTATATATTTCATGTCCACTTCAGGGATAAAATTCACCACTTTGGGGGTTCATATAACTTATATCTACACATCATCTTCAGGGATGTGTTCATATACTTCACAAGGGTAAAATAAGCAATCTCAAAAGTTCTAGGCCGTTTTATGTAATTATATAAAAAGCACGGGCCAATATGAGATTTTTAGAAATTCTGGACCGGTTTCATAATTAATAAAATACCTACGGCACAAACCTTTCTTCCTCCTTTTGGATTTGCATAGGCGGCAACTGTTCCCGGGATCTCCCTTGCGTCACGGATCCAACCCGACACCAAGCTACCGGATTTCCGACTCCAAGAGGTGTTCTGGTAGTCGTTCAAGTTCCGACTGATCTTGTTTTAATCTCCATGGTTATGGCTTCCCGAAGATCTCATCAGGTTTAACAAACAAAACAACAAAATCAAATCAAATAAATTAGAAAGGAGAATGAAGGGGCTAGGGGTTAGTTTATGTCAAATTATTTGATGGGGAAAGATCAAGCTATCGGTTAACAAAATCAACTCCTAATGCCACAGAAGTAATTGAACAAATCATGTGTCGAAACACTTCAAATCTCTACCAAGATCAACGCACATATAGTCCCCGAGTAATCGCAAACCTAGAAGAATCCACCAAAATTTAATCAACGATAATGTTAGCCACTCAACAACCAAATATTTCGAAGGGAGTTGGGCCTGTTTGTGTTGGGCTGCACGTGTTGTAATTCCCGTTTCATTTGTTTTCGCCCTATTCCTCTTCAGCTCTGATCTTCCTTTCTCCTTCCCGGTCGAGTTTCGTCCTTGATTCTCGATGTCCTTGATCTCCGGTGATCCTTTGTGCGTTGTTTTTGCTTCGTTCTTTCATCATGTCGAGCTCTTCAGTAGGTACGACATTGATTTCCTATTACTCTCTCCTATTAAATTTGTCCTGGGGGTTAGGGTTTTGTTTCTTCCTCGATTTTGTGCGTTTTCGTTTTTCCCCTTTGTTCAACGATTTTGTGTTTCAGTGTTTTTATTTGTGCAAATGTGATGTGCATTTGTGTATTCAATCTGTTTCGTTTTCGTTTATTTATACGTTGTTTGTTTCTCTATTTTATTGTTTTTTAGTCTTTTATGCTCTTAGTTGTTTGATATTAGTAATGCTCTTTGTGAATTTGTGTTTATACTCTGTTTTGTTTTCGTCTTTTGTTAATTTTTGGTGTTCATTTATTGTCATTTGTCAATTTTATGTATTTATTGCTCTTTGTGTTCAGTTATTAGCGGGTAGGGTTTTAATCTTTGTTTATATCTTTAATCTGTTAGTGCTTTATTGTTCTTTTATTTTGTCCTTTGTCTCCTTATAGGTAAACGAACACGGTCTAAGGTTGCTGGTCAATCTCTAGCTGTTGTGCCTTGTGGTCCAAAACGTATTAAGAAATCTCGTGCCCCCCGTTCTTCTCCTAAAGCTATTGATTTGGCACGCGATTTGCCTTGGTTTTCTGTATCAGGTGGTGAAGGGGGTTCAATGGATATGGACTCAGAAGATGATGTGCCTCTCATTCGTCAATCAAGGGAAAATCGTAATAGTCTAGGCGGTTCATCCAATGTTGTTTCTCATGGTATTTCGTCAACTCCTGGTCCTAAGATTTTGTCTACTCATTTCCCGCCCAATGTTGATGATGTGATTCCTTCAAGAGTTTGTGGTTCTGTTGATAATGAAGGGCAACCAACTGTTGGAGAACATGTGCAATCTGAAGGGACTAATGTGTAGACTCTAGCCCCTGATGTGCTACTCCGACATCAACTGCCCCCCAAGGAATTGGGGATGGTGCTGTTTTTGTTAAGAAGCCGAGGATTAGAAGGGCTAATCAATACCCATCTTTGAAAACAAGATTAAATCCTCATGCGTTTGTTTTTGCATTGGCTAGATTTAATGATAAACAGAAGGATTGTATCAAGATGATAGGATTTGGTTGTTTATTAGATTTGGGTATTCATTATTTTCCTCTGTGTCTTTGCCATTGGTTGGTTGAGCAGTTTGATGCAAACAGATGTTGCTTGGTGTTGGCTGATGGAAGTAAGTTAGATATTACTGAACTTGACGTCCATATATATTACATTAGGCTTGCCTATGGGCAAGAATTTGATATGTAGGCAGAGTTCTAAAGAGGACTCAGATATTCTGAAGAAGTGGATGAGTTTTTTTTTTTTCTGTTGGAGATTCCATTAATCCATCTTTTCTTACTACTGATCATATGGTTTCTGATGTTGCTGCTAGCGATCAATTTGTTGTCAACTTTGCTGTGTTATTTCATTCCTTGCTTGTGGACAGGAACCAAAATGGGAATGTTAATCAAAGCTTTGTTAAAGTTTTGTGTGGAAATGAAGACTTCAAAGAATTTAATTGATGTGCTTTTATTCTTGAAAGCTTAGTGGATTCCAAGAAAATTTGGGAAAAGAACAAAAACAGTCAATTCAGAGGGCCCTATCCTCTTCCTGATCATTGCGAGTAATTTTTTTTACTATCTTTTGTATTTTATACTATTCTGTTGTGATTTTATAGTATCATGTCTTGTATTTATAATAATTTGGTTTCCGGTGATACTTATCTTTCATATTGAAGCTTTTGGCCTTATTTTTTTTAATATTTAATTGGCTTTTTTCCCTTGTGTATTACATTTTTTAGTTACATTGTTTTCTGAATCTGTTTTTTTTTTTTGGTGTGTTTGTGTTTGTTAGCTGTTTTATATTGATAGGGTGAAGTTATTCTCAAGTACTGTGTTGAGGAGAGTAAATCGGTATTTCCTTGTTTTTATGTGGTTGACATCACCTATGCTTCGTCAGCGTGAGGATGATGATCTTTCCAGTGGAGGCTTTGGACATGGAAGAATTGAGGGACGTCAATCTGTTCCTGCATTTTAACCTATTTCTCCATGTGCTGCTCCTTCTGACTATCCATCTGTTCCTGGAAAAAATCATCTCCTATTGAGGTTTTTGTTGTTCCTTATATATAAGTGATTTTTTTATAATATTTTTTTGGGTTTTATTTGATTTTGGTTCTTTGTTTGTGTGTGTGCGTGTGTTTTTTTTCCTTGTAGAATTTTTTTTCCTTGTAGGGTGGTTCTGCCCCTGCAGACCATTCTCATTTGAGTGAATCCCCTTCTGTCTGGATTTCCTCCCAGGATTCTTTATGGTCAGACCTTATGTTTTTGGACTGTCTTGTTCAAATTGAGTTAGCTTACATGAATAAGGGTAAGATGAAATTGGCTGGTCATGACGATCATCCTTTTGGTTCAGTTGGGCATGTAGCTGGAGGCGGGCTTGGTGGTGTTGGTTCTGAAAATGAATGCGATGTTGGGAAGAACGGTGATTCTGTAGTTGCTAAGGGTAAGGGGATTATGGGTATGAATCTTCCTGCCGAGCCATCTTTTAATCTTTTTTATTCTGATCCTACCTTCAAATCTCAAAATAAATCTACTGAAGAGGAACCTGCTGATTATTCATAAAAGGGTTTTGTATCTGCACCCAACTCCAATACTGATGCACATAAATATATCAGAGTTGCACCAAATGTTGTCGATGGTGTATCTGGTGTTCCCGCCTCTGTTGTCGATATTGCCAAGGAATATGCTAGTGGAGATGTTGCTTCTTGTTTAGGTATTTCAACATCAAGTGACATTCATTGTGCAAATCCTCAAGTGTTTAAGAGGAAGCAAAAGTCTCCTGTTGTCTTGCCTTTACGTAGGTCTACTAGGGGTTGCCCTGTTGTTTCAGATGTTTCTATGCAAGATAAAATTGAGAAAGATGTTGGGTGTAAGAGGGTACTAAAACATGCTGATTCCTTGAAGAGTCCTTATTATTCTAGGGTTGTTGATGTGAATGAGCGTGTGTCTGACATTGAGCATTGCATTTGTGCATATTTATCTAAGAAATCAGCTTCTGACGTGTAAGTCTGATTTTTTAATCATTGACTTATCTTTTTATATTTAAGTTTCTATTTGTTATATTTTTTTTTATAATTTGTTGTTTTCCTATTGCAGTGAAGTTCTTTTTAAGAATTCATCTGTTGAAATTATTAGAGCTAATTTTAAATCTATTGAAGAAGATTTTGAAGTGGCTTTCTCTGTTATGAGCGCATGGGCTTCTGTCCTTAATCATAAAGAACAATACAGAAGTGTTGTTTCTCCATCAAGGCTTTTTATATCTATTGTGTCTTCTGTAAGTTTTATTTTTGTTTTTTATTTTCCATCTCATTTTTTTTCTATTTTGTTACCATTCTTCATGTGTTTATTTCCTTGTTCTTTATTCTTCTTCTTTTTTTTTTCCAGCAATTTGCCTGAAATCCCCGTGGAGATGTCTTTATTGACCTTTTGGCAAAATTTAGTATCCGCCTTAATTCTGACCTAGCTGCTGCTTCTCACATTCGTTTGATAGATGTTGATATGGTATTTGAGTTTAAAATTTATTTTATACTTTTTAATACCTTTTGTTTTATCTTCCTTACTCTTTTTCTTACTTTATTTGTTTTCTGGTGACTTGTTTTCTTTATATTTTTGTATAGTTTGTGTTTGGTCTTTATCACGCGCCAATCTATTGCATGGTAGTCTTTAATCTAAAGATGAAGCTGTTCAATTCCTGGATGTGTCAAGTGATACTCCAAATTCTAGTTCCATCTTTCAATATACAGTCGGTACTTTGGTTAGTTTTCATACTTATCTGTCATTTTTTTTGCCTTTTCCCCGTTTTTTTGTTATTTCTATTTTCAGTTTGTCATGTATAGTAATTTCCTCTTTTTTTTTTGCAGCATGATTTTTTGATTTATTATTTGAGGTCTAAATGATATTCGAAGAAAGCAGACTTAATTTCTCTTTGTAGTCAATCACACATTTATCTCCCCTGGGTTGGTGAAGAAAAGCGTTCCCATTCTGGTATTTGTCTGATGCGCCATATGGAGGCATTTGTGGGATTGGAGAAGGGATTCAAGTGTGGTTTTGAACAAGGGAGTGACAAGAACATCTCAAAGCTGCGTGTGAAGTACATGACTGACATAATCTGTTCTGATGTCAATGAAGTGCGCTCTGAAATTTTAGCTCAAGCTAAGGCACATGCGTCCTTGACCTTAAAAGGTGTTCATGCTCTGAAATTGCGGTTGGATTGATGGGATAGGAACTAGTAGTTAATCAAACATTAGTATTTCCAGGACAATTGTTATTACTTTTGAGGGTATACAAATTTTGTGTCCTGCATGTCTTGTAATGTATAATCCTTTGCGATGCCCTTTTTGGGTTGCCTTTGTCTATTTTACTTTATGTTGGTGCAGTTGGGCATGTTGACATTATATATATCTTTGTGGGTTTTGTGTATGGATTTGACTCTTTGTGCGTTTTTTTTTTAAAATTAAAATTCACATTTTAGTCCAACTTCTTTTTTCCTCCTTAATTCGTGCATGAGCAACCCCACGTTGTGCATTTTGAAATGTATTATGTGCACCTATATACCTTTATGTTGTGACATTATTATATGGTCATGTGCCGACCTAATATTTAAATGTGCAATCACACTGTCATGTTGTGTAAACTTAACACCCTATTGCCAATAAAAAATAAAAAAACTTAACACCCTATTGTGCATATGTAATATAATGCTTTTTATTTATATAATTGAGTTGGCTATCTATTATGTTGGTGTAGTTTTGCCTGTTGGATGTCTTATATCTGTCTGGATTTCTATTTTTTTTTTGCTTTTTGTGAATGACTTTGACTTTGTGTGCGTTTTATATAGTTTAAAACTGACATTTAAGTTTAATTTCTTTTTTCTAATGTAATAGTGCATAAGTATCCCTGTTTTCTGCAATTATAATTGTATTATGTGTAGTTATAAAGGCCCAGTATGATAATGTACAATCTCATTTTCGTATTGTGCAAATATACCACCTTATTGTGCATATGTAATAGAGTGTTTTTTATTTATGTAATATAATGTTTTTAATTATATAATTGTCTTTAAATCTATTATTATTTTTATTTTTTCTGGTTTTTGTGATTGAATTTTACTTTGTGTGCACTTTATATAGTTTAAAACTCACATTTAAGTCCAATTTATTTTTACTACTGTTAGTGCACAAGTACCCCCGTGTTGTGCAATTACAAATTTATTATATGCAGTTATAAAGGGCCAGTATGATAATGTGCAATCACATTCTCCTGTTGTGCAAATATAACATCTTATTGTGCATATTTAAAATATAATGTTTTTTATTTATCTAATTGACTTTAAATATATTATTATTTATATTTTTTGTGGTTTTTGTCAATGAATTTGACTTTGTGTGCGTTTTATATAGTTTAAAACTCACATTTAAGTCCAATTTCTTTTTTCTACTGTTATAATGCACTTGTAACCTTGTGTTGTGAAACTATATATGTATTATGTGCAGTTATAAAGCTAGTATGATAATGTGCAACCATATTTTCCTGTTGTGCAAATGCAACATCTTATTGTGCATCGACGACAATACATTGTGCATATATTATGAAGTGATGTTTCATTATTATAAATCACAGTTTATATTTATAATATTAACTGTGATTACAGTTAATTTTACAGTGACATTTGAAATATACTGAAATCCATAATATTACAAAATTCAAAATTACAGTTCATATTCATAATAATCTTAAATTCAAAGTAAATTCTGTGTTCTTCATCTTCTTCTCCTTCCTCCCTGCTCTTGATTGCATATCTTCCAAAAAGTTTGCAATCTTCCTCCTCCTCTTGCCTTCTTCTTCAAAGACCTACCTGATGCATTCAATCACATATCCAAATATATTGTAATACATATATAATATTATAAAATTCAAAATTATAGTTAAACTTCCTAATAGTTTTAAATCCAAATCCAAAATACCATTGTTTCATCTACTTAAACTTCAGATTAAGAAAAAATACAGACATTTTAAATAAAATATATAATTAAGAATGCAAAAGTAAAGTCTGTATTCTTTATCTTCTTCTTCTTCCTGCCCTTGAGTGCTTATCTTCCAAGGAATTTTGCAATCTTCCTCCTCCTCTTGTCTTCTTCTTCAAAGACCTCCCTGATGCATTCAATCACGTAGCCTCTGTACTGCACCAGTTCTTCCTCCACATGTCCTTGTTTGTTTTGCAACTACATAAATTTGTATATTCAAAAGTTAAATAATATTGGAATCTTTTTTTTAAATCATACTATATAAAATTTAGATAACTTACCATCTCCAGTAGTTGCTGCTCCCCATTTGCAGTTGCCTCCATGAACTTGTAAGCGTTTGCATTTTTCTCCTGGTTGAGGGCAGAGAGGAAAATTTGATGCTTCTCAGCGGCATCCATCAGGTCCTTCCTGATGGTCTTTGTGTTTGTCTCAGCAGCTTCTTCTAAGAGAGACATATGGTTACCTAGGTACAGGTAATTGTCCATCTCTCCATTGATTTTGTAGTACTCTTCGCAGAAAGCTGTTGGGTTGAATCCTTCCATTTTTTTCTTTTTATGTTGGAGATTTCATGGTTTTTGAGGGGTAAGTGAGTAAGATTTCTTTTCAGACGTTTTTGTTCTATGGTATGATTTGATGTGGGGGAGGAGTCCGTGTATATATAGGCGGTTTTGGCTCTTCAACTCCCATCATCTGATTGGCTTTATCCAATTGGCGGTTTTCCAAAGCCATTTAACCCTTTCAACTTCCTATAACTGTAATTATTACTAGTTCAGATTTTTAAAATTTCCCAACTTCCCATAACTGCAATTATTATTTCAGGTTTTTTATTTTGATGTATACGTAACCGTGTGGATTCTTCTTTTTAGTTGTATACGTAACCCTTTAATTCTTTTTTATCTTTTTTGTTCTTGTTATATATTTTTTTATTGTTCTTGATTATTTAGAATATTCATTACTATATATTAATTGTTTTTGTTATAGGTCTGTTTTCAAACATTCACCTTTCTTACTAATGTTGTCCTTCTTTTCAAGTTATATTACTTTTTCAATTAATGTTACCTGTGTGTAAACATTTATATGTAAATAATAAACAGAATATAAAAGTTCTTACAGAGCATATCTGAATAAAAAAACTGAAAGTATAATGTTTTTGTAATAATAAAGTGCATTTATAATAAGTCAATAAAAAATTCTGATTATTATTCCTATTAGGTTTCCCTTAATGGGCATGTCCTGCTGTTGTGAGGTGCATATTCATGGCAGATTGAGCATATTCGTTTCCTCTTTTTCTGTGCTTGAATTGATGATTCCTTCTCGACTTTAAGTCTCTTCCCCTTGCCCTTTGTCTTTGCTTGTTTAGGATCTCTTATTTCCACATTCTTCGGGAGGCTTACTCCAGCAAACTCATCAAATATACCTTCAAGTTAACAAAATTATTAAAATTAGAATACTTTGAATATATATATATATATATATATATATGTGCACTAATTTTTTTTTTATAAAATGGTGTAAATAAGCAATCATTAATCTGGGGTTGCCCCATCAAACTCATCATACATACCAGACTTTGAAACCGTTGAAGATGCCGATGTTTGTGCACTTTGTAGGGGCTCTTTTTTTGCATTTGTCAATGCAGATGTCAAGCGTCTAATCTAATCACTATTGTCCTTAACTAAGTCCACACAAGAATGAAATTCAGCTAGTATATTTTTCAACTGGAGTTTTTGTTCTTGCTTGTAGTTGATTGTCTCACGACAACATCATCCAATGTGAAAACATTGCTAAAAGTTGCTGCCTTGGTCCAACGAGTCAGCAATAGTGTTTTTGGCAACTTCTCAAGTTGTATATCCTTCAAAACAGTTAATATATGTCGGCATGGATATCCTAACCTGTTGAACAAGTTGAAAGAGCAGCAACAATCATGATCTTTGAGTTTGTACTCAACAGTGTATATCTTGTTGTTTACCTTGAGAGTATATATCTCCAACTCCTCAAGCTTTGTCACATTTGTCACTCTGCAGTTGTACAATGCTTCATGCAATTCTTCCCGAAATTCCCCCCACATTTTTATCGTGTATAATGTTGATGCATGCTTTTCTAGAGGAAGTGGCGAAATCAGAATTGGTTCCAGGATTTCAGAGTCATAGTTCTTCTTTCCTTGAAAATGAATTTGATTTTCGATTCCACTTTCATAATATAACATAAACTTAATTAAATTTGCAGTGCAGTTGGAGAACTTATGGAAGAAGCTGTTCATGCTCTCTGAAATGGATGTTGTTTTAATTAATCCACTAAACTTCACATTATGAAAGTATGCAGGGATCCACTTGTCTATGATTTTAAACAATTTAGTCAACCACGAATGACTTGTCATTCCATACTCTTCCATTAAGGCATTCCACTCCTTTTCAAAATCTTCTGGCATACTCTCCCTGATCCATATAATACTCCTCAACTTGTCAGTGAATTTGAAGTATCAATTCATTGAGTTGTCTATTTTCCGAGATAGATTATCCTCTGGGAATACAATTTGAACAGCAATCTTCATTGATGGATCTTGGTCTGTTGTGAAAATTCTAGGACTTCCACCCATTGCTTTTTTGAAGTGCTCAAACAGTCACACATATAAGTCCACATTCTCGTTCATCAAAAGCCCTGATGTTAGTAACACCAATGATTTTTGGTGGTCATATATATGTTGTGAAGGGACTGAACACCATTTTGTACCTATAATATAAGAAATTTATGAACATTAGATTAATTTTAAAAGAAACATGTGCAAAGTTTTTATTACAGATGCATATAAATAAAAGATCAGGAGCATGTGTGATTGTCCACTTTTTGAATCTAACAGTGCATAATATAGATTATTTTGCGCATCTATACATGATATTTGTGCAGTCTAGTTATTATATTTGTTGATAAAGCAGGCAATCAATATTTTTTTTGTTTTATTTTTTTTATTAGTAAAAAAATAAAACACAACTACAAGCCAGAACTCTACAGAGGCGAAACAAAACACAACTACACCGAAACAAGACGAGGACGTAGACGAAAGACCAAGCCAAGCACAACTCTACAGCAGCACCGTAGGTCAGCGGTACATCAGGAGTCGCCTGTGGGCAGTGAAGACGAATCTCCAAGGAATCATTCTTCCGAAGAAAGGAGACGTCTCGATACACACTACCACGACCTCAGCATATCTCGACTACGACTCCCGGAACCCCATCAAACGGAGAAGAAAGTCCCGTTAAGCCAAACATAGAGCCACCCAACGCCTGAACCGAACGAACCAAAAACCCAAACGGGGAAAACGCAGACCCCACTGGAAATTATTTATTTCAATGATTTATTATAATTCACTACTTTTAAATTTATTTAATTTATCCCAATTTTTCTATGGGTCAGCTATGAGCCCAAGACAAAACATTGGGCCCAAAGGAAAGGCCATGGGCATTAGATCCGGGCCCAAGAGACCAATATAACCCTAAACTAAGATGCAACCAGCCAATAGCCGACCAATCACACATGGCAGAGGACATTGCCGCCTCAACGACGACCACTAAACCGGGACAAGGAAGGCGGAACACCAAGGAGGGTCGGGATTTACAGTGGCACGACACCCGGGCCAGAGCATTGGCACCAACGGAGAGAAGAAGCCGCCGTGGAGGAGTGACGGTGTGAGGGGGTGACGGTGTGATGGAGGATCCACAAAGTGGAGGAGGAGGAGACTTCTCCGGAGAACACGGAACTCAGAAAGCCGCGAGGAGCACGAATCAGAGGGCTGAGGAGGGCAACCGGAGAAGCGACGCCGCCAGAGACCGCAAGAGTGGTCAACAGTAGAGCAGAAGCGATTCCGAGCAGTCCAACGGTGGGGGAGGAAGCAAGAGGGAGGCGAACAAAACCAGCGAGAGGAGACCAGAAGGATAAAACCCCAAAGAAAGGAGGATTCTCGAATTAAAGAGCAACACAGATAGCAAACCATCAATGAAAGCTTTACTATCAAACCCTTGGAAATCAATTTCAAAACTCACGCAGAGGAGGTACGAAAAGGAGATTCGAGATTTAGAGAGTAGCGATTGAAACAATCACTCAATCGATAGAGACAACAATGAAAGAAGCCCCGGTGGAACAAGAGCCTCAATCAGCAACGTCATCTCCCACCGACGAGGAGCACCTCAGTCGAGAAGAAGTTCTGACCTCCGAAGAGGGGTTAATTGCCTCTGAAGAGGGTCTGATTTCCTCCGAAGAGGGGTTAATCTCCGAAGAGGAGTTTTCGGACCCACCGGCCGATGGAAATCCGGCAAGGGGATGGCTCTCTCTCTAGATTTTAGAGAGAAGGGAGAGCGTCTCCTTTAAATGATAGAACATCTAATTTTTGTTTTATAACTAAAACCTATGAAAGTTCTTACACATATGAGGTATGCAAATGTTCAATTTGAATCCTTTGTAATACTTGTTTGTATTTTATGTTGAATCAAATGAAATAACATCCCCAAACAATGAGAAGTTTTTCCTACTTGTTGCATCACACCAGAACAATCTGTTCCACTAATTGTCTTTATCCACATCAAAAGCAAAATAGAATGCAGTGCATATTTCTTGCTTATAGAAGAACCTATCAATGACAACTTGTGCATCAGATCCTTTGAAATAAGCTAAAAGGTCTCTTCTGTGATATTTGAAATCAATTGCTGTTGTTCCCACATTGCTATATCTTCCCACCATTTCTTGATATAATCTGTATGCTTTTGCTGGGCGAACTCTTTGCCTTGCACAATCAAATACAAATTTTTGATGGTAGCTTCGCATTTTCCTATTACTCTTCATGTATACATGCAGATTTCATCAACAAAAGGATGTGAGTGCTTCTCCTCAAATTTTTTCACCACATATCCTTGCTCAGGTACATATTTGTATATTATTTTAGCAGTACACCCAACTCGTGTAGATAATCTTTTTCTTAATTTCTTTGTCTCTTTATCATTCTTGTATCCTGATCTCTTGCAGTATAAGTACTTCAGTCGCTCTACACCTTTAACATTAACTATTGTACCGTGTCTTACATCAAATCCCGCTTTATATGCATAATCTTTATATGACTTCACAACTTCATTCAATGTCTGAAACACTTTTCCTTCTTTTGGCTCTAATTCTTCACTGCAAATGGGTATCCAATACTTCGTGTTGTTTGGTGTGAAAAACACTTTACATGGTAGCTGATGTTGCACTATCAGATTATTGATATTTGTTCCAGGGTCTGCATCAGCACTGATTGGTGTTGCACAAACAATTGCAGTAGTAGAAGCAGCTGAGGATTCTATGTTTTCATTAGGTGACTCTGTCACACACTCCATATGTTCTACAATATGTAATTTGGATTGTAAAACTTATCAGATAAATTGTATTTTTAAACAATGTCATCAATCTCTCAACAGTGCAATTTATAAATATGTAAGTGTTAAACCAACATTTTAAACTGAATATTAAGATCAAACAGCAAAATCTCAGATAGCGTTTCTTTCAGGTTATATTCATATCAATTTCATGTAATTGAGGATCGCATTGTATAATATCAGTGTTTTGTATTCAATTTTTGCATTTTCGAAGTGCAAATGTATTTTAATTGACAGACCTTTGGTGTTTTTCAAAGTTAAAACCCTAGGTTCGTTTTTACCTCTAATTTGATTTTTACTAAAAATCTGGAAATCGTTTACATAAATTACACTGAAATAGTATTACATTATGCCAATTTTGGCCAGATTAATAGGGTAACGAATTTGAATTTGAATCTATAATAAGGACGAAGATATTGTGCACCTTTTTCTGAAGTTTTCTTCTTCCGATGCTGATGTTGTGGTTGTTGATTCTTTTCGGGATCTTCGACCGATCTTCGTTGAATCCTATCGAGGATGGCCTCTCTTTGTAATTGATTTCGCCTGATTTTAATCGCCGGCGAGAATCTGAAGCTTCTCGTTGTTCAATCCCGACTCGTTTCGCGAATGCCCATGCCTATGTGGAAGGGAGCCGGTTCGCTTCTGTTTTTTCCTTTTTTTCCGGTTCAGACCGGTTTTTTTCCTATTTTTCTGGCGCGCGCCTCCGAACCCAAAATTTTACACCTTAAGCAATTTTACACCCTAAGGATATTTTATATTTTAACTCTTCCCTATATATATATATATATATTCCTCGGTACGTTATAAATTAATTAAAACCTCTTTCATAGACCCAACAATTTCAAAGGGAAAACAAGTTTAAATTTTACCTTGTCTTTGTTTTCCGAATTGCTTATTTCGAAAATACCTGTCGATATCGATTAGAACCTATTCAAAATTGCAGAACCAGACTCGACAACTTTCAGTCTCAACGGAGACGAAAGGGAGATAGGTCGATTTCGACCTAACTTGGTCGATATCGACTAGTGCACCACTCAAAATCCAGGCCAGAAGCCGACATCGACCGAGCAGAATCCGAATCCGAGAGGACGACTCGATATCGACCAACTTTGGTTGATATCGCCCAACCATCCAGTGACGAGTACGAGCTGAATCCGAGTCAAAATCCTGATTCCGGGTCTAAATCCCGATTTCGAGTGAAGATGATTCCGAGTGAAGATTTCATTGCAAGAGAAGAAAGAGATATTTTATCTTTTTACCTTTCTATCTATCATAATGGTGAAACATTTAATTACCCTTTAGGATTTATTTAGTTTACCATATTTGATTTATTTCCTTTCAAGTAGAATTATATCCATTAGTTAGATAGAGATATAGATAGATATTCCTTTCCTTGATTAGTAAGGATTAAGACCTATAAATAAAGCTCTAAGGGATAGCTTTTATTCATATTCAATTTCAGAGCAAGTAGTTCACATACATTTTTAGGAGTTTAAGGCTTTTAAGGTTTTGGTATTCTGCGAAAGTTAGAGTGTCGGGATTGTAAAAGTTTTGAATTTAGTCTAATGCAATTTTATTTCCCATCAATGATGTCTTCGATTGCGATGAGCGAGTAGTCGCCCTACTTCTAGGGCCGGGGTGAGCCCGATGATAGCCATGCGCGTCTGAGGTAAAGTTTGGATATTTATTATGTTTTGATCATCCACTGTCTTTTATATGTTTATTGCCTATTCGAAAGAATAGATATTCATGTTAAACAACTTGGATTATAAACATAAAATTGGTAGATACAATTAGGGTTACTTGAAAAGGTTGTCTAATTGTTGGAAAAAGGCAAAAGCTTGCTCCTTTGATGTAATTGCATAATTATTTACTCATATTATCTTATCTTATGTGTGTTTGGTTGTCGTTTTGGTAAACCCCGGTCTTGAAAGTTTTCTTTCATATATTATCTTCAAATATGTCAAACTTGGTTATTTATGTCCATCCTTCACTTCCATTCTCACAGTCTTCGGCCCTCTTTCGCCGACAAACAGTTTATGCAGGTACTCGAAATCGACCTCCTTTGGTCGAAATTGAGTCTTCTAGTCGACTGGCGGTCTTCTGATCCGGTAGATATTTTCTACTGACTTGGTCCAAATCGAACACCTCTACTCGAAATCGACCTTTGGTTGTTTCTGTGCACAAAAGGTACATGTAGGAATCGACGAGTACATGTCTAAATCGACCACACAGGTCGATATCGACCACTTTCTGGTCGAAATCGACTAAACTCTGCACGACAACCAGAAATCGACTGACTGGTCGATATCGAGCACTACCTGGTCGATACCGAGTAAGTCTTCTGAGTCGAAATCCGAGGTGAACGTGAGCTTTCTAGGATCCGCTGACACGCTTCCTCGTGGATCGAACCTGATTTCCTTCCATTACAACGGGAGGAAGTCTTGAATTTATTTGGACAAGCTAGAACCTAGTTTGAATTTATTTTCGTATTTTCAATTCGATTTCCTCCTACATGAGGAGTACAACCTAAAGCCGATGAAGGTCCCATTGTCCATTTTGATTGATAAAAAAAAAACCTTATAAGAGGTGTTATTAGTTGCTAACGGTTTCGGGATTTTATCTATCAAAGGAACCTCGAAAGCCCAACAGTCTTACTAGAAATTAACCGTGTCACCATTCCCAATGCTCCAACGAAGCACCTGTTTAAAAAGTTGTCGGAATGACATTAACCTGCCCCATTGCCAGGATGTGTTATTTTGGTTTTCGTACACTAGAAGAGGTGATTTTTTTAGGTATTTTTCTGAAATAGCATGAACTCGGATGTTAGTTGGTTCTGAAATGATCTTCCAAAGAAGATTCATCTGTTGAGCGATGCTCATAGTTTCTACCTTGTGAAGGCTCAAACCTGTTTTCAAGATGTCCGAGCAAATCTTATCCGAGCTGATTAGTGGGGTTGCCTGCGGCTCCTTATTCCATAAGAAACGATGATAAACTTTATCCAACTTGTGTAGAATGCTATTTGGTAGTCAAAAAGCTTGCATAAGGTAAATGGATTTTGCACTCAGGTTTGCTTTAATAAGGACTTTACGACCTTCTGCTCATAAAGCTGACACTTTTCACTTAGTCAGTTGATTCTTTGTTTTTAGAATGATGTCATTAAAAGTATGTCGTTCAACCTTACCGTTAACGATAGGGCATCCAAAATATTTATCGAAATTGTTCGCTTGTAGGATCCCCATGGTTGAAATGATCGAATAACTAGTTTGTGGTAAAGTATTAGGGGAGACCTGAAAACTAGATTTGTGCTGATTTAATTTTTGGCCTAAAATCGGACAAAAACGATTGATGATCGAAGAGATTGTAGAGCAAGTGGAAGGAGCTACTTTTGCAGAAAATGATAATAATGTCGTCCGCGAAAGAAAGAAAAGGTACCCTTAATCCCGGTCTGCAAAAGACCACTACTTGAAAAATGTGAATATAGCATGCTATATAAGAGCTCGGATGTGGGAAATCCAGGGTCTAATATGTTTCGTAGCTTTTATACTATATGTTGTACACTATACTCCACTATTGTTCATTCAACCCGTTAGAGGATCAAGTCGATTTCTCGACTCAATACGACTCAGTCGTGCTTAACTACAACCGTGCATCCATGTATACCTAAGTATATAATATATATATGTTATATGTATACTTATCACATACACATACATGCTACAAGCACATTACAATATTACATGCAACACATATGAAAGCAAGACATAGTGAAATAAACACATATCATTAGAAATAACCCTATATTTTGCTAAGTCTCGCTCCATGCAGATCATAGCCTAATCAAAGTGGATTCCAAGCCAGTCCGTCATCAGCCCAGATATGCAAAGATCACCCATGGACAACCTCCAAGTGGAGGAAGTTCCTTGCAGCTAGATAGCCTCCTTACATGCCCTTGTAGCTGCAATGTACTCAGCTTCAGTGGATGATAAAGCAACGATGGGTTGTTGTTGGGATTTCCATGAAACACAATTGCCTACCCATCTATACACATAAGAGATAATTGATTTCCTGATATCCTTATTAGAAGCATAATTAGCAATTTAGCATCCACAAAATCATGCAAGTTATAAGAGGAGGAATGATCAGCATATAACAAAGACAGATTAACAGTTCCAAGTAAGTATCTCAACAGATTTTTTATAGACACCCAACGCTTCTCAGCATGCTCAGACATAAACCTACTAAGAGTGCTTATAGCAAAAATGCACGATCAGGACGAGTACAATTCATATAATACATCACTGATCGTACAACACGATCAAGGTGAGCACCCAAAGGATTGTTGTTAATCTTATCACCAAAAATATGAAATCTCACAAGAACCTTTTGCACATAATCACACTAATGCAACCATAGTCTTTTATGCTTCCTATCTCTAATAATAGACATGCCCAATATCTTTTTAGCAATGCCTAAATCTTTTATGTCAAAATGCTTTTGTAATTCTTCTTAATGTCATGAATAACATCAATAGATTTGGAAATTAGTAAAATGTCATCAACATATAAAAGAACATAAAGCATAGGACTCTTACTAACACCTTTGAAGTACAAACATGTATCAAACTTGCTCTTTTTAAACCCTAGACTGAATCTCTTGCATTTGTCAAATTTAATATTCCATTGTCTAGGAGATTGCTTTAAACCATATATGGACTTATTTAACAAACAAGCATGATTATGATGCACAAAATCAACGGAGCCCTTAGGTTGTCTAATATAGATTGTCTCATCCAAGTCACCATGAAGAAAAGTTGTCTTAACATCCATTTGTTCTAATTCAAAGTCATAAACAGTAGTCATGGCAAGCAACAATCTCAAGGTTTTATATTTAACAACAGGAGCAAATATTTCATTGTAATCCTCACCCTCTATTTGGGTCAAACCTTTAGCAACCAACCTAGCTTTATGTTGTTGCAGGAGGATGGTCAAGTATGAAAATAGATATAAAATATGAAATCAATTAACTGACTCCCTGTCTCAGTAAATAAATACAAGACTTCCTCCCATTGTAGTAGAAGGTAGTCAGGATTGTATCCACGAGGAAGCGTGTCAGCGCCCGCCTTTTCAGTTCAGAAACCCCCTGATTTCGACCACACTGCCGACAACTTGTAAAAACACGAGAAAATAGAATGAAAACGAAAACTGCAGACTGGTCGATTTCGACCCAATGACTCGATATCGACCACTAAAAATAGACCAATAGTAACTCAATTTCGACCAAAAATACTACTTACCTCGATATCGACCACACTGTCGACAACTTGTAAAACACGATAAAACAGAACGAAAACAAAAACTGCAGACTGGTCGATTTCAACCTAATGACTCAATATCGACCACTAAAAATCAACCAACAGTAACTCAATTTCGACCAAAAACAAAAACCAAAACTCGAATTTTAGGAAATAAATCAGTAAAATAAAATACTTCCAAGATCAGGGTTTCAACACCACAATGATAACCATGCAAAATAACACATAAAGGCATAAAAGATCATGCTTTTCATCAAATAACTTTCGTTATTAACAAATAGGAATATAGAGGCTTTCGCATAAACACTAATTGTTGGTAACCCTTTTTCACATAATTAATCCAAGCTGCATTAAGATCACTTTCTCTTCAATAACACAAACAAGGGTCATCTTCAACTTTCGCAAAAGAATCATGCTCATAAGGATAGAAGACGAATTTGCATCAAAAGATTGTACCTTTGCCACATCACCTCACATGGCTACCGTCGGGCTCACCCCGACCCTAGAAGTTGGGTGACTACTCGCTCTTCATCATGAAGAAAGACATTAATAATAAAAGGGAACTAAATTGCATTAAATAAACTAAAAGAAAGCTTACAACCAATCGAAGCCAAATCGTCTCTCAACTCTCTTGCTCCTACTCGCCACAAGCTCTCTCTTCTCTCTCTATGTGTAACTAATTGGAACTAGAATTGAATGAATAAAATTCAGCCCCTAGGGCTTTATTTATAGGCTTCATTCCAAGCTAATCTAGGAAAGAGACTCTATCTATATCTAAATCTATCTATCTAATACTTGAAGATTAAATTATGAAAATAAAGAAATAAATCAATAAGGAAACTATATCTAATGTAGATAAATCCCTTCCATCTTGATAGAACTTGATAAATATCCTCTTGAAATGATAGAATATCTCTTGCTTAATGTGGAAGAAAGCCAGCTCAGATTCTGCAGTCGGATTCACTCGATTTCAGCCACTGTTGGTCACTCGATATCGACCCATTATGGTCGATATTGACCTCATCTTCTCAGATTTGCTTCCTGACATTCGATCTCGGCTCCAGGAGGATTTTCGACTAGAAGTAGGTCGATATCGACCAAGTTTGGTCGAATTCGACCTCTTCTGTATTTTCCAACATGCTGCTCTGTTCTTGAAACGCACTTACCCGAGTCCTCGTTCATTCAATTGGCGCATATGAATATGCGTTGGAAAGCTCTTTTCGAGGGCTACAACTAGGGGTGTTACTTGAGCCGAACAGCTCGGGCTCGGCTCGGGCTCGGCTCGAAAAATCTCGACTCGAGCTCGTTCGAAGAGATGAAACAAGCCGAGCTTGAACATTGTTTTAGGCTCGTAGCGAGCTCGAGCCGAGCCCGAGCCGAGCCCGAGCCGAGCCCGAGCCGAGCTCGGAAGCTCGATATAGGAAATTACGAAAATGCCATTAGGGTTATGCGGTAAGTGGTTTTAGGCGTAGAAGGGGCTTTTCAGTCGGCCGCCTCTCTTCTTTCTCCCAATCTCCTGAGACCTGTGCTTTTTGTTCGTTCAAGGAGGCTCTCGCTCGTCCTTCCTTCTCTCAGGGCTCAGGCGGCGCTGTTCGATTCAAGGAGGCTCTCGCTCAGGCAGTCAGGCGGCACTGTTCGTTCAAGGCTCTCGCTCATCCTCCCTTCGCTCGATCTGAGAGGGGGCGTCGTCTCCTTCGTCTTCCACGAAACTCATTTCTGATGTCCCCTCTCTCTAGCAGATCTGAGGAAGGGCCAAGGGGCGCTGCCCGCTGGCTTGTCCTCTACCCTTGCCTGACTCTTCCACAATCAATCCAGAGATCTCTCTTGATTCTCCATTAGGTAAGGACCTTTCACTCTCTCTCCCATATCTCTCTCGAGCCTCGACAGAGTCTAACCTCTCTCTCGCAGATTTGAGAACGGCCGGTCTTGCCCTTGACCCTCGTCGTCGCTTCCATCCAACTATCCAAGTTCCTTCGCTTTTGAGCTTGTTTAGGGTATGCAACTCATCTTCGATTCTTCGATTGTTAGGTTTAGAAAGATTTCTCCTGCTTGGTTTTCTCTTGATGCAAAAACTAAGTTTGTAGGTTTATTAGTTTTTGTGTCAATTTTGAATCTCAGATTTGTTCACATGAGAAGCTGAATTCGGAGACATTATTAGTTTTTTTGTCAATTTTGAATCTCATTTTTTGTTCACAGGAGAAGCTGAATCCGGAGACATATTTTGAAGAAGCTGAATCTCAAGTCTGTAGGTTTACCTCTTTTTGATTTGTTTCTCAGATTCTTTTGTTTGTCTCCCCCCTCATTCCTTCATCCCTAATTGATACTTATTGATGGCTTTTGTTTGTTTCAATTGTTTTTCAGACGACTGATTCCTCAAATGTTCATAGCAGTAGTGCAGGTATGATGATATATTGATAAGCATACAAATTGGCTAACCATTGCGTGTTTGAATTGATCCTGTTTTGAACTTTGGCTTGTTTATCTTCAGTTAATGTCTGCCAATTTTGTGTTGTTGGCATCACATATGTGCTCTCTAAGCTTGACAAGTTGTGTAACTGGTATATTGTAATTGTGAATTGCACTTAAGCTAGATGAGTTCCCTTGGTATAGTTATCAATTAGTTAGCTCTGTTTTGTTTATGGTTTAGCACAATTGCAAAAATACATGTACTTTAAAGGAAAATTAAGAGTCAAAATGAATGAAGGAGATCAATGATTTATATCCAAGATTTGTCACACTCATGAAGTTGCCACTGGATACATCTTGCTGTCACATATATGTTTTTAGTACAAAGTGCTCCTTTCTTCCTGCATCCAGCGATTTGTTTGCTGAATTGGTTACGTAGATGTATTTTAAACTTGCTCATCCATATTAATTCCAATTCTATGTACACATATGCAGGAGCTGATTGCTGAAGCATGAACTCCCTGAAGCACATTTGAGTATTTGATGACTATTCTCGGATTCTCCTTTTGAGTTATTAGTGTTTTATTTCGAATTTATTTGGTTTCATGTATTTCGAACAATATTTGTATTTGTTACTTTTGGTTATGGCGTATAAAAAATACATGTATTTTAAACTTGTGTTATACTTTTATTATAACACAAGTTGCTTTTATTGTGTTGTTATTAGTATTGCACATGTTGCCTTTGCAAATGAACAACTCAAACGAGCTGAACGAGCCGAACGAACGAGCTTGGATGACGAGCGCAAATGAGCCTAAGCTCGTTCGTTCAGTTTGGCCGAGCTTAACAAGCCGAGCTTGAGCTTGTGATTGGGCTCGCAAGCCGAGATTCAGCGTTCAAAAAAGCTCGTATGAAATTTAGGCTCGAACTCGGCTCGACTCGTTTCCCCATCGAGCCAAGCTTGAACAAGCCAAGCTCGGCTCGTTCGGCTCGTATACCACCCCTAGCTACAACTCTCATATACACATTAGAGCTTGATTCAGAATGGTGAACGGTGAAAAGTGGGCTTTTCTGCAGATGCACCATCCTTAGCTTCTTCATGACTTTCCTTTAAGCTCCAAAGTGCGTCCGATTTCTGCGAAATTAAACAAAAACTAGTGCAGACTCCATAATTTGGAATATAAACATAAACTACATAGATTTTGTATTATTCTAACCCAAATGCATGAAATGTTTACAGAAATCGATATAAAAGTAAGTGTAAAACATGGCAAATTAGGCGCACAAGAAATACCCCATACTTAAGCTTGCTTGTCCTCAAGCAATACTTTTAATGGTCATACAGGGGAAGAAACTAAACTCTCAACATATTAGATTCATTCTCATATGTCCCTGCAATCAATTACCATCCTTGAAAAGGTACTACTGCCACAAATTCATGCATGTGCAATTAAAAAGCAACATGTACTCACAAAAAGAGGTTATGCAAAAACATTCATTCGTGACAAAGCAACAACAATCAAGAGGACTTTAATAAGCTCAATAAGGAGTAGATTGGTAAAAGGCTTTAGGTGGGATATTTTTGGCCATGTGGTGCTAATGATTCGGGGAAATGGAGTAATTTCCAAACTTTTCATACCACATTCCTTCTTCCTTTGATTTCTCACCTTTCTCTCATTCGCTCAATGCTTTTTTCAATATTATGCTTTTACCTCTCTAACCTGAGCACTTCCTTCTCGCGAGTCGCAAACTTGGGTGTCATGAATGGCCCCGGATACTTAGTGATTCAGACTCCTCACCTTGGTGTCCCATCCTGCGGAACTATTATCTCAACGCAGGTAGGGTCGATCTACCTTTATCTCCTGAGGTGACCGGATTTTCTTTCACTCATTAAATTTTCAATATATTTTTGAAACTTTCATACCGAACTCCATTATATAACAACAACACAAACACCATATGATAATCTCCATAATGTAACATCATTCTCAACATAATCCCCGTATAAGGAAACAAGGTAGAAAATGGGCAATATTTAGAACATGTGGAGAAAATATATAAAATAAGGCATACATATGGCTTTTGTGATGCATAAGCATAGGTAAGGCTTAAGGAATATAACAATATGAGCATATATGGAAAATATAAAGTCCTCCATCCTCTTATCATGCAACATGTCAAAAGGAACATCTAATTTTACCTCCTTTCATGGTTTTGAATAAAATAATGCACTTCATTGTGACTTCCCTTTACTAGGCAATTTCATGCTATATCTCTAATGAATCCAATTTTGATTCGTCGAGTTTAATAAAGCCTCCATGACACTAATCCAAAAATTTCGAATGGGGGTAATTTTTCAAAGACTTTAGAAAACATGCATGTAAGCACATAAATCTAATATGAAATCCAAAGTAGCCATGTATAAGCAATTCAAGAAATAAAATTTAAAAGTATGCACACATATGGTCAAATAAAATCAAATATGTACAAAGTAAGCCCTTCCCCCACCCCATACTTGAAGTTTACAGTGTCCTCACTGTATAAAAATAAGGGTAAAGAAAGAGACTCACTAGACAAGTGTGCAGAACGTCGGAATCGAGTGTTGAAGTTGTTGCAGAAGTGGTCGATCTTTAGTGTACTGGTCGATATCGACCTGATGTAATCGATTTCGAGTTGCTGCTTCCTTCCTTCTTTGTTCCTGCAAAAAGTGTTTAGAAGAGAAATGCCCATGACAGAAGATTTTCAGTCGCCTTAAATCCTATCAAATATATCCGACTAACCTAACTAATGTAGTTTGGCAAGTACGGCCCACAAAGAGTCAGCGATTTGTATGCAAGTCAGAGTGTGTCAATAAGAACAAGAAATAAAGAGGGGGATTTTGATGGTTTAGACTAACTAATTAACAAACAAAAGTAAACAAAAGTAGCAAACTAAACAACTTGAGTGAATGAATATGAGAAAAATAGCTTAGGTCAATCAATCTCAGCAATCAGGTTTGTTCATTGATCATCGAAATCGAATAGATAACTTCCTCTATAATACTTTGTTGTGGAAAGACTAGGTCTTTTGAATCCAATTCCTTATCAAATCTAGTTAACAGGACAACCAGACCCTGAAAACCCTAATTATCAAACAATCTTGAAACTATCAAGATTCAATTCAATAATCGATGAAGTATAAAGGAAATCAACAAAGACAATCGACGTGCACAACCAGTTATTGCATCAATTGCAAATCAATTCTCTATACAAATCCCTAAATCAACCAGTTTCAGGGATTTATACTTTGCTACTCAAGAATATAGATAACTCAACCAGAAATTACCTATATCTAGCTATAGATTATCATGGATCAGTTGATGAGGCTAATGGAAATTCACGAAAACCCTAAACATTCAACGCAAAGAATTGATAATATTCAAAGAGGAGTATTAAGATAGAGAAATCTCACAATGAAATTGCAAACCCGACGCTTCGATTAATTTTCTCAAGCAAAGAGGTTTAGTGGTTTATGGTTGAAAAGAAATCTCAAAAGCTCTACAATGGTTGCTTCCTACTGTTCGTGCCCCCACTTCGATTCAGAAGAAAAAAAAACAAAAACCTCCTCGTTGTTTCCCTAAAAACAACGTTTCATGTCCCCCTAATTGATTAAGAAAAAGTACAAATATCACATTTCATAAAATAAAGTAAAGTAACAACATGTCTCTCGAAGACGGAATAAAACTCGGGTGTGCCAACAAACTCGGCCGAGTTTGTCCTTGCTCCACCCGAGTTCTTCTTTTATCCAGAACTCGGCTTTACCCATGGAACTCGGCCGAGTTTTCTGCTCTCTTTGCCCGAGTTCTTGACAGTTCCCTTCCTTTGCACGTGCTCAGCTCCTCTCTTTGGCTCTCTTGCTCAAGACTCGGATTTCCGTCTCATCTTCTATCATTTATACGAGCTCAGCTCCACCTTTCCACAATCACCTCAAATCATGCACAAAACTTGTAGATTCCGACTCTAATTGAAACATAATAAAAACATGAAAACTACTCTAACTCATGCATTTTACCCTACCTAAACCCATCTAAATGCCTATAATAACACTACCTAAATGTGCATGATCAAATTCCCCCACACTTGAACCTTTCTTGTCCTCAAGAAAGCAAAACCAATCCAATCAAACATCCCACAAACACACCCTTCATGCATTCACCTCGTCAAAACACATTCCAAACCAAATAGGAAGCACAAGACAATATAATCAACATCCTCACATGTATTTGAGAAACTCAAAGACTTAGGCACATTTCAATCCAACCTCACCGGGCATATAAAGTGTTTCACTCATCGCTCTTGTGTTTAGGCTAAATCAATTCCGCTCAAACTCAATCCAATGCAACTAAGCTCCATGAAAATTGAAATTCACACCAAAATGTCCACCATGAGTGATATTACAAGCAATAATCATCATGAGGTCTTGTAAGGGTTGCAATGGGGCTTGGTGAGAAAATTAAGGTGGAGAATGTTTTTGGTTTGTGGTGCTCATAATCCGGGAACTAAGCTCCTAGTAACCAATTGCAAGCTCAACCAAAACTAATCACAAACCATCAAACTCAAGCCTCAAGCACAACACAATACAAAAACTTTCAATAGACCAAACAATACTCCCAAATCATTTCTAAAGATGATGAAGAATGATTCTTTTTATTAACTCTTTTTTTTCTTTTTCTTTTTTTTTCTTTCTCGACTTTTATTCCTAAGTGAATTTTATTCTCCTTAGGCCCCGAGTATACATATATATACATAAATTCATAGAAACAATCATCATAATAAGCACCAAATGATTCAACACAATTCATCAATCCCATTCTCAAAGCACTCACTCAACTCAAACCATCATTTTACCAATTCTAATCCTAATTCCCGGATGGGTTAGGCTACAATTGGCTAAGGATAATTTTTGTGGAGCTACAAAGATAGGCTAATAGGCTCAGTTTGGCTTCAAACAATGAATAAAATGGAAGGGAAGAGAGGGAATATCATGGCTCTGTAACAATCATGCCTCAATCATGCGAAAATCACAAGTAATGATCAACATATACAACCTTGACATAGATATCAATTTCAATTCTCAGAGGTAGTCACATTGGAGAGTATCACACACAAGAAGCAAAGAGAACATCCATAAAGCGTAGTCCTAATGAGGCTTACAAAAACTCACAAGGTAAATTTTTGTTGGATTTCAATAGCACATAAAATGTACAAGTTATACATGCTCAATCACTCCATTATCTCATGCTCCCATAGATCAAACAAACTAGACGAGGATCAACAATTCAAGCATATCATGGGACTTATAATTAGATTAAGAAGACAATTGGTACAGATGGGGTTATCTAGAATGTCATGCCTGCTGAATTTTTTTCTTTTTATATGATTTTTCTGTTTTTTTTATTTTTTATGCAAGACTAAGAAAAATAACCATGCAATGCAAAAACAAGAAAGAGATATATACAATGCAATCTAAATGCAAACATGTAAATGTTCCCTCCCCCACACTTAATTCACATTGTCCTCAATTTGAAAAATAAAAGAGAAAGGAGGAAAACACTTACAGAGTCATCTATATGTCAGACGGAGGTGGAGGTGGAAATCCATGTTGACAACCATAAGGGTTCCAAGCATCAAATCTGGTGTTCAGCAACTGGAACTGTTCCTAGATTTGACGGAATTGCTCATCTTGTCTCTCACCCAGCAGGCGAAATTGGTCATCCATATGAGATCTCAAACCCGATTCGAGCTTCTGCTGGCCCCTCTCCTCACAGTGTCAAACCTGTTCCTGCATTTTACGGAATTGTTCCTGATTCCATCACAGTGTCAAACCTGGAATCAAAGTAAGCATTGTTCTGCTGGCCCCTCTCCTCAGGGATGTAATCCATATTTTCCGCTGCCTCTTCCTCATCACCATCATTTCTTTCTTCTTCCTCATCCCCTTCTTCGTCCGACACTTCTGGAACTTGCTCTTTATGACGAAGCCTCTTACGAATAGCTATATCCTCAAGGCGAAGATCATTCCTCTTTACTGAAATTGACCAGTTGGCCTCCGTTTTCAAAGAAGTATGACTAACATCCGGAAGGCGCATTAACCTCTTCGAGCTTCCAATAAGCCAACAGTAGTCCCCTCTTAGCTGATAAAGAATCCGCATATGGTGTAGAGCATTGAAATCTAATGGAGTGGACTCGATATCAGCAGGTCTAGTGAGCAGAATCTAATAATGGCGGGCAAATTTTGTGACAATCCCACCTATACCAATGCCACCCTTAACTCGATGGCTTACCGTTGCTAAGTGATGCATTAGAAAACCCGCTGAGTTGACTGGCCTCCTTGACAAAGCAGCTGCTGTCATCACTAACTCCTTCCTCGGGAAGTTGTTTTCCCCATCTGCTCGCCCGAAGATAGTGTGGGCCATGAATTGCTGGAAGATCCGAATCGCCGGATTAGTGATGCAGGAGGCCTTTGAGGATGAAGGGTTGTAGTTAGGACCTGTAGCAATCTTATCCCAAAAATTGTTCGGGCACCAAATAGCTCGGCTTTCACATCTCGCGACGTCATCATTCACCACTGGGAAACCAAAAATTTGGTTGATTTCATTCAAAGTGAGCATCCGCTTATGTCCTCCAAGTTGAAATGTGCATATTCCTTCTGCTACTTCCGGGCCTCCACGAGTCTGTACATCAAGTGTGCTCAAGAACTCCAGCGTGAGTCCCTTCTAAGTAGGCTTACTAAAAGATAGGAATTCATCCCATCCTAAAGCATTTGCCAATCGCTCTACATCAGCCCGAATGCCCAACTCATAACGGAAATGAAAGTCCATATGGCGTGTACCCTTCCACTCCTTTTCTTTCAACTGGTGGAAAGTGGTCAGATGTGCGGGATCCCTCAGACGGAAACCAAACGACTCCGGGGTCGACTTCCCTACTCTAGTGGGAGGCTCATGAGCTACAAATCTCCGGGATGAGGAAGATGATGCATCTTTCTTTCTCTTTTGGAATATTCTTGGAAGCATGATGAATTGAGACCCCTGCACACCCTACTCAACAAACACCCACAAAGCACAAAAATTGTTGTCCCGGCAAGGAAAACGCTCACAATAATGCAATGGTTCTATATCCAACCACACAACCACAACCAAATCTCAAATCTTCAAAACTAATGCAAGTTAACAAGAAGCAAGCAAAAATCCATCAATGCCAATGTCAATAAGCTCAACAAGATAACCAAATCAAAATTTATAGCATAGATGGAATTCAACTCAATGCTTAAACTCAATAAATCACACTTTGCAAATTCTCCTCCAACATGGTATCTCAAACAACAAAATCAAGACACGTTCCACACTCAATCCCCTTCCCTCAACAAATATAGCACAAATAAGGTGTAATTTCACCCAAACAACTCCTAAATTAGACAAATTTATGCAATTTGATAAAACCTAGAAATTGGGGTTTTTTGGAAACTTACCTCAACACCTTCAATGGAGGGGAGAAAGAGGAGGAAGGGGCGGCGTTGTGGCCGGACTTGGGACCGGAAGTGGCTGGCGAGGTCGGGTGGCAGCAGCAGCGGGAACAGGGTGACACGCCGGCGGCTAGAGGCCTTGGTTGGTGCTGGCAACCGTGCGAGGGAGACAAAAGGAGGAACTCGGGCGTCTGGTTCTGAGGAACTCGGGAGAAGAGAGACGGGATTCCTCGGGTTTTCAAACCGCTTTTTTTTTAGCGGGACGCAAAATTACTCGGATGGGGCTCTAAATAACTCGACCGAGTTTTTCCCTTCCCACCCGAGTTTTTTCTTGAGACCTGGTAGCAACTCGGGTTGGCCAAGAACTCGGCCAAGCTTTCCACCTGAGTAACCTACTGTATTTTTCTTGCTTTTTGCCCCAAATTTGACGAACTTTTTTTTTTTTTGTAACTTGAAATTGAGAACTAAAATGACAAAAACAAATGAAAAATGCAAATCTAAACTACTCACCTTGGGTTGCCTCCCAAGAAGCGCTCGGTTATGGTCGTTAGCTCGACCCCATTCATGCTCACTCTTTTGATTTCGGCTCCCTAAGAGCCAACTCTTCAATGACTTCTTCACTAGCTCTCTCATGGTACAATTTCAAGCGTTGTCCATTGACTTTGAAAGTTTTGTGTGTGGCTGCCTCATAAATCTCTACAACTCCATACGGAAACACTTGAGCAACCACATAAGGACCAAACCAATGGGAGCGGAGCTTACCAGGAAAGAGGCGCAGGCGCGATTGGAATAGGAGGACCTTATCCCCCATCTTGAAATCCTTTCTCAAAATATTCCTATCATGCCAAGCCCTTGTCTTTTCCTTGTAAATTGATGCATTATCATAAGCTTCAAGACGGAGTTCCTCTAACTCTTGTAATTTTAGCTTTCGACCTTTGCCAGCTTCATCAAAATCCATGTTGAAGCTCTTTACTGCCCAATATGCTCGGTGCTCTAGCTCCACGGGGAGATGACATGCCTTCCCAAACACCAACCGATATGGTGACATACCAATCGGTGTTTTATAGGCTGTTCTGTAAGCCCATAGTGCATCATCTAACCTCATACTCTAATCTTTTCTATTCGGAGCAATTGTCTTCTCAAGAATGGATTTGACCTCTCTGTTAGACACTTTCGCTTGGCCATTTGTTTGTGGATGGTAAGCCGTGGACACTCGGTGTGTGACATGATACTTTTTCAATAAAGCACTCACAGTTCGGTTACAGAAATGCGTCCCCCGATCACTAATCAAAGCTCTTGGGATCCCAAACCATGCAAAAATGTTCTTCTTCAAGAAATCTGCCACCACCTTAGAATCATCAGTTTTGGTGGGCTTCGCTTCCACCCATTTGGAAATGTAGTCCATCGCTAACAAGATGTAAAGATTACCAAAGGAGTTTGGAAACGGTCCCATGAAGTCAATGCCCCATACGTCAAATATTTCACAAAAAATCATGGGTTCTTGAGGCATCTCATTCCTCCGGGATATGTTTCCAACTCTTTGGCATCTGTCACAAGACTTACAAAAACCATATGCATCTCTAAAAAGAGTAGGCCAATAGAATCCAGAGTCTAATACCTTTCTCGCTGTCTTTTTGGGTCCAAAGTGTCCCCCACATGCATAAGAATGACAGAAGGCTAAGACAGATGTTACCTCATTATCAGGAAAGCAACGACGAACGACTTGATCAGAGAAGTGCTTCCACAGATATGGGTCATCCCATACATAATACCTCGATTCACTGCGTAGCCTATCCTTTTGAGCATTGGAGAAAGCGGGAGGAGTCTCACCTGTTGCAAGAAAGTTCCCGATGTGGGCATACCATGGCTTCAGAGCTTGGACGACGAACAATGTATCGTCGGGGAATGTTCCTTGAATAGGTTCTTGCCGTTGGCACTTGTCATCCTCCTGGATGAGCCTACTAAGATGATCCGCTACCAAGTTTTCGGCGCCTTTCTTGTCCTTGATCTCGATGTTGAACTCACTCAATAGCAAGATCCACCTGATCAACCTTGGCTTTGCCTCCTTCTTCGTCAATAGATAACGAAGAGCTGCATGATCTGTATATACTATCACCTTTGTGCCAAGTAAATAGGACCTGAACTTCTCTAATGAGAAAACCACTGTTAGGAGCTCTTTTTCTATTGTGGAGTAGTTCCTCCGCGCACCATTCAGAGTCATGGACGCATAATGTACCACATGAGATGCTCTCCCATTCTTTTGCCCCAGAACATCCCCGATAGCGTAGTCACTCGCATCGCACATGATCTCAAATGGTAGAGACCAATCTGGTTCCTGGATGATCAGGGCATTAACCAGACGCTTCTTCAGCTTATCAAACGCCTTCTTGCACTCTCCATTAAAGTCAAACACCACATTCTTTTTCAGCAGCTCGCAGAGAGGAGAGGAAATCTTGGAGAAATCTTTAATAAACTTGCGATAAAAACCTGCATGGCCTAGAAAAGAGCGGACTTCGCGCACGTTAGTTGGATAGGGTAGGGACTGAATGACATCAACCTTGGCCCTATCGACCTCAATTCCTCCCGCGGACACTATATGACCCAGTACTATACCCTGTTCGACCATAAAATGGCACTTTTAAGAGTTTAATACTAGGTTGGTATCCACACACCTTTGAGCACAAGTGTAAGGTTTTCTAAACATGACTCAAAATTTTCTCCATGGACTGTAAAGTCATCCATAAAGACTTCTATGTAGTGTTCAACATAGTCAGAGAAAATACTTACCATGCACCCTTGAAATGTTGTCGGCGCATTACACAACCCGAATGGCATTCGGCGATAAGCAAATGTCCTAAACGGACATGTAAACGTCGTCTTCTCCTGGTCTTCCGGTGCAATAGCCACCTGAAAGTAACCTGAATACCCATCTAGGAAACAATAGAAAGCACAACCATCAAGTCGCTCGAGCATTTGGTCAATGAATGGCAAAGGGAAGTGATCTTTCCTAGTTACAACATTCAATTTGGGGTAATCTATACAAACACGCCATCCAGTTTGTGTCCTAGTGGGAACTAGTTCACCCTGTTGGTTCTCAACGACGGTAATCCCACCCTTTTTAGGAACAACTTGGGTGGGACTCACCCATGCACTATCAGAGATAGGGTATATCATACCTGCTTGGAGAAGTTTCAGGACTTCCTTCTTCACCACCTCCATCATAGGTGGGTTGAGCCTCCTTTGAGGTTGTCTGGATGGCTTTGCTTCGTCCTCCAATAAGATCCTATGCATACATGTCGAGGGACTCATCCCCTTAATGTCTGCAATAGTCCATCCTATAGCTGCTTTGTGTTCCTTGAGGACCGCTACTAGCTCCCCTTCTTGCTCGTTAGAAAGTTTTCTTGAGATGATGACTGGTTGTGTTTCTCCTTCTCCTAGAAAGACATACTTGAGATGACTCGGAAGTTGCTTGAGCTCTACCTCCGGTGCCTGAACAATAGAGGGCAAAAGCTTCTCGCTAGGCAAGGTTAGTAGCATGGGTTTTGAGCCAAATGGAGAGAGAGGTAGCCTAGAATAAGCATCTAACTCCATCACAACTTCCTGCAGGTTAGTGCACAATCCATAATCCATAGAAATGTCCTCTAGAGGAGTTTCTAAAGCAACTTGAACATCATCCACACAATTCAATTCAAAGATATCTTGCACTAGTGGCTCAAGAACATCAACGAAGCACAAAGAATGATCATTAGAGGGGTATTTCACAGCATCATAAATGTTATACTCGACCCTCTCACCATCAAATTCCATTGTTAATGACCCCGAATACACATCAATTTTGGTTTTCGTGGTCCTTAAAAATGGTTTGCCTAAAAGAATAGGAGCTTCATGACTACCTTGCCCCTTATCCAAGACAAAAAAATCAACGGGAAAGACCATCTTATCCACCATTACAAGAACATCCTCTATCACTCCTTTAGGGTACACATTAGATCGATCAGCCAATTGAATCACTACCCTAGTTTCAAGCAAAGGACCAAGTCCTAAAGATTCATACAAAGAGTAAGGTAACACATTGATAGATGCACCCGAATCCAACATTGCCCTTTCGATTCGAGTTTCACCTATCACACAAGGTATAGTAAACATGCCAGGGTCGCTACATTTCTTAGGAAGACGCTTCTGAAATACAGCAGACACATGTTCACTAACCATAATCTTTTGTTGTCCCTTAGATTTTTGATTCCTCTTAATTGTACACAATTCTTTCAGAAATTTTGCATAGTGAGGAATACTCTTAATCAGATTAAGTAAAGGGATGTTTACCTCACATTTCCTGAATGTTTCGAAGATTTCCTTTTCACTCTCTGGCCTGCGGGTATCTCTTAATGCATGAGGAAAGAGTGGGCTTGGTTTGTATGAACTCTGTGGCATGTCTGGCTTGTTCACCACCTACGTGGTCTCTTTGTCCTTATCTTGAGATTCCTTAGGGCTCTCTGCAGCTTGAGAGTCCTCTACCACAATTTCTTCATCCTCATCATCTATGAGGGTTGTGTTCTCATCCTGAGTCTCTAACTCCTTACCACTCCTTAGACTGATAACACTCACATTCTTCTTTGGATTCAACTCAGTTTGAGATGGAAACTTACCAGAATCCTTAGCCTCCAGCTTGCCCAAAGCACCAGCAATCTGTCCAACCTGATTCTCCAAGTTCTGAATGCTGGACTTTGATTCCTGTTGGAATTGCACCATGTTGTTCTGCATTGTAGTCACATTATGTGTCAAAGATTTGATCATGTCCTCAGCTGACATGGATGAGCTCGAACTCTGCCCTTGAGGCCTAGGTCCATACTGTTTTCTGAATGGTGGAGCTCCTTGCTGATTAAACTGCTGCTGTTGAGGATTCCCATACCTAAAGTTCGGATGATCTCTCCAGCCAGGGTTATAGCTATTAGAGTAAGGGTCATGCCTCGGCCTTTGTGGTACAAAGCCGCCCACTACATTCAATTCAACATTCGGCTCCTGAAGGATGGGGCATGCATCGGTAGGATGCTGAAAATCTTGACAGATTCCGCATGCTTTAACCTGCTGCTGATTCCCATTGAGCATGAATTTTCGCATCATCTCTTTCAACTCATTCACATCTGTCTGGAGTGATGAGTCTGCTTCTGCCGAGCTCATAGTTTTAGAGGATGTCTTCCTGAATTGCCTTGCCCCCTCTGCAAGCTCAGAAAACATCTTAAATGCTCCAGCAGAAGTCTTATTCAAGATGTTACCACCACATGCAGCATTAACCATTCTTCTCTCATCATCTAATAGACCTCCATGTAAGTAGAGAACGAGGTCCTGATTTGAATAGCCATGATAAGGGCAGCTGGCCACTAGCTTCTTATACCTCTCATAGTAATCATACAAGTTCTCTGTAGCATGTTGCTCAATGTTGCTGATGCTCTTCTTGAGACTATTCAATTTTGTTGCTGGAAAGTATTTATCCAAGAAGGCTTTCTGCATCTAAGCCCATGTATTTATGCTCCCTGGAGTGAGGTAATAGAGCCAGTCACTAGCCGAATCCCTCAAAGAGAAAGGAAAGGCTCTTAACTTGATTTGATCATCCGTTATGTTCCTCGGCTTCATGCCTCTGCAGACAACATGAAACTCTGCTAGGTGCATATTAGGGTCTTCTCCACTAAGACCATGAAACCTCGGCAGCAAATGTATCCGTCCATATTTCAACTCAAAACTCACACCGCCAGCAAGCTCTGGAAACTCTATAGCAAGCGGTTGTTGTGTCAGATTTGGGGCCGTCAGCTGCCTCAAAGTCTGATTCGGATTAGCCATCTCAACTCTTTCTGACCTATCTTGATCTCCACGAGATTCTCTACGAAGCCTGGAAAGTGTTCTCTCGATCTCTGGATCAAAATGCAAATCAAATGTATTAGTAGCACGGGTGCGAACCATAAGCGAGGTTCTCAACCCAATTAACACACAAAAACAAGCACACAAATAACAATTTGACTCCTCGGCAACGGCCCCAAATTTGACAGAAGATTTTCAATCGCCTTAAATCCTATCAAATATATCCGACTAACCTAACTAATGTAGTTTGGCAAGTACGGGTCGATCCCACAGAGAGTCAGCGATTTGTATGCAAGTCAGAGTGTATCAACAAGAACAAGAAATAAAAAGGGGGGATTTTGATGGTTTGGACTAACTAATTAACAAACAAAAGTAAACAAAAGTAGCAAACTAAACAAATTGAGTGAATTAATATGAGAAAAATAGCTTAGGTCAACCAATCTCATCAATCAGGTTTGTTCATTGATCATCGAAATCGAATAGATAACTTCCTCTATAATACTTTGTTGTAGAAAGACTAGGTCTTTTGAATCCGGTTCCCTATCGAATCTAGTTAACAGGCCAACCAGACCCTGAAAACCCTAATTATCAAACAATCTTGAAACTATCAAGATTCAATTCAATAATCGATGAAGTTTAAAGGAAATCAACAAAGACAATCGATGCGCACAACCAGTTATTGCATTAATTGCAAATCAATTCTCTATACAAATCCCTAAATCAACCAGTTTCAGGGATTTATACTTTGCTACTAAAGAATATAGATAACTCAACCAGAAATTACCTATATCTAGCTATAGATTATCATGAAAAGGCATCAGTTGATGAGGCTAATGGAAATTCACGAAAACCCTAAATATTCAACGCAAAGAATTGATAATATTCAAAGAGGAGTATTAAGATAGAGAAATCTCACAATGAAATTGCAAACCCGACGCTTCGATTAATTTTCTCAAGCAAAGAGGTTTAGTGGTTTATGGTTGAAAAGAAATCTCAAAAGCTCTACAATGGTTGCTTCCTACTGTTCGTGCCCCCACTTCGATTCAGAAGAAAAAAAAAACAAAAACCTCCTCGTTGTTTCCCTAAAAACAACGTTTCATGTCCCTCTAATTGATTAAGAAAAAGTACAAATATCACATTTCATAAAATAAAGTAAAGTAACAGCATGTCTCTCGAAGACGGAATAAAACTCGGGTGTGCCAACAAACTCGGCCGAGTTTGTCCTTGCTCCACCCGAGTTCTTTTTTTATCCAGAACTCGGCTTTACCCATGGAACTCGGCCGAGTTTTCTGCTCTCTTTGCCCGAGTTCTTGACAGTTCCCTTCCTTTGCACGTGCTCAGCTCCTCTCTTTGGCTCTCTTGCTCAACACTCGGATTTCCGTCTCATCTTCTATCATTTATACGAGCTCAGCTCCACCTTTCCACAATCACCTGAAATCATGCACAAAACTCGTAGATTTCGACTCTAATTGAAACATAATAAAAACATGAAAACTACTCTAAGTCATGCATTTTACCCTATCTAAACCCATCTAAATGCCTATAATAACACTACCTAAAAGTGCATGATCAACCCACAATAGAAAAACTTAAAGTCCAAAACCAAAAACAAAAGCAACAACGTTCCAAAATCCCAAAAAATTTAAATGTCTATTTACAAGCTCTAGACTTTATAGTCGCTAGGCCGACTTCCTCCGTTCAGCTCAAGGTGGCATCTACAAGGCCCATGTAGCTTGGGCTTCAAATAGGACCCCATTCTTATCCATCAGCTGCAGTCCTCCAGAATGGATCTTGTTCACCGTGAAAGGGCCCATCTTCTTCTTCTTGAACTTGTTGGGGAACCAATGATCATTTGACTTGGAAACATAGACCTTGTCTCCAACTTCGTATTCCTTGGGCTCATCAATGGAAACCCTGCATAAGCGCACATACCAAGGCAAACCTCTCCCATGTATAGATAGATCTTTTATTGAAATAGGAGAAGAAAGATCCATACCTTGGCTTACCTTTGCAGATTCGGACTCGGGGGCCTCCTGAGGATCTGGTCGATATCGAGTGGTAGTGGTTGATATTGAGCTCTGATGCTCGAAATTGTCTGGCTTCGTCTCATTTGGTGGAATCGAGTCGATATGGGGAGGTCGATATCGACCAAGAGGGGTCGAAATCGAGTGATCCTGCTCGATATTCCCTGGCTCAATTTCTGGGGGAGATAACTCGACTTGGTTTGGTCGATTTCGACCTGTATGGGTCGATATTGAGTGCTTTTGTAGGCCAGTAGATTTTTCCTGGTCAATTTTGACCCCATAATTAAGACCTGGCAAAGCATACGAAAAATAGTTAGTCCATATCGACTTACCTTGGTCTATGTTGAGTCGATTCTCTACTTCTTCGTTTAGGATAGCCATGATCTCCTCTACCTGGGCTTCCATATCCCTCTTTTCTAGCTCCTTGTGGGTCATATTTCTTACCTTAGGCTCCCCGCAAGTAATGTACCCAGCTGATATGGACTTTACCTCTTCCATGGGACATGTATGCCTTTAAGTTTTATTAAAGGAATACTCAATTACCTCATTGCTGACGTTGAAAGCGAGCACTCCCTTACTTACGCTTATGTTGGCATACACCGTCGCCAAGAAGGGCCTTCCTAGAATAATTGGACAAGTAGGGTCCTCCGCCATATCAATAACTAAGAAATCAGCAGGGACGAAGAACTTACCTACTTGTACTGGCACATTGTCCACCATGCCTGTTGGGATGACCACCGTGTTGTTCGCCATGTAAAGTTTAGCATCCACAGGCTCTAGAGCACCTATCTTAATCTTGGACCAGATTGATAAAGACATTATACTTACACTGGCTCCCAAAACACACACAACATTAAATTTGTATTGACCAAATCCAATGGTTATAGCAAACTTACCTGGATCTGATCCAGTTGGCTGCACTCCTCTGCGATCTCAGCCATTGACCGCTTTTTGCTTAGAATCTCCTTGAGGAACTTTACATAGGATGACATCTCATTAAGAGCTTATGTGAAAGGTATTGTGATGTTGAGCCTTTGAAGCATCTTTCTGAAACGCTAAAACTTCTTCTCTGTTGGATCCTTTGGAGATTTCGTTGGGAAAGACAACTTTTTCTTCGGCGGAGGTGCTGATGTCGAGCGGAGGGGGTCGATATCGAGTGACATTGGGTCGATATCGACATGTGTCCGGTCGATATTGACTAGATCGGCTGGCCTCAGGATTTTTGGAGGAATTGGGTCGATTTCGACCAGGGAGGGGTCGATATCGATTGGGGACTGGTCGATATCGGTTGGGTTGGTCGATATCAACTTGTCTCCAGTGCCCTTTGCCTCCGTCGTTTGCTCAGGCGTTTGCATATGTCGCCTACTCCTTAGATTCATGGCAGCCACCTGTCCTGTAGATTTACCCTTAGGGTTAGGTTCAGATTTTCCAGAGAGCGTACATGATTGTTTGGGGACAGATGTCGCCAGCTGGCCAATCTGGGTCTCAATAGATTTCCGCCAAATATCGATTTCCCCAAGCCTAGAGTTGACACCATGCAGCTGAGTGTGGATGGAATTGATGGATTGTTTGGTGTCTGAATGATTCCTCCACATCACCTCAAGAATAGTCTGCAGGTCGTCCTTCTTACCTTCTCTGTCAGGGTGACCAGAAGCTCTGTAAGGAGGGGGGTTCTGATGCTAGGGCTGGCGATAATAGCTCCAGTTCTGGTTCTGTTGAGGCCCTGAGTAGTGTCCCTCTGCATACCTTACCTCTTCGTGGGACTCTTCTTGATGTACTTGATCAACATGTGGGCACGCAGTAGTATTATGCCTCACAGACTCACATTCCAAACAAGGTTGATTTTTAGACAAGAACTTGTTTGGTGAGACAACGTACCTGGTCATTATGGAATTGCTCCCTAACGTCTGGATCAATCTCTTTTGGTGGCTCATATAGTGGCATAGATGGGGCAGGCCTTTCATACCTTTCTTCCTAGGCTACATAAGTCTCATATGTGTTGTCGTAGTTAGCCAACGTCTCAAAGGTTTCCCAAGCACGTCGCCGGGTGTACTCGAGATACTTATAAGGAGTGCAGTTGTTGATCCACACCTTTGTACGTGCATCCAGGCAGTTGAAGATGATTTCTTGGATGACGTAGGGTGGCTGCCCATGTGTAGGACAGGATTTCAGAAGCCTTTTGTAGCGCTCCCAGACCTGTGCTAGTGTTTCCCCTGGCTTTTGTCTAAAAGTCGTGATCTGTTGTCTTTCCAGGAGGAAAGAACTTATTGAGGAACAGGTCCTTTAGTTCATTCCATGTGCGAATTGATCGTGGAGGCAATCCTTCAAGCCATTATTGTGCTATTCCTACAAGGGACCAACAGAAAGCCTTTAGTTTTAAATATTCAAGATTAGCACCATCAGCTATAGCTTCACATAAGTCTATAAAAGTGGTGACATGCTCTAAATGACATTCATTTATTCTTCCCCTAAATTGACTCCTCCTAATTACTAGGGGGGAGAACGATCGGCGATTCTGGAATTTCTAGAGTAGGATGCAGATACTAATCTACTCCTCAAGTTCCCTTCGGGCATTGACCTCATGATCTACCCTTTGCTCCCACCATTGTTGATTTTGCAGATGCTTTGCCTCTCGTCGGGTGTATTCTGCTTCTCTGGTGGTGAATGCCTCAATCTGTTGACGGAGTTGCTCAAGCTCTTGCACTGGTGTGAGCGGGACCGCATTCTCATCGTTGATTTGCGACATCCTTCTTAGCCTTCGTTGAAGATGAAAGAATTGCTCAGGTTCGAGAATTGGGTCTATAGGTGTGCGATCAGTTCTTCGCATGCACCTAAAAAAATAAAAACAGGAAGAAACAAGTAAAAAGAAACTAAAAGGCAAAAAGAAGAGTAGTTATACAAGATTCGGATCAAAAGCTAGCCTGGGTTCGTAGGATCTTAAGCTCCTACGATCCGGATCGGGATCCTAATAACCATGCTTGGAAGTTTTCCCTTTTATTCAATTTGCTTCAAATATATTCACCGAATTCCTCCTAAACCGATTTCCCACGTTTTCTTGCTACTCTTTGCCCGAAAAGCCACTATTCTCGAAAGGTTGTCCTCTCTTATGTGAAACAATCATAACTCTCTATAGTATAGTGGAGTCTTGACTATAAATTTGTTTGGTCGAGAAACACTCTCATCGGAGAATGTCAGGCCGACCTTTTGTTCGATGTTTAGCTGTTGAAAGATTTCGTTGGTAATGGTCTTTATACTTTGGTTGCTTTTGTCAGCATTTTCTATTTGCCTCTCAATAGTTTTCTCTAGAACTCCATTGATTCTTAAGGTTGTTGGACATTCCATAAAGAGGTGAATTGCGTCATTCTCCCTTGAGTTACAAAAAATACAGTCCATGGACGTATGAATTCCTTTGTTTCGTAGTCTAAATTTAATGGGTAGTACACAAAGATCTCCGGTTCGAATCTTGGATGACCGCTCTTTATTTACCAAATTCAAGGTAGGCCATCCTGTCTCATTTTCGATAAGAAGTTTCTTAACTCCTCCTTAGCTTCTAATAGAGGTTAAGACGAAGTAGAATTACAATCAATTATCTATACAAGTGAAATCCTAACAAAATATAAAATAATTTGATGAACTCTTAATGATTTTGTCAAAAAAATAAAATAAATTAATGAATAATTGCATATGCTATTTTCTTATTCAAAAAGTTAGTCAGATTTTAAATAATGTACCCCGTATTATACATGCATAAAATTGTTTATAAAAATGGCATGCACCGTAACCTTTTTTTTTTTTTATAAGGAAAGAATTCAGGTGGGCTGACTCTACCCGACCTCATTCTTGCGGATGAGGTCAAGGAGACCTGCACCGTAACTTAAAAACACAAGAACTATACTAATTTTATTTTATATTCATTCATACAAGGTTTCATCATAATCCGTCAATAATAGTTATGTAATGTTATGTGTTAATTTCCTATGTCTTGTTTGCTTTATATGTTACATGTAATATTGTGTGTATGCTTGTAACATGTATGTATATGATGATTGTACATATTACATATAGGTAACATATATATATATATATATATATATATATATGTATGGATGCATACTTTAATATATATTCGAATGAGTCATATTGAGCTATATAGCTTCATCCTCTAACGAATATATATGTATAAAGTATGGTGTGATAATACATATGTATAATATATGATATAGCTATATGTATAATATGTATATGCCAAGAGAAATGAGCTTACCTCGTTATTGGGCTTAAGCCCATTAGCTGAGACTAGCCCATGATTGCCGGACTTGGATTGAGGAGCCCATGAGCTTGAAGCCCGCGTGCCAGCTGCAACCCTAAGTTCAGACGCTGCGTTTTGGCTTTGGCTGGCGCTCTCCTTTGGTGACCTAGCTATATAAGCTTGCGTTGGAGCTTTTCTGCCGTCGTACTGTTTGAGCTCTCTCTCTCTCTCTCTCTTCATCTTCCACAAACGCTCTCTTCTAGGGTTTTCTAGGGTTTGGTGTTCCTCTCCCTTTGCTTGAAGATCTACCGAGCCGGGAAGCAAAGAAGGTGGCCGACAGCATCCCTGGTGGTTCTCTGGTGGCCGACGCTCCAAGTTCTGGGCAGCAGCTCTCCTTGTCCAGGCGATCTAGGGTTTGAGATCGAAGACTTCTTCGATCTCTGGTTCCCACACAGGGGGATTTCATTCTCTCTTGGTTTCTGATCTCATGCATGTCTAGATCTAGGTTATTTGTATCTCTTTACTTGATCTGTCCCTGTACGAACTTCTTATAGTGGATTTGGCCAATTCTTGAGGCCCCGTGGATGTAGGCTTAGCCGAACCACGTAAAATCTCTTGTGTTCGTTCTTCGACTGGCGTGTTTAGATCCGATCTGTGATCTCTTGCTCGATTTCTTACGCTTCCGCATATTTCCCTATCTCGTTTATCGATCTATAGGTTTTACAACGTGGTATCAGAGCTTGAGTGTCGCGTTCTTGATTTCCTGGCTCATTATTGAGTTCTAGGGATAGAGAACGGGTGTAGGGCCTCGGGCGGACCTAAAAGGCGACATCGCTGGTGCCGCACCCCCCCTGCACGACATACCACACCCTTGTTTGCTAGATCTAGGTCTCTGTGCTTTATTTCTGGCTTCTGGTGTGTAGATCTATGTGTTTATTGCTTGTTCTTGCAATATTGTGTTAGATCTATTTTGTTACTATCAAGATTCAAGGTTTTCTTGAATCTGAAAGTGTGTTGATTCACTTACTAACTTGGTTTCTTTGTTTTTGCAAGGTACTGGTTACTATGGGTGACAAAGGCACCTATCTAAAGCCCTTCAATGGCCACAAAGATTTTGCTATATGGCAAATAAAAATGAAGGCAATTTTGACAAAAGAAAAATGCTGGGTTGCTGTGACAAATAAGTTTCCTGATAACACTGCTAAGGAAAAAATCTTGGAAACTGATGAACAAGCCCACAGTGAGATTATGCTACGCTTGGGAGATGAAGTTGCTAGACAGGTTTATAATCTTGAGACAGCTGAGAAGCTGTGGGAGGGGTTGGAAGCCCTCTATTTGGTAAAATCTCTCCCTTCTCGAGTTAATCTGTTTAATAAGTTGTTTACTTTTAAAATGGATGTGTCTTGTCCTTTATCTGAGAATCTGGATAAGTTTTTGACTATTATTCAAGATTTGCAACGCTGTGGTGATAAAGTTGAGGAAACTCAACAATGTGTGTTTGTTGAATGCTTTGCCTGCTCAGTTTGACACTTTTAAAGATGTTGTTCAATATAGCACTAATAAATTAGATAAAAAGGTTATCCTTGAGTCTATTATTCAGAAAAATGATGCATTGAAAGTGTTTAAAAACAAATATGAGTCTAAATCTGACACCAAAACTGAAAATAAGAATGAAGTTCTTGTTTCTAAAGGTAGGTTCAGAGGCAATAAGCCTAACAACAACCAAAATCAAAACAGGAATAAACCTCAGAAGGACAATGGTAAACCTGAGCCTAGTCAACATGGAAAATCTGACAAGCCTGATAAATCTCACTTGATGTGTTCTTACTGCTCTAAGTCTGGTCATATTGAGAAACATTGTTTCAAAAGAAAAAAAGATGAAAAGGCTGCTGGAAAGCAACCTAATGTGTCTAATGTGTTTGAATCTCATCCTTATTATACTCATGAAGTGCTTGCATTATTAAACACTGCTAATTCTAATACCTGGATTTTGGACTCTGGATGTACAATGCATGCTACCTATCATAAGTCTTGGTTTCAGGATCTTAAATGCTTTGATGGTGGCACTGTTATGCTTGGTGATCATTCTGTGCTTAAAATTAAAGGTGTTGGATCTATTGCTTTAAAGATGTTTGATAATGTGGTTAGAGTTATTAAGGATGTTAAATGGGTTCCTGCTTTAAGAAGAAATTTGATGTCTGAAAGTGCTCTTGAAGAGTTGCATTATGATGTGTTTAGTTCTGCAGGTGTGAGAGTTGTCACTAAAGATGGTAAGCCTGTTATTAAGTGCATTAGAAAAGGTGGCTTATATGAACTTCTTGCTACTCCTGTCATGAATTTCTCCTCTGCTACTGCTCTCACTGTTGCTAACTCTGTGAAAACCATGTCTTTAAATGATACTCTTATGTGGCATAACAGGTTAGGTCATATAGGAAATAAAGGTTTATAACACTTGCATAAATCTGGCATTCTTAACTCTAAACCTTGCACTATTGAGTTATGTGAAAACTGTGTGCTTGGTAAACATACTAGAAAAAGTTTCAAGTCATCTATTCACGTCTCTTCTGCTCCTCTTGATTATATACATTCTGATCTTTGGGGACCTGCCCAAGTTTCCACTGTTGGTCATAAAAGATACTTCATGTCTCTTGTTGATCATTACAGTAGATATGTTTGGGTGTATTTGTTGAAGACTAAAGATTAAGCTTTTGACACTTTTAAGATATGGAAAACTAGAGTTGAAAAAAAAACTGGATTATCTGTTAAGTGTTTGAAAACTGACAATGGTTTGGAGTTTTGCAATTCTGTGTTTAATGCATTCTGTTATGAGCATGGTATAAAAAGACATTTGACCATTCCTGGTACCCCTCAGCAAAATGGTACAGCTGAGAGGTTAAATAGGACTCTTCTTGAAAAGGCTAGATGCATGTTAATCTCTTCTAGTTTGAAACATAGTTTATGGGGTGAAGTTGTGGTTACTTATGCTTATTTGATTAATAGAACTCCTTCATTTGTGATTACTTTTAAAACACCTTATGAGTTATGGACTAAAAGAATACCTAAACTTGATCACTTAAAACCTTTTGGTTGTACAGTCTATTCTTATGTAAATCAAGGTAAGTTGGAACCCAGGTCACAGAAATGTGTTCTCCTGGGGTATCCTGAAGGTGTCAAAGGGTATAAACTTTTAATTGTTCAACCTGGTGTTTACAAAACAATTGTGAGTAGGAATGTTATCTTTAATGAGCATGAATTCCATTTTAAAAAGGCTTCTGCTTCTGTGCTTAATGAGACTAACTTGCAGGAACAAGATGATCAGTTTTATGTTCCTAAGAACATAGATTCTGATTCTGATGATGAGTTTGATAGCAGTTATTCTTCTCCCTCCCCTCCCCCTATTTCTTCTTCTGCCCCTCCTGCTTCTGTGATTATGCAACCTCACCAATTGGGTGAGGAAGCTACTAATAAATCTATTTTGCCTTCTTCCTCTTATGTTACTTCTGTTTCTGTGGATGATGAAACTGTTGTTGAATCTGTGTCTGCTTCTGGTTCTGGCAATTCTAGTTCTTCAAATGCTTTAAGACATGATTTAACTGATTGGCAATTAACTAGAGATAGAAATCCTAGGACTGTTATCCCTAATAAGAGATTCATTAATAACATTGTTGAGTTTGCTTGTCTTGTTTCTTCTGTGGTTCAAAAATTTACTCCTGAAACTTATGAACAAGCTGTTAGATGTGCTCACTTTAAATTCTGGAAGCATGCTATGAATGAAGAAATAGATTCTATGAGAGTTAATAAAACCTGGACTTTGGTTTCCAAACTTGTTGATGCTAGATTAATTGATTGTAAATGGATCTTTAAACTCAAAGAGGGAATTTCTAAGTCTGACCCCCTTAGATACAAAGCTAGGTTGGTTGCTAAAGGTTTTACTCAAAGGGAAGGAGAGGATTACAATGAGATCTTTGCTCCTGTTGTGAAGTATAAGACTCTTATATTGTTGCTTGCTATGACTGCTGTCTATGACTTTGAACTTGAACAAATGGATGTTAAAACTGCTTTTCTTCATGGTGACTTGGATGAAACTATTTACATGAGACAGCCCAAAGGCTTCATTGATTCTGTTCATCCTGACTATGCCTGCTTGCTTAATAAATCTATATATGGCTTGAAATAATCTCAACGACAGTGGAATATCAAGTTTGATAGATGTATGAGATTTAGCTTCGGTTTTAAGAGAAGTAAGTTTGATACATGTTTGTACTTTAAAGGTTTAAAGCATGCTGGTCCTGTGTTATATGTTCTTCTATATGTGGATGATATTCTGCTTATTTCTAAGTCTACTGATTGCATCCGTGATATTAAGAAGAATTTGCAAAAACATTGTGACATGAAGGACTTAGGCATGGCTAAGAAAATTCTGGGCATGTCCATTGTTAGGGATAGAAAGCATAAAAAACTTTGGTTGCATCAATGTGATTATGTTCAGAAAGTGCTAGATAGATTTCATATGACTGGAGATAAAGTGAATAACATTCCTCTTGGTCCTCATCTTGACTTAACTAAGCTTAAAGAGAAAATGTCTATGGTTGAGTCTAAAAGAATGAAATCTATTCCTTATGATGCTGGTGTTGGATCTGTTATGTACTCCATGATTTGTACTAGACCTGACTTGGGATTTGCAATTAGCATCCTTAGTAGGTTTATGTCTGAACCTGCTGAGAAGCATTGGTTATCAATGAAATATCTGCTTAAATATTTGCTTGGATCTGTGAACTTACCCCTGTTATATGCTGAACATTCTTCATCTTATGATTTACATGGTTTTGTTGATGCTGACTATGCTAGCAACAAGGATACCAGAAAATCTATTACTTCCTATGTTTATACATGGGTAGGTAATTGTGTTTCCTGGAAATCCCAGCAGCAACCTATAGTTGCATTATCCTCTACTGAGGCAGAGTACATTGCAGCCACTGAGGCCTGTAAAGAGGCCATATGGTTGCAGGGTATTCTGAAAGAGATTGACAAGAAGCACTATACTACTGTACTGCATATAGATAGCCAAAGTGCTCTTTACTTGTGTCGTGACCCCATGTATCATGAAAGAACTAAGCATATAGATGTGAGATATCATTTTATAAGGGAAAAAGTTGAAGATAATGTGATTCATGTTAAGAAAATTGATGGTAGATTTAATCCTGCAGATTTTGGTACAAAAATTGTTCCTTATGAGAAGTTTTTGTATTGCAGGAACTTCCCCCACTTGGAGGAGCTCACTTGATTTGCTGTGTGAGTGTGGGCTGAGGACGGACCTGGCATAAGAATCCACTAGAGTGAAGCTGAGTCTGCCCAGTGCAAGACTTAGAAAATTACAGGGGCATTTGTAATGTTATGTGTTAATTTCCTATGTCTTGTTTGCTTTATATGTTACATGTAATATTGTGTGTATGCTTGTAACATGTATGTATATGATGATTGTACATATTACATATAGGTAACAAGTATAAAGTATTGAGCTATATAGCTTTAATATATATTCGACCGAGTCGTATTGAGCTATATAGCTTGACCCTCTAACGAATATATATGTATAAAGTATGGTGTGATAATACATATGTATAATATATGATATAGCTATATGTATAATATGTATATGCCAAGAGAAAGGAGCTTACCTCGTTATTGGGCTTAAGCCCATTAGCTGAGACAAGCCCATGATTGCCGGACATGGATTGAGGAGCCCATGAGCTTGAAGCCCGCGTGCCAGCTGCAACCCTAAGTTCAGACGCTGCGTTTTGGCTTTGGTTGGCGCTCTCCTTTGGTGACCTAGCTATATAAGCTCGCGTTGGAGCTTTTCTGCCGTCGTACTGTTTGAGCTCTCTCTCTCTCTATCTTCCACAAACGCTCTCTTCTAGGGTTTTCTAGGGTTTGGTGTTCCTCTCCCTTTGCCTGAAGATCTACCGAGCCGGGAAGCGAAGAAGGTGGCCGACAGCATCCCTGGTGGTTCTCTGGTGGCCGGCGCTCCAAGCTCTGGGCAGCAGCTCTCCTTGTCCAGGCGATCTAGGGTTCGATCTCTGGTTCCCACACAGGGGGATTTCTTTCTCTCTTGGTTTCTGATCTCATGCATGTCTAGATCTAGGTTATTTGTATCTCTTTACTTGATCTGTCCCTGTACGAACTTCTTATAGTGGATTTGGCCAATTCTTGAGGCCCCGTGGATGTAGGCTTAGCCGAACCACGTAAAATCTCTTGTGTTCGTTCTTCGACTTGCGTGTTTAGATCCGATCTGTGATCTCTTGCTCGATTTCTTACGCTTCCGCATATTTGCCTATATCGTTTATCGATCTATAGGTTTTACAAGTTATATTACATAATATTATTTCACTAGTCATAAAAATAAAAACGATACGCTTGTAATTAATTTTACCAAAAGGTAAGAATAAGACAAACAAACCTAGATTCACACTCACGAAAATAAAATAATACTCGGTATGTTCAATAAAACAAATGTACCAAAAAGTAAAATGGCTCGTTTTCAATAAGGAAGGGATCATATATTAGATGACCCCAAGCCAGCTAGTGGAATTCAGAGTAATCGATCCATGCCTAAAGCGATGCTATTTGGAATGGAAGTGTGACCCCAGCTGGAACTGCAAGGTTTGTTTTCGTCTTCTGTACTCGTCAATTGGGGCGTCTCTAATGCGTGATATTCAATTCCAATGGCCGAAAAGAAAAGAAATACTATCAAAAAAGGAGATATATATGACATGCGAAGAAAAGCAAGTAAACCTGTTAATGGGTCATTAGGGTCGAGTCCGGATTCGGGTCATTTGGGTTTCGAGTAGATTAGTTTTCGGATCAATCGGATTATCGGTTAGATTGAGTCAAACCGAATTTGTACTAGTTCGGGTCAACCCATGTCAACAAGTCAAAATAGTTCGGGTCGACCCAATAGGTTAAAAAATTCAAACTTTTTAAAGACTTTTTAAGAATATTAAAATATTATCAAAATTAAATTGTAATATACATATGCTAAATTAAACTAAATAACAATATTATAATTAAATTTATAAATATTATTAACATTATATAAATATTTTAAGCATTAGAAAAATCATATTTATACACATATAAGTGTTCTAGACCTACTATAATTATAAAATATATACGTAATCTAACTTATGAGTAACATTAATGAACACAATTGCATCACGAATCTTTGTGGAGTCTATCTGGTGTTTGTGTGGCCTCTATATGCTACTGACTCACCGGATCGATTTTGACCCAACAGATCACTGGGTTGGGTCGCAATCCTAAAATTTCCGGGTAATTCAAGTTCGGGTCGATTTCGGGTTCCGGGTCTAAAACACTTAGTTGGGTTAAACCCATGAAATTACCAGGGTTGGGTCATGATTGACGGGTCTAAAAGCAAGCAATGAGGGATATACTTAGGAGGGTTCCACCCATGACAATGGCATGCCAGTGTGTGACCTAAGTTGGGGCTCTTTTTCATCAATCAAGGTGGCTTTGTGATCGCCTCAAATTTGTCAACTTGTGCTTTTAAGACCACCAGTGCTTTCCAAAGAGGAAACCAACTGCCATAGATGATCTCATTCGAGCTTGTATATACTTCACATTTAGTGGCTATCAGCTACTGGTGCTTGTCTCCATCATTGGACCTCATCTCTCCACCCTTGAGGATCCATGGTGGTTCATTTCCTGCGTCACGCCCATTTCACCATCTGCTTTTGCAAGGAGCTACGCAGCTCATCAAGGGTAGAACAGATCCATCCCCAAAAGAGGCTTGAATTGGGACGTATAGACAATCCAGTACGTGATCACTAGATTGTAATTCATCCAATCTAAGTAGAGTAAAATCTCCTTCTTTTTTCAAGATTATACAAGTGTACACTAGATTAAGACAATCACACCGACGACAGAACTATAGCAAAGGGGACGATTTCTTCTGTTTCACAAGTTTCAATACCGATTCCAAGTGATCATATACCGCGGCTTTGACCATTCGATCTAATACTATGCAACATATGAATTCGAAGCACCATCTCGTCCACAGCTATATAGATTATGATTGGGGATATGACCCCAATCGAGGAGGGAAGTTGGGATGATGAAGTCGGGATTTGGGGATCGACCACGCTGATCCAAGGAGATGCCTTGAGGATCTTTGTTGGGAAGAAGGCCAAGGAGATTAGTTGTGGTGATGTCATGGATGCTTGGCCTCTTCTTGTCCTTTGCGACCGAGAGCTGTCTAAGGAAGTACTTCTGAGCATGACTGGCTACTTGGGTCGGAGTCTTGGAGAAGACGAAGTTTCTTGAAATGCTTCTCCAGTCCCCTTTGCCGTGTTTTTGAAGTCCGAGAAGAAATCTCCTGCGATTTCCATTCATCATATATCAATATAAACCTAACAACGTAGAGATCGATCGATGGAGAATTTGAAAGTACCTGTGCTCTTCTTCAGTCCAAGGGACCCCTTTTCTCCTCTCTTGTAGCTCAAGGGGCCTAGCAGCCATTGAACAAGATCTCTTCCTGGGGGCATTATCATCATCGACCCACTCGAAAGTGAAAGACGAAGAAGAGGTGTGAAGGTATCCGGGGATCGGAACCAATCCGGCTTCTATGACACTAACATCCTCTTCAAGCTCCTTGTACTGTTTCATGACATCCACAACAGACTTCCCAGGGATCATCTCAGCAACTCTCTTCCACCTATCTGGTGTGTTTTCATCGAACACCGCGAGCGCCCTTTCGAACTTCTTGTTCTCTTCTTTCGTCCACATACTATTCTTCCCTTCTGCCATCAACCAACAGTTGCCTCCAATAAAAGAAGCAGCTGGATGGATTAATGCTTCCATTAGTACTATTATTATATTTTTTCGACCCCGAAAACTGCTAGCAAGCTAGCTAGCTGGCTTCTTCTTACTCAGGCCTTGATTGAACCCTAGAGAGTTTGTGTTGTGTTGTGTAGAGGTGTTTGTGTCCAGATAACCTTGTGGGTTATCTTGGCAAGTAAAGGAGAGGGGAAGGTGGTTGGTGAAATATAGAGGACAAGGGGAGGATCAAATTTGTAAGTGGGGGTTTCTGGAAATTTCAGAATAAACCCAAATGGAAATGGAAGTGAATTTTAAGAACCACTTGGTTGGGAATCAGAATAAACAAAACCCCCCACCCCACCCCCTTACACTGCACTACTTTCTCAGTAGGAAATTCAAAGAATCATTTAAAGAAGGTCTCTTTGTTTTTGAAATTTTTTTGGGGAATCAGCACATACAAATTCAAAAAAGCCACCGACTTTGCTTTCCCAATTCGCCCAAATCAACTTTTTTGTTTTGTTCTTCTTTTTTTTTTTTGATTTTTTTTAGGGGAAATTGCAAAAAAAAAAATAGTCCAATATCTAGGGGTTTGTTATAGAGAAAATCCCACCATCATAATATAAGGGCATTATGGTCTTTTATCAAGTAAGTCGATCACTTTTAGTTATCCTAAATAACATTTAAGAATGACGTCTATTATTTATGCGATATCGAATATTCAATACGACATTGACCAGCATTAATGCAGTTACAGTTTCGCCTATTAAATACGGTAACGGTTTCATGTATTAAAGGGCTTTGACCAAATTAAATACGATGACGGTTTTATATATTAAGTATCTTAACCGTTTCTTTTATTTAATACTCGACTAGTATAAATAAGAGGAGATATATTCAGATAGAGGACGGACAATGACTAACTTGAGCGTCGGAGGGTCCTCCGGGGGAGACAAGGCCCGCCCCGACCCCGTTCTTTGTTCTTTGGCAGGATTGTTTCTCGCCAACGGAGCTCAATCTGCCTCAACATCTATGGTGCGGATTTTATGCTTTACAGGATTGTTACGTTTATTATTCTGAACTATAAAAAATGCATAAAATAGGCTTAAGTATTTATTTGGTTGCAGAAAATAGTCTCAAGCTACATTCAAATTCAAATAATGAATGATAATACATACTTTGTATAGGCATTCTAGATAATATTAATGCAGTTTTAGGGTGCATTAGATAGGTTTTATAGCTAATTCTCATTCATGACCATTTGATATTCGAAGTTCGAAATTAAATCTACTGTTTTTAGTGCTTATTTGTAGATCATAAGATCCGAGCTTAGAAGGTGGAGAAAGCATGGAGAAAATGAAGCTAAGGAGATCTAATGGGCAATACAAGAAAGAGCCAAGGCAAGTCGAGGAGTAAGGGAGCAAGGAATCAAGGTCTAAGAGCTGAAACGACATCGAGCCGCAAAAGCCGTCCGCACGACGAATTGAACTTAAAATGCGATTTCTCAGGGCCTTGGATGTCCGATTGCCTATTACAAATATGGGTTGGAAAGCTCTCGACGAGCTCTACAAGACTAGAAAAAGTGGCACCCTCCGTTGGATAACCGGCACCTGCAGGTGAAGGAAAAAGCGGCGTCCGCCGACAATTTCAGAATCTGCGAGATCTTTCAAAATCTTATCTTTATGGAAAGTTTATCCAAGTATTCTAGGTTTTTTTTTTCAACTTCTTTAGACTAAATTAGCGGTTGTTTTCATCAATTTTAGGAATTCCCTAATTCATCAATTCATCGAATAGGAGAAAATTGAAGACTAGAAATTCCGGGTACGTTATGAGTACTTAGAATTCGTGTGTTTTTGCCTACGATTCAAGACTTGGTTGGTTGAATTGTGAGACTTTATTTCTACATTATACATATGTTTATTTCAATTTCTTTGTGCTGATTTCATGTTGTTGATTCCATCTTGACGTAAAAGGATTTGGGAACTCAGTTGATAATCATCATATTGATGTTATGTATTTATATATTAAGATTACATAGAAGACATTCCAAAAGATATACACTATACAAATAAGGATAAATATATCTACAGATATGGATAGTATAAAAGATAGATAGAAGTATATCTCTAATACCCCCCTACAAGCTCATGGAGGGGGACTGACATGAAGCTTGGGCCATAGGTTGTCAAAATGACGAGTCTCAAGGGCTTTTGTGAAGATGTCAGCAAATTGGTCAGTGGCGCTAATGTGACGAACATGAAGCTCGACAGATTCAACCATGTCTCCAACAAAAGAGACTTGATCCAGCTTAACTCAACGACGGTGGCAGCAATAGCATGGTATTCAACCTATGTGCTTGAACGGGCCACGACCTTCTGCTTGCTAAAGGTCTAGCTGATAACAGTGTTGCCAAAGTAAATTGCAAAGCCAAATTGAGATCGATAATCGTCAAGGTTCGATGCCCAACCTGCATCGGAGAAGATCGTGAGCGTGAACCATGGAGCTGGCCTAATAGAGAACTGATGAGTGAGTGTACCCTTGAGACATCAGAGAATATGCTTGACAACATTCAAATGAGATTCCATGGGACAATGCATAAACTGACACACCCGATTGACGACACAGGAGATCCCCGGGCGAGTGATGGCGACATACTGAAGGGCACCAACAATGCTGCGATAGAGAGTAGGATCCTGGAAGGGATCGCCTTGCTTTGACTACCGAGAGTGTGGCTCAACAAGACTCGAGATGGGCTTTGAATCCGCCATCTTGGACTTGGTAACAAGATCCCAAATATACTTTTGCTGACATAGAAGTAAGTGATCCTGAGAGCACACCACCTCAATACCAAGGAAGAAGTGAAGATCACCAAGGTCCTTAAGAGAGAAAGCTTGTTTAAGCTTTGCAGTGAAATAGGCACCAACAATGCTGCGATAGAGAGTAGGATCCTGGAAGGGCCGGATCACCTTGCTTTGACAACCGAGAGTGTGGCTCAACAAGACTCGAGATGGGCTTTGAATCCGCCATCTTGGACTTGGTAAGAAGATCCCAAATATACTTTTACTGACATAGAAGTAAGTGATCCTGAGAGCACACCGCCTCAATACCAAGGAAGAAGTGAAGATCACCAAGGTCCTTAAGAGAGAAAGCCTCTTTAAGCTTTGCAGTGAAAGAGGCAATGTGAGAGCCTGAACTACCTGTGATAATCAGGTCATCAACATATACTAGGACATAGATCACACACGCAGAGTTGGAGAAAACAAACAGAGAACAATCAGACTGACAACTTCGGAACCCAGAAGCAAGTAAGAAAGCCTTGAGCTTACTAAACCAAGCTTGAGAAGCTTGTTTGAGGTCTTAAAGGGCCTTGCGAAGAAAGCAGACGTGATTCGGTCGAGACTTGTCAACAAATCCCAGCGGTTGCTCCATGTAGACCTGCTCATGTAAATCACCATTCAGGAAGTAATTGTTAATATCAAGTTGCTTAATCGGCCATTTGAAAGTGAGCGCGATCGTTAAGACCAAACGAATTGTTGTAGGCCGAACAACTAGGCTAAATGTGTCAAAATAATCAACACCCTCTTTCTAGTGGTACCCCTTGGTGACAAGGCGTGCTTTGTAGCGCTCAATAGATTCATTCGCTTTCCGTTTGAGTACACCCACTTGCAACCCACAACGTTAGTGAAACGAGGACGAGAAACTAAAGACAATGTGCCATTTCTAGATAACACATCGAGTTCCGAAGTCATGGCCGTGACCTATTCAGGGGATTGGGTGGCTTGATGAAAGGTCTTTGGTTCATTTTCGGGAAGAGGATCAGGAGTGAGCATATGTTTGGTAGTGTGAAGGGCTTTGGGTTTGAGGTCACCGGTCCAGGCACGAGTTTTCATGGGGTGAGTGATGTTGTTAGCAGGGCGGAGGTGTTGGAGGACATGTGGGAGAGGCTAGATGGGGGTGGGTTCAGAAGCAGACTCAGTTGACGGTGGAGGACGGGTGGAGCAAGGAGGAGATGAAGACACAAGTGTAGCCGGTGGGAAGGGGCTGCAGATGGGATAGGGTTGCAGGTAGGGCTGTTATATGAACTGAACAGCTCGAGCTCGGCTCGAGATCGGCTGGAAAAAGCTCGACTCTGTCGAGCTCGCTCATTTATTTAAACAAGCCGAGCTTGAACAAGATTTTAAGCTCGGTTGAAAGGTCGGCTCGTTCGAATAAAGCTCGAATAGCTCGAATTCTATGGAATTTCTAAACTTTCTTTTAAGTTAACATGTCATAACCAAATAGAACTACTTAAAGTTTGAAAAAAGCTCGGCTCAAGCTCGTTCATTTCCTAAAAAAGCTGAGCTTGAACAAAATAAAAAGCTCGTTTAAAAATTAGGCTCGACTCTGCTCGAGCTCGTTTAACAAACGAACAAGCTTGAACATGTCAAGCTCGGCTCGAATAACACCCCTAGTTGCAGGGGCTATTGGAGGCAATCCTGGGGACTGTCATCGATGGCATGCGGCGGCGGCGGATGCTGGTTGGCATGGGGCACAATCGGTGCAGACGGTTAGGCTAGCGAGGACATGTGGATAACCGATGACAGAAGGTCAGGGGCGAAGGGTAGATGGAGGGCTCAACAGTAGGAGCATAGGGCTGCTCTGCAATGGACGAAAATGTTGACTCATGAAAGACGACATTGCGACTGACATAGACACGTCGAGAAGGAGAGTGGTTGACGAAACCAAGAATAAAAAACATCTAGATAAATATAAAATAGTTAAAACAAAAGGCAAAAGGGTCATAAAATATCAGCGACCCCAAGTAAAAACAAAGTCATCCGCGGATTATCCATCCAACGAGAACTTTCATCCGCATAAGTCATCCCATCCGCGGACAGAAGAGGGTAGTACGTGTTAAGCATGCCCTCATCCCACGAGTTGAACACGTGTCGAACAACAAACCCCATGTGGCAAAACATCCCCAGACCACCCATCGCCTATAAAAGGGAAGAAAAAATACAGAGAAGGGGGGGGGCCCGAATGGTAGAGAAGGGGAAAAAATAAGCGGACCTGGATCAAATGTCCTGAAAAGAGTAAGGAAGAAGAAGAGAAGAGAGAGAGAGAGAGAGAGAGAGAGAGAGAGAGAGAGAGAGAGAGAGAGAGAGAACCAAGGATATCTAAAACTCTTAAAAGGCAAATGAACAGTTCCGCGGACTAGTGACAAACCCATTCGCGGGTAGCTACTTTTAACTCATCTTTGTTGTTTAGGAGCCCGAAATGAGAATCGAGAACTTGTGACCGTCAAACCCTAAAGTGAGAAAATGGTGACAGGTAAATAGTCGACCCACACTTCATCTGAAGTAACCTCGATAAGGGAGTGATATCTATGAAAGCCAGAATAAGATTATTCCCGCGGCACAGGTTGGGCCGTGTTGTTTATTTCGGCACGGGTCTGGTAAGCCCGTTGGGAATACGGATGACCCTTAAGGACTTATTCCCGGGTCCCACTAAAAATGGAGACCTTATTTAGAACGATTTTCTTCATTGGCGCCGTCTGTGGGAACCATCTCACGCTAAGGGGTTCCTCCGAAAACTTTCGTTTTAAAAAATCAGGCAAAGACCCCCAGATCTTAAAAGAAATAAAGGGTCCGCGTATAAATATGAAAATATAAATATATACAAATGAAAATGAATCTTTGACTTGACAGAATTACAACGATGAAAGAATGAATGATAATCAAGACAGTGCGACACAGGGCATGAGCCAGGGGATCCACCAATATCAGGAGGCCTCAAGTATATATGTCCCATTAACACCTCAACCTGATCCAGAAGGTGAAACAGGAGATCAGCACCACGATGCTCCTCCGCATCATTATTACAATCAGTACAGAGCGGAAGGAGAGAACATACCTCAGAATTTCTGGTATTATGAAATCCATCATGAGCAGCCTAATCCCCTTCAGCAAGAACAAACATAGTATTACTATTATGGCCACTGGGGACAGAACCCGCGTAAGCAGGGGAATATCCATCACGAAGAACAGCGTGGAGATTTTGTCGGCTTCCAGGGTCAGGCGATGCCGCACCAAGCATGGAAAAATGATCAGCGACAACATGAGAACAAACACCGACGCGGAGAGAGATCCACGGACGTTTCCACCTCCACAAAGTCTGACTCAATAGATAAAAGGGCAGAAGGATCGGCGGCCTTCCCATCTCTGTTCGCCAAGGAAATCTGTTCGGAGACCAGATTGGGAGGACCGTGACCCCAGACCTAATGTCCCCCGTGATCGACAGAACCGTTACCTAGGACAACAAGATCAGCGCAGAAATCCCCCGTTTTACAATCGAGGAAGAGGCAGGGGACGAAGAGGGCGCGGAGGTAGACACAACCATGCACCCACTATGCAAAGATCCGTTAATCAGGAAGGTGCTCGAAGACTAGGAGAAGGCCACATACCAGAACCCGAGGGTTTCATCAATACCCTCGCAGGAGGGTACTCCATGGCGGGATCAAGTAGACAATAGGAGAAGAACTACGAGCTAGAGGGAAGGCAACCGCTGTCCGCGTCAAGCAGAAGGATGTCTTTGTCACAACATGAAGATATATATTTTTTGCCGAAAGACGTTAAGGAAGTAAGGATGCCGCACTCAGACTCTTTGGTCATCCATGCTCAGATAGATGCCAAGACAGTCAAAAGAGTGTTTATTGACACCGGTTCGTCTGTTGATATTTTATCATGGGAGGCTTTCTGTCAGATGGGGATATCCGCAACATCATTGAAACCATACTCTGGCACGTTGATTACGTTCTCAGGGGGAGAAGTGCAAGTGGCAGGAACGATCGAGTTGACATTGGTTTTAGGAACAGCCCCAAAAAGGTGCATCGAGAATGTCGTATTCACGGTGGTAAAAATACCAACCGCGTACAATGCTTTGTTGGGACGCGTCTCACTCTATAAATTTCAAATGATAGTGTCAATCTATCACTTCGTGAGAAAGTTTCCTTTACCAAGAGGAGGAGTAGGTGAGGTTCGCGGCCAACAACCTGAAAGAAGAAGCTGTTACTTAACTTCTATAAAAAAGAAGAAAGAGGTGATGTGTATTAGCGAAAAATGTGAATCCATGGTAGGAGATAGTGGCCCATCGGAGCTTTCGGAGGCTGAGCTTGAAGTAAGATTGATAGAAACAAAAATACCAACCGCGGACGAAAGGGTTGTCTACACGCCTTTTCCAAACCCCGAAGAGAAAATCTATATGGGGCAAGCGTTAGAGCCAGAAGAAAGAGATCGGGTCTTGGAAATCATAGCAAGGTCAAGAGATGTTTTTGCATGGACTCCACGGAACCTTTTAGGAGTCCCGCCCACAATTGCTTTGCACACCTTAAGAATCCGTCCAGGAACGAAGCCCAAAGTTCAAAAGAAGAGAAAAATGGCCCCCGAAAAGACAGCCGCGGCAAAAGAAGAAACTGATAAACTGTTAGAAGCAGGATTCATAGAAGAAGTGGAAGATTCAGATTGGCTCTCAAATGTGGTTCTAGTGAAATAGTCTAATGGAAAATGGAGGATGTGCATTGATTTCAGCGATCTCAATAAATCCAGCCCCAAGGACAGTTACCCATTACCATCCATAAACGAACTCGTCGATGAAACCGCGGGTAATAAGGTCCTCAGCTTTCTTGATGCTTATTCTGGGTACAATCAAATAAGCCTGGACCCGTTAGACAAAAAAACAACTACTTTCATCACCAATCAGGGAATATTTTGCTACCGCGTCATGCCTTTTGGACTCAGAAATGTTGGAGCTACGTTTCAGAGGAATGTTGATCGAATTTTTCGCAAACAGATTAGGAGGAATGTGTAGATATATGTGGATGATATTGTGGTTAAGGGCAAAAAGGTAGAAGATCATGCGACAGACCTGCAAGAGACATTTGATTCCCTCCGCAGAGGAGGATTGAACCTTAACGCGGAAAAATGTGTCTTCGGAGTTGATTCTGGAAAGTTCCTTGGCTTCATGGTCAGCCATCGGGGAATTGATGTAAACCCTGGAAATGTCGTGGCGGTCCAGAATCTGCAACCGCCGCGGACGATCAAAGAATCACAGTCTTTAAACGGAGCAGTAAACTACTTAAGCCGGAACTGCAGAAAAAGGGTCTGATACGGTGGACCCCGGAACTGCAGAAAGATTTCGGGGAGTTAAAAGTTTTCCTATCAACACTCCCCAATTTGCAGCAACCTGAGAAGCAGGAGGCTTTACACCTGTACCTATTAGTCAAAAACAGTACCATCAGCGCGGTCTTGACACGAGAAAAGAAATATCCTGTATACTACAACATTCGTGTGCTGCAAGATGCTGAGACGCGGTATGAACCGTATACTACATCAGTAATGACTGACCTACCTTTGCGACAGATTCTCCACTCCCCGTGCTTGCCATGAAGGATGATGAAGCGGGCGGTTGAAATGACAGAGTTCGAAATTGAATTCACCCCGCGGCGGGCGGTACTGGCTCAAACATTGGCCGATTTCATCAGTGAAACATGTTTTGAGCTGAGCGCTCAAACCGAGAAAAGCGAGTGGATATTCAAGGTGGATGGCGCGGCCAAGAAAGATGGATGCGGAGCTGGAGTTACTCTCACTGCACCAGATGAGCAACAGTATAACTACGCTTACAAACTGAATTTTCAAGCCACGAATAATGAAACTAAGTATAAGGCCCTTCTTGCGAGCCTAGAGATAACTTTGATTAAAGGAGCCAGACAAGTGTCCATTTACACCGATTCAGAGGTAATGGAACGACAGATAACAGAGGAGTATGAGGCCAGAACCGGACTAATGCCTGACTATCAGAGAAAAGTACAGGCACTGTCAAAAGCCTTCTTAAGTTTTTGCTTAACGGTGATTTCCAAAAATGACAACCAGCAGGCAGACGCGTTGGCTCGAATGGGGGCAGTCATGCCCGAAAAATGTAGGGGAAGAGGTTGTCCTCGAAAGAATAAACAGTCGTAGGCTTATCCAAGAAATCTATCAAGTCCAGGGAATCGAAGAAGGAGACTAGAGGACACCACTCGCGGACTATCTGGGTAAGGGCATTTTACCAGAGGAGAAGGATGCGGCCAGAAGGGTGATCGTAAAATCCTCTCATTTAACCATCAGAGAGGGAAAACTCTACAAAAGCGGCTACTGCCTCCCGGATTTGCTATGCATATCGTTTGAAGAAGGAGGTCTCATCATGAAAGAATTACATGATGGGGTATGTGCACATCACCAAGGGTGGAGAGCCTTGGTAGCAAAAGCGTCCAGACTGGGGTATTACTGGCCTACTATGAGGCGGGATGTCCAAGATTATATTCAGAAATGTGACGCGTGCCAGAGGCTTGGAAATCTGATGCATCGCCCAATGGAAATGATGAAAAGCATATCTGGAGCTTGCCCGTTTTCTGTTTGGGGAATGGATATCCTTGGTCCATTTCCAACTGCCCCAGGACAATTGAAGTATGTACTTGTCTTGGTAGATTATTTCACGAAATGGGTAGAAGCCGAAGCAATGGGACTAATCACCGCGGAAAAAGTGAGACGATTCTTGTGGAAGAACATCATCTGCCGATTTGGGGTTCCCGACTCAATAATCACAGACCATGGGCCTCAGTTTGATAGTGAAACAATCAGAGATTTTTGCGCAGGATTGGGCATAAGCTTCAAGTTCTCATCCGTGGCCCATCCACAGACGAATGGACAAGCGAAAACAACCAATCGGCAGTTGTTGCATGGAATACAGAAGAAACTTGGTAGCACAGCAAAAGGACGATGGGCTGAACTTCTACCATTAGTTCTATGGTCCTATCGCACATAAGTAAAAACCCCAACCGGAGAAACCCCGTTTTCGCTAGTTTATGGAATGGACGCAGTCATTCCAGTAGAAAGGTTGGTCCCTTCGGCGCGAATCATGACATACAACCAGAAAACCAACGATGAAGCACTGGAACTCGAACTCCATCTTATAGAAGAGCGCAGGATGGCAGCAGCCCTAAGAGAACAAGAGTATAAGAGGCGTCTATCCAGATACCGTGATAGGCGAGTTCGCCCGCGACACCTCAAGAAGGGAGATTTGGTTCTCCGTCAAGCTACCACTAGAGGAAAACTGGACCCAAACTGGGAGGGGCCGTATGCAATCGTGAAGGTGATCCAAGAAGGAGCATACAAACTCAGCACCCATGAAGGAACCGTTTTAAATAAAACCCGGAATGCAGATAATCTAAGGAAATAATATGTGTAAAAGTCAGGGCTTGTATAGAACGGAAACCTTAGCCGCCCTCGCAAAAATTAAATAAAGCGGTTAGAGGGCACTTTTATTATTTTCCTTCAGTTGAGTTCTTGAATAAGACCCAAGTACGCTGGAGCTTGGCTTCGCATCGGGCCTCCGATCGAAGAAATTCTCAGAGATGAGTTCTTTAATAAGACCTAAGTACGCTGGAGCTTGGCTCCGCGTCGGGCCTCCGATCGAAGAAATTCTTAAAGATGAGTTCTTTAACAGAAGAGAAACTCAGCCAACAAGAAACTAACCAAGCGGCGGAGTTGCTCAGGAAAACTGATACACTCAAAAAATGACCAAGCCGGTCGAATAGGAGAAGGCATGTTGGAGGGAAAAGATCAAGTTCGAACATCCCTCCCCTATCCTCTCTCTTTATATAGGACACTCTGACGGTGCTAACACGCGTCACAGGCTGAGACAGGAGCTCAGTAAGTTCGAAAGGTCATTCACTAAACCTAACAACTGGCGCGTCATACACGAGACGACAATAAACACTATTATTAAAGAAAAATTCAGAAGACCCGTGAATAGCATATCACGACAAAATAGTATCGATAAACTAAACCATTCATGTTGCTGGCATGCACGATCTTGAAAATCCCCCAGAGTAAAGATCAAAATTTCGCAATCAATGAAGATTGTAGCCAACATCTCGATTACTCCCACCTAGAAATAAAGAACCCGCGTCCGAAAAAATGACTCAGAAAATAAATCAGTTTGAGGGCTAAATCGCGTATTGACAAAACCACAAACACGTCCGCTAACTAAATAAAATCAAGGAACAAGCTCTAAACTTTGCTTTATTAAACTTCATAAGAAACCAAACTCAAAAACCATTTGAGGCTGAGCCGTGGGAAGAAGGATCGTCATGATTAACCTCGCGCTCCCCTCCGCAGGAGTCCACCACCTGACTTTCAAAATGCGCCTCACCCATATGAGTAAAGATCATGGAAGCACCTCTCTCAAAACCGTGCGACTCTACAAAATCTTTCCATCCGCGACCGAAGTAGAGAAGACCACTGTTCTGACGTTCTATGCAAACCGGGAAATTTCGTATCTGATAAGAAGAGAGTAAGACTCGAACAGGAACAACATCCTCATACACTTCCTCAAATCTGAGTGGCAGCAGCTGAAAAATAAAAAAAAATAATAAAGACAAGGAAAGAATATACAAAGAAGATATGGGAAGTTAAACGCGAAAATCCCACCAAACGCAAAAACTGCTCAGGATAATCAATCGCCTGGAAGAAAGCCCATCGAGGTCCGAGCTCAGATGCCACGTCAGCCCTAAATGCTAAAGGAGGGACTATAATGGATCCTCGCATCTCGAGAAAAGCAAGGGGAAAACAATAGTTTTTTCTATGAGCATGATCTTTTTATTCAATTGGGTCATTTTCCAAAATACAAGACTTATTTGCCATGTTTTACAGTAACTTTTATATCGTTTTCTGCATACATTACATGCATTTGGGTTAGAATAATACAGAATCTATGTATTTTACACTTATTTGCAAAATTATGGAGTCTACACAAGTTTTTTGTTATATTTCGCAGAAATCGGAGGCACTTTGGCGCTTACAGGAAAGTCATGAAGAAGCTAAGGATGGTGCAGCTGGGAAAAAGGGCATTTTTCACCATTTATCATTTTGAATCAAGCTTTGATGTCTTCATGAGAATCGTAGCCCTCGAAAAGAGCTTTCTAACGCATGGTCATATGCGTCAATCCGACGAACGAGGATTCGGGAAAGTGCGTTTCAAGAACAAAGCAGGATGCTGAGAAGACTGGTCGATATCGACCAAGCACACTCAATATCGACCATATTTAGGTCAAAATTCTCCAAATCGACTCAGAGTTGGCCAGAATTGACAAAGCTAAAGAACAGTGGTCGATATCGACTTAACCAAGTCAATATCGAGTGCCCCATATCGAGTCAACGTCTTGGAATCGAGTCAAGAAAGCTGAAGTCGAGACATGCTAGTTAATATCGAGTAACTAAACTCGATATTGAGTACAAATCATCTCGATTTTCATCTCTGGAGTCAATATCGTCCAGCTGAAGAGAAACCGAGGAAGCACAGGTCAATATCGACTCGACCCACGACGGCGGATTCCGAGCTTAACCGACTTCTTGTTAAGTTTCTATCCCAAATCCAATGGAGATATTTTCGAGACCAAATTATATCCACATCTATCAAGATCTATCAAGTCCAAGGAAGATTTATCCACTTTAGATATAATCGTAGTTGATTTAATTCTTTTATTCCATGTTTTATATTTATGTTATAAGATAAAGTAGATATAGATATAGATATAGTTGTTCTTTCCTTGATTAGCGGGGTTTGAGCACTATAAATAAAGCCTTAGGGGCTGGTCAGCGGATCCTAGGCAGCAGGATAAATCTCACTCGGTTTCGACTCCAGGGAACAACTCGATATCGACTAGAGGCAGTCGATATTGACTTAGTTCAGTCGATTTTTGGTTGATATCGACTAAGTTAAGTCGATATCGAGTATAATCTTCAGCTTCTTTCCGTCCTGACTCGGTTTTGGTTTCTGAGGAAGATATTGAGTCGATTTTGTGGTCGATATTGACTTACTGAGGTCAATATCGACTTGCCCTTTTTCTTCACTTCTTGCTTCTGGTCCATATCGGGTTGACTCTTGAATTTTCGACCAGATTGAGTCGATATTGACTAGTATGAGTCGATATTGACCTGTGCTCAGTTTCTCATTCTGTTCTTTAAACGCACTTTCTCGACTCCCCGTTCGTCGGATTGACGCATATGAGCATGCGTTGGAAAGCTCTTTTTGAGGGCTGCAACTCTCATGAAGACATCAGAACTTGAATCAGAATGATGAATGCCGAAAATGGCCATTTTCCTCAGCTGCACCATCCTTAGCTTATTCATGAGTTTTCCTTTAAGCTCCAAAGTGCGTCCGATTTCTGCGAAATTAAACAAAAACTAGTGTAGACTCTATAATTTGGAAATTAAGCATAAACTACATAGATTCTGTATAAATCTAACCCAAATGCATGAAATGCATGCAGAAATCGATATAAAAGTAGATATAAAACATGGCATAAAACATGGACATCAAATCACCCCATACTTAAGCTTGCTTGTCTCTAAGCAATAACTTGGATGGTCATTCAGGGGAAGAATTCCAAACTCACAACATTATAGATTCATTCTCATATGTCCCTGCAGTCAATTACCATCATCGAAAAGGTATTTATGCCACAAATCCATGCAAGTGCAAACAAAAGCAACATCTACTCATAAAAGGAGGGTTATGCAAAAACAATTCTTGTGACAAAGCATTAATAATCAAGAGGACTTTAATTAAGCTCAATAAGGAGTAGATTGGTAAAAGGCTAAAGGTGGGTAATATTTGGCAATGTGGTGCTAATAATTCGGGGAAATGGAGTACTTTTCAACTTCCATACCACATTCCTTCTTCATAAGATTTCTCACCTTTCATAATGCTTTTATCAACAATAATGCTTTTACCTCTCTAACCTCGGCACTGCCTTCTCGCGAGTCGCAAACATGGGTGTCATGAATGGCCCCGGATACTTAGTGCTTTGGACTCCTCACCTGTGTGTCCCATCTCACTGAACTATTATCTCAGTAAGCAGGGTCGGTCTACCTTTATCTCTTGAGGTGACCGGATTTTTTCTCACTCATTAAATTTTCCATATATTTCATACATTCCTTCCGAACTCCAAATAATGATAACAACAACACAAACACCATATAACATCTCCATAATGTACCATCATTCTCAACATAATCCCCGGATAGGAAATAAGGTAAAAAATGGCAATATTTAGAGCATGTGGAGCAATGACTGAAATAAGGCAAATATATGGCTTTTGTGATGCATAAGCATAGGTAAGGCTAGGAATATAAACAATGAGCATTGTATGGAAATATAAAGTCCTCTATCCTCTTATCATGCAACATGTCAAAAGCAACTTCAAATTTTACCTCATTTCATGGTTTTCAATAAAATATGCACTTCATTGTGACTTCCCTTTACTAGGCAATTTCATGCTATATATCTAGTGAATCCAATTTTGCATCGTCGAGTTTAATAAAGCTTCCATGACACTATTTCTTTGAACAATTTACAAGCATTGGGAGATGTCTCATAGAACTTTGAGTTTAGTAATTAAGCACAAAATTTAAAATTTTACTCAAAATTCACCATGTAAAACCAAAACAGAAATCTTTGGGCTTAGGGTTAGTCGGCATCGAGCAAGACTGGTCGATATCGAGTACAGGGACCCCATACTTAGGCTCTTGCCAAGTCTGGTGCTCAGCAGGAGAAGTCGATGTCGAAGAAGACTGCTCGACATCGAGTAAAGGCTTGGTCGATATCGAGGAGGGCTTATCGATATCGAGTAGAGTTCTGGTGCCTTCCTCCGTTGTTTGCTTGATCCCGTGGATGCTGATGCTTTTTACCTCCAACCATGAAATTTCCTCTTTTTCAGGGCCAAAAGAGAAATCTAAGACCTCATCCCCTATTGTGAAGGTGAGCAATCGCTGTTTGACACTAATCTTGGCATCTGCAGTAGCTAGAAATGGTCTACCAAGAATAATAGGGCTAGTAGGATCTTCAGCACAATCTATAATCAGGAAATCAGCGGGAATATAGAACTTACCAACCTGGACAGGGATGTTCTCGACCATACCTGTAGGGATAACCACCGTATTGTTTGCCATGTATAGCTTGACATCCACAGGCTCTATGGACCCTATCTTTACCTTTCGCCAGATTGATAAGGGCATGATACTCACACTTGCTTATAAATCACACAAGGACTCATATTTATATTGTCCAAATCCCATAGTAATAGAGAACTTACCAGGGTCAGGTCTCTTCTCAGGGAAGTCCATTCTTTTCCACTCGCTGGCGATTTCCGAGATAGATCCCTTGTTGCTAAGGATTTCCTTGAGGAACTTGACATATGCAGGCATCTCTTGAAGTGCTTCTATAAAAGGAATTGAAACATTCAGTTCTTGAAGCATCTTAACAAACCTTTTAAACCTACCTGCAGTGGGATCTTTCAGCGCCTTGGAAGGAAAAGGAAGCGCCTTTTTTAGAGCCAGAACAGATGTCGGAGGTGCTGCAGATGAGTCGATATTGACTGGAGGGGACTCGATATTGAGTTCAAGTGGGTCGATATTGACCTTGTGATGCTCGATATTGACTGGTGGAGTCGAAGTCGAGGTGGCTGGTGCTGGAGGGTCAATATCGACTAGTCCATGCTCAATATCGACTACTGTTTGGTCGATATCGACCTGCTGTTCAGTAGTTCCGTCTGCTTCACCGTTCTTTGGTTCGTGCAATTTGTGACCACTCCGTAGCTTTACAGCAGCGACGTGTCCGGTGTTCCCCTTAGAATTTGGTTCTGTTTGCCCCGGGAGTTGTCCGGTCGGTCGTAGAATTTGTGCAGCGAATTGACCCATCTGGGTCTCTATGTTCCTCTTCCAGACGTCAAGCTCTCCAAATTTTGTATTGATGTTTTGGAACTGATTGTTGATGGTGCCTTGATTCCGGCGCATTTTATCAAGGATGAGCTGTAGATCATCCTTCTGTTGATCTCTCTCTGGATGTCCTGGAGCTTTGTATGGTGGGGGGTTCCTAGGGGCACCTTGGTTCCATTGTGGTTGCTGAAAACCTTTGGTCTCCTATATAGCGATTGGGACCCCCTACGTAAGCTACCTCTTCCTGGGTCTCTGCCATCCTGACTTGCTCTGTGTGTGGGAACTCAGTAGTGTTGTGCCTCTGTGATCCGCATTCGATGCAAGGCTTGTTGACAGAAAGGTACTTGACTTGCTTGAGGAGCTTGCGATTCTGGTCTCTATAGTACTGCTCCCGGACATCTGGATCAATCTCTTTGGAAGGCTCATAGAGGGGCATGGATGGGGCTGGCCTGGCATAGACATCATCATCATAGTTTGTTGAAGCCCCATACTTGTTGTCGTAGTTGGTGAGCTTGTCTAGTACACCCCATGCGTCAGCTGGTGGCATTGTCAGGTACTCATATCGAGTATACTGATTGATCCTGTCCTTAGTGACTTGGTCAAGAGAATTGAAGAAGATCTCCTGAATGACGTAGGGTGGTTGTCCATGAGTAGGGCAAGATCGCAGTAGCTCTTTGTATCGTTCCCATGCTTTTGCTAGCGGCTCCCCAGGCTTCTGTTTGAAAGTTGTAATCTTCTGGAGGAGGAGTGCTGTCTTGGCAGGAGGGAAGAATTTGTTGAGAAACTCTTGCTCTACTTGGGCCCATGTTGTGAGGGATCTTGGTTTCAGTCCTTCTAGCCACTTCAATGCAGGTCCGGCGAGAGACCAACGAAAGGCCTTCATCTTGACATATTCCACCTTTAGCAAGAGTTCGGCACATGTAAGAAAAATTGGTAATATGTTCAAGAGGGCATTCATTAAATCTTCCATGAAAAGCATTATTTTTAAGTTCTATACGGAAGTGAGTGCGAATTTCAAAAGTATTGTCAGGGATTAGAATAGCCGATTCAGGCACGACGAGAGTAGGGTGCATATAATCCTCTGCAGTGGTTGGGTATTGGGCTAGCTCAGCTTCTGCTTGCCTCGCACGCTCAGCTTCCTGTTTCCTTCCTGCTCTCTCAGCGGCGATAGTAGTATCCTTTGCGGCTAGTTCCCTTGTAAGCCTCTCAATCAGCTGTTCTTGTGTTTCTGCGGCCGACATGGCTCTTTTCAGTTTAGCTTGGATGTGTATAAGGCGCTCCGGTTCGTCTAAGGCGTCAAACTCAGGTGTTTGACCAGAACGGCGCATATACCTGTAAAGTAACCCAAAGTAGATGTGAGATTTAACTACCTAAGGCGCGAATGATAGCTTCCCCGGCAACGACGCCAATTTAGAAGCTTTATGACAGCTTTCCTCGATCTCGAGTAGACTTACTCGATCTCGAGTAACATGGACGTCGACTTCAGCTTGGCTCGGCGTCTCGGGTAGCAGGTCCTCGACATGGCTCGGAGATGTGAGGCTGGGTCCTCGATATCGAGTAAATAACTCGATATCGAGTAGACTGGGTTCGTCGACTAGGCGGCTTGGCTTGTCTAGTAGCTTCTCTTCGACACTGCTCGGATAGGTGCTCTCAGCTTTGTCGATATCGAGGACTTTCCTCGATATCGAGGAGTGGTGTCCAGCCGTCTGGTCAAGTGGAGTAGCACTCCGCGGCGTCCTCGCTCAGGGTCCCCTCGACTCCGGGCATGGTTTGTCGATATCAACTAAAGCTTGTCGATATCGAGTAGCTTTGAGCTTCGGTCTTTGCTTCTTGGCTTTTCTCCCGAAATGGCTCCATATTCTGCAATATTAAACAGAAACTTATGTAGATCTCCATTTCTGACAAATAAGCATATACTACATAAATTCGACATATTCCCAACCCGAAATATGCAAAGTGTATAGAATATGAAGCTAAACTATGCATAAAAACATGGCTACTTTAGAGACATCAAATCACCCCATACTTAGACTTGCTTGTCCTCAAGAAATAACCAAACAATAACCAAGATCTACAACACATCCTTCAAGTCTTCGCCTTCTGTTAAAAGCAACATCTCAAGTAGTAGCAATGTAAGACAAGTGAATTTAACGTCATCACACATATATGAGCGATCCATAGGCATAGGCAATATAAATCCAACCTCACCAGGGTAAAGTGTTTACACTCAGCTCTCAATGTGTTTAGGCTATGTAGATCAACTCTCAACTCAATTCCATATACAATCTCATAAACATTGCAACTTAAATATGAATCCACTTCGCAACCAATTATGAAAATGCAACAAGATGTATCAGGAGGACTTCGTTCAATAGAAGTCCTCAAAGAAGATTCCATTCGGCGGGGTTGTAATGGGGCTTGGTAAGAAATAAAAGGGTATGAAATTATTTGGTCATGTGGTGCTTAATAAAATTCGGGAATCAAGACTCCTAAATTTCCAACACAACTCAACCCAATCATATGCATAACCCAAACTCTCCAATTTATCTTAATGAAGTATGTAACCTTCCAAACTTAATTAACCTCTCCAAAGTATGAATCTTGCGAAAATGAAAGAAATAAGGTAAATTTGGCTCTCGTATTTTGAACTCCTAAAATGGCACCCATTTTTTGTAGGAGGAAATCGAGTTCAAAATATAAAGATATAAATCAAACCAGATTCCGTCCCTTGCAAATGATTACAAGACTCCCTCCCTATGCAGAAGTGGGAAGTCAGGATCATTTTTTCAATAGGGGTCATTTTCAATGGGGGTCAGTTTTTTCTATAATGGGTCATTTTTAACGGCGCCAAAATTTTCAATGGGGGTCATTTTTTCAAAATTTTGAAAATATGCATATAAGCACATAAATCAATAATGAATTCCAAAATAGTCATCTAGCAATTCAAGAAATAAACCTTAAAATATGCACATATATGTCAAATATGTCAAATATGCATGAAGTAAGCCCTTCCCCCACCCCATAATTAAACATTACAGTGTCCTCACTGTATAAAAACAAGGGTAGAGAAAGAAACTCACTAGACAGGTGTGCAGGGCTTCAAAAACTCGATTGAACATGCCTAGGCCGAGTCCAATTTAGCTTGCTTCTATCCCCAGAGACCTGAAAAATATAGAAGACATATACCCAGAATAGAAAAACTAAAAATGTTCAAAACCAAAAACAAACAAAAAGCAGCAATGTCCAAAAGTCCCAAAAAGTAAATGTCTATTTACAAGCTCTAGATTTTATAGTCGCTAGGCCGACTTTCTTCATTAAGCTCAAGGTGGCATTGCAAATGATTACAATTTGACAAGAGGGTTTCTCGACCAAATAAATTTGTAGTCAAGACCCCCGCTATAGTATAGGGGAGTCAGGTTCGTCCTCAGGAGAGAAGTCAGCGGTTCTAGGTTTAGTGTGTTTTGGGGTTCAGGAATAGCAGGAAGAGGTGATGTGGGTGGATGTCAACAAAGAATAGAGGGGTCAATGTCGTGAGATGGAGGGGGAATGGTGGTTTTATGTCGTGTGGAATATGCGCCGAATAAAAATAATAAAATAAAACAAATAAAGATGCAAACTTCCAAGGTTAGGGATCACCACAACAATAAATATATGTGCACATCATAAATCACATAAAGATGCATGCTTTATATCAAATAACTTTCGTTATTAAAAAATAGGAATATAGAGGCTTTCGCATAAAGCCTAAGTGTTACTACCCTTTTCTTAATTAGGATCAACCAACTTTCGCAAGCAAAGCCTAATTACTATCCAAATTCATAATTAATTCACTTTCGCTTCATAATTGCAAATAAGGAATTGTCCTCGACTGTCGCAAAGGATTAAGCACATACGTAGATGATAATAAAGACATATAAATTGATGGATTTATAAATCAAACACACATATCTATGTTGGGATCACCTCAACCCTAGAAGAAGGAAATTTAGAAACAAACCATAATAAAAGAAATTAACTTTAACATAAAATAAACTAAAACTTACAACCGTTCGTCTCCTTCCTCCTCCTTCTCCTCTCTCTCTCTCTCTCTCTATCTCTCTCTCTCTCTCTCCTCTCGCCTTCTCCTCCTCCTCTCCTCTCTCCTTGCGCCCTAAGACGACTTGACTTGAATGAATAAAAATCAGCCTCCTAGGGCTTTATTTATAGGCTTCATTCCAAGCTAATCTAGGAAAGAAACTCTATCTATATCTATATCTATCTATCTACTTACTTAAGATAAAATAATGGAATAAATAATTAAATCTAGAACTATATCTAAAGTAGATAAAATATCTTCTCCCTTGACTTGATAGCTCTTGATAGATGTGGATAGAATTTGGTCTCGAAAATATCACAATCGGCTTCGGGATAGAAACTTAACAAGATATTCGGATAGCTCGAAATCCACCACTGAGACGTCCTCGATATCTAGTAGAAGTGTTTTCTCGATATCGACTAATTCTTGTCGATATCGACTAACCTGCTCAAGCTCCCAGCTTCTCTTGTCGATTTCTAGGGTCTTTACTCGATCTGGGTTACTCGATATCGAGTAAAACAACTCGATATCGACTAAGTCTCTCAGATTTCTGCTCTGTTCTTGAAACGCACTTTCCCGAATCCTCGTTCGTCGGATTGACACATATGACCATGCGTTGGAAAACTCTTTTCGATGGTTACAACTCTCATGAAGACATTAAAGCTTGATTCAGAACGAAGAATGGTGAAAAATGGCCTTTTTCTCCAGCTGCACCATTCTTAACTTCTTCATGAGTTTCCTTTAAGCTCCAAAGTGCGTCCGATTTCTGCGAAATATAACCAAAACTTGTGTAGACCTCTATAAATTGCAAATAAGTGTAAACTACACAGATTCTGTATTATTCTAACCCAATATGCATGAAATGCATGCAGAAATCGATATAAAAGTACATGTAAAACATGGCGAATTAGGCTCACATCAAACACCCCATACTTAAGTTTGCTTATCCTCAAGCAATACTTTTATTTGTCATACAGGGGAAGAAATCAAAACTCTCAACATATTAGATTCATTCTCATATGTCCCTGCAATTAATTACCATCCTCGAAAAGGTACTAATGTCACAATTACATGCATGTGCAATTAAAAAACAAAATCTACTCACAAAAGGAGGGTTATGCAAAAAACAATTCACGTGACAAAGCATTAATAATCAAGAGGACTTTAATTTAAGCTCAATAAGGAGTAGATTGGTAAAAGGCTAAAGGTGAATAATTTTTGGCCATGTGGTGTTAAATCCGGGCTAATGCACTATTTCCAAACTTTCTCAACCACATTCCTTCTTCATAAGACTCATCACCTTTCATAATGCTTTTATCAATAATAATGCTTTTACCTCTCTAACCTTAGCAATGCCTTCTCGCGAGTCGCAAACATGGGTGTCATGAATGGCCCCGGATACTTAGTGCTTCGGACTCCTCACATTGGTGTCGCATCCTGCGGAACTATTATCTCAACGCAAGCAGGGTCGATCTACCTTTATCTCCTGAGGTGACCGGATTTTCTTTCACTCATTAAATTTTCCATATATTTCAAACAATTTCCCACCAAACTCCAATAATGATATATAACAACACAAACACCATATGATAATCTCCATAATGTAACATCGTTCTCAACATAATCCCCGGATAAGAAAATAAGGTAAAGAATGGCAATATTTAGAATATGTGGAGCAATAATTAATTGAAATAAGGCATAATATGGCTTTTGTGATGCATAAGCATAGGTAAGGCTAGGATATAAACAATGAGCATTATATGGAAATATAAAGTCCTCCATCCTTTTATCATACAACATGTCAAAAGCAATATCAAATTTTACCACCTTTCATGGTTTTCAAGAAAATATGCACTTCATTGTGTCTTCCCTTTACTAGGCAATTTCATGTTTATATCTCTAATGAATCTAATTTTGCATCGTCGAGTTCAATATAAGCTTCCATGACTGTAAAGGCTCGGATTTTTTTTAAATAATAAATTTCAATGAATAAAATAAATGGATATAAGTCGGAAAAAAAAACGGATATTTTAAGGAAAACTCGTTAATTAAGAATTAAAAACTCATGGAACAGATTTCCGACCTAAATTCGATCTTTTGGCAAATGATTCTGTCTTTCCGTCTCGGGATTCGAAATTAATTCCGGATGCTGATATCCTTTTTATTGAAACATTAATTGATCGAGTCGGGATAAGATCGAGAGAGCGGGTTTCAAGGTTAATTGTTTTGGGTATTTTGAAAACACACTTTGTTTTCCTCCTCCTTTTGATTCGGCGTACCCATCAATTGTCAGGCCTCAATTTGATCTGATTTGAGGCAATCTCCATCTCCAACTCATTTTCACCCCCTTTAGGCAAATTCTATCCTCACCTTCCCTCACTCTCTACTTAATTTCACTTATTTTGACAAACAAACAACCTGCAGTTTGACCGAAGGTTACTGCTAGCCTAACAAAAATCAGATCCAAACCCCCCCCCCCTTTACATTTCATTTTCAAGGAAACCCCAAACGCCATCCCCCTGTTCCTTGTGGGTTGCCGAGGGCAAGAGGAACTTCTTTCTCCTCTCCCCATTGCCGCCACCAACCAAGTCGCCTCCTTGCTCGGCTGGAACCAGCAGCAGTGGCGCGCTCGTTCTCCCTCCCTTGCTTCGGTTTTGAGCTCGGTGAGACCCTAATTCCTCTCCTTTCACTTCCTTTCATCCTTAAATCGAGTAAAGGTGGACCTTTAATCCCCTCACACTCTTCATAGGCCACTTCCAGCATGGTTACGTCTCCGGCGAGCATCGATTCGACTCCGACGACCTCGAAACCTTCCGACGAGGCGTCTTTGAGCTTTCCCGGCGAGATTCCATTTCGGTGAGCTTCTTCTTCCTATTCTTCCCTTTCTTGCTCAATTTGTAGTTCTGGGTGCCCAATTGAGTGGCCGGAGCTCGGTATTGTCGCCGGAGAAGCCTTCTTCTCCTCTTCCCTTTCCGGATTTCGAACAGCTGATTGTCAGGGATGATGAACAGTGACTTTTGGTTCGGTTCTCTGTTTTCTTTAATTGGGTCCGGTTCACCACTATTTCAATTGAAAAATAACCGGTTCAGTTCATTTAAGAGAAATGGGTTTGAATTGCATTTAGGCCTATTCCTTCCTTTGGGCCTAATTTTGGCATGGATTGTGTTTATAAAATGTGTATTAAATATAAGACTTGATTTCGGGTAATTTTCGGAAATTGTTAAATTATTAACTAATTGGATTATATATATATTATTAAATTATGGATCTTAAAATATAAAGGGATTTAAAATATATTATTTGGACTTGGATTTGAAAGAGAATTGGGAAAAGGTTTTCAAGGTTGGAAATTGATTTGATGAATGGAAAAGAATTTAATAGAAATTAAGAAGAGGATTTTTGGAAATGATCTAACCTTGTCGGAGTTGTTTGATAAAATAATAATAGTAAGTGGATTTAAAGGATAATATTTTATTAATGGACTTTGACCAGAGAGGATTTGGGAAATTGTTTTGAAAATGAGTTGACTTAATTTGAGATTTAAAGGTTTGGAAAATATGGTTGGTACGATTTTATCAACGAGGTTGATCGGGAGTGAATGATTTTGGTTGATGTTGATCGTATCGGAAATGTTTTGGAAAATGGTTTTACTATCGACTGGTTTTGAGAATGTTGGGGACTTGGGTTCTGTGTATATGAATGTTAGCCCGATAGCTTATGAAAATGGCTTGATGATAGGTGTGTATTGCTTTTGGATTGCCTTGGACTTGCATATGGGCCCTTGCTTGTGTTATCTTGCTGTTCTGCATCTTCAGGTAAGTTCCCTAGGGGGCTTACTCAGGTTGGACATTCATGCATGTTGTTGCAATGTATGTTAGGTGTTGCATATGCATAAAAGCATGCCATGTAGTATCATGTTTAGGTTGCACTAATTGAATGAGCATCTGCTTACTTTATGTGTTTGAAACAGAACGGCCGTTATCTGTGATAGTCCTAGAGTCTTTGCTAGGGTCATAGGGTAGCCCAGCCTCATCGGGTACCCTGAGTCAATCGAGTCATGAACTTCCTTATATTATGCCTGCGGGCTTTATTGTGGAGCGGGTTAGGCATGCGTGCCGCCCGATTATGATGGAATGCATTCACGAGCTGGCTAGTCTCCGCCCTATCGGAAGGGGGTGGAGGTAGGAGAGGGATATGCCACTTGGCATTGTCTTGGGCCCTTTAAAGTATTTTTACACATTATTATAACTAGGAGCATGCTAGTGTGTTTGGCTTTCGTACTGCATTAGAGCATCTTTATTAGGTATAGCACATACTATGTGGCCTCAGCGAGGACTACCGGTCCCGCATGAGTGGCTCGATCTGACTCCTTTCCCCGTTCTTTTTTTAAGGTATTTTCTGCAGATTTTGATTGCTCGATGTCTATGGGACGGGGTTCCCTTTTGGTGAATCGAAGAACCTGGCTAATTCTCTAACTTGGTGTAAATGGTAATAATTCGCTTACGTTTTGGTTTTGACCCGGCTCTGCCGTGAAACTTTGTATCTTAACTTTGTTTCCGCTTTACTTTCATTTGAACTGAATTTCGCGACATAGTCTTAGGACAGGTTAAGGGTACCCAATGGCCCTTCGAGGTTTTTAGGGTTTGAAATCCCTCTTTCTACTAATCTTAAATGAGTTTGAAACCTCGACCCGTACCTGGATTGCAAGATCCGAACAAGGGATTTTATCCCTTGAAACGTAACCCGGAAATTATAATTCTGGGCCGTTACAATGACATTAATAAAAAATTTCAATAGGGGTCATTTTTTTCAAATTTTTGGAAAACATGCATATAAGCACATAAATTAATAACGAATTCCAAAATAGCCATGTATAAGCAATTCATGAAATAAATGCACAAATAATGTCAAATATGGAAAATATGCACAAAGTAAGCCCTTCCCCCACCCCATACTTAAACATTACAGTGTCCTCACTGTATATAAACAAGCGTAAAGAAAGAAACTCACTAGACAGATGTCCAGGATTCCAAAAATCGAGTGAAAATGCTTGGGCCAAGTCCGATTTAGCTTGCTTCTATCCCCATGGACCTTAAAAATATAGAAGACATATACCCACAATAGAAAAACTAAAAGGTTCAAAACCAAAAGACAAAAAGCAACAATGTCCAAAAGTCCCAAAAATAAATGTCTATTTACAAGCACTAGATTTCATAGTCGCTAGACCGACTTCTTCATTAAGAATTAGCCTGGCTCATCTTTGTCCGGAGGTATAGGTGGATCTGGTGGTTCCTCCGGTGGTGGGAAGCGTGGGATGTCATCCGGGGGCATCATATGAAGAAGCTTAAACCTCCCCGAGTGGGCGCTCCATGGCTCCACCCATTCATCTTCCCTGGCTCGAGCTAGCATGTATAAGGGAAGATATAAAGAAAATATACATACCTCATCATCATACCTCTTCCACTTCATAGGTTGACTTGGTTGCGCGTCTTCACCACAGCAAAACGGTGGAGTGGGAAGAGATATTCCCACCTCATCATGCAGAGCTTCATGCCACTTTGCTAGGACCCCATACTTGAATATGAACATCGGTTGCTCAAAATCATCGGGGATAGCCTTCACTTTGTAAGGCAAAAGAGATCTTGGAATGCCTTGGGCAACAATGTCCAACTTCTTCTCTTCTAGTGCTTCTTCTTCTTGGGGTCCTTCAAATGGTTTTCAAAGATAGATTGCAAAGGTGGAATCGAGATCGGGGAAGGACATACCTGGGTTTCTGTAATGTGGTCGACGTCGACTATGGGGTAATCGACTAGCGTTTTCTTCGTCTTGTGCTCAGCAACTCCATGTCGGCCAACAGAACACATGTCGACTTGGGCTGTCCTAGATATCGAGTAAAGTTACTCGATATCGACTAACTTCTGCTCGGCTCCCCAGTGCTCAGCTTCGTCGATCTCGGTTCCGGACATGGAAATCGACCAAGTGTTTTCTCGATATCGACTAATTCTTGGCGATATCGACTAACCTGCTCCAGCTCCCAGCTTCTCTTGTCGATTTCTGGGGTCTTTACTCGATCTGGGTTACTCGATATCGAGTAAAACAACTCGATATCAACTAAGTCTCTCAGCTTTCTGCTCTATTCTTGAAACGCACTTTCCCCAGTCCTCGTTCGTCGGATTGACGCATATGACCATGCGTTGGAAAGCTCATTCCGAGGGCTACAACTCTCATGAAGGCATCAAAGCTTGATTCAGAATGAAGAATGGTGAAAAATGGCCTTTTCTCCGGCTGCACCATTCTTAGCTTCTCCATGAGTTTCCTTTAAGCTCCAAAGTGCGTCCGATTTCTGCGAAATATAACCAAAACTTGTGTAGACCTCTATATATTGCAAATAAGTGTAAACTACACAGATTCTGTATTATTCTAACCCAATATGCATGAAATGCATGCAGAAATAGATATAAAAGTACATGTAAAACATGGCGAATTAGGCTCACATCACAGCAGCTGAAAAATAAAAAATAATAATAAAGACAAGGAAAGAATTTACAAAGAAGATATGGGAAGTTAAACGCAAAAATCCCACAAAACGCGAAAACTGCTCAGGATAATCAATCGCCTGGAAGAAAGCCCATCGAGGTCCTAGCTCAGATGCCACGTCAGCCCTAAATGCTAAAGGAGGGACTATAATGGATCCTCGCATCACGAGAAAAGCAAGGGGAAAACAGTAGTTTATTCTTTCATGTCCCATCACTCAGGAGGAAACAGTCAAATAAATAGGGAAGAGGTGCATGCATGACGCGCAACAGGTAACACAGTAGCACAAGGCACGCATCCTCTCTTTTCTGAAATCAAGATTCATTTTATTGCTAAACGATTGACCATCTTGCTGAATATCGATGAACATCTTAAAAGAGACCCTTAAAATGACCAAGAGTAATTCGGAAAAGAAAAACTAAATTGATTACCCCTCGACAAAAGGCGATAAAAACAAGGACGGAGATATTCACTCAGCAAGTATAAAACACACAAGAATGACCCAAGTAATAAACGCCCTCAAAAATGGATCCAGGGTTACCACCAAGGGCTTTCTACAGGGTCATCATGAGAGAGGAACAACTCCAAACACTCCGACTCCCGCTCATGTATGTGCTAATCGATGAAGATGCTCACACTCAAGCCAGGCTCTGGTCTCGCTCCAACCAGGAGCACGAAGTAAAGGTAGAAAGAGATGGAGACGGCCTTTTCTGGTTGACACAAGGGTGGCGCGACTTCACACAGGCAAATCGAGTCAATGTAGGATCAGCTCTGATTTTCACCTACATGGGAGATTCCATCTTTGAAGTTGACGTCGTCAGTCCTAGACACGGCCATAGGTCCGACCCGCCGGGTCGATGGGTCGGACCCGCCGGGTCGATAACCCAGGGAGGGTGACCCTAACCCTGACCCGGGGTTGGGACGGATCGGCGGGTTGGTTGACCCGGCGGGTCAGCGGGTCGGACTTCCGGGTCGGCCACTTGGCAGGGGAGGGTGGAAATGGGTCGGGCCCGGCGGGTCAGGCCGAGTTGGGTTTTATTTTTTAAAAATTTTCGGATGTATTTATTGTGATGTGTGAATTGTGATGAATTTCGTTAATATGGTTTTGATGGTTTGTGACTTTGTGGGTATTGGCTATTGGGGAATAAAAAAAAAAGAGGGAAGAAGGGCTTGAATCGGTTTTCCAATTGCCTACGTATCCTCCCGGGGGAGAGGAATTAAAGACCACGTAGTTCTTTACCTGTTGTTTGAACCCCGCTTACCTATTCGTCTATTCGTCGGTATCGGATTGGCGCTGGCTATGGGGATCGACGACTCCACCGTCCACGGAGGACCCGACTGATTCCGAGTCCACTCCATCATCTTGCTCTGACCCGGTGTTAAGGAAGTTCCTCCGAATTCTCATCTCATCCCTCTTCCAATCGGCGAGGCATACTTGTGCTTCGAGGTTCTCAGGGAGCAAGTTTGATCTCTTCTCGGTAAGAATTTGGCCCCCTCGGCTGAATAATTGTTCCACTTCAACGGTGGACCAAGGGGCTCCTAGTATTTGTCGAGCGATCACCTGCAAGGTCGAAAATCGTTGTCTTTCTACTCGGCCCAACCATTCTAAAATATCGAAATCTTCATCTTCATCACTGCGAAATTCAAAGTTAGTAGACAAGTATTCGTCGAGCTCCGAGTGCGGGCTCGGCGAGGACCTCGACCTCTTTGTGCCAAAAATATCTCTGGCAAGAGCCTTAGTTCGAGCGGTAATACTAGTGCGGGCGGATCCGCTCGAGCTTGAAGGCGCAGGAGGAGGAATGTTAGGCGCTCTAGCGCCTATAGAAAAATGAGTATATAATGCTTCAAGTATTCCCCTAACTATAGCAACTATAATTGAAACATTGCAATCAGGATCATCTTGGATATCGAGCGTGGGAAAGTAGTTTTCTAAAAACTTTTGAAGCCCAGTTAATTTGTATCTAGGGTCGAAACAACAAGCTACGAGGAAAAGATCAGGAATAACTTTGTAATAAGACAATCATTTCTCCCGCATGGTGAAAACAGCGTCGGATATGCATTGCACTTGAAGCCCGTCCTGGAGGGCTATGGCAATGTTCATCGCGACAAAACATAAAACACTAGAAGTACGAATGTAAGCATGACTAAAAGTTTCGGTTGCATCGTTGAAAACCTTGAAAACCTCAATTATATCTCCAGCCACAACCCACACATCCCTAAAAATGTTTGAATCTGGGATGTGTTGGGTGGCAAAAGCGGAAAGAACTTCTCTATATTGATAAGAATCATAAATCATTCTGTATGTAGAGTTCCACCGAGTGCTAACATCTCGGGAGAAGTTTTTCGGGCGAAGGTTGTTAGATCGGCAAAATTGGCGCCATCGAATAGGTTCGGTAATCTGTTGTAAATACGTTAAACCATCTTGAACACATAATTTTAAGATATGAGGTGCGCAACGAATATGGAAAAATCTCCCCCCTATCACGGGCTGGCAATATTGTGTTAACTCTGGGATAGAGGCGGTGTTGGCGGATACGTTGTCAAAACCGATTGAAAAAACTCTTTGAGTCAATTTATACTCTTGTAAAACTCTTAAAAGAACCGTAGCTATGTTACGGGTCGTGTGGGCCTCGTCAAAAACTCGAAAAGCCAAAACTCGTTTGTGTAAAATGAACCGTTCATCCACCCAATGACAAGTAACACCCATATATGAGTGGTGTTGTCAATGGTCGGTCCAAATATCACTACAAATTGAAACATGTAAATCGCTATGTTTTTGAAAATATTCAATTAATTCAGCTTTGCGGGTGTTATACCTTTTTATCATTTTCCTCTTAACCATGTTTCGACTCATAGGTTGCCAAGCTGGCTGAACATTTTCCGTAATAAATTCGTTGAAACTTAAACGTTGTGCAAAACTATAAGCTAGGCCTTCAGCCGCTATCATTTCAGCAAAGTTATCACTACAACTAGCATAATCATAACTCCATAAACCAGGGGGTTGAGAGGAAGTAGTTGCGTACGCGGAAAGTTGTGTTTGGCCTTTCGCCAAGCCGAGTTTCTCCGGATGCTTCGATTCGATATGACGTCCATAGTTGCCATATCCGTTCCCCTTCTTGTGTTTGTAGACCTTCGGGCAGAAGTTGCACTTGACAGAGGAATAGTTTTTGCCCCATCCCGGTGCAGGCGGGCCCTTCGTGAACCAAAATTTCATTGTGGGGGCCCTAAAAGCGACTGGTTGCGAGTCGGTGGGGTCGCCGTCGGGTGTGGCGTCGGGATCGGCCTCGGCCTCCAAACTGGACTCCTGAGTCGGGATGGTTGAGGGCGTGAAGGGAGTTCCTAGAGGGGCAACTTCCTCTTCCTCAATCCCCGGATGCTCATCGAGTAGTGCCTGATCCCGACGTCGTCGGGATCCGCCCGCTCCAGGTCCAGAAACAGAGGCACTACGTCGAAGGCTAGGCTCCGGTTGGTGACCCGATCCCGAGCCGCTTCCACCCCTGCTTGAAGACGGGGCTCCGCTAACGCTCCTTCGACCTCGTGAAAGCATTTTCAATAAAATTGGATTAGATATTTATTAAAATAATATAAATATGTAATTAAGACAAATGACAACATAATGAAAATAAAGAAAGAGATGATAGAAGTAGGATTTGGTGATGCGAAGCGCCGAATTCTCGGAATTCTTTATTCGTGAACCACCGACTTCCAACTTCCTCGATTCTTGAGCGATTAGAGAGTAGGAGATGTGAGGAGATGGTGTGATGAAAATGGGAGGGAATGGGTAGTATTTATAGGGAAAATGGGGTGGAATTTGGCCGGGTCCAACGGTCGACCCGCCGGGTCCAACGTTCGACCCGGCGGGTCAGCCATTGCTTTTTCAAAAAAAAGGGTTGTTGCCTCTATTTTTTTTTTAATTTGCCGACCACACCATTGGCTTGGCTGGCCAGGTGGGTTTTTGTAATTTTTTTTATTTTTTCAATTATTTCCTTTTGTCATTGTATCATATAAAATGTGTTAGTATTTTTTAAAATTCTAAGGTTGTTATTTTGATATGTTTAGCCGTTTTTAGGTGTATTAATTTATATGTTGGTTAGTTAAAAAACAAAATAATACACACATAACACACAATCTTATTACAAACCGAACAACGATTACAAACTCGTACCGGATTCATTGTCCGGTCGATATCGGGCTCGGCGATTCATCACGTCATGCGTGAGATTACAACCTAAAACACGAACTTACTTCCTACTTTATTTACTTCTTAAGTTCTTCATACGTTCATATTTGAAGAACATCGTAAACCTAACACACCACAAGACTAAAATACTAATTACTTATTACCCGACGATCCCAATGCTTGGACTTCTTTGTCGGGATGCTTCTTGGCAAGATGATTCCTCAAGTTTCCAAAACAGAGGTTGTTAGTGATCTTGTACTTCTGACCACAATAGCAACACTCCGCTTCAGGCGCTCCTGTCTTGCCCAGGGCTTGGACTACTTTCTTGAAATGATGATCAAACAAGTCGGACGAGCTCGGCGTCGAGGATCCGCTTTTGCCTTCTTTGCTGGCCATTACGACGGGATTGAATGAAATATGAGTGATTTGATTGATTGATGTGTAAGAAAAATGAATTGGAGAAGAATATATGCCTATTTATAGGCTCGAGCCTACGTTCAAACCCGAGCAACGGCTATATTTAAAAAAAAATGGTCAAATTGTGGGCCCCACTTCCAACGGCTTTTTTTTCAAATTTCACAACCCGGCGGGTCAGACGTGTCGACCCGCCGGGTCACGGGTTCTCATTCACGCGACCCTAATCCTAACCCTCAACCCTTCCCGACCCTCGGACCCGTGGACCCTGACCCGGCAGGTCATCGACCCGACGGGTCACGGGTCGACCCGCCCGACCCGTGACCCGTGGCCGTGTCTAGCCGTTTCTATTTCGTGTACCGCATCACCAACCCTAGTATGGTGTATTAGGTTTAAAAGGATCGAACCACTTAAGAGTTTCTGCATGTTACCTTTTATTATGAATAATAAGAGATTCCCTTTTTAGCCTATTTAAAATCACAAAACATGACAGATAGTGAAAGAAAATCATGATTCCCCTCCAAGTCGTTCGCGGAGGTGTAACCCATAAATAAATTAAAATCTCTTACAACACATCATCGGAAAAGCTCAGTTTGAACCACATGAAGAGGAAACAGAGCTAATATTAGCCTCATTTTCATCCCCAATCTCGCGACGCGGGCAAACCTTAAAAGAAACATTGCCCTTATGAAAAACATCATGGCACTACCTATCCCGAGATGGTGAAGGGCGAGAAACTCGTCCCATCCCCTGTCAATCTGAAAAAGGCCGTTCTCGCTCCAAGAAACGGCCACTGGGAAGTCGCGGACCAGATACGAAGAGAGAAAAGCCCATCTGGGCGGTAGCAGCCCATATTCAGCCTCAAATTGAGGGGGCATAACCTGCGCGCAAACGAAAGATAAAATTCGGAGAAGACAGCCTAAACTTTTGATGTCTCCAAAGTAGCCATGTCTTTATGCATATTTTAGTTCCATATTCTTTACATTTTGCATATTTCGGGTTGGGAGTATGTCGGATTTATGTAGTATATGCATATTTATCAGAAATGGAGATCTACATAAGTTTCTGTTTAATATTGCAGAATATGGAAACATTTCGGAAGAAAACCCAGAAGCGAGAGCCGGAGCTCAAAGCTACTCGACATCGACTAGCCTTAGTCGATCTCGACAAGCCATGCCTAGACACCTGCCAGAATCGAGGAGCATAGGTCGAGAAGCTGAAGACGAAGAACCTGACTCCACATCCTCCTCGAGATCGAGTGCCGCAACTCGAGATCGACAAGACCTCGGAGAACAACCCGGAGTCGAGGAAAGCCTGCCCGAGGAGACTAAGGAAAAGAGTACCCGACCTGGCGCCCATACACATTACTCGATGTCGAGGACCCAACTCGATGTCGACGAAGCAGCTGAAGACCATGTTCGAGCATGTCGAGAAGGGTTCCTCGACAACACCAGAAAGCCAGTCGATGACCCAACTCTACTCGATGTCGACAAGGGGTCCTCGAGATCGACGAGCGCCAGGAGCCATGTCCGAGTCTGTCGAGGACCAGCTAGCCGAGACGACTAAGCCGAGCCAGTCGACCAGCTTTCCTACTCGAGATCCAGTACGCCGTACTCGAGATCAACGACGGTTCCAGAAGCCACGTTACTCGGTTTGACGAATCCTACTCGGTTTGGAATTGCTTGGGCCCGAAGATTGCCGATTCTATCCGGAAATTGTCAAGATACATCATGGAAGGAGAAGATCTATCCACTTTAATACTTTTAGATATATTTCCCTTTTAGATTTAAATTCTTTGTTGCTTTTATTTATCATTATGCTTTTAGATATAGTTTTAGATATAGATAAAGATTTCTATCCTTGAATAGCAAGGTTTAGAAGCCTATAAAAAAAGCCCATGGGGCTGATTTTTATATTCAATTTTCAGAGAGAAGTAAGTAGAAGTAGAGAGAGAGAGTGAGCGGCCGATTGGAGTTGTGAAGCGAGAGCGGAATTGGCTTCAAGCGGTTGTAAACTTTGGTTTATTTTAATGCAATTAGTTTTCTTTCAATCGATGATGTCTGAGTTTGCGATGAAGCGCGAGTAGTCCACCCACTTCTAGGGTTGGGGCGAGCCCGACGATAGCCATGCACGTTTGAGGTAAAGATCCGACCTTTATCATGTTTTGAGCATCTACTACTTGTTTTTGTGTTTATTACCCATCTAATGGAGATCCATGTTAACAACTTGGATTGTAAACATAAAATCGATAGAGACAATTAGGGTTTCTTGAAAGAGTTGTCTAATTGTTGGAAAAGGCGAAAGCTTGTCCTTTGATGCAATTCACATGATTATCTGTTTTGTCTCTGCCTTATGCATGCTTGGTTATCGTTGTTGCAAACCCCAATCTTGGAAGTCTTTTACATACATTTTATTTCGAGAGTCCCAAAGCATTTGTTTTTACTTTTGTTTCGATTTATTTTTATGCCCTTACTCGATCTCGACCAAGCCTGGTCGACCTCGAGTTACTGATCTTCGATCTAGCATCGTTGAAGCTTCTGTGTGCTGGTACTCGACAAATCCCAACTCGAAGTCGACAAGGACTCTACTCGATATCGAGTACCCTCTGGTCGATATCGACAAGCCCCTATGCTTGCTGCTGCGCTGTGTTCGACTGTCCGATCTTCTGCCGAGTTGCTGTACTCGAGATCGAGGACACTGTAGTCGACTTCCGTGAGATTTCTCCGCTGCCTAGGATCCGCTGACACGCTTCCTCGTGGATCGATCCTGACTTCCCGCTGCTGCATCAGGAGGAGGTCTTGTAATTATTTGCAAGGGACGGAATCTGGTTTGCTGTACTTTACTTTATATTTTATTTGTATACTCGATTTCCTCCTACAACAACTTTCTAAGAAAAAGCAAAGAAAACTCACCAGTCGAAAACGTTGATCCACATTTTCGATCTTTTGAAAAAAGGCCAAAGGGTTAAAACCTCCCAAAGAAATGACGCGTATGAAAACGTAATTAATCGTCAACACATGAGAAGCAGTAAGTATTACAGGAGGATTGAGACCTTAAAAAGAAAAAATCCCCTCTTACGAGCTAAGGACGAGTGGAAAAAGGTTTGTGCATTCGGACCAACCTACTCAACACTTGGAGAAAAGATCAGAGCATTAACAGGTAAAAATATACAGGAATACGAAACTTCATCCAAAGAGATCTTAAGCCCAACTTCACAAAAAACCAGTATCTCATAGGGGCGCCAAAAAAGGGAACCAACACAGGTTCTCAAGTCTAGAAAAGTTTCATTCCCAAACTACCAAACTAAAACTAATACATCAAAGATCAAATTGCGGTGGTCGTCGTTTCAATTTCGTCGCCAGCATCCTCGGCATCTTCATCCTAGGAATATGATTCTTCTACGACCATCTCCTCCTTTGAAAGCCCCCAATCGGCACTGGTCATGCTTGGCTCAAATTTCTCTAAGGGAACTCCAGGATGAGCTGCCGAACGTGCTACGCTTTGGTTAATCCCAGCGACCATTCCCTTCCGAAAGTAGCTAAAACATTTGTCCTTTAAAAGGCTAACGCCTTTTGGAGTCTGGAGATAAGTTTTGGCTACAGAAGATAGAAAAGATACACCAGCTTCAGTTTTAACCCACTCAGAGGATAAATAAGCTAAACCCTCGGGACTTTGATTCCATTGAAGAGCCACATCTTGATCCGAGCGCGCTTTGATATTATCAAGCTCCTGTTTAGTGATGGATTGCTCCTCACGGAGGATAGAAAAATCTTCCTCCATCTTATCAATACTGGCCTGCTTTCTTTGAAGATGCTCCCGCGAACACCCTTCTGCAACCTCAAGTTCTTTCACGCGTGAATTGGCAACGTCCAAAGAAGTTTTCAGATCATCGCGTTCTTTCTTCCAAACCTTCATAGCTTCTTTTTGTGTCTGCAATTCTTCATGAAGTTCCACGGACCTCTTTTTAAACTTCTCAACCGAAGCTGGGTCACCAACGGTGTTCCCAAGGATCTGTAGCTGGTGACACAATCTCTTAATCTCCTCGTCTTTCTTACTAATTCTCTCTTCGCCGCACACCAAACGTCTTTCGACGTCCTGTTGGATCACCCTCAGCTGAAACCAAAAACAATTCGAACAAGACAAAGAAGAAAAAGGCCAGAGTTAAACCGCGTCGGATTTTTTCTAAAAACAAAAAAAGGTAACTTGTGGAAAAAAAAACTTACCCACTGGTTAAGACGGTCGAAGTTAGTTGAAAGATTAACAACATCTAATCGCTTAACATACCATTGCTTAGGAAAGCAACACTTCTTGGCAGGAAAGGCAAGACCTCGCAGGTCAACCATATCAAAACCAAGAATGGGAAACTCGCGAAGAGTCGCTTCACCCTCAAAAAAGAGCCCCGTTTCATCCGCGGCAAACGGCCCAACAACTATGTTAACTTTTCTCTTCTTCTTGGAAGTTTCAGGAGCAGATGGACGAACACATTTCTCCCGAGATATAGGAACTAATGAAGAGGACCCTACAAGAGCGCCAGTTTCTCCTGCTATGGTCATATCAACGATCGGAGCCACCTCAGGAACTGAGAGAGGGGCAAGGGGATCACGGATATCTGAACTCGTCTTCTTTTTCTTTTCAGATCTTGCTTTATGATGCTTCAAAAGAGAGTCCAAAGCCATTGTATCTGAATACAAAAACATCCAAAGATAAATAAACTATCAAAATGAACCAAATTTAGAACGCAAAAACTAAAACTCTCAAAGAGATAATGAAAACAAAGGAGACACCTAGTCGCGGATGGGGAAGACTCAAACCAGCCATCTCAAGACGCAATGCAGAAAGCATCTTAGACCAGGGGAACCTACGTGTGTGAGAAAACGATTGTTTAAACTCAGAAAGGTTGGGAACATTCGGTTTTTTCACAGGGAAAAAGCGCCCTGGGAACAATCTGTCACGTACCAGGAACCACTTATATTTCCAATTAGGCTTACTAGAAAGCCTCTCCATATACCTCATCACAAAGCTAGTAAAAAACATCCAACCGTTGGGAACAATCTGAGCAGGGCTTAAGTTGTATTCACTCAAGAACTCCAAGAAAAAGGGATGTAAGGGAAGTCGAAAACCCTGAGAGAAGCTGGCCGCGTAAACAACCAAACAATCCTCATAAGCGTTCAAACAACCTCCCCCCTCCTCAGGAAGACAAAACTCCAGCCCCGCAGGCGATGGAAAGACTCAAGAGATGGCGTCAAGATCAGCCAATCCGAGCAAAGTAGTACATCCCCTTAGTTCCTCCACAGGAGATCGCCACGGGTGAATCCTTTCAGCTACAACTAACGGGCGGTCAGACGGAGGCGTCTGAGGCTTAAAATCTCCAAGAAAAAGACAAGTGTCTAAATCCCTTAGGTCATACAAATGGGTATCCAAATCAGTCAAGTTTTCTTTGGAACGGATCCTTTTCGGAGTTTCCGCTACACCAATAGGGGAAGCTTCGTAAGGAATCCAAACAGTTTCAAACTCTTGATCAGCGTCCACAGGATGAGAAGTGGAAGAAAGACCCACGTCCTCGGAAGAACAAGCAACTGATCCACCCCCATCTCCAGAATTTTCATCTCCCGCGCATCCCTTCGAAGAAGAAGAAACTGTGTAAGGAGAAGAATAGTAATCAGGGTTAGTACGCTTCCGGCACCTTCTCACCTTAATAGGGCTGCCTATAGGACCAACCCGATTTGGAGTCGATGTAGATGTGGCGGAAGATGATCCTGATGAGATACCACCAGAGCTAGAAGAAGAACTCTCAGAAGAAGAGGAAAGAGATCCTGATGAGTTTGACGCGGTTGAGAAGACGAAGCGACATCATCTCTCCACCCTTCTCCTCTCTCAAAATCATCCAACACATCATGCTCTCCGCTGAGATTAGCCATTCCCAAAGAAACTAGAGAAAATTGTATGAAGATTTACTTACGCGAAACAAAACATCGATCAAAAACAGATTCAGAGACAAAATCCCATCCTAATTCTCGATCTACCTATCAAGAAAATCGAAGGATTGAAAAGAAAAAAGAACCCAAGGAACAAATCAAAACAAGAAGAAATACCTCGAATACCAGGAAGAACTTTGCCGAAAACTTCAAACAAGCAGCGGTCGGAGACCGGAGACCACCACCGGAAAACCAAACAACAGATAAGAACAAAAAATTTCTGAGAATCATAAGAAGACAAATGTGAAGTAAAAAAGAACGGAACGGGTAACTTATAGGAAAATTACCGACTTTTGAAATTCCATAGATAAGATGGGCCTAATGGGCCTTTAATGGGCCAGCGCAAGAAAGTAAAAAGCCCATCATCGGCGGGTCGACACAAGGATAAGACATCCATAAAGATTCAGATGTTTTCTATACTAGAGTTATCGGCCCGCGTCAATCCCGGAGAGGATCGACCCAGCCCGAGGAGCTGTGACGAAACCAAGAATAAAAAACATCTAGATAAATATAAAATAGTTGAAACAAAAGGCAAAAGGGTCATAAAATATCAGCGACCCCAAGTAAAAACAAAGTCATCTGCGGATTATCCATCCAACGAGAACTTTCATCCGCATAAGTCGTCCCATCCGCGGACGGAAGAGGGTAGTATGTGTCAAGCATGCCCTCATCCCACGAGTTGAACACGTGTCGAACAACAAACCCCACGTGGCAAAACATCCCCATACCACCCATCGCCTATAAAAGGGAAGAAAAAATACCAAGAAGGGGGGGCCCGAATGGTAGAGAAGGGGAAAAAATAAGCGGACCTGGATCAAATGTCCTGAAAAGAGTAAGGAAGAAGAAGAGAAGAGAGAGAGAGAGAGAGAGAGAGAGAGAGAGAGAGAGAGAGAGAGAGAGAACCAAGGATATCTAAAACTCTTACAAGGCAAATGAACCGTTCCGGGGACTAGTGACAAACTCATTCGCGGGTAGCTAGTTTTGACTCATCTTTGCTGTTTAGGAGCCCGAAGTGAGAATCAAGAACTTGTGACCGTCAAGCCCTAAAGTGAGAAAACGGTGACAGGTAAATAGTCGACCCACACTTCATCTGAAGTAACCTCGATAAGGGAGCGATATCTATGAAAGCCAAAATAAGATTATTCCCGCAACACAGGTTGGGCCGTGTCGTTTATTTCGGCACGAGTCAGGTAAGCCCGTTGGGAATACGGACGACCCTTCAGGACTTATTCCCGGGTCCCACTAAAAATGGAGACCTTATTTAGAACGAGTTTCTTCAGTGGTAACATAAGTAGTCTCGATGGGAGGAGCTATAACCAAGAAATATACAAGGGAGTGTTTTGAATTGTAATTTGTTCGACCGATATGGACTAAGGAATGGAAAACATAGACAACCAAACCCGCGAAAAGACAATTAGTCAGGCGAGCGATTGTAGACATTGAAAGGGAGACTTATTGCCCAGAATATAAGAGTAGGAAGACGATTGTGAAGATATATGGAAGTGTGGAAGGCATGCTCCCAAAACTCAGGCGGAAGGAGAGAGTGAGCAAGGAGGGTAAGCCCTTTTTCTTGGATGGTACAATTTCGGCATTCAACCATTTCATTTTGAGATGGGGTATGAGGGCATGAAATGCGGTGTATGATACCCTTCTGAGAGAGAAGATTGGTAAGGTTGCGAAACTCGCCACCTTAATCAGTATGGAGTTCTTTGATGGAAGCTTGAAATTGAGTGAGAATCATGGTTTGGAATAATTTGAAAAATTCAAGCACTTGAGATTTATGGCTCATAACATAGATCCATGTAAAGTGAGTACAATCTTCAACAAAAAGCACAATGTACCGGCTACCATTGATAGATAAAGAAGGTGTAGTACCCAATACATCAGAGTAAACAAGTTCAAACGGACGAGTTTTGGGGACATGAGATGAGTGTTACCATTGCCAAAGGCTAGTTGATCATTACCATGATATTCAGAATCAATGGACATCTTGCTGAAGTCACCAGTCACATGATCCATAGAGCATGTATTGAAGTACCAAGCATGGTCGTGAATGGTGGATTGAGATGTTATACGTATATGCGACAGGGCTAGGTGGAGGTGTCTGATTAAGGCGATACTGAGGATGCCTTGACGGAAAGGTCTGAACGTTGAGGCGACTGAAGCAGTCTTTGGAGAGATGTCTAAAATGCTCGTAGATCTGACAACGATAGCGAGGGTGAGCCGGGTGATCAAGGTCGCCAGATTGACGATTAGAATGGCGAGAGGAAGAGCAATCTACAAGAGGTCGAGAAGGGGGTTGGCGTGATGACTGGCGGGACGAAGGTCGATTTGAAGACCCTCGGCGTGATTGCCCCGGTTGGGAGGCGGCTAATATCCAAGCCTCATCAGCCATGCGTTCCTCCTCTCTAAGGAGATAGCCGAGTAGGTTATCGGGATCCAGAGTATCAAGTTTGATGTTGAGGGCAACACGGAGCGGCCTATAGGACGAATCCAGGTTATGTAGGACAACCAAGATGAAATCGTCATCAGACACATGATGAGAGCAATCAACTAGAGAATCGACGATGTTGTGCTTCTGCTCGAAATACTCAATCATAGACAGGTTACCTTTTTTAAGAGTGTTGAGTTGTTGCTTGAGGTGCATTGACTGAGCGCGAGACTGCGCTTGAAAAATCCTCTCAATAGTAGTCCAGGCTTGAAAGGAAGTTTCAGACTTGGTGAGATAGTCAAGTAGTTGTTGCATGATGGTGGCCTGGTGTGGAGCCAAATGAGAACGAATTTGTCCCGTCGCTTCCATGTGAGAAAGGCAGGATTTGGGGATGTCGTCAACGGAAGAGAACTTAAGGTCGTCGGCGTGGTGATAGTGGTCGGAGGAGCCACATCAGAGGTGACGAAGGCTTTCAATTCAAAAGCATCCAGGGCATCCAAGACATTGGAACGCCATATAGAATAGTTGGTGCGGTCCAACTTGAAAGAGAAGATCGGAAAGTGAAGAGATCCAGAGAAGTCTCCATTAAGAGCAGCGGTGAGAAGAGAGGCACTAGCGGCGAGAAGGGAGGCGTTGGACTTCGATGATGAGCCGGTGTCGTTGCCGCCGGTGGGCGACGAGGAAGAGCCATGGGTGGGGGTGCTTTCAAAGGTAGACATGGTGATTAGGGTTTTGTTATAAAAAAAAAAAGGATTTTGCTCCGAGACCATAAAAGGATTTGAGGTTATGTATTTTATATATTTAGATTACGTAAAAGATATTTCAAAAGATATACACTATACAAATAAGGATAAATATATATATCTACAAATATGGATATAATAAAAGATAGATAGAAGTATATCTCTAATATGACTGCGCACATTGGTAGAATTGCATGTTCCTAGGGTTTTAATTAATTCGTAAGAATAATTACACCTTTTGTAGCAATCATAATTGAGTGAGTCTGTAAGGAGATCTTGATTTTGTAGGAAGATGACAGCTTGGTTAAATATCGGTTTCTAAGTTGTCAGGGTTGAGGGGATGACAACTTTCGACATATACTAGTTGTTTAGAAGGGTTAATATTGCCATTCTACCAACTACATTGGGACTTTGTGTTGTTTGTATGTTAAATTTTGCAGGGCTAAATATGCATATAAATAAATGTAAGGGATTGTTATGTCCGTAAGGAATGACAATCCATTTAAACCAATGTCGGAATAACTAATTGAGATTGAATAACTAGAAATTGAGTGAAGGATCGAGTATACCACCCAATGTTGCGAATTAGTAGATGAAACCACTTTTCTTCTATCTTTCATTCGTTCTTGTTAATATTATTGAATTGAGAAATACACAATGCAATTGGGATGCTTGGCTCTATGTGGGTTCGACCCCTTACTTTGCATGATATACTTGTTTGTTGGTTTGTGAATTATTCTTTGAGTCCTTGACGAAGGGAACCAACGACGACTTTCCCTCGTCAATGAAATTCAAATTAATTATAAAAAATAGTCTTAAGTTGCCTTCATATTTAAATTAATTACAAAATCTCTCCAAAATAATTTTTATTTAAAAAAATCATCACTTCTTGTATAAAAACATATTTACACTTAATTGTTGTTATCTAACCTCATAACTGCATTAATTAAAAAAAACTATCTCAAACCATATAATATAACTTAAATTTATTATTTAAATAAATTAATTGGACTATTTACATGTCATTAAAAGTCAATAAACACTTAAGCTTCTACTCCCAATTGATCTAGCTAATAAGCGGTTTAGGGTGATCTTCTGAGCAAAACTAGCACAACAAAGCAATTAAGAATGCATTATATATATATATATATATATATATATATATATATATATATATATATATATATATATATATATATATATATATATATATATATTGTTTTAAACCTAACAATTCAGTGGACAAACCAGTCTCTAGGGTAATAAGAAGAACCAATGAACAAGATAACCAACCATGTCAAGATAAGTAGATGAAACTAATCCCATCCTATTCACTCACTCTTTGTTACTTTGCTTTCATTGCTTTGATTTGTTTACAATCATCAACCAACTGCTTTGCTTTGTTCTCTCTCTCTTGCATAGTTGACAGGAAAATATACTAAATACATGCTCTCTGTGGGATCGACACCTGTACTTATTTGCTATACTAGTGTTGAATATTGATATTTATTTTTGCGAGAATGAACGACTAGTTCACCGCTCGTAAAATTTTGAATTATTCGATATACTAGTGTTGAATATTGATATTTATTTTTGCGAGAATGAACGACCAGTTCACCACCCGTAAAATTTTGAAGTCGTTGTCGGGGAGCACTGCTTAATTTAGTGTGTGTTTTCTTTGTTAGCTATTGTTGGGGATCTATCTGGCGGTCTTCAGCACCCTGCTACTAATCTATGAAAATGTTGAGCTTATATCAGACCCCACGAGAGAAGTTTCACCATTACCTTGAAAGAGTAGGACTATTCGTAAACAACGAAGGTGCTCATTTAATATATGGGTTAGTGATGTGTGTTTGGAAGGCACAACTCCCGAGATACAAACGCGCTTAATAGAAATGTCCCTAAGCTAGTGAACCTAAAAGCCCATGGAGATACATCATTATCACTTTGCAATTCAATTATTCGGGTTATTAGGTACTTTGCGACTGGTTGAGCATGAATATAAATCGAGCTCAAATCGAACTAAATTACATGAATACTGTAATCGAGCTCAAGCTCAGCTCGAGTATAAGCGAGATCGACTGAAGTATAAGCGAGCTCACACGAGCTCGAGCACCTTCTCCGGCTCACGAGTCGAGCTCGAGTACTTGCTTGGGCTCGTTTTCGTATGGAGCTCGAGCTCGGCTCGTTTAAATGAGCCGAGCTTGAACTCCAAATACTCGAGCCCATATATCACCCCTAGTTTCATCTCAAATAGATCAAAATCGATTTTTATAGAACACATCACCCTTGCACAAAATTGAACTAATAGACCAAGTAAAGCAAACGTACGTATAGAATTTCTATCAAATGAAAGTAAACACATCAAACAAAATGCAAGCAACTCAACAATTGATTTATTTTATTCCTTTGTCCAGATCGAAACAAATGAATGAACACAACTTTAATAACCAAAAATAAAAAGAAAATTGTGTGAAAAAAAAATGATAGGATGTAGAATAAGGGAAATGATTCAGTCTTGATCATCGAATCATCACTGGTAATAACTGTAGTGAAAATGCATAACGACACACCTATGTTCGATCTATTCCACCATTTTTCTTTTCCTTTTTTTTATGATCATTTAATTTACAAAAGAAAACAACAACAAAAATAAGAAGAAGAGGTGATACGAAACACATTGATCAATAATATTAACATTTGGGAAGATCTTCTGGCGGTGGCGACAAAGACTGGTTAGGGCTTTCTCCGTCGTCTACAACGAACGCCATTTTTAATCCCCATGTTGTGTGTACTTCCAGGTGACAATGCAAAAACCAAACCCCTGGTGTTAACATAAACTAACACGTTAAATAATATAGTGAAAATTTGAGAGAATATACCATTTTCAAGTTTTTTTTGGGTAATTATACCCTTTAGTTTTTCTTTTTAGTAATTATACTTTTTTATGGTGGATTTTACCTAAATACCCTTAATGTAGGATTTTGATCTTTTTAAAATAAAAATAAAAGTAAATAGATATAGATAAGATTTTATCTTTTTTAAAAAAAATTAAAATAAAAGTAAATAGATATAGATAAGATTTTATCTTTTTAAAATTAAAATAAAAGTAAATAGTTTTATAGATAAGATGATTTAGATTGTAGATAAGATTTTTTATGTTTTGAAAAGGAAAATTATTCGGATTATTGATTTGTACGTACAGACGTTACTTCTTCCATTAAAGGTTCAATTAATCATCTAGTGAATTGTTTAGGGTTACAAGTAATTCAATTTCGATTGTAACGTATTGTAACCAATTGTAACCCTAGAGTACTACAAGAAGCTTAATTATTGTAACCATTATTCTTGAAGTCTTAATTATTGAAACTGAGTACTGTAACCGATTGTAACCCTACAGTACTACAAGAAACTTAATTATTGTAACCATTAGATTGTAATTGTAACCGATTGTAACCCTATAGTACTACAAAAAACTTAATTATTATAACCATTATTCTTTAACTTCATTGAATTTCCATCTACCATAATCTAATTCCCAAGTACCGTCCTAGTACACCGTGAGAACAATTGCCTCCATCCTTGCAATCAAAAACCGATTACAACAAATTATTATATCTACAATTAAATTATTATTACAAAGCACATAATTCTTATAGTCCACTTATAATACTCATCTACGTTACAAAAGCACCCTTCATGTAACTACAATTATTTTAACTGATATTAGTTTCTCATGGTTACAATTACTGTATCTAATTGTAACCGTACTTGTAATCATTATTGTCACAATATTATAACTAATTCGTTTTATGTAGGTTGATTCTTGTAATTAATTACTTATACGTAATTTCCAACGTAACTAACCTCATTGTTAAGGTTGTAATACGTTACAATAAATACACACGCTAGATTGTAACTAAATAATTGTAACCTAAATACGCACGATAGATTGTAACCAAGTAATTGTAATCAATATGGTAACTAATTTATTGGAGCTTGTAGGCAATTCGATTCTTGTAATTAATTAATTGTATCTAATTTGTATCGTAACTAACTTCATTGTTAGGGTTTTTATAGGTTACAATAAATACATACCATATATTTCAATAATGATAGGTTCTAAATACACAAAATAATTTGCTAATGATGATTGTAATCAATGGCGGCAAGATTTATATATAGCTGTAATTGTAATTGATGTCCGCCTAGGCGCCCAGCAAAATAGTACTCCGTAACTCCGTAATATATCAATTGCTATATGGGTATTAGGACTTGTATCGATTACGAAATATACGGACTAGTACTCCTATCGATTACGACTATATACGTACTAGCTAGGTCTTCTATCGATTACGGCTAATCGATTAATTGTCCAATTAAATTTTACCCGGTATAATATTACGGATAGCATTCTAATAATAATCTCAAACTATGAACTATACGACAAGAATTATAGCACAAAAAAATAACCACATACCTTTAATCTTAAAGCACCAAAATAAATTAATTGTTGAGAAGAACGTATTGAACGATTAGCCCTACTTGTAATCAATTTGGGAAGAAGAAGTCAGTTAGACGTGATTTAAAGAAGTTATCTCTAGGGGCAAATCAGTCATCAAAAATAAAAAAAGGTACAATTACCAAAAAAAAACTTTCATTGGTATAATTACCCATTAAAAACTTAAAAATGGTATATTAACCTAATTATCCCAATAATATATTGGCGCAATTTAGAATTGAATAAATATATCTACAAAATGGATAGAGTACGTAGATTTGCCTTAGGGTGAGTAATTTAATCCTCGGTTTTTCTATCCTATAGATTCCTAATTTGAAATTATATATATTTTAAATTTTAATGAATTTAGCTTTTTTTTAATTAGATTTCTAAAATCAACTTTTTTTTAAGTAGGAAATCTTTTGGAAAAATTTGGTGAAATATCCATTTAGGATTGTTAAGTAATTGTCCATATTGGGATGGATATTAAGTAAATGTCCATAAATTTTACTTAATTCCAACACTGCCCCTAGTATAAAGTAATGAAATAATTCCAACACTAACTCTCCATTCCCTTCTACCCCGTTCAGTTCATATCCTGTATGCACAAAAATTTCAAGTTCAGGTCGATCAGAGGGGAGTCCAATTAGCCTTCATCGTTTCTCTCTCCGAGATCGGGACAATTATCGTCTGCATCGCCTCCTTCATCTACCTCCTCGGCTTCTTGAGAATCGACTTCCTCCAATCGCTTGTCTCTCCTTGCGCCTCTGCTGAAGATGATTGGATCTCGTCATCACTGCCCTCCTCTCTCGAATCCAAGCTCAGGGACTGCTTCTGAGCGGCGAAACCATCGTGCGGCGCTCTAGAGGATGACGGGGCGGTTGCAGGAGGGGCGAAGATCTTGTTCGTGTGCCTCAGGAGTTTGTAGGGCTGCAGCACATCAGCGGCACCCTGACCAGGCGAGTTTAAGGCTCCCTCGTACTCATTCCGTAAGATTTGATCCTAGGGGCGAAGATCTTGTTTGTGTGCATGAGGAGAGAGAGGCGGTGGCTGTGTATCGATAATCAATTTGATTCTAGGTTTTGCTCTTTTTCCTTCGATCTGATCCTCTTTCGATGTTCTTCTTCGCTCAATCGTCTGTTTGCTTTCCCTTTTACTAATTCCGCTTTTCTGCAATTTTCCATTTTGCAAATCCGTTCAATTTGATGATATTTATGTGCTCTTCGTAGCATCTCCTAGCTTTTTTAGTGTGTTCAATTTGATGTTCTTCTTCGATCTGATCCTTTGAGACCTTCACTTCCACAAGTTAGTTATAATTACCCCTTTTTCGTTCTTCCATCGTATCTCTGATTCCAATTCCATTCCAATTGTCGAGTTTCACTGCCCATTTCTCTCCTATTGCTTCAATTTGATGATATTTATGCGCTCTTTGTAGTATCTCCTAGCTTCTTTGGTTGTTGATCAACTCAAGTTTCTAGCTCCTGTGTAGTAGTCACTATCATTTTGTGTTTACAATTACCGAATTTTTCTACTTATTTTTTTGTCACCGGAAAAAGTGTTATCGACAACTGTCACCAGAAGAAAATCAACCGTCATAAAAAAATCTATGTCACCAACAATTGTCGCAAGAAAAAAAATTCACCAACAATTGTCACCAGAAAAAAATAATCAATTGTCACCAAAAAAAATTCCCCCTTAACTGTCACCGGAAAAAATAAAATATCACAAAAAAAAAGTTAATTGTCTCCGAAATAATTGTTGGTGACACTATTTTATTATTGGTGACAACAGATTACTAAAGTAGGTTGGTGACAATAGGGGGTGTTGATAATGTTCTCTGTTTATGGATAATAGATTGGTGACAATGTTTATTTTTAGTTGGTAACAATTGGTTTGTGACAATGTTTGGTGACAGTGTTCACTTGTTGGTGAAAATAATTTGATGACAGTGTTTCATAGTTGTTGACAATAGGTTGGTGACAATGTTTTGGTGACAAATGGAATTTATGTTGTTATTTTTAGATTGGTGACAATTGGTAGAGTTATATATTCTGTTTTTGTGACAAATGGAATTTATGTTTTTATTTTTAGATTGATGACAATTGGTAGAGTTATATATTTTGTTTTGGCGACAAATGGAATTTATGTTGTTATTTTGTTGTCTTTTTTTAGATTGGTGACAATTAGTAGAGTTATATATTCTGTTTTGGTGAAAAATGGAATTTATATCTCATTTAGCTATAATGTAATTTTCATTATCCTTCTTTTCAATTGTAGTGGAAATTGTGGTATGTATACTATCAAATATATCGAGAGTCTTGCATTTCATGGGGGTATTGAAGCTATTTCAGACAAGTATATGGATGCGTATAGAGAGAGGATGACTATAGAAGGTCTTGCTATTTTGGATGTTAAGTATGAATCTCTCAACTGTTCCCCTTTGTTTTGATATTTTTGCAAGTTGATGTATTCTGACAATTAAGTATTACGAAGTTAAACTTTACATCGAATTTCATTTACTTAGGGTTATTATTGTAACAAAAATGCGTTAATATTAGATGAAAAATATGATGCCATTATAGTATTGTACATCGAATTATTCGTTTGTTCAAGTTTAGCCCCTCTAAGGTCTATGCTCCCCTAGTTCTAGGGTTTCAGTTTCGTAACAAAAATACGTTAATATTAGATGACAAATCTGATAATATTGATACTGTACACAAATTTTAGGGTTTAGGGTTTAGGATTTAAGACTAAACCCTAAACCCTAAACAATATTGTACATTAAATTTTTGTGTGCTCGGGTTTAGCCCATCTTAGGTCTATGATCCCCTTGTTCCAGGGTTTTAGTTTTGTAACAAAAAATGTGTTAGTATTAGATGACAAATGTGATAACATTAGCATTGTAAACATTTTAGTTTGATGAAAGTGCTTTGTAGTTGGTGACAATTGGTTGGTGACACTGTTTTGTCGTTGGTGACAATTAATTTCTAAAAATAGGTGGTTGACACTAGATATATTGGTGACAAAGTTTTGTAATTGGTGACAGTAGATTATTGACCAAAGCTTGATGAAAATAGGTTGGTTACACTGTTTTATTGTTGGTGTCAATAAATTACTGAAAAGAGGTTGGTGACAATGTTTTTTATAAGTTGGTGACAATACGGTTAATTAAACAATATGAAAACAACGTTATGTAGTTGGTGACAATGTCTTGGTTATGTACAATGTTATGGTGACAATTTTTTTAAGGTTACAATATCATGGTGACAATATATTGTCATCAACCTCGTCATTAATAGTTGTCACCAACAATTGTCATCATGAAAATCATCTATTAGCAGAAAAACCCCATTTGTCACCGAGGAAAAGTGTTACTGGCAACTGTCACTGGAAGAAAATCAATTGTCACCCAAATTTTTTTGTCACCAACAATTATCACAAGAAAAAAAGAAAATCAATTGTCACTAGAAAAGATTTTCCCCTAACTGTCACCGGAAAAAATAAAATGTCACAAAAAATCAATTGTCACCAGAATAATTGTCACAATTAACTGTCACCAGAAAAAAATACTCAACTGTAACCAAAAAATTGTCACCAAATGCAGGCATTGACCGGAATGGTCAATGTTGACTAGTCAATGTTAAAATTAAAAATGGTCAAAGGGGAAGGGGGAAGGCCGGAAGGGTTAGGGATGGGGAAGGAGGGGTATTTTTGGAAAAAATGGACATTTACTTAATTATGTAAAAAAAAAGTGAACATTTATTTAATTTTGACATGAAAAATGAATATTCACCAAATTTAACCTATTCCTTCTTGGGTACTTAAATGGGAATAGGATACAAAGACCCAATCATTGTAAATTAAATAATTTTCAGTAATTAAATAATTATATCACGTCAAATGAATCATTACGAAGTTAAATATAAATAAGGGTTCGTTTGGTTGGCAATGGAAAAACCCAGGAAGTAGCTAAAATATATGGAGTATGTGTTTGGTTGAATTTTTTTCCGCAGAAAAACACAGAAAATTAAATTCCTAGGAAGTTCAATTCCTCCATTTCAAATGAATTTAACTTACCTACTTTCCCCTAGGTAAGTTGCAATTCCCCAATTTTCTGTTTAAAATTTTTCAATTCCCCTATTTAATCATCTAAACTAAAAAGTTAACCAAACATATTTTCACAATTCACGTGAATTAGACTTCCTGAGAATTCAATTCCCATGAAATAAATTCCCAGTAATTTCAATTCCCACGTTCAACCAAACCAGCCCTTGAGTGTATTTGGGGAAAAAAAAAGTGAAATAGATAGATCGGGTGTACCTGGATTATCGGATCTGAAGCGGATGGCAACCCAACCACCGGTGGGGGCATCGACAGTGTTCCTCTCAACCGGATCCACCAAATTAAACGACATCGGATCCCGAACCGGGTCAAAATTCCCAACCCCCTTCCCCACGACGTAGAAATTGAAGCCGTGCAGGTGGGTGGGGTGGCTCTCCGGGGCGATCACACCCGTATCCTGCAAAACAATCTGCACACTCGAATTGAACGACAACCTGTAAAGCCTCGTCCCGTTCAGCGTCGCCAGGCCCCCCGTGTAGTTGCCGGTGTAGTTGAACACCGTTGCAGGCCTCCCCGGAAAATCCTCCGTGTACACGCCAGGGATCTTGAAGTAGTGGGCGTTCAGCAGAGCGATCGACGGCATCGTGAATGTCACGTTGTTGATGTCTCCGACGAGGCGGCTCCCGTTGGCGCAGGTGGCGCAGGGGTTCACTCCGACGCTCATGGTGAAGAAAAGGTCGTGGTCGACGGTGGCCGGAACCCTAGCCGGGTATTCCGGGGAGTTGAGGCTTCTAAGAGAGTCGGAGAAGGTTGCCTGGGACGCGGTGGCGTTGAGTGCAGGCATGGCAGTTGAGATCACTGCCGCCGTCGAGAGGTTTCCAGCAGATTTGTAGCGGAGGACGGCGTAGTTGGTAAGGTTGTCAACCCCGACGGGGGCGTCCATGAAGGAGGAAATGGCGACAGAGTAGGCTGACGGGGGCTGGTCGGCGGTGAGGAGGGCGTTGGTTGTCTGTCCGGGGGCGATGTAGATGGTGTCTGTGGGGAAGGGTTTGGTGTAGGAGGCGTCGACCTCAACTACGGTAAGGCGGTGGCCGGCGATCTTGAAGAAGAGCTCATCGTTCACCGCTGCGTTAACTATGCGGAGAAGGTAGGTCCTTCCTTTCTCAACGTCTAACCTGTACGGCTCTGTGCACCAAACCAAGCCGATTGATCTTGTTAATTATTTAAGTTTTTCAATCGATCATATGCTCATAAATAACCTATATTAGAAAATGACATTCAATATACCAACACAACGTAACAATCCCCTTGAAATATTGCAAAAAAAAAAAGGTGAAAAATATATTCTTTGATCAGAAGACAAAAAAAAGAAATGAATTGTCAGCTGAAAAAAAAAAACAAAGGAAAAGCAAAAAGGGAGACAATACGTTCAAAAGCCATCTAAAGGGAAATGGAGCTTCAGTTGAAAAGGGTAAGAGCTTCAAAATGTAAAAATACACATGAAAAATGAACACTTAAAATACAAAATTACCAAATAAACTTCACAAAATAAAAACAACTTCATTCATAAAAGCTAAAGTTACATTATCAAAGTTGGCAATTCTAAATATCTCCGATATATCGCCGATATTGACCCGATATATCGGGTCATAAAGGCTAAAGTTGCCTTATAAAAGTTGGCAATTCTAAATATCCCAGATATATCACCGATATTGACCTGATATATCGGCGTTGACCAGATATATCGTCGATATATCACGTTGACCGATCTTTTCACCCGATATGTCGATATCGTATCGTATTCTAAATATCTCCGATATATCGCCGATATATCTGGTATTTAGAACACTGCTTTCAGATATGAGTGTGAATAAGATGGTCATCTTCAAATTACACTACAACAACTGAACAACATAACTAAATTTACCCAATGTCAGGTTGTGTTTTCCAATAACCTTAATGACAATGGTAAGTCTTCTTTTAACACGCAAGAATGCAAGATTGTTTTAGGGTCACCATATTCTCTTTGGTTGACAAGAAAAAGCAAAGCTAGTAGCCACTACAACTATTAAACCCCTTCAATGGTGGCTTTTTAAAGTCCCCATGAGCTAATACTCAATAGCCTCCATACACTTAAATGCTTTTATAATGAAGACCCTATCAGTTATCTCCCCCATTTGCAATATAAATTAGGCGGGAATTTCATTGATCCACTTTGGCTTTTGAAAATTCCCTCCACTTAACCTATTATCCTGTACTGAAGGTCCGTTATGACTCGGGATCGGGGGTCGTGTGCACGTGTGCACTTGCGCTAATAGCCTAGCACATAAGGCGAGTGGGGTTCAATCCTAAAACCAATTGGTAAGACCATCCACAATGGTGGTGTGCAATTGTGCAAATTTGTATTTTTTAGACATTTTTAGCTCCATTGGTTATTTTGGGTGTGTGCAAATGTGCACATTTGAACATGTGATGTGCAAATTTGAGCACACCATCTCCCCCATGTGCAAAAACTTTTACAAAAAGCAAGACAATTTCATTGGTTTATTTTTTTATGATTTTATTTTCCTTTTTGTTTTAAATGAATTGTATTTCAATGATGTGTAAAAAATTCACACTTCATCAATAGAGCAAATTGCTAAAAAAGGATATGTATTTTTACACATCATGTGCAAATGTGTACATTTTGCACAGAACCATTGTGGATGGTCTAATAGGAGGAGTAACCTACTAGCTTATATACTATGACTTCTTTGTTTGTATAATCAATGTGGGACTCTTTTGTCTCTTCACATTCTCAACACGCCCCCGCAAGTGCAACTAGGGTCGTCTTTCGCCTCTAGTTGACACTTGGACATCGTGTCTAGCATCTCATTCTCTTTTTAGCTAGCCCAGGATCAAGAGTCGGGCCGTTTGGCTTTGCCGCTCTGATACCATACTGAAGGTCCGTTGGGACTCGAGATCGGGGGTCGTGTGCACGTGTGCCCTTGCGCTAATAGCCTAGTACATAAGCCGAGCGGAGTTCCATCCTAAAACCAATTGGCGATAGGAGGAGTAGCTTACTAACTTATATACTAAGGTTTCTTTGTTCATATTGTCGATATGGGACTCTTTTGATCTCTTCATACCTTTCATTCTCTCAACATCCTGCCACAAAGGTAACTTTTTTTTTTTTGGCAAATCTATATCTACTTGCGGTTAGTTGCTGATCATCCCCATCCCTGTTATATTTTTGCAAATGAGAAAATTGAAAATGTACGTGTTGGTATAGTAGTGTAAATTGACCTTTTTCTTAAATGTTAAAAGATATATAAAATATCAAAGGCACGACTTATATATATTTTTAAGTTATAAAAAAATTAATAATTAATTTTATTGGTATTTTATTTAGCTTTTTTTTTCTGTAAAAAAACTATTAAAAAATGAATGAACTTATATTTTTTAATGGACATGTAGGATATGATATAGTGTTATGAAAATACCCTGAAAAGAACAATTAGGAACAGGTCCCGTGCGGCCATTGATGATGTGAGAATCAGACACATTCGGAGGCAGCCCAGATTGAGTAGCTTGGTTTACCACAGCCTCTGTATCTGCCTTCCACCATTCACCTGCAGGATAATACATATATATAGCTTGAGTACATCTCATATACGGAGTATATATAAAGCTTAAAATCTAGAATTCCGAAAGTATAAATTAATTTAGCTGACCAAGAACAAGTAGGATTTGTTTGTGAGGCTTAGGGAAAGGATAGGGAGTGCCACGGCTGGGCAAGATGACAATGGCTCCATGCACCGTCGCCCTTAGCCACGATATATGCGCATGCCACAGTAGCGTTCCTCTTTGCATCGTTATCGTGAAGTTGTAGACGTACGTTTGTCCCGGCTGTATAGGGCATTGTGTGATGAACGCTGGCCCATCGGACCAACACGTTCGTAATTGCCTCACCCCGTGCCTGCTCACGTACACCAAAACAGTCCACAACGTCGACATAGCATGGCCACACAGAACCATATGTACGCTATATATGTATACTCGGTATTAATGTATTATATATGGATGGTACGTACCAATGAATGGTGACATTGTACTGAACATGGTTGGTAACGTTCACAAGAACGGTGTCACCTTCCCTAGCGTAGAGTGTTGGCCCCGGAAATTTGCCATTTACTGTGACGATAGGCTTGCTTGAACATAGCTTAGTGAAGTTCTTATTCACAACCTACATTTATAAATATATGTATATATAGTTAAGTTGGATTCTCTAATTAATATTGTTGAACTTGTATGATCAGTTGAGATTACTCACATTAAACTGGTAATGCCGGGTGATGGACTCTGCCATCACCGGAAAGAGGAACAAGGCCATGGCAGCTCGAACCCATACTTCCATGAATAGCGATCTTGATATCGATTAACTTGTACTTAGCTACTTAAGCTAGGATGCCACACTCGGTCTCTCAATTGAATTGGATTGAAGTAGTAGCTATAGCCTATAGGAAGGTAATTAATCAAACATATATGATCGAATTAATTAGTTGGTTGTGATAGCTAATTGCCAAGTACCTAGCATGAAAAGACTTGTCACCGGGAGCTTATACAAATAGTATCCAATAAGAGTGCAGAGATGCAATCACCGAAGATGCGACGTCGTTTTAGATGGGGTAGGTGACTCATCTTTTTTGGAATTGCGCGGGAGTTTAATCCTCCATTTTATAATTATTAAGGTCTTACTTAATTAATACTAATAGTCCTCGATCTATGATCTGATCCTCTGTGTTTTTTCTTCAATCTTACATAAAGTTTTGATGCTGCTAGCTAGCTAGCTAGCTTCATTTCCACCTCTTCGAATCCGTCCCATTCCCAGCTACTGTAATTCGTATACCCACTCATTTCTCCTTAATATTGCAAATTAACGTGCCACTAACTACGCCGCACGTTTATATAATTCAACGATTTTTTTATTTATTGATTTCTATTTTTTAAAATAGCAAGCTATATTCCGCAAATTCTAGACCTCTAGCTCGTTTATTTGTTCAAAAAGGTGAGCAATGTGCATCAGTTTTCTGTCATGAATTTACAAGAATTCCGTCTTATGTAAACAACCATATACGTAGTATATTGTCACGTGTTGGTTTTTGGAACATTTTTCAAATGAGGCCTTCAGGGGCGGATCCTGGACCGACTTCTCGGGAATGTTTGAAAATAAAGTTTTTATCATTTCGAGGATATTTAAAGATAATTTTTTTTTCTGTTGTATTTTTTTTATGGGTGGGGATGCTTGAGGGTAAAAATTATTAAATTAACACTAAAAAAAATTAAAAAAAAAAAATTTGGGGGATGCTTGAGCATCCCAATTATACAACGTAGGTCCGCCACTGGAGGCCTTGATACATGCATATGGCAGGATTTACGAGCAATAAATGCGTCTAATTAACATGAAAAAAAAAGAGGAAATTATGCTGACATGCTCAATTTCATTCCCCAATTAATCCAATGTCTTCCGGACAGATCAAATTAGTTATGTGTTCACCCAGTTGATCAATTACTTTTTACGGTTCATCTTCTCCCTTTTTCCTCTCTCTGTTTTTCAACGACTTGTTTCTTGCTCTCTATCTTTATCTTCACACAGTTGAACCTAACAATGTCCGAATCAAGCACGAAATGCAAAAGTTAGTGTACTTTCAGGACACTTCCTCCTCGATTTCTCCTTCTCTTTCTCAGGGTTTGTCCGTTTTAGTAACTGGTTTGTTTCTATTGTTGAATTCGATTTTAACGTAGTTTTCATCCTTTGTAATGTCTTCTAATATGTGTAGTTGCCACTGTTTCTGGCCTGAAATCATCATACAAATCTCAATTTGATGTGAGTATTTGTTTTTTTGATTGATTGTCCGTTGTTTTTATATTCCTCGGTTTTATTCTGTTTTTATGTGTGCATGCCCATGTGTTTGTAGAAAGTAGATTACTGGATACATGTGGATGAAAGATTTCATGCTCGCGGTAATATCTACTTCTACCCCGAAGTATGTTAAGTTATTGATGATATGAAAGTCGTTGGTTCTCTGTCAAAGATAATCCAAACCTACTAGCTAGTATAGCCAACAAGTCTATATGTAATCGATCCACAAGGAGTATTACCTTTTCTTGTGCTCTTTCATTGCTAACCAAAAGTAACTGATTTGAGAGATTGTAAAGTAAAGAGTAGACAAAGGCAATAAAGATAGAACTGGTGATGGATTTGATAACAACAGATGTGAGTTGGTTCCGACTACGAATTCTCAACAATGGTTGGCATACTCGTTCATTGAGTTTCTTTCTAGTTATTCTAACCTGACTAACTATTCCGACATCGGTTTAGATAGATTGTCAATCCTTGCGAATATGACAATCCCTTAATTACATTCATATGCAACCTTGTCCCTGCAAGATTTAACATATACAAATAACACAAATTACCAATATACTTGCATATATAATGGCAGTACCAAACCTCCCTAAGAAACTAGCATGTGTCAACAACTGTGAACTCATCAACCCTAGTCACTTAGAAACCGATATTTAACCAATCTGTCATTAACTTACACAATCAAGTTCCTCCTTGCGAATTCACTCAACTATGATTGCTACAAAAGGTTCAATCATTCATGCGAATAAATTAAAACCATGCATCTCCATGGCTCCAACAAGCCATCCTTTTGTTTTTTTGTTACTACCTCATGCTGATATATTCGAGATTTTTCAATCTGAACCTAGAAACTCTCTAAGGAAGTTAGTCATAGAAAAGCTTCTAATAATTGGGAAGGTACTGTTTAAAAGGACCGAGGTTGTTAACTTGAAAAATGTGGCTCTTGCTTGTGATCATGAGAAATCTGAAAGATATCACTAGGGAGGGAATGTTATTGTAGGCTGTTAAAAAGGTTGAGAAGGGTGTCTTCTATTGAGACGAGCTTCAATCCTTGGATATCATATGATCTGGTTGGATATCCTCTAGCATTTTTTATGATATTTTTATTTTCTTTTGTCTATCACTAACTATTTAAAAATCAGCATATTTTGTGTGTATTTAACAGGTTTGGACATTGGAAGCATTTTCTTCCATTGCTGATAAAATTAAATGCACATTTAAGTATGTTGAGAAAGACCCAACTTCGTTACATTGGGTCTGTCATGTTCAATATAATTATGAGCAAGCAATTTCAATATTTGATGGAGAAATGATATGTTTTTTATTTGTGTCTATAATTGATTGTTATCATTATTTTATGTATGAATCATTTGTCAGCATTTGTACTTTTCATCGATTGTCTGCATTAATATATTTGAATAATAGGCTCTCATGTACCCAATATATGAGGAGCTTGAAATCCCATTGTCGAGGTTGAAATAAAAAGTTATTGATTCTGATGCTCATAAGAAGAGCAAAAAGAGGCAGAAGAAAAAGGCAAGCGGAGGAGGGGAAAGTTTAGTAAGTTGGAGAGAGCATTTTGCTTTGTTATTGTTAAAAGACAGTGAAGTAGACGAGGGTTCATGTTTGAAATTTAAACTTCATAAGAGTAAAAAGGATGTGGAAGTTGATAGTGAGAAGTTGTTGTGTATATATTGAAGGTGGAATGTGTGGTGGAGGTTGTTCAAGAAGTGATTGAGAAAAGGGATGGATGTACATGATACTATGATAGTATTGGGAGGAACTGATAAAGTGGTTGAATAGCTGACAAGGAGGGGGAGTGTGCTGAAAAAAGGTGTGGAGGGAGCTGAGAAAGGGATGAATGTAGGTGACAAGAAGTTGGATGGAGCTGGGAGAGGGGTGGAGGGTGCCAAAAAAGGGATGAAGAGTGGTTTAAAGTGTGTAGCTAGATATAAGGATGGATTGAGCTGACAAAGTTGATGGTGTAACTGACAAAGGGGTTAGGAAAGATGTTGAAGATGAGGATCAATGGGATGCAGACACTATAATCGATAATAAACGGATGACAGATTGTCGGATCTGAAGCAGATGGCAACCCAGCCACCGGTGGGGGCATCGACAGTGTTCCTCTCAACCGGATCCACCAAATTAAACGACATCGGATCCCGAACCGGGTCAAAATTCCCAACCCCCTTCCCCACGACGTAGAAATTGAAGCCGTGCAGGTGGGTGGGGTGGCTCTCCGGGGCGATCACACCCGTATCCTGCAAAACAATCTGCACACTCGAATTGAACGACAACCTGTAAAGCCTCGTCCCGTTCAGCGTCGCCAGGCCCCCCGTGTAGTTGCCGGTGTAGTTGAACACCGTTGCAGGCCTCCCCGGAAAATCCTCCGTGTACACGCCAGGGATCTTGAAGTAGTGGGCGTTCAGCAGAGCGATCGACGCCATCGTGAATGTCACGTTGTTGATGTCTCCGACGAGGCGGCTCCCGTTGGCGCAGGTGGCGCAGGGGTTCACTCCGACGCTCATGGTGAAGAAAAGGTCGTGGACGACGGTGGCCGGAACCCTAGCCAGGTATTCCGGGGAGTTGAGGCTTCTAAGAGAGTCGGAGAAGGTTGCCTGGGACGCGGTGGCGTTGAGTGCAGGCATGGCAGTTGAGATCGCTGTCGCCGTTGAGAGGTTTCCAGCAGATTTGTAGCGGAGGACGGCGTAGTTGGTAAGGTTGTCAACCCCGACGGGGGCGTCCATGAAGGAGGAAATGGCGACAGAGTAGGCTGACGGGGGCTGGTCGGCGGTGAGGAGGGCGTTGGTTGTCTGTCCGGGGGCGATGTAGATGGTGTCTGTGGGGAAGGGTTTGGTGTAGGAGGCGTCGACCTCAACTACGGTAAGGCGGTGGCCGACGATCTTGAAGAAGAGCTCATCGTTCACCGCTGCGTTAACTATGCGGAGAAGGTAGGTCCTTCCTTTCTCAACGTCTAACCTGTACGGCTCTGTGCACCAAACCAAGCCGATTGATCTTGGTAATTATTTAAGTTTTTCAATCGATCATATGCTCATAAATAACCTATATTAGAAAATGACATTCAATATACCAAACACAACGGATTTTTGCAAAAATGAGTCACCTCTTGAAAATATTGCAAAAACATAACAATCCCCTTGAAATATTGCAAAAAAAAGGTGAAAAATATATTCTTTGATCAGAAGTCAAAAAAAGAAATGAATTGTCAGCTGAAAAAAAAAACAAAGGAAAAGCGAAAAGGGAGACAATACGTTCAAAAGCCATCGGAAGGGAAATGGAGCTTCAGTTGAAAAGGGTAAGAGCTGACATAGAGAATATAATGGGTGACCTACATTGGTTAATAGGTGAGATGGAGAATGTAATGAGTGATAATTGGTGATATGGAAGAACAACAATGCAAAGAGGTTTTCTGGCTATTGTTGAGTTGATATGTTTGTAGAATTAAGTGAATGAAGTGGTTGAACACCCATTTTTCTCTATGTCAGCTCTTACCCTTTTCAACTGAAGCTCCATTTCCCTTCCGATGTAGCTAGATATAAGTGAATGAAGTGGTTGAACACCCATTTAGTGAAATCTTACCCTTTTGAACACCCATTTTTCTCTATATTGAAGGTGGAATGTGTGGTGGAGGTTGTTCAAGAAGTGATTGAGAAAAGGGATGGATGTACATGATAGTATTGGGAGGAACTAATAAAGTGGTTGAATAGCTGACAAGGAGGGGGAGTGTGCTGAAAAAAGGTGTGGAGGGAGGTGAGAAAGGGATGAATGTAGGTGACAAGAAGTTGGATGAAGCTGGGAGAGGGGTGGAGGGTGCCAAAAAAGGGATGAAGAGTGGCTTAAAGTGTGTAGCTAGATATAAGGATGGATTGAGCTGACAAAGTTGATGGTGTAACTGATAAAGGGGTTAGGAAAGATGTTGAAGATGAGGATCAATGGGATACAGACACTATAATCGATAATGTTTTTTTTTTGGGGGGGGGGGGCAGGGTGATGATGACACAAATTATTCCAACAATGAATGGGTTGTGTTTCGTTCTAATTCAAAAAATGATGCAGCTGAGAATGAAGAGTTGGGGAAACATTTTAAACATGCTTACAATAGTGGTAATGAAGGAGAGATGTCTAAATGGGCAAAAGAGTTGTCATTCGAGCTGGATATTTTAGTGTCTACTTTTGATTGGGAACTGAAGTTGACAAGCGTGGTTTTAATATTAGAAGAAAGGTATTGTTGAACTTCAAAATGAAATTAGGGAAATCGGCAATATTAGTGGTAGGGTTACTAGTGTAAGTTGAAAACAAGTTTACCCTCTTTGAGTTCTTGCATCCAAATTTCCATGATTCAAAACTTATTCCTTTTGACCCAGAAAAGGTTGTTGCTTTTTTTGATTCAAAGAAAAGGTTGTTGCTGATGTGTTGTTTTTGCTAAAAGTTGGTGTGGATCTTCCTCGTGAAGACGAAGAGAAAAAAAAGATGAGGCAAAATAAGCTGAAATTGGGTCATGTTTTGCAAGTTCATTTAAAGGTGAAGGAACTTTAGTTGAAATTGAAATTGATGTCACACTTGTTGAGGGTCAAAAGCCCCTTGAGTATGATTCTGACATTCATGCTAGTGTTGAAGGGAAATATGTAGATAAGGTTGATGATGTTTTAGAGAATGTTGAGGGGCAGATTGTTGATAAAGTCTTAAAGGATACTATAGTGAAGACTCCTCTCAATCCCGAGGCTCCTCTCAATACCAAGCCTCCTCTTAGTCCGAAGACTTCCATCAATCCCAAGACTGTCATATTTGTAACCGTAGACAATACTGAAATTGATGAAGGGAAGTCTGTGATGAAGGGTAACATTGTTTCAAGCGATGCTGACATTGATACTAAAGCAACCGACTTTCCATCAAAAGATACTGACATTGCTTTAACGGATATTGAGGGTAATGTAGTTTTCGTAGTGCTTAGTGATGATGATTTTGATGGTGTTGATGAATGCTTTGATTCTTTTGATGTGTCGAGAGAAGCAAATCCTCAAGTTCATGTTAAAATCGAACAATTAAGGCGATCAAAGCATGTACCTAAAGCTAGTAGTTTTTGTTTGAGTCCCTATGAAAATGGAAAGAAGGGCATAGTTCCAAAATACATTGCTTCAAAATCTTTATTATCTCAAGATGATCGTACATTTTTGTACTTGTATTTCAAAGGGAATATGTGCTTATTTTTATACTGACATTTTTTTTAGTTTATTATAATATTTCTAATATTCTAACATTCTCTCTTTTTGTTTCACATGGATTTTGCCGTGAAAGGGTTCGATGGTGTTTTGAAGAAAGAATTTTTTAAAGAATTGTCATTGGGAGAGCAAAATGGATGGAGGGCACAACAAGTATATATAATTTATATGTATTCTATTTTTAATGTAAAACATAATGGTCTTGGTGATAATCTACTAAAACATGTGTAACATTGATGGTCAGCATATTGAGGAAGCGATGTGTCATATGCGGAATCGAATATCAAAAGAGCCTTTGAAATTTCAAGATGTTATTATATTGGACTAGGTTCTATATCAATATTATTTACCTGAAGTAGTTAGTTCATATGATATGGCAACTGATGTGAACTATGATATTGCAAAATATTTTATGGGTTTGTATCTTGCTAACTTTGCTAAGGACTGGGGCAATCCAAAGATGATATATACACCCTTCAATCTTAAACATAAGCATTGGGTTGCTCTAGAAATTAACATTGAGGAAATGAAGGCTCTGATGTATGATTGTAACAAGCACGTTGTTGATGATGAGACGCTAAAGGAATGCTTATATGGCTTAGCTGTGTGGGTGCCTCATCATTTGTGGAAAACTGCAATGTGCTAAAACTTTGATGGTACACCAGAATTCACCATAGAGTGATTTTTGCTTGTTACAATGCATTAGCCCTTAAGGTAAATCCACTGAAATCAGAGTTTTTTTGTGTGTCTAATGTGTGTCCATGAGCACACATTAGAAAAATTGTTAATTTACTTTTAGAGTCCAAAGTCAAAATTATTTTATATAAGACCATTCGAGGGTGCGTTAGTGTTTCTAACAACAATAGGCGAAAGTAAACGCAAAACACAAGTTTTTTACGATGGAAATCCTCAAATTACATACATAAGTAGTGCGGAATGAAAACCACCAGATCCATTTGCCTCGAGGAGGATTTCAAATAGGTATACTTATTTTATTAATTGAAAAGCGTACAACTCCACTACTACAACATGATGCACTAGCAGCCGACCATTAACCAATAACAAAACTTCAACCACTAGGCAACACTAACCTAAAATGCAAACTAGGCAATGTATATAAATCCTAATACAACCGCCTATGATCCAATCTCAAACGGAAACTCAAGCTCTTGTTTCCTTTTGATCAATGTTCTAAAAGGCGCTAGGCGGCCGCTAGGCGGCCGCTAGGCGGTGGGTGGCCGCCTAGCGCCTAGGCGGTTAGGCGGGTGCCTAGGCGGCGCCTAGGCGGACTTAGAACAAACTTGATTATTTCCTTATATTTTGACGAATAACACTTGTCAATAATTCATATAATGTAATAATAATCCATAATATCACTCATAAATCCAAATTTGTAGTAGTTACCTAACACTAAAGTAAATAAACGCAAAAGTACATGTCTGACTAACAACTCTAAACCTCCTAAAATCCAAAACTATAAGTTCGACTGAAAAGCAAATGCATCCCGACATGGGGGATAAAAAACCCTAAGTCAACTAATCATATGCTTAGAAGCGCAAATTGAATAATCGTTGGACTAGGCGGTGCCTAGGCGGGCCCAGGCGGCGCCTAGGCGAGACCAGGCGGTGCCTAGGCAACGCCTAGGCGGTTCCTGGACGAATTTCCGCCTAGAGGTCCGCCTAGGCTTAAAAATTCCTAGGTCCCGTCCCGCCTAGCGCCTAGGCGCGATTTTTAGAACACTGCTTTTGATCAAATATAAACTCATATATTTTATCTAAGGAACCTTCTTTATCCGTTGAATATGATCTTCTTCCAACTGTCATGATCTTCTATTTCCTTTCTTTCTAAATCTTTAGCACGTCTTTTGTAAGATCGGATCCAATATCTTCTTTCCTTATTGCATAGGGTCCTGTAACCCTTAATAAACTAGCTCAATTCAAACATATCATAACAAAACAGAGAAATTTCCCCTTCAAAACAATAACACCCTCATTCCCCTAAGAGGCTAGGGACAACCCTTCTCACGGTACTCAAGACCTTCATCACAAAACCGCATATGGACTAACATACCAACCTTAGTCCCCTTAAATGAACCTATATAGGGTTAGCTTAATCATGACATGTTAGGCCAAACACAAAAGCATTCTTTAACCATACGGGAAAATAGCTAAATATTTCAAGGGTTCTTAGGACACATGTATTCATGGACATAAAAGTCAATCGAGGGCGCAAAAGCAGACTATTGACATAGGACGTAAAGACCGGAATAAAAACCATAAAGTTTATCAATATAAAAGTTTAAACGGTTAGAGATAATAGGTAAAGAGAGTGATTGGTCGTGACAAGCAATCAGTCAAAGTGGCTCTAATCGTTGGAATTCATGAAATAATTCTTGTTGTTGATATGAAATAAAGAGTAGTGGATCATGAAATAAAGAGTTTAGGATGTCATCCAGAACATACAACATGTAAACAATTGGACCAAATCTAAGAACGTGCATGCAGATGAAGAACAACCATGTTCCATGGTATAGAACAAGTACTAACGGAATCCAAGGTGATACAAAAATGGACAAAACTGAGGCAAGAATACATCAAATTAAATTTTGATGGATCAACTCAATCTGGTGACAATACAATTGGTTTTGTTATTCGAAACAAAACTTGGCAACATCTAAAAATTGGTTATGAAAAATGTGGAAAGCAAACACCACTAAAAGTCGAAGCTTTAGTGACTTGTCCTTAAGGTCATTGCAACAACAAGAACCCTAGTCTTCAAAAAATTGAGATTGGGTGCAACGACCTTAATATGGTCATTAATACTCTTAAAGGGTGCAACAAACTTACTATGATCATTAATACTTTTAAAGTTGCTAATTCTCATAGGTCAAAGACACAAATCAGCTGGCATGAGGGACTGATGAGGGATAGATAGGCATTACAAAGTAGTTTTATATTTAGATGTATATATTGCATGTTATGTGGTTAGTTTAATTATTTGCTCGTTTGGTGATCAAGTTCAGAATCTACGCGATTTTCGCATGTATTTGCAGATTGTAGATTCGAGGTGGTAAAGATGGAGTGATATGGGGGTGAGATCAAGCAAAGAAAGTCAAGTGATGAGCTTGGAAGAAGAAGTAAAAAGCCAAGAAATAAGCTAGGAAGCACGAGGAAGGAGTTGCAGGCCATGACAAAGGAAAGTCGCGACCAGCGGTCGTGAAGGCGCACAACTGAGAAGAGTCACACCCACTACAACCTGAGCCACACACGTGGCTAGCTTTGGGGTTTCACTCTAAGAATGTCGCACTCGCGGCCTACCCGCGACCTGTTCGCGACTTTGTTGGGTCGAACCAGCACCGAATATATATCCGAAAACTCTATCTTTGTGTATCTAAATCATATCTTTTGAGGTTGTCTTTTAAGGTTTTAGGTCGGTACTTGGGCCTAATTAAGAACTTCTAATACGTTGTTTTATGCATCTTTGGCTTTTGAAGAATTTGAGATTTTTGTTTGGTAAGCTTGAGCAACTAACCTCATTGTGTTTTGCCTACAATTAACATTTGGTTTTGTTTAATTATGAGTTTTGAATTCTATATTTCTATCGTTTGGTTCAACTTCTTTGTGCTTTTAATTGATTTATGGTCTTGATTGTATCTCAATTTCCGAACTTGCTAAAATTGCATCATTGCTAGAGTTTTGATTCATACGTTTGTGAAGCTAAACCTAAAGTAGCAAACACATTTTAGTGAACCTCGTATGAAAGCTTGAATCTGTAGAAAATTGACTAAATGTTAAATATTAGTTCTTTAGGGGATTAGTATTGCTTATATGCTTGTGAATCTTGAGACTTGTTGCTATTCCTATGATCAAACCTTAATCCGTGTTAAGATTGTCTAGGGGTAAGGGATTGTTAGAACTCGTAAGGCTAATAATATATTTAAATCAAGATAAGAGTAGATAATAGGAAGAAACAAACTAGAAGGACTGACAACTGAGGAAGTAAACAAACCAGTATTGAGAATCGTAGGTGAAAATCTAATTCATCATTGTCTACAATCAACATCATACTTGCTTCTTTAATTTACTTTACATCGAATTTCATTTATTTAGGGTTATTATTGTAACAAAAATGCGTTAATATTAGATGAAAAATATGATGCCATTATAGTATTGTACATCGAATTATTCATTTGTTCAAGTTTAGCCCCTCTAGGGTCTATGCTCCCCTAGTTCTAGGGTTTCAGTTTCGTAACAAAAATACGTTAATATTAGATGACAAATCTGATAATATTGATACTGTACACGAATTTTAGGGTTTAGGGTTTAGGATTTAAGACTAAACCCTAAACCCTAAACTATATTGTACATTAAATTTTTGTGTGCTCGGGTTTAGACCATCTTGGGTCTATGATCCCCTTGTTCCAGGGTTTTAGTTTTGTAACAAAAAATGTGTTAGTATTAGATGACAAATGTGATAACATTAGCATTGTAAACATTTTAGTTTGATGAAAGTGCTTTGTAGTTGGTGACAATTGGTTGGTGACACTGTTTTTGTCGTTGGTGACAATTAATTTCTAAAAATAGGTGGTTGACACTAGATATATTGGTGACAAAGTTTTGTAATTGGTGACAGTAGATTATTGACCAAAGCTTGATGAAAATAGGTTGGTTACACTGTTTTATTGTTGGTGTCAATAAATTACTGAAAAGAGGTTGGTGACAATATTTTTTATAAGTTGGTGACAATACGGTTAATTAAACAATATGAAAACAACGTTATGTAGTTGGTGACAATGTCTTAGTTATGTACAATGTTATGGTGACAATTTTTTTAAGGTTACAATATCATGGTGACAATATATTGTCATCAACCTCGTCATTAATAGTTGTCACCGACAATTGTCATCATGAAAATCATCTACTAGCAGAAAAACCCCATTTGTCACCGAGGAAAAGTGTTACTGGCAACTGTCACTGGAAGAAAATCAATTGTCACCCAAATTTTTTTGTCACCAACAATTATCACAAGAAAAAAAGAAAATCAATTGTCACTAGAAAAGATTTTCCCCTAACTGTCACCGGAAAAAATAAAATGTCACAAAAAATCAATTGTCACCAAAATAATTGTCACAATTAACTGTCACCAGAAAAATATACTCAAATGTAACCAAAAAATTGTCACCAAATGAAGGCATTGACCGGAATGGTCAATGTTGACTAGTCAATGTTAAAATTAAAAATAGTCAAAGGGGAAGGGGGAAGGGTAGACATGAGAACGGGTCGGACCCGCCGGGTCAAGGGTCCGACCCACCGGGTCAAGGGTCGACCCTTTGACCCGTCGGGTCATGACATGTCATTTTTTTAAAAAGTTTTTTAAGTTTAAATAAATAAAAATAACAAGGAAGAAGGGTATGGACCGATTTTCTAGTTGTGTACGTATCTTTCGGGGAAGAGGAATGAAAGCTCACGTAGTTCTTTACATTCGTTCTGATCCCTACTTACCTTATCTCATGCTAAGAATCTTCTCCTTGCTTTGCATCTGAGCTCTTGACCATTGTGTCATCGTCGAGTTCTTTATCCGATTCTGACTCGATTAAGTGGTCATTATTTTGAATTCGCATCTCCACCCTCTTCCAATCGTTTAGGCAAACTTGACCTTCCAGAATCTCGGGCAAGAGCCTTGATCTCTTCTCGCTTAATATTTGACAACATTGGCTAAAACGTTGCTCCACCGCTAGAGTTGAGCATGGAGCAGCGAATATTTGACGAGTGATTGCCTACGTAGTAGGAAATTGGGATCTCTCTAGATTACTACGTCATTCTATAATGTTGAATTCCTCTTCCTCTTTACCTTGATTTTTTGGAAAAAAATAGATGACCCGGTGGGTTGACCCTAAGGGTCGACCCTTCGGGTTCGACCCGCCGGGTCCGCGGGTCAAAATCAGCATGACCCTATCAACCAAACGAGCCCTTGAGTGTATTTGGGGAAAAAAAAAGTGAAATAGATAGATCGGGTGTACCTGGATTATCGGATCTGAAGCGGATGGCAACCCAGCCACCGGTGGGGGCATCGACAGTGTTCCTCTCAACCGGATCCACCAAATTAAACGACATCGGATCCCGAACCGGGTCAAAATTCCCAACCCCCTTCCCCACGACGTAGAAATTGAAGCCGTGCAGGTGGGTGGGGTGGCTCTCCGGGGCGATCACACCCGTATCCTGCAAAACAATCTGCACACTCGAATTGAACGACAACCTGTAAAGCCTCGTCCCGTTCAGCGTCGCCAGGCCCCCCGTGTAGTTACCGGTGTAGTTGAACACCGTTGCAGGCCTCCCCGGAAAATCCTCCGTGTACACGCCAGGGATCTTGAAGTAGTGGGCGTTCAGCAGAGCGATCGACGCCATCGTGAATGTCACGTTGTTGATGTCTCCGACGAGGCGGCTCCCGTTGGCGCAGGTGGCGCAGGGGTTCACTCCGACGCTCATGGTGAAGAAAAGGTCGTGGACGACGGTGGCCGGAACCCTAGCCGGGTATTCCGGGGAGTTGAGGCTTCTAAGAGAGTCGGAGAAGGTTGCCTAGGACGCGGTGGCGTTGAGTGCAGGCATGGCAGTTGAGACCGCTGTCGTCGTTGAGAGGTTTCCAGCAGATTTGTAGCGGAGGACGGCGTAGTTGGTAAGGTTGTCAACCCCGACGGGGGCGTCCATGAAGGAGGAAATGGCGACAGAGTAGGCTGACGGGGGCTGGTCGGCGGTGAGGAGGGCGTTGGTTGTCTGTCCGGGGGCGATGTAGATGGTGTCTGTGGGGAAGGGTTTGGTGTAGGAGGCGTCGACCTCAACTACGGTAAGGCGGTGGCCGGCGATCTTGAAGAAGAGCTCATCGTTCACCGCTGCGTTAACTATGCGGAGAAGGTAGGTCCTTCCTTTCTCAACGTCTAACCTGTACGGCTCTGTGCACCAAACCAAGCCGATTGATCTTGTTAATTATTTAAGTTTTTCAATCGATCATATGCTCATAAATAACCTATATTAGAAAATGACATTCAATATACCAAACACAACGGATTTTTGCAAAAATGAGTCACCTCTTGAAAATATTGCAAAAACATAACAATCCCCTTGAAATATTGCAAAAAAAAGGTGAAAAATATATTCTTTGATCAGAAGTCAAAAAAAGAAATGAATTGTCAGCTGAAAAAAAAAAACAAAGGAAAAGCGAAAAGGGAGACAATACGTTCAAAAGCCATCGGAAGGGAAATGGAGCTTCAGTTGAAAAGGGTAAGAGCTGACATAGAGAATATAATGGGTGACCTACATTGGTTAATAGGTGAGATGGAGAATGTAATGAGTGATAATTGGTGATATGGAATAACAACAATGCAAAGAGGTTTTCTGGCTATTGTTGAGTTGATATGTTTGTAGAATTAAGTGAATGAAGTGGTTGAACACCCATTTTTCTCTATGTCAGCTCTTACCCTTTTCAACTGAAGCTCCATTTCCCTTCCGATGTAGCTAGATATAAGTGAATGAAGTGGTTGAACACCCATTTAGTGAAATCTTACCCTTTTGAACACCCATTTTTCTCTATATTGAAGGTGGAATGTGTGGTGGAGGTTGTTCAAGAAGTGATTGAGAAAAGGGATGGATGTACATGATAGTATTGGGAGGAACTAATAAAGTGGTTGAATAGCTGACAAGGAGGGGGAGTGTGCTGAAAAAAGGTGTGGAGGGAGGTGAGAAAGGGATGAATGTAGGTGACAAGAAGTTGGATGAAGCTGGGAGAGGGGTGGAGGGTGCCAAAAAAGGGATGAAGAGTGGTTTAAAGTGTGTAGCTAGATATAAGGATGGATTGAGCTGACAAAGTTGATGGTGTAACTGACAAAGGGGTTAGGAAAGATGTTGAAGATGAGGATCAATGGGATACAGACACTATAATCGATAATGTTTTTTTTTTGGGGGGGGGGGGGGGGGGCAGGGTGATGATGACACAAATTATTCCAACAATGAATGGGTTGTGTTTCGTTCTAATTCAAAAAATGATGCAGCTGAGAATGAAGAGTTGGGGAAACATTTTAAACATGCTTACAATAGTGGTAATGAAGGAGAGATCTCTAAATGGGCAAAAGAGTTGTCATTCGAGCTGGATATTTTAGTGTCTACTTTTGATTGGGAACTGAAGTTGACAAGCGTGGTTTTAATATTAGAAGAAAGGTATTGTTGAACTTCAAAATGAAATTAGGGAAATCGCCAATATTAGTGGTAGGGTTACTAGTGTAAGTTGAAAACAAGTTTACCCTCTTTGAGTTCTTGCATCCAAATTTCCATGATTCAAAACTTATTCCATTTGACCCAGAAAAGGTTGTTGCTTTTTTTTATTCAAAGAAAAGGTTGTTGCTGATGTGTTGTTTTTGCTAAAAGTTGGTGTGGATCTTCCTCATGAAGACGAAGAGAAAAAAAAGATGAGGCAAAATAAGCTGAAATTGGGTCAGGTTTTGCAAGTTCATTTAAATTGGTGAAGGAACTTTAGTTGAAATTGAAATTGATGTCACACTTGTTGAGGGTCAAAAGCCCCTTGAGTATGATTCTGACATTCATGCTAGTGTTGAAGGGAAATATGTAGATTAGGTTGATGATGTTTTAGAGAATGTTGAGGGGCAGAAGGTTGATAAAGTCTTAAAGGATACTATAGTGAAGACTCCTCTCAATCCCGAGGCTCCTCTCAATACCAAGCCTCCTCTTAGTCCAAAGACTTCCATCAATCCCAAGACTGTCATATCTGTAACCGTAGACAATACTGAAATTGATGAAGGGAAGTCTGTGATGAAGGGTAACATTGTTTCAAGCGATGGTGACATTGATACTAAAGCAACCGACTTTCCATCAAAAGATACTGACATTGCTTTAACGGATATTGAGGGTAATGTAGTTTTCGTAGTGCTTAGTGATGATGATTTTGATGGTGTTGATGAATGCTTTGATTCTTTTGATGTGTCGAGAGAAGCAAATCCTCAAGTTCATGTTAAAATCGAACAATTAAGGCGATCAAAGCATGTACCTAAAGCTAGTAGTTTTTGTTTGAGTCCCTATGAAAATGGAAAGAAGGGCATAGTTCCAAAATACATTGCTTCAAAATCTTTATTATCTCAAGATGATCGTACATTTTTGTACTTGTATTTCAAAGGGAATATGTGCTTATTTTTATACTGACATTTTTTTTAGTTTATTATAATATTTCTAATATTCTAACATTCTCTCTTTTTGTTTCACATGGATTTTGCCGTGAAAGGGTTCGATGGTGTTTTGAAGAAAGAATTTTTTAAAGAATTGTCATTGGGAGAGCAAAATGGACGGAGGGCACAACAAGTATATATAATTTATACGTATTCTATTTTTAATGTAAAACATAATGGTCTTGGTGATAATCTACTAAAACATGTGTAACATTGATGGTCAGCATATTGAGGAAGCGGTGTGTCATATGCGGAATCGAATATCAAAAGAGCCTTTGAAATTTCAAGATGTTATTATATTGGACTAGGTTCTATATCAATATTATTTACCTGAAGTAGTTGGTTCATATGATATGGCAACTGATGTGAACTATGATATTGCAAAATATTTTATGGGTTTGTATCTTGCTAACTTTGCTAAGGACTGGGGCAATCCAAAGATGATATATACACCCTTCAATCTTAAACATAAGCATTGGGTTGCTCTAGAAATTAACATTGAGGAAATGAAGGCTCTGATGTATGATTGTAACAAGCACGTTGTTGATGATGAGACGCTAAAGGAATGCTTATATGGCTTAGCTGTGTGGGTGCCTCATCATTTGTGGAAAACTGAAATGTGCTAAAACTTTGAAGGTACACCAGAATTCACCATAGAGTGATTTTTGCTTGTTACAATGCATTAGCCCTTAAGGTAAATCCACTGAAATCAGAGTTTTTTTGTGTGTCTAATGTGTGTCCATGAGCACACATTAGAAAAATTGTTAATTTACTTTTAGAGTCCAAAGTCAAAATTATTTTATATAAGACCATTCGAGGGTGCGTTAGTGTTTCTAACAAAAATAGGCGAAAGTAAACGCAAAACACAAGTTTTTTACGATGGAAATCCTCAAATTACATACATAAGTAGTGCGGAATGAAAACCACTAGATCCATTTGCCTCGAGGAGGATTTCAAATAGGTATACTTATTTTATTAATTGAAAAGCGTACAACTCCACTACTACAACATGATGCACTAGCAGCCGAACATTAACCAATAACAAAACTTCAACCACTAGGCAACACTAACCTAAAATGCAAACTAGGCAATGTATATAAATCCTAATACAACCGCCTATGATCCAAGCTCAAACGGAAACTCAAGCTCTTGTTTCCTTTTGATCAAATATAAACTCATACTCCCTCCGTTGAACAAAACTTGACGTTTTACTATTCATGCACGCTTTTTAGGAGCTAAAAACTATATAAAATATCGACTTTTTAAATAAATTTTTTTAACAATTTCGTAGTTATTATTAATAAGTACAAACTTGTTAAAAAAAAATTTAAAAAAAATGAATAATTTATATAGTTTTTATCATTCTAAAAACGCGTGCGTGAATAGTAAACGACAAGTTTTCTTGAACGGAGGGAGTATATTTTATCTAAGGAACCTTCTTTATCCGTTGAATATGATCTTCTTCCAACTGTCATGATCTTCTATTTCCTTTCTTTCTAAATCTTTAGCAAGTCTTTTGTAAGATCGGATCCAATATCTTCTTTCCTTATTGCATAGGGTCCTGTAACCCTTAATAAACTAGCTCAATTCAAACATATCATAACAAAACAGAGAAATTTCCCCTTCAAAACAATAACACCTTCATTCCCCTAAGAGGCTAGGGACAACCCTTCTCACGGTACTGAAGACCTTCATCACAAAACCGCATATGGACTAACATACCAACCTTAGTCCCCTTAAATGAACTTATATAGGGTTAGCTTAATCATGACATGTTAGGCCAAACACAAAAGCATTCTTTAAGCATACGGGAAAATAGCTAAATATTTCAAGGGTTCTTAGGACACAAGTATTCATGGACATAAAAGTCAATCAAGGGCGCAAAAGCAGACTATTGACATAGGGCGTAAAGACCGGAATAAAAACCATAAAGTTTATCAATATAAAAGTTTAAACGGTTAGAGATAATAGGTAAAGAGAGTGATTGGTCGTGACAAGCAATCAGTCAAAGTGGCTCTAATCGTTGGAATTCATGAAATAATTCTTGTTGTTGATATGAAATAAAGAGTAGTGGATCATGAAATAAAGAGTTTAGGATGTCATCCAGAACATACAACATGTAAACAATTGGACCAAATCTAAGAACGTGCATGCAGATGAAGAACAACCATGTTCCATGGTATAGAACAAGTACTAACGGAATCCAAGGTGATACAAAAATGGACAAAACTGAGGCAAGAATACATCAAATTAAATTTTGATGGATCAACTCAATCTGGTGACAATACAATTGGTTTTGTTATTCGAAACAAAACTTGGCAACATCTAAAAATTGGTTATGAAAAATGTGGAAAGCAAACACCACTAAAAGTCGAAGCTTTAGTGACTTGTCCTTAAGGTCATTGCAACAACAAGAACCCTAGTCTTCAAAAAATTGAGATTGGGTGCAACGACCTTAATATGGTCATTAATACTCTTAAAGGGTGCAACAACCTTACTATGATCATTAATACTTTTAAAGTTGCTAATTCTCATAGGTCAAAGACACAAATCAGCTGGCATGAGGGACTGATGAGGGATAGATAGGCATTACAAAGTAGTTTTATATTTAGATGTATATATTGCATGTTATGTGGTTAGTTTAATTATTTGCTCGTTTGGTGATCAAGTTCAGAATCTACGCGATTTTCGCATGTATTTGCAGATTGTAGATTCGAGGTGGTAAAGATGGAGTGATATGGGGGTGAGATCAAGCAAAGAAAGTCAAGTGATGAGCTTGGAAGAAGAAGTAAAAAGCCAAGAAATAAGCTAGGAAGCACGAGGAAGGAGTTGCAGGCCATGACAAAGGAAAGTCGCGACCAGCGGTCGTGAAGGCACACAACTGAGAAGAGTCACACCCACTACAACCTGAGCCACACACGTGGCTAGCTTTGGGGTTTCACTCTAAGAATGTCGCACTCGCGGCCTACCCGCGACCTGTTCGCGACTTTGTTGGGTCGAACCAGCACCGAATATATATCCGAAAACTCTATCTTTGTGTATCTAAATCATATCTTTTGAGGTTGTCTTTTAAGGCTTTAGGTCGGTACTTGGGCCTAATTAAGAACTTCTAATACGTTGTTTTATGCATCTTTGGCTTTTGAAGAATTTGAGATTTTTGTTTGGTAAGCTTGAGCAACTAAACTCATTGTGTTTTGCCTACGATTAACATTTGGTTTTGTTTAATTATGAGTTTTGAATTCTATATTTCTATCGTTTGGTTCAACTTCTTTGTGCTTTTAATTGATTTATGGTCTTGATTGTATCTCAATTTCCGAACTTGCTAAAATTGCATCATTGCTAGAGTTTTGATTCATACGTTTGTGAAGCTAAACCTAAAGTAGCAAACACATTTTAGTGAACCTCGTATGAAAGCTTGAATGTGTAGAAAATTGACTAAATATTAAATATTAGTTCTTTAGGGGATTAGTATTGCTTATATGCTTGTGAATCTTGAGACTTGTTGCTACTAGAATTTTATCATTTCACATCAGGTAATAGCCGATGTCTTTAAAAAAACAAATCGATGTCTATGTGGGTGATGTAAGAAGTCAAAACTTTTTAACATCGGGTAATAGCCGATGTCTTTGTATGTTATAACATCGGTTATATTTTTAAATCCAATGTCTTTGATGTGTTATAACATCGATTATAAAATATACCCGATGTTATTACATACAAAGACATCGGCTATTACCCGATGTTAAAAAGTTTTGACTTTTTACATCACCAACATAGACATCGATTTGTTTTTTTGAAAGACATCGGTTGTTACCTGATGTTAAATGGCGTATTTGTAGTTTTTTTTATTATCGTAGCCTATGCGGGATTTGAACCCACATCTTTGTGTTTAAACACAAAGCTCTACCATTTGAGCTAATAGGCTTTAAATTATATAAAGTGTTCTTAGATAATAGAATTATTAAAGAGGATTTCCTAAAATTTCAAAACTAGGAAAATCAAACATCAAAATAGAATTGTACCACCATATATATATATATGCTAATACGAGAAACTTAGCTAACTATATAGTTAATAAAATATAGCTAATTTTGGATCGGATTTCCTCTTCAAGCTGGTAAGATAAGTTGTAATGAACTTAGGGGGAAAAAGAAGATCTAAAATTTCCAAATCATGTTTAGGAGATACCAGCACTTAGAAATTCATAAAAGAAGAAAAATTATACATAAACCATGAATGTCACTAGCAAATGAATCGACATCATAATATGAAAGTGGGATTCATAACTGAGATGAAACTTCATAAATCATAATGCCAGGCTACATAAAAGTAACCAAATTTAATGATATATCATAGCAATGCATTTGTCATTTTCCATAAAGAAACTACAGTAATTACATTAGCTCCTTCAAATTTAAAACTTAAACTTGAGGAAGAGAAAACATCATGACAGAATAACCTCTTCTTATATGCATGGATTGAATCTCCACAAAAGGATAATATTTCAATCTAATTTCTTGGTTTTCCTCAAGTTCTTATTCTTTTATCTATATCAAACTGTTTTAATTCATAACCCTGTTAAAATGAATATATTTCTCAAATCAACCCATTTTCATGAAATCTAAGGCAGAAGTCAACTCCTTGTCATAAAAATCAAATAGCTTTAAACTAGAGCTAGTTTCAATTCTTTCACTCAATCATCAAATTTGCCATAAAAAAGTTCTACATAATTTGCTTAATTATTAGCTAATTGTCGACATGTAAGGTAGATTCAACAAGATTTTTAACGATTCTAGAGCAACGAATGATAGCACATCAAAACCCAAAAGGCTAAAACATTTTCACATATTGACAAAATTTCAACCTAAAATTCAATACCAGAAAATTGAAACTTTTGGCAGGTGATTTGAATCTAAAATAAACCTAACTTCTCATTGCACAAACTTACAGGAGAAGAAGACCAGCTCCCACAGGAGAGCGCAAATGTAACCAAAGGTTCCAACAGTTCCAACCCAAGGACAGTTTGAGCAATAATTTTATCATATTTTCCTCCCTTTGAAGAAGTCTGATGAGAGATTGACAAAAAGGTAAGCTGAAGCAAACAAGTATCTAACTGATACAAGGGAAAAAAATAACCTGGGTTCTGAATAAGTCCCGTACATATTTTGAATGATAAGGTAACCGTAAGATGAAGTGCTCAATTGTTATTGCATTTAGAAGGTGCCCACCAACAGTTATTTGGCCTGGAAGAAGAGTGTTAAGTACAGTACTTAAGTGTAGGACTACTTACAGCATTAACAAAATATTGATGAGCATTCACAGTTGACGGACGTAAAAGTCGCTGACTTACCTCGCCAAAAATAAATCCCAAACAAACAAACTAGTATAGTATGCAAGTAAGGGGTCGAACCCAAGAGAATCAAGTATTTCTAAATATTGTGTATTTATCAATATAAAAGAAAAGATTTTTATGAATGAAAATAAAAGAAAATAATATTGACAAAAGCAAATAAAGGATAGAAGAAAAGCGTTTCCACCTACAAGTTCTCGACTTTGGTTGGTTTTATTGATCATCGAATCCTTTTCAAGTTATTATCTTTTCCTACGAATTCCTCCCATCTTGGTTTAAATAGATTAAAAGTCCTACGAGTCCAATTAATCCCTTACACCTCAATGCAACCTTAACACGGTCAAGATTTAACAAAGAGATAGCAAATAATCCCAAGAACTTGAGCATATAAATAACACCAATTAAACACGGTAAATCAATGTTTAAGATATATGTCAACTCCCTACATAATCATGCTTCAAACACGGAATCCACAATCTTATGCGTGCTACTACGGAAATAATACAAATACGAAAGTATTAAATCCTAGCATGAAATCAATATTATCAAGGTCGCGAATCAAGATAACACCAATAACATAATCAATATCGCACAAAGAAGTTGAAAGAATTAAAGAGGAAAAATAACTTATATTAGAAACTCACAAACCACCAACCAAGTCTCGAAAGTGTAGGTGAAAACTAAATACCTTAGCCCTCCATAAACATAAACCAAAACAATTAGAGAATTAAACTATAGCCATACGGCTTTCTTGTCTCCCCTTCTGCGTACGTATGAATGTATATATAATAATATAATGTAAAAACTTTCTATCCTAATCTATCTATATATCTAAGCTATCCTAATATAAATATATATCTGCTTCTATCTATATAAATATATGGAAAATCTATCTAACTTAATCTACCTAACGTATTAACGGAAAGTAGTAATAATAATCACTTTGCAGCTTCCAAACTTCAATTGCACAAGGTGACGCATCGCCATGTCTTGATTCGAGCCCGGCCAATCTTGCCTTTTGATTTGCAAAATAATCCCATAAGCTATGATCAACCTCCAACTTCATACGATCAAGTCCTTAAATACCTGAAATACATGAGAATACTAGTGTAGACTCCGAAAACCAAGTAATAGAAATTAACCGTAGAGTATGTAAAATATGCATGAATATGACATAATATGATATGCAAATATATAACTAAAATAGACCCTATCAACAGTGCACAGTACGATTTCATTAAAAAAAAACTTCTTCTGTGATTTCTTCACTGCAGAACTTATATGGTGGTCCATTGTAGAGATATTACCTCCTGCATTAGGGAAACGAAAGTCTCGGGGGTCTCTAGAACTCCATGATCAATGAAAGCCTGCAAAAGAATTGAAGGATCATCGTAAAAAGCTCTTTCCATCCTGCAGAAAATTGTACCATCTAAAATGACATGTAGAATCACTTATTCTTTCAGATAGAGAGCATACTTTAGAGACTTATCACATGTATACAGTTCTATATAGGACCATCTCAAGTAACATAAGATGAGGATCTCCTAAGTACGTAGTTTAAATTTTCAAAAGAATTTTGACAAAAGACGGGAATTGACAGAATATTCAGTTCTTACAGTCATCATGCATGAATTATAGATATTGATCCAAAAATCCAGCTACTCCTTGTGTGAGAGTCCTTGAAGCTTGGCTGATGTAAGTTTTTCCAATAGAATTCTGAGAATGAGAAGATAAGACAATTACGAGTTACAAACTCCAAATTCCAGGATACTTTTTAGCAAAGATATCAATTTGTTTATATTATGAACTTACTTACTTCCTGTAGGCGCTAAAAATTGAGGTACAGTGAAAACCCTTTGCAAGATGAATTGTAAAATTGAATATGCTAATCGGAGTCATCATCACAAGAGCTGACACTGGTGATGCCATGGGTGCTGGATCTCCTCTTATTTCCGGGTCCTGCAAGCTGCCTTAGGAAGAATTTCTGAGCATGAGTAGCAGCCTGAATTGGAGTTCTTGTAGTCACAAAATAGTGATCAAATATTGTTATAAAAACATTAAGAAAAATACTAGAGTGAGCAAAGTACAAGAAAAAGAATCAGATAAAATAATCAGGACATGGCCCTCCACCTTGAGAACCATAGTACCATACTAGTAGCACCTTCGTGGGCTCCTGAAACAATCTTCACATGATTTTCAGGCTCAAAGTATTTGCAAAGATCTTTCTCATTTACTGAAAGAGTTTTCTCATTATTCCAATTTATCAACTTGAAGTTTCTTAAGAGAATAATTACTCAAAAGAAAAACACAAGATGAAGCTGATGATGCCTGCAACACGCCTACAGTAGGGTAGGGAGATGGAATCTAAACCGATTTGAACCCTAAATCAAGAACCCTAACCCAATTTCAACCAAAAGAGGAGCAATATAGAACAGGGTGTTTACCTTCTCGAGGAGACGCGTTTGTGCATCTGGGTAAGCACGCTCATATGGTCGAGGTATGAGCAAACTCACATCGGCGGATCTAGGCACAAGCAGGAAATCTTAATGTCAATCTTCAGCAACCCTGGAATCGCTGCTCCATTTGAGCTCGAAGACGTGAACGCTAAATCTAAAAATTAAAGAATGAAATTAAACAACAAAAACCCTAGATTTGAATTTGAGAGGAGCATTCGAGGTCTCAAAACTCAAGAGAAAGTCGAAGGGAGACGGTGGACGTGAACACTTACCAGATAAGGTTACAGGCGACGGAGGGAGCAAGAGGGCTAAGTGACGAGGGAGGCAGTCGTTGTCGTGGTTAGGCCATCGCCTAGAGATAAGTCGAGAGAGATAAGCCAGTGATGGGAGGAGGCCGGATTTGGAGGAAGGAGGCAAGATTTGGAGCAGAGAGAAGGAGACGATGATGGAAGAAGGATTTGGAGGAAGGAGGCGGCCAGATTTCGCTCCAGCGAGAAAGAAGAGGGACTTCTGTAGACGGGAAAGTAGAAACTTGGGCTGAAATGGTGAGAGGGTTGGATATAGTCGGGAATCTCATGGGCGGGCGTTCAAATTAATTCATTATTCAGTTCCGCGTCTTTTATAAAAAAAAATTAAAATAAACACTTTAACATCAGTCTAAAATATAGGGTTATGTTTATTTTATTTTTTACATCATATATTTTAAAAGCGATGTTAAAAAACTGTTTAATATGGCAGGTTTTTCTAGATGATGTTAATGAACCGATGTTAAATAACAGAATTCTAGTAGTCAGTATTGAGAATCGTAGGTGAAAATCTAATTCATCATTGTCTACAATCAACATCATACTTGCTTCTTTAATTTACTTTTACTTTTGCATCTCTACACCCATTATTTTCTCTTATTGCTACTTATAACACATTAAGATAAGGTTGTTCCTTGTGGATCGACTCCTGACTTTCTTGCTATACTAGTATTTGAGTCTTTGGCGAGATCCAATGATCGGTTTCCCCGCTCGTCACTCTTGCCTCATCTTTTTGCCCCTTTTACCATCAACCCAGAAACTTGATTGTTTGTAACTGTGCCGGTTGCCTTATGCCACAACTCTATGTTGTGAAGTGAAGACCTAACCTCTTCAAGATACATGATATCTCTCCTAACAATAACATATTGCAAAAAAATCTTATAAGATAGAGATAGGGAGACCAGCAGAATTAAGGTCGCATCATCATCATCTATCTCTTCATCAATATTATGCAATTATAGAAAAATTGTATTCAATTGGTCTATGAAAGGTGTACCTTCTTGCATACGCAATGTAAGAAGATGCTACTTTATCATTTTTGTGATCCTAATTCGCCATGTTTTACATTGACTTTTATATCGATTTCTGCATGCATTTCATGCATTTGGGCTAGAATAGTACAGATTCTATGTAGTTTACACTTATTTTCCAAATTATGCAATCTACACTAGTTTCTGTTTATTTTCGCGGAAATCGATGCAATTTACAGCAATTCGGAGAAAGGAAGGAAAATCAGAAGAGGTCGATATCGACCTATGTTGGTCGATATCGAGTCAAAGTAGGTCGATTTCCACCCGGATGCCAAGATCGAGTGAAGAAACAAAGAGAGGTCGATTTCGACCCATACTGGTCGATATCAACCAAAATCAAGTCGAAATTCCTGCGGGAGCCGAAATCGAGTTGTATCCGAATCCGAGAAACCAACTCGATATCGACCAAACTTGGTCGATATCGACCAGTCCCCAAAAGTCGATTTCGAGAAATCCGAGTCCGAGTGCTGAGCTAACTTTCTTCCACATGAAGCAAGAGATATTCTATCAACTCAATGGAAGATTTATCAAGTCAAGAAGGATATATCCACTTTAGATATAGTTTCCTTATAGATTTAATTGTTTTATTTCCCAAATTTTATCTTAATGTTATTAGATAGAAAGTTTAGATATAGATAGATTATTCTTTCCTAGATTAGCTATAGGGAATGAATACTATAAATAAGGCATTAGGGGCTGGATTTTATTGATTCAATCAATCCAAGCCAAGCCACGAGAGAGAGAGAGAGAGAGAGAGAGAGAGAGAGAGAGAGAGAGAGAGAGAGAGAGAGAGAGAGACTTGGAGCCGAGTGGAGTTTGTGAAGCGAGAGCGGAATTGGCTTTGTTCAGTTGTAAATCTTGTTTGATTTTATATAATGCAATTTAGTTCGTTTTGTTATTGATGTTTTTCTTGATGATGAAGAGCGAGTAGTCACCCAACTTCTAGGGTCGGGGTGAGCCCGACGGTAGCCATTTAAGGTGATGCAGTAAAGGTACAATCTTTTGATGCGAATTCGTCTTCTATCCCTACAAGCATGATTCATTTGCGAAAGTTGAAGGTGATCATTGTTTGTATTATTGAAGCAAAAGTGACCTTAATGCAACTTGGATTAATTATGTGAAAAAGGGTTAGTAACCATTAGGGTTTATGCAAAAGCCTCTATATTCCTATTTGTTAATAACGAAAGTTATTCGATGGAAAAGCATGATCTTTTATGTCTTTATGTGTTATTTTACATGGTTATCGTTGTGGTGTTGAAACCCTGATCTTGGAAGTATTTTAGTTCATTAATTTATTTTCCTAAAATTTCGAGTTTGCATTCGTTTCCGTTCGAAAAGGTGATATTTTTAGTTTTTCTGTTTACTAGAGATCGAGCACTATTGGCCGACGTCGAGAAGCTTGGTCGACGTCGAGTAGAGTTTTGTTGAAGTCGAGTACTTTCGTTCGTTTTTGCTTCGTTTTATCTATTTTGCAGTTTCTGTCGACTGAGGTTAGTCGAGATCGAGTACTTCTACTCGATATCGAGGACTTCTGTTGGTCGAATTCGAGAATTTTCTGGAACTGAAAAAGCGGGCGCTGACATGCTTCCTCGTGGATCGATCCTGACTACCTTCTACTAAAGCGGGAGGATGTCTTTTATTTATTTGCTGAGACAGGGAGTCGGTTTGCTTTTATATTTATTTATATTTCGTACTTGACCATCCTCCTGCAACAACAAAATTGGCGCCGTTGCCGGGGAAGCAATCATTCGTGCCCTTTTTAGTTCTTTTTACTCTTCTTTTTGCTTTTTAGTTTCTTTTTACTTGTTTCTTTTTATTATTGTTTTTCATGTGCATGCGAAGAACTGATCGCACACCCACAGACCCTCTTCTCGAACCAGAACGTTTCTTCCACCTTCAGCAAAGGCTTAGGAGGAGACTTATGGCGACTCCACCCAATGAAGAGAATGTGGCCCCGCTCACACCAGCACAGGAGCTTGAGCAAATTTGCCTACGCATAGAGGAATTCACCACCAGAGAAGCAGAACACGCCCGATGAGAGACGGAATATACACAGAACCAGCAGCGGTGGGAGGCAAGGGTAGATCGCGAGGAGGCAACTTGAGGAGCAGATGGGGCATATCCCAGCCAACACAAATGAGTATCTGCATCCTACTCTGGAAGTTCCAGAATCACCGATCGTTCTTCCCGCTATTAATTTTGAAATTCGTCCTTCTTTTATTATTGAAATTAGAAGGAGTCAATTTAGGGGAAGAATCAATGAATGTCCTTTAGATCATGTCACCACTTTTATAGATTTATGTGAAGCTATAGTAGATGGTGCTAATTTAAAATATCTAAAACTAAAGGCTTTTCGTTGGTCCCTTGCAGGAATAACACAACAGTGGTTGGAAGGATTGCCTGCACGGTCAATTCACACTTGGAACGAACTGCATGACTTGTTCCTCAACAAGTTCTTTCCTCCTACAAAGACAACGACGCTCAGACAACAGATCACGGCCTTCAGACAAAAGCCAAGGGAAACACTTGCACATGTCTGGGAACGCTACAAGAGGCTTCTAAAATACTGTCCTACGCATGGACAACCACCCTACGTCATCCAGGAGATCATCTTCAATTGCCTGGATGCGCCTACTAAGGATAAGATAAGCAACTACACCGCCTATAGATATCTCGAGTACACTCCATGCCGTGCTTGTGAAGTCTTTGAGACGCTGACTAACTACGACAACACATATGAGACTTCTGTGGCCTCTTCTGATGAAAGGTATGAAAGGCATGTCCCATCTATGCCATTGTATGTGCCACCAAAGGAGGTTGATTCGGACGTCAGGGAGCAATTCCAGAATGACCAGGTACGTCGTCTTACCATACAAGTTAAATTCTTGTCTAAAAATCAGCCTTGTTTAGAATGTGGGTCTGTGAGGCACAACACCAATGCGCGCCCACACGTCGATCAAGTACACTAAGCAGAAACCCACGAAGAGGTAAGGTATGCTGGGGGACATTACTCAGGGCCACATCAGAACCAGAACCAGAACTAGAACTGGAGCTATTATCGTCAGCCCCAACATCAAAATCCCCCTCCCTACAGAGCTCCTGGTCATCCTAACAGAGAAGGTAAGAAAGATGACCTGCAGACCATTCTTGAGGAGATGCGGAGAAATAATTCAGACACCAAGCAATCTATCAATTCCATTCAGACTCAGATGCATGGTGTCAACTCTAGACTTGTGAAAATTGATAGCTGGCGGAAATCGATTGAGACACAGATTGGTCAGCTAGCAACATTCGTCCCCAAACAATCAGGTACGCTCCCTAGATCCTCTGAACCTAATCCTAAAATAAATCTACAGGACAGGTAGCTGACATGAATCTAAGGAGTGGACGACAGATGCAAACGCCCGAGCAAACGACAGAGGAAGAGGAAGCTGGAGACGGGTCGATATCGACCAGTCCCCACTCGATATCGACTCTCCTAGGGTCGATATCAACCCAACTCCTCAACAGAACCCGAGGCCAGTAACTCCAGTCGATATCGACCAGACATCACTCGATATCGACCCTCTCCACTCGACATCAGCACCTACGAAAAAGAAGCTGCCTTTCCCATCAAAATCTCCAAAGTATCTAGCAGAGAAGAAGTTCCAGCATTTCATAAAGATGCTTAAGAGGTTCAACATCACAATACCCTTCACAGAAGCTATTAATGAGATGCCATCATATGTAAAGTTCCTTAAGGATATCTTAAGCAAAAAGCGATCAATGGCTGAGATCGCAGAGGAGTGCAGCCAGATAGACGTACTAGAGAAAAGGCATATCCAGGTAAGTTTCCTATAACCATTGGATTTGGTCAATATAAATTCAATGCTTTATGTGACTTGGGAGCCAGTGTGAGTATAATGCCTTTATCAATCTGGTCCAAGATTAAGATAGGTGCTCTAGAGCCAGTGGATGCTAAACTTTATATGGCGAACAACACGGTGGTCATCCCAACAGGTATGGTGGACAATGTACCAGTGCAAGTAGGTAAGTTCTTTGTCCCTGCTAATTTCTTAGTTATTGATATGGCGGAGGACCCTGCTTGTCCAATCATTCTAGGAAGGCCCTTCTTGGGAACGGTGGATGCCAACATAAGCATAAGGAAGGGAGTGCTCACTTTCAACATCAGTGATGAGGTAATTGAGTACTTTTTTAACAAAACTGAAAGACACAAAGGTCCAATGGAAGAGGTCAAATCCATATCAGTCAGGTACATTACTTCTGGGGAGCCTAAGGAAAGAAATATAACCCCTAAGGGGCTAGAAAAGAGGGATATGGAAGCCCAGATGGAGGAGATCATAGCCATCCTAAACGACGATATAGAGGAACTACTCGACATCGACCAAGGTAAGTTGATATGGACTAACTATTTTTCGGATGCTTTGCCAGGTCTTAAGTAGGGGGTCGAAATCAACCATCATTCTGCAGCGGAGTCAACTGGGCCACAAAAGAACTCGATATCGACCACCTCCTATCGAGTCTACTCCACCTGCAAAAATCGAGCCAGCAGAAATCGAGCAGAAGAACTCGATATTGTCCACCTCCTATCGAGTCGACTCCACCTCCTAAGACGAAGCCAGCGGAAATCGAGCAACATCACTCGATATCGACCACTCTTGGTCGATATCAACCACCCCAAATCGACCCGTCTCCGTCTACATCGACTGAAACAGCGCCAGAAAAGCAGCAGTTAGGGGTGTTATTCGAGCCGAACGAGCCGAGCTTGACATGTTCAAGCTTGTTCATTTGTTAAACGAACTCGAGCCGAGCCGAGACCAATTTTTAAACGAGCTTTCTTTTTTGTTCAAGCTCGGCTTGTTTTAGTAAATGAACGAGCTCTAGCCGAGTTTTTTTCGCACTCTAAGTAGTTTTACTTGGTCATAACATATTAACTTAAAGAAAATTTTAGAAATTCCATATTATTCGAGCTATTCGAGCCTAAATCGAACGAGCCGAGCTTTCAACCGAGCTTCAAATCATGTTCAGGCTCGGCTTGTTTAGGTAAGTGAACGAGCTCGAGTCGAGCTTTTTCGAGCCAATCCCGAGCCGAGGTCGAACTGTTCAGCTCATATAACAACCCTAGCAGCAGTCGATATCGAGTAAAATTGGTCGATATCGACCAGATCCTTAGGAGTCGAATGACACCGAATCTGCAAAGGTAAGCCAAGGTATGGATCTTTCTTCTCCTATTTCAATCAAAGATCTATCTATACATGGGAGAGGTTTGTCTTGGTATGTGCGCTTATGCAGGGTTTCTAATGATGAGCCTAAGGAATACGAAGTTGGAGACATGGTCTATGTTTCCAAATAAAATGATCATTGGTTCCCTAAGAAGTTCAAAAAGAAGAAGATGGGATCTTTCACGGTGAACAAGATCCAATCAGGCGGACTGCAGCTGATGGACAAAAATGGAGTCTTGTTTGAAGCCCTGGCTACATGGGCCCTGTAGATGCCACATTGAGCTTAATGGAGAAAGTCGGTCTAGCGACTATAAAAGTCTAGAGCTTGTAAATAAAACACTTAGTTTTTGAATTTTTTTGGTTTTTGTTTTTTGGACATTATTTTTAAGTTTTTCTATTGTGGGAATTTCTTTTCTAACAATTTTTGCAAGTACAAACAAAGAAGTAGTGGAATCACTCGATGTCAAGTAATAAAGGTCGATATCGACCAAGTCACTCAAAATCGACCAAGGTCTACAGAAGCAATGCCACTCAATTCTAACAATTAGCACGCCTGTGTAGTGAGTTTCTTTCTTTACCCTTGTTTTTATACAGTGAGGACATTGTAATGTTTAAGTATGGGGTGGGGGAAGGGCTTACTTTATGCATATTTGGCTTTATTTGACAATATGTGTGCATACTCTTAAGTTTATTTTTCAAATTGCTTATGCATTGCTACTTTGGAATTATCATTGATATTTATGTGCCTATATTTTCGAAAGTTTATAAAAATCACCCCCATTGAAAAATTATTTGATTAGGGTCATGGAAGGTTTAATTGAACTCGATGATGCAAAATTAGATTCATTAGAGATATAGCATGAAATTGCCTAGTAAAGAGAAGTCACAATGAAATGCATATTTTTACGAAACCATGAAAGGAGGTAAAATTTGATATTGCTTTTCACATGTTGCATGATAAGAGGATGAAAGACTTTATATTTTCCATACAATGCTCATATTGTTATATCCTAGCCTTTACCTATGCTTATACATCACAAAAGCCATATTGAGCCATATTTCAATTATTGCTCCACATGATCTAAATATTGCCTATTCTTTACCTTATTTCCTATCCGGGGATTATGTTGAGAATGAAACCTACATTATGGAGATTTTTATATGGTTGTTGTGTTGTTGCTATATATCATTATTGGAGTTTGGCAGGAAATTGAAAAGATATGGAAAATTTAATGAGAGAAAAAAAATCCGGTCACCTCAGGAGATAAAGGTAGATCGACCCTGCCTGCGTTGAGATAATAGTTCCGCAGGATGGGACACCAAGGTGAGGAGTCCGAAGCACTAAGTATCCAGGGCCATTCATGACACACATGTTTGCGACTCGCGAAAAGGCAGTGCTGAGGTTAGAGAGATAAAAGCATATAAGTGAAAAAAAGCAAAGAGTGATTTATGAGAAGATGAGTGATGTGGAAATTATGAAGGAGAAAGTGCATCAAAGCAAGAAAACAAAGTTTGAGAAGTTCTCCCCGGATTTAGCACCACATTGCCCAAAAATAGCCCACCACTATACCTTTTACCTTTTCTTCACTATGAGCTTAATTGAAGTGCTCTTGGTTATTAATGCTTTGTCACGAATGAATGTTTTGCATAACCCTCCTTTTATGTGCGAAGTTGCTTTTTAATTGCACATGTATGGATTTGTGACATTAGTACCTTTTCGAGGATGGTAATTGATTGTAGGGACATATGGCAATGAATCTAATATGTTGAGAGTTTTAATTTCTTCCCTTGTATGACAATTAAAAGTATTGTTTGAGGACAAGCAAGCTTAAGTATGGGGTGTTTGTTGTGAGCCTAATTCTCCATGTTTTACATTGACTTTTATATCGATTTCTACATGCATTTCATGCATTTGGGCTAGAATAGTACAGATTCTATGTAGTTTACACTTATTTCCCAAATTATGGAATCTACACTAGTTTCTGTTTATTTTCACAGAAATCGATGCAATTTACAACAATTCGGAGAAAGGAAGAAAAATCAAAAGAGGTCGATATCAACCTATGTTGGTCGATATCGAGTAAAAGTAGGTCGATTTCCACCCGGATGCCAAGATCGAGTGAAGAAACAAAGAGAGGTCGATTTCGACCCATACTGGTCGATATCGACCAATCCTGCCAGAGCCGAAATCGAGTTGTCAGAATTCAAATCCGAGAAATCAACTCGATATCGACCAAACTTGGTCGATATCGACCAGTCCCCAAAAGCCGATTTCGAGAAAGCCGATTTCAAGAAATCCGAGTCCGAGTGCTGAGCTGACTTTCTTCCACATGAAGCAAGAGATATTCTATCAACTCAATGGAAGATTTATCAAGTCAAGAAGGATTTATCCACTTTAGATATAGTATCCTTATAGATTTAATTGTTTTATTTCCCAAATTTTATCTTAATGTTATTAAATAGAAAGTTTAGATATAGATAGATTATTCTTTCCTGGATTAGCTAGGGAATGAATACTATAAATAAGGCATTAGGGGCTGGATTTTATTGATTCAATCAATCCAAGCCAAGCCACGAGAGAGAGAGAGAGAGAGAGAGAGAGAGAGAGAGAGAGAGAGAGTAGGAGAGAGAGACTTGGAGCCTAGTGGAGTTTGTGAAGCGAGAGCGGAATTGACTTTGTTCGGTTGTAAGTCTTGTTTTATTTTATTTAATGCAATTTAGTTCATTTTTGTTATTGATGTTTTTCTTGATGATGAAGAGCAAGCAGTTACCCAACTTCTAGCGTCGGGGTGAGCCCGACGGTAGCCATGTAAGGTGATGCAGTAAAGGTTCATTATGGACAAGATTTTTTTGAGTTGGTAAAACATTTTTAGATATTTGGAAATGCGACTTGTGCCTATTCACACGTTGTCTTGATAAAGATGAGTATTCTTGAAGTATTTTGTTGATCTGATCACATCCAGTTTTAGTGGTCGAGGCAAATATGACAATGTCATCTGCAAATGCTAAAAACGGAATTTTTGTTCCGTTACGTGTTAGTTTAATTCCTAGATGGCTTTGTCGCTTTTCTGATTCATGTTGTAGACCGCGGGCTAAGATTTCCGATATTATCAAAAATAGGTATGGGGAGAGAGGGTCACCTTGGCGCAGGCCCCTCTTTGGAAAAAATAAATCGGTGGGCTCGTTGTTGACTAACACAGAGTATGTAACCGTGATTATACATTCCTTGATCCATTTCGTAAATCGGGTTGAAAATCCGAATTTTTGGAGAATTGTTATGAGGAAGTCCCAGTCTCCCATATCAAAGGCTTTCTCCATGTCGAGCTTGACCGCCATCCAACCCGTGTTTCCTTTTTTCTTAGAGAAGGAGTGAAAGATTTCGTTCGCGATTAATATATTATCTTGAATTGATATGCCGGTTGTAAAGGAACTTTGCAGTGGATTGATTATTTTTGGAATAATCCTTTTGAGTCTTGTCGCAAGAACTTTAGATATGATCTTGTATGTCGTTGAACAATGACTTATGGGCCTATAGTGAGATGTGGCAGTGGGGTTGTATATCTTTGATATTAGTGTCATGAATGTGTGGTTAATTTGTTTATTTTAAGATCCTTTCGCTGAGAAAGAAACTCTTAACAGCCTTAATTATAGTAGGTTCAACTATATACCAATATTTTTTGAAGAAACCCACAGGAAACCCATCAGGTCCCGGAGATTTGTCATTTGCTAGACTGAAAACCGCACTCTTTATTTCGGAATATGTGACTTGCCTTGTTAACCAGTTGTTATCTTCATTTGTGATTTCGTTTCCAACGTAATGAAGTAGGTTGCTTGGTACTTGTTGCCTGATTTGATGTGAGTATCTTTGGATGAAGTCATTCTTGATTAGCTCCCTTATATCCTTTTCAGTACTGAGAGTAATTCCAGTCGTGGTCTGCAATTGTTTTACTATGTTTCTGTTACGGCGCCCAGTAGCAATTCTATGAAAATATTTCGTATTTGCATCGATGGATTTAACATGGGTTCGTTTGGCCCTTTGCCCCCAATATTTTTGTTGGTAAGTTAGGAGTGAAGTATGTTTTGTTGTCAGTCGTTTGGTTTTGCTATCTAAATTATGGTTAAAAGCATTACAAAGACTGTTTTGTAGTTCTAGTAATTCTGTTTCTACTTGTTTGATCTGACGGAATACATTTCCAAAGGTTACTTTGCTCCATATCATGCTTTTCCTTTTGACTTCTTGTAATTTCTTTGTCAGTTTTAACAATTGCGAACCTGGCGGGTAGACCCTCCTTGCATTGCGTACTATTGTTTCATAGTCTGGTCTAGTTGTCCAAGCCATTTCAAACTTGAAAGGCTGCAATCTGGGTTTTTGGTTATCCATTAGATCTAGGGTGATTTGTGCATGATCAGATTTTAAGAAGGCATGATTTTTGGTGCAAAGATTTAGAAATGGTTGTAATAGAGAGTGGCTAACAATCGCACGGTCCAATTTCTCAAAGATGTTATCATCACCATATTCGCATTTTCGCCAAGTGAAATCATTCCCGCAAGTTGGGGAATCTACTAGGTTATAGGTAGTAATGATATCTTGAAGTATCCTAAATCTTTTTTATATACGGGGGTTTCCCACCCAATTTATCTTCCGGGTCCATTATTTCATTTAGATCCCCATTAAAAAATAGCGGATCCTTGATCTTGTGAATATATTCAGAAAGGGAGGCCCAGAATGTAGGTTTTTCGCTTTCATAGGGCGTTGCATAGACAAACAAAATTTCAATGGTAACTTTGAGGTCTGTGTTTGTGTAGGTTGCCTGAATGATTTGCTCATTAGAGAGTTTTACCGTAATTGTTTCATTTTGAAATTGTGATTCTTTCCAAAGGAGACATAGACCTCCTGCAAGTCCTCTTGATGGACAAAAATGCATGTTGTCGAATCCTGGTTTCCTCCAACATTTTTCCGGGGGTGGATTTTCTAATTTTGTTTCTGCTAGCATTAAGATCTTAATATGTTTTGATTTGGTAGTGGCTTCAATATGGGTCCATACATTTTTCCTACTCAAGCCCCTAATGTTCCAGAGACTAATCTTCATAATAACCGATTAAATGGGAATTGGTATTTTGGAAGGTTAGGACCTTACTGACAAAAGTAAGGTCCAGCCAACAGGTTTGTATTAGGTTGGGTGATGTTTTAGTGTTGTATTTATTACTTGGATCTAGAGTTTCAGTTACACACACACGGAATTTAAAGCAACATAGAGATGTATTGTTGCCATGTGAAAAATAATAGATATATTTGTTACAGAAATTTGTCAATAGATAATTCAATGGTATTATCTAAAATTGTTATATTATCCTAATAATAGTTATATTATTGAAAAAAATAATTAATGTTGCTACAATAGTAATATGCAATTTTATATACATAACAAATTGTAATGTCAAATTATAAAGTGAAGTTGATGATGAAAAATATAATATTTTTCAATCCTAATTATTATTAGTAATAAATTTCAATATTAGGTTAAATCATAATTTATTTATGTCTTTATTATCTTAAAGCTTTATTCAACGGGTGACCCATATATGTTGACCCAACCCGACCAAGAAATTTGCTGGTTGAACGGGTTCGGATTGCTTCGAGTTGAAATATTTGTGTCAAAACTCACGTTTTACGGGTCGGGTCACGTTTTGACCGGTCTAGTATCGGGTGATTAAACGATCCCGAGCTACAGATGGTGCGATGAATGCGCCTTAATTCCGGTGTGGTGCGCCTCGGTTACATTTAAAAAAAATGTGCACAGATATTAAATTTCGGCCGAGTTGGTTCTTTCCCATCTCTCTTTACTGTGGTGGGAATGGGATCATAATGCTTGCATATGTCAATACGTCGTCGTCCGTAGTTCTTACGGTCTTACCCGACGAGACCCAAAATCTTCCGTTCATCCCTCCCAAATCCCCAATCCACGAGATCCCTCCCCTTATGTTCAGATCCATGGCGACATCTCCATTTAACATAGGATTTACGATTCTATAGTTTCCTCATCTGATTCTTTCGTCCCCCTAGTCCTCGATTCGTTGAAGCCCTAATTTTAATTATTGAGTTTTTGGGAAAGATTGTGAAGTTAGGGCTGAGGAGGAGGAAAGAGATGAAGAGTTCTAGCAAGCTGTTCACGATCGGGATGGTCACGGCCTGGTACTCGTCCAACATTGGAGTATTGTTGCTCAACAAGTACTTGCTCAGCAATTATGGGTTCAAATACCCGATCTTCCTCACCATGTGCCATATGACCGCTTGTTCCCTTCTCAGCTACGTCGCCATTGCTTGGATGAAGATGGTTCCTATGCAGACGATTCGATCTAGGGTTCAATTCTTTAAGATCTCCGCCCTTAGCCTCATTTTCTGCGCCTCCGTAGTCAGTGGTAATGTTTCTCTCAAGTTCCTCCCCGTCTCGTTCAACCAAGCTATTGGGGCCACCACCCCCTTCTTCACGGCCGTTTTCGCTTATCTCATTACGTTTAAGAGAGAAGCTTGGTTGACATATATGACTCTCGTTCCGGTTGTTGCTGGGGTCGTCATTGCCAGCGGGGTATGAACTCTTCCTTTAGGTTTTTTCCCGCAATTGATGCTAATTGGATATTAAAAATAAAAATACTGTCCACCTTTCTTTCATTTCTGATGAATTTGTGGTCACAAGAGGATCTTGGAAGTAAATCAGCCATCTTCATTGCATACATTATGTTGTGGAACGATTTCTTGGTTGTGTAATTGATCCAGCGAAGTTAACTGCAGATTTAGCTGTCTGTACTTTGATGAAAACACACTACTATACTAGATAGAATTCTTTAATATGGTGCTTTTCTAGAAATTTCAGCAACATATAGATATGGATGTTTTCATCTCCAATGTTATTAAAATGGAACTTGATATGTCTAATTAGATCGTTCACATATCTTTTTTTTTTCTTCTTCTTTATTTTATATATGTTTTTGCAGGGAGAACCAAGCTTTCACCTTTTTGGATTTCTCATGTGTATAGGTGCAACAGCAGCCAGAGCCCTGAAATCAGTTGTTCAAGGCATTTTGCTTTCTTCCGAGGGGTAATGAATTCTTATTCATAATTAGTTCATTGCTCTTCTTGCGGCATTTTACTGACACTTTCTTGAAGGGACTATAATATTGGCCCTACTTATATGTAGGGAGAAGCTAAATTCTATGAACCTCCTCCTCTACATGGCTCCAATTGCTGTTGTGTTTCTCCTTCCTGCAACTCTCTTAATGGAAAAAAATGTAGTCGGGATTGCAATAGCACTTGCAAGAGATGACATTAGAATTGTCTGGTACCTGCTTTTCAATTCTTCGCTGGCATACTTTGTGAATCTGACTAATTTCCTGGTGACAAAACACACCAGTGCTTTGACTCTCCAGGTATGGTACTGGTTTCATGCATTATTTGAATAATTTTTCCAGATTCTTTTGAACAGTATAGCTCTTAATAGGGGATGGGGAAGTGAATTGAGTGTCAGAATTTATCTCTTATTTTGGTCTGTTGAAGAACTTTGGGCCCTTCCATTTACTTAGGATTAATGTCAAGTCTTCTAGTATTCAATTTAGGAGAGCTCCTAGGACTTTGTCTATGATAAATTATTGGCTCAGTTCACATGGGGTGAAGTTCTTCATACACAGTAGATGAGTTCACCGAGTAGCAGATGTAGATAATTTGGTTGTATTTTGATCAATTGAAGCAACACATTCTTGCACATGTGAGAAATATTTTCGTTGCTTATTTTGTTGAATTTTTTTTGGCATGATGTAGAAGTGTTCGATTAATTCTCTTAATATTGATTTTCATTATTATACAAAAATTAAAGGAAAGCAGAATTTGATGACTTCTTTTTGCTTTTAATGTTTGGAAAGCAGAATCTGTCAATTTGCTAGGTATGGGTTGGAGGGTCTGGTGTGTTTGAGAAGTTGTGGATCCCTTTAAAAGCTGGTTAAACCTAGAGCATACTCTATTGGGGTAATTAGTTATTCATTTTAGTTAAATGCATTAGACCGATGGTATTTGTAGCCTGTAAAGATTTTGAGGTTTTTTTTTTCCCTTCATGGGTATTGTATCTGTATTCTCATTCGTCGGCGAACTACCAGAAATCTTGTGGGTACTTTCTTTATAAATTTTACCCCCCCCCCCCCCCCCCCCGTTTTGGGGTAGGAAAAGGTAATGGTTACCTTCATGAATCTAATTCATATTTAAGTTAAGATTCATTGGTCACTATTTCTAACGATTACCCTCCTTCCCCCATTTTTCATAAAAAAATTGCTACCTTTCCCCTCATTTCATTCCCTAATTTTAGGGAGGGTAACTATTTCCCCTAGGATACTCAAATCATTTCACTCACCCCCTCCTTTAGGCTCACAAAAAATGTTGATCATATGCATTTTATATGTAAAATTTAATTACTTTCCTTTCCATTCTCTCCTCTAAAAACAAACGAGCCCTTAATCTTACTTGTTATTTTTGAAGTAAAATTTCTTCTTCTTTTTTGTTATTAAAACCATTGGCTGTGTTGTTGGAGCTTTATCTTTATTACTTATTTTGCTCCTATGCTAGTATGATGTGTTTTTTTTCGCCCTCAGAGCTCATTTCTTGCTTATTCATAATAATTTTGTCCAAGAGTAATATTTCTTTATCTTCCTAGGAATCTAAAGGGTAGGAGTGGCAGCATAGTTTCTCGACTCCCTGTTTATGATGTAACTATGACGAGCTTCCAGATTAGCAGGATAGAGAAATTTTAACCATGACCGTAAAGAAACAGATCTCTAGGGAAATGGTGCTTTATTACAAAGAATTGATAGAATATGAATTCCTATAACTAACAACCTATCACAACAGTTTGATACACACTATTCCTTCTTCTTCTTCTTTTAATCAAAGAGATCATAACCACTACCCGCATTCCATGAAATTGTGCACCACAAATAGGAACTAGTAAAGAGTCCATGATCCCATAAAAAGACGTGGCAATCCCTTGTGGAAGAAAAATGATTTTTTGACAGTATAAAGATATCAAACTTCTACCATGATATGTAGAAGTTCCAACTAACAAAAACCCTAATGAACTTTAAAAAAAAGGATAAACGCCCACCAGAAATTACTTGTTTTTTGAGTCCCTCTTGAAAGTTTTATTTGAAGTGACATCCTTGTAGGGATAATTCATAAAATTCGTTAGATTCGATGACTGACAAAAATCATGATTTTTCTGTAAGGCCTCCTTAAAAGTTAAAACTGGTTCCTGTTTTCTCCAAAGCCTGTCCTAGAGTGGATTTCAACTACCCCTGCAAATGGGTGTTTACCTCTCAAATTGTAATTTCTTTGTTTTGCCTGATCCTTTCTGTTTCTCCAATTACAATATCCTTGCACCAACATCTGAAGTTTTCTTTTATTTAAACTTTATGTATTGAATGCTGATATATAAATCGTTTACTCGGAATTCAGGTACTGGGAAATGCGAAAGGGGCTGTAGCAGTAGTCGTTTCTATTCTGATATTTCGGAATCCGGTGTCAGTCACAGGAATGCTGGGCTACTTGTTGACCGTCATCGGAGTAGTGTTATACAGTGAAGCCAAGAAACGAAGCAAGTAAACTTTCTCCTTTTGCTCGAGCAAGTTCAGCTTTGTCAGCTTCTCGCTTTCATTCAGAGGATTAGTTGACATTCACACAACGTAGGCCAATTGCCATAATCTGTACTTGTACCCCTGGATGAACCATAGGGGAAACCATTTTGAGCATGTTAAGCTGATACATCATCATTTGCCATAAAGAAATGTTAGGGGGGATTAAAAGCTTCAGTAAGATAACGTCTATACAACTTTTATTCTTGTTTAAAATTAAAGTTGGGGTTGTTTTGTGGGGGAGACATTATGTGATTCTTTTAGGAGCCAAAGGGAGTTCGTGTAATTTGATTTTGTTGCAATCAATCTGTTCTTTTGACGTTCTGGCTGCCATCAAATTGATTAATTGATTCAAATGTTTCCTGGAACTTTTCATATCTTCATCCTGGTGTGACGCTGCTGTTACATTTCATATCTGTTGTAGGCTCAACGTATTATTTATTTATTTATTTGTGTAAAAACCACCACTCCGAGGGTATGTTGATGCTGCAACACTAACCCTATATGCTTTATAAAAGGCGGTGTTGTACATTTTGTGCTCTGCATAGGTTGCAATTCACGTAGTTTAGCTCATCTTCAAACACAATGTTGCACACCATATCAAAGGACAAGCTATCCCATTTTGGCAACCATCATCCCTGATGTGCCCACAAATCAGGATAGCGGATCTTTCAGTGCAAGTTCCACAATATCATGCATGTGCATTTACTGATGTGTGTGAATTAGGATGGTGGAGTTGAACAAACCAAACAAACATAAACCCAGTCCAGTTCTAACTATCAAGTTAATCAAACCCGAGCTAACTATCAAAGTAATCAAATCCGATGCATTGAATATAAGCAAAACTGTATAAAAGGTTTAACCGAGCATGACTTACTGAAAACTAAAATCCGAAGAAAGAAAAGAGAAGTGTTGTGAGAGATGTGTTGTGAATTGGATGATGTGAAATGGCCGAGAGGATAGCTCTATTTATAGTGCTTAGAACCCTAAGAGTTGGCTCTCTTCATGTGCAAGTGATAGGGTCTATTTTAGTCGTATAATTGCATATTATATTAGGATATTTTCATGCATATTTTACATAATTTATAGTTAAATTGTATTATTTGCATTTCGGAGTCTACACTACTGTTTTTATATATTTTAGGTATTTTTGAGCTGGATCGTAATGATTTGGATTACTCGTAATATGTTGGTGGCAAATAAAAAGAAATGTGAAAAGAGAAGGCTATGATCCCCTTGGCTCTGCATAGTGCACACATATGACGATCGATTGGGGCAGATTGGGCTGTCCGTGGAGCGCATGGACATCGGAAGGAGGAGCCCACGTGATTGGTTGGGCTTACGAGTGCTGCCTTGCCAAATTGCAATATACTACGTATATTTGGATAGATAGAATTAGATTATATATATTTATATTATATATTATAGGAAAAATGGACAAAAATAATACCAAGTATCAACTTTTGGCAAAAATAATACGAACTTTGAAATTGACAGTTTCACATACGAACTATCGCCCTATTAACCGAAAATAATACATATGTGTATTACGGTGAACTTTACGACCAAATACGCCACGTGGACGCCGGAAAACACACATGGCATAAATTTTTGCCACTTCACCAAACTTGTAAGCTTTGTCATGTCATAAATTTAATTTTCAATTTTTTTTAAAAGAAAATTTAAACAAATGAAAAATAAATTTAGTTTCAAATGGTTAGACAGAAGGTAATTGAATACAAGAATGAAAAATAAATTTACCTATTTGTTTAAACTTTCTTTTTTTTTAAAAAAAATGAAAAATAAATTTATGACACGGTAAAACTTACAAGTTTGGTGAGGTGGCAAAAATTTACCTATTTGTTTAATTTTTCTTTTTTTAAAAAAAAACTGAAAAAATAAATTTATGACATGGCAAAACTTACAAGTTTGGCGACGTGGCAAAAATTTATGCCATGTGTGTTTTTCGGCGTCCACGTGGCGTATTTGGTCGGAAAGTTCACCGGAATACACATATGTATTATTTTTGGTTAATAAGGCGATAGTTCGTATATGAAAATGTCAATTTCAAAGTTCGTATTATTTTTGGCCAAAAATTGATACTTGGTATTATTTTTGTCCATTTTTCCTATATTATATAGATTAGGATAGTATTGCTCTAGAATATATATTCTCATTCATACGGCAAAGGAGTAGACGGACTGACTCTTTAACCCTAAACCCTAATTGTCTTTTGTTTTATTTTTATGGAGATCTAAACTCTTCCGTTTTATCTATGGATTGAAGTTTTTGTTTGATAAATGAAGGTTCGATAATGTATGACAAAGTAATATAAAGATACTCTAGAAGGAGGGTTGAATAGAGTATGCTGGATTTTCGCAGATAATCTCAAGACTTTTGAAGCACTTGCAAAACCCTTTGAGATTAGACGTAATTCTTTCTTCTGGCAAACCTGAATCACAACAGAGTTATACAATTCGAAACAAGTGCGGAAATATGGTAAAGCGATAAGTAAAGGACGCAATGAATTGTTTACGAGGTTCGACACGAACTTGGCCTACGTCCCCGCCTAGGGTTCTTCCACAACCCTAGGATTCAACCGGCTTAATTAATTCACAAGACATAGGATCCTAATAGCTCACCGAGAAGCCTCTCTCCTATACAATTGCAATCTAGTCAATTCACCTTCCCTTGGAGTCCTAGACCAATCTAGAAGAGCCCCACCTCTCTCAGCTATCTAGTACAATCCTCTTACACTTAGTGAATCAATCACCTAGTGTCCACTTCATGAGTTACAAACTCTTGAGTATAACACTCACTCGAAATATATCCTATAAGCTCACTGTGTAACTCTCAAATGCTTTGAAACAAAATATACGACTCTTAAGAACTAGCAGAGAGCACACGAAGAAGACATATTTGACTTGAAGGCTTGAGTGCGAAAGAGAGCTTGTGTTCAACGAATGTCTCTGTCTTCTTTTCTTCATCTCCTTCTTATACAGATCAAATTGGCGCCTAGAGATCTTCTTCAACGGCTACAACCGATTGTGGCTTGGGAAGAAATCTCCATGATCTTCTATATATGGAAACTCGGAAGCCATGATCTCCAATTTGAATCTTCTCGATTTCAAGCTTAAGGAAGGAGATAATATTTGAAAACTTGTTGCATATGTTAGTGTATAAAATACACAATAATATCTGGAAATATATAATAATATCATACAATAATATTCGGACAAAAAAACATGTAAATTTGAAGCCTAAACTATCTTAAAACCACCTAAAATGCCTATATAAAACGTGCATTCTACAGTCCTGATTTTTTGCATGTTTTTATTCATCACTTAATTAGGTTTATTTATGCACTAATAAAACTTTTCAAGAAGAAGTGTGGGTATGTGATTGTGTCGATCCTATTTAGGCTTTACAGTACACGTTTCGGAGGAGAAAACGAACGGAAAAAGGAAACTTAAGAGATCGACACCCTCCAGTCACGCACGACACTCGCTTATGCGAGCCCAGAAGAGCCGCGCCCACTGCAACCATGCCGCGTCCACCGCTCTAACCAGAATTGGAGATTCATTTCAGATTCTACTCGAATTCGACCTATCCATCAATCCTAATCTGAAATTACTTTTGGATATGGATAAGGGAGTGCATAATTGATAAGGCATATTTCAGTGGGCATTATAGGCAATTTTTAGGCGCATTTCATTTTCACATATTCATGTTTTAGACTCAATTTCACATTCTACGTACTCTTTAGCGGTGAAGTTCGGAAACTACGCTATTTCAGTTGATTTATGCAGATTCATAGATCTGAGGCAAAGAGCGCGAGGAACGAAGCTAAGAAGAGGCTTGGAATAGCTAAGGAAGAAGTCACAAAGAGAAAGGAACAAGCCAAGGAAAGGTTAGGAGCCGAATCGGGAAGCTAAGGAACGAGCCGAAACGAAGAAAATGGAGAAATCTCCTCTTTTGATCATTTCAAATCAGGTCTTGATGTCTTCATGAGAGTTGCAGTTCTCTAAAAGAGCTTTCCAATGCATATTCATACGCGTCAATCGAATGAATAAGAACTCCAGAAAGTGCATTACAGGTTTTGTCGGTCGAAGTTGTCGCCGCGGCGAAATGCCCAAAATCGCCATGTTGAGGAACATGCCGAGCAACGAAGGACACATCAGATAGCATATTTCGCTACGACGAAATACATGTTTCACCGAGGCGAAAGACCCCAGTTCTCCGTAGTGAACACCCAAGACCGTAAGGATTGCAATCAGTTGCCACGACAAAAGACCTTTTCACCGCCGCGAAAACATGCACAGAGGATCAGTTTGACGGCTGAATCTTATCTTTTCGGATGAAAACTCTATCAAATCTGAATGATTATCTATTCCTAATGGATTAATATATTAAGATTGAGGTTTATTTATGATTTAATTTCGGATTTCATATTTTTAGGATTTTTATTTATCATATAGGATATTTTTTTAGGTCAAATCTAGGGTTTTTGACTGTTTTGTTCCCTATAAATACCCTAAGTCCGAAAATCCTAGAATTCATTCAAATTTTACAGCAACTTATTAACATTTTACAGTAGGTTTTAGTCGAGCCTTTTAGCGCTTTATTTTCTATTCAAGAGAAGAAGGTTAGGTAAGCCATGTTTGACTAATTTTCCATTGTTTTCACCTACACTTTCGAGACTTGGTTGGTTGTTTGTGAGTTTCTAATAAGTTAGTACTTATCTCTTTAATTTCCTTTGATTTTCCTTGTGCATATTATGATATTATTATAATTAGCTACCATCATAGTATCTTGCTAGGTTTTTGTTCTATCGAATTTGAATGAATTCTCTAGTAGCATATGCTTAGGATTGTGAAGACCTTCGTTGGATCATGATTAAGTAGGGAATTTGACATGTGTCTTAAACATCGGTTTACCTTGCTTAACTTGGTGTTATTCATTTCCCCGGATCATTAGCACCACACGGCCAAACATTATCCCACCTTAATGCTTTTTACCTTTCTACTTCTCCATGAGCTTACATAAAGTTATCTTGATTATTATTCCTATGTCGCAGGAAATTGTGTTACAAAACCTCATTTTGTGTGAAATGTTGCTTTTATTCGCATGCATGTATTTGATAGCACAAGTACCTTTGCAAGGATGACAATTGATTGTTAGTGGTGATATGCGAATGGGTCTACAATGTTTAGAGTTTTGTTGGGTTCCTCTGTATGACCATCCAGGTTATTGCTAAGCAAGCTTAAGTATGGAGTGATTTAATGTCCATGTTTTAGACTATATATATATATATTGGGTTCGGAATATTAAGAATTTGTGTAGATTGTTATGAATTGCAAAATATAGAGGTCTACACAAGTTTTAGTTTGATTTTGCATAATTTGGAGGCGTTTTGAAGAAGCCAAGAAGAGCACAACTGCAGAGGAGCACTCGACGTCGGCTGGACCTAGTTGAAGTCGACCAAGGATCTTGAAGAAATATTCTAAGAAGGCAAGCTACTGGAATCGAGCCAAGAGTGGTCGAAATTGGGATCTATCGTCGACCACGACTTGCCAGGAGAAGCACTCGACATCGACCAGCGTGGTTGATGTCAACTGGACCAGATGTTACACTGAGAAGCGGAGAGAAGATCGACCAAATTACATGAGGTCAACTCAGCCAAAGAAGTGGACGATGTCGACCACTCTGGTCGACGTCGATTGAAAATTTTATTTGCCGCGGACGCGTACGGATGAGTCTAGATTTAAGGAGAATCACTTAGCCACGGTTTATTATATCTTTTCATCCATAGATAACTTTTCCTTGGAGAGCACGGATTAATCTACTATAAATAAAGCATATTTCTAAGTTGAAAAGATATAATAAAAAGGTGACTAGTATCCATAGATAACTTTTATTATATCTTTTCATCCATAGATAACTTTTCCAGATTTAAGGAGGATCACTTAATACTTGATATCGATTGCCTTAGGTCAACGTACATCGACTGCTCCTTTTTTAGTCGACAATTTTATGAGTCGATCACTTGCTGTGCTTACTCGACATCTACTACCCCTATTCGACGTCGACCACTTTGTTTCGTTGTTTTTTATCTGTGCAGGTTTTACTCAACATCGATCATACTCCTTGACATCGAGGACTTCTGAGACCTGTTTCTGAGTTGCTGAGATCAAGATCGACTGTCCCCGATCGACATCGACTACCTCTGGCCGACGTCGAGTGTCTTATGGTCGACAACAGAACATGGTTTGAAGGCTACTTTGGATCCGCTGACATGCTTCCTCGTGGATCGAACCTGATTCATCTGTCCTACAACGGGAGAGTCTTGAATTTATTTGATAGGCTAGGAGTTGATTGCTTGTGTTTATATTTATATTTACATATTCAGTTCTCCTCTATATTAGACCTGCGGACCGTGGGAGTTGGAGGACAATGTCAACACTTTCACATCGAACATGGTTTTCATTATAAATAATGAACTACTTTGAAAATCGGATTGGACTGAATTAATCGACAACTATGGGTTGTATATATCTATGAATTTCGAAAATAGATTGGACTCGTTATGGTTAACTCGAATTGAGTTCTATGGATTGATTTTATAACTCATTATGGTCCGGCCCACTAAAAAACTGGATTCCTTTTGAAGCCGGATATACGCTGACCCATTCAACAATAATTATTACCCTATAAGTGTCCCTACCTAACTACAAAAGTCCCAAAATACTCTTCCTATTTCTGGTAGTGGGTAATTATGGGTAATTACCTCGTGGGTTAGTGAATCATGGTCTCCCTTTGCACCAATCAAATCACTTATTTTATTCTTACCGGTAGAGTGCTTTTCACATATGGATACACACTCACAATGTTATATATGTGCAATATAGGTACACACAATGTATACATATATTCTACACATATATTATATATTGTATATGTTTTATATAATACTAGTGTAATACCCGTGCCTTGAAGGCACGGAAGCTTGATTTATTTTAATTTGAACATCATTTTATATATTTATATAATAATATATTAATATATACACGTGTTTAAAACAAAAATACGTATAAAGTATTTTTTTTATAATTTATAAATTAGTTGGAAATAGATACGATACAAATTTTGAAAATGATTTAATAAGGAAAATGTATGTAGACGAATTATGAGAATATTGCAATCGGAAAAAAAAATGGAAACATGTCTCAATATTTACGGCAATATAACCGAAAATTAAAAAAAGGGAATTGATTCAAATCATATTTAAAATAGGAAACAAATATTTTAAAGTTTCCATAATAATATTGACCAATAAGAAAATCTCATTTGAATAAAAAAATTCAACTTTAATTGTGGGCGTGACACGTCAGCAAAATGCTAGCAGAATTAGTAATATATATATATTGCAATCGGAAAAAAAAATTGGAAACATGTCTTAATATTTACGACAATATAACCGAAAATAAATAAAAAAGGGAATGGATTCAAATCATATTTAAAATAGGAAACAAATATCTTAAAGTTTCCATAATGATATTGACCAATAAGAAAAGCTCATTTGAATAAAAAATTCAACTTTAATTGTGAGCGTGACACGTCAGCAAAATCCTAGCAGAATTAGTAATATTAATAGATAGATAGATAGATAGAGAGAGAGAGATAGATAGATAGATATTGCAATTGGAAAAAAAATGGAAACATGTCTCAATATTTACGACAATATAACCGAAAATAAATAAAAAAGGGAAGGAATTCAAATCATATTTAAAATAGGAAACAAATATTTTAAATTTTTCATAATGATATTGACCAATAAGAAAAGCTCATTTGAATAAAAAAATCAACTTTAATTGTGAGCGTGACACGTCAGCAAAATGCTAGCAGAATTAGTAATATTAATAGATAGATAGATAGATAATAGATATATTGCAATCGGAAAAAAAAATGGAAACATGTCTCAATATTTATGACAATATAACCGAAAATAAATAAAAAAAGGAATGGATTCAAATCATATTTAAAATAGGAAACAAATATTTTAAAGTTTCCATAATGATATTGACCAATAAGAAAAGCTCATTTGAATAAAAAAATCAACTTTAATTGTGAGCGTGACACGTCAGCAAAATGCTAGCAGAATTAGTAATATTAATAGATAGATATGCGAGATGGGATGGGATAAATTTTTCTTTTTTCAAATCTCACCGGTATCAGAACAGAACCTGAATTTACGGGATTGTGCCCACCCCTATAGTATTCAACAAACTAATCAGCTCCCAATGTTTGACCACCATATATTTCACATATATACAGTATACATATAAAAGCAAAGGGTTACGTTCAATATTTTTTAAAGCAAAATTACAAAAATATCAGTCCGATCGACATAGTAAACATAGAGAACATATATTAAAGATTAATAATAATTTAAAAACATAAAATATATGTGGTAAACACAACCGAGGAGAATGTCCCAATCCAATTTCAGCTAGTTTGATCAGACAGCAGCATTGAATTTTGGGACTTTGAGTTGATCACTGAATTGGTTTATTTTAATTAATTAATTAATAGAGTATATGATGCGTTGTTGTTTGTGAAAAAGCAGATCGAAAGAGAGTGCGTCCGGAGACATGCGCAAAAGCTGCCATTATCAAAAACTTTTGGTCTCAGAGGAGATCGCCTTTGCATCGTATCCTAGTATATATAAATAGGGAGTCTTGGTACGTGTCCAGGAGCTCAAACAAAAGCAAACGACAGTAGCCAAGTTAATTAAGTCCATCGAGCTCTTCAACTTAACAGTAATAATAATGGATCCAGAAGGGATGGCCCCTGGGTTTTGCCTACAAGCAAGGGGGTTCCATCAGGGCGGAGGGACCAAGTGCGGGCGGTGGAACCCTACTCCAGAGCAAGTTAAAGTCCTGACGGAGCTGTTTAGGGCGGGGCTGCGAACCCCGAGCACCGATCAGATTCAGAAGATATCAGCTGAGTTAAGCTTCTATGGTAAGATTGAGAGCAAGAATGTGTTTTATTGGTTCCAGAACCATAAAGCCAGGGAGAGACAGAAGCGCCGCCGAGTAGTCTCCAAAGACGACGTCAAACATCCTTCCGCAACTACTCCTGCAAAGTGTAATTAAGTTTCTCCATCTTTCATTTTTTAGTTATGCCCTAATTTCTTTACAATTTCTAAACATACATATATTGTTATTAGCTCCTAATGCATATTGTATGTTGTATTTTGCTATATTTGTAGATTTTGGCGAGAAAAATCAAGTTTCAAAGGAGAGCGCGGATAGAGGCCAGATAGAAACACTACAGCTGTTTCCATTGAGCTCATACGACGAATCACAGCCACAGAAACTCACAACTCTCACAAAGGAATACTACTTCAAGGAGAACGCCTGCCCACCGTTTGCCTACGGGAATCAAGTCCAGCTGCTTCCACAACTTGATCTGCGCTTAAGTTTCTTATAAGATAACCCAGCTAGCTAGTTTCTGTAGTGTCTACTGTAGCACATAGCCACTTACTAATTACTAGGGTTAGTTTCATACACATTTAACAAAAAAAAATGTGTCGAAATATAAAGATATTGATCGAGATGCATGATATATCAGCTTCTGTGTAAAAGGGGAGAAGAAAGTGTCGTATTAATCTCTCGTATTGCAGCATCGAGATTGCACTTGCATCGTTCCATGATGCGTCGTTTAAGGCTTTTTTTTTTTTTTTTGGAATCGTGTAAGAGATTGGCAATGGGTTAAACTTTTGAGATAAAAATGTTGGAGGATCTCCAAATTAAAATAAATTTTGTGTTTTACAGGATGAGTTATTGAGTATTTGCGGATCGAACTAAAGTTGAGCAAGTTATTAAGGGTAGGGTCCTGTACGTCCAACAAGGAAAGAAGATACTGAATCAGATTTTACAAATGATCGACCCACTTAAGATTTAGAAAGAAATTAAGGAAAGAGAAGTTCATGACAGTTGGAAGAAGATCATATGCAACAAATTAAGAAGGGAAGAAAACAAGAGATTGAGCATCCTTTTGAGTTTGAATCTTAGTCGACAGTTGTATTAGGATTTATATACATTGTTTAGTTGTGTTTTATTTGGGGTGTTGAGTCTATGAGAAGAACCCAAAGGTCTCTGGTTCGAACCCTGATGACCGCTCTCTATTTACCAAAATCAAGAGTCTACACGAAGAAAGATTGATGTGTGCTTTCACGTTTAATTAGTTGTCTAGTTCGTGTAATAGGTGTGCTTTAGATTTTATTATTGGTTAATAGTCAGCAAATAGTGCATCATGTTATATTAGTGGAGTCTTAGCTTTTCCGATTTATAAAATAAGTATACATATTCGAAATCATCCTATAGATAAACGGAGGAGTGTAAGTTTTTAGCTCGTACTGCATGCGTGTAGTTTGATAGTGTCCATAATAAACAACTTTGCTTTTTGTATTTATTTCCGCCTAACTTTTTTAGAAACAATAACGCACCCCAAATGGTTCTACAATTGGTATCAAAGCCTTGATCGCTCTAGATTTGTATGCGTTTAATTGTTGACAGGTTGAAAGATGAGCTTCCCAAGCAAACTCCAGAACTAGGCGTTTCAAGTAACAAACCTCCACTATTGGATTATGACACTTTTGTAAGAGACTCACGTGATTTTAAAGGTGACACGTGTGGGTTTAAGGGTGACTCGCATAGGGGTGAGACTCATGAGTTTTTTACAATGAGAAACTCTCAATCGGGAACTATTTTTTCCTTCTTCTTCTCATATCTGAGAGTTTATTTTATATTTGTGTGTGGCTTTTATATTTTTGTGAAGCAAAAAAAAAAATGTGTGTGACTTTTGGCGTTTTTCGTATATCTTCCATTTTTAGGGGACGTGTGTGTGAGATCGATCTTGTGTTGTGTTTTTGTATGGAAGTAACGTGAATGAAGAACAAAAGCAGAGTTTTTTATATGAATGAGGTATGATTTTAAGGGTGACACGTGTGGGTTAAAGGGTTACATGGATGAATTAAGGGTGACACGTATGGATTAATTTCTAACAAGATTGAGTTGGTTTGCTATTGTAATGTTACCTTAATCATGGTTTTAGATCTTTAGGGGTTTTGAATTAGACATAAGGATAGATTAAGGGCTTTAATATAGATGATAGTCACACACACACATATACTCTCCTACATATTATATATTACACATTAGAATTGCAAGATTATATCTTGTGATCATGTGTTATGTATACTATATAGTTGAAGAGTTAATATAAATGTGATATATATATGTGTTGCCGAATTTGGGCTTAAGAAAGCCAATTACTTGGACTCGGCCCAAAGAGCTCGCTCCAGCTTACCTCGGCTTGACCTAATGTGGAACGCTTCGTTTCAGCTACTTGGTGCTCGCCTATAAAAGCTGAAGAAGGCGCTAGGGTTGGACACTTCGCCAGACGCTTCTGTGGATGAGCTCGAGTCTCCTCTTCTGAGGCTCCGTGGACGTAGGGAACTTTTCCCGAACCACGTAAAATTCGATGTGTCCTTTCTCGCTTTCTTGTTTTCGTGTTCGCGCTTCCTGATCTGTTTCTTGAACTCCGATCTGTGAGTCAAGATAGCTTCGATCTACAATGTGGTATTAGATCCTTGATTTGTTTACCTCTAGATCTAAGTTCGGTCACCTGTTCTTGACCAATATCTATCTGCAGTTTATAGATGCTTAGGGTTTTCCTGTGTTTGTGAACTCTGTGTCTATCTTCTGTGTTTGATCCTTATACGCTTCCTCTAGACGTAACTGACTCCTTTGTTTGTCCTTACAGGTACTTAAACAATGGATAGCGCCCTCAAGATTAAACCGTTCGACTGTATTATCGACTTTTCCATGTGGCAAGTAAAAATGAGGGCCGTACTGATCAAGGAATGATGCTGGAAGGCTGTCAAGGCAACAGCAACCGCATCCACAGTTGCTACAACCACTTCAGGCACCAAGGATGAGGTTGATGCCTCTGGATCCACTGTGACGCTAGATCCTAAGGGAAAAGGAGTAAAGGTTGACTCCACTCCACCCTCTGAGGAAGACCTGGAGCTGGACTTGAGGGCACATTCCGAGATCATGCTTCGGCTTACTGACGGCATAGCCCGTCAGGTGGTAAGACACTCTTCCGCTTCCTCTCTATGGCATGCCCTAGAGGAGCTGTTTCTATCTAAATCTCTGCCCTCCAGGATTCCTCTGCTTTGTTGATTGTTTACTTTCAAGATGAACACTCAATTAACCTTGGATGACAACTTGGACAAATTTCTGAAAATGTCTCAAGAACTTGAAAGATGCAATGATGAAACTAAAGATTCTCACCAGTCTATTCTTCGGTTGAATTCTTTGCCCAGTCAGTTTGACAACTTTAAAGATGTGATTCAATTTAGCCAAGATGAATTAACCAAAGACAAACTCATTGAAGCTATTGTTGAGAAAAATGAAATCATGAAAGTCTTTAAAATCAAAGGTTTGAAAACTGACATAACTGAAAAACCTGACAAACCCGAGGTTATGTTTACCAAAGGTAATAACAAAAAGGGTAATAAGAACAAGAAGGCTAAGAAGGATAAGAAAGAAAATGGTAAGGGTGATAAATCTGAGAAAACTGACCCAAATTCTAAGTGTAATTACTGTGGAAATTTGAGACATTGGGTTAAGGATTGTAGAAAGAAGAAGAGAGCTGAACAACTTGCTAAATCTAACCATACTGAATTGTCTGCCTCTGTTTTGGAATGCATGAGTGATTGTCCTGCTGAGCTTTTTATGTGTACTCAATCTTCTGCTGACTATTCTGATAATTGGATCCTTGATTCTGGTTGTACCATGCATGCTACCCCTTCTGAGCATTATTTTAGAACTCTTGATAAATCTGATGTCTCCTCTTCTGAGGCTCCGTGGACGTAGGGAACGTTTCCCGAACCACGTAAAATTTGTTGTGTCCTTTCTCGCTTTCTTGTATTCGTGTTCGCGCTTCTTGATATGTTTCTTGAACTCCGATATGTGAGTCAAGATAGCTTTGATCTACAGCTATTTATTGCAAGGGACATTATTATTATAGTATTAAATATTTAAAATCCATTAGCTCAAAAGTGACACAAAAAACTATTAAAATCATCCATTTTTTAAAAAAGAACCACAGTGACACGAAAAGCTATACAAGTGTCAAGATAATATTAGTGACTGACAAATGCTATATTTATCAATGGATACTAGGGATACTAGGAATACTAATATTTTATTCTTCTATTTCCGCCACATCATCCTAGCATCTCATTCTCATTTTATTCTTCTCTTTTCATATCAACTCAATTTATAAATATACTCCTCTCCAACAATTATCCCAAAACCCATCTTTTCATATTATTTATAAACTAAATAGTGCGAACTATATATAAAAAAAGAGACATTAATTAAATAAACAGAAGGACATTACAACAAAGACAATGCATAAACTTCGGAATTATTTCAATAACATATAACACAATTCGGAAAGAGGAAAATACTAATTGCCTCAATGAGTGGCTCCAAATATTTGTCAAATATGTTCCTTCAAGTCTTCCCTGAGTCGACGATGTGTACCACTATCGCGAAGTTGTTGACTCCTCTAAATATACTCGCGCCTAGCTCCGGTGTCGAGGCCGACCACGCCCATGTGGAGTTGTCTACCGGGACTGATTCGTGACTTGTGCCTTCGTCAAATTGCGGAATCTCGTAACCATGATGAGTAAAATCTTCTCGCTCGTATTCCACGATCATATTGTGCAAAATAATGTATGCTCTCATGATCTTCCCGAGCAACACTGAATTCCAAGACATTGCAGGGTTTCGAACTATTGCTAAACGAGCTTACAACACGACAAATGCCCTTTTCCACATCTTTGTGAATGGAGGCCTGATGTTGGGCAAATAACTTCATCTTCATGCCTTGGAGAGACTTTGGGGATTTAAAAAATGTAGCCCATTCCGGATATATCCCATCAGTAAGGTGATACCCCATGGTTTACCCTTGTCCCCCAATAGTGAATTTAGCATTCGGAACTCTACCTTGTAAAATATCATCAAAAACCGGTGATCGATCAAGAACGTTAATATCATTATTAGTACCTGGGACTTTGAAATTAAAAAGCATGCCAGATCCATAGGTCGTAAGATGCAACTGTCTCAAGTATGATCGTCGGGTGATCATGATCTCCACGGGCAAATTGACATTTCCATGAAGTTGGACAATTCTTCGATGCCCAATGCATACAACCAATGTTTCCCAACATCCCATGAAAGCCACGATACTCCCCTACGCTTAGTAATCGTTGGATGTCCGCGACAATTCGACGTCGAAGATATTCTTCTCCAAACAGGTTGCAAATTCCGTCAACGGAATGTGACAAGCACAATCTTTTGCAGTGTCCCCAGATAACCGTAGATACTCATTACAAGCATCGACGGCAAGCCTGTAGGAAAAAATGCGAAATGCACTTGTCAATTTCTACAGAGTGGAGATGCCTATCCTGTTTGTGCAATTTGGCCGTTGTTAAAAGTATTGCACTTCTGACTCCAATCATTGTATAATGAGATTAAAAACCCCTTTACTTATTCAAAACCTCTGACGGAAGACCTCGTCTGGGTATTTGCAACCTCCGCAAAGTAATCGGTGGACAACTGGGCATGGCCTCTCTCCCTTCCTTGCTCAATGTGGGTGCGACAATGTATAGTTCGTGAACTTTCAAGTGGTTGCTACGCTTGTTGCTTCGCTAGAGTTACAACTTCCCATTCATGAAAGATAGCTTCAAGCTCAGCTATGCCATCATCAGAGCTACTGCTTGAAAGAAAAGGGTTTGTGTTTGAGGAATTTGATTCGGAATCAAACATTGGGAGAGACTGTGAGAGGCAGATGATTTGTAGTGTGTTTCTGAAAGGCTACAATGCCAACTTATATAGCAATCCCACACTCACATGAAAGCTCCTATGTATGATTCCCTAGCAGAAGTAGACGAACCATTATCACATGCAAGTTGTAAAGAGAATGGAAGTGACAACACCCTACCATAAGTAAACAAAGCATGCATGTCTCGAACACTGAAGTCGGATGTGACAACACTCTACCACAACCCAATAAAACATTATCACATGGTAAACAGAAAATTATTTATCTCGAGCATTGTACTCGACAGTGACAACACCCTACCACAAGAAAACAGAAGGAACATGAAATACAACATAAGAGCGAGATACCAAACTCGAGCACTTGAACACTGAAGTTTTTTCAAGTGAAACTGAAATTTATTTAATGAAAGTACACATTGCAAACCATGCATTAATTACAACATAAGAAACATGAAATACAACATAAAAAACATGCATTAACAGAAGGAAACATGCATTAACAGAAGAGCGAGATACCAAACTCCTAGCCTTGATCAACTTCAGTTCTGCCCTGAGAAATCCTTGATTAACTGTAGTTTGAGTCTCTCAAGCTCTTGTGGAAGATTTGTCTGTGCTATCAGGCTGGTAAGCGTGTCCATCTTCTTCGCTTCCATGTCCATCTTCTTAGCTTCCACTTCCATCTATTTCACTCTCTCATACCCTTGTTTCTTCTCCCTCTTGTGAGTCTCCTTAGTTATATGCAGCTCATAGAATTGCTTGAACTTTTCAACTTTCTCTTGCTCTAGTTAGTTAGTAATTTGTTGAACAGTTGCTTGATCGGAAGACATAGCTTCCTTTCCCTTTCTTTTATACTTCTTGATTCCCATTGGACCCTCTATAGGATTGACAATGAAAACACTTGTAAGAGTATCTGAACTTGAAGTATCCCCTCCACCAGAAGAGGGAGATCTTTTGGAGCCCCCACTGCTTGCATTACATCAACTAATTTTTTCTAAATAATCGACACGCCACTTGGGCTCATCATGCAACACTTTCCATGCATGTTCTTCTTTGAAATGCTTCACATCACTCTTAGAGGCATAGAGTTCATGTGCTCTCATGAGGACATCATTATCCAACTCACCAGATGCTCGCATACGAGTTGCCTCCTGAAAACAACTGGCAAACTTAAAGACATTAAGAGTGATTTTTGGCCATCGTGCCTTACATTTAGATATTTCTCTTTTCAGTTGATATGGTTTTCTATACTCCTCATAGAAAGCTCCAATCCTAGCCCAAAATGCTTGTAAGTCTTGGTATGTGTTGGTGATCGTGTCAGTGTAGATGTTAATAAAAGCGCTAACAAGAAGATTATCGTCTTCCACTCCCTAGTAGGCGCGAGGACCACAACCTTCATCAACACCTTCCGCACCTTCACCATGACCACGAGCACCACCACGACCTTGACCATGAGAATGACCTCGGCCATGATAACCGCCACTACCACTTGTTAGGGGGTCGCCAACACCTGGTTGGGTGCTATATGTTATGATGGACTGGGAGTGTTGTGCATTTTCAATTCCAGCAGTGATTGAGGTATAATTTTCTGTGTTTGAAGAGAGAACTTGTGAGTGATATGCTATATTGTATTCGGAAGAAAGTGACATATTACCCAAGCTAGAGAAGAAGACATTATCAGAAGAATTTTGGGATGGATCCATGATGGGAAAGATAGTGAATATGGTGAAGTAGCTAGTGTGTGTTATAGCGTTGGTAAAGGTATGTATTTATAGCAAAAATTAATATCAACTTCCACCTATTAAAAAATATTTTTTTAATAATTACTTATTTCATATCTTGCATTATTTATTATTTCAAATCATTCCATAATTATAATTCAATTTTTCGGATTATATTTTGCATATTTATAATCAAAGAGAAATATTTTTAAAAAAAAATATAGTCAAACATATTCAAAATTGATGTCTACATGTAGAATAAAATGAATCTAGTATTGTTGTAATTTTTTTTACATTTTTATTACGGAAATATTGATTTTAATAAGTTAAACAACTATTTTCCAAAACTGGTCTCTGCCGTCCATGTGAGGCCACTTGTCGCCCATGCGACATCCCCTCCTACAGGCCAATGTAGCCGCGACACGTGTTCAGGAGAGAGGGAGCAAAGTTGCAGGCGCTTTCAGCTTTCACATGTTGCGTTTTGCCTTTCTTCGGGCCACACCGACGTCGTTTCGTGATCAAATGTTTGAAAAATTGCATTGTCTTCCAACTGGCATGACCACGACATTAATTACGAATTGGCTAGTATCGATACTCAGATAGCATCGCAATAGTATCATATAAGTAACTATTTTAATTTTTTAATATTATGCGTCCTAGTATTGATCGGTGTACGGTTGTAACCGATAAATATGCCCTAAACATCTTACATGCCTTTTTCCTCTTTTGGTAATCGTCTTTCGAAGTTTGATCGACCCTGCCCCCTCTTAATGCTCAACATGATTGGGGAATAAGCATCACATCCATCCCTGCCCCCTATATATTCTTTCAAATTGAGCTGCTAATTTTAATGGGAACAATATTGGTTTCTCTTAGTTCTTAACGTACAAATAAAGCTATATAAACTCATTATTTATGAAGTGAAAACCAGTTTATTCGTAAAAAGTAGAGGTTATTTGGTTGTTATTAGGAGTATGCTTGTATTTTCAAATCAAATAAACAAAAAAAAAGTTTTCAAATAAGTTTTTTTTTTCACTCTCCATATTTAAAAATTAAAACAAAATCTACCTATCTTTACCTCATACACTTTTTACAATGAAGTTTATTTTTTAATTTTAATTACTTTTAATAGTCCATATACAGCCATAGTCGCTTTCCTAATTAATTGATTAGTGAAAATAGGAATTTGAGCAAATTGATGAAGCTTCATTTTTTGGGCCGTATTATTGTTGATCTGGTGTAAGTTTATGAAAAGAAATTCAGACCTCTAATATTATATGTTGTTTATTATTTTCTGGTTTACTCGTAATAGATTTAGGTTGATGTCCAGTACACTGAAACTTTGCTGTACGTTCTCACAGATGTTAGCGAATTGGCTGAGGTGGTTGGGCTCTTAGATTTCAGCTCTGATTTCATATTGCAAACATGTACTGTATTTTCTTTTTTTAGATCCTATTAATATATACTATATTAAATTATATCCTTTCATTTTCTAGGTTTGGTTTTTGCTTTGTCCGAGTTTCAGTTCCTTTAGTTCTCACAGATGTTTTTGCTTTGTTGGAGTATTTATTTATTACTCCGTATGTTGGTTAAGTTTTTATTTGTAAATTGAAAAAGAAATCTAGTGAAAATAGATGGAAAAAGAGAGGAAGATAATAGGCATATAAAATAAATGATTCATCCTCGAGAAAAGAAGTTGGGATGTTGTTGTCTTTTAGTTTTTGTAGTTTCACAGCCTAAAAAGGAGAAATCATCTCAAATCCTTCCCCTGCCATTGTTGACTAATTTTACCGAATGGATTCGATAATTAGCATGTATCTCCTTAATTAACCAGTGATCGGATCGCGTGTTCAAAACCCTCCAACTCATATCAGACGTGCATCCATTTCAAAACCCATTTCTTTTTTAATTTTCTTTTCCCACAACAATATCCATTTAAAAAAACGAGATACTTAGCAGATTTGGATTCCATCTCACGGGTTATCACATTAGTCACACTCTTAGTTCTGGTCAACAATGGGTCTAGTGATCCTTTTCTTCATCAGGGACTCACTTTCACCATTTCTCTTAAGACTATTCACAATTGTAGAATTCTAAAATTGATGTAAAGTTCTCTTTGAGGATTTTCATTCATTGATAACCATATATATAGGTTACAAAGGTATTGGATCTTTTGGGCCCACTATACAATATAAGACCTATGTAATCTATTAAACCCCCGCATTCGAAACTGGAGGGTCCGTACAATGAGACTGGACCGAAAATCAATGAACAACTGTCGAGGTAAACCCTTGGTGAATATATCAGCATACTGATAGGAGGACGGGACATGTAAAACGCGGACATGTCCAATGGCAACCTTGTCCCGGACGAAGTGGAGATCGAGCTCAATGTGCTTCGTGCGTTGATGCTGGACTGGGTTGCTAGCTAGATAGACGGCGGAGACGTTGTCAGTGTAGACCAAAGTGGCCTTCTGAAGAGGGCAACAGAGCTCCAGCAGGAGATTGCGGAGCCAAGAGCACTCGGAGACAACGTTGGCAACACCCATGTATTCGGCCTCAGCTCTGGAGCGAGACACGACAGACTGGCGCTTGGTTGACCACGACACAAGGGTGTCGTTGAGGAAGACACGGTAACCAGACGTGGAGCGACGTGTGTCAGGACAACCACCCCAATCCGCATCAGTGTAAGCAACAAGGTCAAGCTTAGAGGAAGGGGTGATCGTGGTGCATAGCTCGAGGGTGCCGCTGATGTACCGAATGATCCGCTTCAAGGCCTGGAAGTGGGGTTCCCTGGGTGCATGCATGAACAAGCAGATCTGCTGAACGGCGTAATTGATATCAGGCCTGGTGAAGGTGAGATACTGAAGAACACCAGCGAGGCTCCTGTACAACGTCGGATCATCAACCAAAGGACCAGAATGAGCACTGAGCTTGTTGGATGAATCGATAGGGGTGGCGATAGGATTACAGTTAACCATCTTGTCCCGAGCAACAATCTCAGCAGCATACTTACTCTGAGAGAGAAACAGACCAGACGCATGACGCTGAACAACAACTCCCAAGAAGTAGGACAACTGACCAAGATCAGACAGGACGAACTCCGCACTCAACTGCGAAATAATGGACGTCCGAAGAGCATCAGAAGAGGTGGTGAGAATGATGTCGTCGACATATAGTAACAAGAAGGCCATGTTTGTGCCTCTGCGATAGATGAACAGAGACGTATCTGAACGGCTGCCAACGAAACCCAAGCGTAGCAGATGCGAAGCAAAGCGCTTGAACCAAGCCCGCGGAGCCTGTTTCAAACCATACAGAGAGCGCTTCAGGAGACAGACGTGCTTGGGACGATCAGCATCAACAAACCCCGGCGGCTGAAACATGTAGACTGTCTCATTCAAATGGCCATGCAGAAAAGCGTTCTTGACATCTAACTGATTAATGGCCTAGTTGCGCGACAATGCTAAACTCAATACCACTCGGATAGTGGCAGGCTTGACCTCGGGGCTGGACGTCTCATCACAATCAATACCTGCCTGCTGAGATCGACCGTCGACCACAAGACGGGCTTTGTAGTGCTCCAACGTCTCATCAGAGCGGAACTTATGATGGAAGAGCCACATACATCGAATGACGTTCGCCTCATGAGGGCGAGGAACAAGAACCCAAGTACCATTCTTTGTAAGGGCCCTGTATTCGTCGAGCATAGCCACCTGCCAATTCGGGTCGAGAAGGGCTGTTTTGTGGGGGGTGGGAATGGGGGAAAGGGAGGTCGGGATGGAGGCAGGGGGAGAGGGAGAGGCAGGAGCACCGGGAGACGCTGCGGGTGTGTGGTCTGGTGGTAGGGGGTGGTGGTGGTGGTGGTGGTGGAGGGGGAGAGGCAGGAGCACCGGGAGAGCTCTGGGGAAGCCGAAAGTGAGGGAAGGAAGACTCTGACTCTGACTGAGACACAGGAGGTGTGGAAGAGGGGAGAGGAGGAGGAGAAAAGGGAAAGCGAGACTCATCAAACGTGACATGACGTGACACAATAAGCTTATGGGTCTTGACATCGAGGCAAAGGTAACTGCGATGATCAGATGGATAGCCTAGGAAGACACATGGAGTGGAGCGCGGGTGAAGCTTGTGTGGGGCTGTGGAGGACTGGTTTGGGAAACACAAGCACCCGAAGGTGCAAAGGTGATCATACCCAGGCATGGTGTAATAAAGTGCCTGAGCTGGCGAGCGATGGTGAAGGGTAGTGGAAGGGATAATGTTTAGGAGATAACATGTGGTGGATAAGGCGTGAGGCCAATAGGGAAGGGGAATAGATCCGTGGAAGAGGAGAGAGCGCATCATGTTGGTAATGATTCTGATGATTCGTTCAGCCTTGCCATTCTGCTGAGAAGTATAAGGGCAAGATAAGCAATAGGAGATCTCATTTGCGGCAAAGAAAGAGTGAAAGTCTTTGTTGTCAAATTCACGACCATTGTCACATTGGAAACATTTGATGGATATTTGAAACTGGGTTTTGATGTAGGCATGGAACTTGACAAAGACAGGTAACACTTGAGACTTGAAATGCAATGGGAAGACCCATAAGAAATGAGTGTAATCATCAAGAAACAAGAGGTAGTACTTGTGACCCTCCTTGCTAGGCACAAGAGAGGTCCAAATGTCACTATGAATGATGTCAAAGGGATCAAGGGTAGAGGTCAAAGACCGTTGGAACAGTAGTTTGGCATCTTTGCCTAGTTGGGAGGAAGAGCATAAACCAGAGCGTGGGTCTTTAGTACAGGTGACAAGACTCTGAAAACGGAGGACATCTAGAACGACAGCACTGGGATGGCCCAGAAGTGCATGCCACAGGCTGGACGACGATGCCGAGAGGGCGACCGGGCACGATTGACTGACACAGGAGGTGGTGTGACTGGGTAGAGCTCCCCCGTGCTGTTACATCTCATGTGAGTAACCCCCGTAGTAAGATCATTCACAGAGAAACCAAAGGGATCAAAAGTAATGGAAACATTATTGTCAGTAGTGAACCGACGGACAGAGATAAGGTTTTTGACAATCTTTGGGGCAATGAGGACATTGTTAAGGTGTAATGGGAGGGTTGGGGCCTGTAATTTGGCATGACCGATTCCCGAAGTAGCAAGGCGACCACCATTGCCGACGATAATAGAGTGTGCAGGACCTTGAAAGGAAATAGAAGAGAGGTTACCTGAGGAGTTCGTCATATGGGAGGTGGCACCAGTGTCCATCTACCAAGAAGAGTCGGGGAATGTCGGATGCGTTGAGGAGAGAGCGTGATGCATAACAGGCGGAACATAGTCTGGATCAGACGATGTCAGATAGGCCTGAGGACCGGCATGTCGAGGGGTAGGATATCCGGAGTACGGTTGCATCTTTCTTTTTTTTTTTAAAAAAAAAGAAAAAGAAAAAGGAACTGAATTGAATCGGAGGAACTAAATTAAACGAAGGGTGATGTTGCGGCCGGGTCACCGGATCTGTCCACGTCCCTCTCTCGCAGAGACGTCACGGCCGGAATTGGGCGGGTCTGGGAGAGGGATTGGTCTGTTGTGTGGTGGTCGGAGGGAGGTTGGTCGAGAGCGAAGGGTGGGGCTCGGAAAAGAAGGGCAAGAGAGAGTGCGGTGGTGGTGATGGATAGATAAATTGGGGGCGGCGAGGACGAGATCTGTGGGTGTGGTTGGCGGACGAGCAGGACGAGAGCGAGAGGGAGCGAGGGAGGCTCGATTCTGGCGGAGGTGTGGCTGCTGGTGGCCGGGTCTATGGCTGCTGGTGGCCGAATCTGTGGGTGCAAGAGAATTGATATTATCAAATTGGTATCGAAGTAAACAGATTGGCCGGATCTGTTGGTAGCCGAGTAAACAGATTGGCCGGATCTGTGGCTGCTGGAGGAAGCGAGAGAGAGGGATGTCGGCGGCGGTGGGCGGCGTGACGGGGCTGCATAGACCAGTTTGAGGGAGGGAAAAGAAGAGAAAATTAGATGAGGCGGGAGGATAAAATTAGGGTTCCGTGAGGAAGAAAAGGCTGTGATACCATGTAGGATTCTAGAATTGATGTAAAGTCCTCCTTGAGGGTCTCCATTCATTGATAAACATATATATAGGTTACAAAGGTATTGAGCCTTTTGGACCCACTATACAATATAAGACCTATGTAATCTATCAACAATTATGGGAAACCTCTTTTTTTTCCTCTTCCTACCATAACTTTACACCTCATTTATTTATTTTTTAAATCATTTTTACTTTTTTTTACCTCTTCCTAAAAGGTTTTCTCTATAACCATGAAAAACTACTTTTGCCCCTTCTGAAATTTATTTTCATCTAGGTTAAAATTAACAAAGTTAGAAATATTATAACATGCGTGAATAATAATCGAACTACCTATAAATTCGGATCAAAGCCTTGGAATTGGTGCCACAAGTGGTACTCCCTTGAACACCTGGAGTCTGGAGAATGCTCAAAAGGTTGTTGGGTTCGCGGAAAAAAAAAAGGATTGTACACATTGGTAGGATTATGTGAGGTATAATTTGGATGGATGTTGGGGGGTTGTTATAAGCATTTGTCACATCACTTGAAATTGATGATTTTTTAGAAGATTGGGATCAAAAGACGTATTTGGAATCGGTGGCATATTTGGATTATTGTAATCGATCCATAGTTAAGAAAATAAGTGCAATTATAATAGATCAAGATGTGGATATATATAGGGTAAAATTAGGCTTAAATTATAGAGAAAAATAAAATTTAAACAACGTGATATTTTATTTTAAAAATAATGAAATATATATATATTTATTTCATTTAAACATATTTACAATTAATAAATATGAATGGAAAAAGTAGAATTACTTATTTAAACGATCTTTAGACGTAAGAAACCGGACACACCTTACCAGATTGTTGTAAGAGCAATAACGGATTTCCGTAATTGGCAAGGTGCTACCAAAACTAAAAGTGTATCCTCATTACAAACTACGAAAAGAAAACGTAATTCTAAACGGACCAAACCACTTAGGGCTATCTACAAAATCAACGTTGATGGCTGAGTTAAACCCACTGGCGTTTGCCAAGTGGGGGGGGGGGGGGATTATTAGGGACTATAATGGCTCTGTGATAGATATCTTTCAATCTGAAACAGATGCATGTTCTGCTATCAAAGCAAAAGCGGCTTCTTTTTGTGCAGGTGTAAACTTAGTTGTAGCTAATGGTTTACGAAGAGTCATAGTGGAAGGAGACTGCTTGGAACTCACCAAGGCAATCAATGATAGTAAGTACGTTAGATGAGAAATTATACGGGAAGTAGAACTTATCAGGAAACTTAGCTCAAGCTTTGACAACATCGAATTCAGACACTACTATCGGGAAGCAAACAAGGCAGCTGATTTTATAGCTAAGTCTAGCTAGGAATATTTGTACATTTTCAAGCCTCCCTACCTGTAGGGATCTTTGTAACATCATCTGTCTGGATGATCATGGTGGAAACTTACTTTTGTAAGATCCACCTAATTTTTGCCTACTGTGAAAAAAAATTTACAAAAGGGAAGAGGTTACCTCTCTCTATCACGGTAACCTCTTACATCCCTTTACCTTAAAGTATAACTTACAACCATGGGTTTACCTTTTAGTGATCTTAAGGTGAGCAAAACCCATGGTTGCTCATGCTATTTTTGGTGCAGAACTGCTAGCAAGAAAACTATAAGAGGAATTTCATATGTCTAATGGAAAATTGGTTTCATATTTAGGGGACCTAGAATACCTTTCCTAACATTTGTGGATGATATTATGATATTTGCAAATGCTTATGTTGGAGCAAGTAAAAGAATAAGGGAAAACATTGATGAGTACTGCTCCCTCATTGGGAAAAAAAGTTAATTTTCATAAATCCTCTTTCCAAACAATTAGGGGAGTCCCAAATGCTAGATTACAAGCATTGACAGAAACACTTCAAATACCAAATACCAATCTCTGGACAACTATTTAGGTTGCCTTATTATCAATGGGAAAGTGAACAGAGAAACTTTCGAGAGCGTTGTATGTAAATCAAAGAAATAACTCTGGAAGTGGAGGGTAAATGCTCTCTCACAAAAAGGTCGTTATGTCCTTATCAACTCAAATTTATCCTCCAAACCATTGTACACCATGCAAAGTTTGATGCGCCAACTAGTATGATCATTAACAACTAGATCAGATAAATAGAACTTTCTTTTGGAACAAAGACCTGCAACATAGACCACTTATTATTTTGGATAGAATCTGCAAACCTAAATCTAAGTGTGGGTTGAGAATAAGAAATTCTAAAGATTTGAATGAGGCACTTAAAATGATCTTTTGTGGAAAAATCTGGTTGAAACAAGCACAAATATTTGAAGGAAACTGATATTCTACGTACAATGCAAGAAAAAGGGTAACACGTCACGTTAATGAAGAAATATTAGCTCACTAATTGAAATTTTCTAAACTGAATTAGTACGGTTTTTTGGAAATGGGAAGTCAATTAGTTTTTGGAAAGATAACTTGGTATATATCAACCACGCATAAAATAAAAGAATAGATTATGCGAAACTGATTGATTCGAACGTAAAGGTGAGTGATTACATCATATGGGGGAAATGTTGGAAGGAAAAACTAAGTATTAGACCATGATCTGGTTTAAGGAAATCTTTCAAATCCTTATTCCAATCAACTCCTTTCCTGATAGGCTTTATTTGGCCTGATAGGGAAGGGTGCAATGAAAATTATAACCAACCCGGATGGAATAGAAGATGACCCAAAAAAGTGGATATGGAAACTCAACATCATACCAAAAATTAAAAAGTTTTTGTGGAAAATAAGACAAAAAGGATTACCAATAAAGGATGCGTGGGCAAATAGAGGAGTTCCAGTCCCCACGAGTTGTTCCCTAGCTTTGTGATGGATATGTTGAGGATGTAGCACATCTTTTCTTTGAATGTGTATTCACGAGAGGATCATGTTTACCCAGTGAAAAAGCACACAAAAAATACAACCGCTCTTACACACAACAAGAGATATCAACTTGATAATGGGAAAACCAGAAGAAATACTAGATAGGGATGAGAAAGAAACATTAACAACAAAGTGATGGGCTATATGGTATTACCGTAATTAGATCACATTCCATGAGGAGCAGATTCCATCAGCGTATGAGATATCAAAGTTCATTCGTTCAACACAAGAAAACTAGAGAAAAGTGTGTGAGGAAGTAAACGATAAAGAAAATAACGTCATGATGGAGACTCCAAGAAAAAAGATTAGCAGCAAAAAAATCAAATGGAGAAAATCTAATAATACAGATACATGGAAATTAATTTTGGACGGTACATTACCGCCCAGAGAAGATAGTCATATAGGTTATATTATTAGAGATTGGAATGGAAAACTGGTAAATATAGGATTCAAAATCATGGATACGCATAACCCCATAATGATAGAAACCCTTGCCTTGCGGGAATGCCTTAAAAAGGCCCAAGAATTACGAATCTGGAAACTAGAAATAGAAGAGAACTCACAAACCATCATTCGACAACTACGAAATCATGGAAATTGTCCATGAAAAATAGAACTGTTGAAAATTAAATGATAACCAATTCTTTCAAGGAAACGAAATTCTCTTTTATGCTCCGCGAAGGTAACAAAGTGGCTGAAAACCCTAGCTGCTTTGTTGTGAGGATGTCAATTGCAACTAACAAGATCCTCATGATCTCATCTATCCGGATGCTATCAGTTAGGTGAAATACAATCCGAATTCTTACCTAATCAAAAAAAATATCCATTAAAAAAAACTAACCTATTTTTTTTTCAATTTTTTTAGAGTGAACCTTCAGCTTTGTTACATTGTGTTACTGGATGATTTTTGAAAATTTTCCCAGTTGAAGTATAGACGAGAACATCAATTTTCATTTTTTTTTTAAATTATTTTTCCAATAAATAATCAAGAAAAAATATTTCCATGTACACAACAATATGATATATCCATTATATGCCCGAAATAGAAACTGGAATTTAGAAAAATTAAGGGAATTAAGTTTCTTCTTGAGATTATTATGAGAAAGATCTCAAATGTGTACATTCTAACCAACATTATTGAAGATGGACTATTTTGGTGAACTAGCAAAGATGGTTGGTTCTCAACGTCAAGTGCACTAGAATTGATTACCAATCGAAATGCCTCACAACAAAACGACATTGCATGGGTTTGAACTTTGAAACATCGATTGTCACCCAAAAGTGAAAAGCTTCATTTGGAAAACAGCAATGAATGGAATACCAAAAAGCCTTGACTCTCGCAGAAGGGTGTGGATGTACCTTTAGCACGTTCTTTGTGCAACAGGATGGATGGAGATTCGAAACATTTATTCACCAAGTGCGATAGCACATTAGCACTAATTAGGAATATTGATGAGAAGATTGGATAGAAAATAGTGAGAATAGACACAAACAATAAGAGCATGAAACAACTAATATCATAAATATTCTCAAAACTTAATAAAGAGCAAAAAACTAGATTGACTATTATGTGGTGGAGCATATGGATAATAAGAAACAACCTCGTTTTCGATAACCCGGAACAATAGAAGTCCAGAGCTAGGAAGGGTATGTAAGATACCAACTAAAAAATTGGGAGAAGACTAAAACATTGTACCTAGACGATTGGGAACAAAAAGAGACTACCAAACCCCAAAACCAGAGAGAAAGAAAAAAATGAAGATGGAAACCACCTCGATATGAGAGTTTTAAAATCAACTTTGATGGTTCCAGACTCCATTCTGGTGAAGCTTCAACAGGTTTCATCTTCCAGGGTTAGGATGGGGAGGTGGTGGCTTACAATACGTCAATGATCTTTGGTCTGTCTCTCGGCTCATTGTTGCGATCCGTGAAGCTCTATGAAGAGTGGAAAAAAAATATGACAGAAAACGCTCTCTATTAGGAGCCCTGAAACCCTCCTCCGAGAGCCCCAAATCTACTCTGTGAGTCCCAAACCCCTCTTTTAGGAGCTCTAAATCTCCTCCGGGAGCCACCAGCCGGCTACCTTGGTGTAAAATACTTTGATTTCAACTACTAATACTTCGGCTCTGACCACCTTAACATGGGTCTAGTCCCCCTACGTCCAGCCCGTGAAACCACCGGCTCGCCACCACCGCAGCACCACTCTAGCAACCCCGTCTCTTCCCTCAGGTGTGTTGTTAACCCTCTCACTCTCCCCTTGCCTCCGGGAGCCTCATTTGGCTTTTTTTTTTTTTGGAAATTCCTCGTCCCCCGTTTCTCCTATAGATTTGGGATTTTTGGTTGTTCTCTGGTCCTGATTTCAAATTGGGGCTAACCATCCCCTTTGATTCGTACTCTCACTGATCTTTTAGAACAATCTCCTGTTGATTTGGGGTTTTCCTTCCCTGAATAGACTTGCAATTGGTCCTCCAGTACATCCTAGAGTCCTGAGCTTTCCGGGTGCTCCGTTATGGCCACTCCGACCACCTTCACCTACTAACGGCCCCGACATACTCTCACTCTCTAGCGGGTGGCGCTTGTTCAACCTCATTGTCGCAGGTTGTCTCTGTCAGCGGTTTCCAGCATCGGCGGTTCTCTGTGTTGCACACACAAGCTTATTGATCCATCTTTGGCGGTGTTGTGTCGTGACATCGTTCATGGTTTCGATCACCGGGTCTTGGCGGTGCTACCTCGTTGCTACCGACCTTCTTGTCAGGGCTGAGATGTCGGTGTCGTCGCCACCACTTGTCCTAGCCTCGTTTGCTGCCCTACCAAATGCTTGGCGTGCAAGTTGCAAGATTGGCCTTGCATGTCAAGCCACAGTAATTAAAAAAAATTGTGTATCGGGTATGTGTGTGTGTGTGTGTGTGTGTATATATATATATTGTTGAGTGCGAGCTACGAGATGAGAGAAAAGAGACAGAGAGAGAGAGAGAGAGAGAAAAAGCCCCTCTTACTAGTGAGGAGACCTGAGCAGACATGGGCTAACCCTCCCGGCCCGCCCAACCCGCCCTGTAAAATATGCAGGCTTGGGTAAGGTAATTGGCCCAAGCGGGCCGACAGGCCCATCCCGGTTGGCCCATATGGCCGTGCTTGGACTAAGGGTTAAGCCCAAGCGGGCCGGTAGGCCCGGCCCGCCTATATATATTACTTATATTAATTTTTATATATTTGTATTGATTATATAATATCTAAACTTTTACATCTATTACTTTATAAATACTAATAGTATTTACATCGCATATAAATTAAGAAATACAATAGTACTAAATATATTTTTTTCAAAAAAAATTCATTGAAATGAACCTACATAAAGATTATAGTGTGTAATTTCACATTTTTGTAACTTGTATACTTTTGTTTTGCATAAAATTTCAATATTTTGAGACACTTAGCACATTTGTGTAGTTTGAGATCAAAAGTAAAAATAATAAAATAAAAATAATATTTTAAAAAATTATAATGGGTGGCCCGATGGGCTACCCGGCCCACCCATGTGGGCGGGATTGGGCAAGAGAGGTGAGCCAAAAACCGGGCCTAGCCCAAGCCTGGCCCGCTAAAATGGGCCAAAATATTCTCATAGGCCCGGCCCAAGCTCGCCCATGCTCACGTCTACCAGTGAGAAAGCAAGAAACCCTAAAACACCAAAGAGTCGCCGCCACCCATAGACCTAGGAACCCATCCCCTGCCGGAAAGGCAAATCGAGCCATACCCCACACCAAAGCCGAAACCAGATCCACAAAACCGAAATCTGAAAGCCACGGTCCAAAAAAAGTAAAAATGAAAGAAACAAAGTCCAGAAGAAAAACCAGTTAAGATCCTACAATCAAAGAAAGAAGATGGCAATACAAGAAATTCAAAAAGAAGAAGAAGCCAAAGAAAAGCAGTGGCATGAAAAAGAAGGATGAAAGTAGATATGGTAAAAGGCGATGCTCTGAGACAAAGCGCTGCTTCAGAAGAAAAAGAGAAGGCAGAAATGGGAAGCTTGGGTTCCGGCTTTGTCTTCGGGGGCGGCGACTTCACTAGGTTCCTGCAGCGGGGTGGTTGTGTGCGTCCTTGGTTGTCAGCCCTGTGGTTCTCCCTCGGAAGGTCTTTGCCCGCCGATGGAATGTCTGCAAATTTTTTAATGACATCGGGTCTCCATCCCGAGCGACACGACTGGGAATGGGCAGGGGATTATCCCTCTTTGCCTCGTGGAGAATAGATAAAAGCAAAGAAGGAAAACTAGAAACTATCAGGTATGGAAATTTGACAAATCTCATTTCCTTTCAACTCTCTGAAATGAACAAAGCCCTTGGCTATTTGCTTCAAATTGAAAAGAAGATACAGTTGAATAGAACACAACCGTACCTAAAGAAGGAAAACCGACCAGAAAAATCAGAAACAAAATCTCGTCTCGCTCGATCCGTCACCTTGTATTTTTTTTTTCCTTGATGTCTCATCAGTTCTTGAAAAGCAAAAACAAAAATCATCCTTTTTAAATACCAGTGATCTGATTTTGTATGAATGGATCTTTAAAAACGAAAATGATATGGTTGAACCCAATCTAGATGAGTTTTTTTGGTTTTCCACCATTATATGGAATTTGCTTCTAATGGTCATTATTGGTTCTTTGGTGAAATTCGACAAATTTGATTTTGTTCAGGTTAGCTTTCTCCTTTGTCTCCTTGATCAGATGAGACCTCGAATGTTGAATCAAGAACTAATTGAGTTGAGTGAAAGGTACTCACGATGGGTTTGTTTGTCATTCGACATGGTTTCCTATGTGAACTCGTTGGTTATTTCTACCAGTAACCATGAAAAGATGGCACCAAAATCGTCTTGGCCGACATATAAGAAGAGGCTCCCACATAAAAATTGTGGAATTGGAATAAGAAAAGGAATTCTAGAGGAATTGAACAAACCTTACAATAATTGAACAAACCTTACAAGAATACTAGAAAAAGAAATGAATATCAAAGTAATTTACTAGTCAAAGGTGAGATCCCTATGGTAATATTATGTAGGACTGCCTTCGAATCAAACTTCGGATGTGTTTGCACCAAACGACATTGTTGCTCTACAGGAAAAATAGAAATGAATCATGAAATGAAACAGGAAACGAATGACAATAAGAGATCCTATGATCGGAAGAAATTTGAGCAAAAAGCTAGCCTTGTTTATGAAGTGATACCATTTCTTGGGCACCTCCCTTTCATTGTAACTGAGCATGAACTCTATGAACAAATCTGTGTTAGCACTTTACGGTCTAACACAAGAAGCAAATCAAATCATAAAAAAGAACAATTTGTACCAATAGAAAGAAATACAAAAACATTTAATTGCATACAAGATCCAAGAAATTATTATGGAACAGAACCCTCAAATCAAATAGGTTAATATGAGACTATGCTCATGAAACATATGCGAAATAGACTGTAAAAACCTATGGACAGAAATAGACTCACTTTGTAAAATTGAGAAAATCCAAGTAATTGCATTATTAGAAACAAAATTGCACGACAACCAAAGGAGACAGTTTGGAAAAAAGCTGGGTTTGATCATATGATTTGGGCCCCGGCAACTGGAAGGGCTGAAGGATTATGTGTTTTTATGGAAAAGTCATAATCTTCGAAATGAATCACTATAAATGGTGCATACGGATCAAAGATTCATAGTAATCAGGTATGAAAATAAAAATAGAAACATTACTATTAACATCGTATTCGTCTATGGACCACCTCTTGAGAACGAAAAATCAAACTTCTAGACCGGATTACAACGATATGTCCAAACCTTGGAATGCCCATTCATGATCATGGGAGATCTAAATGAAATTCAAAATAGCTCGGAAAAATAAGGAGGGATGAAACCACATCCGAACAGATATAAAATATTAACAGAATTCAAAGATAATTGCTTACTACAGGAAGTGCCTACGACTGGAAATAGTTTTACATGGAGGAAAAATAGATCCAATAACAATAACATCATGGAAAAACTTGATAGAAACTTAATACAAGAGCAGCGACTCACTTGGTTACCCACTATTACAACGAAAAATCATGCATTTACAATCATCAGATCACTATCCTATTGTAATAGAGTTAGATAACCAAGAACAATACAAGGCCCAACCATTTAAATTTGAAAAAATGTGGACTACATGAATATATTATCGACACGTGGTCCAATAGGCTTGGAGATCAAGTGTTACGGGATCACATACGTACAACCTGGTGAAAAAAACACAAATATTTAAGCGATTAACTAAAGAATGGAATAAGAAAACATTTGGAAATATATTCCGTCAATTAAAAAGAAATCGATGATTCACTCATCGATTTACAAAACAGAAACGGAATATCCCAAAATGGAAACGATATCCAAAAGCAGAACAAACTTATAAATAAACGAGAGAAAATCTTATCAAATCACAAAATGTATTGGAGCCAACGAGCAAAAACTAAACACCTTAAACTGACTGGCACGAACTCAGAGTATTTCAACCGAATGGCATCAGAAAGGAGAAATAGAAAATTCATAAAGGAAATTCAAACTATAGATGGCACACTAACCAGAGGAGAAGAAAATATTACAAGAGAAATAAAAACAATTTCGAAAAAAGCTTTAGGATGCAACCCATCAACCATAACCTCCTAAATGATTACTTCTCGCTCATCAACACATAAATCACTGAGGATGACAACTCGAAGCTAACTGAAAACATATCAAACAAGGAAATAAAAAATGTGTTCTTCTCGATTAGAAAGGATAAATCCCCTGAACCTGATGGAATGATAGTAGAATTTTACCAGGAATACTGGGATATTGTAGGCCCATCAGTCATAAAGGCAATCAAAGGATTTTTCCACTCTGGTTCAATCCTAAAACAAATCAACCACACTTTTATCACATTGATCCCAAAATGTGACAGCCCTACAACTACAAACCACTTCAAACCAATAAGCCTTGGCTCAACGATTTACAAAGATATAGCCAAAATCATTGCAGAAAGGATGAAACCGATTTTAAATAAAATTATCACCCCTCCAAGGGGCCTTTGTATCTGACAGGGCTATCCAAGACAATGTTTTAATAGCCCATGAAATCTTTCACTCATTCAAAAGTAGACGCGGAAAAGAAGGATGGATTGTCGTCAAACTAGATATGGAGAAGGCATATCTAGTTTGACGGCAAAATTATCACCCCTTCAAGGTTTTAGCAAAATTCGGCTTCTGCCAAAAATTCCGAACATGGATAGAACAATGTGTCCAGACCGTCTCCTTCACAATCTTGGTTAATGACAGCCCCACGAACCCCTTCATACCCGAGAGAGGGATAAGACAAGGAGACCCACTCTCACCCTATCTATTTATCATAGGAGCATAAATTCTTGCTAGGAAACTACAAGCTGCTTCAAACCAATCAGACAAATCCATCGGATTCAAAATATCTAGATAAGGCATGAAAATCCCTTTCCTATCCTTTGCGGAGGATATGATGATATTCGCCAAGGCGAACCAACACTCGTGTCGAGTGGTGAAGAATATTATTGGCGACTATTGTGCCATATCGTGACAAAAGGTCAATTTCTACAAATCAACCTTCCAAACTACCCCAAAAGTCCCGAACAGTACAGAACAACTGATATAAAGTACGACCCATATCACAAACCAAATAGCACTTGATAAATACCTCGACTGTTCCATTACCAATGGTTGAGTCAACCGAACCAAATTTGAAGAAATAGTAACAAAAACCAGGCAACAACTCACGAAATGGAAAGTCAACTCCCTTTCACAAGAAGGAAGGGCGACCCTAATAAGATCAAACATGGCGACTAAGCCAAATTATATGATGTAAAATTTTATGCTCCCCACAACAATCTATAAAGAACTTGACCACATAAACAGATGCTTCTTCTCGAACAAAGATCAATCCTTCTCCCCCCTTATTGGTTAGGACAAGGTGTGCAAGCAGAAACGATTGGGAGCACATGAATACATAAAACAAAAGATATGAACCAAGCACTACAAATTAAATTGCTTTGGAAAATCTTAGTAGAACCATGTAACCAGTGGGTCCAACTAATCAAAGAAAAATATTTGAAAGAAACCCCCCTCCTTGAATACCAGCGAAAAGGTAATTCATCTTGGCAATGGGCCAAACTAATGGAACTAAAAGAAGAATTCTGCAAAGGACTAATATGGAAAATAGGAAATGGAAAGACGATCAATTTTTGGAAAGATATCTGGCTAGATGGAAAACCACTACAAGGTCGATAACATTCCAACATCACAATCAACGAAAATGACAAGGCGGAAAAATACATCGACATCAACAAGAAATGGAATATTGATGAACTATCAAACATCCTCCCGATGGACGTGGTCAACAAGATCGATAACATCTACAAACTAGAACACGAAAGAGAAGACAAATTGTATTGGAAACCAAGTAAAAATGGTTGGTTCAGCGTGGCAAGTGCCCTAGCACACATCACAAAGAAAAACACAGAAGAAACTAGTGACACAACATAGATATGGACCCTATACACATTCTCTAAAGTCAAAAACTTCCTCTGGAAACATGCACTAGATGGAATCCCGACGAGAACCAGACTAGCAAACAAAGGCATTCATGTTCCGTTATCTTGCGCTTTGTGTGATCAGACGGATGAAAGCCCAATCCATCTCTTTACCGAATGCCACCACACCCTACAACTGATTCACAAAATTGACTCAAACATTGAAAGAGTGATTCGAGAAATTGATACTAGAAACAAATCAATCAAAAACATTATATGTGAAATTTTTACTAAACTCAACCACGAGCAAAAAGGAAAACTTGCGACGACATGGTGGAGCCTACGGACAAGCAGGAATTGACAAGTGTTTGAAAACCTCAATACAACATTCATCCATACTATGGAGAATTATACCAAACAACAAATACAGAACTGGGTTGCCTCTAAATTGACCTTTGAAGAGAAGGCCACATGCCACCACCAGAAAACTCAGACAACTCAACCACGGAGAAGAAGAAATTTGAGATGGAGCAAACCAGATGAGCAATCTTTCAAAATTAATTTCGATGGATCCAAGCTATCTCTGGGTGAAGCTTTTGTATGTTTCATTATTAGGGACCACAGTGGGGTAGTCATCAAGTATGGTGGCTTCAAATGTGGACACATCTCAGCATTAGCTGTGGAGGCTCTAGCGATCAGAGGAGGCATCGCCAAGGCAAAGGAGCTTCGACTTCTCAGCATCATGATTGAATGCGACAGCCTGACCGCCATCAATTGTTTGCGAGGTCTGTGGTGCTACCCGTGGGAGATCAAGATGCTGATTTCTGACACCGTGCTCCTACATCAACATTTTTCTAGGGTGCAATTCGGGCATGTCTTCCGGGATGTCAACTCGACCGCCGACAGGATCGCGTGTCTAATCCACACAACGCCCACGTAGGACCTCCTTTCCGATCATGCTCTGCGCGTATTCAGCCGCAAGGATGCCCTTGGATGGTGGTCCAGCAGGGCTTGACCCCATCCAAATCTTTACCTTATCAAAATATGTGTGTGTGTGTATTGTTGAGTGCAGATGGGTGAATAGGTGAATAATACACCTTCTGTACCATCTCATTTATTTTATGAATGTATAGTTTTATGGTCATGTAAAATTCTCCTATAAATATGAGTATATCTAGCATGTAAAAGGCAATCAGATATAACAAGAGGCAATCACAAAGCCCTTATCTGATGTCATAAAATCTACAAATATCCAACACGTTATTAGCACGAGATCTAAAACGAACTGAGTTTTTGAGATTTCAAGGTAAAAACCTCGAATCTCAGCTCTTCAATTCGAAAAACGTTTATTTTTTTACCAAAATCGAGTTTTAGAGGAGTATGCTCTATAGTTTCCCAAATTGGAATCTTCTACATCAAAAACTCATAAAACCCTCGGATCTTCCCGTTTTACATCATTCTTGTTCAGATCCATTTTCAAAACTCACAAAGAGTGGAACACAAAAGGAGGCTCAACACATCTTCATGAGTTTTCATACAAAAAACGAATTTTTCAAAAATAAAATAGGGGAATTTCATCATATATTTTTTTAAATCATTCACTCCAAAACAAAATTAGTAGATCTAGAGTCATTACAAGATATTTGCAAAAATACTACATAATACAATACCGTTTTGGACTTCGTTTGTGAAATGCCCCTTGCCGGAACCCCCATGAAGAAGCCTAGTTACACTAGCAGTTCTTTGCCACCCACACAACGTAGGAAACCACTAGAACCGCTACCGTCGCCCCACAAACGAACATCTTTAGCAATTTGGGCAACTCTTACGGTGTAATTTGTGAGCAAAGAAATTATTTGTAGGTACCAAGGGATTATTCGTGTATAATAATGTTATTATTCGTATGTATGAAAAAATATAATTATTCGTATGTATCAAAGGATTATTCATATGTATGTACATACGAATAATTGCTTGGTACCTGCGAATAATGTCATCATTCACAAGTTACTTTTAATCTCAACCGTTTGATCATCTTAATCCGACGCTCTAGATTTGCTCACAAATTACACAGTAATGCTTGCTTACACATGATCTATCCTATATATATATATAATATAAATAACCCCTTGCGTGCAAGGTTCGATACCCCTCTTCTTTCGAGTGTTGAAATCCGTTTCAAGATTGGCCGATTTTCATGTGTTTTTCTTTGGGTAGCATGTAGCTCTGTCTTTGGTGTTTCCGAGAGTTCTAAAATTTGGTCGGGTTCGTGGTAGTGTGCAAAGGGTGACTCTGTATCCGGGAGATTGGTCCTTGGAGTTTCGTCTTCACTACCCATAGAAGTTAGAGTCCTACTCTACCGCTGACCTACGGTGCTTCCCTTTGGTGGTGCTCGGTTTCGTTCTTCGTCGGCGTCCTCAACGTTTTGGTTTTAGTTGTGCTAAGTTTCATTCATTTCATAGTGCATGTTATGTGTTGATTGCACCTTTTTCCTGTATTTTCGGTTTTTATTGCATGTTTGACGGTTCACCCGTCCGTCGACTTTTCAGCCTCTCGAGTTTCAGGTTTGTCTGAACTCGAATTATTATTTAATAAAAAAAATATAAACTAGAAGCTAAGACGTACGTACAATCAACAACCTAATACGCTCCCAAGCGCAAAGGCTCCACGCCGCCGCCACCATCAAATGCAAAGGGTTCACCGCCGCCGCCGCCACCATCAAACGCAAAGGGCTCACCGCCACCGCCGCCATTAGTGATGGTCTTTCCACCTGGCTCACCACCAGGTCAGTGCTGAGCCGCTTTTTCCCGACCTTCTTTGGCCTCGTCGGCTCCTCCTTCCCCTCATTTCAGGTTGTCCTGAGGCATTCCGGTTCCTCCTCGACGACCTCCACTGCCCTCGATCTTGGTTAGCATACACCGGCCTCCGCTGGGTCCGTCTCCCTTGCCTTTCAAGGTCTAGGTGATCCACCTCGGCACTCAGGGGCTCCACCGCCCTCGGCTCCGCCCTCCCGCTGCTCGTCTTCTCTTCGTAGCCCTGCTATCTATTGGTCACTGCCCCTCTTTTGTTTGATGTCCTTTCTTTTTGGAGGAAAAAAATTATAAAATACAAATTGGGGTTGTTCTGTAGTCCACTCATTCATTCGCTTACTTGTTCATTATTGCTCATTTTGACTTCCTTGTCTTGTTTTTTATCGTCTCTTTTGGGCTTATCCTTATGGTAGCCTGCTTAAAATTGTGTTATCGTCCTTGAGGGTTGTGATGAGTACGTGCTGGGGGTTTGAATGAGCATTGGTGTGGTTTGGGATTGAGTTTGCGGGTTGTGTACTGTGCTGTTCTTGTTGTGTTGCGGACTTCTTGTGAGCGATGATTGATTTGTCATGTTCGATGATGTCGTGGATGTGCGATTGACATCTGAAGGCTCGTCTGAGTCCATAATCTGAGATGTCCGTTGGTCCCCAGAATTCTCTGTGTGCGTTGTCCCTTTGGCCGATCGTTTCGTTCGTCTTTTCGCTTGTGTTTCGCAGTGTATGGTGGCTTGTACGTTACTTTGTATTTTTATATATGTCATTTGCTTCTATAATTTACTTCAGTCTTTGCTTCGAGTTGTACATGATGGTTAGTCTATCTACCGGCTTGTCTAGATAACCGAATTCTTATCTTGCTTAAAATTTTTTTTAAAGATTTCATTTTACACTATAATGTATAAATAATTGTTTTGTGTGTAAAATTAAGCTTGTTTCGCACTTTCCATTCATAAATCAAATATAATTAAATTTAATAACAATATAAATAATAATCATACAGAAATATATTTAGGATGCCACGTTAAAAAAAACAAAGTAGGAATTGCATGTTGAACTTTGGAATCGATCTCAGTCGATCATCCCTAGAAAGTCGTCGAGAAATGCACCTTCGTACATGCTTGATACGCTTTTACCAGACATCTTTATTTTATCATATTTCATTGTGTAATGGATCCGATCTAGCTTGGAATTTCTTATATGGACCAGTTGTTACTATATTGTTGGACTACTTCATGACTTTTATGTCTTTTGATTGATAAGGACAAACTTTATTTACCCTTAATGTATATCGGTCCTTATGCAGGAAAATAGTAGCTGAAAGAACAAGTGAAGTGAATGTCATAAGGTCCCTATCCAACATAGAAAAAGTAAGGTCATAAGGTCCCTGTTTGATATGAGTGCTGGAATTGAAATGGAAATCGAAATCGGAATGGAATCAGAAAACCGTAATTACCCATTAATAGAGCTGGTTATTTGATATGCTGTCGGAATGAATCATTCCTGAAATAATAATAATAGTAGTAATAATAATAATAATAATAATAATAATAATAACAACAACAACAATAACAATAATAATAATAATTGTGATAAAATTAATCATAGTAATAAATAAATAAATAAATAAAAATAGTGATAAACATTATTATTGTTATTAAAAATTAAAATAAAATATATATTAGATAACAAAAGAGTGACAAAATAATACTAATAATAATATAATAATAATAAAACTAATACATATAGTTACATATATGAAATAATAAAATATTGATAAAAATAAAAATAGAAATAGAAATATATTATTATTATTATTAAAATAATAATATAATATAATATATATTAAATAATAAAATATTTATAATTATAATAATATAATTATAAATATAATATAATATAATAAATAATAATAATATAAAACTAATGTATATATGTGAAATAATAAAATAATAATATCAATATATATAATAATAATAAATAATTTATAAAAAAATAATAATATCAATAAAAATGTAATATTATTATTATTATTAATATAATATAATATAATTAATAAAAATATAAATAATTGTTTTCCCGGTTCTTCTTTGGCTTGTTATTTTGCAGGACTTCAGTTTGGGGTTGGGGTATCCGGTGGAGGATAGGCTATTCTGCATGCTTTGAATCGATTTGTTGATGCTCGTGGTCGTGAGGAGGGTCTTTCCATGTTGGTGGTTGACTTTCAGAATCCTTTCAACTTAGTTGATCGTGTGACCATGCTACAGGAAGTTCGTCGTCACTGCCCGGTTCTATCCCGATGGGTGGAGTTTTGTTACTCTCGTCCTGCCCGGCTGTATTATGGGGAGCATAGCTTATTGTCTTGTCGAGTGGTTCAACAAGGAGATCCTTTAGGCCCTCTTCTTTTTGCGTTGGTGTTGCATCCATTGGTTTGCAAGATCAGGGACTCTTTTGACCTGAGTCTGCAGGCTTGGTAATTAGATGATGGCACTGTTGTTGGGGACACTTTGGTTGTGGGGAAGGTCTTGGATCTGATTATGGAAGATGGTCCCCGCTTTGGCCTTCATCTTAATGTGGATAAACCCAAGGTTTTTTGGCCTACAGAAGACCCTAGGAGTCGGCTTCCTGGTGTTTTCCCCCCTTCTATTGCTCGGCCATCGCGCGGTGTCAAAGTTCTGGGTGGGCCTGTCAGTGTATGCTATGTTTTCAGCAGTGACCTTGTGCCAAAGAGAGTGACTAGGACCATAGAGCTTATAGATTCTGTCGCAAGAATTGATGACCCCCAGTGCGACTTGCTTCTTCTTCGGACTTGTATGGGTATTTCTAAAGTTTACTTTCCCTTGCGTACTTGTTCTCCGCGTGTCTTTGGGCCGTCCCAACTTTCCTTTGATGTGGCACTCCATTTTAGCTTGAAGCGTATTGTCACTGCGTCTAGGCCTAGGTTTGGAGATTGGCAGTGGCGACTTGCCACCTTCCCTTTTCATTTTGGTGGGCTCGGAGTGTATGCTGCCGGTGATGTCATACATTATGTTTTTTTTGGCATCCCGTTTGTAGTTTGCGGACTTACAGGCTAAGATCTTACGTCCTTCTAGTATCATTGTTGCTGCCCTGCTTTTGATGATGCTTGTTGTTCTTTTAATCAGACCACGGGTTCTGATCTTCTACGCGATCCTAGTGAAATTGCTGCCCCCAAACTTATGAAGAAACTAGCAGATATATATTTCACGAAGGTTGTTGCTACATCATACTCTGTTTTCTCATTGACTCCGCGACAAGTGGCATTATGGAAGTCTCAGTAGGGTGCTCACTCATCTGATTGGTTGCGGGTAGTTCCTATTTCTGGGTTGGGGCAGACTATGAATATGGAAGGACCTATCGTAGTATGCTTAGTTATCGATTGGGAGTTTCATTGTTCACGGTGTCCATGCCATGTCCCGCTTGTTCTCGGGTCTTTGATGGTGATGTCTATGGTGACCATGTTGTGTCTTGCACTGGTTTCGTGGGCATTAAACATCGACATAATCTCCTTCATGATACTTTACTGGGTACCTGCTACAGGTCTGGGATTTCTGCAGGTAAGGAGGTCGATATCGGTTTGGTTGATGGGCATGATAAGCCCCTTCATCCGGCGGATTTGCTCCTTCATTCCTGGGACAGAGGGCGGGATGTGTATGTTGATCTGACGGGATCCTCCCCCTGGATTCAGTCTCGGATGTCTGACTTTGTCCCTGATCGTGCTATTGTTAATGCTGCTCGGCGTAAGTGTGCGAAGTATCGAGATTTGTGCACGACGACTGGTTATGGTTTCCAACCCTTCTCCTTCTCTTCATTGAGGGAGTTAACGGATGTTATTGCGTTGCTGAAACGGATTCAGAAATTCTCAGTATCTCAGGATGCTGGGGCTCGTGTTGCCCAGTAATTTCTTGTAAATAATAATAATAATAATAATAATAATAATAATAATAATAATAATAATAATAATAATAATAATAAATAATGAGCTACAAAATTCAGAATGGAGGATTACCTCATATTTTGATGGGAATGATATGGGCTCCAAAATCGGGTATGGATGATTTCCAAGAATTATTACGATTCTAAGTTTTAATCATACCAAACACTTCAATCGGGAATCATCCATTATGATTTCCAATTTTAATTCTCGAGAATGGATACAAAAAAAAGCCCTTAAAGAGATGATGCCTGCTATCTAAGAAAATCAAAAGACGAAGGTCAGCAGATGCGGAGATGATCTTCAGGCTTCAGCAATCAATGCTCTATTGACCTTTACCTCAGTGAGCTATATATGTGCCCCCGATTATGGAAAGGTTACAAGATCTAATCTAGTTGCTCTTGTTTGCTCTCGTTTGATCTTGAACTACTAGCACTACTCTTTCATCATTATTATGAATTTATGATCAATCGCAAACTTTTACTCTGATAGCATACATTTATATAGGTATAATAGGTCACAGGGACGGAGCCAGAAATTTTTTAGCGGTGGACACGATTGTATATATACGGTATCGTTTTAGATTAAAGTAGCATAATGATCTCTTTATAATATGATAATTATAAATTTAATGATGTTATTTTAAGATAACATGAGTTCGATTTATGATAAAACTCTATTATTTTTTCTCCATTAAAAATATAAAGAAATATAAATTAATTAATTAAATATTCGAAGAAAAGAAAACTAACAAAATAAGAATATAAAACGTAATAAATAAACATAGAGTCAATATTTAACTTGTTGTATTCTTAACATGTACTATAACCTATGGTTTCGAATTATCATAGAATCAATATTTAACTTGTTGTATTCTTAACATAGAGTCAATAAACATAGAGTATGTAATAGTGTATAGCTAGATATAAAAATTTAAACTTGCATAACTTCTTACCAAATTATCAAAATAAGTAATATAACCTATGGTTTCGAAGCTCTCGGGATGATTTATAATATGTGAATGTCAATTTAAGTAAAATATAAAAGTGTCATAGTCTATTGAAATAAAATTAAAGTGATTAATACACTTACAAATTTCAAATGTTCATAACTTTTTTCACAGATATCGGATTAGGGCGTATTATATATCAAAACGAAGCTAGTGACGAGAAGAATACGCCTAGGTAGTTTTTTGGATGAGGGGAGAGGCACGTGCTCTCCCATGCCCCCTCTTGGCTCTGCCTTTGATAGGTCAGATCCATAACTTGCATTTAGCTTGGTTTGATACATATATTAATATTGCATAATATAGTGTGCATTTTGCATTTATACTCATTATGTTGGTAGAGTCAAAATCTACACATTTTTATTAATGATTTTAGGTAAATATGGATCCGATGAGTTGGCATGGGTTGATGACACATTGATCGCGAAAGTCAAGTTCTTCTATAGAGCGTAATGAAGATCTAAGGAGGTCTCAAGAATGTAGCAAAAATTGTATGTCCGATAAGTGGAACTTGTATTGCTTTTTCTAGAGGCCTTGATTGTTCGATTGTCTATTATGAGTATTCATTGGAAATCTCATTCTGAAATCTACAACTTCTCTATTGACATCAAGCTCAGAGAAGGCAGAAAAACTGTAAAATCCTACGATCGTCACATTGTTCATGCTACCACAACACTGTTCACTGAAGGCGCCATGTGCAAGTTGATGATCCACGAATGCAGGACCTATTCCGTGGTCGTGGAAACTGTCATCGCCAATATAACGCGTTTTAATTTTAAACCCTAGTTTCTGTGTTTTAAGTCTATCTTTTAGAGGTCGATTTGGACTAATATTTAAGGTCTTTTTAGGGTTGGTTTTAGGGATTCTAACACATCAAAAACATTGAGTTTTGCAATTGAAAAACCCCTACAGGAGAGCCTCCACGATTATTGATACGTTTGGAATCCCTAATCCTTCGCCTGTGGGTTCAGGATCAAGAACACCAAACTATTGATGGCCCGATCTTGCAATATTCTTGATATCCTTGATGTTTACAAGTAGTAACAGTAAAAGGATTCGAACTATTGCGAAAGAAACGAAAACAAACAAACAAAAACTAAGTAAAAGACAACACAGGAAACAGCAGCAGCGATGGCACCGTGGTGGCGACGGATGTTGCGGGCGCAGCAAGCCTGCTGCGGCCGCTGCCAGCGACGGTTCCTGTGTATGATTTAGCGACGGTTTTCTGCAGCTTGTGTTTCCTTGAGATTCGGCGTGTGTTTTGTGAGGGATTTGTGTTTGGGTTGTGTAAGTGCCGATTGAATCAAGAGCATGGGAGCCTTTGGATTGGCAAATTGTAGAAACCTTTAATCCTATAAAGGTTCCACAATATTAATTCCAATCTAATTAATTCAATGAAAGTACAAGGGTTTAAATAGGGAACTATACCAATTCTATCTTGTGCAAAAGATAGAGTTTTGGCTTAGATAAATAAATACTAAATCCTAATAATACTAATAAATAAATCCTAGATAAATATTTCTACTTAGTGGTCAAGGAAAATATCTAAAAGAGATAAACTTTCCTTTTCCACATTTATTCACCTAACTAAGTATTTCTAAAAATAAGGCATTCCATAAATAGCTCTAACTACATAAGAGTTACTAAATATGAAAATAACTAAAAATAATAATAATTAAATAATAAAATAATATCTTTTCCTTAATCCATGGTGGTGCCTTCTTCTTTCTCTTGAGGAAGACATTCTTTGCCATCAATGGCCCTCGAATCGTTTTTTAGAGCTCGCCTGGATCAAGATCATTGTTTGACCCACAGAAGGCCATCTTGATCCGCATCAGTTATGGAGAGCTAAATTATTTTGTTTCATCTATAGATTTAAGCTTTGGTTTGAATAAAGTGGTAAGTTTCTTATGTAATTTCTTATTCCTATCATTTGTATTGACTTTTTTGCACTGAATTATTTGAATGTTTTTTGTTCTTTCTTATTTGGCCAACTTGTTTTAATGAAACTTATTCAATTACTAGGCTTTTAATATTGATTCCTCATAGCGAAATTTAACCCAAGTGACAAACATACATATATCCCTTTAGGACTAGTAGGACTAATTGGATGGTAGAAAGTCAATTATATGTTAAGCAACAACTCGATCATAAGTTGGTGTTGTATGTATCTTCGTTAATCTCTATTCTTAATGCAACTGCTAGGTTAAATGTTGAACGTGTTAGGGTTGCCTAGGAATAAGGATTATTATGACTCGTACGACTAGTAATTTACATACACGATTTCTGTTTAGCGCATGTCATTTTGTCGTTTAGCGCATGGTCAAATTGTCGCAACGACCATATGCCCATTTGGTCGCAACGACCAAGTTTTACTTTGGTCGCAACGACCAGGTTTATATCCCGGTTATAAAAAGAACCGAGCTAAAAAGCGCATTTTTTAAAAAAATAGAATAGAGACCTATTAACTTCAGAACCGTGCTAAAAATTCCATATTATTGAAAAAAAAAAAGACAGGCAAACAGCCTTCTTCTTCCCCTTCTCTGCGCACACACCCCTACCTTATTAGATAAAACCTAATCTAGGTAGTTATGTATGAGATATTATTTTATCTTATAATCCTAGATATAGATATAATTTCCTAATTGGAAATAGATAGGCAAAGTGTATTATATATTATAACCAATTCTTTGATCAAGTCAATACACAAGTTTACACATTCGTACATGGTATACAGAGCCTAGGGTTTTTTTTTTCTCCACACAAGTCTTCGGCCTCTCCCACCCTTTACCGCCGCCGCCTCCCAGTCCCGACGTCGTCATCTCTCGTCGTCTTTACACCTCCTTCCCGCCACCTCCCCCTCTTTACAACCACCATGTCAACCTCCCAAAGCAACAACAACATCCTCCTCTCCACCAGTAGCTCCACCACCATGCAATTCCCCAACCTTTCCATCAAGCTTGACCGGACCAACTACTACTCTTGGTGTAGTGTTATCCTCTCCACCCTTGAAGCCTATGATCTTGACCACTATGTGCTCACAAAACCCAAACCCAAGGATGATGACGCTCCATCCACGGAGTACACTACTTGGCGGAAAGCCGGCCGCTTTGTCTTGGTTTGGCTACGATCCACTCTCTCTGAGAAGTTGCTCTGTTATTTCGCCAAGGCATCTACTTCATATGATGCCTGGAACATGATCTCCACCATGTTTCCATCTCAAACTCGAGCCCGCCTGATGAATCTGAAGGGTCAAATTCAGAATTTATCTAAGGCTTCCTTGTCAATGATGGATTACATCGAAAAGAAGCAATCCATTGTCGATGCCCTAGGTGAGGGACAGTACTTTGTTCAAGATGATGATGTTGTTGCTTCCTTGTTTCATGGCTTGGATTCCTCTTATGGCTCTTTCAAAGCGGCCATCAACGTTCGTGTCGAACCTATCTCTCCTGATGAACTTGCGGGTCTTCTTATACATGAGGAGGAGCGCCTTCAGCAAGACTCCACTCCGACTGCACCCGTCACAAGTGTGGTTCCCCCACCAGCCGCGGACGCCGCATCACCACCGGTCGCCAATACCGCTTCTAGCGGTTCTCAGCCGCGGTCAGACTCTTCTTCTCGGGGTCGTGGCCGAGGTTACCGTGGTCGCGGACGTGGCAGGGGTCGCTTCCTGGACTACACCGCCGATTCCAGCAATCAGCAGCAGCAGTCTTCCCGCCCGGTGTGTCAGATTTGTGATCGTCCTGGCCATCCGACCAGAAATTGCTTCAATCGCCTTGATGTCACGCGGTTCTCATCAACCTATGTTCCCAAATCCGCCAATCATGCCGCCCATGGATCCTTTGTTGCTGATCCATCTTGGTATGTCGACTCCGGAGCATCTCATCATGTCACCAACAACATGAGGAACTTGTCTCTCCGTTCCGAATATGACGGTACTGATCATCTCGCCCTTGGTGACGGTAAAACCGTTCCTATTACTCACACTGGTTCTGCTTCTATTGGTAGCTCTTTAGCTTTGCGAAATGTGCTTGTTGTTCCTCAAATTTCCAAGAACTTATTAAGTTCCACGTCTCTGACAAGAGACAATGATGTCTTTATTAAGTTCCATGTCTACCGCACCTCCCTCTAGGGTTCGCATAATCGTCTTGCTCATCCCCATGTTGCTGTCCTTAAGAGTCTTATTTCCAAATTTCAATTACCTGTGTCGAATAAACGCTTTCCGAATGTCTGTGAGCCTTGTCAGCTTGGAAAGAGTCATCGTTTACCTGTTTCTGCTATTCATAAGTCTAGTTCTTCTTGTTTTGATTTGATTTATGCGATGTCTGGGGTCCTCCGTCCGTTCCCTCTCTTTATGGCAATAAATATTTTGTTCAGTTTGTTGATGATTATAGCAAGTTTTGTTGGATATATTTTCTGTCTCAAAAATCGCAGGTCTTGCAAACATTCATAACCTTTCACAAAATGATTCAAACCCAATTCAACAAAACCATCAAACACCTACAAACTGATGGTGGCGGGGAATTCCTTGCCCTAACCTCTTATTTACAAAACCATGGCATCCTTCACCGAATATCATGTCCACACACTCCTTCTCAAAATGGATCTGTTGAATGTCGTCATCGCATTGTCCAAGAAAAAAGACTCTCTTTTCTTGCCCATGTCGGTTTACCCCTTGAATATTGGGAACATGCCTTTCACACCGATGTCTACTTATCAAATCGCACCATTACTCCTCTCCTTCAAGATACCTCTCCCTTTCAATCCCTTTACAATAAATCCCCAGATTATACCCTTCTTAAAACCTTTGGGTGCGTTTTCTACCCCTACCTCAAGCCTTACAACTCCACCAAATTGGCCTTTTGCTCCCAACCTTGCCTGTTCCTTGGATACAACTCCAAATACAAAGGTTATGTTTGTTTGCATCTCCCTACAAGCAGATTCTATATCTCAACTCATGCTGTGTTCAATGAGGATAGCTTAATTTCCTTACAGAACCCCTGCTCCATCATCACCCTCACCCGCGTCGTCCCCTGCTGTGTCCTCGTCCACCTCCTCTCGCATGCTGCAGCTCGCTGCAGACAGACCCGCGTCACCCCTCTCTCCCTTCCCCTCAGTACCGTCCTCCCTCCCCTCGTAGGAAAGTCCTGTCGTGTCTTCTTCTCCCTCGCCTGCTCCAGCAGTTTCAAGTCCATCTGTGTCAGAGTCTGTCGCTTCTGTTCCCCAGTAACCTATAGCGACATCTAGTCCTTCTACAGCTTCCTTTCTCCCCTCATCCTGTCCATCTTCGATAGCTTCTTCAGCATCTCCTCCGCCCCCTGCATCGTCTACTCATGAGCATCATCCTCTGGGGTTTCTTCGTCCTGTTGATGACTCACATCACCCTATGTCCACTCGTGCTCACACTGGTGATCTCAAACCCCGCACTTTCAACACTCGGTATCCAGCTCCTACTTATTTCATCACTAAAAAGGAGCCATCTACCTTTGCTTTGGCTGCAAAGTCTCCTCATTGGCGCTCTGCTATGCAGTCTGAACTCGATGCTCTCACAAATAATCAGACTTGGTCTCTTGTTTCGTGTCCTCCTCAGGCTAATGTGGTTGGTAACAAATGGGTCTTCTGAATCAAGTGTAAACCTGACGGCAGTGTTGAAAGGTACAAGGCTCGGCTTGTTGCCAAAGGGTTTCACCAGGAAGAGGGTGTAGACTATTTTGACACCTTTAGCCTTGTGGTTAAGCCGACCTCCATCCGTGTTGTTCTGTGCATCGCTCTGTCTCGAGGTTGGGATCTCCGTCAACTGGACATCAACAATGTCTTTCTCAATGGTGACCTGAATGAAGTTGTGTATATGTCTCAGCCCAAGGGATTCGTTGATCCGTGCTTTCCGGACCATGTCTGCAAGTTGCACAAAGCCCTGTATGGTCTCAAACAGGCTCCCCGCGCTTAGTTCAACAAACTCCGTCTTTACTTGCACAGTTGTGGCTTTCAGGCATGTTTTTCCGACACCTCTCTCTTTGTTCTCCAGTCTGCCTCTGCCATTACCTATGTGCTTGTTTACGTTGATGATATCATCGTCACTGGGTCCGATTATGGCTTTGTCACACGCTTCATTGCTGCCCTTAATCGCCGGTTTGCTCGTAAGGATATTGATCGTCTGTCTTCCTTCCTTGGTGTGGAGATTGCCTATTCCGCTTCATCTATTCATCTGTCTCAGCAAAAGTATCTTCACAACTTACTTGAGCATTGCAACATGCTTGAAGCTCAGCCAATCTCCTCGCCAGCAGATCCGTCTGTCACCAAGGTCCCGTCGTCACCCAATTTGCCCTATGCCGATCCATCTGCATATCGTCATGTAGTGGGTAGCTTATAATATGCACTGATAACTCGGTCTGAGATCAGTTTCGCCGTCAATAGGGCTTGTCAGCACATGCATCACCCGCTCACGTCTCACTGGCAGCATGTCAAGCGCATATTGCGCTATCTCAAAAGCATTCTCGATCATGGTCTTACATTGACAGCTTCTCCGCACTCTTATTTGGTGGCCTACTCTGATGCTGGTTGGGCCACTGATCCGGTTGATCTTCGCTCACAACATGGGTTTGCAGTGTTCTTCGGTGGCAATCTCGTCAGTTGGGCTAGTCGCAAGCAGAAGGCTCTCGCTCGTCCCAATACCGAAGCAGAGTACCGAGCTCTCGCCTTCGCTGCCATCGAATTAGCCTGGCTCTGTCAGCTGTTGCGTGAGCTGCGTTTTCTGGTTCCCCGTCCGCCAGTTCTTCTCTGTGACAATCTGTCTGCTACTTTTCTTGCCACCAACCCTGCGATCACCAACAAGTCCAAGCATATCCAACTCGACTACCATTATGTCCGTCAACAGGTTGACTCTCGTGATCTTGTTGTCAAGCATATCCCTGCTAAGGATCAAGTATCCAATATCTTCACTAAGGCGCTCACAGGTCGCTTCTTCACTGCTCTTCGTCCCAAGCTTCTAGTCACTCCGCGTCCTTCAGCTTGTAGGGGGTATTAGATAAAACCTAATCTAGGTAGTTATTTATGAGATATTATTTTTTCTTATAATCCTAGATATAGATATAATTTCCTAATTGGAAATAGATATGCAAAGTGTACTATATATTGTAACCAATTCTTTGATCAAGTCAATACACAAGTTTACACATTCGTACATACCTTCTCCATTAATGGGGGATTTCATATTTTTACAATTTCGCTCAATCTTGAGTAAGATTGGAAGAATTTCAACCTCCCCAGTTTAATAGCAACATCAATTAATAGTATACTATCAAATTTCATCCCAAATTCATAAAATCCTAAAAAATCTCAAACTCAATAGTTGTCATGGAGATGAAAGATTTGGAAAAATTAAAGTGTTGGAGACATCCCTATAATCAATTTGAGTTCAAAGGACCCAAAAAGTCGTGTTTTTGTACCGATTTCACTCCTCAATCGCCGCCCTCGACTCACAATGTCTTCCCGCCACAGAACTCCAACGTTGTTGTCTCATCTCTCTATTTTTCGCAAACCACCGTCTCGTTCTCCTCTTTCGTGAACAGCGGCCTAGTTCCCCATCCTCTCTTTGTTGATCGAGCAATTTATCCGCCTCCCCATTGTTGCTGTTTGGAGCAACTGACCTACCTCCCCATTGTTGCTGTTTGGGTGAGAATGGTGAGATAGCAAAATGGCATTTTGTAATTTTTAGATTTTTTAGGGGTAAAATTACGTTGTTCTAAAAAGCAAAGCCCATAAAAGATCAGGACAATAACATTCATAAGATAAAAACAGAACTTGAAGAAGAATGAGATTATCAGCTTACCAAATTAAAATGGATATTTGTTGATGAAACAATTTTCTCTCAATTGTTATTCTTTCTAACTTTCTTATAGTTTAATACTAACATGAAAGAGTCCCTTGATTTGGCGTATCAAGAAATCGAGCATATTCTCTCTGTTGAGGATCACCTAGAGTTGCTTTATCCTTTTACAAATATTTGTCATGTGGTTTAAGACTAACATGCAAGTGTACGTAAATACCTACGTATTAAGTCAAAAATGTTATATTCATTGTTGTGAAGGACGGTAGGCGTTATAAGAAAGAATGAGATTATAAGTTATATAGTTGAATATATTTTTAACTTGTTATCGCGATATTATTAATATGTTATGATAATATTTTTAATCTATTATGGTGAAATTCATTTTTTTTTAAAGTCAAAACTTATGTTATCTTTAAAAAAAAAAATATGGATCGCGTACTCTGTTTTTTTTTTTTTTTTTTTTGAGCAAAATCAAATCATCTCATTCCATATCCTTCTCTAAAACTACAACAATGTTAAAAGGGAGAGCATGAATCGAAAAAAACAGAGAATGGCTAATTGGTCTAGTGGCCGCCAGAGCATGCGCGACCTAATTTCCATCTCTGCCTAAATGAGTAAAAGCTACTGAATCAAAACAGCTTAACAAAGAATTAATATAAGAAATGATATTGTATAAGACTCCTAGCCCCTGACATCCCCCGTTAGAGCTTTGTGACTAAAGCCGTGCAGTGAGTTTCCACATGGATGCTCCTGAAGCCCCGCTCCTTTGCTAGACTAAGAGCCCATCTCACCCCCTCTACCTCAGCCACTTTCGCATTGCTTGTGTGCTCAATCTTCCGATGTCCACAAAAAACCAGATTTCCTTCATGGTCTCGGCATACCACCCCCACAGCTGCCTTGTCTAGAGGCGTGAGACTAGCATCGCAGTTTAGTTTTACCATACCTGCCTCCGGCCTTGACCACTTTACCCTATCCGATGCAGCTCGAGACATTCCGCTAGGGACTTCGACGACCTCTCTGTACTCATCTACATCAGCCAGCATTACCTCCACGTCTTGCAGAATCTGCCTCGGGTCTCGGTGCTCCCTTTCAAAGATGCGTTTGTTTCGTGCCCGCCAGATGTGCCACAAGATCATGGCCCATTTCTTCCTGTCTGTCTTCGACCCCGTAGTGAAAATAGTCATGAACGGGCCATACGTTGTCCAAGCTCCCAGCCAAAATCTCTCTAGATTAGGCACCTTCTTCCATACTCTCCCCGCCGGCTTGCATTCAAAGAGGGCATGGAAGTTGGTCTCCTCGCGCCCGCACAAATCGCATCACGCATCCTCCGTGATTCTCCGTCGAGCGAGATTTGCTTTGCACGGAAGTATATCGCGTGCCGCTCTCCAGACCAAGGATGCTACTTTAGAAATTGTCTGAAGTCGCCACAATGCCTTCCAAGCACTCTCCCTTTTCCTCGATGGCCCTCTCCAACAGTGCGTGGTAAGCCGATCTTATCGTGAAGAGTCCATTTCGAGTGTAGCTCCATATTAGGTTATCTTGCATCAGGGGGTCCACTAATCGAATTTGACGAACCATCTCCACGTCGCACTGTATCAAGTTCTTACAGAGTTCCTCCTCATCCCACTTCCCGGACTCCCAATCGATCAAGTCCATCACCCTTAAGTCCAAGTCACCTCCTAGAAAATTCCCCAAAACCTTAAAGCTCCATGGCCTAGGGATCCACTTGTCCTCCCAAACTCTAATGTATGCTCCGTTCTCTACATACCAGCGCAACCCCTCCATCAGCCAATCCCATCCCCTGATGATGCTACGCCAAGTGTAACTCGGGTTGTGTCCAACTCCTGCCTGTAGAAAGAAGTCCCTCGGGTGGTCCCTTGCCTTTAGGATTTTAGCCAAAACCAAATCCGGGTCTTGCGAAATCCTCCATGTCTGCCTCGCCAGAAGAGCTATATTGAACGTCCGAAAATCTCTGAACCCCATGCCTCCTCTGGCTTTCGACCGGCACATTCGTTTCCAGCTCAACCAATGAGTTTTCCTCTTTCCTTCGCTCTCCCCCCACCAGAACCTACTCAACAGCATCTCAATCTCGTTACATAGGCTAATCGGAAGTAAGAAACAGGACATCGTGTACGTAGGAATGGCCTGAGCTACCGGTTTGATCAGCACTTCCTTACCTGATCTCGACAGAGACTTCTCCTTCCACCCCTTCATTTTCTTCCACACCCTTTCCTTCAATTGGTCAAAGATGACTCTCTTCGATCTCCCCACCATAGTGGACAGCCCTAAGTAGCGTTCATGCTTAGACACCTCTCGGATCCCCAGCAACTCCTGTATCGATCTCCTCTTTCCTTCATCCACATTTCCGCTAAAATATAGTTCTGATTTTGAGAAATTGACTTGTTGTCCTGACGCTGTTCCATAAGTATGGAGGATATCAATAATCTTTGTGCTCTGCTGACAGGATACCCTCAAAAATAGAACACAATCATCAGCGAAAAAAAGATGTGAGATTGAGGGTGCCGACGGCGCTACCTTAATCCCCTGAAGTGTTCCCTGCAACTCTCTCACTCGGATCAGCCCCGAGAGTCCTTCCGCGCACAATAAAAAAAAAGGTATGGCGACAAGGGATCCCCCTATCGTAACCCCCTTCCCGGAGCAAAGCTGGGTGACGGAACCCCATCGACTAGCACTGAGAAGATTACGGTTGACACACATTTCATCACAAGTGAGACCCATCCATCATCAAAGCCGAACTTTCTCAAGCAGTGCTCTAGAAAGCCCCACTCTACTCTGTCGTAGGCCTTCGTCGTGTCTAACTTCAGTGCCATATATTCCTTCTTGCCTCCCCTTCTCGTCTTCATATAGTGGAAGAGCTCAAAAGCCGCGAGCATGTTGTCCGTGATGAGCCTCGCAGACACAAACGCGCTCTAGCTCTGGGCGATAAGCTTCCCAAGCACCTTCTTAAGCATGTTAGTCAACACCTTCGACACAATCTTATAGATCACATTACATAAACTAATGGGACGAAGATCCTTCATTCTGGATGGAGTCGTCGCCTTTGGGATCAAAGTAATGAAAGTATGGTTCAGAGTCTTCAGATCCTCGAGCAGCGGGGGTCCATTCAGAACATTAATAACGAACTCAGTTACATCCTTCCTGACAATGTGCCAACACTTTTGGTAGAAAAGTGCAGGCATACCGTCAGGACCCGGAGCCTTTGTGGAGTGCATAGAAAAAAGGGCAGCTTTTACCTCTTCTACAGTGAAGGGACGTGACAGCTCGTGGTTGTCCTCCGCTGATAGCAAGGGCTCGATTCCTTGAGAAGTCGTGCCTGGATCCGCTTGAACATCGAACTGGAACTGATACGGGGTTAGCTTTAGGATGGCCCGATCTTCGACAATCAAACAAGAAACTAAAGAACAGAAGCAAGAAACAATAAAAACTCAAGAACACAGCAAAGAAACTCAAAGAAATCAATCAAGAAACAAGCAAGATCGACCAAGACTCAACAAGAACAAGGGACTGACTTGATATCGACTTAAAGCAAGAACAAAGACTCGGCAATAACTAATAAAGACTCGAAATTTAGATACAAGAATTGAAAGACACGACCGATAAGGACTGAGTCGATCTATATAGAACAAGATAAAGACCACAGGCCTCCTTGGAGGGTTGGAACCAATATCAATGCCTATATAACCCGCCTCTACAACCCTACACAACCAAGCGGACAACTTGGAGGCACAAGGAGGGGGCTCGTGGATACTAGGATCACCAAGTCTTGCGAAGTTGATGAACACAAAGCAAACCAAACTAAAACAATACCAATAGTTGCAATCGATGAGCCACGCTTCGAATCGATTGACTTTCACTCATGTGTTTTAACACAAACTGAGATTTTCATTCATTGAGAGACGTCTTATGTTTACAATGATGGAACTCGGCTTAAATAGACCTAACAAGGCTGAATTGGGCCGAATTGAAATAAAATAACTTAATAAATTTAACCTCGAAAGTGTCCTAAAATAACTTAAGTAAAAGAAATACGAAAAATTGGGTAAATTCGTCTAAACATATGACTGCCTCAAAGATGGTGATTTTCGGCCAAGCTCTAGGTTGAATTTGGAAAAACCTGCAACAGTAAAGTTCTATATCTCTTCGTCCTCGTTCCGACAAGGTATGACACGCCTCAATCCGATAAATTCGTCTAAACATATTACTGAGACGTTGAAAAGCTGTCAAACTGCTGGACGAATGTAAAAACGTCAACATGATCAAGCTTCCACCTTTGGATCTTCTCCTATGGTGGAGCTTTCTTCTTCCTCTTGAGGATGACAACATTCTCACGAGCTCGAATCATACGTCCATCCCCAAGTATAGATGTGTCCGAAGGTGTCTTTGATGGTCCCGCATCAGGAACAATTTGCTGAAATAGGTTATTGCTATCTCTGTCATCCCCTCCACCGACCTCTCTTCCCTCCCTTTCTCATCCACTAATTTCTGAACTCGGTTTCTTTTCTTCCTTCCAGAAACTTTTTTGTGAAAAAAGCTCGTATTACGTTCACCACACCGGAATTCATTTGCCCTAGTGATGCGGGACCATCCAAGACACCTTCGGATGATGTCCTTCTCAAGAGGAAGAAAAAGGCTCCACCTTAGGAGAAAAAATGACGTTTTAGACTCTCGTTCAGAATTTTGACAGCTTTTTGACGTCTCTGTAAAATAGGTCGTATGGATTCAATATTTATCGGATTGAGGCGTGTCATACCTTGTCGGAACGAGGACGAAGAGATCTACAACTTTGCAGAAGGTTTTTCCAGATTCGACCTAGAGCTTGGCCGAAATCCACATTCTTTGAGCTGTCGCTGGTTTTGATGAGATTTTATTAATTTTTGAACATTATAGTATTTCCTATTTTAGCAAATTTCTTACTTAAGTTATTTTAGGTATTTTAGAGATTATTTTATTTAATTACTTAAGTATTCTTTTTATCTTCTAGTTTTACTAGAATCGGCCCAAAACAACCTTTAATGCCTATATAAGTCGATTCCTCCTTTGTATTTAGTAGGAACATAATGAATAGAATTAGTCTTCTCAAATTGTGTGAAACACATTGAGTGATTGTGGGATGATTAGAGTTGTGCTAATCATTCACGAATTGGTATCTATCTCAGCTTGGTTTGCTTTGTGTTCATCAACTTCGCAAGACTTGGTGATCCTAGTATCCACAAGCCCCCTCCTTGTGCCTCCAAGTTGTCCGCTTGGTTGTATAGGGTTGTAGAGGCGGGTTATATAGTCATTGGTATTCGTTCCTACCCTCTTAGGAGGCCTGGGGTCTTTATCTTGTTCTATATAGATCGTTTCAGTCCTTATCGGTCGTGTCTTTATTGCAATTTTGAGTCTTTATCAATTCTTGCATCGAGTCTTGTCCTTTCTTTATTGTCGACATCGAGTTCAGTTCTGATCTTGGTGTTCTTGGTGTTCTTGCATGTTCTTGGTCGAATCTTGGCATTCTTGTCGAGTTTCTTTGCACTACAAAAAAAACATATTTGCTTCGGCAAATAACCGTAGCCAAAAGCCTCTTTGTGGTAGCCAAAGGGCTTTAGCTTCGGCTTAGCTACGGGAAATCAGGGGGTAGCCAACTGACGGTAGCAAATAGACACTAGCTTCGGCAGATAGCCGAAGCTAGTAATCTAGCTACGGCTAAGCGACGGCTAGGCGAAGCTTACTTAAAGACAACCAACTATGCTACGGCACGTTGCCATAGCTAAGTTATTTGCGAAAAAATTAAAAAAAAAATGTTTTTTAGCCCGAATTCTTCCAAACCGGGCTAAAAAGTCCCAAATTTTTTTGAAAAAAAATAATACAAACAATTTACATAGATAATAAAATTTCATTAATTATATAAATTTATATATACATAATTATACAAATTTACATATATAATAAAATGTCAAAAACTACATAATTTACATACATTAATTATACAATACAAAATAACATCAAACTCTTAAAGTTGAACAAGCTACGTGAAATAAGAGTAAATCACTCTATTCACTTAAACAGTGTTTACTGCCTAACAATTTAATCTTGGATTACACATGTATCCTTACTCCTTAGCTTCAAAAAACCTCAAAATCTACCTCAGTATCCAGTGCAAAAGGGACACTGATTTATTAAATTTCTGGCATATGCAGAATTCTGAGCATCTTTGTTCTTTCTCACTCTCTTCCACTTAGGGTACTTGCAAAAAATTGGAATGGAGAAAACAAATTCATCAAATAACCTGTAAGACATATAGCACAACATTATGGTATGCATAAATCAAAACAAATACCGGTAATGTGAAATCGTAGGGACATGGATTAGCAAGTTTAATTATTAACAAATAATATTGAATCTAATAGAGATAAACCTTACATATTGATAAAAGCTTTGGTTTCATTTACGTAAAATTTGTCAATAAATTCTTAAGCTTCAACCATTTACCCTATTAGGCTATCGCCTTCAACCTTCATATCGAAATCTTTTGATTTTGGGGCAAGTGTTCTTGTCAGGATTAAGAAACTATTCAATTCAAAATTGATATATTTAAATAGATTTAAAAAAGAATAAATTCCATACCTATATCACTCTACTTTATGTGATTTTCCCAAAGTTCTTTCTTTCACTTGCTTTGACAAAGTCATCATTGAAGAGTCTTTTCAAATCTAACCGACTCACTGATTTGGTTTGGGGTAGAACCTGCAGAGCCATGCCGATGACTGTAGTCTTTCCTTGATATCCAAGGGCTCCGAGACAGACTGGCCCTCTTTCTTCCTAGCAGCAGCTGCTTTCTTCTTTTTTCACTTTTTCTTCAGCTTTCTTTTTTAGCTTCAACTCCTGGTACGAAAAAAGGTACAAGATAAGAACATGATTAGGATCCAGGGTTTCATCAAGCAACTGCAAAAGCTAAAGCAAAATCGGACTTAAATCAGAAATGTCATAAGCAGCGAAGTATGAGGAACAAGAATATCGGTGTTTTCATAATTAACTTTTCTACTTTCGTTGCAAAACATTGGAGTCTCTAATTCTAGCACAAGGAGCAGATCCTATATGCAATCAGGATTATGCATTAAAGGCACAGGACAGCTGCATAGGAAAAAAGGATAAACTATTACTAAGCTACTGTACTTTGATAAGAGCATGACAAAAAAGAAACTACAATTTATCGAAAACAGAAGATGGTAAGCAATGAGATGACTCCATACCGCATCCATTCTTCTCATTTCATAGCGAACATATTGAGCCACCAAGCAAGAATCTCATACTCTAATTTCGGTTTTCCTTTCTACATAACCCCAAAAAAATGAACATCTATATTTGTTAACAAGCAAGAAAAAAAACAGGTTGCTTAGCTAAATTGAGATCGAAGAGCAAATTCGAAGAAATAATGTTGTGAGCTTCTTTGATTACAAAAGGTTGACTCGTACATCAATGTGAAAGGAAAGAAAGAGATATGTAAGGTTCTATTCAAAAGATAGATGCACTGAAAGAGGTAATGCAATAAGCATTAACAATGACAAATAAAATAAAGGATGTCTCTTAATGGTTCTTTGCTCTAAGTAGGTGATATACCTTTCCAGTTTCCATTAAGCATGATCTTTGCTTTCAATTACAATCAACGAAATTAAACAATATTAAATTCACCAAGAATGAATTGGACGAAAAAGCCTTGATATAAAGTACATGATAGATAAGCTAGACTTAAGCAACGGTGCACTACAAGCATAGCATAAAAGTTGAGAAATATTATTTACCCTCCATCAACAATCTTGTCAAGGCAGAAGAGAATGATATCCAAGTTTTCAAGTGCCTCTACTTGTCAACTTTGTTCCTGAAGAAACCATTTTGGTGCTATATTAGAAGAACAAGAAGCATGGGGTGAAGAGATAGGCAGCTACATACTGATATGTTGCATCGTCTACCTTAAAAGAATGTTCACTGCTTCACAGAAACCATTAAGGATTGCATCCAGAATAAGCTCATTTTCATCATCTCCTACAATGACAAAGAAGTGGAGGTCTTGGTTGAACTTATAGACAATGACGTTGTTGTCGAACATAGTTATCTCTGCTGTACAATTTCAAACAATCAACAAAATAAGAAAAACAGAGAAATGGTAAAATGCAGCTCAGAAATATATATATAGATTTCAGATATCTCGAGCTCCAGTTTTCTAGATGCAAGACTCACAAAATTACCTCAAAGGCAGATTATTGCAGTTTATGTTGCTGTTTAATTAAACAAAGGTCCAAAACTCACTAAAAGCATAATATTTTAGCAATCTCTTATTATCAGAGCATATTTCTGTACTATCAAGTAGCTAACAGATCATCCATCAACCATTGACATATCAGCTTGTATATAGAAAAAAGTGACAGCTGAAAAAAGTTGTCCTCAACAATAATCAGAACTCATCAATTAAAAAAAAAGAACACAATATCTTACCTTCAAGCTTGACAAACAATATGGTAAATATATTCAAGTTCCATCCACAAAGTATTGTCCTTTATACATACAAATATATTTGTTGGAAATCAATCAGTTACCTAGAAAATTTCTGCAAAGTGAAGTGAAGGCTTCTGATTTTTAATAGAAATTAACTGCAAGTCCCTTGGCAAAAATTACCAGATTCAGGGAAAAAAAACAGGCAAAGGAAAAAAACCGATAATAATAAACAGGTAAAGAAAAGGTAGCCAACCTCACATCTCCTCTTGAATCCTTTACCAAATTCCCTAAGAGACAACCTGATATCCTCTTCTCCCACTAAGTTGTTGTCGTTCTTCACTGCCTTTCCAATCTTTTCTTCTACGTAACTCATCGTGCATTTTTCCGCTCTGACACTAGAAGGGGTAAGTTATGTTTATTCTCTAGCAAGTTTCATATCAACTAAATCATGCATTTTCCCATTATGATTAGTATGCTCAGAAACATCATACACTCCAGCAGATATAGCAGCAAGTTTATCATGAGACTTCAAGACATGGAACTCATGTTCAGTTTTAACACTAACATTATAGTTTTGATCAAGCAAATAAGAAGATAAGTTTCTATCTATATCAGAGTGCAAATTCACAAGCATATCACCTATCATAATGGAATCAGAACAATGCATTTCAGGAGGTTTAGAAGATGTTACCAAACTTACTCTCCCATCTAATGTATCAGTGTGTCACCTCTGCAGATTGCTTCCATGCCCTCTCAGTTTAGGTTGGACATTTCCTCCATTTTCAGCACCTCCTACAGCAGCTACATTTGGGCTTTTCACATCAGCAACAACAGCCCCAAATTGCTATTTTTCAACAGCCCTAACGGCAGCTTCATCCGGTGTTTTTCCAGCTACAGCAACACCTTCAAGTTGCTGTTTTACAGCAGCCATAACAGCTCCGTTTCGCTGCCCCTTAGTAGCCCCAGATGCTACACTTTCCTCAGCAAACAACTGCATTTTAGAGCCCTTTTCAGACTCGACAAGCTGTTGTCCTGAGCAAATCTACAAGCAAGAGAGTACTGATTGCACTCTTGATCACATATTCATAGTCCATATCAAGGATGTCTTTATTTCTCCAAAACTCCATCTCTAAACTTTTATCTCATAAACTCCATCTTTAGACATTCACAAATTTGAATCATCTATGTGCAGCACATATATATAAATAAATAAATAAATAAAAAGCAAAGGAATCTTGATACCTTATTAAGGACATTTTCATAGCTTGCTCTACTATAAGGGAAAAGGTCAATACTAATATGTCTTCACCTCTCTAACTCAGTGGTCTCAACCTACCATAATCCTAGCTCCTTGCCTGCCAAAGATTGACCCAATTTTTGTTTATAATAAACCCTAAAGGTTAATTAAACAAATAATTGTCATTTTTTGTTTCAAAAATGGAAAGGAGGGGGTACCAGTAGTGTCCCAAAGGCACAAATTCACAATACTCCCATCCACAACCACATTTGCACTGAAATTCTCAAACAATGTTGGTACATAGTCCTGAAAAAACAAAAAATTAATACTAAATCAGCCACACTTTCAATAAATTGGAGCTTGAATTTGAATCTTAAGCTATAGAAAACCTTAAACAGATAAAGAAAACCCTAAATAACCCTCGCTCCGCCCCCAATCTCAACCATCCCAAATCAACAACTACCAAATCCGATTCCACCCTCAAAACCCTAAGACTAACCATATCAATTTGTAGATATCAACTGAGTATGTGGATTCCTTCCTCGACAGTAAACACAAAAACCCCAAAAAAGGAAGAAAAAAGAGAGAGACGGGATGAAATAACAAGCATTGAAGACAAAGATCGAATTAGTAAAGTGAATGAGAAGGATAGATGGAAGAAAATAAAGGGATTTCCGAAAAGAAGAACCTTCGTGTCTTCTTCGGGTTGACAGATCAGTCTACTGGTGGCTTCGACTCGCTGAGAACCCCTCCCTCTCCAAAGAGTGACGATTGCTTGGTTGTTCTTCATGTGTGGCTAGCATCAAGCCTCAATCATAGATCTGAAATGAAGAAGGAGAGTATGAAAGGGAGAATCCTCATCCTTTTTGTTAGATCTGAAACGGAGAGTGAAAAGAACAAATGAAGAGGCCGTGTTTGAGAAATGGTAAAAAAACCCTCATTTTTCCCAAGCGGGAAATATACCCGCCCAAATAATCAATTTTTTTTTAGTTTTCGCAAAAAAAAATTAGCTACGGGCACGGCCACGCCGAAGCTAAAACTACCCAATGGCTACGGCAAAACCTTCCCGAAGCTACTCTGAAGCTGAAATTAGCCCAACGAACTCATCCGTAGCTATGCCGAAGCTAAAATAACCCCAATGGCTACGCTAAAACCTTTCCGAAGCTACTGTCCGAAGCCAATATGTTTTTTTTTGTAGTGTTGAGTCTTGTTGAGTCTTTCTTTGTTGCGTTCTTTAGTTCTTGCTTGTTGTCGAAGATCGGACCATCACACGACTAACCCCGTATCAAATTGGTATCAGAGCTTTGGTTTCTGACATCAAGATTGAGTCTTTTCTTTTTCATAAACACAAAAACCCACAAAAAGAGTCCTTTTCTTGTTTTGGTCTTTTACTTCTTGCATTCTTTATTTGATTATTGCACTAATCTTGAGTTTGTGATTGTTTGTGGTTGCATAGCCTAAACACAAGCCTAGCCGAGACCGTGGAGTCGAACAAGTGGTGCGCACATCCCATTTGTGAACACCCATAGCCGACGGCAGAATCTGTCCCCATAGTTTCTCTTGGCCGAAATCAGTCCTCCACACACAAGAAACCCTAGTTTGTTGCTTTGTTCTATCTTTGGAAATTTTGATTTTATCTTTTATCTAAATTCCAGTTATCTATTGCCTTTATTATAAATCTGATTTTTGGTAGATATAATTCCTATTTATCTATCATTTATCTTTAAAGCTTTAGATAATCCGCTTACCAAAGATAACAAAAGCCTCACCTATTTATTTATCTTTAGGGCTGCATATTTTATCTTTTATCACCATCTATACCAGATTTTCGAGTCCTCCCATTATTAGTGTTCTTTCTTGCATTAGGTTAAAAAAAAATTTCAGTTTCGAATTCATTCAAAAAAAAAAAAGACATACATACTTGGACCTAGGAGGATAAAATTCACTAGGGGCAAAAGTAAGTCAAAAAAAAAAAAGGAAAGAGTTTGTTGATCTAGTGCAAGAAAGCTCCAAAGGACACATCTTTTTGGTGAAATCTACCGCCCTAGTCGACACACCCATATCCCCAAACACACACCTCCACAAAATTGAAACCCTACCTTGCAACTACAACATCCTAGCTTAAAGGTTTTCAATCAAAAGAGGTAAATTTTCAAGTTTTCTTTTATTTTTCTTATTTTCTCTTTTGTCGAGCACTTCTCTCCTGTTTTGAGTGCCTTTACTGCTGTGTCGAGTTGTTATTGCTTGTGTCGAGTACTGATTTTGTTGATCGAGTGCTCCTTCTTGCTTGTGTCGAGTGATCTCAGCCCTTGCCGAGTTCTCTCTTTGTGTGTCGAGTACACTATACCCCTGTCGAGTGTTCTCTTGTCCATATCGAGTACTTCACAGCCCTTGTCGAAGTTCTTTTGTGTGTTGTTTCATTCATTCTCTTGATTGCATACTTTGATTGCTTAGTTCTTTTGCTTGGTTGTTGATTTGCCCAAAGCGGATTGCCCCAGCAAGCGTGACATATCAATCAGAGAGGGAGTGTGAGCGAAACACAATTGTGAGCTGTTTATATTTTTCTAACCTTTCACATAGTTCTTCGTTTGTCTTTATTTGCAATGTCTAATAACCAGGGCAACGACTGGTTCATTACCGTCATGGAGAACTTAGCTAAGATAAATGCAAGCATGGCTAAGATAAATGAAGGAATGATGGCGCCAGAACTTCAGCGTCTTCGCTCTAACATGGTGTTAAGGAGTCCCACTTTAAGTTGTAGTGCCACCAATTGAAAGGGAAGAAACTCATCCTATTTCTCCCCATAATGCTAATTCACATCATGTTTCTACTAGCATAGATGCTTCTTTTATTGCTGAAAATGTAGAGTATGTTGATAATAATAATGATCAAGACATTAGTTTACTTGCCTATGATCATAATGATTGCATTGAATATGAGCATGATGATTCCTTGATTGATTTAAATGTTCAACTTATGTCTTGTGATGATATTCAAAGAGAAGATTTATGTCATACTAAATGCTTAAAAGATGGCAATGTTTCTAATATGATCATTAATGGTGAAAATTCTTCTACTATTGCTAGCCTTGACTTAATTGAAAATTCAGCATTGGAAAAGGATGAAACATTGCTAGCATTGGATGGAAACATAGGGATTAATGACCAAGTTCAAGTGCATATTCAATTAGGAAATCATGACATTAATATGAAATTTAAATTGTGCACTACTAAAGTTTCTTTTCTTGATTTTGCAAATGAAGCTGAGACAATAACCATCGAGTAGTGGTCAATCCCTACAACAATCGTTCTTGAGATGAGTTTCCATGGACATAAGGTTTTCGATCCAGGAGCTCGTGTGGATGCATTTGCGGAATCATATGCGACCGTGGATTCGAGGACGAATCCTTTTCAAGAAAGGGAGATTGATGCGGGACCATCCAAGACACCTTCGGATGATGTCATTCTCAAGAGAAAGAAGAAGGCTCCACCTTGGGAGAAGAAATGATGTTTTAGACTCTCGTTCAGAATGTTAACAGCTTTTCGATGTCTCTGTAAAATGGGTCGTACGGATTCAATATTTATCGGATTGAGGCGTGTCATACCTTTTCGGAACGAGGACAAAGAGATATACAACTTTTCTGTTGAAGATTTTTCCAGATTCGACATAGAGCTTGGCCGAAATCCACATTCTTTGAGCTGTCGCTGGTTTAGACGGGATTTTATTAATTTTTTAACATTATAGTATTTCTTATTTTAGTAAATTTCTTACTTAAGTTATTTTAGGTAATTTAGAGGTTATTTTATTTAATTACTTAAGTATTCTTTTTATCTTCTAGTTTTACTAGAATCGGCCCAAAACCGCCTTTAAGGCCTATATAAGTCGATTCCTCCTTTGTATTCAGTAGGAACATAATGAATAGAATTAGTCTTCTCAAATTGTGTGAAACACATTGAGTGATTGTGGGATGATTAGAGTTGTGCTAATCATTCACGAATTGGTATCTATCTCAGCTTGGTTTGCTTTGTGTTCATCAACTTCGCAAGACTTGGTGATCCTAGTATCCACAAGCCCCCTCCTTGTGCCTCCAAGTTGTCCGCTTGGTTGTGTAGGGTTGTAGAGGCGGGTTATATAGTCATTGGTATTGGTTCCTACCCTCTTAGGATGCTTGGGGTCTTTATCTTATTCTATATAGATCGTTTCAGTCCTTATCGATCGTGTCTTTATTGCAATTTCGAGTCGTTATCAATTATTGCATCGAGTCTTGTCCTTTCTTTATTGTCGACATCGAGTTCAGTTCTGATCTTGGTGTTCTTGCATGTTCTTGGTCGAATCTTGACATTCTTGTCGAGTTTCTTTGAGTCTTGTTGAGTCTTTCTTTGCTGCGTTCTTTAGTTCTTGCTTGTTGTCGAAGATCGGACCATCACACGGCTAACCCCGTATCACCTAGCTCGTTGGTACCACATCACCTCCTCTTTTTCCAATAGGCTCCTCTCCTTTTCCTCTAAGTCCTTCCTCTCGCGGACTAACTCTCCTGACATCCCTTTCCCCAGCTCCCTCAGCCTCTTCCTAATCCTTCCTATTTCAGCCCCCACATTGCCGAAGACATGCCAATCCCAGTCTTTTAGATCCACGCTGCACCTCTCCAGTTTGCCCCTAATACCCGGCGCCTAGTAGATGGACCCATGATTATTCCAACCATTCGAAATAATTTCCATACAATCCTCCTCCTTGAGCCATATTGCTTCAAACCGGAAGGGTTTCGGCTTCCTCCCAGCCCTTTTTTGAGCCTCCCCATCCAAACAGATTTTTATTGGAACATGGTCGGATCAATACCTTTCCAAGTGCACCATCATGGCATTCGGGAACCTCTCCAGAAAAGTTTCATTCCCAAATGCCATGTCAATTCTTTCCTGAATGAAGTCTCCGTCCTTTTTGTTGCTGTCCCACGTGAATCTACTCCCCGTATACAGTATATCCCTTAGCTCGCAGGACTCAATTGCCTCTCTGAATTCGAGGACATTATCGAAATTCGCCCTATTACCCCCTTGCTTGTCCTCCAACGAAGTAAACAGGTTGAAATCACCCATACATATCCATCTTTGATTCAGCTCTTCCGACAACCTTCTGAGGAGCCCTAGAGTATAATGTTTATCTTTACCCTCGGGCCATCCATAGATGCCTGTAACCCGAATCTCCTCTCTCGAGGCCACTCTAATTGAGCTGTCAATGTGATGCTGAGTATAGGACCTCACGCTCACCTCACATCCCTCCTCCCACATCAGAGCTAATCCCCCTGCCCTTCCTGTGCTCTCAACCACAAACATTCCCCCATAACCCATGGCAACTCGCACCTCCTCCATCTTCCTTCTATCACACTTCGTTTCAATGAGAAAGATCACCCTTGGCCCCTCCCTACTCACCATTTCGGCAAGTTTTCTAACTGCGCGGGCCTTCCCCAATCCCTGGCAGTTATAGCTTATGTAATTCATGGCTCCCGGAGGGGGATACTATCCCCGACCGATATAATTGTACTGGAGACCAGTTGAGATTCGATCTTCCTCCTTTTATCCCTCTCTTACCCTGTTTATTCTCTATCTTCTTGATCAACCCACATTAAGTCATCACCCTCCTTCCTCTTCAACCTACTCACTGTAGTACTTTCCCTATTCTCCCCTCCACTTCTCTCTTGATTCCCTGTGTTTCCCGTAGCCGCCCTTTTCCAGCTTGTCTTACCATCCTTTCTCCCTCCCCTTGTTTCATCTAAGCTTGGAACCTTCCCGGCATCCTGCCCAACTCTCTCTGTAAACTCAGTCCCCTCCCTCTCTTTGTTGTTTTCTTTATCCCGCTCACCCCCCTCCCCTACCCCTTCTGTGATCGTCACTCGCACCACCCCCTCTAGAATCTCCTCCGCCTCTGTAGTGAGCTCCTTCTCTGTCGAGTTCTGCAAACTCTCCCTCTCCTCCTTTTCTTCTAGTAGTTCCACAAGTGTCTTTCTTCTCACCCCTTTCCTTCCCTCTTTCCCAGCTTCATCCTTCTTTCCAACCATTCTCTCAACAACCTTTCTCTCAGCCTCCCTTTTTGCACTCCCTCTCTCCCTCACAACCTTTATAGGCGATGCTCGCATCCAATCACCATACTCTCCATTGTAATGCTTATCGTCTTCTCCAGCTTCGCACTCCGTTTCCACGTGCCCAACTCTCCCACACGTGTAACAGAAGTTGGGTAGCCTTTCGTATTTAACCTCGACCCACAGTTTCTTCCCTTCAATGGTCACTAATATTCCCCTCTGGATTGGTTTCGTCACATCGATCATCATACGCATTCTCAGGAACCTACTGCAAGTCAATAGTTCCTCTTCATCCATCTCAATCACCCCTCTAAAAACCTGCCCTAGTTTCTGTGCCATAGTTTTTGTATACGCTACTAGAGGTAGGTCATAGATTCTTAACCAGAATGTCGTGTGGGTAAAGTCAATCGATGAGAGTTGCTCCATACCCGGTTCTTTCAACATCACCAGGGATCGATCAAAAGACCATGGTCCCCCTTTCAGAACCCTGTCCCTACCTTCTTCGTCGCTGAATTGTAAACTGAATAGATTTTCGTTGATTTTGCGAAACAGGAAGCCACTCTTAGTCCTCCATGCTCCCTTCATTGTTGCCTTTAGGGCTTGAGCGTTAGGGCTCTTTTTCGCCAGAACTGTTCCAATCAGCGACAATCTACTGTGAATCGATTTCTTTCCCACTATCGCATCATCTATGACTACAACAACGCCCTCTTCTTCCGTCAAGTTAATTCATTTTCCCTTCCCTCCCATGTTGATAGCAATAACCTATTCCTGCGTCTCGTCCCGCCTCTGCACACATGAACCACAGTCACGGTGAATCTCGCAAGTACCGGCGAGAGGGAACCTAGCTCTCATGGCCCTAGACCGGAGAGAGTACAGACGATCGGAGATTACCAGGGGGTATCGCCTGTTTTCCCTAGGGTTTTTGGTTCTTTTGGGTCACATACTCTCGCGATGATACATATCACCATGGAAGGAGTTCACACCTCCGTGTGGAAAAAGTGATCCACATGTGATACACTCTCCTTTCTAACTAGCACAAGCACTTCTAAAAGGAGCAATCCATGTTCGAATATTCGATACAACATTTTTCAATACTTCAAGACACATGTCCCTTCTTTCACGACCCTCTTTCTATAGATTTTTTTATCTAGATCCAGACTATCTAGTGTAATACTTTATTTTGATTTCAACTTCATGGTTAATTTTATTAAAATATTAATTTAATTGGTATATTAGGTGTAAAACATGGACATAGATTCATTAAAGTAGGTGTGTTAGTGTTGTTTTGGGTTTGGAAATACAAGTTTGAGGTTAATTTATTAGCCATATCAATGTCCTAGGGTTTTGAAATTATTGTGTTCTCATATCGCATCGTATTTGTGTCCCGTGCACGTGTTAGTATATGTCCTACATAGTTTCATATTATTAATATGTACTTTCTTTGATATCAATGTGTATTTTTATTCAGTTTTAAATGTGATATAGATACGTAGATGAAAAGTGATACAATAATGTCGTGAAATACATAGTTTTTTTAGAATGTCCTATTATCCCTTCGTCTCATTTGTCTCATCTCCGTCCCTCAAACACCTCAACTCACCCTATGACCACTCGTTCTCAATGAGACCACTTTAAGTCGAAAGCCTTAGATCCCTCCAAGCACCCATTACCTCATTTACCCCCTACCTGACCTTGAACTTAAGAATTACCGTCAGACTGTCAAAGATCCTAACTAGGTCTCCAAGTCTGAGATTGTCGCCCTCTCCAAGACAGGTATGTGGTCTCTCATTTCTTGCCCTCCATCCATGAATGTTGTTGGGTGCAATTGGTTTTATATGATTAAACGGAATGTAGACGGCTCTATTGATCCCTGCAAGGCACGCCTTGTTGCAAAAGGTTACAATCAGGAGGAATGTGTTGATTACTTTGACACATTTAGTCTTGTGGTTCGTCCTACCACTGTTCGCTTGGTACTTTGTATTAAACTCTCTCTGGGATGGCCTATTCGTCAGCTTGACATTAACAATGACCTTCTCAATGGGGATCTCGTTAAACAGGTATTTATAGATCAACCTCCTAGTTTTGGAGACTGTTCTCATTCCAACTATGTTTGTTTCCTTCACAAGGCGCTTTAAGCTCTCAAGCAAGCTCATTGTGCCTAGTTCGACAAGGTTGAAGTCGTTCCTCCTTCAGTCTGGCTTCCTTGCTTGCCAGCCAAATTTTTCTGTGTTCGTACTTACGTTATCTTCTTTCATCATGTACCTTCTTGTCTATATTAATGACATTATTGTCATATGTGTTTCTTCAGATGCCATAGGTTTATTCACTCGAAAGCTTCATGAGGTCTTCTTCGTAAAGGACCTTGGTCCTCTTCATTACTTCTTAGGAATTGAAGTAGATAGTATGTTTCTATTCCAACAGAAGTATATTCGCGAGTTACTTAATTGTTCGCTCCAAGATGGAGGATGCTAAGCACATATACAGCCCGGTCAAGCCTCATTCAAGGCTCACTACTACTAGATTATTTTCGAAGCTCTTTAATTAATATGTCATCATCATACATTTTAAGGCTTCTTATGCGGTGAATCATTTCTATCAATACACATCCATCGCCCGACAAAGGATCACTGGACTACAATCAAACATATTATTAGCTATCTAAAGGGTACACTATCCTACACGTTTCATCTTCATCCATGATCTCGTCTTGTTGTTACTGCCTTCACATATGCCGGCTGGATCTCCGACATGGATGATTGTCACTCTCAGTATTGTTTTGTTATCTTCTTGGGCAACTCTCTAATTAGATGGACATCTAGAAAGCAACTAGGTGTTGCCCGTTCCAGCACCGAGGCGGAATATCGAGCCATTGCTACAACTGTTGCTGAACTTGCATGGATTCAACAACTTCTTTGGGATCTTCGACAACGTCTTTGCACCATTTATGTCGTCCTATGTGGCAGTCCTAGTGCCACTTTCATGACGAATAATATGGTTCCTACAAAGCGTTCAAAGCATATTCCTACTAATTTTCACTTTCTCAAAGAGAAAGTGGAGGTCAATGAGTTGTCCGTTCATCACATTGCCTCTCAAGATCAAATCGGGGATGTCTTCACAATAGCTCTGGAAAATAAGTGATTTGAGTTGCTTAGGTTCAAGCTTCATGTCAATGCGCCTTCATGAGCTTGCAGGGTATTAGGAAATAGTACATATCATATTGATTATCTTTATTATTTGAAGACTATCTAAATGTAAAAGATATTCTTTCTACCGTCTACATAATAAAGGTATCTTGTTAAGTATCCTTAATAGAGATTACAATCATTGTCTTAGTCTTGTGTAATTTTTTTATTAATGCATGGAATATTACAAAATCTGATGGTCGAATTCCCTCCCGGAGATAACAGTGATTAGTTATGTGCCTTGAAAACCTATTGTAGAGTTAATGCCCCAAGATCTTATGCCGATGGTTATTGTAACAGTTGGCTTTTGCATTGATAATGGGCTAACATCTGTTGGATTTTGGTTAAGCTTATAAGAGCATTCCCAAGAGCTTCTCTATTTTGGAGAAAATCGGAGTTTTGGGGAATATTGTGCTTAAACTTGGCCCAACATATTCCCCAATCCAATCTCTAAAATAGGGATCTGGCAAGCAAATACAAGTGTTTGCCCCATATTTGCAGCAACCCCAAATTTATTTGGCGGCTCTGTTTCTTACTTTTCCCACGTTCTTTCGGAAAAAACTGCATTTTTTCCCACCGAAAACGCCAAGTGCTTGGGCATTTCCCTGTTCTGGAGGATAGTTGGTGCCCCCGCTTCAACTTCGATCGGCGTTTACTTTGTTGGTATTTCCAAGCTTCTTCTTCATCCTTTTGTCGCCGTCATGAGTTCAGGTCATTCAAACTCGAAACTTCGAGCTTTTATTTCAACGATTAGGAGGAGCTTTGATTAGTTTTTGTCTCATTCTTGTTCATTTTGGGTACTGCATCTTGGGGTTATTTCTCTCAATCTCCTCCCAGAGAATCCAATTTTTTTCTAATTTCCTTCCACTTTGTGCAACTCAATTGAGGTTTATTGCGCTTTTGATTTCCGTAATCAGTAATTTTCTCTCATGGATTCCATATTCAATGCTTTGCTCTTGTCGGCTTCATAAGCATTTCATTTATTTTCTATTAAAAGGATCTTGGAGGAAAGAGTTGTTTGCTTCTAGATTTGGATTTCCATTAGCATTCAACCATTCAATTATAGGAAAGGTGTTTGTGAAAATGCCCATAGACCTTACTTCAGTTATTTAGTAATCAGTTTGACGAAAACTATGCTTTTTTAGGGTGCACTCAAAGTGTTAGATTAAATGCCTATAAACAAAATTTCTGAATTTTTAGTACAGTTGAAGCTTAAATCTTGATTTACCAAATTGAAACTTGTTTTGGTTACTTTTTCAAGGAAGCTATTCAACTTGTTTGTCAATGCTGATTAGAATATTATTGCATTAATATGCGGGTTTTTTCCAGAAGTTTCGTAATTGAAGCATAAAGGTCTACTGCCTTTTTTTGTATGAATTTCAAATTAGGTTTTCATGCAGCTAGGGGATATACTAGATCGGGGTGATGATGAAATTGCTATCTTGTCTCTTTTAAGGTCTTTGGATATTCAAGAAAGAGCTGAAGGTGGAGCTGTCTTCCGGGTGCATAGGGTTTTACCTCGTTCTATGACTTTGAAATAGAAACTAGAGATCAGAAATTAACTTAGATGCTTCTATCATCTTGTTTAATTTGCTTGTTTTTTAGGAAGGCATGAACAAGAGCATAGCTGTCAGCAGGCTAAGTGAATTTTAAGCAATTAAACAAGTCAGTAAGCTAAGTCAGTAGGCTAAGTGAATTTTAGATTTCAAAATGAGACATTATAAGCATTTAAGCAAGTCAGTAGGCTAAGTGAATTTTAGATTTCAAAATGTCAACAGAGAAAAAGAGCATATCTGTCAATTACAGTATCAGTGACTGAATTTTATATTCCAATGCATTAGAAAAGGAAATGATTTGCAAAATTTTGTTGCAAGGCTGGATGTTTTTGTGTGTGTGTGATTACTACATGGAATCTTATTCTTAGGACTGACCTTTTTGTGCAAGATCTCCAAAATTTGTTGCTTTTGTTTGTTGTTGGTACTAGGGGAAATATAGTAACATTGTGATACGGGGTTAGTCGTGTGATGGTCCGATCTTCGACAACAAGCAAGAAACTAAGGAAAGACTCAAAGAAACGCAACACAACTCAAGAACTAAAACTAACGCAGCAAAGAAAGCTTCAAGAAACGCAAGAAAGATGCAAGATTTATGCAAGAATCAACAAGAAACACCAAGAACATATTGTAATTGATGTCGACAATACCAAGACTCAACAAGATGATTCAAGAACTGAACAAGATAGCCAAGAACGATCAAGAACTCAAACAAGACTCGAAAACAGTAGCAAAGACTCGAAATTTGTATGAAAGAATGAAAAGACACGGCCTGATAAGGACTGAAACGATCTGTATAGAACAAGATAGAGACCCCAGGCTTCCGTAGAAGGTAGGAGCCAATATCAATGACTACACAACCCGCCTCTGCAACCCTACACAATCAATCGGGCAACTTGAAGGCACAAGGAGGGGGCTTGTGGATACTAGGATCACCAAGTCTTCCAAAGTTGATGAACACAAAGCCAACCAAGCTAGATCAATACCAATAGTTGCAACTGAAGAGCACAGCTCTATTCAATCGACTTTCTCTCATTGTGTTTCACACAAAGGAAATTTCTATTCAATGGAAGCGTAAGTTCTCTACAATGATCAGCCGTCAATATATAGAAAACCTAGGGCTGATTTTAGATAAAAATAATAAATAAAAGACTAATTAAAATAACTCCCTAAATTACCTAAAATAACATAAGTAAATAATGTCTCTAAAAATAGCAATAAGGAAAGTTCTTGAATCCCGTCAAAACAGTGACAGTTTGCAAAGAATACGATTTTCGGCCAAGCTCCATGTCGAATATGGAAAAACCTTCAAAAGAAAAGTTGTAGATCTCTTCTTCCTCGTTGCGACAAGGTATGGCACGCCTCAATCCGATAAATATTCAATCCGTACGACCCATTTTACAGAAACGTCGAAAGGTGTCAAAATTCTGAGCGAGAGTATAAAACATCATTTGCACCTTTGGATCTTCTCCCATGGTGGAGCCTTCTTCTTCCTCTTGAGAACAAAAAAAATCTCATGAGCTCGAATCATAGGTCCATCCCCAAGTATAGATGTGTCCGAAGGTGTCTTGGATGGTGGATTGGATGGTCCCGCATCAATCTCCCTTTCTTGAAAAGGATTCGTCCTCGAATCCAAGGTCGCATATGATTCCACAAATGCATCCACACGAACTCCTGGATCGAAAACCTCATGTCCATGGAAACTCTTTTCAAGGCCGATTGTTGTAGGGATTGACCACTCCTTGATGGTTATTGTCTCAGCTTCATCTACAAAATCAAGAAAAGAAACTTTATGAATGCATAATTCAGATTCCATATCAATGTGATGATGTTCTAACCTAATATGCACGTGAGCTTGGTCATTAGTCCCTAAGTTTCCATCTAATGCTAACAAATTTTCATCCTTAACTTTTAAAGGCTGGATTATCAATTAAGTCAAGGCTAGCAGTAGTAGAAGAATTTTCTCCATCAATGATCATATTACTAATTTCGCCTTTTTCCAAGCATTTAATTTGACAGAATTCTTCTCTTTGATTATCATCACAAGGCTTATGTTGAACACTTAAAACCTTACTAACAATCAAAGAATCTTCATTCTCATATTCAATGCAAACATTATCATGATCATAGGCAAGTAAATTAAGATATTGATCATTATTAACAACATGCTCTTTAATTTCATCAACAAGCTGAATATCTATGCTAGAATAAACATTAAGTTGAGTAGAAATGGGATGAGTTTCTTCCCTTTCAATTTGTGGCACTTCATCTCTGGGTGGGACTCCTTGTACAAACACCGGATTAGAACCAAAATGCTGAAGCTCTATTGTCGTAAAGCTTTTATCTATCTTAGCCATTTCATTATTGAACTTTACCAACATCTCATTCATGGCGTTCATGGTGATCATCAACGTGTTGAATTGCTCAGGAGTTATAGTAGTGGTCGAGTTGTTCCCATTGTTGGGCTCGTTGTTAACCTGAATATTAGATATGACAAAAAGAAGACAAACAAAGAACTATGTAAAAGTTAGAAAAATATAAACAGCTCACAATTGTGTTTCGCTCACACTCCCTCTCTAATTGGTATGTCACGCTTGTTGGGGCAATCCGCTTTGGGCAAATCAACAACCAAGCAAAAGAATTAAACAATCAAAATATGCAATCAAGAGAATGAATGAAACAACACACAAGAGAACTTCAACAAGGGTTGTGAAGTACTCGATATGGACAAGAGAACACTCGACAAGGGTCTAGTGTACTCAACACACAAAGAGAGAACTCGGCAAGGGCTGAGATCACTCGACACAACCACTCAGCAACTCGACAGAAGAGATTTGCTTCGAAAAACAGCTATGCTCAACTCGACAAAGCTGTAAACAAAGAGAAATAAAAGAAAAATTAAGGAATAAATGGAAATTTACATCTTTTTGATTGAAAACCTTTAAGTTAGGATGTAGTAGTTACAGATTAGGGTTTCAATTTTGTGGAGGTATGTGTTTGGGATAGGGTTGTCGACTAAGGGCCGTAGAAATCACCAAAGCCTAGCCGTGTGATGGTCTTTTACTTCTTGTTCTTTATACGGGGTTAGCCGTGTGATGGTCCGATCTTCGACAACAAGCAAGAAACTAAAGAAAGACTCAAAGAAACGCAGCAAGACTCAAGAACTAAAACTGACGCAGCAAAGAAAGCTTCAAGAAACGCAAGAAAGATGCAAGATTTATGCAAGAATCAACAAGAAACACCAAGAACATATTGTAATTGATGTCGACAATACCAAGACTCAACAAGATGATTCAAGAACTGAACAAGATAGCCAAGAACGATCAAGAACTCAAACAAGACTCGAAAACAGTAGCAAAGACTCGAAATTTGTATGAAAGAATGAAAAGACACGGCCTGATAAGGACTGAAACGATCTGTATAGAACAAGATAGAGACCCCAGGCTTCCGTAGAAGGTAGGAACCAATATCAATGACTACACAACCCGCCTCTGCAACCCTACACAATCAATCGGGCAACTTGAAGGCACAAGGAGGGGCTTGTGGATACTAGGATCACCAAGTCTTGCGAAGTTGATGAACACAAAGCAAACCAAGCTAGATCAATACCAATAGTTGCAATTGAAGAGCACAACTCTATTCAATCGACTTTCTCTCATTGTGTTTCACACAAAGGAAATTTCTATTCAATGGAAGCGTAAGTTCTCTACAATGATCAGCCGTCAATATATAGAAAACCTATGGCTGATTTTAGATAAAAATAATAAATAAAAGACTAATTAAAATAACTCCATAAATTACCTAACATAACATAAGTAAATAATGTCTCTAAAAATAGCAATAAGGAAAGTTCTTGAATCCCGTCAAAACAGTGACAGTTTGCAAAGAATACAATTTTCGGCCAAGCTCCCTGTCGAATCTGGAAAAACCTTCAACAGCAAGGATGTAGATCTTTTTGTCCTCGTTCCGACAAGGTATGGCACGCCTCAATCCGATAAATATTGAATCCGTACGACCCATTTTACAGAAACGTCAAAAAGCTGTCAAAATTCTGAACGAGAGTATAAAACATCATTTGCACCTTTGGATCTTCTCCCATAGTGGAGTCTTCTTCTTCCTCTTGAGGACAACAACATTCTTATGAGCTCGAATTATAGGTTCATTCACAAGTATAGATGTGTCCGAAGGTGTCTTGGATGGTCCCGCATCACATTGGTAAAAGAGGATTAGTAATTCTTATAAAAAGATAGTTAAATGTGTACATAGCCACATTGAATTAAAAAATTACAAGGCTTAGTTATAGTACTGAGAACTGCATGAGCCCTGATTTACAACATGTCATCTGATTTCTTTCTTTCTTTTGATTCCATGGCATGTATCGTAAACTTGTTGCAGTACTCATCTCTCTCATATTCTTGTACCCTACAGATGAATTTTATCGATCTCCTTGACAATGGATCGCCCCTTGATGATCTTAATGAACCACCTATATCATATGACTCTGAAGTCAGCCAGTATCCTTCCAATTGTTTTAATTTGGAAGGGACACATAATACTGAAGCTAACACTGGGGATCAAGAGGCGCAATGTGCACCTAGGAGCAGCAAGTCACAAAAACACGCTCAAAGATCAAACAATTTTTTCCACCAGGAAGATGAGCTACTCATATCTGCATGGCTGAATACAAGCTTAGATCCGATCAAAGGATCCGATCCGATCAAAAGAAGAACCAATTCTGGAAAAGAATTACTAAATACTTTCAACAGAATCACTGGAAAAGAATTACTAAATACTTTCAACAGAATCAGAGTTGGACCGAAGAGCGTACTGAAAAATCACTAACAAATCGTTGGTCAAAGATAAGCTTCAGTGTGGAAAAGTTTAGCGGACATTATGCTTCAGTTGAACACTTACGAAAAAGTGGACACACGGAGGCCGATAAGGTAGACAGTTATCTTAGAGCTTCCTTCATTCTTTCTTCTTACTTTTGTTACTTGTGTCGAAAATTCAGCAGGTTTGTATATGTTCTTTTTGACTTCTTATTTTTTATTCCCCTTTACATAATTTAGCGTTTGTTTTATAGGAGGTAAATCTTTAAGTCGGATTGAAATGTGTATTGCAGTAGGCTGAAATGATGGTGGTACTGCTGCACTTCAGCCTACTACATTACACATTTCAATTTGACTTAAAGATTTATCTACTACGGAGTATAAAAAAAAGCTAAATTATCTAAAGTGAAATAAAAAAATAAGAAGTCAAAAAGAACATATACAAACCTGCTGAATTTTCGACACAAGTAACAAAAGTAAGAAGAAAGAATGAAGGAAACTCTAAGATAATTGTGTACCTTCTCTGCCTCTGTGTGTCCACTTTTCTGTAAGTGTTCAACTGAAGCATAAGGTCCGCTAAACTTACCCACACTGAAGTTTATCTTTGACCAACGATTTGTTACTGATTTTTCAGTACGCTCTTTAGTCCAACTCCGATTCTCTTGAAAGTATTTGGTAATTCTTTTCCAGAATTGGTTCTTCTTTTGATCGGATCGGATCCTTTGATTGGATCTAAGCTTGTATTCAGTCATGCAGATATGAGTAGCTCATCTTCCCGGTGGGAAAAATTGTTTGATCTTTAAGCGTGTTTTTGTGCATTGTTGCTGCTAGGTGCACATTGCGTCTCTTGATCCTCAGTGTGAGCTTCGGTATTATGTATAACTTCCAAATTAGAACAATTGGAAGGATACTAGATGACTCCAGAGTCATATGGTATAGTTGGTTCATAAAGATCATCAAGGGTCGATCCATTGTTAAGGAGATCGATGAAATTCATCTATAGGGTACAAGAATATATGAGATATGAGTACTGCAACAAGTTTATGATACATGTCATGGAATCAAAAGAAGGGAAGAAATCGGATGACATGTTGTAAATCAGGGCTCATGCAACTCTCAGTACTATAGCAAAGCCTTTACAAGCAGTAATTTTTTAATTCAATGTGGTTATGTACACATTTAACTTTTTCTCTTTGAACTTTTTGCCATATGCTAATATGCTTTATAAGAATTACTAATCTTCTTTTACCAATGTTACTAGATTTCCCCTAGTACCAACAACAAACAAAAGCAACAAATTTTGGAGATCTTGCACAAAATGTCCAGTCCTAAGAATAAGATTCCATGTAGCAATCACACACACACACAAAACATCCAATCTTGCAACAAAATTTTGCAAATCATTTCCTTTTCTAATGCCTTGGAATATAAAATTTAGTCTCTGATACTGTAATTGACAGCTATGCTCTTTTTCTCTGTTGACATTTTGAAATCTAAAATTCACTTAGCCTACTGACTTAGCCTATTGACTTGTTTAATTGCTTAAAATTCACATAGCCAGTTGACAGATATGCTCTTGTTCATGCATTCCTAAAAAGCAAGCAAATTAAACAAGATGATAGAAGCATCCTAAGTTACTTTCTGATCTCTAGTTTCTGTTTCAAAATCATAGAACGAGGTAAAACCCAGCTTAAAGAGCTATGCACCTAGAAGACAGCTTGAATATCCAAAGACCTGAAAAAAGACAAGATAGCAATTTCATCATCACCACGATCCCCTAGCCGCACGAAAACCTAATTTGAAATTCATACAGAAAACAAACATTAGACCTTTATGCTTCGATTACGAAACTTCTCGAAAAAACACGCATATTAATGCAATAATAATCTAATCAGCATTGACAAACAAGTTGAATAGCTTCCTTGCAAAAGTAACCAAAACAAGTTTCAATTTGTTAAATCAAGATTTAAGCTTCAACTGTACTAAAAATTCAGAAATTTTGTTTATAGGCATTTAATCGAACATTTGAGTGCACCCTAAAAAAGCATAATTTTCGTCAAACTGATTACTAAATAACTGAAGTAAGGTCTATGGGGCATCTTCACAAACATCTTTCCTACAATTGAATCGTTGAATGCTTAATGCGAATCCAAATCTAGAAGCAAACAACTCTTTCCTCCAAGATCCATTTTAATATAAAATAAATGAAATGCCTATGAAGCCGACAGGAGCAGAGCATTGAATATTCAATCCATGGGAGAAAATTACTGATTACGGAAATCACAATCGCAATAAACCTCAATTGAGTTGCATAAAGTGGAAGGAAATCATAAAAAAAAAATTGGATTCTTTGGGAGGAGATTGAGAGAAATAACGCCAAAATCAGATGAGGTAACAAGATGCAGTACCCAAAATGAACAAGAATGAGACAAAAACTAATCAAAGCTCCTCCTAATCGTTGAAATAAAAGCTGGAAAGTTTCGAGTTTGACTGACCTGAACTCACGACGGCGACAGAAGCGTCAAGAAACTCGGAAATACCAACAAAGTAAACGCCGGCAGAAAGTGAAGCGGGGGCACCAACTATCCTCCAGAACAGGGAAATGCCCAAGCACTTGGCATTTCCTGTGGGAAAAAATTGCAGTTTATTTTCTAAAGAACGTGGAAAAGGTTGGAAAACAGAGCCGCCAAATAAGTTTGGGGTTGCTGCAAATATGGGGCAAGCACTTGGATGTGCTTGCCGGATCCCTATTTTAGAGATTGGATTGGGGAAACTGTTGGGCTAAATTTAAGTCCAATATTCCCAAAACTCCAATTTTCTCCAAAATAGAGAAGCTCTTGGGAATGCTCTAACGGGTCTAAACGCCAAAATTTGGGGGTTTCCCATCCCCAAACCTAACCTAACCTAACATCTATTGAATTTGATGATGGGCTAAACCCCCGTTTAGGAACCAAAATTGCTGGTTGGCGGTTCAGAACCAAACCCTAGCCACCCCTAGGACACAAAATTAAGGTTCAAGCTCGGCCGCTCGGGTTTGATTTTGAACTCTAGTACACTTGTGCAACAAATGGATCACTCATATTAAGCTCTACCACAATCTTCCTCGGCAATGGAGATTCGGGAACGAACTTTAAAGTCGAGAAGGTTGAAAGGGGTCAGAGGGGTGGATTCACTGGATTGTAATGGGAAAGGAGCAAGGGTAATGTTGTGATGCGGGAAGATCTCAAGTTCAAAGTATATGAACTGAAAACCTTTAAACCCGTCACATTGTTTATTGACCAAAAACAGCCATCAATGGCCATATATACGTACCTATTTGGCTAGGAATTGGAGCTTTTTACAGCGAAAAGAGGGCCAATTCTCAATGGAAGGAGGCTCCAGTATGAACCACTGTCATCGATACAGCAACTGTGCCAATCAACCCTGTACAATCCAACTGGAAATGCTGAAACATCAAGCAAGCACGTTTTAAATCCTTGGACTCCTCCATTCATTTCGAAACGCACGCACGTCTCAGCCCTCAATCCCGTGCTGCTGTGAGCATAATTCTCGTTGCCAGTGAGTTTATCCCCAGCTTGCTCAATCACATGCCACCGCAGTTTCTCCTGCAAACACAACATACTCTCGGTTGTCCAAGACTGATAGTCAACAAACTCCGTCTCAGAGAGTTTCGAATGTGGTCCCATCACGGACTTCTTGCAGTGGAGGATGCAGAAGACCTTGGTTATTCGGAAAGGCAGGTCCGGTGGCATGTTCTTTAATTGAAGGCACAGGTTCAGTGAGAGGGGGGAACCCAACAGGACTGAGATATCAGTCGGGTTATCGTTGTCTGAACTGCAAGAATAGAGGACTGCACCAATGCAAGGCCTGTATCCATACCCGAACAAAAGAAGATGCAAGTATTAGTCAAGCTATATAATCTTGCGACGAGGAGATACATAGTAGAGTTTAGTTTCAATGACGTCAAACCAGAAATGACAATAGCAAGACAATAATTGGATGTCAAACATGAGCAATTTCCACTTACCGTACTTGAAAGAAGAACCTGGGAGTACGAAATGGGATGGCCATCAATTCTTTGATAATATCCAATAGAAAACGTGTTCCCTTGTTAAAAACCAGTGGCAATGAACATTTATCATGCATTTTTACAGCTTCATTGTGCACGCTTCTAATTCTTCCGACCGCAGCTCTGCAAACTCTTAGAATATCGCCTGATTCATAAACAATGTTAAAGGAGCGAGATTTACCATGTGGACGGAGAGAAGCCTCAAAATGTGCATCATCTCCATTCAAGATTGAGATGATATTCATACTGGTCTCAGGATCTACATGATATAGTCGCCCCACTAGATCTTCAATTACAGTTACATGTAGGCAATCGCCTGAATCCTTTGAAGAGCAGGATTTATCTGGAGATGGTGAGTTGGGTGTAAAATAAGCAAGTCCGATGCAGAAAGCCAATAGTGAACAACTTGTTGCAATTGATGAGATACATCTAAAACTTCTCTGATCCATGTTGATGAAACAAGAGTTCATCAGATCGTATTCTCGTGCTATCTTTTGCAACTTCGTTGATAGCCCAGTCAATCCTTCCTGAATAAGACGGCTGCAATCAGTGTCATTCACTCCCTCAGTTTGCATGGCTTCTTGATTACATAAATCTGTAGCAAGGAGTTTAAGCAAGTCGATAACAACTTCTAGTACCTTTGCTCTCAATGCCAAAAACCATCGCTGAAAATAAAACGTCTGCTTATGTAGGGTGGTTTGTCCCAAAAGCCTTTCAGATGAAAGAAGACCATCAAAAGAACAAGTGAGCATCTCAATGCTACCTGATGTCAAGATATACTTCTGAAAAGCATCCAACTGAGATAGCAGTACAGATGTATCCATTGGAACAGGGCCAGATTCTCGGGAGAACAGTTCTTGGAGACACTGCTCGGATAAAGCAAATTGAGATAAGCAACTTAACCAGCAAGAGTAAATATCAGACTGAACGCTTGCTGATAGATGCCTGAAAACAAAAACACACAAAAACCAAGCTCCCTGACACGCAGCATATTTTCCAACCAAGTAAGACTCCCAGTCATCATTTCCTGCAAGCATATTCCCTATACACTCACGGTTAAGAGTTCCATCCACGAGAGGATTACAAAGACCTATCCCGTGCGGGCATCTCCCTTCCCCTTCCTCCCCGTTCTCAGATAGAAGAGATCCGAAATCTCCACACGAATGCAGAAGAAAAGCAAACTTCACATGTGTAAAGCAATCGAACAAATTGCACTGACAAACAAAAGAAACCAAATGTTTCAATTTGTATAGTAGTTCGTAATTGGTAGCTTCTGTTGAATGAAGCCTCTGAACAAAACCAAACAAATGTTTATGTACATAATGTACAATCTTTGATGCAAGGAAAGATCTGCCATTTTCCTCAACCCTGATAACCTTGTGAACTTCAGATGCTATTTCGGTAGAATTCATATTCTCACGACATATATTGGCCAAAGATTCAAATACAGAGCACAGATTATCAAGAAGCAACAGAGACACTTCTGCTGGGCCCTCAATTAGAAGGAAAAGGAGGTGAAGCAAGCTCTTGATTTGAATCTCAATGTCAGAAGCTTTACAATATCCTGACAATTGCTTCGTCTGTAAAACGGCTTCACTGCCAATAGATGAAACAACATCAGAAAAAAGAGGAAGAAGATTAAGTTCGCTAGCAGCTATTGGCTTTCTGCCCTTCAGCTTGTTAGATATTCCAACCAAAGCTTGAGTAGCTACAACTCTTTCCAGATAAGAAGTGCCTGGAGATTTGGTCACATTTGCAACAAGTCTTAACAGTTCACTTAACTCGTGCATTCTTAAGAAAAGAGTATCATACGGCACATGCAATACAATCTGCAATAATTCATTGACAAATGATAAGATACGGACAAAGCGACAATTAGCAGGACATGAAAACTGAAAAGGACAAAAGAGTTCTATGATAAGGTTACCGTGGTAACAAGTTGTAAGCCTTCGCATCTCAGAGGAGAAGGAACTTCCTTGTCATCCAGGATTTTGATCAAATTTTCCAACAAAAATGCACCATCAGTAATATGGAAAGTCTTCTCTAAGATATAACGCAAGATTTTTAGCACAATGAGTTGCACATGTGGTACTATCTGACGAACCAGTAAACCACAAAGCAAGCTTACCTGCATTGAGCACATCAATGACTGATTGTGAGTAGAAATATATTTTTTTTTCAAAGAAAGAAGTTACGAATTGATATATGAATAATAGAGCAAACTAAATAGGAATTGTTAGTGAAAAAAGATCTATGCAAGATGTTTGAAGTTTGAACATACAAATGGGAAGCAAACAGTGTCCTCTACCCAGCTATTGGCATATTATCAAGCAACAATTTTGACAGTTTGACAGAGTTACCTCCTCAGAACTCAGCAAGATTGATTTAGAAGCGAGTTTAGAGAGTGAGATGAACATAGTGACCAACCAATCATCTTCTGAAGATTTGAGCACAATCTCCGAACCTGCCTAGATGAAATCAGACAAGTACATCATCAAAATCTGATAAACTACTCTTGAAATCTCTAGGTAATATCAAATTCTGGAATATTAATGCGGACAAAGATCTGGAAAGGATTGAAAGGGAACTTTACCATCAGTACACTACAAAACAAGAACATCGGTCATTTAATATAAAGTTCTTACTTCTGAATCCTAAATTTTCACAATTTGGACCGACATCTTCAATTCAGTCAGACGAAAACTTTATTACTGCATGGAACATTAAACTAATTTTTCATAAAGATATACGAAATCAGTCATAAGCAGTAGAAATATCAAACTGCAAAGGGGGGAATGTTCTAGCAGCCACCATTTTCATAATCTGTAATGACCCAAGAAGTTATATGCTAAATCACTAACGTATAGCAAAATGAAATAGGTTCTAGCATTTAACATGCATTACCTTATAAGCTTTATTTGTGAGTGAATGGAAGTGGCCCAACTTTCTAAAAGCCCAAGCAGCTGCCACCTTTACAGTAGAACAGGTTTTTGGTGAAGCCATCAAGCTAGTCAACATCTCCAAGAAAACACATGCAAAATCATATGAGAATTCAGCAAAGCATCCTGCAGCAAAAAGTGATGCCTTCACCTGCACAGACCACAAAGAAAGCCAAATATATCATTACCTTATAAGCTTTATTTGATGAATGTGCATTACATTACAAACACCCTAAGATAGGATTTAGATAGAGCTTAACAAATCAGCAAAATAATCGATTTACTAAGTATATATCAAAAGAATACAGTGTCCTTACTTCCAAAGGCTGAGGAGACGATAAGCCTGATAGTATTTCATATCGCATCTCAGAAAAGTCTTTTGCAATCTCAGACCAACATCCAAATAAAACTAAAGTCAATGCTTTAGACTCAATGTCCCCATAATCAAGAGCTACTTTGATTCTTCTCAGAATCTCCACTTGATTTTCCAAGCTCATTTTTGAGAAAATTCCATATCCCTGTCTCCTTTCTCTAACAGTATTCCTCATTTCAGATAAGAACACTTTTACAATATAAATCTTGGTATCTCTGTCCTTCGAACTAAAAGCATCTGCAAGCCGAAAGAGAATCGTGTCTGCGTATAGCCTCTCTTCACCATGAACCATCCTAAACATGTTGTATACTGTCAGTTTGAGTTTTGGCTCTTGAGACCATTTCTCAATTCTTTGCCCTTTAAGCTGAATTGATTGAAGATGCTGACCTGAGAAATGAAATCAAATAAACATATGATGGCCTGATACTCTGATAGGAGGAGCCAAGGAGGGAATATGTACCGTACGTTTAAATAAAGAGTTTTTTTCAAGGGAAGGCTAAAAAGTGAAAAACAATACACAAAGAAATATATAACGATGATAGGTACATCAGGTCATACTGAATTATAAGTTTTATGTAATATAGCTTAAAGAATAGTCAATTATCATTACTTAATTTTGTCCGGAATATAGTTTGTATGGATCATTGTTGGCAATACTTTTGAAAATTCTTAATAAGCATTGAAATATGGTTGAATCATATTTTTTTAATCATTATTAAAAAATTAAAAAAAAATGATGCAAAAAAGGGGTATAACTCACAATCCTACACACAATCTCCATAAGTTGAGCTTCACATAAATCACACTAGTAGTGTTAAATATTTCCATCCAAAACTAAGTTCAATGAGCTCACCAATAACTTGAGATAAAAACCAAACAAAGTTGGGCAACACTCCATTCAAACAGTGTTTCTGATGCTGATTATTCATGTAATGCATGTAAATGAAACTAATCTGTGTAGCAGTAGTGTCCTGAAAAGCTTACCAGGCCTTTTGGATCGGAGGCCCTTCTCAAGCTCTATGCTCCAGTCCATTGCACAAGCTGCAGAAGTTTTCTCCATAGTTCTTTCGTCTTCTATCAGTAGCAGCAGCAATAAACACAACTGAGGTAAATTTCCTACAAAATGTAAGACGAATCAAAGATAAAATGCCACATTTGATTATCAACTCACGCTATTAGCCATTAGGAAGGGGCTTGCAAAGTAAACATGTTAAATGGAAGCTGACAACTTTCTAGCCCTAGAAAAATGTTGACAAACAGAATACAGTTTGGACCTCTGATGATGGAGGCGAACCCAATCAGCGTTCTCTCAGGGGCGCAGGCAGTGAAGAGGGGAAGAAGAAAACAAAGAATAATTGAGGAGAGGAAGAGGAACGACTTACAGAGAACAAGTGAAGAACAAAAGAAATCGAATAATCGCAAGTTCACAGCCAAGAACAAGAACAAAACCAATCCCTCAACGGTTCAACCTAAACCAAATCACAGAGTCGGAAACTCAACTTTCTAGCCCCATGAGAGTGTCCGGCGAAAAGGGGAAAAAAAAAAAAACTAGCCCATGGCCGAATCGCCGCCGCCCGAAGATCCGCAGATTCAAGCCACCACAGGTCCACAACTCAAGAAATGGAGAAAAACAGGGAGCAGTTGAAGGGAGAGATTCGGAGTTGAAAGTCCAGGACAAACCGGCTTAACGGAAACGAACCGGTTCAACTTTGGAGTTTATTTAAATAAAAAATTCCATGACATGGAAGATTTCAATCCCGCAATGGCAAAAATGGGATGGAGGAGGAACATTTACACATACTAGTTGGTCGCCGCGTGCTTCGCACGCGGAGACTCGAATTAATCGATTAGGACTACAAGTAGTACTTGAAAGCTAACTGATTAGAGAACAATAATTTTATAGAATTACTGAACAAAGATGCAAAGCTACTACTTTCACCTCCAAATACATATACATCTCATTTGCAAAAAAAAAAAAAAAAAAAAAAAATCCAAACTAAAAGATACATTCACATTAATGCAGGAATGATAACAAAATCAAAATGCCACTACATTGCTGTTGCTGTTGATTGGTTTAGCTTCCTATGTAATTCATACCCCTTGCTAAAGTTTATGCAGATGCAGCTGATCCACCATCATTTGAGGCTGCCCAAAATATATCACACATTTGAGGCTGCCCAAAATATATATCCAATACCTTATCGATTCAACATACTCTAGTAGGCTAGTAGCTCGGATCTGTTTTAAAGAAATATCAAGTTACTTCTAGAGTTTCCAGCCCCTTTGTGTTTAAAACCTCTAGATCTTTTCCTAGTAGGTTCCTGCATGTTCATTCAGTTAAACTCAATATGAATCTAAGAGATCAATTCAAATTATGTATTTGTACTTGAGGTCGGGTGGGTCTTTATTAGCTTCAAGCTATTGAAAAGAGTAGCTGACCTGTCAGTGTGCTTCAGTGGTAAAAAATGGCCTTTTAGCTTTAAATATTCCAATTGGCTACTCAGCTCCTGCAGCCTCATAACCCCAACATGGCAGTTTAGTACACATAGTCAATATACTTCCTACTTCCATTAATCCACTTCGTTAAAATATATATATCAAAGTGAACTCATCATTTAAGCAAACATATAACATAATATTTGATATATACACAATTATCATTAATTAATTTAAACATATCAATCAATAGATTATATTTCAACCCGGATCTGTAATATTAATCTATTATATTTTAAGCTAAATTCGTATTTGCTTCAAATGCATACAATCTATTATATCTTTTTGGTAGTTGACAGGCAATTAGGAATAGCAATTATGCAGATCAGATAAACTGCAAATGATTTTTTTGTCATAAATTATTTTGTATGTAAAAAAAAAAGATGTTTAAGTAGAGATAGATTATTGCTTCAGGAATTGTTAAACTTTCTTAGCTTCTTTGCAGAAAAAATAGACATTAAACTTTATTGGCATGAAGGTATATGTCCTTGAGTTTAATATATGTTGGACTAAGTCAAAATATACGTGAAGCAAGTCAAAATATACATGAAGCAAAAGTATAATGCAAATCTCTCTTAGGCATTTCATTTCATCAAGGATGAAGCCAATAATAAAATTAAAATTCTTAAAGCTAAAAGTCTTACTGATAGGTTTTAAAAAGCAAATTTTCTAGCACAGAGTATAAAGTAATAAACACATTAGATTTTAAATTATACGAAACATGTTTGGTTATGTCCATTCCCATCTATAAAGAAGACTAACAACATTCCTCTGAAACACACTACTTTATCTGAATTTTTATATAATGTAGTCTCCTTCCGTTTTGCCATGTTTGATGTCTAGTTCATCAATTAGTTGCGTAGAAGTGAAGAGAAAACAAATATTAGCTAGTTAGGGAAAAATATAAATTTGTAACACTTTAACATGAACTAAAGCAGTAAAAATGAAAAAATTCTAAAAACGAAATTGGGCAATGCTAAACATAAAGTTAAACCATCCTAAATTTGGATCTAACACTAAAATTTCGTTTAATGTATTTCATTGAACACGTACTATGCGAACCTAGCCCCCAAAGCCTACTAATCCTCTTCTCTAATCAACCCCAGTCGCCATAGCATGGTAATCTTCTTCCCTAATGAACCCTGATCTGGTGAAGCAGTATAACAGGCCACCATAATCAATTTGGTTTGGAATCTCTATTGGCAACCTTTCCATTCTTTGAATCCCAAACTAATATTGTAGTCCTCTCGATTGGCAAAACAATTCCAATCTATATAAAGGACGATACATACTAAGTTTTATAAGATGAATGACAACATGATATTTGAGTTAAAATAATGAATGAGAAAACATAAGTTGAACAATTTTCATTCACGGGTAGAGAAACAAAGTTGAACTATTTTCGTTCACAGGATGATAAACAATCAAGCATATATTACATTCTTATCTAAAAGAAGAAATCATCACCTGTGCAACCTATTAAAACAAGAAATAAGACATCTTGTTAATATCTTCAGGTGAGAGTAAACCGCTGACCTCCTGAGGAGGTTAGATTGGGCGCCGGAAAGAAGCTCAGTTGAGCGCAACCACATCCCATAGACTCAAAATTCAGAGAGAATGAGGTACAAGAACCACTGCACAACCGAACAACATATGACAATTTCTTAATTTCCAAAATCTCATAGGCAAAAAGAGGACTGAGAGCCGCAATGAAAGAGCCGGTAGCCTAAACCCTAAATTCGAAATTACCATTCAATCAAATCCTTAAGTTCAAAAACTAAACCTAGAAAAGAAATACTGACCTGGTTCCTTTGAGAGTTGAATTGAGTGATAGATTACATAGGTCTTAATATTGTATAGTGGGCCAAAAGCCCATTAAGGCCCAATACCTTTGTAACCTATATATATGATTATCAATGAATGGAAACCCTCGAGGAGGACTTTACATCAATTCCGCTATTCTACATGGTATCAGAGCCTTTTCTTCCTAACGGAACCCTAAATTGATCCTCCCTCTTCCTCCGACCTTCCTCCTCCCCGCCGCCTCTCCGGCCCCTGCTCTCGACACCCCCTCGCACAGCGACACCGCCGCCCTCTCCCTCTCCAAGGCCACCGTCGCCGGATCCACCATCCTCGGATCCCCTGCACCGCCACCCTTCCCCCTCCCTCTCTCGGCCAACGTCGTCCCCAGGCGCGTCCAAGCCAGGTTCAACGCGCCCGCGCCAGCCCCCACGCGCCCGCGCCAGCCCCCACGCGCCCGCGCCAGGTCACCCTCCCGCGTCGTCCCCATGCACCCATACTCTACCTCTCGACATGCCGGCCCTCGCGCCTGTCTGACATCGCCTGATCCAGACTATGTTCCGCCAGCTCTGCATCACGCCTTCTCCTCTACGCAACAGACATCTTCAGATTCTTCTTGGTACATGGACACTGGTGCCACCTCTCACATGACGAACTCCTCAGGTAACCTTTCCTCTATTTCTTTTAAGGGCCCTGCCCCCTCTATTATCGTCGGAAATGGTGGTCGTCTTGCTACTTCGGGTATTGGCCACGCCAATTTACAGACCCCAACCCACCCACTACACCTCAACAATGTCCTTATTGCCCCAAAGATTGTCAAAAACCTTATCTCTGTCCGTCGGTTCACTACTGACAACAACGTTTCCCTTACGTTTGATCCCTATGGTTTCTCTGTGAACGATCTTACTACGGGGGTTACTCGCATGCGATGTAACAGCACCGGGGAGCTCTACCCTGTCACACCACCTCCTGCGTCCCGTCAATCGTGTCCGGTCGCCCTCTCGGCATCGTCGTCCAGCCTCTGGCATGCACGCCTGGGCCATCCCAGCGCTGCCGTTCTAGATGTCCTCCGTTCCCAGAACCTTGTCACATGTACTAAAGACCCACGCTCTGGTTTATGCTCTTCCTGCCAACTAGGCAAACATGCCCGACTGTCGTTCCAACGGTCTTTGACCTCTACCCTTGCTCCATTTGATATCATTCACAGCGACATTTGGACCTCTCCCGTGCCTAGCAAGGAGGGTCACAAGTACTACCTCTTGTTTCTGGATGATTACACTCATTACTTATGGGTCTTCCCGTTGCATTTCAAGTCCCAAGTGTTTCCTATTTTTGCCAGATTCCATACCTACATCAAAACACAATTCCACATGTCCATCAAATGTTTCCAGTGTGACAATGGTCGTGAGTTTGACAACAGAGACTTTCACTCCTTCTTTGCCGCAAATGGGATCTCATATCGCTTGTCTTGCCCCTATACTTCTCAGCAGAATGGCAAGGCAGAAAGAATCATCAGAACCATCACCAACATGATGCGCTCTCTCCTCTTCCACGCATCTATTCCCCTTCCCTATTGGCCTCATGCCTTATCCACCACATGTTATCTCCTAAACATTCTCCCTTCCACTACCCTACAAAATCGCTCGCCGGCTCAGACTCTTTATTACGCCGAGCCTAGGTATGATCACCTTCGTACCTTTGGTTGCTTATGCTTCCCTAATCAGTCATCCACTGCCCCCCACAAGCTTCACCCTCGTTCCACCTCTTGTGTCTTTCTTGGCTACCCGTCTGATCATCGCGGTTACATTTGCCTCGATATCAAGACTCACAAGATCATTCTCTCTCGTCATGTCACCTTTGATGAGTCGCGATTTCCCTTCGCGTCTCCCACACCCCCTGTGTCGTCCACAGAGTCTGAGTCGCCTTTCCCTCACTTCATTCTTCCCCAGAGCTCTCCCGGTGCTCCTGCGTCTCCCCCTCCCCCACCTCCCCCGCCACCATCCATCACCAGACCACACACCCGCAGCGTCTCCGGTGTCTTTAGACCCCGACAGATCGTCTCCATGACCGCCGACCATCACCCCGCTATACACCCCACATCCCCTCCACCACCATCAGCGCCTCCCCTACGCGCGGCGCCCGCCGCATGGCTTGCTGCGCCCGCCACAACCCACTTTGCGGCGCACCCCGCAAGAACCTCGCCCCTCCCTCCCCTACGCGCGCCCGCATCCCAAGCTGGCGCGCCCGCGCCCCAACCTGGCGCTCCCCCGTCCTCCGCTGGCGTGCCCGCGTCCTTAGCCTCTCTTGCTCCCATCCGTCCCGACACCCAATCACCCTCTGCCTCCACCCAGACCTCCCTCTCCCCCATTCCCACCTCCCACAAAACAGCCCTCCAAGACCCGAATTGGCAGGCGGCTATGCTCGACGAATACAGGGCCCTTACAAAGAACGGTACTTGGGTTCTGGTCCCTCGCCCTCCTGAGGCGAATGTCATTCGTTGTATGTGGCTCTTCCGTCACAAGTTCCGCTCTGATGGGACGTTAGAGCGCTACAAAGCACGTCTTGTGGTCAACGGACGATCTCAGCAGGTAGGTATTGACTGTGATGAGACCTTCAGCCCCGTCGTCAAGCCTGCCACTATCCGAGTGGTGTTGAGCTTAGCACTGTCACGCAAATGGGCCATTCATCAGCTGGATGTCAAGAATGCGTTTCTTCATGGTCATCTGAATGAGACAGTATACATGTTTCAGCCGCCAGGATTTGCTGATGCTGATCGTCCCAAGCACGTCTGTCTCCTTAAGCGCTCTCTGTATGGTCTAAAACAGGCTCCGCGGGCTTGGTTCCAGCGCTTTGCTTCACATCTGCTACGCTTAGGCTTCATCGGCAGCCGCTCAGATTCGTCTCTGTTCATCTATCGCAGAGGCTCTGACATGGCCTTCCTATTACTATATGTCGACGACATCATTCTCACCGCCTCTTCTGATTCTCTTCGGACGTCCATTATTTCGAAGTTGAGTGCGGAATTCGCCATGTCTGATCTGGGTGAGTTGTCCTACTTCTTGGGAGTTGCTGTTCAGCGTCATGCTTCTGGTCTGTTTCTCTCACAGAGTAAGTATGCTGCCGAGATTGTTGCTCGGGCTAAGATGGTCAACTGTAATCCAGCCGCCACCCCTGTCGATACATCCAACAAGCTCAGTGCTCACTCTGGTCCTTTGGTTGATGACCCGACATTGTACAGGAGCCTCGCTGGTGCTCTACAGTATCTCACTTTCACCAGGCCTGACATCAGTTACGCCGTTCAGCAGGTCTGCTTGTTGATGCATGCCCCCAGGGAACCACACTTTCAGGCCTTGAAGCGGATTGTCCGGTACATCAGCGGCACCCTCGAGCTCGGCACCACGATCACTCCTTCCGCTAAGCTTGATCTTGTTGCTTACACTGATGCGGATTGGGGTGGTTGTCCTGACACACGTCGTTCCACGTCTGGTTACTGTGTCTTCCTCAACGACACCCTTGTGTCATGGTCAGCTAAGTGTCAGTCTGTCGTGTCTCGTTCCAGCGCTGAAGCGGAATACAGAGGTGTTGCCAACGTTGTCTCCGAGTGCTCTTGGCTTCGCAATCTCCTGCTTGAGCTCTGTTGCCCTCTTATGAAGGCCACTCTGGTCTACACTGACAACGTGTCCGCCGTCTATCTAGCTAGCAACCCGGTCCAGCATCAACGCACGAAGCACATTGAGCTTGATCTCCACTTCGTCAGGGACAAGGTTGCCATAGGACATGTCCGCGTTCTACATGTCCCGTCCTCGTATCAGTACGCTGATATATTCACCAAGGGTTTACCTAGACAGTTGTTCATTGATTTTCGCTCCAGTCTCACTGTACGACCCCCTCCAGTTTCGACTGCGGGGGTTTGATAGATTACATAGGTCTTAATATTGTATAGTGGGCCAAAAGCCCATTAAGGCCCAATACCTTTGTAACCTATATATATGATTATCAATGAATGGAAACCCTCGAGGAGGACTTTACATCAATTCCGCTATTCTACATTGAGAGCTACCAACCGATGAAGAAATCAGAAGACGGTATACCGGCAGGAGCAGGAAGGCAAAGCGAAGATGGAGACGCAACAACCATGGAAGGTAAGGCCAAAACAAGAAAATACGTGGGATGGGTCGGGTCAGGTTAGTTGTCAGGCAAAGATTTTTGCAGCTTAAATGGGCCAACTCCAGTTAAAGAAAGCCCAATACAGAAAAGCCCAGGCAACACAGTTTTAGCCAACAAAAAGGTGACACGTGGCTCGGAAGGTTACTGTTCCTAAGGGAACTCACGTTTTTTATATACTAGGTGCTATTTGCGCGCGGTGTTGCCCTATCGTATAACCCATGCTCACATCTTCAAGCATATATGTTACCAATTGCACTTTTAACCAATCTAAAACAATTATGAAAGTTTATCGAATATAAGTCTTAGTTACTATCATCATTAATAATAATAAAATACATCAGTTTAATATACTTTCTACTTGAGCTATATTGAAATCTCCACATAGAAGCTTAGGTAGTAAATAAAAGATATCATTATTAAACACCACCAATTTTTTTACTCTAGTCTTCAAATCTTGTAAAATCAAAACTCTTTTGTTCCTTTCCATGATTTCACTACAAAACAAAGATCAGCCACTTTAATGATTGAGTAATGGAAATTTCATTACAAAATATTATATAATTTGTTCTCATTTTATTTATAAGAAACATCATTGAACACATAATTTAACTCACTATTAAGCCTTAAAAGACGAATTCTCAAAACTACATGATAAAGAAATAAAGCAAATGGATGTGAACCAAAAGTAGGCATATATGATTGCAACACACATGGCAAACGGTTTCTTTTAGAGAAGAAATGTGAATTAAATACTAAAAGTAAAGAACTCATAGCTCATGGCTTGCTTATAATCCATTTAGCTAGGAAAGATAATAAATCACCCATACTTCAACATAAGAGTTGTTGCTGAGTAATGAATGCACAATTTAAAAGAATATTCTCACACTGAATAATGTGAAGAAAGAATAAAAATCAGTAATATCCTTACCATGCATTGATCCAAGATATTTGACAATAAACCACCTTCCGTTATCTTGGGGAGTATGAGCTTTGGACGGTAGAGTTTTAAGATGGGAAGTAATCTAATGCATAACCCAACTAAAAAGAAGTCCACCATCATAGTTTTCTTCACTTCCAGATGTATCATCAGCAAATATTGCTCGTTATTGATTAACAACATCAAAAAGATGCATTCTATAGCAATTGACCATGCCCTTAAGGTATGCCTCCCGTCATCGCAAGAACTATTCCACAAGAAAAAGACGTAAGGACCAGAAATAAGAAATGTCCCAAAACCAAAAATGTGGTCAAAGTAAAATGTCAGTAAACCTTTACCAAAACTATAGCCTTACCTGCAAACGTAGTTCATATTTGCTGAACACTCCAATTCTATGTTGGAATCCAATTATTCGAAGACATTCTGGCAGCTGAAAAAATTCATACACAAGCCCAAATGCATTTAGAACATTTCAGGATTTGCCTTGACAGGTATATAAATGTGAAGGCTTTGTGAAAACAAGTGTACTCCGGGGTCCATAAATTAAGCAAGGGAAAGGGAAAGAGAAAGAGAGTAATACATAAAGAAGAATGATCTATTTATCTGATGGGTTAAATGTATAAAATATAAGCTCAAATGTATCTATAGAAGAATTGGTATCTCAAAGATCAAAGGGAATGAGAAAGAAAATCATTTACATGAAAACAAATTAATGCAATGATGATCCACTTACTTGAGTAATAGTTTGATCACCCAAAAGCTTGCACAAAACCCTTTCCCTTCCAATATACTTAAGTCGGTAGCTTTGACGTTTCTAAAAATACTTTTCTTTGAGGTCTCGGTTCAGCTAAGCTATAAAACCCTGCATTCTTCTCCAGGATACAATTTTTTTTCTTTCTAAAAATGCATCTTCCAAATCTGTCTCATACCAAGGTTTGATATACTTATCTTTGATGTTAAAAAAGTGTCAAATTATGCTAAGAACTACCTGAGTGTTTGACTGAAGTCTCTAGAAGCTGGGAGAGTAGAGATTGAGTAGTATGTCTAACTTCAGCAGACAGATCTTGAATAAGAGGAATTCTTTTCAAGAAAGGAAAAAGCAAAAAAAAAAAAACAACTTCCATCAGATATTAAGTTCGATTCTCAGGAGGAAATGGACTTGTAAAAGAGATTAAAAAGAGAATCTCACTTTGGACGCATTGTTGAAAGCTTGCAAACAAAGGCTTCCAGGTCCAAAGCTTCATCATAATTTCCATTCCTCACACATCTACATAAAGTTTATCCATAATAAGAATAAACACCTTGCATCAATGATTCTCTAACAATTCATAAAATATCACAAAGATAAACATAAATAAGAAAACGTCAATTCAAGAAATTCATTATACGCCAAATTTTAGAGGATGTACGGTAGGATCATTACTCAAAACAATTAAGATGAATGAATGAAAATTGAAAAAGTGCCCTTTTGCTCGCAACTCACAAGAATAATCATATGAGAGGAGATGAACTCACAAGTTGCGAGTGTGAGAGGAGATGGGACAAACAATTAAGATTAACTCACCAAGAATGACCTGAATACATCAAACATATCTAAATAAAAGTGCAAGGAAACATAACACTGTCCAAAAGCCTCCTATAGGCATTTCAAAAAAGATGAATGAATGAAAATGGTCATCAACTGTATAATGTATCAATTATCATGTGAGAGGAGAGCTAACCATGTTGGGATGTGACCAGAGAGCACACTCCAACGCAACATGTGACGCCTTCCGGCCCATAAGTCTGATAAAATAATAATACTAAAAAAAAGATATTATAATGTGAAGCCCTTGCAACAAGCAAATTGTCTAACTAAAAAGTAACTCTCAGTTTTTTTTCCAAAAGAAATTAAATAATCATGTCACCGTAAGTTATTGGATAGCGTACAACTGCAAGCAATCGATAGAGCACGTGTACATGAACAAAATTATCCAACTGCACAGAAGGAATACAATTCATACAGAACACAAAGTTGAAAGAAGAACCAAGAAGAATTTCATCATTTGATGATGTCAGGAAAGAAAATACCTTCTTCGCAGACAAAGCATCAGTGCACACATTGCTGATAAGTTGAGAATTAACCTATTCAGACAATTAAAAAAAGACTGATTAGGAATTCCAACCAATCATTTGGCACCAAAGTAAATATAATCCCAACATAGCTGTTGCAATAAAGTATAAGAGTGATATGATCCTAAGAGTCTTAAACCCTTGCAGTATTTTCCCACTTGTACTACACACAGTAAATGAAGAAGTAGACATACCTTACAGATGGTGTCAAAACCAACATTAGTTTCAACAAAATTATTCTTCAGATCCCCGTTCAAGGTGACAAGAACTCCAACCACCTAGAAAAGGTATAAAATACTCCTTATTCTGATATTTCTTTGAATACAAACCAAGTCAACTTTTTGAAAAACTGAACAATAAGCGAGAAACAACAGAAGTAATTTTGTAATAAAAGGTTCAAAGAAACACTTTGCAAAAAGAAATTTTCCATCCGAGTCATGTAATCGAGTGTTAGTTGTCTGTTTTTCCTAACCTAATATACTATATATTGAAAGATGCATGTGTTTTGCCCCTCCTACGAGGCGATGGGCCTTGTTTTATGAGCACCTGAGGGAGTCAAAGTTCCTTCAAGTCTTGTAAATATATTTAAGAAAACTTCAGCAAGACTTGGGATCTTTGATTCCATCTGATGGGAACTTGGAGTGATGGGCTTTACAGGTTGGAACTGTACATTGAGGGAAAAAGAATTAGCATACATTCTAGTCTTCTAGATGATGCCTCTTTCCATTTTCCAATTTAATTGACCTTTTCTACTGAAATTTTTGGCCCATCTCAGGACTTTCCCTATAGCAATTTCTTTTGATTTGAAAGGTTATATTTGGTCATTCAATTCACCTAAATCATACAGCTAGCTCTTATGCCATACATGTTGCATCACAATTTTAATAATGAGCTGTTAGCAATTGCATGAGATCAACCACAACACAAACATAAAAAAGATGATATCTTTTTAACATATTAAGAGTGTAATTAATAGATCTATATAAAAAAATCTTTTGTCGACCAAAAAAGAAATATAAAAAAGTATTTTTCTTTCTCATTCAGGTAAAATAACCAGAATGTTCGAGCCAAATGCCCTTAAGATCCCTACCAAAACATCAACCTTCAAAATAACATTCTGCTAATGTAAGCCCAAACCAGACATCTTTCCATGCGATTGCAAAAGCTAGAGATGAGAGTGTAACCTTTCCATCCCCAGTCTTAGCTGCAATATGCTCATCTCTTGAGAGCTATGCACATGCTTCTGCCCTCTCACAATATCTAGGGAGCTGACAACTTCAAATTCATCACCAACAAAAATCAATGGCTTGAGAAAGCCTAGAACCATTATCAATTGGAGGCAGAGCACCAAGGAAAAAGATGAGAAATTCCAAACTGGAAAAAAAAAACTGGAAGAATGGGCAAAGGTGAAATCTCATTAGAATCTTAGAGGAGATATATGGTTACCCTACCGTAATTCTCCCTTGAGTTGTTGAGTATAATTCTGTTTCTGAAATACCAAAGTGAAAAGTGAAGCAAGATTATTTCAAAAAATGTTTTGCACCTTGTCTACATATAAGAAATAAAATTGACTCAGCTGATAAAAAAAAATGGACTCAAATTGTCAAATAGAAGAAGAAAAAATCTGGCACAGAGAACCAATTGATTGAAAAAAATCAACCCATTGATCACCTGTACTTTATCTCCATCGATGTTTTATTTAATATAGGTTTTAGAACAAAAAATCCTTAAATCCAATGAAAATAAACTAAAAGTAGTTGAAATGAGCAAATCAAGGATGGAATACGGGATAGAGGGAAGGGGGAATTTTAGTTTTAGGAGGCATCATGCCATAATTAGCAAAGAATATCTAAAAAGCAATAATTAGCAAACACTTATCCTACTGTCAGTTCTATGACATGCAAAAGCAATCTCGTCTACTTAATACCATTTTTCTCTTGGTAACACGTCTATTCAATGATAATGAAGCACAAAAGTACCCCAAAATCAAAACCCTAAACAAATTCTCACAATTCAATCACAAAGACTGAATTGAGAATCATTATCGACCTTACCCAATTCGCACAATTTGAACCACAAAGATCCCAATTTCCAAATCTAGGGTTTGCGTTCATAAAGAACAATCAGAAATACCCTAAATCCAAAATTCTACACCCAACTAATTCAAATATTAGAAATAAGCAAGCAGTAGAAGAAGGGGTAAACAACCGAAAGAAAATAAAAAGAGGAGATTGAAAAGACATTACCTGATGAAGGAAGAATTTGAGAGAGATAGGAGGCAGTGGTTCAACGCTTCCACAAAGAGAGTGGATAGAGGACGACCAGGAAGAAAATTAAGGAGCACGGCAAAGGCGGTGAAGTTGAGGTCGAATGAAAAGCAACGATGAAGCGGCGACCATGAGAAAGGAGCGAGATGGAGCGAAACTGAGAACGGATGGAGAAGGCCTGATAAATAGAATTCAAAATTATTTACCTGATCTGAAGGTTGTTCGGATTGGTGACGACGGAGCGAAGATCATAGTAGAAGGCGGTCAGAGATCCACCGATTAATAGAATCACAGAAATGAAAAACGCAAGGGAATAGGTTGACAAGGAAAATACCAAGAAAACCCTAAATTGAGTGAGGAAATGGGAAAGAAAGGAAGGGTAGATTGGTCATCATACTTGATGAACAGTAAATCTGAACCTGGGCTTTTATATAGTAAGATATAGAGATGAAAGAAAAAACTCACAGCACAAAAAGAACAGCGCGCCCCCGAACTCTTCATCCTCACCAATGGAAAACCTAAATTTGGCTTCCCCTCGAAATTTGATGGAAGTAATCACCCTTGTAATCTCCTCGATATTGATTCTCATTAGGAGTTTTGTGAAGCCATGGCTGATTATACGGATTCCTCGCAGAAAAGGAAAGACGAAGGTGAAATGGAGCAACTACTCATGGAGTTGTGTGTGTCTGAAATTGGGGATTTCCCGTCGAAGGTCTTGGTTTCAGGTCCGACTCGATACCGGTGAAGATGATGATGGAGGGTGTGTTTGCCCGTGCCTCTCCGTCGGATTTGAGCAATTTCCAAAAACAAAGAAGGGAACTAAGATGGGAGATGACGGTGTCGTGTGGTTGCACCGTCGAAGTGGGTGGGTGAGTTTGCCTGTCCTCCTTCCATGGGGCCTTGTATTTCCGGGGTTCGGGTGGTCGTTGAAGCCCTTTGCGTGGACGCCTCGGTGTCCTGTCCAAGCGGGAATTACAGGCTATAGGCGTGTGGTCTGGTGCAGAACTCCCGGTCGTTTTACGGGTGAGTCGACAATCAACCCAGGTGATCCTTGCACTTATACTAACTTTGTGTTGATTGGGTTTTCATTTGAAATGAATGTCTCCAATACTGATACATCAAGAAACATGTGGCTTATCTACACAAATTGCTCTCATGTTTCATGTTATCTTATGCATTTGACCTTTTTTGGAGAACATGGTCTAATGTTAAATACAATTAAGTGGTTCAAAGTACTATAAAAACATTACGGTAGACCTTGAGGAACCAACTGAAAATAATATGGATGAAACTTTGAATCATGGAAACACCTTCAATCCAAACCCTTCGAGGAGTCATCTACCTTTGGAATCTATTTCATGGATAAAACTACACAAGGTTAAGAGTAGGAAAAATGGAATAAACAAGTTGGACACTCATTTTTTCATTATTTATAAAGTTTGTGTAACGAATGATACTACAAACTTTGCGATGTATACGATCATAGTAACAATTAAACTCTTCGAGCATGTGACCCAAAAATCTGAAATGCCTACCTCCTCCAAGGGGCTACCGGACCCTGCGGAGATGACCACCAAAGGGCTACCAGACCCGGCGGCTGAAATTGGGAAACCAAAACCCCGAAATGAAAACTACATCCTTTGGACCAACAAACACAGTCTTTGTTGTGGCGTGGCTGTTATGAACCCTATGGAAAATCTCAATAACCAGATACACATTGAGCTGAATGCTCCATTACCCATCTGTACTGATAGTAAGGTTCTTTCTTACTGCTTCAGTATGGATCCTAGAACTCAAGGATTCAGCTCATGCCGGTATGAGCGCCTGAATCTTTACCTTTACCTTTACAAACTTAAGGCAAACTCTAAAAACAAGAGATGGAATATAACACAAAATGACTGGATAAGTAAGTTAACCGAATGCATAAAACCAGGTAAGGAATCCTTCTATTGGGTTCAATTGATAGTTGAGAGCTATACTCACAAATCAAAGCGGAAGGGGTATGACCTCGGATCCTATTACAAAGCCTTTTGTTGCTCACAATTTGAGGATGTAGTTCTCTGTTTTTTGAGGAACTTTGGACGAGACGGCACCATGACTTTCTGGCTCCTACCTAAAACAAGAAACCTAAGCCAAATTAACAAGTGTTTTGAGGATCGCGTAACTGTATCGTCCTCAAGTCCTAGTGGTTATAATGAAAGTTAGCTTCTGGAACTGTAGAGGAATGGGAAGGAGAACCTTCTGGATTGACATAAGTACGTGGTGCAATGCGGAGCATATACAGTTGCTTGCACTGGCAGAAACTAAAACGGAACATATCCCTGATCCTTCTGTATGGAGGGGTGCAGGTTTTGATAATGATGTCTGGTCACCGGCCATTGGGAAATCAGGAGGTATCGGTATCATGTGGAAAGAATATGCACTCACCCATGAAACAATAGAAATCGTACTTCAACAACCCAGAATCATCACAGTCAAATATACTAACACAACAGATAAATTCTCATGCCTCATTTGGTTTGTGTATGCCCCACCACAAGAAAAAAATAAAGATTCATTTTGGGACTATATAACAAATGCCATCAATTGTAACCAACTTCCGAGCATTGTCATCGGTGACCTCAATGAGATTGGTAACTTCTCAGATAAAGAAGGTGGAGCTACCACACTACCGGGAAGGTTTAACCGACTCACAACGTTCAAGAACAGATGCTCTTTAATGGATATCCCCTTATGGGGAAATCCCTTCACCTGGAGGAAAAATAAAGGGGAGCAAGGAAATATAAAGGAAAAATTGGACCGTGTCCTGGTCCAGCATAACATTATAGAGCAATTCCCGTTGTTGTCCACCAAAAACGGTGCATTTTCGTTCTTTGATCACTGTACTATTACTATTGACCTTAATGTCAATCAGGCTTTTAAACCGCCGCCGTTTAAATTTGAAAATACTTGGTTACAATGTGGAGACTTTCGAAACATTATTAAACAATCATGGCGACATCATTGTCAGGGCTCTGCAATGTTTCAACTAACTAGGAAAACAATGCTACTAAAGCAGAAAGCAAAACTCTGTAATAAAACAATGTTTGGCAATATCTTCAAACAATTGAAAGAAGTTGAGGACCAATTATTAAAGATTCAGCAACAAACGCATCTAAACATGTCGACTCACATACAGTCAAAGGAGAGAAACCTTATCAAGAAAAAGGAACAGCTCCTGTTGTTTCAAAAATCTTACTGGAATCAAAGAGCAAAAACTAAGCATATCAGACTGACAGATTCTAATACGGGATACTTTCACAAAATAGCGACGGGTAAAAGAAATCGAAAGCTGATTAGACATATCACGACAGCAGAAGGAACACAAATATTAGGTGAGACGAACATAAATAAAGAAATTAGAAGCGACTTTCAGAAAAGATTCCATAAACAACCAATTGATAAAGCAAAACTAATGGAATATCTACAGCTTATCCCAGCTGAGGTTACCGATGTCGAAAACAAAATGCTTACACTCATCCCATCAAATGGGGAAATAAAAAATGCGGTGTTCAGTCTGGGAGCTAATAAAGCCTCTGGACCCGATGGTATGACTGCGGAGTTCTATAAAACATCTTGGAATATTGTAGGTTCCTCGGTTATCCGAGCAGTGAAAAGTTTTTTCCTATCCGGGCGCCTTTTGAAACAGATAAATCATACCTTTATCACATTACTTCTAAAAAATGACAACCCAACAACTATTGCCCACTACAGACCTATCAGTTTATGTTCCACGATATATAAAATTATCTCTAAAATTCTCACAGAACGATTAAAGATGATCATGGGTAGACTCATCAATCCACTACAAGGTGCATTTGTCTCTGACAGAGCTATACAGGATAATGTGCTAATTGCACACGAAATATTCCATTCTTTTAAATCACGGAAAGGTAAAGAAGGATGGATCGCCCTTAAACTGGACATGGAAAAGGCCTATGACAGGGTGGACTGGGAATTCACCGAAATTGTGTTACACCAGTACGGCTTTCACCCGACCTTTGTTGATTGGGTCAAAGAATGCATATCCTCCGTCTCATTCTCTGTCTTAGTTAACAATGGCCCGACGGATCTGTTTACCCCATCTAGAGGACTTAGACAAGGGGACCCCTTATCGCCTTTCCTTTTCATCCTTGGGGCTGAAATCTTGGCTCGTAGGTTGGTTAAGGAAGCACGAGATGCTAACAAACTGGTCAGATTCAGATTTGGGTCTTCCGGCCCTGTGATTCTGTTCTTAGCTTTTGCTGACGATATCATAATTTTTGCCAAAGGCAGTGTGTCGGCGTGTCAGACTATAAAAACTATCCTTGGGGAATATTGTCAAATATCGGGACAGAAGGTCAACTACCACAAGTCAACTTTTCAAGTTACAAAGGGCGTTGTCCGGAGTCGTATATCGGAACTAGAAAGTGTGCTTGGCGTTAGTCACTCAAACTCAATTGAGAAATATTTGGGATGCCCCATTATGAATGGTCGAGTAAATGCAGAGACATTTGAAGACATAATCAACAAATCCAGAGAGCAACTATTTAAATGGCGGGCTGAGTCCCTATCTCAACAGGGTCGTGCTATTATGATTGGCGCTAACCTTTCGGCCAAACCACTATACACAATGCAAAACTTTATGCTACCGGCAACAATGCACAAGGAATTAGACACTCTAAACCGAACCTTTTTCTGGAATAAAGATGCTCAGCATAAACCCCTCATTGGCTGGAATAAAATATGTAAACAAAAAAAGGAAGGTGAATTAGGTATTCGGAGAACAAAAGAAATGAATGAGTCCATGCAACTGAAATTGCTATGGAAAATTATTGCCGAACCTGAAAATACTTGGGTGCAAGTCATCAACAAGTATCTAAAAAACTCGCATTTACTTAACTACAAACGAACTGGTTCGGCCTCTTGGCAATGGTCTAAGGTGTCTGGCCTGCTAGACCATTTTAAACGAGGCCTTATCTGGTCAATCGGAAACGGAAATTCTGTCAAATTTTGGACGGACAACTAGCTAACCCAAACTCCCTTATGCAATCGGGATGAGTGTCCCACCATCTTTTACAAAGACGAGAAAGTCTGTGACTACATAATTGGGGGACAATGGTGGTTGGAGAAACTCAATTGCTGTCTCCCGCCAACATTGGTAGATGAAATATTGTCTGTTCCCCTACCAGTATCTACAATGGAAGATAGGTTGTATTGGTGGCCAGATAAGAAAGGTTGGTTTACTACCTCGTCGGCATACAAATTGCTAACAAACGAGACACAAAATAATAATGAAGGGTTTACTTGGATATGGAATCTGAATATACCCCCTAAAATTAAAAACTTCCTTTGGAAGATAAGCCTCTCTGGACTACCAACAAAGGTTAGACTGGCCAGTCGAGGTGTCCCTGTGCCTTCGACTTGCCAAATCTGCAATGACCACAATGAAGATGATATACATATCCTTGTGGAATCACTACTAGAATACTACAATTAGACATCAGGTAATTTATGTCTGTCAAACAATTAGCATATGTGAAATTATTCAATTACATCAATATTTTTTTTTGTGATGTGTAAAACAATTAACACAATTGTCAAATATAGAGACAGATGTGAAATTCAATTTCAGGAAAAACGCAAGATGCGCGCGATTAGAAAAAAATGAGCGCGAGATTAAAAAAGTTAGAAAAAATTGGAAGCGGGCTTTGGAGGCAAGGTTATCACTTGAAAAAAAAAAAATTAGACTTTCTTTTTTCAAAGTAGCTTAACACTTTAATAAAATTTCAACCCTCTTTTTCCCATCTTCTTAAAATTTCTATCTCTATCTTATATAATTTCTCTCTCCCCTCATCCTCGTTCTCTCTTCTCTCCAGTTCCGAGCCCCCAAATCCCTAACCCAATATTTATCTCTCTCCAGATCTGACCTTCCTCTACCTAGCTCCGCCGACCCTCCTCCTTGGGTTAGGGCCTTCTTCTTCCTCCGGTGCGCCGTCAGCTCTCTGAAGCCCATCCCGACGACCCGGCCGCTGCGAAAACAGATGGGGGTTGAAGAACCCTAAATCGCCGACTCCGCCTCCTTCTCAACTCTCTATTCTTCTGGCACCGGATTCCTTCCTCTGAATCCGACCTCTTGTATTGGCTTTTGGTCTCGTTCTCCCTTCGCCGCCTTCATACTTCTGTCACTGTTTTCAACTCTAACAGGTCGACATTCTCTCCTGTGAAAGCCCAATCCTAGCTCTTATTTTGTTTTGCTCAATTTTTTTACAGATCTATATTTCTAAGATTCTTAGGGTTTCTTTTTCTTTCATTTCAGTGTCTGAATTTAGGGTTTCCGCCATGGATGTCGAGCATCAGAATTTCAGAAGGGTTGTGTTATGGCGAATGCGGGTTGGCGATGGCCTGAGTTGGGGTTTTTGTTGCTGTAAGGTATGTCCATCTCCATTCCTATTATTGTTCTCGGTTTACAAGGTGGTGGAGGGTGTAGATTTGGTATGTTAGACATATCTTCATTTTTACACTTGCTTGCCCTGAAGCCGGAGTTAGAATGTAGGATTGTGAAATATGGTGTCTGTGTAACATTGATGCTTAACGTTGATGGAATGCCCATCATTGTTTAACATTCCTCATTGCTTTGAAATCTCTTAAAGATGTATCACTAACTGATTGTAGGTTGTTTAAGAAACACATGAGTTTAAAGGTATGCATTTGTTCTAGAAAGCAAAAAGGCTATAATATTTTATCTTGTGGGGATTTTAGGAAGGCCATCTAAAGCTATGCATTTCTGCTGAAAGCTATGCATTTCTGCTGAAAGTTATGAGTTAGATAACGAACTTGTTGGGCATATCCATCTAAGCAAGGTTTTTACCTATTTTTTTGTTCCATTATGTGTTGCCCTTTTTTTAACATCTTAATTTATAGATTGATCATGTTGTTTCTATGGTAAAAAATATGAAATTTGTATAATCTGATTTTTTTTTGTTATGCGACTTTGTTTGCATTTCTCTTGCTTTGGTTGGATATCTTTCTTTCATTTGTGATGAATTTGTTCATTGGTGCTGAAATTTATGTTTTATTTTGATACGAAGAAAGAAGGAAAGACAAAAACTAGTGCACGTAGCCATCATAGTGTAATTGCTGATTTTTTTGGGAGTATTCATGTGGATTTACAGTTGGTTTTTCATAGTATAATGCATATTTGTGTGGGTTTTGGAATGGTTTTGCAGGTGTGTTGATTAGCTCATATTATAATTAAGATCATTATTCTAGCTATCCTCTTTACGTATTTTAGATATTAGGGGTCAATGGAAAGTGTTGGATAAATTGGTTTTACTTTTATGTCATAAGTTAGTTGGTTGTTGCATTTAATGTGTTGCTTTAGTTTTAATTTTCTAGCTGTAGGTTTATATTTCCTAAGCTGCTTTTTCTAGAGTTATTATGTCTTTTGTAGCTTACTTTTCAGACTTTGTAGCTTCTCTTGTAAGCTTCAAAGGTCATCTCTTGTCTTTAAATAGTTGTTTTCTCCTTGAATAATATGATAAGACAATATGAAGAAGATCTTAAACTTCTCTTTGTTCTTCCTCAAAATCCTCCCAAGATTTGTTGTTTCCGCTTCTATGATTTCAGTTTAGAAATCTAACATGGTATCAGAGCTCATGGTCATGATCCTGAGTTATTGTTTAAAAGGGGAAAGAAGAACCTTCTCTTTCAGTTTCAGCCTTCATTGCTGAAAATCCCCTTCAACATATTTGTTTCTGCATGTTCTTCTTTTTCTCATCCTTCATTGCTGAGAACTTTCTGGCCTTTACTTCACTACAAAGTCCTTGTTATTTCACATCCTTTATTGCTTCGAATTTGTTTGTTCCAGACCCTATTGCTAGAAAATTTCTCCCTTTTTCAGCCTTCATTGCTGAAAAGCTTCAACCTTTACTCTCTCCAGCCTTCACTGCCCAATCTGTTTTTTCAGCCTTATTGATATAACTTTTTAATTTCTCATGCCTTCATTGTTGGGAATGTTTCTTGTTTTCAGCCTATTGTTGAAGAATGTTAAATGTTTCAGCCCTCATTGCTGAATCTTCGTCCTATTTTGTGTGTGACATCATGTCCTCTTCAGAGTCAGATTTTTCATCTGCCCTTGTAGAAGAGATGAATGCTACTAACGAGTCTTATGATCTGGGGTTTCATCTTTTCCCTAGTTTGATTTGGTTCTTCGCCGGCTCACTTCTTGGATTTCCTGAATGTGCTCGGTTCCTGGAGTTTGCTGTTCATTGCTGCCGAGGGTTCTCTCTTTCAGACTTGTTCTGATAGTTCCTTGAGTTTGACTAGGTGCTGATGCTAGAACGGCTGGTCCTATTGTCTTGGACTCTGGCTCGTTTTGATTGGTGTTTGATGGCATTGCTATTCCAAGGCTGAAAATCTTGGTGTTTGCTGATGAACTTCTGGTGCTACAACAACATTCTCCAAGGAGTGGCAGCCATGTTCATCTATGTTCAAGCAATTTGAAGAGCTATTTCCAAGCTGAGTTTGAGGTGGAGTGTTGGATTTCGAGCATTACAAACTCAGCTTGAGGGGGAGTGTTGGATAAATTGGTTTTACTTTTATGTCATAAGTTAGTTGGTTGTTGCATTTAATGTGTTGCTTTAGTTTTAATTTTCTAGCTGTAGGTTTATATTTCCTAAGCTGCTTTTTCTAGAGTTATTATGTCTTTTGTAGCTTTACTTTTCAGACTTTGTAGCTTCTCTTGTAAGCTTCAAAGGTCATCTCTTGTCTTTAAATAGTTGTTTTCTCCTTGAATAATATGATAAGACAATATGAAGAAGATCTTAAACTTCTCTTTGTTCTTCCTCAAGATCCTCCCAAGATTTGTTGTTTCCGCTTCTATGATTTCAGTTTAGAAATCTAACAGTTTGAAATTGATTTAGGGTTTAAATTGATCGAGGGTTCTTGGATTAGGGTTTTTTATTATACGTGGTGGTTTTTTTTATTAGAGGGAGCCAGAGTGGAATATTTTAGGGAAAGAGCTTCTAGATCTTGTGAAAGCAAGCGTTCTGGTTGAAGAAGATATCGAAGAAGCATTTGGCTGCTATGTTTAATCCGGTTAGTCAGTTTTCCAATAAGCTGGCTCTCGGTTGTCTTAGCTTGATGACCAGATAAGGATGTCTCACTACCGAATTGCTGTTCCCTTCTCTCTTTTTTTTGAAAAAGTTGATTTCGTTCCTTGTTGACCTGAAAATTTGAGTAATCAATTGGAAGAAGGTACATGTTTGGCTTCAATTCTGCTTCATGGCTTTACTATGCATAGATAGTCTGATGTTTTGCTGTTTGTAGATTTATGGATAATATTTTTGCAAAAAATCTCATAGATTCACATTCACCAGATCTTCGGAAATATTATAACTAAAAATTATAGATGTTCAGTGGATGCTTCTGTCTGATGGTGATAACCCGATGCGAATACGTCAAGCTCTAATCACTGCTCGTGTTTAATAGTATTACTGTATGGTTCATGGTGAACCGGTTTTCCCTGAAATATTCCATTCCGACTTTTTTGTTTCATGAGCTAATCCTGGTTCTGATGTCAATTTGCTGTGAAAATTGGAGACTCATATTTTAGCTCTAGTTCTTATTTCCCTGCATTTCTAACTTTTTTACTTATTCATTCTTTTCTTTCCACTTTATGATACTGGTGTTGATCATTTCCTTTGCTTGATTAGTTCCTTGCTTGTCCATCCCCCAACATATACCTTTAATCATTTATGTGTACATGATGAACAAAGCTATCTTGAGGCAATCATCAAAAACTTGAGTATGATTTTCCAATTTTAATGGTTTTGTTCTGCGTTAATTGTTTTTAGTTGGTTGATCATATTTTTTATAGATGAAAAAGTTGTTCCTGGTGTATATACGAGGAAAAAGTCAAAAGGAGAAAAAGGTTATATATAGAAAACACTTTGCATTTATGAGAGGAAAATATATTATATGTAATTTATCCAGAATAATGTGGTGCATTTGTGAAACAAAGGCATTGTGTTAATTCTAACCTGTCATGTTGGCTCTATGGAGAAAAAGATTATTAATGGAACAAAATCTCTCTTTTCTCCTATTATTCAAAGATTATTAATGGAACAAAATCTCTCTTCAATTTATTCTGCCCACCAATCACTTTTCGTTCTTGTTTTTTTAATGGTCATGTGTTTATTATTTCATTAGGCAGTTTCCAAACCATATAATTGCATCCCCAAATTCCCAATAGCAAAGCAGCATCATAATATCAATCTTTGCCTTGTATTATTTGTGATATTTTTTTTTATCTGTAGCCAAATTTCCCTCAAAAAAATATTTCATATTTTACTTGAAAAGTTTGTACATACTATTCAGTGCACGACAAACTTACTCTGTGTTTCATGAATTACAGTTGGCATACATGAAAAGTTTGTACATACTACTCGTCCTATGTTGCTGATGTTCTCTTGCTTAACAGGTCTACGGTTTCTATGACGAGTGCCTCCGTAAATATGGATTTGCCAATGTATGGCGGTATTGCACAGAGATTTTTGGGGAATCAAAAGTCACGGTTTCGATTAGCTTGGCAACTCTGTTGTGGCTATGAATGGCGGCATCATATTTTGTAAATGTTATTGTATGATCCTTTTTTATATGTACATATTTTCATGAAACGTCCTATTATTTCGAAGAACAGCTAAAATGCGACGTTCTGTCGAAAAAAGCGTGTTGTGTATCCATATTTAAAAACATCGGATTATATATGAAAATAGAAGTGCATTCATACCTTTAACATCATATCAGTCTATGGAAACTGATGCCAGCATAATTATACACATCAATTTGTTCATTTAAATCAATGTGCAATACCAGTTTGAACATTAAAATGATATATGAACGTATATATATTTGTCAAAATAACATCGTTATCTACCAAATAAATCGATGTGTCAATGCAACAACTACATCGTTTTATTTTTAAAAAACTGATATAAATGTGAGAAACGACATCTTCTGTGTATGCAACAACAATAGTGTATTATTTTAGAATGATATAATATCACGTATAATGAACATTAAATTAATACACAGAGAATGAATACTCTAAAAGCGATGTCGATAATATGAAAATACATCAGCTATGCCTATATTTCATGTGGTCGGTTAAATTAAAACAATATAAAATAATAAATTATATATCGGACATGATTATAAACGTGAACACTTGAAAAAATTATTGTCTATTTTGTGTTAAGACATCACTTATTTTATAAATAAAGATGTAAATGTCACATTTTTGCTTTAGGAGGACATCTTCACATGTTTTCAAATGACAAATTATGGATATTCATCAACAAGTGAATATGTCATAACAAAAATTGAGGGGTTCTAATTAAGAAAAGACAACTGCTTAAAACCGATGTGGAAAGTTTGGATCTTTTACTACACGCACAAAGAGGTCGGAATTTTTTTTGAAAGACATCTGTTGACAACAGATGTCTAATTGAAGTTTTCTAGTAGTGAATGCTACCCAAATCTGACTAATAGATTCCTCACCGGTGTAGAAAGCCATGCTTTACAACAACTAATTCATCGGAATCGGGATATGACTTCTGTTCTGGCATGGATCAAGAAACTGGCGAAAGAAAAAATCCAAAAAATAGTAACAAGTTGGTGGGCCATTTGGTATTTTAGGAATGAGGTCACCTTTCGAAACCATGCGCCAACACCTTCTAAAAATATTGAGGGTTTTGTTGATAAGCAATTAGAATCTTGGCATAAAGCTTGTTGTTTTGAGCAACGGGCTGATAAAGAGTGGCAGGAGAACCCGAAGAGAGTCAACTCTTACAAACAACCAAACAGGAAATCCATAAGGAAAAAATGGAAAAAAAACCCTTACAAGGAATTCAAATTAAACTTTGATGGCTCTTCGCTATTGTCTGGGGATAGTAGTGCGGGTGTCATTGTCCGAGATTGGAGGGGAATACCACAACATATAGCTTCTACAAAACTCGGGAACACATCCCCACTAATGGCCGAAGCCCTGGCTCTTAGGCTTGATGTTGGTGAAATCAAGAAACTCAGAATACAAGATATAACGATTGAAGGAGACTAAAAAATCATCATTGATTACCTACAGAACAAAACAAAGTGCCCGTGGGAAATTGAATTAATCATGTCGGATATACAATCCATGATAAAATGCATGAGGAAGGTGGCCTTTTCTCATGTCCCCCGTGCTGGCAACAGAGTGGCTAACAAGGTTGCACACCTTGGCCACTCTGCCGTGGGGATAGATTTAACATCTAACCCAGATCTTCAGGATCTCATCCTTTTGGATGCGCTTGGGTATTTTCTTGATAGCACACATTTAGATAGGCATATTAGGATGCATTTAGCATGATTTAGATGTGCATAATGCATAATTTAAGCTAGATTTGCATTTATACTTGTTTTGTTGGTGGAGTCGGAATCTACACACTTTTATTGATTATTTCAGGTATATGTGGATCTGACGAGGAATGAGGAAGCTCATGGATGAAGGAAGAGTGAAAATGAGGAGGAAAAGTGAAGAGCCCGGGTGCGGAGTCGAAGTTAGAGAGCCTAAGTGAAGAACAAGTAAGCAGAAGTTGTCGTCAGACATGCTGAACTTGTTTCGCACTTTCTGGAGGCCTCGGTTGTCCGATTGACTATTATAACTATGCGTTGGAAAGCTCTTTCCGAGATCTACAACTTTCGTGTTGACATCGGGACCAAATTCGAAGTGGGAAAATTACTGTGAACAGTAAAAGCCGCCCCGCGGCCCGAAGCTCTAACGAAGGATTTCGCTGATCGCCGGCCGCCCCGCGGCCTGGGTTGGCTACCCAAATTTTTTCCTAATCAAAAAAAAAAAAAGGGATGGAGGATAATCATTCAGCCGACATCCGTACTAGCTCGAATACTTGAGGTATTTCTCATACACAACCTTCCTTAAGGCGGGGATTGGGAGCGACCCGAGTTACGTTTGGCGGAGCTTGCACCGTGCAACGAGGGTGCTGGATTTTATTGACTTAGGAAAGGAATCGATGGGACGAGCCAGTTCATCACCCCACACCAATGAGCATCAAATTTCTTCGGGGGAAAATCAGATGCCGCCCAAATAATCGAAGCCTATTGATCCATGTAGATCAGAAGTAAAGTCGTGAAATGGGGCCCCCCTACGAAGCCCGTCTCCTCCCGTTGTGTCTCACCCGACTCATATCCATCCGCCTACTCTCGGCCACCTCCGACATCCTCATATGGTCCGACATCTCAGCCTCCTCTAATGTACCTGTCAAACCAACTATCCTCCCGTTCCTCGGTGCCGATGCTAATACTGGACACAACACACTAGACATGGTCCCCACAAATGTCCCCTCCTCAAAAATCAAATCCTGAATATCTATCTTCGTCTCCACCCTATTGTATCGAGAATCATGTACCTAACAATTGTGCGAGTACACCCATCGGCACATTCAACGAGTGGAAGAAGAGTGTTCATGATCTCATACTCATTTGTTGTCATACCATCTGCAATAGCATCTTTCTCCAACGAATCAAAATCGACCTCCATGAAAATCATTTTCGCCATCAATTTCCCTACCCACCTTGTCACCACGAGCCCTGTCGGATCACCGTAAACCACTGATTGTTGACCCCCTGTGTCTTCCCTACTAAAAGTTAAATAGTTTTTCAAGCGCTTTGAAAAAGTGTTGCACTTTTTACGTCATACTATAAGACCATGGAATTAATCGATCTCCTTGAATCGGTAAATAAAGAGCGGCCATTCCGGGGTTCGAACCGGGGACATATGAGTATTACCCACAAGTCCTTTCCGGTGAGTCATTCCGGAATGGTTAATTAATCGATCTCTCTATATGCGGGCTGGGCGGTTGTGTGCGCGGCTGTGTTGTAGGACTGCATGAGCGGGGTTGGGCGACGGCAAGTCCGAAGCTGGTGGTGAGGGAGGTGCGACTCATGCGGGCCTGGTGGCGAAGGAGGCGTGTGTGTTGCTTTTAATGGGAAAGGTCGATAGGGATAAATGGGTTAATGACCGACCATACAGTATAGACTTTCCATTTCACAAGTTCACAATCTATAATAAATTATGTTTTTTTTAAAAATAAATGGATTTTTTGGTTCGAAACTGAAAATTTTGGTTCGATTTTTAGGACCTGAAGCCCGAATCGTATCCTACCAAAGCGGACCCAAAATCGAGTTTTTTTTGTTTGGTTTTCAGGCCAAATCACATTTGAAAAACCTTAGCTACCCCTTTGACCAATTTTCTAAAGACAATTTTTAACTTTTGGGGTCTAATTTAGTTTTTATGCACGGAGTACATGTTTAATGAATAATCTGATACTCTATCAGGGTTAGTTATAATTTTCATTGCGGTGACCGTCTCAGTTTGGTGACTAGACATCATTGTAACTAGACCTGCCAAAACACAATCCGATCCGGTGACCCAACCCGAACGACCCAAAATATTTCCGATCCGAACCGGAAATTTTGACCCGAATTATTTTTTCAACCCGAACCCGAAAAACCCGAAATTTCCCGGGTAATCTGGGTTTCGACCCGGTGACCCGATTGACCCGGTAATTTTGACCCGATTTATCCGATTGACCCGATGACCAGATTGACCCAGTTGATTTATAATTATATATAATTAATTTTTTTTATATGTAATTAAAATTTATCACAAAATTATCAAATCATGATTTTTTTAATTAAAAAAAAAATTGACAAACCCGAAATCGACCCAAAATGACCCGAAATCCGGGTTCGAGTTAACCCGAAAAACTCAAAACCCATTTTACCCGAAATCCGAAGTGACCCGACCTGAACTCGACCTAATAGACCCGTTTAACAGGTCTAATTATAATCTATCCGAGAGGGAGTTGAAAATAAAGCAATAGATTTTTTTGATTAAGAAAGAATTCAGATATATTTGAATCTAGACGTCCAACAAATTAGCAAACCACGTCAAATCATACCATCGAAAACAAAATAAAGTAATGGATGGTTATAAATGCAGTCGCATGAATTAGAAATGTTTCACATTGTATAAACATTGTTACCCAGTTCATATAAATATAACTTTGATGTTAAATACCACAAATCAACGATTATCTATTCTTGTTTTTGTACCAAACACCAATTACTCCGTATGAAGTATCATCCTCCCTACCGCACTTTCCCCTTTTCCCTCTTGTTAGGTTTACAATGTTTAGTGAAATTTCAAAAATAAAATAAAATAAAACAAAACAAAATGCTAAAGTAATACAGTAGTAAAAATTTGAAGCTTTTAAAAAGCCAGCTGAGCTTACGAGCCGAGCCGGTCAAGAGCCTTCGAAGCCGCCTTGCACTCAGGCTGAGCCTTGAGAGCCGCTTCGAAAGCCTCTTTAGCCAACTCCTCCTTCCCCTTAGCCTCGTAGCAATCCCCCAACAAACACCAAGCCCTAGCGTTCTCCGGCCTCAGCTTCACCGCCTCCACCAGATCCTCCTCCACCGCCGGATCCGCCAGTCCGCCGGTGCCAGATTTCTCCAGCCGGCTCACCTCCACCTTGAGCTCGGCCCTCTTCAGGAGCGCGTCGCCCCTCTCCTCGTCGGAGAGCGACTTGGCAGCGAGCGGGGAGAGCGCGGCGGCGATAGAGTCGAGAGCGGAGGTCTTGAAGCCCAAGAACTCTAGGGTGAGGGCCTTGAGGACGTGAGCGGCGGCGTCGGTGGGGTCGAGGCGGACGGCGGCGTCGGCCTCGGCCTCCGCGGATCTGGCGAGGGAAAGGTCGCCGGAGGATCTGGCCTGGGACAGAAGCTGGGCGCCGCGGACGAAGTGGCGCTTGGCATCGAACTTGTTGCGGTTGCGCCAGTGGCGGAATCTGGAGAGAGCCTTGCCGGGGATGTCGTGCATCCAGAGGAACCCGAAGATCCCGGAGAGGATCATCACCGCCTGGAGAAACAAATCGAACCACATCTTCGGTTGTAATCTCTGTGAGGCTTCCTGGTTTTGGATCGACGATTTGGGTTTCTGAATTTGGAGGGAGGGGCAAGGGATGAAATAGAGAAAGGGTTCAGACTTCAGAGTAGACGAATGTTTTGACTTTTCAATTGGGGGAAATGGGAGGCGTCCCAATTGGCTGGCTGCCTGACTCGGGTCTCTTTTTTTTTTTTCCTTTTCTTTTGGATCAAACCGGGTCTTCGGGTTCGATTAGAAGCTTCTACGTGGGAAAGAACTATGGTGAAAGCTTCTGCAGCTTGTGCAATGGAGGTCCAACCCAACTCCCACACAACGAGACTCACACAGACTCAGTCACACTAGGGCACAGCGGGCGCCGCCGGGCAAGCACGGAAGCACCAGCCGCCAGCAAAATCATCGGCTCTGTCACACGACTCACTCGTCGTTGGCTCCGACCAAGACTCCAACTGTGCTGATCTCCTTCCTCCTCTGACTCCGTCGTCAAAATCAAGCAGCGGGCGATTAACTAGGGCCTTGGCTTATCTCCTTCGACCTTCCTCCTCTGTCTCTAACTTCCGTTCAGCAAGCCTTCGACCTTCCTCCTACGTCTCCAACTTCCGTTCATCAGGTCTCCTTTATCTCACCATCTTTTTTGTTTAATTTGCAATTTCCGGTGGTGGCCGGAGGCGCTTGTAATTGCTGCCCTTTGGCTTTGAATCATTTGATATAGAAACTCCAGTTAAAGGTGGTTGATTTGTCCTTGCATTGCCATTGAATCAAAATTCATAACACTTAAAAGGGTGGTTTCTCCTTGCCATTGAAATTCTAATTAAAGGCGGTTAGTTTCTTCTGATCATTGAAACTCCAATTAGGGTACTTTCATACTCAAAGATCCAAAATAGGGTAATCAAACTTTTAACAGATAATTTAATGGAAAGAGTTAAACTTGTTAGGGTTAGAATGTTTGTTTCAGTTCTTTTGCCTTCTACAGCAAGTAGTAATTTTGGTTCTCTGCAGCAGTGAATTGAAGAATGAGTCAAAAAAGACCACCTCCAGATCCTGTTTCTGTTTTGAGGGGACACCGTTCATCGGTTATGGATGTTTGCTTCCATTGGTCCAAACCATTATTGTTCTCTGGGTAGGTTCTTGTTAATTGCTATATGTTGCTGTGGCTTCACTCCAATCATGCTGCTGTTCACTGATTGGTATTGTTGCATTTCAGTTCCTCCGATGGCGAGCTTAGGATATGGGACACAGTCCAACACCGGACTTTGTCTTCTGCGTGGTAGCTGCTTTCTCTTCCTGTCCTTGAATCAAAACATTTTTGCGTTGTATTTATCTCCTGATTGGGAAATTTTTTTTTTGCTACAGGGTGCATAGTGCTTCAAATGGGATTTTATCCATTGCCTCCAGTCCATCATTAGGTCATAACAAAATTATCAGGTGTTTTCTTTGATTGCTCTGGTGATCATGCTTTTTGATGCTTCTTTGGTCTTTCTAGTAATGTAACCTATATATATATTCATAGCCAGGGTAGAGATGGAAATGTAAAATGCTGGGATATTGAAGATGGAGGCTTATCCAGGTTCGTACCTAACTCTTTGTGTTTATTATAAGTGGACAATCTCATATTTCCTTCTTAAAGTAGAAACAAATTTTAGATATTTCTTTTATGTTTTTGTGGTGGCATATCTATGCTTGTTCATTTTATCTGTTTGACAAATGAAATTGCTGTCTCGTAAATATTAGACTGGTTATCCCTGTTCTATTTTGATATGATTTGTATCAGCTGTTTTATCAATCTTTCTGCTTAGTTCCAAAAGCAGTTTTTGTTCATATTTTTGCTATATGGGTGTTGAGCTTTGTGATTTGAATCAAATGACAGGAGCCCATCCATTACAATAAGAACAAACTCTTACAATTTCTGCAAATTTTCCTTGGTCAAAAAGCCTGGCTTGGTGAACCGAGCTCTAGCATCTCAATATAAGCAGCCTAAACTGCCAACAGCAGAAGTTTCAAATAGTTCAATAGATCTACCAACTCAATTGGAAGGTTCCGACAGATTAGTAGGTATGTTGAGTATGTAGCTCATTTAACAACAACTTCTATCCATCTTTTTACGTCATTGAATCTGCATCTTCTTTTCTGTGGGTGGTAATTGCATTTGGCATGGGAACTTGTGTGGATTTTGCAGCCTTGAGTAATATTAGGGAAAGGAGGTGGATTGTCGATTGTGCATATTATTCTCTTGCCTTTATATCCCCTTAAATGAATATGCTGCCTTCTAAACTGACTCATCTAATGCAAGGATTTAATTCCCTTAGCATCTACATCTACACGACTACACAACAATCTGTTCCGGAAGTAAGGATAAACTTCCACTTATTTTGCTATTATTAATGTTGATGGAACCAAAACTGCCAGATTGTGTGGATATAGTTTCCCCCTATCTGATCGCGGTCATAGAAATTCAACATGTAATCATATCAACCTTGAACTTGTGTGTTTTGTCACGTGCAGTTTGATTAAAATATCTTATCCTAGTACTAATATTGAATTCCCGTTACGGCATGTATGTTGCTGATTGTAACTTGGATTCTGCAACTTCATGTGCAGATTAATTGTTTTTGTCAGTAGTAAAAATTGCATTTTCCATGTTTATGAGATCTTTTTTCAGGAAACATATTTTATCTACATCTGTTATTATGTAGATAGTAGTCGACTATCATTATACTAAACATAACGTCTTAATGCAGATGATCATTATGAAGGACTCAATTACATAGCCATGGCAGGAGAGCAGTCAATGGAGGTTGGTACCTGATTCTTGATTTATTTTGGTTTGTTGCCCGTTTATTTGTTACTGTAATTCCTTGCTTTTAATGTAAAAGGTTGAGTTGTGGGATCTGAATACTGCAGAGAGGTGCATACGATTATTTCAAAATTCCTTAGTGGACTCTACGAAAAGAAGAGGTATCATATAAGAGAATTTTCATTTAGATGCTATGAGATTTGGTGTTTTATTTTTTGAGTACCATAGGTTTTTGATCATTTATTTCACTTATGTGATATTTTTAAGTTATGAAAATACAACTATTAATTTAAGCCCCAAAATGTTATTTTATATTGAACATTTTGGTAAATGTAATTTGATGCGTATGAGGCAGAAAAAATGAAAAATAACTATAAAAAAAAAGATAGGACATAAATATCAATAAAATATATAATTAATATGGCAAACTTAGCTTTTTCTTATCTAACTTTTTTTCTCATTTTATCATGTACTAAATAGTCATTTAATTTCAATATTTAATGTTGTTTTAAGACTTACATTAGTGATTGTGGTTATTTCAGTTAAAAATATCACCCAAGTAAAAATAGATATCAAAATCAAACTTCATGGCAGTTAAGTGAAATGAAAAAAAAAAAACACTTGGTACCCAAAAAAAACAATATATAAAACCTCAGAGTGCATACATGAATTTCTTTTTCCTAATTTTAATGCTGATTCCTCCCTGTCCTTCATGGTCACGGTTCATTGATACCTGTTTGCCCCCTCTTCCATAGATTGAAATGTTTTTACTGGATGACACATCTTATTCATTATGCTTTCCCACCCTTTTCCTCCAAGGGGATTTTTTGTCTTAATGTGTAAGCTCTCTGTATGATTTTAATTTTTGTGCGACTAATATTGCTTGCAGGAATGTGCATGGCTGTTCAAGCATTTATACCTTCTGAATCCCAAGGGTATATAAATATTTTAGCTGGGTATGTTCTTTCACATCATTCTGTTGGCAGGATATCTATTTTGTGATTATGTGCTAGAAGATCAATGTTCTTTGAGTTTCTGCAGTCATCCCCATTAGTCACTAACCCATGTGCAGCTTCAAATAAGATTAAAAAAAAACATTACATTTTAATAAAATTGCAGAGTATCTTCATCGATTTGCATATAATACCATCTTTGTAGTGTTTTGGCATATTGATTCTTCTTGGCGGTCAAGGTCAAACTGATACAACTGGCTTAAAATTTGTCTCATATTTCAAATGTCCTTGGAATTGGCAGTTACGAGGATGGATCTATGTTGTGGTGCGACCTAAGGAATCCAGGAACTCCACTGATGTCTATGAAATACCATTCAGAGCCAGGTTTGCCCATTGTTTAGATGTTTATGCACTGGTGTAACATTCTGCAAGTTTCATGTTCATTTGTTGAAGTGAATGCCGAAAACATTCAATCATCTCTCTTTGTAGTTCTTAGCCTATCAGTTGATGAGTCATGCAAAGGAGGTATCTCTGGAGGTGCAGATGACAAGATTGTGCTATTCAGTTTAGACCATGCAATGGTATGCATACTTTCTTATCAAGATTGTCTGCCTTGCTTCTCTTTCTGAATTTGTTGAAAGCTTAGAACATGAAAAGTGCAATGTTTTTACTGTCTTTTTTCGAACCTAATTGAGCTGTGTTTTTCATTTATCTCCCCCTTAATCCAAGTCTTGCGTAAATGGACACTTTTGCTCCTCCTTGGAATTAGGAATTTCAATGGGGTGGGTTCAGGGCCGGGATTAGCCTCCCCGTCCCCATTTTATTTCCCCATTTAATCTTCAGGGGTGAGGACCCCTCTACCCATCCTCATCCCCATGTTGGGAATTGTCAAGTCCTCATTGTCGTCCCTAGGCATCACCTAAATTCAAACAAACAATCATCCTCCTGGAGTTATTGACTTGGAATGAATGAACATTTCCTGTCTGCATATCAAACTCTTTTCTTCTAAAATATAGGTTGGGTTAAATGTTCTATAGGCTAATTGCCTGGTGAAGAAAGAAATTAGCTTGGAGCGAGCAGGAATAGCAGGTACTTCAATAAGGGCAGATGGAAAAATTGCTGCTACTGCTGGCTGGGACAATAGGTTAGTACAGTATTCGTTTGTTGTCTTTATGTCAACAGTGCTTCTAGTCTCTTGCGTTGACTTCTGAATTCTGATTACGCTTCTGTTTTATCTTTGTTGTATATGCTACTCTAGCAGTTGAGTATCCCCCTTTCTTCATATAAAAACCTGATTATTTTTTCAATAGTGACAAGGGGATTGTTTTTTTAAGGGCAAATTTCGAGGGGCAAGTTATTGGAATAACATGAGTGGTAACAATATTTTCTTTCCCCTTGTTGGGCTGCCAGTAAATTCTTGTTTGAGGTTATGAGCCTCAGCTGATGTTGGTGTATGCCTGACCATTGAGCTTGGATTGACCGTGTTAATTAGACATCTACACTTTCATCTTGCAAATTTACTCTACTATTTTTTGCTTTTCGGTCTGATGACAGGATAAGAATATATAATTACCGGAAAGGAAGTCCCCTTGCTATACTCAAGTATCACACCAAAACAGTAATGCATTACTATTCCCGTCTAGATTTTGTTGCGCTTTTACTGAGAAGATAATTACTTCTTAGCTTTCCACATTCTTTCCAGTGTAATGCCGTCTCATTTTCAAGCGATTGCAAGTATCTGGCTTCGTCATCTGAAGATGCCACTGTTGCACTATGGGAACTTTATCCGCCCCAAGGCCCAGCTTAGATATTATTATAACTATTCTAAGACTAGGTACGCCATGTTTGCCTTTGCTGCAAATTTTTACCGAACTTGCTGGGTTCTAAACAGTGCTCACATTTATGCAGATCTGCATTTGTCTATTTTGTGGGCGATGATTTGTAAACGTCGGATCATGTAGTCCTTTCCTCCGGCTTTTAGTTTGCCTTGGTAGTCTTTGGTCAAGACCCCTACAGTCAACTTTGTGCATTTGGTTAACTGATTCAGTTCTAATTGTGGATATAGTTGACAGACAACGTTTTCTCATTCTCTAGAGATTGAAGTGTTTGGGTCATTTGTTAATTGCATCAAATTTTATAGAAAACTAGCGTGAGTCCCGTGAGACACGGGTATTTGTTTAAAGTTTTGAGTTATCTAATGTAAGTATTTTTGAAAGTGAAGTGGTAGTGATATGTTAAAAAAATGCACAATTTTTTTTTGATAATGTATGAAAATGATGGAATAATACAAACAAAAATAATGATTTGTTGGAAAATGTATTTATCATTCCTTAATCGAATAATTTCTCAATAGTAAAAAGAAGAAGCACTATCCCAATGTAAGATACAATTAGAAAATAAAAATGAAGAAAAAAATTTGTACTATGCATAAACTCTAGGGCTGATGCATTCAAAATAAAAGTAAAGGCATTTATTTTTTTTAAAAAAATATAAGAGTGTTAATCATAAATTCCATTGTTTATAAATATAGAAGGGTTAATCATAATAAATACATACTAGTAGAATTCCCGCGCCATGGCGTGTTTGTAGGAATTGATTGTGGTTGACTCAGTAACGATGATTTTCTTTTTTTTTTTAAACCAAAAAAAAAAAGTAACGATGATTTTCTTCGGATGACCGATGAACTTTAGTACACATATGTTTGCAATTAGACCGAAGTTTGTCATCGTATTGGTTACAATTTCTCTCACATGAACATCCCTACATTGAAAATTAACAAATAAAATAGATGTGTATTTAAAACAAAGGACAAATACGAAGAACATCACAATTAATAAAAAAAAGGAAACATAACATAAAGCAATTGTAAACTCTACATACCATTTCGTCAATACAAACCAACTGCAATGGTGATTATGTTTTTCTCTCGGGATACCATACAATCTTCTTGAATATCCTTTACTCTAGTGAACTCAACAATCGAACCCACAATCGCAACAAAGAATTAAAATGTAGTGTGAGTTTGATGTGTGAGGAAATCGTGATAAGAGGTTAGTATTTATAGTAGAGTATGACAAAAGGATAAATCCCAAATCATAATAGATGGTAGTAGGTAATTGACTTTAAAAAAAAATGAACTGAAACCAAAAATCAATTGATAGTTGGGATTGGGTGGGAGGGTATGATATAAGTAATTATAAGTAATTAAAGTAAAAAAATAATAATAGGTTAGGAAAGAATATGAGAATTCGGATTTGTAATTTAGATTATAGATTTTAAATATTGTAAATTATCAATTAGAAATTTGATTAATAGTTAAGTAGTAGTAGTAGTAAGTACTACTAATAATAACAACAACAATAATACAAGGAAGGAAAAAAAGGGGGTGACACTGATACATATATGCATGACCTATGTTTTTTATTCTTATTAAATGAAATTAATAAATAATTATAATCACTATCTTCTTAAATAAATCCCGGTAGGGTTAGCTTAAACCCCGATAGGGTTTCTGGATGCAGGTGTTGTGTGACTCTGTGTTTTGGGGGACTGGACTTTCTTCTCCGGTTGATGGGGTTCTGGCTGTTCGATGTCGGGTCAGGTCGGGGTCGTGGCAGTGTGTATCGAGGCGTCTCCTTTTCGCGGAAGACTGTTTCCTTGGAGGATCGTCTTCACTGCCCACAGGTGGCTCCTGATGTACCGCTGGCCTGCGGTGTTGCTTCTGGGTAGCGCTTGGCTTCGTTCGTTCGTCTACGTCCTCATCTCTTCTGGTTTAGTTGGGTTTAGTTTCGCTTTGTAGAGCGCTTTGCTTGTATTTTGCACCTTCGTTGTATTTTTATTTGTTTATGACGGTTATCCATCTGCCGACTTGTCGGCCTTCGAGGTCCAGGTATGTCTGGCCTCGAATCTTTACCTAATAAAAAAAACATTAATAATAATAATCTATATCTATATAAACTCTTAATTTATAAGAGTTTAGGATTAAGTGTCGAACTTAGAGGCATTTTAGGAGTCCCAATTTAATTTAACGTACAAAGGAGAAGAAAGGAGGATTAAAAAATTAATGGTAAAAAGAGAAAAAGGAGAAATAAAAAAAATGAAGGAAAAAAAATTGGTCAATATTCCTAAAACTTTTCTAAGGTTGACACGTAAGCAAATTCTTCTAAATTAAAGTTATATATAGATATAGATGATGCTTATTAATAAAATTCTAAATATTTTTTATTTTCAAAAATATTTTTTTAGTTACGATATTATAAGTTGGAAATAAATTATAGAAAAAAGTATATCATATAGTTTTATTCCTTACTCATATCATTCATTTTTTTTTATTAATTAAATAAATAGTTTGATAGTGGGTTTAGTGGGCTTTGAGATGATTAGACGTCGAGCACCAAAAAAGCGATGACTAGATGTCATGTGGTATCAAGTGGGTATTAAGTGGCAAAGAACTGAAGTAAGAATGACGTGTAGTACCCCAGGTTCTAACATGTGGATCCGAGCTCTACCGTGAAGCCACCTAAGACCGCCCTGCTTATGGTTTTATAATTAGTATACATTTGAATATTGCTTATCTTTTCTAAAATGTTGAATTACAAATTCTTCATTGCTTTCATCAAATAGATCTTAGAACACATTTCTGTACCTTCAAAGAATAAAATACACTATTTCAATCACAATGAACTTCAGGTAATGTGTCATTGTCTTTCACTACAAAAAATAATTAATTTAGCTTCGGCAAAAACCCGTAGTAAAAGGTTGTCTAGACGTGACAAAAGGCCATTAGCTTCGGCATTGCTACGGGAAATGGGGGGGGGGGGGGGGTGGCGAACCACGGGGTCGCAAAAGTTGGTAGCGTTGGCAAGTAGCTGTAGCAAATATATTTGCTACGGCTTTGCTACGGCATCGCTACGGGAGGAAAAAACATCCACTTTGCTACGACATCGCTACGGTAGGGAGCCGTCGAAAGTGGATTGAAGGCGCCAATTTTATGGCGCCATTTTGGGGACGCCAAATTCCCTTGGTTGCTACGGCCACAACCGTAGCTAAATTATGGAGCCAAATTATGGCGCCAATTTTGGGTGAAATTTGGGAGGGAACGTTGGCGACGGCAATTTGCCGTAGCTGCCGTAGCTACGTTCATAAATGGTTTTCCTGAACGTTTTGTAATAGTTGCCACGGCTCGTGGCCGTTGCTACGGTTAATGGTACCCTAAATTTGTTTATTCTATATATATATAATTGCACCCTGTATAAATTATATAAAAGTGCAATACAATCTGCACAAGCAAATGACGCCAACATTCAAGTGCATTCATCACAAGTGAATTCAGCAAAAGGTCCCTTGCATACACATTTGATGTCCAACGAGTACTTCAAGTAAACAAAAGTATTTGACGTCCGAAGTTTACGCCAAGCCATGCAAGAAAAGTCTGAAACCTACATATTGCCTAACATCTAGTGTCCATATTGCCTAACACCTCAAGTCTTAAGCCAACAAAAGTGCAAGATAATGAAAACATACTTAGAGCAACCTTTGATTTGTCTCATCCTCAGTAGCTCGTCTCCATGTGTGCTAGAGTTCGTCTTCTTCTTCTTCAAGTGACTGATCCTCATCGGCTTGTTTTTTCAGTCTGGGGGCAGATTGTTGAGTTGATGTGTTC